>OX352704.1:0-2500000 GCA_947095575.1 Electrophaes corylata
ATTTTCCGGTATTTTTTGTAATTTTAGTGTGTTTTGGGTGGTTTTTAAACTTTTGTCCAACACCTGGCTTGAATCTGCACTTCTCGTGGCTGGATCACCTTTGCCCGACGTCACTGCACGTACCTGCAACAGAAAAAAACACAAATATTAGCCAAAAAGTGAAAAATTGCCCGACCACCTAATACTGCATTTCTTCAAAATCCACCTAAGCCCTGACAACGCTCCATACATTTGATAAAAACTGAAAAATTTTTATTGACATACAGTCGCGTGCGACCTATCAAATTAAGCGTCTCGGTGTCCGTTTAGCGATCGTATTCTGTTACGACCCATCGTTTATACATAAATTTTGACTTTTCAACGTTTTTAGCATTTTTTGTTTAAAAACTTATAAAATTTTCATTAATTTTCGGCTTTATAAATTCTGTATTCCAAATTCTTAGCTTCTTGTTGTTTCTAAAATTGTAGTCTATCGCATCGGTTGTTTTCCCAGTTGCAGAGTGTCGTTTCGATAGTAAAAAAGTCAAATTATTGACCGTTTTGCACTCGAAAACGACATTTTGTATAAGGAAAAAACGATAAAATATTTTTCTTGACTCCAACTTAAAGTGAATATAGCCGTGTAGTACATCATAAAAAGCGGCTCGCCGCGCTCTAGTTACTGAGCGAGTGCACGTATTCATTTGTCATAGAAAAATTTTCGAGAAACTGCAATTTTCCGGTATTTTTTGTAATTTTAGTGTGTTTTGGGTGGTTTTTTAAACTTTTGTCCAACACCTGGCTTGAATCTGCACTTCTCGTGGCTGGATCACCTTTGCCCGACGTCACTGCACGTACCTGCAACAGAAAAAACACAAATATTAGCCAAAAAGTGAAAAATTGCCCGACCACCTAATACTGCATTTCTTCAAAATCCACCTAAGCCCTGACAACGCTCCATACATTTGATAAAAACTGAAAAATTTTTATTGACATACAGTCGCGTGCGACCTATCAAATTAAGCGTCTCGGTGTCCGTTTAGCGATCGTATTCTGTTACGACCCATCGTTTATACATAAATTTTGACTTTTCAACGTTTTTAGCATTTTTTGTTTAAAAACTTATAAAATTTTCATTAATTTTCGGCTTTATAAATTCTGTATTCCAAATTCTTAGCTTCTTGTTGTTTCTAAAATTGTAGTCTATCGCATCGGTTGTTTTCCCAGTTGCAGAGTGTCGTTTCGATAGTAAAAAGTCAAATTATTGACCGTTTTGCACTCGAAAACGACATTTTGTATAAGGAAAAAACGATAAAATATTTTTCTTGACTCCAACTTAAAGTGAATATAGCCGTGTAGTACATCATAAAAAGCGGCTCGCCGCGCTCTAGTTACTGAGCGAGTGCACGTATTCATTTGTCATAGAAAAATTTTCGAGAAACTGCAATTTTCCGGTATTTTTTGTAATTTTAGTGTGTTTTGGGTGGTTTTTTAAACTTTTGTCCAACACCTGGCTTGAATCTGCACTTCTCGTGGCTGGATCACCTTTGCCCGACGTCACTGCACGTACCTGCAACAGAAAAAACACAAATATTAGCCAAAAAGTGAAAAATTGCCCGACCACCTAATACTGCATTTCTTCAAAATCCACCTAAGCCCTGACAACGCTCCATACATTTGATAAAAACTGAAAAATTTTTATTGACATACAGTCGCGTGCGACCTATCAAATTAAGCGTCTCGGTGTCCGTTTAGCGATCGTATTCTGTTACGACCCATCGTTTATACATAAATTTTGACTTTTCAACGTTTTTAGCATTTTTTGTTTAAAAACTTATAAAATTTTCATTAATTTTCGGCTTTATAAATTCTGTATTCCAAATTCTTAGCTTCTTGTTGTTTCTAAAATTGTAGTCTATCGCATCGGTTGTTTTCCCCAGTTTGCAGAGTGTCGTTTCGATAGTAAAAAGTCAAATTATTGACCGTTTTGCACTCGAAAACGACATTTTGTATAAGGAAAAAACGATAAAATATTTTTCTTGACTCCAACTTAAAGTGAATATAGCCGTGTAGTACATCATAAAAAGCGGCTCGCCGCGCTCTAGTTACTGAGCGAGTGCACGTATTCATTTGTCATAGAAAAATTTTCGAGAAACTGCAATTTTCCGGTATTTTTTGTAATTTTAGTGTGTTTTGGGTGGTTTTTTAAACTTTTGTCCAACACCTGGCTTGAATCTGCACTTCTCGTGGCTGGATCACCTTTGCCCGACGTCACTGCACGTACCTGCAACAGAAAAAACACAAATATTAGCCAAAAAGTGAAAAATTGCCCGACCACCTAATACTGCATTTCTTCAAAATCCACCTAAGCCCTGACAACGCTCCATACATTTGATAAAAACTGAAAAATTTTTATTGACATACAGTCGCGTGCGACCTATCAAATTAAGCGTCTCGGTGTCCGTTTAGCGATCGTATTCTGTTACGACCCATCGTTTATACATAAATTTTGACTTTTCAACGTTTTTAGCATTTTTTGTTTAAAAACTTATAAAATTTTCATTAATTTTCGGCTTTATAAATTCTGTATTCCAAATTCTTAGCTTCTTGTTGTTTCTAAAATTGTAGTCTATCGCATCGGTTGTTTTCCCAGTTGCAGAGTGTCGTTTCGATAGTAAAAAGTCAAATTATTGACCGTTTTGCACTCGAAAACGACATTTTGTATAAGGAAAAAACGATAAAATATTTTTTCTTGACTCCAACTTAAAGTGAATATAGCCGTGTAGTACATCATAAAAAGCGGCTCGCCGCGCTCTAGTTACTGAGCGAGTGCACGTATTCATTTGTCATAGAAAAATTTTCGAGAAACTGCAATTTTCCGGTATTTTTTGTAATTTTAGTGTGTTTTGGGTGGTTTTTTAAACTTTTGTCCAACACCTGGCTTGAATCTGCACTTCTCGTGGCTGGATCACCTTTGCCCGACGTCACTGCACGTACCTGCAACAGAAAAAACACAAATATTAGCCAAAAAGTGAAAAATTGCCCGACCACCTAATACTGCATTTCTTCAAAATCCACCTAAGCCCTGACAACGCTCCATACATTTGATAAAAACTGAAAAATTTTTATTGACATACAGTCGCGTGCGACCTATCAAATTAAGCGTCTCGGTGTCCGTTTAGCGATCGTATTCTGTTACGACCCATCGTTTATACATAAATTTTGACTTTTCAACGTTTTTAGCATTTTTTGTTTAAAAACTTATAAAATTTTCATTAATTTTCGGCTTTATAAATTCTGTATTCCAAATTCTTAGCTTCTTGTTGTTTCTAAAATTGTAGTCTATCGCATCGGTTGTTTTCCCAGTTGCAGAGTGTCGTTTCGATAGTAAAAAGTCAAATTATTGACCGTTTTGCACTCGAAAACGACATTTTGTATAAGGAAAAAACGATAAAATATTTTTCTTGACTCCAACTTAAAGTGAATATAGCCGTGTAGTACATCATAAAAAGCGGCTCGCCGCGCTCTAGTTACTGAGCGAGTGCACGTATTCATTTGTCATAGAAAAATTTTCGAGAAACTGCAATTTTCCGGTATTTTTTGTAATTTTAGTGTGTTTTGGGTGGTTTTTTAAACTTTTGTCCAACACCTGGCTTGAATCTGCACTTCTCGTGGCTGGATCACCTTTGCCCGACGTCACTGCACGTACCTGCAACAGAAAAAACACAAATATTAGCCAAAAAGTGAAAAATTGCCCGACCACCTAATACTGCATTTCTTCAAAATCCACCTAAGCCCTGACAACGCTCCATACATTTGATAAAAACTGAAAAATTTTTATTGACATACAGTCGCGTGCGACCTATCAAATTAAGCGTCTCGGTGTCCGTTTAGCGATCGTATTCTGTTACGACCCATCGTTTATACATAAATTTTGACTTTTCAACGTTTTTAGCATTTTTTGTTTAAAAACTTATAAAATTTTCATTAATTTTCGGCTTTATAAATTCTGTATTCCAAATTCTTAGCTTCTTGTTGTTTCTAAAATTGTAGTCTATCGCATCGGTTGTTTTCCCAGTTGCAGAGTGTCGTTTCGATAGTAAAAAGTCAAATTATTGACCGTTTTGCACTCGAAAACGACATTTTGTATAAGGAAAAAACGATAAAATATTTTTCTTGACTCCAACTTAAAGTGAATATAGCCGTGTAGTACATCATAAAAAGCGGCTCGCCGCGCTCTAGTTACTGAGCGAGTGCACGTATTCATTTGTCATAGAAAAATTTTCGAGAAACTGCAATTTTCCGGTATTTTTTGTAATTTTAGTGTGTTTTGGGTGGTTTTTTAAACTTTTGTCCAACACCTGGCTTGAATCTGCACTTCTCGTGGCTGGATCACCTTTGCCCGACGTCACTGCACGTACCTGCAACAGAAAAAACACAAATATTAGCCAAAAAGTGAAAAATTGCCCGACCACCTAATACTGCATTTCTTCAAAATCCACCTAAGCCCTGACAACGCTCCATACATTTGATAAAAACTGAAAAATTTTTATTGACATACAGTCGCGTGCGACCTATCAAATTAAGCGTCTCGGTGTCCGTTTAGCGATCGTATTCTGTTACGACCCATCGTTTATACATAAATTTTGACTTTTCAACGTTTTTAGCATTTTTTGTTTAAAAACTTATAAAATTTTCATTAATTTTCGGCTTTATAAATTCTGTATTCCAAATTCTTAGCTTCTTGTTGTTTCTAAAATTGTAGTCTATCGCATCGGTTGTTTTCCCAGTTGCAGAGTGTCGTTTCGATAGTAAAAAGTCAAATTATTGACCGTTTTGCACTCGAAAACGACATTTTGTATAAGGAAAAAACGATAAAATATTTTTCTTGACTCCAACTTAAAGTGAATATAGCCGTGTAGTACATCATAAAAAGCGGCTCGCCGCGCTCTAGTTACTGAGCGAGTGCACGTATTCATTTGTCATAGAAAAATTTTCGAGAAACTGCAATTTTCCGGTATTTTTTGTAATTTTAGTGTGTTTTGGGTGGTTTTTTAAACTTTTGTCCAACACCTGGCTTGAATCTGCACTTCTCGTGGCTGGATCACCTTTGCCCGACGTCACTGCACGTACCTGCAACAGAAAAAACACAAATATTAGCCAAAAAGTGAAAAATTGCCCGACCACCTAATACTGCATTTCTTCAAAATCCACCTAAGCCCTGACAACGCTCCATACATTTGATAAAAACTGAAAAATTTTTATTGACATACAGTCGCGTGCGACCTATCAAATTAAGCGTCTCGGTGTCCGTTTAGCGATCGTATTCTGTTACGACCCATCGTTTATACATAAATTTTGACTTTTCAACGTTTTTAGCATTTTTTGTTTAAAAACTTATAAAATTTTCATTAATTTTCGGCTTTATAAATTCTGTATTCCAAATTCTTAGCTTCTTGTTGTTTCTAAAATTGTAGTCTATCGCATCGGTTGTTTTCCCAGTTGCAGAGTGTCGTTTCGATAGTAAAAAGTCAAATTATTGACCGTTTTGCACTCGAAAACGACATTTTGTATAAGGAAAAAACGATAAAATATTTTTCTTGACTCCAACTTAAAGTGAATATAGCCGTGTAGTACATCATAAAAAGCGGCTCGCCGCGCTCTAGTTACTGAGCGAGTGCACGTATTCATTTGTCATAGAAAAATTTTCGAGAAACTGCAATTTTCCGGTATTTTTTGTAATTTTAGTGTGTTTTGGGTGGTTTTTTAAACTTTTGTCCAACACCTGGCTTGAATCTGCACTTCTCGTGGCTGGATCACCTTTGCCCGACGTCACTGCACGTACCTGCAACAGAAAAAACACAAATATTAGCCAAAAAGTGAAAAATTGCCCGACCACCTAATACTGCATTTCTTCAAAATCCACCTAAGCCCTGACAACGCTCCATACATTTGATAAAAACTGAAAAATTTTTATTGACATACAGTCGCGTGCGACCTATCAAATTAAGCGTCTCGGTGTCCGTTTAGCGATCGTATTCTGTTACGACCCATCGTTTATACATAAATTTTGACTTTTCAACGTTTTTAGCATTTTTTGTTTAAAAACTTATAAAATTTTCATTAATTTTCGGCTTTATAAATTCTGTATTCCAAATTCTTAGCTTCTTGTTGTTTCTAAAATTGTAGTCTATCGCATCGGTTGTTTTCCCAGTTGCAGAGTGTCGTTTCGATAGTAAAAAGTCAAATTATTGACCGTTTTGCACTCGAAAACGACATTTTGTATAAGGAAAAAACGATAAAATATTTTTCTTGACTCCAACTTAAAGTGAATATAGCCGTGTAGTACATCATAAAAAGCGGCTCGCCGCGCTCTAGTTACTGAGCGAGTGCACGTATTCATTTGTCATAGAAAAATTTTCGAGAAACTGCAATTTTCCGGTATTTTTTGTAATTTTAGTGTGTTTTGGGTGGTTTTTTAAACTTTTGTCCAACACCTGGCTTGAATCTGCACTTCTCGTGGCTGGATCACCTTTGCCCGACGTCACTGCACGTACCTGCAACAGAAAAAACACAAATATTAGCCAAAAAGTGAAAAATTGCCCGACCACCTAATACTGCATTTCTTCAAAATCCACCTAAGCCCTGACAACGCTCCATACATTTGATAAAAACTGAAAAATTTTTATTGACATACAGTCGCGTGCGACCTATCAAATTAAGCGTCTCGGTGTCCGTTTAGCGATCGTATTCTGTTACGACCCATCGTTTATACATAAATTTTGACTTTTCAACGTTTTTAGCATTTTTTGTTTAAAAACTTATAAAATTTTCATTAATTTTCGGCTTTATAAATTCTGTATTCCAAATTCTTAGCTTCTTGTTGTTTCTAAAATTGTAGTCTATCGCATCGGTTGTTTTCCCAGTTGCAGAGTGTCGTTTCGATAGTAAAAAGTCAAATTATTGACCGTTTTGCACTCGAAAACGACATTTTGTATAAGGAAAAAACGATAAAATATTTTTCTTGACTCCAACTTAAAGTGAATATAGCCGTGTAGTACATCATAAAAAGCGGCTCGCCGCGCTCTAGTTACTGAGCGAGTGCACGTATTCATTTGTCATAGAAAAATTTTCGAGAAACTGCAATTTTCCGGTATTTTTTGTAATTTTAGTGTGTTTTGGGTGGTTTTTTAAACTTTTGTCCAACACCTGGCTTGAATCTGCACTTCTCGTGGCTGGATCACCTTTGCCCGACGTCACTGCACGTACCTGCAACAGAAAAAACACAAATATTAGCCAAAAAGTGAAAAATTGCCCGACCACCTAATACTGCATTTCTTCAAAATCCACCTAAGCCCTGACAACGCTCCATACATTTGATAAAAACTGAAAAATTTTTATTGACATACAGTCGCGTGCGACCTATCAAATTAAGCGTCTCGGTGTCCGTTTAGCGATCGTATTCTGTTACGACCCATCGTTTATACATAAATTTTGACTTTTCAACGTTTTTAGCATTTTTTGTTTAAAAACTTATAAAATTTTCATTAATTTTCGGCTTTATAAATTCTGTATTCCAAATTCTTAGCTTCTTGTTGTTTCTAAAATTGTAGTCTATCGCATCGGTTGTTTTCCCAGTTGCAGAGTGTCGTTTCGATAGTAAAAAGTCAAATTATTGACCGTTTTGCACTCGAAAACGACATTTTGTATAAGGAAAAAACGATAAAATATTTTTCTTGACTCCAACTTAAAGTGAATATAGCCGTGTAGTACATCATAAAAAGCGGCTCGCCGCGCTCTAGTTACTGAGCGAGTGCACGTATTCATTTGTCATAGAAAAATTTTCGAGAAACTGCAATTTTCCGGTATTTTTTGTAATTTTAGTGTGTTTTGGGTGGTTTTTTAAACTTTTGTCCAACACCTGGCTTGAATCTGCACTTCTCGTGGCTGGATCACCTTTGCCCGACGTCACTGCACGTACCTGCAACAGAAAAAACACAAATATTAGCCAAAAAGTGAAAAATTGCCCGACCACCTAATACTGCATTTCTTCAAAATCCACCTAAGCCCTGACAACGCTCCATACATTTGATAAAAACTGAAAAATTTTTATTGACATACAGTCGCGTGCGACCTATCAAATTAAGCGTCTCGGTGTCCGTTTAGCGATCGTATTCTGTTACGACCCATCGTTTATACATAAATTTTGACTTTTCAACGTTTTTAGCATTTTTTGTTTAAAAACTTATAAAATTTTCATTAATTTTCGGCTTTATAAATTCTGTATTCCAAATTCTTAGCTTCTTGTTGTTTCTAAAATTGTAGTCTATCGCATCGGTTGTTTTCCCAGTTGCAGAGTGTCGTTTCGATAGTAAAAAGTCAAATTATTGACCGTTTTGCACTCGAAAACGACATTTTGTATAAGGAAAAAACGATAAAATATTTTTCTTGACTCCAACTTAAAGTGAATATAGCCGTGTAGTACATCATAAAAAGCGGCTCGCCGCGCTCTAGTTACTGAGCGAGTGCACGTATTCATTTGTCATAGAAAAATTTTCGAGAAACTGCAATTTTCCGGTATTTTTTGTAATTTTAGTGTGTTTTGGGTGGTTTTTTAAACTTTTGTCCAACACCTGGCTTGAATCTGCACTTCTCGTGGCTGGATCACCTTTGCCCGACGTCACTGCACGTACCTGCAACAGAAAAAACACAAATATTAGCCAAAAAGTGAAAAATTGCCCGACCACCTAATACTGCATTTCTTCAAAATCCACCTAAGCCCTGACAACGCTCCATACATTTGATAAAAACTGAAAAATTTTTATTGACATACAGTCGCGTGCGACCTATCAAATTAAGCGTCTCGGTGTCCGTTTAGCGATCGTATTCTGTTACGACCCATCGTTTATACATAAATTTTGACTTTTCAACGTTTTTAGCATTTTTTGTTTAAAAACTTATAAAATTTTCATTAATTTTCGGCTTTATAAATTCTGTATTCCAAATTCTTAGCTTCTTGTTGTTTCTAAAATTGTAGTCTATCGCATCGGTTGTTTTCCCAGTTGCAGAGTGTCGTTTCGATAGTAAAAAGTCAAATTATTGACCGTTTTGCACTCGAAAACGACATTTTGTATAAGGAAAAAACGATAAAATATTTTTCTTGACTCCAACTTAAAGTGAATATAGCCGTGTAGTACATCATAAAAAGCGGCTCGCCGCGCTCTAGTTACTGAGCGAGTGCACGTATTCATTTGTCATAGAAAAATTTTCGAGAAACTGCAATTTTCCGGTATTTTTTGTAATTTTAGTGTGTTTTGGGTGGTTTTTTAAACTTTTGTCCAACACCTGGCTTGAATCTGCACTTCTCGTGGCTGGATCACCTTTGCCCGACGTCACTGCACGTACCTGCAACAGAAAAAACACAAATATTAGCCAAAAAGTGAAAAATTGCCCGACCACCTAATACTGCATTTCTTCAAAATCCACCTAAGCCCTGACAACGCTCCATACATTTGATAAAAACTGAAAAATTTTTATTGACATACAGTCGCGTGCGACCTATCAAATTAAGCGTCTCGGTGTCCGTTTAGCGATCGTATTCTGTTACGACCCATCGTTTATACATAAATTTTGACTTTTCAACGTTTTTAGCATTTTTTGTTTAAAAACTTATAAAATTTTCATTAATTTTCGGCTTTATAAATTCTGTATTCCAAATTCTTAGCTTCTTGTTGTTTCTAAAATTGTAGTCTATCGCATCGGTTGTTTTCCCAGTTGCAGAGTGTCGTTTCGATAGTAAAAAGTCAAATTATTGACCGTTTTGCACTCGAAAACGACATTTTGTATAAGGAAAAAACGATAAAATATTTTTCTTGACTCCAACTTAAAGTGAATATAGCCGTGTAGTACATCATAAAAAGCGGCTCGCCGCGCTCTAGTTACTGAGCGAGTGCACGTATTCATTTGTCATAGAAAAATTTTCGAGAAACTGCAATTTTCCGGTATTTTTTGTAATTTTAGTGTGTTTTGGGTGGTTTTTTAAACTTTTGTCCAACACCTGGCTTGAATCTGCACTTCTCGTGGCTGGATCACCTTTGCCCGACGTCACTGCACGTACCTGCAACAGAAAAAACACAAATATTAGCCAAAAAGTGAAAAATTGCCCGACCACCTAATACTGCATTTCTTCAAAATCCACCTAAGCCCTGACAACGCTCCATACATTTGATAAAAACTGAAAAATTTTTATTGACATACAGTCGCGTGCGACCTATCAAATTAAGCGTCTCGGTGTCCGTTTAGCGATCGTATTCTGTTACGACCCATCGTTTATACATAAATTTTGACTTTTCAACGTTTTTAGCATTTTTTGTTTAAAAACTTATAAAATTTTCATTAATTTTCGGCTTTATAAATTCTGTATTCCAAATTCTTAGCTTCTTGTTGTTTCTAAAATTGTAGTCTATCGCATCGGTTGTTTTCCCAGTTGCAGAGTGTCGTTTCGATAGTAAAAAGTCAAATTATTGACCGTTTTGCACTCGAAAACGACATTTTGTATAAGGAAAAAACGATAAAATATTTTTCTTGACTCCAACTTAAAGTGAATATAGCCGTGTAGTACATCATAAAAAGCGGCTCGCCGCGCTCTAGTTACTGAGCGAGTGCACGTATTCATTTGTCATAGAAAAATTTTCGAGAAACTGCAATTTTCCGGTATTTTTTGTAATTTTAGTGTGTTTTGGGTGGTTTTTTAAACTTTTGTCCAACACCTGGCTTGAATCTGCACTTCTCGTGGCTGGATCACCTTTGCCCGACGTCACTGCACGTACCTGCAACAGAAAAAACACAAATATTAGCCAAAAAGTGAAAAATTGCCCGACCACCTAATACTGCATTTCTTCAAAATCCACCTAAGCCCTGACAACGCTCCATACATTTGATAAAAACTGAAAAATTTTTATTGACATACAGTCGCGTGCGACCTATCAAATTAAGCGTCTCGGTGTCCGTTTAGCGATCGTATTCTGTTACGACCCATCGTTTATACATAAATTTTGACTTTTCAACGTTTTTAGCATTTTTTGTTTAAAAACTTATAAAATTTTCATTAATTTTCGGCTTTATAAATTCTGTATTCCAAATTCTTAGCTTCTTGTTGTTTCTAAAATTGTAGTCTATCGCATCGGTTGTTTTCCCAGTTGCAGAGTGTCGTTTCGATAGTAAAAAGTCAAATTATTGACCGTTTTGCACTCGAAAACGACATTTTGTATAAGGAAAAAACGATAAAATATTTTTCTTGACTCCAACTTAAAGTGAATATAGCCGTGTAGTACATCATAAAAAGCGGCTCGCCGCGCTCTAGTTACTGAGCGAGTGCACGTATTCATTTGTCATAGAAAAATTTTCGAGAAACTGCAATTTTCCGGTATTTTTTGTAATTTTAGTGTGTTTTGGGTGGTTTTTTAAACTTTTGTCCAACACCTGGCTTGAATCTGCACTTCTCGTGGCTGGATCACCTTTGCCCGACGTCACTGCACGTACCTGCAACAGAAAAAACACAAATATTAGCCAAAAAGTGAAAAATTGCCCGACCACCTAATACTGCATTTCTTCAAAATCCACCTAAGCCCTGACAACGCTCCATACATTTGATAAAAACTGAAAAATTTTTATTGACATACAGTCGCGTGCGACCTATCAAATTAAGCGTCTCGGTGTCCGTTTAGCGATCGTATTCTGTTACGACCCATCGTTTATACATAAATTTTGACTTTTCAACGTTTTTAGCATTTTTTGTTTAAAAACTTATAAAATTTTCATTAATTTTCGGCTTTATAAATTCTGTATTCCAAATTCTTAGCTTCTTGTTGTTTCTAAAATTGTAGTCTATCGCATCGGTTGTTTTCCCAGTTGCAGAGTGTCGTTTCGATAGTAAAAAGTCAAATTATTGACCGTTTTGCACTCGAAAACGACATTTTGTATAAGGAAAAAACGATAAAATATTTTTCTTGACTCCAACTTAAAGTGAATATAGCCGTGTAGTACATCATAAAAAGCGGCTCGCCGCGCTCTAGTTACTGAGCGAGTGCACGTATTCATTTGTCATAGAAAAATTTTCGAGAAACTGCAATTTTCCGGTATTTTTTGTAATTTTAGTGTGTTTTGGGTGGTTTTTTAAACTTTTGTCCAACACCTGGCTTGAATCTGCACTTCTCGTGGCTGGATCACCTTTGCCCGACGTCACTGCACGTACCTGCAACAGAAAAAACACAAATATTAGCCAAAAAGTGAAAAATTGCCCGACCACCTAATACTGCATTTCTTCAAAATCCACCTAAGCCCTGACAACGCTCCATACATTTGATAAAAACTGAAAAATTTTTATTGACATACAGTCGCGTGCGACCTATCAAATTAAGCGTCTCGGTGTCCGTTTAGCGATCGTATTCTGTTACGACCCATCGTTTATACATAAATTTTGACTTTTCAACGTTTTTAGCATTTTTTGTTTAAAAACTTATAAAATTTTCATTAATTTTCGGCTTTATAAATTCTGTATTCCAAATTCTTAGCTTCTTGTTGTTTCTAAAATTGTAGTCTATCGCATCGGTTGTTTTCCCAGTTGCAGAGTGTCGTTTCGATAGTAAAAAGTCAAATTATTGACCGTTTTGCACTCGAAAACGACATTTTGTATAAGGAAAAAACGATAAAATATTTTTCTTGACTCCAACTTAAAGTGAATATAGCCGTGTAGTACATCATAAAAAGCGGCTCGCCGCGCTCTAGTTACTGAGCGAGTGCACGTATTCATTTGTCATAGAAAAATTTTCGAGAAACTGCAATTTTCCGGTATTTTTTGTAATTTTAGTGTGTTTTGGGTGGTTTTTTAAACTTTTGTCCAACACCTGGCTTGAATCTGCACTTCTCGTGGCTGGATCACCTTTGCCCGACGTCACTGCACGTACCTGCAACAGAAAAAACACAAATATTAGCCAAAAAGTGAAAAATTGCCCGACCACCTAATACTGCATTTCTTCAAAATCCACCTAAGCCCTGACAACGCTCCATACATTTGATAAAAACTGAAAAATTTTTATTGACATACAGTCGCGTGCGACCTATCAAATTAAGCGTCTCGGTGTCCGTTTAGCGATCGTATTCTGTTACGACCCATCGTTTATACATAAATTTTGACTTTTCAACGTTTTTAGCATTTTTTGTTTAAAAACTTATAAAATTTTCATTAATTTTCGGCTTTATAAATTCTGTATTCCAAATTCTTAGCTTCTTGTTGTTTCTAAAATTGTAGTCTATCGCATCGGTTGTTTTCCCAGTTGCAGAGTGTCGTTTCGATAGTAAAAAGTCAAATTATTGACCGTTTTGCACTCGAAAACGACATTTTGTATAAGGAAAAAACGATAAAATATTTTTCTTGACTCCAACTTAAAGTGAATATAGCCGTGTAGTACATCATAAAAAGCGGCTCGCCGCGCTCTAGTTACTGAGCGAGTGCACGTATTCATTTGTCATAGAAAAATTTTCGAGAAACTGCAATTTTCCGGTATTTTTTGTAATTTTAGTGTGTTTTGGGTGGTTTTTTAAACTTTTGTCCAACACCTGGCTTGAATCTGCACTTCTCGTGGCTGGATCACCTTTGCCCGACGTCACTGCACGTACCTGCAACAGAAAAAACACAAATATTAGCCAAAAAGTGAAAAATTGCCCGACCACCTAATACTGCATTTCTTCAAAATCCACCTAAGCCCTGACAACGCTCCATACATTTGATAAAAACTGAAAAATTTTTATTGACATACAGTCGCGTGCGACCTATCAAATTAAGCGTCTCGGTGTCCGTTTAGCGATCGTATTCTGTTACGACCCATCGTTTATACATAAATTTTGACTTTTCAACGTTTTTAGCATTTTTTGTTTAAAAACTTATAAAATTTTCATTAATTTTCGGCTTTATAAATTCTGTATTCCAAATTCTTAGCTTCTTGTTGTTTCTAAAATTGTAGTCTATCGCATCGGTTGTTTTCCCAGTTGCAGAGTGTCGTTTCGATAGTAAAAAGTCAAATTATTGACCGTTTTGCACTCGAAAACGACATTTTGTATAAGGAAAAAACGATAAAATATTTTTCTTGACTCCAACTTAAAGTGAATATAGCCGTGTAGTACATCATAAAAAGCGGCTCGCCGCGCTCTAGTTACTGAGCGAGTGCACGTATTCATTTGTCATAGAAAAATTTTCGAGAAACTGCAATTTTCCGGTATTTTTTGTAATTTTAGTGTGTTTTGGGTGGTTTTTTAAACTTTTGTCCAACACCTGGCTTGAATCTGCACTTCTCGTGGCTGGATCACCTTTGCCCGACGTCACTGCACGTACCTGCAACAGAAAAAACACAAATATTAGCCAAAAAGTGAAAAATTGCCCGACCACCTAATACTGCATTTCTTCAAAATCCACCTAAGCCCTGACAACGCTCCATACATTTGATAAAAACTGAAAAATTTTTATTGACATACAGTCGCGTGCGACCTATCAAATTAAGCGTCTCGGTGTCCGTTTAGCGATCGTATTCTGTTACGACCCATCGTTTATACATAAATTTTGACTTTTCAACGTTTTTAGCATTTTTTGTTTAAAAACTTATAAAATTTTCATTAATTTTCGGCTTTATAAATTCTGTATTCCAAATTCTTAGCTTCTTGTTGTTTCTAAAATTGTAGTCTATCGCATCGGTTGTTTTCCCAGTTGCAGAGTGTCGTTTCGATAGTAAAAAGTCAAATTATTGACCGTTTTGCACTCGAAAACGACATTTTGTATAAGGAAAAAACGATAAAATATTTTTCTTGACTCCAACTTAAAGTGAATATAGCCGTGTAGTACATCATAAAAAGCGGCTCGCCGCGCTCTAGTTACTGAGCGAGTGCACGTATTCATTTGTCATAGAAAAATTTTCGAGAAACTGCAATTTTCCGGTATTTTTTGTAATTTTAGTGTGTTTTGGGTGGTTTTTTAAACTTTTGTCCAACACCTGGCTTGAATCTGCACTTCTCGTGGCTGGATCACCTTTGCCCGACGTCACTGCACGTACCTGCAACAGAAAAAACACAAATATTAGCCAAAAAGTGAAAAATTGCCCGACCACCTAATACTGCATTTCTTCAAAATCCACCTAAGCCCTGACAACGCTCCATACATTTGATAAAAACTGAAAAATTTTTATTGACATACAGTCGCGTGCGACCTATCAAATTAAGCGTCTCGGTGTCCGTTTAGCGATCGTATTCTGTTACGACCCATCGTTTATACATAAATTTTGACTTTTCAACGTTTTTAGCATTTTTTGTTTAAAAACTTATAAAATTTTCATTAATTTTCGGCTTTATAAATTCTGTATTCCAAATTCTTAGCTTCTTGTTGTTTCTAAAATTGTAGTCTATCGCATCGGTTGTTTTCCCAGTTGCAGAGTGTCGTTTCGATAGTAAAAAGTCAAATTATTGACCGTTTTGCACTCGAAAACGACATTTTGTATAAGGAAAAAACGATAAAATATTTTTCTTGACTCCAACTTAAAGTGAATATAGCCGTGTAGTACATCATAAAAAGCGGCTCGCCGCGCTCTAGTTACTGAGCGAGTGCACGTATTCATTTGTCATAGAAAAATTTTCGAGAAACTGCAATTTTCCGGTATTTTTTGTAATTTTAGTGTGTTTTGGGTGGTTTTTTAAACTTTTGTCCAACACCTGGCTTGAATCTGCACTTCTCGTGGCTGGATCACCTTTGCCCGACGTCACTGCACGTACCTGCAACAGAAAAAACACAAATATTAGCCAAAAAGTGAAAAATTGCCCGACCACCTAATACTGCATTTCTTCAAAATCCACCTAAGCCCTGACAACGCTCCATACATTTGATAAAAACTGAAAAATTTTTATTGACATACAGTCGCGTGCGACCTATCAAATTAAGCGTCTCGGTGTCCGTTTAGCGATCGTATTCTGTTACGACCCATCGTTTATACATAAATTTTGACTTTTCAACGTTTTTAGCATTTTTTGTTTAAAAACTTATAAAATTTTCATTAATTTTCGGCTTTATAAATTCTGTATTCCAAATTCTTAGCTTCTTGTTGTTTCTAAAATTGTAGTCTATCGCATCGGTTGTTTTCCCAGTTGCAGAGTGTCGTTTCGATAGTAAAAAGTCAAATTATTGACCGTTTTGCACTCGAAAACGACATTTTGTATAAGGAAAAAACGATAAAATATTTTTCTTGACTCCAACTTAAAGTGAATATAGCCGTGTAGTACATCATAAAAAGCGGCTCGCCGCGCTCTAGTTACTGAGCGAGTGCACGTATTCATTTGTCATAGAAAAATTTTCGAGAAACTGCAATTTTCCGGTATTTTTTGTAATTTTAGTGTGTTTTGGGTGGTTTTTTAAACTTTTGTCCAACACCTGGCTTGAATCTGCACTTCTCGTGGCTGGATCACCTTTGCCCGACGTCACTGCACGTACCTGCAACAGAAAAAACACAAATATTAGCCAAAAAGTGAAAAATTGCCCGACCACCTAATACTGCATTTCTTCAAAATCCACCTAAGCCCTGACAACGCTCCATACATTTGATAAAAACTGAAAAATTTTTATTGACATACAGTCGCGTGCGACCTATCAAATTAAGCGTCTCGGTGTCCGTTTAGCGATCGTATTCTGTTACGACCCATCGTTTATACATAAATTTTGACTTTTCAACGTTTTTAGCATTTTTTGTTTAAAAACTTATAAAATTTTCATTAATTTTCGGCTTTATAAATTCTGTATTCCAAATTCTTAGCTTCTTGTTGTTTCTAAAATTGTAGTCTATCGCATCGGTTGTTTTCCCAGTTGCAGAGTGTCGTTTCGATAGTAAAAAGTCAAATTATTGACCGTTTTGCACTCGAAAACGACATTTTGTATAAGGAAAAAACGATAAAATATTTTTCTTGACTCCAACTTAAAGTGAATATAGCCGTGTAGTACATCATAAAAAGCGGCTCGCCGCGCTCTAGTTACTGAGCGAGTGCACGTATTCATTTGTCATAGAAAAATTTTCGAGAAACTGCAATTTTCCGGTATTTTTTGTAATTTTAGTGTGTTTTGGGTGGTTTTTTAAACTTTTGTCCAACACCTGGCTTGAATCTGCACTTCTCGTGGCTGGATCACCTTTGCCCGACGTCACTGCACGTACCTGCAACAGAAAAAACACAAATATTAGCCAAAAAGTGAAAAATTGCCCGACCACCTAATACTGCATTTCTTCAAAATCCACCTAAGCCCTGACAACGCTCCATACATTTGATAAAAACTGAAAAATTTTTATTGACATACAGTCGCGTGCGACCTATCAAATTAAGCGTCTCGGTGTCCGTTTAGCGATCGTATTCTGTTACGACCCATCGTTTATACATAAATTTTGACTTTTCAACGTTTTTAGCATTTTTTGTTTAAAAACTTATAAAATTTTCATTAATTTTCGGCTTTATAAATTCTGTATTCCAAATTCTTAGCTTCTTGTTGTTTCTAAAATTGTAGTCTATCGCATCGGTTGTTTTCCCAGTTGCAGAGTGTCGTTTCGATAGTAAAAAGTCAAATTATTGACCGTTTTGCACTCGAAAACGACATTTTGTATAAGGAAAAAACGATAAAATATTTTTCTTGACTCCAACTTAAAGTGAATATAGCCGTGTAGTACATCATAAAAAGCGGCTCGCCGCGCTCTAGTTACTGAGCGAGTGCACGTATTCATTTGTCATAGAAAAATTTTCGAGAAACTGCAATTTTCCGGTATTTTTTGTAATTTTAGTGTGTTTTGGGTGGTTTTTTAAACTTTTGTCCAACACCTGGCTTGAATCTGCACTTCTCGTGGCTGGATCACCTTTGCCCGACGTCACTGCACGTACCTGCAACAGAAAAAACACAAATATTAGCCAAAAAGTGAAAAATTGCCCGACCACCTAATACTGCATTTCTTCAAAATCCACCTAAGCCCTGACAACGCTCCATACATTTGATAAAAACTGAAAAATTTTTATTGACATACAGTCGCGTGCGACCTATCAAATTAAGCGTCTCGGTGTCCGTTTAGCGATCGTATTCTGTTACGACCCATCGTTTATACATAAATTTTGACTTTTCAACGTTTTTAGCATTTTTTGTTTAAAAACTTATAAAATTTTCATTAATTTTCGGCTTTATAAATTCTGTATTCCAAATTCTTAGCTTCTTGTTGTTTCTAAAATTGTAGTCTATCGCATCGGTTGTTTTCCCAGTTGCAGAGTGTCGTTTCGATAGTAAAAAGTCAAATTATTGACCGTTTTGCACTCGAAAACGACATTTTGTATAAGGAAAAAACGATAAAATATTTTTCTTGACTCCAACTTAAAGTGAATATAGCCGTGTAGTACATCATAAAAAGCGGCTCGCCGCGCTCTAGTTACTGAGCGAGTGCACGTATTCATTTGTCATAGAAAAATTTTCGAGAAACTGCAATTTTCCGGTATTTTTTGTAATTTTAGTGTGTTTTGGGTGGTTTTTTAAACTTTTGTCCAACACCTGGCTTGAATCTGCACTTCTCGTGGCTGGATCACCTTTGCCCGACGTCACTGCACGTACCTGCAACAGAAAAAACACAAATATTAGCCAAAAAGTGAAAAAAATCGCCCGCCCACCCACCCAGATTGCAGTTACTAAGGTAAAGATACAGAATTTCAAACAGTAAATCATCCATAACTTCTAAAGTAGGCTATATATTTGGACACGGTTTTCCGCAAAGTACTCGTGCGTTATTAGGCCTACTGTTTGCTATACTACACAGGCTCCAACTGGAGTCCGTCCCAAAATTGACTTTTACCCTATGGTTTTTGCCTTAAAGTAAATTTATCTACTCGAAAAGAAGTAGCTACTTTAGCGCCCGAGACGGTAGATCAAAGTTCCTACCAGGAACAATATACCCTGCTAGTTTTAGTTGTAGAATTAAGTACCATAGCTTTTATTTTTACCTACAAATTGACTAAATTTTTACAACTTTTACAAACCTTTACATTTTAGTTACCTATTTGTGTATTTTGACTTAAGACAAACAATGTTTGGCATTCGGACGCCCGTTAAAAGAACCGACAGGGACTCGATCGATACGGTCCCCCAAAAATCTCCATCACTGACCGAGCAAGCAGGACCTTCGCGACAGGGAGACGACAAGGCACAGACCTCCAACGTGAGGCGGAGCGCGGGAGAGTGGGAATTGGTGACCAAGAGAAGATCTACCTCGCAAATACCCAAGACCCCGACCCCTCCGAAAAAGACGGCTCAGATAGCCCCTCCCAGACCCAAACCCACGACACTGTCCTCGCAAGATGGAAAACCGACAGGGCGTAGGCTACTGGTGGAGGCTCTCGGGAGCCCACCAAAGCAGGAGAGATTCCCGAATAAGACAGCGGAAGCAAAGGCCTGTCTCACAAAGGCCAAAACCAACCTCGAACTCTCAAGAAATCTAAAGACCGACATTAAGTCAAATGTCCTCCAGGCCATAGACCGATTGTATGAGCTGGTCAAGGAGTCCGAGTCCAAGAATGCTAGTGGCAGACTGGAACTTGGAGTAGGCCAAAGGGGAAAAGAAGGAGAGTCGGAGAGCATAAGGAATCAAAGACTGAGTGTGGAAAATGATTTTAAGAAACAGATGGAGGAGCATAGCAAGCTATTGAAAGAGAACAATGAGAGAATGGAAAGCCTAAAAGAGGCAATGGACAAGCAGAAAGAGATCTTAGAGAAGACCACGTACGCGAATGTTGCGGCAGGGCCAACCCGGAGGCAGCCTGGTGACCAAGCCACATTGCACTCTGTCGTGGTCTCCTCTAAAGATGGGAAGGAATCTGGAGAAGAGGTGCTCAGTAGAATAAGAGAAGCTGTGAATGCTAAGGAAGGAGGAATAAAGGTGGACAGAGTGAGAAAGGCGAAAGACGGGAAAGTGATAGTGGGCTGTCGGACCGAAGAAGAGAGGCAGAAGGTTAAGGCAAGGCTCTGGAAAGCGGAAACGCACCTGAATGTTGAGGAAATCCAGAATAAAGACCCTCTTGTGATCCTCAGAGACGTTCTGCAGTTCCATAGTGACGAAGACGTCATAAACGCTCTGAGGAATCAAAATGGAAACATTTTTAAGCACCTCGACAAGCAGGAAGACAGGCTCGAAGTCCGCTACAGGAGGAGGGCGAGGAATCCCCACATGTGCCACATGATAATCAAGGTGTCCCCAAAGATGTGGAACTTGATGATAGAAGCAGGTGAGGTCCACATCGATCTCCAAAGGGTAAGAGTGGCGGATCAATCTCCCTTGATACAGTGTTCCATGTGCTTGGGGTACGGCCATGGTCGCCGACACTGCAAAGAGACCATTGAGAAGTGTAGTCACTGCGGCGGCCCGCACATGAAGACCGAGTGCGCAGATTGGCTCAGTGGTGCGGCACCCTCCTGCTGTAACTGCAGGCACGAAAAGCTTGACTCAACCGAGCACAATGCGTTCAGCCAAGAATGCGCCGTGAGAAGGAGGTGGGACGCCCTCGCAAGAGCCTCCGTAGCGTACTGCTAAAGGCTCCACAGACAGAACCCCTACAGTTAACCCGACCAGAGAGAAGCCCTACCGTGTTCTCCAAGCCAATCTCCAAAGAATGGAAACAGCCACAAACGAGCTCATGATCGAAGCTGACAAAAGAAAGGTGGCTTTTGCGCTGCTCCAAGAGCCATATGTGGGAGGAATCAGTAGAATGAAAGGATACAAAGGAGCAAGGATCTACCAGAACGTAAACCAAGGAGATGGGGCTGTCAAAGCGGCAATCGTCGTCTTCGATCCGGATCTAGACGTTGTACAGTGCCCGAAACTCACCACGAATAACATCGTAGTGGTGAGGATCCGAACGAGCGCCTGGCAGATCACTGCGATTTCATTCTACTTTGAGCCTACCCAACCCATAGAGCCATACTTGGAGCAGATAAGGATGATCACTGATGAGGCGGGATTCAGGAGAATCATCATGGGTGGAGACGCGAATGCAAAGAGCACCTGGTGGGGGAGTAACGTGATAGATGATAGGGGGGAAAACTTGTCAGGTACTCTCGAAGAACTAGGCTTGCAGGTTCTGAACGAAGGGGACATCCCCACTTTCGATACCATCAGGGGAGGGATATCTTACACAAGTCACCCCGACGTCACGGCCTGCTCAATCGACATGCTAGACCTGATAGATGGATGGAGAGTAGTGGATGACCTCACGCACTCGGACCACAACGGCATCACCTTCAATGTAGCGCTTAAGAAAGCAAAAGGGGTAAGCGTAAGCAGGACAACGAGGCTATACAACACCAAAAAGGCAAATTGGAGCCAGTTTCATAAGAAACTGACCGAATTGAAAATAGAAAACCAAATAAATTTAACTGAGATAGATAAAATAGAAAACAAAGCAGAACTAGAAGAAGCTATAGTAAAATTCACAAACATTATAACACAAACATGCACAGACACCATACCTAGAAAGAAAGCCAATGAAACACTTACCATGCCGTGGTGGTCCGAGGAACTCGTAGCACTGAAGAGGAAGTCCGTTACCTTGAAACGTCGAATCAGATGCGCAGCACCAGCCAGAAGACCCAGGATCGTCGATGAGTACCTGAAAGCAAGAGAGGAGTTTTTAAGTGAAGTGAATAGAGCCAAGGTACAGAGTTGGAAGGAATTTTGCGGGAAGCAGGATAGGGAAGGGGTATGGGAGGGAATTTATAGGGTTATCGGGAGAACTGCCGCAAGACACGAGGATCTGCCCTTGATTAAGGATGGCAGACAAATTGACCCCAAGGAATCAGCTAAAACCTTGGCAAACATTTTCTTCCCGGAGGATAATGAAGCAGAGGACAACGCTGACCACCGACAGTCTAGGGAAATAGCAAACCGAATAAACGACGCGGTCTATGATGAGGTTCATGACCCGCCGTTTACAACAGAGGAGCTAAGTGCTGCGGTGGAAAGCTTCAACCCGAAAAAAGCACCGGGGATAGATGGTTTCACCGCAGATATATGCAGCCACGTGATACAAAGCGACTCAGAGACCTTCCTTGCACTGGCCAACAGATGTCTGGTTCTCTCACACTTTCCGACTATCTGGAAAGAGGCAACAGTTGTAGTCTTGAGAAAACCAGGCAAGGACGACTATACAAACCCTAAATCGTATAGACCAATAGGACTGTTGCCAGTCTTGGGGAAGGTCTTGGAAAAGATGCTTGTGGGACGGATGAAATGGCATCTCATCCCAAAAATGAGTACTCGCCAATATGGCTTTATGCCCAAAAAGAGCACCGAAGACTCCCTCTATGATCTGATCCATCGCATCCAAGACAAGTTGAAGGAGAAGAAACTGATCACCATGATTTCATTGGACATAGAGGGAGCCTTCGACAGCGCATGGTGGCCTGCGATAAGGGTTAGATTGGCTGAGGAAAGGTGTCCGGTGAACCTAAGAAGGCTTATCGATAGTTATTTGCAGGATAGGCGCGTTCGGGTTAGGTACGCAGGAGAGGAGCATGCAAAAAATACTGGCAAGGGGTGCGTTCAGGGTTCGATAGGGGGTCCGATAATGTGGAACCTGTTGTTGGATCCGCTCCTGAAAGGTCTCGAGACACGAGGGGATTACGTTCAGGCTTTCGCGGACGATGTGGTCTTGGTGTTTGACGGGGACACAGCTTTGGAAGTCCAGCGGCGTGCGAATGCCGCCCTCGCATATGTTCGGGAGTGGGGTATCAAGAATAAACTGAGATTTGCGCCAAACAAGACAAATGCTATGGTCATAACACGCAAACTCAAGTATGATACACCACTCCTAAGCATGGGTGGGGTCGACATTGGCATGTCTTCGGAATTCAAGATCCTGGGGCTCACAATTGACAATAAGTTAGCGTTTAATAGTCATGCTGCAAGTGTTTGCAAAAAGGCTATAAACATTTATAAACAGCTGTCCAGAGCCGCCAGGATCAGCTGGGGCCTCAGTCCAGAAGTCATCCGGATCATATACACTGCAACAGTAGAACCAGTTGTGATGTATGCGGCCAGTGCGTGGGCGCCGGCAACTAGGAAACAGGGGATCCAAAGGCAACTGAACGCGGTCCAGCGTGGTTTCGCGCAGAAGCTTACGAGAGCGTACCGCACCGTCTCCCTGCACTCAGGACTGGTACTGGCCGGAATACTCCCACTCGACCTCAGGATACAAGAGGCAGCCGCCCTGTATGAGGCAAAGAGGGGAGTACCTCGGCCGGAGTTAAAGGGCAGGGAGATGGAACGGTCCATACCATACGCTCAAACGAAGCATCCGGCAGAGCACAAACGCCTAAAGTTCATAAGCCTGATAGACCAAGAGCAGGTGGATGCACACAACACCCAAGCAGTACGAATCTACACCGATGGCAGCAAGATTGAGGGTGAGGTCGGGGCGGCGCTATCCCTGTGGAATGGCGAAGCCGAGATCAAAGCCCTCAAGCTTAAGCTGCCAAGGTACTGTACGGTCTATCAGGCAGAACTTCTGGCAATCAGCAGAGCTACGCGCGAAATTTTAAAGCGACCCGAAGGTTCCTTTGGTATCTATAGTGACTCCATGGCAGCGCTACAGACCGTTACCAATCATGGCTCCCTCCACCCTTTGGCCGTGGAGGCTCGTGAAAACCTTAGAACGAGCAGACTCCAGAATAAAGAAGTGTCTTTATTCTGGATCAAAGCCCACGCGGGCTTGGAGGGAAATGAGAAAGCGGATCTGTTAGCGAAGGAAGCTGCAACCAACACCAAACGGCGTCCCGACTATGATTGCTGTCCGGTTTCATACGTCAAGCGCCAGATCCGGCTGGAATCGCTGGGCGAATGGAACCGGCGGTATAAGGAAGGCGCGACCGCCAGTGTTACAAAGGTATTTTTCCCAGACGCGATACAAGCCTACAAAACGGTTAGGAAATTTGCGCCTACCAACATCATGACCCAAGTACTTACGGGGCACGGTGGGTTCTCCGAATACTTGCACCGCTTTAAGTGTAAGGAGAGCCCATCGTGCATCTGTGAGCCGGACGTGCGGGAGACGGTGGCGCATATACTCCTAGAATGTCCTGTTTTCTCCCTTAAGAGACACGAAGCTGAGCAAGTCCTCAATATGAAACTGACCTCCGAAAACCTGAAAGAAATAATGGCTAAGAGAGAATTAAGAGAGCTTTTTATAAATTATTGTACGGAAATAGTAAATAAAGTAATACTAAGGAATAAATAGGCATGTTAAGTATGTTGTATATGTATTTTGAGTAATATATAGAACAGCATAAAATAAAGGATAAAAATTGTTAAGATTAAGTAGAATAATTGTATAAGATGTAAGAATTAAGTGTGTAAGTAGTTATAAAATGTATTTAAAATATAAGATAGAATTAAAGCCCGTAGAAATAAGCCATAGACTCAACCCTTCCTGTTTATGTAAAATAATAAATTAATAGTAATAGGTATAAGTATAATGTAGTAACTAGAATAAGCATCCCCTAGACCCATATGGGTACGATAGAAATGTAAGCCCCACCCGTAGTTAGAAAAAAAAAGTACAAAAGACTTTGATTCATTACACGTCAAAGGAACGAGAAAAAAAAAAAAAAAAAAAAAAAAAAAAAAAAAAACCTAACCTAACCTAACCTAACCTAACCTAACCTAACCTAACCTAACCTAACCTAACCTAACCTAACCTAACCTAACCTAACCTAACCTAACCTAACCTAACCTAACCCCGCCGAAGCAGGAGAAATTCCCGAACAAGACAGCTGAGGCTAAGGCTTGCCTTATAAAAGCCAAGACCAACCTCGAACTCTCGAGGAACTTAAAGACAGACATCAAATCGAATGTTCTGCAAGCGATAGACCGACTGTTCGAGTTGGTCAAGGAGTCCGAATCCAAGAACGTTAGTGGCAGACTGGAGCACGGACCAGGCCAAAAGGGAAAGGAAGGAGAGTCGGAAAACACAGGGAGCCAAAGTCAAAGTGTCGAGAGTGATTTTAGGAGCCAGATAGAGGAGCACAGCAAACTGCTGAGAGAAAACAGCGAGAGGATAGAAAGCTTA
This sequence comes from Electrophaes corylata, assembly GCA_947095575.1. Lineage (NCBI taxonomy): Eukaryota > Metazoa > Arthropoda > Insecta > Lepidoptera > Geometridae > Electrophaes > Electrophaes corylata. Next base: position 25,141 of record OX352704.1, read on the forward strand.
AAAGAGGCAATGGAGAAACAGAAAGAGTTCTTAGAGAAGACCACGTACGCGAATGTTGCGGCAGGAACAACTAGGAGGCAGCCTGGTGACCAAGAAACGCTGCACTCCGTCGTGGTCTCATCAAAAGATGGAAAGGAGTCTGGGGAAGAAGTGCTCAGTAGAATAAGAGAAGCTGTGAACGCCAAGGAAGGAGGAATAAAGGTGGACAGGGTGCGGAAGGCCAAGGACGGAAAAGTGATAGTGGGCTGTCGAACTGAAGAGGAGAGGCAGAAGGTTAAAGCAAGACTCTGGAAAGCGGAAACACACCTGAATGTCGAGGAAATCCAGAACAAAGACCCTCTTGTGATCCTCAGAGACGTTTTGCAGTTTCACAGTGACGAAGACGTCATAAACGCTCTGAGGAATCAAAATGGAAACATTTTTAAGCACCTCGACAAGCAGGAAGACAGGCTTGAAGTCCGCTACCGAAGAAAGGCGAGAAATCCTCACTTGTGTCATATGGTGGTTAAGGTGTCCCCGAGGATGTGGAACTTGATGATGGAAGCCGGAGAGGTCCACATTGATCTCCAAAGGGTTAGAGTCGCAGATCAATCTCCCCTGATACAGTGTTCCATGTGCCTGGGGTATGGCCATGGCCGCCGACACTGCAAAGAGACCATCGAGAAGTGCAGTCACTGCGGCGGCCCGCACATGAAGACCGAGTGCGCAGATTGGCTCAGTGGCGTGACACCTTCATGCTGTAACTGCAGGCATGAGAAGCTCGACTCCACTGAGCACAATGCCTTCAGCCAGGAATGTGCCGTAAGGAGGAGGTGGGACGCTTTAGCAAGAGCCTCAGTAGCGTACTGCTAAAGGCTCCACAAACCGAAACCCTACAGTTACCTCGACCAGGGAGAAGCCATACCGCGTCCTCCAAGCCAATCTCCAAAGAATGGAAACCGCCACAAACGAGCTCATGATAGAAGCCGATAAAAGGAAGGTTGCCTTCGCGCTGCTCCAGGAGCCATATGTGGGAGGGATCGGTAGAATGAAAGGATATAGAGGAGTAAGGATCTACCAGAACGCCGACCAAGGAGATGGGACTGTAAAAGCGGCAGTCGCTGTCTTCGACCCGGACCTAGACGTCATACAGTGCCCAAAACTCACCACAAACAACATCGTGGTGGTGAAGATACGAACGAGCGTCTGGCAGATCTCTGCTATTTCATTCTACTTTGAACCGAACCAACCCATAGAGCCATACCTGGAGCAGATAAGGACAATAGCTGACGAGGCTGGACCCAGGAGAGTTATCATCGGTGGAGACGCGAACGCGAGGAGCACCTGGTGGGGGAGTAACGCAATAGACGATAGGGGAGAAGACATGTCGGGGACTCTCGAAGAGCTAAACTTTCAGGTACTAAACGTAGGGGATACCCCCACATTCGACACCATCAGGGGAGGGATATCCTACCGAAGTCACCCCGACGTTACGGCCTGCTCAGTTGACATGCTGGATCTGGTAGACGGATGGAGAGTGGTGGATGACCTCACGCACTCGGACCACAACGGCATCACCTTCAACATAGCGCTTAAGAAGGCAAAAGGGATAAGCGTAAGTAGAACGACAAGGCTTTACAACACAAGAAAAGCAAATTGGAGCCAGTTTCATGAGAAACTGGCTCAATTAAAAATAGCAAACCAAATAAATTCAGCGGAAATAGATAAAATAGCAAACAAGGTAGAGCTAGAAGAAGCAGTAGTTAAATACACAAACATAATAACACAAACATGTGAAGAAACTATACCTAAGAAAAAAGCCAAAGAAACACTTACCATGCCGTGGTGGTCCGAGGAACTCGCAGCACTGAAGAGGAAGTCCATCACCTTGAAGCGTCGGATCAGATGCGCAGCGCCAGCCAGAAGACCCAGGATCGTCGACGAGTACCTGAAAGCAAGAGAGGAGTTCTTAAATGAAGTGAGTAGGGCAAAGGTGCAGAGCTGGAAAGAGTTTTGCGGGAAGCAGGATAGGGAGGGGGTATGGGAGGGGATTTACAGGGTAATTGGGAGAACTGCTGCAAGACAGGAGGATTTGCCTTTAGTCAAGGACGGCAGGCAGATTGACCCAAAGGAGTCGGCCAAAACCTTAGCGGACATCTTCTTCCCGGAAGATAACGAGACCGAGGACAACGCTGACCACCGACAGACCAGAGAAAAAGCAAACCGGGTAAACGACTCGGTTCATGATGAGCATGACCAGCCGTTTACAACAGAAGAGCTAAGTACTGCGGTGGAAAGCTTCAACCCGAAGAAAGCCCCAGGAGTAGATGGCTTTACCGCCGACATTTGCAACCAGGTAATAAGCAGCGACCCAGAGACCTTCCTCGCACTGGCCAACAGATGCCTGGTTCTCTCACACTTTCCAATCATGTGGAAAGAAGCCACAGTAGTCGTGTTGAGGAAACCAGGGAAAAAAGACTACACAGATCCAAAGTCTTATCGGCCAATTGGATTACTACCGGTCATGGGGAAGGTCCTGGAGAAGATGGTTGTACGGCGAATGTCGTGGCATCTCATCCCAAGGATGAGCACTCGCCAATATGGCTTTGTGCCCAAAAGAAGTACCGAAGACTCCCTCTATGACCTGATACATCACATAAAAGAAAAACTAGAACAGAAGAAACTTATCACCATGATATCATTGGACATAGAGGGAGCCTTCGACAGCGCGTGGTGGCCCGCCATCAAAGTCAGGTTGGCTGAGGAGGAGTGTCCCGCAGACATAAGAAGGCTGGTGGCCAGTTACTTGCAGGATAGGCGTGTCAGGGTGAGGTATGCTGGGGAAGAGCACGGTAAGAACACGGAAAAGGGTTGCGTTCAAGGGTCGATCAGCGGTCCCATTATGTGGAACCTCCTTTTAGATCCACTTTTAAAAGGGTTAGAGCAACGTGGGGACTTTGGACAGGCCTTCGCTGATGACGTAGTCCTGGTATTCGACGGGGACACAGCTCTGGAGGTCCAGCGACGGGCGAATGCCGCCCTCGCCTATGTCAGGGAGTGGGGTATCATGAACAAGCTCAAGTTTGCACCAAACAAGACAAACGCGATGGTCATCACAAGGAAGCTCAAACATGATACGCCACTTCTGAGCATGGGCGGGGTCGCCATTGGCCTGTCGCAGGAGTTCAAAATCCTGGGGCTCACCATAGACAATAAGCTAACATTTAATAGTCATGCTGCAAATGTCTGCAAAAAGGCTATTAATATATACAAGCAATTGTCTAGAGCCGCCAGGATTAGCTGGGGTCTTAGTCCAGAGGTCATCCGGGTCATCTATACGGCGACAGTGGAGCCGGTTATAATGTATGCGGCGAGCGTATGGGCACCGGCAACCAAGAAACTGATGATCCAAAAGCAACTGAATGCGGTCCAGCGGGGTTTCGCCCAGAAGCTTACAAGAGCGTACCGCACCGTCTCCCTGAACTCAGGACTGGTACTGGCCGGATTGCTCCCACTTGACCTCAGGATACAGGAGGCAGCCGCCCTGTATGAGGCAAAGAGGGGGGTACCTCGGCCAGAGTTAAGGGACAGGGAGGTGGAACGGCTAACACCATACGCTCTAACTAAGCACCCGGCAGAGCACACACGCTTGAAGTTCATCAGCCTGATAGACCAAGAACAGGTGGACGCACACAACACCCAAGCAGTACGAATCTACACCGACGGCAGCAAGATTGAGGGTGAGGTCGGAGCAGCTTTGTCCTTGTGGAAAGGCGAAGCTGAGATCAAAGCCCTCAAACTCAAGCTGTCAAGGTACTGCACGGTCTATCAGGCTGAACTTCTAGCAATAAGCAGAGCCACGCGCGAAATCCTGAGGCGGACTGAGAGTTCTTATGGTATCTACAGCGACTCCATGGCAGCGCTACAGACCGTTACCAATCATGGCTCCCTCCACCCTCTAGCCGTGGAGGCTCGTGAAAACCTGAGTACGAGCAGACTCCAGAATAAAGACGTTTCTTTATTCTGGATCAAAGCCCACGCAGGGTTGGAGGGAAATGAGAGAGCGGATCTGTTAGCGAAGGAGGCTGCAGCCAACACCAAACGGCGACCCGACTACGATTGCTGCCCGGTTTCACACGTCAAGCGAACGATCCGCTTGGAATCGCTGGGCGTGTGGAACCAGCGTTATAGGGAAGGCACGACTGCAAACGTAACCAAATTGTTTTTCCCAGATGCGATCCAGGCATACAAAACAGTCCGGAAATTCGTGCCTACCAGCATTATGACCCAAGTACTCACGGGGCACGGCGGGTTCTCCGAATACTTGCATCGTTTCAAGTGTAAGGAGAACCCATCGTGCATCTGTGAGCCGGACGTGCGCGAGACGGTGGCGCACATACTTCTAGAATGTCCTGTTTTCTCCCTTAAGAGACACGAAGCTGAGCAAGTCCTAAATGTGAAATTGATCCCCGAGAACCTAAGAGATATAATGGCTAAAAATGATCTAAGAGAGCTTTTTATAAGTTATTGTACAGAAATAGTGAAAAAAGTAATAATAAGGAATAAATAGGCATGTTAAGTATGTTGTATATGTATTTTGAGTAATATATAGAACAGCATAAAATATAAGATAAAAATTGTATAGATAAAGTAGAATAATATTTATAAGATGTAAAAATAAGTGTGTAAAGTATGTAGTTATAAAATGTGTTTAAAAAAAAGGATGGAGCTATAGAATAAGCCCTTTCTGTTATGTAAAATAATAAATGAATAGAAATATAAGTAAAATGTAGTAACTAGAATAAGCGTCCTCCAGACCCATATGGGTACGATAAAAATGTAAGTCCCAACCGTAGTTAGCGATAAAGTAAAAAAATGTCTTTGATTTATTATACGTCAAAGGAACAACAGTAAAAGAAAAAAAAAAAAAAAAAAAAAAAAAAAACCTAACCTAACCTAACCTAACCTAACCTAACCTAACCTAACCTAACCTAACCTAACCTAACCTAACCTAACCTAACCTAACCTAACCTAACCTAACCTAACCTAACCTAACCTAACCTAACCTAACCTAACCTAACCTAACCTAACCTAACCTAACCTAACCTAACCTAACCTAACCTAACCTAACCTAACCTAACCTAACCTAACCGAAAAATCACGAAAAATTGAAAATTCGCGCAAATATACCCGTGTTGCATATCAAAACACGTGGGCCGTCGAGGCGCACACAGTGGCGCAAACTGCGCAGTGATACGACAAGTGATCAAAAAGTTATTGGTGAAAAAGTAAAATTTTGAAACAAAAAGTGGAATATCTCGGGATCGGTAGCGACGATACACACCTTTTTTGGTGCCTTCTGGAAGCCCTTAAGAAGCCCTACAAGCTGACACCTTTTGGCTTTTTCTACCGTGCATGGGCACGGAATAAAAGCCAAAAAAACAAGTACCACGTGGCCACGAGGTCACTGATCCAGTGCCGCTGGACATCATTGAACACCATCACCAGCAGCGGAGCACCACGAGGACCCCGGAGGCACCTGCAGATTTAGTTAAAGTTAAGTTTTGACCTAATTACAAGTAGTTTTAGTTTCTTTGCGGTTGCATCTAAATTTTAAACATAAATTTAAGAAAACCTACAGCGGTAACATATAATTTTTATTTGCTCAAATCGTAGTCCTTTCGTAGTAGTTAATGTAGTAAAAAATTGAGGTGCACTTAATGCTTAAAAATTTTTAGTTATTGATTTTAGTCATTCAAGGTCAACCGCATATAAATTGGTTTTGACTAGTTTTGTATGAGAAAGTTTATAGAATTCAAAATTTTACCTAGTGATAATTGTAACTGTATCTTACTCCTGAAAATCGTGTACCCACTTTTACCCCCCCTCACCCCCCCACTCCTCCCCATACCTTAAGTACCCCAAATCCTTATTTCAAACTCATTTCAAAATTCTATCAAATAGTTCATACCATATAAAGTTCCGTAAAAATTTTCCCCCCCCTCTCACCCATACCTAACCCCAACTACAGCTATCAAAATCTTTAAAGTTAAATATCTCGGAAACTAGAAGAGTTAGAGCATTTTTGATGCTGGATTGTATTTTAGATATATATCTAAAATACAGAATAGTTTCTCTTTTCATATAGTTAAAAATTTCCCCCCCCCCTTTTTCCCCAAACATTTTGAAATTTTGTAAAATTTTAGACGCTTGTATCTCGTACACCGTGGCTTCAAATTGAGTGTGGTTTTTTACCTACACCTGTGCTCGGACTCTACAATACAGTACATTACATTGACCGACTCTAGGTAGAGCCTAAAATATTTCTGACTTTTTCACTTAGTGACTCATCTGGACGGAGAAATTGGGCTTTATCGAGCCAATAATAGTTTGTAGATAGACTCAACCTAGAGTTAAGCATTTTGAAAATTTTATTTTGACAATTGTATCATTTGACTTTCAAGATAAAGTGTCATCTTTATCTATTATTATAATTTATATTTACACCAAATTTATATATTTACAACTTATACAAATTTACACTACCCACTACCATTTACAATTTGACACATTCCTTTGACAAGTGGCAATACAATGTTTCACACCCCTAAAAAAGGGCCTGCAGCTAAAGAACAGAGCCCAACTACATCCGGGAACTCAAGTAGACAGGTTCCGACTCTGCGGGAACGTGAAAAATCTCAGGCAACAGGAGCACAAGGCTCAAGCGTTCGCAAAAGTATAGGAGAATGGGAGCAAGGTGCTTCAACAGGTTGTGGACAGGGGTGGGGGATCACCCCTCCGAGTAAGGCTGTGCTGGCGGAACCCCTAAAGCCAAAATCATTGAGGACTCTCTCGCAGGACAACAAGGCTCCAGCCCAAAGAATATCGACGGAGGCAGCAGGAAGTCCACCGACACAACAAAAACAAAAACTAAAATTTACTGACCGGCTGGCGGAAGCAAAAGCTTGTGTCCAAAAGGCAAAAACGCATCTCGGAAACTCGAGAAACATAAAAACCGAGATTAAAACGGAGGTGACACAAGCAATCGAAAGGCTTTACCAATTGGTCAAGGAATCAGACAGTGTAAAAGGACAAGGAAAAAAGGAAGCAAACGAACCAGATAAGGAAACAGAACCCGAAAGAATACCTGAAAAAGAATCGGAGAAATCACAGAGGATAGATGAAAAAGAGCTAATGAGGAAAATAGAAGAACACACCAGGCTTATACAGGAAAGTAACGAAAAAATGGAAAGATTGAAGGAGACGATTGACAAACACCAAGAGACACAAGAAAAGATGACATACGCTAGTGTGGCAGCGGTTAACCCCAGGAGACGGTCCCCGGAGCAGACCGCGCTACACTCAGTTGTAGTCACAGCGAAGAACGAGACAGAAACAGGAGAGGAAATACTGAATAGGATAAGGGAGGTGGTCAAGGCAAAAGACGGAGGGGTAGAAATTGAAAGAATCCGAAAAGGAAAGGACAGGAAAGTGATTGTGGGATGCAGAACGGAAAAAGACAGGGAACAAATAAAAGAAAGGCTTAAGAAAGCGGAAGAGCACCTAAATGTTCAAGAGGTAAAAAACAAGGACCCGCTAGTCATATTAAGGGATGTGTTTCAGTACAACAGTGATCAAGATATCATAGGATCACTGTGGACACAAAACAAAAAGGTACTAGGGGATCTAAATGAAAAAGAAAACAAGGTAGAAATCTTGTACAAGAAAAGATCGCGGAACCCACAAGCAAACAGCGTTATAATGAGAGTGTCACCTGGAGTCTGGCAGCGCTTGGTGGATGCGGAAACGATCAAGATTGACCTGCAAAGAGTGAAAGTATTGGACCAGTCACCGCTGGTGCAATGCTCACTCTGCCTAGGGTATGGGCATGGACGACGCTTTTGCAAGGAAACAACCGAGAAGTGCAGCCACTGCGGAGGCCCTCATATGAAGATGAACTGCGCGGATTGGCTTGCGGGTGAAACCCCAACATGTTGCAACTGTGCGAACGCCAAGCATGAGAGACTTGACCACAATGCATTCAGCAGTGAATGCCCGATCAGGAAGAGGTGGGACACTATAGCACGGGCCACAATAGCATACCAGTGCTAAGGTGGTCCCACACGTAATATCTTCGTCAACCAGCGCAAAGGCCTACGTCATAGCACAAGCAAACCTACAAAGAAAGGAACTAGCGACACACGAGATAATGCTACTGGCAAGTGAGAAGAAAATGGCCTTTGCGCTACTGCAAGAACCGTATGTTGGATCAATTGGCAGAATGAGGAACTACGGAAGGACCAGGATCTTCCAGAACACCAATCAAGGGGACGGTACCATAAAGGCGGCAATAGCCGTCTTTGATGATGATATGGATGTGATCCAATTACCAAACCTCACCACAAACAACATCATCGTGGTGAAATTAAAAACGAGTGCCTGGGAGATCTTGGTCGTCTCGTTTTACTTCGAGCCTGACCATGCAAGCATAGACACATACCTAGAACAGTTGAGGAAGATAGAACAACAAGAAAAACCAGTGTACATGTTGCTTGGGGGAGACGCAAACGCGAAAAGCACTTGGTGGGGAAGCAAAGCTATAGACCAGAAGGGTGAGGAACTGTCAGGGTATCTAGAAGAGAGAGGCTTGCAGATACTCAACGGCGGCGACATCCCTACGTTCGACACAATAAGGGGTAGCAAGAGGTACTCTAGTTTTGTGGACATCACGGCATGCACACCGGATATGCTAAACCTGATCGAAGACTGGAGAGTAAACGAAGGTGTGATAAGTTCGGACCACAACGCACTAACATTCAAATTGAGACTTACAAAATCAAAAGGAATTAGCATCAATAGAACGACCAGAATCTACAATAGTAGGAAAGCAAATTGGAGTCAATTTCATGAGAAATTGGCCCAATTGCAAGCTGAAAACCAAATTAATCAGGAAGAGATAGGAAAAATAAATGATAAAATAGAACTAGACACAAAAATAGAGTCATACATAAATACAATAATAAATACATGTAATGAAAGTATACCTAAAATAAATATAGCTAAAAAACTTACCTTACCGTGGTGGTCCGAAGAACTCGAGAAGTTGAAGAAGGAAGTCCGAACCAGGAAGCGTCGAATCCGATGTGCAGCGCCGAGCCGTAGGAGTCACGTCGTCGATGAGTACCTGCAAGCAAAAGAAAGATATGAGACAGAAGCCAAGAAAGCACAGACAGAGAGTTGGAAGGAGTTCTGCGGTAGACAGGACAGAGAGGGAATGTGGGAGGGGATATACAGAGTGATAGGAAGAACGACAAAAAGGCAAGAGGATATTCCTTTGGTTAAAGATGGTAAAGTGTTGTGTGCCAAGCAATCGGCCAAATTGCTAGCCGAAACCTTTTACCCGGAGGACCTAGAAAGCCAAGATAATAAAGACCACCGACGGACAAGAATAGAAGCCGACCAAGTAAACGACTGGGTTCATGATGAACACCATGACCCACCGTTTACAATGGAAGAACTGAAAGCCGCGGTGGGAAGCTTTAATCCCAAAAAAGCTCCGGGTAAGGATGGTCTTACTGCAGATATTTGCAACAAGGCAATAGAACATGACCCAGAAACCTACCTTGCCTTAGCCAACAAATGCTTGACGTTGCATCACTTCCCGACCATCTGGAAGGAGGCAACAGTCGTGATTCTGAGAAAGCCAGCCAGGAAAGATTTCACAAGCCCTAAGTCCTATAGACCCATCGGTCTGCTGCCTGTTATGGGAAAGATACTGGAGAAAATGCTTGTCAGGCGCATTAAATGGCATGTACTACCAAGGGTTAGTACTCGTCAGTATGGTTTTATGCCACAGAAGAGCACCGAAGACTCCCTCTATGACCTCATGCAACACTTACGAACCAAACTGAGACAGAAAAAACTAATAACTATGATTTCACTGGACATAGAGGGAGCCTTCGACAGCGCGTGGTGGCCAGCCATAAGAACTAGACTGGCTGAGGAACAGTGTCCCGTAAACGTAAGACGGCTCTTGGATAGTTACCTACAGGATCGAAGCGTAAGAGTGAGGTACGCCGGACAAGAGCACATAAAGAAAACCTATAAGGGATGTGTCCAAGGATCGATCGGTGGACCAATGCTCTGGAATCTTCTCCTGGATTCCCTCCTGAAGGGCCTCGAACAACGAAAGGACTATTGTCAGGCCTTTGCTGACGATGTGGTGCTTGTGATTGACGGTGATACCGCACTGGAAGTTCAAAGTCAGGCCAACGCCGCCCTCGCCTATGTTCAGGAGTGGGGTGTCAAAAATAAGTTAAAATTTGCACCACATAAAACAAACGCCATGATCATTACCAAAAAACTGAAGTTTGACACACCACTGCTGAGGATGGGCGGGGTCGATATTGAAATGTCTGATGAAATCAAAATACTGGGTGTCACGATAGACAACAAATTAACCTTCAACAATCACACGGCAAATGTCTGCAAGAAAGCTCTTAATATTTATAAAAAACTAGCTACAGCTGCGAGGGTTAGTTGGGGTCTCCACCCGGAGGTCATCCGCACTATATATACAGCAACCGTGGAACCAATAATTATGTACGCTGCGAGTGTCTGGGCTCAAGAAACTAAGAAACTAAGTATGCAGAAGCAGCTCAACACGGTACAGAGAGGCTTTGCCCAGAAGCTGACGAAAGCATACCGCACAGTGTCTCTGAACTCGGCCCTGGTACTGGCTGGGTTACTCCCGCTTGACCTCAGGATCCAAGAAGCAGCTGCTTTGTATATAGCCAAGCGTGGGGTGACCCTGCCAGTCCTAGTAGACAGAGAAATAGAGAAGATGGTCAGCTACAAAATGACTCCCCACCCAGCTAGCCACACGGGCATAGAGTTTACAAACCTGTATGATCAAGCAGCCCTGGATAGTCACAGCAACCAGGAGCTCAAAATTTTTACTGACGGCAGTAAAATTGAGGATAAAGTTGGAGCAGCACTGTCCTTTTGGGACAGTGAAGTGGAGACGAAAATCCTCAAGCTTAAATTAACATCATACTGCACAGTGTACCAAGCAGAACTCTTGGCCATATGCCGAGCCACCCAAGAGATACTCAGCCGTCCTGAGCGGAGCTACGGAATATATAGCGATGCAAAATCTGCCTTGGAAACAATCTCGGACGCAGGCTCTACACATCCACTCGCTGAAAAAACTCGAAGTAACCTCCGTGAGGCTTTGACCCAGAATAAAAAAGTCTCCTTATTCTGGATCAAAGCCCACGCTGGCCTAGAAGGAAACGAGCGGGTGGACCAGCTTGCCAAAGAAGCAGCTCTGAAACTAAAAAGGAAACCAGATTACGAACTTTGCCCAGCCTCCTTCGTCAAGAGACAGATTCGACAGGAGACACTCACTAAATGGAATGACCGATACATGACTGCCGACACAGCGACAATTACAAAGATTTTCTTTCCTGACGCAATACAAGCTTTTAAGATAGTACGACAGATTGAACTGACTAGCACATTGACGCAACTAATGACGGGGCATGGTGGTTTCTCCGAATATTTGACCCGGTTCAAATGTAAGGAGAACCCATCATGCGTCTGCGAGCCAGGTGTCAGTGAAAGTGTACCGCACATTTTGTTCGAATGCCCTGTAAACGGTTTTAAAAGATACGAAGCGGAGCAAAAGCTTGAATGTCAAATAGAAGCCAAAAATGTCAACTCACTTATGGCTGATAAAACAAAAAGATATATACTAATAGAATACTGTAAAAATGTAGCGGAGATAGTGATAAAAAGAAATAAAGATGCATAAAATATGGTGAATATATATTATATGATATATATAAACAGCATATAAGAATAAATAGCATAAGTAAACTTAAGTTAAATTGTATGAGCAGTAAACTAATTAGAAATAAGATATAAATAAAACATATGTAGTAATTAATATTAAGAACAAAATGTAAGATTAGATATAAACAAAAGTAAGATACCTTAATAAAAGTAACTAGTAGTTAAGATCCCCTAGACCCTTAAAGGGTACGCTAAGAATGTAAACCTCACCCGTAGATAGCAATAAAGATAACAAATGTCTTTGATTACGTCAAAGGAACGAGAAAAAAAAAAAAAAAAAAAAAAAAAAAAAAACCTAACCTAACCTAACCTAACCTAACCTAACCTAACCTAACCTAACCTAACCTAACCTAACCTAACCTAACCTAACCTAACCTAACCTAACCTAACCTAACCTAACCTAACCTAACCTAACCTAACCTAACCTAACCTAACCTAACCTAACCTAACCTAACCTAACCTAACCTAACCTAACCTAACCTAACCTAACCTAACCTCCCCTTACCTTATCCCAAAAAAGATAGGAAACAATATGAAGAAGAGTGAAATCCCCATATCCCTTAAGGATAGCTAGATAATAGAGAGAATGGTATGAAAGATATGATGAAAGAAAGACTCTGACACTGACTCGTCAGAGGGCAACGCAGCTAGTGGCGTTTCGAGACGCCAAAAAAAAAAAAAAAAAAAAAAAAAAAAAAAAAAAAAAAAACCTAACCTAACCTAACCTAACCGGACGGATGGAGAGTGGTGGATGACCTCACGCACTCGGACCACAACGGCATCACCTTCAACATAGCGCTAAAGAAGGCAAAAGGGATAAGCGTAAGTAGAACGACAAGGCTTTACAACACAAGAAAAGCAAATTGGAGCCAGTTTCATGAGAAACTGGCTCAATTAAAAATAGCAAACCAAATTAATTCAGCGGAAATAGATAAAATAGCAAACAAGGTAGAGCTAGAAGAAGCAGTAGCTAAATACACAAGCATTATAACTCAAACATGTGAAGAAACTATACCTAAGAAAAAAGCCAAAGAAACACTTACCATGCCGTGGTGGTCCGAGGAACTCGCAGTACTGAAGAGGAAGTCCATCACCCTGAAGCGTCGGATCAGATGCGCAGCGCCAGCCAGAAGACCCAGGATCGTCGACGAGTACCTGAAAGCAAGAAAGGAGTTCTTAAATGAAGTGAGTAAGGCAAAGGTGCAGAGCTGGAAGGAGTTTTGCGGGAAGCAGGATAGGGAGGGGGTATGGGAAGGGATTTACAGGGTAATTGGGAGAACCGCCGCAAGACAGGAGGATTTGCCGTTAGTCAAGGACGGCAGGCAGATTGACCCAAAGGAGTCGGCCAAAACATTAGCGGACATCTTCTTCCCGGAAGATAACGAGACCGAGGACAACGCTGACCACCGACAGACCAGAGAAAAAGCAAACCGGGTAAACGACTCGGTTCATGATGAGCATGACCAGCCGTTTACAACAGAAGAGCTAAGTACTGCGGTGGAAAGCTTCAACCCGAAGAAAGCCCCAGGAGTAGATGGCTTTACCGCTGACATTTGCAACCAGGTAATAGGCAGCGACCCAGAGACCTTCCTCGCACTGGCCAACAGATGCCTGGTTCTCTCACACTTTCCAATCATGTGGAAAGAAGCCACAGTAGTCGTGTTGAGGAAACCAGGGAAAAAAGACTACACAGATCCAAAGTCTTATCGGCCAATTGGATTACTACCGGTCATGGGGAAGGTCCTGGAGAAGATGGTTGTACGGCGAATGTCGTGGCATCTCATCCCAAGGATGAGCACTCGCCAATATGGCTTTGTGCCCAAAAGAAGTACCGAAGACTCCCTCTATGACCTGATACATCACATAAAAGGAAAACTAGAACAGAAGAAACTTATCACCATGATATCATTGGACATAGAGGGAGCCTTCGACAGCGCGTGGTGGCCCGCCATCAAAGTCAGGTTGGCTGAGGAGGAGTGTCCCACAGACATAAGAAGGCTAGTTGCCAGTTACTTGCAGGATAGGCGTGTTAGGGTGAGGTATGCTGGGGAAGAGCACGGTAAGATCACGGAAAAGGGTTGCGTTCAAGGGTCGATCAGCGGTCCCATTATGTGGAACCTCCTCTTAGACCCACTTTTAAAAGGGTTAGAGCAACGTGGGGATTTTGGACAGGCCTTCGCGGATGACGTAGTCCTGGTATTCGACGGGGACACAGCTCTGGAGGTCCAGCGACGGGCGAATGCCGCCCTCGCCTATGTCAGGGAGTGGGGTATCATGAACAAGCTCAAGTTTGCACCAAACAAGACAAACGCGATGGTCATCACAAGGAAGCTCAAACATGATACGCCACTTCTGAGCATGGGCGGGGTCGCCATTGGCCTGTCGCAGGAGTTCAAAATCCTGGGGCTCACCATAGACAATAAGCTAACATTTAATAGTCATGCTGCAAATGTCTGCAAAAAGGCTATTAATATATACAAGCAATTGTCTAGAGCCGCCAGGATTAGCTGGGGTCTTAGTCCAGAGGTCATCCGGGTCATCTATACGGCGACAGTGGAGCCGGTTATAATGTATGCGGCGAGCGTATGGGCACCGGCAACCAAGAAACTGATGATCCAAAAGCAACTGAATGCGGTCCAGCGGGGTTTCGCCCAGAAGCTTACAAGAGCGTACCGCACCGTCTCCCTGAACTCAGGACTGGTACTGGCTGGATTGCTCCCACTTGACCTCAGGATACAGGAGGCAGCCGCCCTGTATGAGGCAAAGAGGGGGGTACCTCGGCCAGAGTTAAGGGACAGGGAGGTGGAACGGCTAACACCATACGCTCTAACTAAGCACCCGGCAGAGCACACACGCTTGAAGTTCATCAGCCTGATAGACCAAGAACAGGTGGACGCACACAACACCCAAGCAGTACGAATCTACACTGACGGCAGCAAGATTGAGGGTGAGGTCGGAGCAGCTTTGTCCTTGTGGAAAGGCGAAGCTGAGATCAAAGCCCTCAAACTCAAGCTGTCAAGGTACTGCACGGTCTATCAGGCTGAACTTCTAGCAATAAGCAGAGCCACGCGCGAAATCCTGAGGCGGACTGAGAGTTCTTATGGTATCTACAGCGACTCCATGGCAGCGCTACAGACCGTTACCAATCATGGCTCTCTCCACCCTCTAGCCGTGGAGGCTCGTGAAAACCTGAGTACGAGCAGACTCCAGAATAAAGACGTTTCTTTATTCTGGATCAAAGCCCACGCAGGGTTGGAGGGAAATGAGAGAGCGGATCTGTTAGCGAAGGAGGCTGCAGCCAACACCAAACGGCGACCCGACTACGATTGCTGCCCGGTTTCACACGTCAAGCGAACGATCCGCTTGGAATCGCTGGGCGTGTGGAACCAGCGTTATAGGGAAGGCACGACTGCAAACGTAACCAAATTGTTTTTCCCAGATGCGATCCAGGCATACAAAACAGTCCGGAAATTCGTGCCTACCAGCATTATGACCCAAGTACTCACGGGGCACGGCGGGTTCTCCGAATACTTGCATCGTTTCAAGTGTAAGGAGAACCCATCGTGCATCTGTGAGCCGGACGTGCGCGAGACGGTGGCGCACATACTTCTAGAATGTCCTGTTTTCTCCCTTAAGAGACACGAAGCTGAGCAAGTCCTAAATGTGAAATTGATCCCCGAGAACCTAAGAGATATAATGGCTAAAAATGATCTAAGAGAGCTTTTTATAAGTTATTGTACAGAAATAGTGAAAAAAGTAATAATAAGGAATAAATAGGCATGTTAAGTATGTTGTATATGTATTTTGAGTAATATATAGAACAGCATAAAATATAAGATAAAAATTGTATAGATAAAGTAGAATAATATTTATAAGATGTAAAAATAAGTGTGTAAAGTATGTAGTTATAAAATGTGTTTAAAATATAGGATGGAATTGAAGCTCGTAGAAATAAGCTATAGAATAAGCGCTTTCTGTTTAGGTAAAATAATAAATGAATAGGAATATAAGTAAAATGTAGTAACTAGAATAAGCGTCCTCCAGACCCATATGGGTACGATAAAAATGTAAGTCCCAACCGTAGTTACCAATAAAGTAAAAATGTCTTTGATTTATTATACGTCAAAGGAACAATAGAGAAAAAAAAAAAAAAAAAAAAAAAAAAAAAAAAAAAAAACCTAACCTAACCTAACCGACTGTTTTAAAAATTTGACTTAGACTTTTTGGTTTTTGCCTTAAAGTCCTTTTATCTACCTGAAAACTGGTAGTTACCTCAGTGCCCGAGACAGTAGATCAAAGTTCTTATCAGGAACAATATATTTTATTAGGCTAGAGTAGGATTAAGTTTAATAGTTTTATTTACAAATTGACAAAAATTTTACACCTTATTTTTATTAGCTTAAGTTTGATTGTTAAGTGTCCCTCTGACAAAGCCAAAAATGTTTGGCATTCGCACACCTGCGAAAAAGACTCGGCCTTCGACCGAAGCTTCTCGAAGCTCGATATCGCCAGTTATGCAGGAGTGCGAAAAGAACAAATCTGTAAGAAGAAGTATTGGGGAATGGGAGTCTGGAAAAGCAGACCCCATTACTCCAACCACCCCAAAAAAGGCTAAGCCGGTGGAACTCCAGAAGCCGAAAAAGGTACTCTCGCAAGGGAGTAGAATGGTGGCAAGAGTACCCGCTGAAGCTTCGGGAAGTCCACCGACGCAACCAAAATACACGAGCCGGCTGGCAGAGGCGAAAGCTTGTCTCACAAAGGCCAAAATAAACCTCGGCCACTCTCGGAACATCAAGACAGAGATAAAAACAGAGGTGTTACAAGCGATCGAAAGACTGTACCAGCTGATGAAAGAATCAGAACTTGAGACAGAACAAGAAAAGAAGAATTCGAGTGAACCAGAACAGAAAAGAGAGCCAGAAAAGGAAAAAGAACCTGAAAGCGAAAAAGAGAAGTTAGAAAACACACTTATAAGGAAAATGGAAGAGCATTCAACCCTCATTAGTGAGAATAATGAGAGAATGAGAATGCTCCAAGGAAAGATGGAATTGACACAAGAAAGCATAGAAAAGCAGACATACGCGAGTGTGGCAGCGGCGCCTGTTAGGAAACTACCGGAGCAGACCGCGCTATACTCCGTAGTAGTAACTGCCAAGGACGAGCAGGAAAGAGGAGACGACATAATGAAAAAGATAAGGGAAACGATTAATGCAAAGGAAGGAGGAATATCTGTGGAACGGATTCGAAAAGCAAAGGACAGAAAGGTGATTCTGGGGTGTAAAACAGAAGAGGAAAGACAGCAAGTTAAGGAAAGGCTAAAGAGAGCAGAAGAGTACCTAACTGTAGAAGAAATGAAGAACAAGGACCCGCTTGTAATCCTGAAGAATGTTTTCCTACACAATAGCGACCAAGACATCCTCGACGCTATTTGGATACAAAATGAAGCAATCCTCACAGACCTTGATAGGGAAGAAAATAAAATAGAGGTTATGTACAAAAGGAAAACTAGGAATAACCAAACGCAACACGTTATCATGAGGGTGTCCCCCGGAGTTTGGCAGCGTTTGGTCCACGCTGGGACCGTCGTAATAGACCTACAGCGAGTCAAGGTGGCTGACCAGTCGCCACTGGTACAGTGCTCGCTGTGCCTCGGCTACGGCCATGGCCGACGGTTCTGCGTGGAGACCACTGTAAAATGCAGCCACTGTGGGGGACCCCACATGAGGACGGAGTGTGCGGACTGGCTGGCCGGTGCGGCCCCTTCCTGCTGCAACTGCACGCACGCCAAGGCTGAGAAGGTAGATCACAATGCCTTCAGCTTGGAGTGCGTGATCAGGAGGAAGTGGGACGCACTGGCTAGGGCTTCCATAGCCTACCATTGTTAGGGCAGCTCCAGACAAAACCACCGACGAGGAAAGTAGCTGTCCAAATAAACGGTTTGGCCCATGTTAATCATGGCCATCCGTTTATCCCTGAGAGGTGAAAAACAGAGCACTCGGTGGAAATTCTTTATGTCTCGGACAAACCATAAATAACAATGTTCACTAAATAACTAAAAAATAACTGTAAAGAGGTAATAAAAACATAGACAATTAGGCAAACAATATAAATAAATAGGGTAAATAAGTCTTGTTGGATTTATATATTGTCATATATAAAGTTAACCAGCTAAATCATATTGTTAAATAGAGTAAACAAAACACAGTATAATCTAGAAATAAAGTAGGTAAATTTAATGGAAGAAAAAACACAAAAACACAAAAATAAATAAAACATGTAGTTAATAAATTTTAGTTGTAAGTAATATTAAGAAATAGATAGTAAAATATATTAAGAACATTAAGTAAGGAATAAAATAGATAAAACAAAAATAGATTAAGTTATCCTGGTTTTCATTTTGTACATAAAAGTTATAAATACCTACATAATTTAGGTTTAGTAACAAAATTATAAAAATTGTAATAGAAGCGTAAATTTAGCACCATATTAGATGCAACATACATATTGAGAGCCATTAATTAATAGGAAACATTCTCACAAGATACTTAAATAACAAGTATAGTTTATAGATATAATACCTGTATAGAATAAAGTTCATAAATAGAATAAATAAATTACTTTACCAAAAGATACACAAAGTCTCTGATCATGTTAGAGGGAACACCGAAAAAAAAAAAAAAAAAAAAAAAAAAAAAAACCTAACCTAACCTAACCTAACCTAACCTAACCTAACCTAACCTAACCTAACCTAACCTAACCTAACCTTTTTTTTTTTTTTTTTTTGATAACGGGGGGAAATCTGCAACCAGACACCTTACCGCACGAGGGATGCGATAAGGTAGTGTGAGGATGACGGACTCGTCGACTCACTAAAACCACCCCGGTGACCGGCCTCGATGCATGTCAAGGGGCTCCGAGAACTCTTAAAAGAACACTTCGGTGCCCCTCTCGCATATCGCCTATAAAGCACTTCCCGAGAATGACCACCACAGTCATCCCCGTGCTTACGATGACACTTGCCACAAGTGCCACCGCCTTCCCGAGATCCGCATATGGACGGCCAGAGCCCTCGCTCGCACCGCCCGCGGATCTGAAAAGGCCCCTGTTTGGCAGGGGCTACCACTCGTCCCCTCGCGGGGCAGGCGGCGCAGGATCACTGAGACAGCGACCCTTTACCGCCTCCATCCCGAGCGGAATCGGACTCTCCGATCTCCGCTCAGCGGCCTCTAGACGTGTTGCATGGTGGCAGAGTCTGCCAATCGTGGTGGGTGCACGATCGGCTCCTCACCTGTCCATCAACACGCCAGATGGAGAGCTGCGGAAGCGGCATAGCCACTCCATCGCTCTCCCGTGACACACAAGGGCTCCCCGCCCTCGGTGATACGCCGCGGGTAATTTTTTAGAGAGGTTTTCTTCCTCGCAGCCCGGGCGGCTAAGCCAAGACCCTCAGTCCCACATGAGTCACGAATGACCATGCGGGGTTCCGAGCTCTGGACGCTGGCAAAGGAGAACCCTTCTCCAGTGCCTACTCGGTGGCTTGGTTAGTGCACGCCGAGCACATCCCGCTTCATCCACTGCGCCCTCCGCTAATCAGAGGGACGCGCGGAGAAGCTCCCTCCCGACAGGCTATTGGTTGTCCGAGAGTAATCCCCCAATTGATGATGGTTATCCTATAAAAGGACATCAATCGAGGAATTAGTCTCGTACGTAACAGGGTACACCGTCCCGTTAACCTAAAGATCTCTCCGGACATGCCACCAAGGTCGCCCGAAGGCACTAGGGCTGAGCCCGCCCGAGATATCCGAAGAGGTCAATAGCTTAACAGGCGCTCGAGAAGGTTGCCTGCCATGGTACCCCAACCTAACCTAACCTAACCTTTTTTTTTTTTTTTTTTTTTTTTTTTTTTTACGTTGGGAAATCCGTCATGGATACTCTCCGACGCGGGGGCGACCGGAGAGTTATGTCAGACTCTTACTGACTAAAACCCAACGGGGTCCTTCTTGTCGCCTTTCATAGCCGAGGCTGTGGGTATACCTTAGCAGTCTTCCATGGCCTCGACGGCGATGGCTTGGTTGAAAGCCTCTACTCTTTCTGATTCTCCTCGAATCTCTTACGAGAGGCACGCGGGACACCCGCGCGCGCCACCTCGGGGCTTATTAGTAGGCGACGGACACCCCCCGGTGCCGTCACCTAAGCCCATTATGGGGGTCGGATGTCATGGAGTTCCCTCCTCCGACGCCTGGCTCTCCGGCTGCGGATCGGGTTAAGGGTAGAGATTTCTCTCTCCCTCTCTGCAGCTTCCTTGCGTGATAATACTTCTTCGCAGAAGTTTACGCCGGCTGTCCATGTTTCATCACTCTCGACCATAGCTTTGATCATCGCTGGGAGTGACAAATTGCTTCCAACTCTCTGCCTTAACTCACGCCGTAAATCAGCCCAAGCCTGGCATTCCACCAGAGTATGTTGTGCGCTGTCTACGCTGCATGCACAGTGATGGCATGCAGACGATGATTCTCTCCCGATTCGACACAAGTACTTTGCGAAACACCCATGTCCCGTTAGTACCTGCGTCAACCGGAAGGTTAAGGATCCGTGCTCTCTTGCTAACCACTCTCTCAGAATGGGGCGAACTGCTTCAATGGTGGTCAGACCAGCGCTTGGTCGTTCCAATCGTCTTAACCACTCTTCTTGTAGGCCATCTCTGAGTTCTTGCCTCTTTCCCTCAATTTCTCGCAGCGCTGGTCTTTGACCACGTGCGATTTCCCGCTCTCGCCAAAAAAGGATTTCTGCAAGACTTTTAGCCTCCAGATCCCACGGCATTGAGCCCGCCAAAACGCAAGCCGCCTCGAATGAGACTGTGCGGTATCCCCGAATTACTCTTAGCGCCATCGCTCTCTGTGGCTTACGTAGAATAGCGATATTCTGGTTGCTAAGCGTTTCGGCCCAAACAGGAGCTCCATACATGGCCATTGAGCGAACGACGCCCATGTATAAATTCCGGCAGCCATTTCTCGCACCTTTAAGGTTTGGTAAAAGCCTTCCTAAAGCAGCAGCTGTCCCCATTAGTTTCGGCGCCAGCTTTTGAAAATGGACTTTAAAATCCCATCGGCTGTCGAGGACTAGTCCTAGATACTTCATTGTCGACTCGACACCAATGCGAACGCCACCTACCACTATGTGTGATCCCGCTGGAGGTTTATTTCTAGGTCCGTGGAAACAGAGTGCTTCAGACTTATGGAGGGCCACCTCAAGCCCCAGACGTCTTATCCTATTCACCACTTGCGCAACACCTGCCGTAGCAAGGAGAACTGCGTCTCGGTGTGACTTGGCTCTAGCTGTAACGAGCGTATCGTCAGCGTAACAAGTCACACTTACGCCCCACAGAGTTGCTCCCCTCAACACCCAGTCGTAGCCAATGTTCCACAGGAGTGGTCCGAGGACCGAACCCTGTGGAACACCGCATGACATCCTGTGCTGTGACCACCCTTCTTGCCCCTCGAATACTATGGAGCGTTCGTTTAAATAATCTCCAATTATTTGGCGGAGGTAACGAGGCACTCGATGGTATTTAAGCGCTTCCCGTATACAGTTCCAGGGTAAAGTATTGAACGCATTGGCGATGTCCAAAGACACCGCCAAGACGACTTCTCCTCGAGAGACTGCCTCCTCCGCAGCTGTCTTGACTCGTAAAATCGCACCAACCGTCGATCGCCCCCTACGGAAACCGAACTGGTTGTCATTTAGGTCTGGACCAACGCAGTTCATGTGTCCTGTAAGGCGTACAGCGATTATGCGCTCAAACAGCTTTGCCACCTCGTCAAGAAGAACAATGGGTCGAAAAGAAGATGGTGAGTCCACGGGTCGCCCATCTTTCCTCAATAAGACCAGCCGGCCTGTCTTCCATTGCGACGGAAACCGTCCCTGTACCAAGCAAGCATCATAAAGACTACACAGACGAGGTCCTAAAGCCTTCAGAGCTATTGCCCATGCTCGCCCATGAACACCATCTGGGCCTGGAGCCGTGTTTTTAGCTGTTAATCGCTTGACTGCCATCTTTAGTTCCACCTCTTCTACTTTTGGGATTTCATCGTCGTCGTCAGTAACGTTTCCCTCTTCAGGTGTTGACATGGTTGGTGGTACATGTTCTTCTCTTGTGGGGAACAGTGATGATACCACTTCCTGTAAAAACGGAGGATCAAGACTCTGCGTCAGTGGTGGTGCCCATGGGCGCAGTTTATTTCTCACCATCCTGTAGGGTCGCCCCCATGGATCTCGATTTAATGTCTCTAACATTTCATCTTGAGCTACACCTTTTGCTTGGATAATGGCCAACTGCAAGACTACTTTTGCTTCTCTGTACAAATTATAGAGTTGCTCTTCTTGCTCCTCGTCACGACGCCGCCTTCTTCGAAACCTGGTGTACAGACGCCTGGCTGCTACGCAAGCCTTGCGCAACTCAGCAATTTCTGTAGACCACCAATAGACCTGGCGTTTATTAGGTCGCAGTCCTACTCTAGGCATTGAAGCATCACATATGTGCGTCATAGCCTCTTTGAACCAGCTTGCCTCTCCTTGGACATCGATCTCTACAGGTGTAGTTGTCGTAGATACCCATGCCTTTACAATAGCGGCTTCTTCTAATAAATCCCGGTTAAGTTGCTTTAGAGCCCATCTTGGGCAGCCTTGGCTAGCGTTAGATCGGGCTAGTCTGCTTGGAGAAGGCGACTGAGGTGTTATATGGAACCGAATGTATCGGTGATCCGATAGCGTTTCAACTTCCACCATGACCTCCCAGCCAGTTACGCGTCGTACTAAGTTTGTACTTGCAAACGATACGTCCACAATTGACCCACCATGTTGGCGTATACAGGTATTTTCCGACCCTTGATTGAGAACCAATAGACCGGCAGCCACTGCCCACTCCTCTAGAACTTCACCACGCGCATCGGTGTTAGGACAGTTCCAGGCAACCGATTTGGCATTTAAGTCTCCAAGTAGTAGCACGGGGTGGGGGTGGCTTTGCCCAACAAAAGCTCCCACGTCATCAAGAAAGCTCTCAAAATCTGCGAGTACTTTGTTAGGTGAAAAATAAGAAGCCACCACCATAACTCCCCCGATAAGAGCTCCGACCCATCCGCGACCTTTTACAACCTTATCAAATGTGACACCCTGGGTTATTATTGCCACAAGCCCTTCATCATCGCCAATCCAATTAACGTTGGGAGGGATGAAATAGGGCTCGGCAATCGCTGCTACGTTGATCAACCACTCCGCCATGGTCTGGACCATAAGATCCTGAGCCCTGGCGGAGTGGTTGAGATTCGCCTGTAAGAAGCGTAGAGCCATAACTAATTGGGCTCTATATGCACCTTCTCAGCCTCCGTTTGAGTCAGGAGGTGGCTAGTAGCTGCCGGCGTTTGTGCTGTTGTATTTTCAGCCCTTCGTCTCCTAAATTTAGGAGGAGAACACGCCTTGCTACCCAGCTTATGCGCCGACGGTCTGTTAGCCGCTGCGCAAACTGAACATTTGGGTGTGGCAGAACACTCAGATGACTTGTGGCCAGTTTGACCACATCGATAACATTCATTACTGCGATTACTTTCTGACGAGCATTGAGCCCAAACATGTCCGTTTTGAAGGCATCGATAGCACCGCAGAGGTCGCGGCGGCAACATTTCTACCCGGGTTGATACCCAGCCAATTAATAGTTGACCCGCCTCTCTAATTTTCTTGGCAGCGGTGACAGGGCAACTCACCAGCGTGATTCCAGTGCCTTGATAAGTGACCTTTATTTCACCAACTTTGACTGACTCCACCGAGCATCCCCCCTGTTCAGCGACAGCGCCGGCTACGTCTTCACGTGAAACTGAGTCATCAAGTTCTGAGACTCGAAATTCTGCACATTTGGTTGGCCTTGACACTTTTGCCAACTCACCATCAAAGACCTCCCTCAGTTTCGTAGCTAAGGTGTCAGCTTTCTCTGCACTGGTATCTCCCGTAGATACCTCAAGTATGCGCGCACCCGTGGCAGCCTTACGGAACCGCAAGCTGGAGATACCGCAGCTATCGAGGTCCACCTTTTCTTTAGCTTCCTTCATCAGGTTAGCATATGTCACCCCTTTTTCTTCGGCTCCTGGTTGTATAGTGATAACCACTGCTGCAGTCCGAGGAGGACGCAATTTTACTTTTGCCGAACGGGCCGTTGGTTTAGCCACTACTTCTCTTACTGTTGTGCCTGTTGGTTTCGGTGTAGTTTTGGCTTTTCTACCTTTTTTGGTCACCGTAGACCAACCTTCGTCCATGGCCTCAGGTGCTGGTGGCAACTCGCGAGGTGGCCTTTGAGAAGCCACTGGAACATCCTTAGCTGCTACTCCCTTTCTTGTGCTCTTTGGAGGTTCAGAGGCTAGTTTCCCAGCTTCAGGCACATTCGGATGCTCAGTAGGAGCATTATGGCACTTGTCTGCCGCTAGAGGAGGGCGGATCCGCTTTTCAGGAAGCAGCCTTTCCTCCAATTTTTCAAAGCGCGCATTTATCATGCTGCCCACTTGCTGCATGATTGTGCGCGCCAACTCATCATTTTTATTAATTTCTACCGGGGGTATGAAATCTTTTTTCGGCCCGTTTACATTGGTTGAGGGCAAATCCTCCAACCTCTCCTGCGTTTGCGTCAGATTTACTCTGAGCTCGCTGAGCTGCTTGCGAAGCTCAGCCATCTCCTTTCGCATGCGGGCATTTTCAGCCTGGAGCTTCAGAGTCTCCTCAGAAACTGTGCTACCATGAAGTGCACTAACTGCCGCTTTAATAGACGCTGTTGCGTCCTTAAGGGCCTTTGCAAATGTTCCCTTAAGGTTGCTTGATTTTGTAGCAACTGTCAGGATAACATCTGCAGCGTCCTCGACCTGCTTGACTAAATCCGAGGCAAGTTCATTGTCCTCTACTGGTGCCGGTGGGGCAACTATGAACGAAGACTTAATATAAGCCATTTTCGCGCTAACTTGCTCTTCAGCCTTCCGCTGAAATTCTTCTTTATCGGCTTGTTGCCTGAGAGCATTCAACTCTGCTTGGGCTTTACCTAAGCCAACATATTTGCCCGTAGTAGGAGGGCGACCTCTGCCTCTTTTCCCAGTTCCCACTTTAAGCGGGACCGAATTCGACTCGTCACTCGAAACCGAGTCCGACCTTGGCTCGACTTGTCTCCGTTTTATGACAGCCTCCCTGCCTTTCCAAAATTTAGGAGGAAGTGGCTCAACCAGCACACTGCACTCACTGACTCTTGAGCCAACAGTCTCCAAACTCATAATTGAGGAGTCTGAATCCTCGAGCCTCTCGACACTCTCCCTTAGGGTAACTCCCTTATCTTTCGTCTTTTCCCGACCACAACGGCCGCTATCAACTTTAGTTTTAGTTTTTTCAATATCCATACTTAAACCCACGAGAATGGGACGAACTACAATTCACTCCCGGGTGACGCCCATCCCGAGAGCGAGGGTACATACTGCGGAGGTCCCCTGGTATCCGCAGGTTTTAACGTGTTTTCTCACGGGTTTTTGTGTCAAGGTTTTCCTTCCTCTGGGCCCGGCCAACTAAGGCAACGCCCCTTCGGTCCATGCTGCAACCATCGTACCCCCCTGAGCCCCGACGGGAGGTGGTTGACGGAAGCAGCATGGATACCGGTGGAGAGGCGGCGAACTCTCTCCGGCGAACCAGTCAATGGGGTTAGCACCGACCAGTCCGCCATACCATCGTTGAGTGATGTCACAACACCACTTACTTCACCACTGACAACGTTGTACAAAAGTACAACATATTTTACAACAATTTATTTACAAAAGAACACTCCACAACAGTTTCTATTTACAATATTTATACACAAAATACAAAAAATAAAAACCTCCTTCTCAACCATCGTTGAGTGATGTCACAACACCACTTACTTCACCACTGACAACGTTGTACAAAAGTACAACATATTTTACAACAATTTATTTACAAAAGAACACTCCACAACAGTTTCTATTTACAATATTTATACACAAAATACAAAAAATAAAAACCTCCTCTACAAAACTCCCCCCCCTATGCTTCATCCCCTTTCGGAGAAGCCTCTAATCCCCCCCCCCCCCCACCAACGCGGCCCAAAAGGACCACGAAGGCGCCTGGTGGTTTTAGTTACGTCTATTTCAGAAGGAAATAGACCAATAACAGGCGGCAACCACGTGAAGGAAACCACCAGACTTGCCCTGAGGATCATCACGACTGTTGCGCTCTCCCCCAGGGCCATTCGCCTCCATACCGCGCCCCCTGCGCCGATATGGAAGGCCTGCATTTATCCAATTTAATGGATAAACCCAGACCCGCCCAACCTAACCTAACCTAACCTAACCTAACCTAACCTAACCTAACCTAACCTAACCTAACCTAACCTAACCTAACCTAACCTAACCTAACCTAACCTAACCGATAAAAACTGAAAAAATTTTATTGACATACAGTCGCGTGCGACCTATCAAATTAAGCGTCTCGGTGTCCGTTTAGCGATCGTATTCTGTTACGACCCATCGTTTATACATAAATTTTGACTTTTCAACGTTTTTAGCATTTTTTGTTTAAAAACTTATAAAATTTTCATTAATTTTCGGCTTTATAAATTCTGTATTCCAAATTCTTAGCTTCTTTTTGTTTCTAAAATTGTAGTCTATCGCATCGGTTGTTTTCCCAGTTGCAGAGTGTCGTTTCGATAGTAAAAAGTCAAATTATTGACCGTTTTGCACTCGAAAACGACATTTTGTATAAGGAAAAAACGATAAAATATTTTTCTTGACTCCAACTTAAAGTGAATATAGCCGTGTAGTACATCATAAAAAGCGGCTCGCCGCGCTCTAGTTACTGAGCGAGTGCACGTATTCACTTGTCATAGAAAAATTTTCGAGAAACTGCAATTTTCCGGTATTTTTTGTAATTTTAGTGTGTTTTGGGTGGTTTTTTTAAACTTTTGTCCAACACCTGGCTTGAATCTGCACTTCTCGTGGCTGGATCACCTTTGCCCGACGTCACTGCACGTACCTGCAACAGAAAAAACACAAATATTAGCCAAAAAGTGAAAAAAATCGCCCGCCCACCCACCCAGATCTTTGTTACCAAGGTAAAGATACTGAATTTCCAATAGTAAATCATCCATAACTTCTGAAGTAGGCTATATATTTGGACACGGTTTTCGGCAAAGTACTCGTGCGTTATTAGGCCTACTGTTTGCTATACTAGACAGGCCCCAACTGGAGTCCGTTCCAAAATTGACTTTTACCCTATGGTTTTTGCCTTAAAGTAAATTTATCTACTCGAAAAGAAGTAGCTACTTTAGCGCCCGAGACGGTAGATCAAAGTTCCTACCAGGAACAATATACCCTGCTAGTTTTAGTTGTAGAATTAAGTACCATAGCTTTTATTTTTACCTACAAATTAACTAAATTTTTACAACTTTTACAAACCTTTACATTTTAGTTACCTATTTGTGTATTTTGACTAAAGACAAACAATGTTTGGCATTCGGACGCCCGTTAAAAGAACCGACAGGGACTCGATCGATACGGTCCCCCAAAAATCTCCACCGCTGACCGATCAAGCTGGACCTTCGCGACAGGAAGACGACAAGCAGACCTCAAACGTGAGGCGGAGCGCAGGAGAATGGGAATTGGTGACCAAGAGGAGATCCACCTCGCAAATACCTAAGTCTCCGACCCCTCCGAGAAGGACGGCTTTAATAGCCCCTCCTAGACCCAAACCCACGACACTGTCCTCGCAAGAAGGAAAACCGGCAGGGCGTAGGCTACTGGTGGAAGCTCTCGGGAGCCCGCCGAAGCAGGAGAAATTCCCGAACAAGACAGCGGAGGCAAAAGCCTGCCTAACCAAGGCCAAGACCAACCTCGAACTCTCGAGGAACCTAAAGACCGACATAAAAGCAAATGTCTTGCAAGCGATAGACCGACTGTACGAGTTGGTCAAGGAGTCCGAGGCCAAGAGTGTTAGTGGCAGACCAGAGCACGTATCAAGCCAAAAGGGAAAGGAAGGAGAGTCGGAAAGCACAGGGAATCAAAGTCAGGGTGTTGGAAGTGATTTTAGGAAACAGATAGAGGAGCATAGCAAACTGCTAAGGGAGAACAGCGAGAAGATAGAAAGCCTAAAAGAGGCAATGGATAAGCAGAAGGAGCTCTTAGAGAAGACCACGTACGCAAATGTCGCGGCAGGACCAACCAGGAGGCAGCCTGTTGACCAAGAAACGCTGCACTCCGTCGTGGTCTCCTCTAAAGACGGAAAGGAATCTGGAGAAGAGGTGCTCAGTCGTATAAGGGAAGTTGTGAATGCCAAGGAAGGGGGAATAAAGGTGGACAGGGTAAGGAAGGCCAAGGACGGAAAAGTCATAATGGGCTGTCGGACTGAAGAGGAGAGACAGAGGGTTAAGGAAAGACTCTGGAAAGCAGAAATGCACCTTAACGTCGAGGAAATTCAAAATAAGGACCCTCTATTGATCCTCAGAGACGTTTTGCAGTTCCACAGTGACGAAGATGTTATAAGCGCTCTGAGGAATCAAAATGGAAACATCTTTAAAAACCTCGACAAGCGGGAAGACAGGCTTGAGGTCCGTTACCGAAGGAAAGCGAGAAACCCCCACTTGTGCCACATCGTCATCAAGGTGTCCCCCAGGATGTGGAACTTGATGACAGAAGCAGGAGAGGTCCACGTAGATCTCCAAAGGGTTAGAGTCGCAGACCAATCTCCCCTAATACAGTGCTCCATGTGCCTGGGGTATGGCCACGGCCGCCGGCACTGCAAAGAGACCATCGAAAAGTGCAGTCACTGTGGCGGCCCGCACATGAAGACCGAGTGCGCAGATTGGCTCAGTGGTGCGACACCCTCCTGCTGTAACTGCAGGCATGAAAAACTCGACTCGACTGAGCACAACGCTTTCAGCCAGGAATGCGCCGTACGGAGGAGGTGGGATGCTTTAGCAAGAGCCTCTGTAGCGTACTGCTAAAGGCTCCACAAACCGAAACCCTATAGTTACCCCGACCAGGGAGAAGCCATACCGCGTCCTCCAAGCCAATCTCCAAAGAATGGAAACTGCCACAAACGAGCTCATGATAGAAGCCGATAAAAGGAAGGTGGCCTTCGCGCTGCTCCAGGAGCCATATGTGGGAGGGATCAGTAGAATGAAAGGATATAGAGGAGTAAGGATCTACCAAAATGCTAACCAAGGAGATGGGACTGTAAAAGCGGCGATCGCTGTCTTCGATCCGGATCTAGACGTCATACAGTGCCCAAAACTCACCACAAGCAACATCGTGGTGGTGAGGATCCGAACGAGCGCATGGCAGATCTCTGCAATTTCATTCTACTTCGAGCCGAACCAACCCATAGAGCCATACCTGGAGCAGATAAGGGCGATAACTGACGAGGTTGGACCCAGGAGACTAATCATCGGTGGAGACGCAAATGCAAGGAGCACCTGGTGGGGAAGTAACGAAATAGACAATAGGGGAGATGAAATGTCGGGGACTCTCGAAGAACTAAGCTTTCAGGTACTCAACGTAGGGGACACCCCCACTTTTGACACCATCAGGGGAGGGATATCCTATAGAGGTCACCCCGACGTCACGGCCTGCTCAGTCGACATGCTGGATCTGGTAGACGGATGGAGAGTGGTGGATGACCTCACGCACTCGGACCACAACGGCATCACCTTCAACATAGCGCTAAAGAAAGCAAAAGGGGTAAGCGTAAGCAGAACAACAAGGCTTTACAACACGAAAAAAGCAAATTGGAGCCAGTTTCATGAGAAACTGGCTCAATTAAAAATAGAAAATAAAATCAATTCAGCGGAAATAGGAAAAATAACAAACACAGTAGAGTTAGAAGAAGTAGTAGTCAAATTCACAAATATAATAACACAAACATGCACAGACACCATACCTAGAAAAAAGGCCAGAGAAATACTTACCATGCCGTGGTGGTCCGAGGAACTCGCAGCACTGAAGAGGAAGTCCGTCACATTGAAGCGTCGTATCAGATGCGCAGCGCCAGCCAGAAGACCCAGGATCGTCGACGAGTACCTGAAAGCAAGAGAAGAATTCTTGAGTGAAGTGAGCAGGGCAAAGATACAGAGCTGGAAGGAGTTTTGCGGGAAGCAGGATAGGGAAGGGGTATGGGAGGGGATCTACAGAGTAATTGGGAGAACAGCCGCAAGACAGGAGGACTTGCCCTTAGTTAAGGATGGCAGGCAGATTGACCCGAAGGAGTCGGCCAAAACCCTTGCGGATATCTTCTTTCCTGAAGACAATGAGGTAGAGGACAACGCTGACCACCGACAGACCAGAGAAAGAGCCGACCGAGTAAACGACTCGGATCATGATGAGAATGACCAGCCGTTTACAAAAGAGGAGCTAAGTACTGCGGTGGAAAGCTTTAACCCGAAGAAAGCTCCAGGAGTAGATGGTTTTACCGCTGACATTTGCAACCAGGTGATAGGCAGCGACCCAGAGACCTTCCTCGCACTGGCCAATAGATGCCTGGTTCTCTCACACTTTCCGATCATCTGGAAAGAAGCTACAGTGGTGGTCTTGAGGAAACCAGGCAAAGATGACTACACGAACCCCAAGTCCTATCGGCCTATAGGATTGCTACCGGTTATGGGGAAGGTTTTAGAAAAGATGGTCGTACGGCGAATGTCGTGGCACCTCATCCCGAGGATGAGCACTCGCCAATATGGCTTTATACCCAAGAGGAGCAACGAAGACTCCCTCTATGACCTGATTCATCATATTAAGGAGAAACTAGAACAGAAGAAACTAATCACCATGATATCATTGGACATAGAGGGAGCCTTCGATAGCGCATGGTGGCCCGCCATTAAAGTCAGGTTGGCTGAGGAGGAGTGTCCCGCTAACATAAGGAGGCTGGTTGCCAGTTATTTACAGGATAGGCGTGTTAGGGTGAGGTACGCTGGGGAAGAACACGGTAAGAGCACGGAAAAGGGTTGCGTTCAAGGATCGATCAGCGGTCCCATTATGTGGAACCTCCTTTTAGACCCACTTTTAAAAGGGTTGGAGCAACGCGGGGATTTCGGACAAGCCTTCGCGGATGATGTAGTCCTGGTCTTCGACGGGGACACAGCTATGGAGGTCCAGCGACGGGCAAATGCCGCCCTCGCCTATGTTAGGGAGTGGGGTATCATGAACAAGCTCAAGTTCGCACCAAACAAGACCAATGCGATGGTCATTACACGGAAGCTGAAACATGATACACCACTTCTGAGCATGGGCGGGGTCGCCATCGGCTTATCGCGAGAGTTCAAGATCCTGGGGCTCACCATAGACAATAAGCTAACATTTAATAGCCACGCTGCAAATGTTTGCAAAAAGGCTATTAATATCTACAAGCAATTGTCTAGAGCCGCCAGGGTCAGCTGGGGTCTCAGTCCGGAAGTGATCCGAGTAATTTATACGGCGACAGTGGAGCCAGTAATAATGTATGCGGCAAGCGTATGGGCACCGGCAACCAAAAAACTGACGATACAGAAACAACTGAACGCGGTCCAACGGGGTTTCGCCCAGAAGCTTACAAGAGCGTACCGCACCGTCTCCCTGAACTCAGGACTGGTACTGGCCGGGATACTTCCACTCGACCTCAGGATACAGGAGGCAGCCGCCCTGTATGAGGCAAAGAGGGGGGTACCTCGGCCAGAGTTAAGGGACAGGGAGGTGGAACGGCTAACACCATACGCTCAAACAAAGCACCCGGCAGAGCACACACGCTTGAAGTTCATCAGCCTGATAGACCAAGAACAGGTGGACGCACACAACACCCAAGCAGTACGAATCTACACCGACGGCAGCAAGATTGAGGGTGAGGTCGGAGCAGCTTTGTCCTTGTGGAAAGGCGAAGCTGAGATCAAAGCCCTCAAACTCAAGCTGCCAAGGTACTGCACGGTCTATCAGGCAGAACTTCTAGCAATAAGCAGAGCCACGCGCGAAATCCTAAGGCGATCAGAAGTTTCATTTGGTATCTACAGTGACTCCATGGCAGCGCTGCAGACCGTTACAAATCATGGCTCCCTCCACCCTCTAGCCGTGGAGGCTCGGGAAAACCTCAGTACGAGCAGACTCCAGAATAAAGAAGTGTCTTTATTCTGGATCAAAGCCCACGTAGGGTTGGAGGGTAATGAGCGGGCGGATCTGTTGGCGAAGGAGGCTGCAGCAAACACCAAACGGCGACCCGATTACAATTGCTGCCCAGTTTCATACGTCAAGCGAACGATCCGTTTGGAATCGCTGGGCGTATGGAACCAGCGTTATAGGGAAGGCACGACGGCAAGCGTAACAAAATTGTTTTTTCCGGATGCAATTCAGGCATATAAAGCGGTCAGGAAGTTCGTACCCACTAACATCATGACCCAAGTACTTACGGGGCACGGTGGGTTCTCCGAATACTTGCATCGTTTCAAGTGTAAGGAGAGCCCATCGTGCATCTGTGAACCGGGCATGCGCGAGACGGTGGCGCACATACTGCTGGAGTGTCCCGTGTTTTCCCTTAAGAGATACGAAGCCGAGCAAGAACTCAACATAAAACTGACCCCTGAAAACCTAAATAAGATAATGATGAAGAGAGAATTAAGAGAACACTTTATAAAATATTGTACTGAAATAGTAAGCAAGGTATTAATAAGAAATAAGTAAGCATGTAAATTATGTTGAATGTATATTTTAAGTAATATGTAGATCAGCATAAAGTAAAAGTTATATATAAGATTGTTAAGATTAAGCAGTATAATATATATAAGATGTAAAACAAGCAAACAAATTAGTTGTAAATGTATAAAAATTGTCAAGATAAGTAAAATATGTCGTAAAAATAAGTCCTAGCCTAAGCCTTTTCCCTGTCATAAAAATTTATTTAAAATGTACCTAATATAAGAAAAATGTAAAACTAGTTTAAGCACCCCCCTAGACCCCATATGGGTACGATAAGAATGTAAGCCCCACCCGTAATTAGAAATAAAGTACAAAAGACTTTGATTCATTACACGTCAAAGGAACGAGAAAAAAAAAAAAAAAAAAAAAAAAAAAAAAACCTAACCTAACCTAACCTAACCTAACCTAACCTAACCTAACCCCCCCCTGCTGCATCTGCGGAAATGCTCGCTGAGATATTTTACCCAGAAGATTCCGAGGAGAATGATAATGAGGATCACCAGCGAGTTAGAAGGGAAGCTAACCAAGTAAATGGTTGGAAGCATGATGAAAAACATGACCCACCATTTACCTCTGAAGAGATTGAAATCGCGGTGAACAGCTTCAATCCAAAAAAAGCTCCAGGTTCAGACGGCTTGACAGCAGATATCTGCAAACACGTAATCTCTCAAAATCCAGGATTTTACCTAGCACTGGCCAACAAATGTCTAGAGATGGGTCATTTTCCAAGCGTGTGGAAGCAGGCGACCGTTGTGGTGCTCCGGAAACCAGGGAAGGAGAACTACACGGAGGCCAAATCTTATAGGCCAATAGGTTTGTTGCCAGTGATGGGAAAAATCCTGGAAAAAATTGTCGTAAATAGGGTAAAGTGGCACATCCTTCCGAAACTGAGCGCGCGCCAATACGGTTTTATGCCACAAAAAAGCACAGAAGACTCCCTCTATGTCCTCATGAAACATATACGCAATCAGCTGAAACTTAAAAAACTTGTAACCTTAGTATCGTTGGACATAGAGGGTGCCTTCGACAATGCATGGTGGCCAATAATTAGGACAAGATTGGCGGAAGAAGGTTGCCCTGTCAATATCAGAAGGCTTATGGACAGTTACTTGAGCAACCGAAAAGTAAAGGTTAGGTACGCTGGCCAGGAAATCAGCAGACAAACTAGTAAGGGCTGTGTCCAGGGGTCAATTGGAGGGCCAATTCTTTGGAATTTAATCCTTGACCCTTTGCTCAAGGAACTAGATACGCGAGGTGACTACTGTCAGGCATTTGCCGATGACGTTGTACTGGTCTTTGTAGGGCACACTGCATTAGAAATAGAGCAACGGGCAAACGGCGCTCTCGCACATGTTCAGGAGTGGGGTGTCAAAAATAAACTGAAGTTTGCGCCACATAAGACCAAAGCGATGGTAATTACTAAAAAACTGAAATTTGACACCCCACGCCTCAGCATGGGCGGGATCGCTATTAGTGTATCAGAAGAGATCAAGATCCTGGGGCTAACTATAGATCACAAGCTCACGTTCAATAGCCATGCAGCTAACGTCTGCAAAAAGGCATTGAACGTGTACAAGCAGCTTTCTAGAGCCGCCAGGGTCAGCTGGGGTCTAAACCAAGAAGTTATACGAAGCATATACACAGCCGCAGTTGAACCCATCATTTTATATGCAGCTAGTGTTTGGGCACCAGCAACTCAGAAACTAGGCATGTAAAGGCATCTAAACGCCGTGCAGCGTGGTTTTGCCCAAAAGTTATGCAAAGCCTATCGAACAGTCTCCCTGAACTCAGCATTAGTGCTGGCTGGCATTCTGCCACTCGACCTCAGAATACAGGAAGCAGCCGCTCTGTATGAGGCAAGGAGTGGAGTCCCCCAGCCTGCACTAGGAGACAGGGAGATTAAAAAAATGACGTCATTCGGCAAGTCACCCCACCCGGCCGAACATATGCGCCTGGAATTCATATGCCTGGAAGACCAAGAGCAGGTGAACCTTCACAGCGGTCACGCAATCCGAATGTTCACAGACGGCAGCAAGATTGAGGGTAAGGTTGGAGCAGCATTATCCGTATGGAATATGTTTGCCGAAACCAAAGCCCATAAATCGAAGCTGTCGTCTTACCAGGCAGAATTACTGGCCATATGCAAGGCCACGAGGGAGATCTTAAAAATGCCAGAATCAACCTTCGGCATTTACAGTGATTCAAGATCATCACTCGAGACAGTCACAAATCAAAGTTCCACTCACCCTCTCGCCACCGAAATCCGCAGAAACCTTCAAAGAGCCAGTAAAGACCAATATAAAACTGTGTCTTTATACTGGGTAAAGGCTCACGCAGGACTGGCTGGAAACGAGCGAGCGGATGAACTTGCAAAGGACGCAGCCCTTAAAATAAAAACAAAACCTGAGTATGAGCTGTGTCCAGTCTCGTATATAAAGCGACAAATCCGGATAGATACCTTAGACGAATGGAATAGACGCTATAAAACGGGCGAAACAGCAGGCATAACAAAAATCTTTTTTCCCGATGCAGTCCAGGCGTACGTAAGGGTTAGACAGATCAAACCAACTGGAGTACTCACACAAATTATGACAGGGCACGGTGGGTTTTCAGAATACTTGACCCGGTTCAAGTGTAAGGAAAGCCCATCGTGCACCTGTGAGCCCAACAAACCTGAAACTGTCTTACATATTCTGTTTGAATGTCCTGTATTTGGAAAAGAAAGATACGAGGCTGAGCAGGAACTCGATATAGACATAAAAGCTGAAAAAGCTAGTGAGCTTATAGCAGATAAGAAGAGTAGAAATAAGTTTCTTACATATTGTGTAAATATAGCTAAAAAAGTTATAAATAGAAATAAATAGGATGATAAAATATGTTGTCATATATATTGTTATATATATAAAATCAGCATAGAAATTAATTAGTATCATGTATGTAAAATAGAAAGTAAATAGTATAAGATGAAAATTGTATAAGTACTAAGAATAAGCATAGTAACTAGTTGTTAATAACTCTATTGTAAAATAAAACGATGTCACCCCCCCCCCTTACCTTATCCCAATAAAGATAAGAAATGTGCAGGAATAGGCTGGAGAGAAAAGTAGAATAGAATAGGTAAATTGAGATACTTGAGGATATGCATATCCAGTAAGGATAGGTATGTAATAGAAGATATAGCTAGAGAGATAGGTCAAAGAAAGACTCTGACACTTACTCGTCAGAGGGCATCGCATCTAGTGGCGTTTCGAGACGCCGAAAAAAAAAAAAAAAAAAAAAAAAAAAAAAACCTAACCTAACCTAAACTTTTTTTTTTTTTTTTTTTTTTTGATAACGGGGGGAAATCTGCAACCAGACACCTTACCGCACGAGGGATGCGATAAGGTAGTGTGAGGATGACGGACTCGTCGACTCACTAAAACCACCCCGGTGACCGGCCTCGATGCATGTCAAGGGGCTCCGAGAACTCTTAAAAGAACGCTTCGGTGCCCCTCTCGCATATCGCCTATAAGCACATCCCGAGAATGACCACCACAGTCATCCCCGTGCTTACGATGACACTTGCCACAAGTGCCACCGCCTTCCCGAGATCCGCATATGGACGGCCAGAGCCCTCGCTCGCACCGCCCGCGGATCTGAAAAGGCCCCTGTTTGGCAGGGGCTACCACTCGTCCCCTCGCGGGGCAGGCGGCGCAGGATCACTGGGACAGCGACCCTTTACCGCCTCCATCCCGAGCGGGATCAGACCCTCCGATCCCGCTCAGCGGCCTCTAGACGCGATTATGGTGGCGAGGCTAGCCAATCGTGATGGGCCACGATTGGCTAACAAAGCCACCAACACGCCAGGTGAAGAGCTGCGGAAGCGGCATAGCCACTCCATCGCTCTCCCGTGACACACAAGGGCGCTGGGAGACGCCCTCGGTGTTACGCCGCGGGTAATTTTTTAGAGAGGTTTTCTTCCTCGCAGCCCGGGCGGTTAAGCCAAGACCCTCAGTTCCACATGAGTCACGAATGACCATGCGGGGTTCCGAGCTCTGGACGCTGGCAAAGGAGAACCCTTCTCCAGTGCCTACTCGGTGGCCTGGTTAGTGCACGCCGAGCACGTCCCGCTTCATCCACTGCGCCCTCCGCTAATCAGAGGGACGCGCGGAGAAGCTCCCTCCCGGCAGGCCATTGGTTGTCCGAGAGTAATCCCCCGATTGAAGATCTGCTGCCTAAAAAGGGCAATCAATCGAGGAATTAGTCTCGTACGTAACAGGGTACACCGTCCCGTTGAGCTATCGATCCCTTCGGACATTCTTAGGCATGTGCGGAGAGGTCGGTAGCTCAACAGGCGCTCGAGAAGGTTGCCTGCCATGGTACCCCAACCTTTTTTTTTTTTTTTTTTTTTTTTTTGAGGAGGGGAAAATGCCGTCGCATTTCCCTTCCGCCACGGGGGTGACGGAAGGGGGTATGTGGGGCTCGAACCCACTAAAAACCCCCCCGTGAAGAAGCGTCATCCGCCGAAATGGGGCCAGATAGGGTCGCGTTTGCATTCAACTATCTCGCCCCGGCGGCCGGCCCGGTTCAACCATAGCCGAGCCACTTCCTAGTGGTGACCTTTTACCAAGGCCACTTATAAGGCGTGTGGAGTCGTGCAAGCCAATGGAAAGTCCCCCGACCTTCCACTGGTGACCCCACTACAGAGGAGGAAGGAGACGGGCGAACCGCCTCCTCCTTTGCCCTGTTCGTCTGCGACGGAGCACGTCAGCTTCGACGTCAGTCTCCCTAACTCGCTCCGCCGCCTCCTTCTGCATCATGACTGATTCGCAGAAGGAGACCACCGCTGTCCACGAACTTTCATCATCGAGCATGGCATTAACCACATTCGACAATGAGAGATTCCGGCCTATTTTTGCTGCCAGGGCTTGCCGCTGCAGGCCCCAGGCGGCACACACCTCCAGCGTATGGAGCGCCGTGTCTTCCAGCGCCCCGCACTCGTGGCAGGCTGGAGTCACCTCCCGTCTTGCAATCTGATGCAGGTACTTTCCAAAACACCCATGACCGGAAAGCACCTGCACCAGTCTGAACGTCAACGACCCGAACGGCCGACTGGTCCACCTCTCGAGGACCGGGCGGATAGCTTCCACCGTCCACTGTCCAGGGACCGGTGGAGCTAAGTCCTCCGTCCATCGCTGCAACAAGACGACTCGCGCTTGCAGCCGCATGCTGGCTACCTCATCCCACGCTGGAGGGTCTCCTTGAGATCTTCTCGCCGTTACGAAGTGGTAAACTTCGGCGAGGATCTCAGCTTGGAGTTCCCAGGGGGGATCACCGGCTAGTACGCACCCTGCCGTCCAGGACACCGTCCGGTATCCACGTATCGTCCTTGTCACAATGACTCGCTGCGGACGTCGCAGCAGGGTTTTGTTCCCACGGTTTAGGGCGTCCACCCAGACCGGTGCACCGTACAGGGCCATACTGCGGATGACTCCGGAGTATAGCCGGCGGCAGTTGGTATTCGGGCCGCCCACATTGGGTAGCAACCTCCCTAAGGCGGCAGCGGCTCCCACGACTCTTGGGGCCAGCCGCTCAAAGTGGGCCCTAAAAGCCCACCTCCCATCCAGGATGAGACCCAGGTACTTCATCTGTGTTCCGACCCGGACCTGAACCCCATCTAACATCACCCGTGCTCCGGGAGGGGGTCCTCCCCGAGGCCCATGGAACAACAGGGCTTCGGTCTTAGAGAGGGCGACCTTCAGTCCCAGGGCACGTATGCGGTCCATAACGAGGGTTGTACCCACCGTTGCCAATCGCACCGTTTCCCTGAGATCTTTCCCTCTAACAACGACTAGGGTGTCATCCGCGTAGCAAACGACCCGCATACTCGCAGGGAGCGCGCCACGGAGCACCCAGTCATAGCCTATGTTCCACAAGAGCGGTCCGAGGACAGAACCCTGTGGAACACCGCAGGAGACGCGGCGACGCCTCAAGCCATCACGTCCTTCAACAAGGACCTCGCGGTCCTGGAGGTAATCGGCCAACAGCTTTCGCAGATACAAGGGCACTCCATGAAAGCAGAGTGCCTCTTTAATCGTCGCGTGCGGTAGGCTGTTGAAGGCGTTGGCTATATCAAGTGACACTGCCAACGCCTTTTGCCCTTCACTAACCGCATCCTGCGTCCACCCTTTGAGCCAGAGAATGGCATCAATTGTGGACCTTCTGGCTCTAAACCCATACTGGGTGTCGGAGAGCCCAGGCCCAGTCCCCTCCAAGTGTCGGATGACACGATTGGCCACTACTCTCTCTAGCAGCTTACCCGTATCATCTAGCAGGACTATGGGCCTATATCCGGCAGGTGAGTCAACAGCTCGACCCTCCTTCCGCAATAGGCATAATCGGCCATCTTTCCAGGGCTTCGGGAACCGTCCCGACGCAAGACACGTATCAAACAGTTCCCGAAGCTGATTACCCATCACCTTTAGGGCGATCCCGAGGACCCGCCCAGGGATCCCATCTGGGCCCGGAGCAGTCCTTTTGCCTCGCAGGCGGTCGACCGCAACTTCCATTTCCACCTCCGAGACTGGCGGGACAGAGGCCAGCTCCAACTCCTCGGGAGAGGGCAGAGCCATCGTCGGAGGGGTGAAGTGGGAGCTACTATCAGGGAATAGCCCCTCTAACACTCTATCTAGGATCTCTGGCTCCAGAGACTCTGCAACCGGAGGCGTTCTTCCCCGGAACTTTTTCCGGGCAGCCTTGTACGGACGCCCCCAGGGATCCCTGTCGAGGCTCTCTAGGGTCTCTACCCAGGCTTGAGACTTCGCCCGACTGATGGCTTGCTGCAGCTCCCGCTTCGCTTCGCGGTACTCGCAATGCAGCTGGCCCTCAGCTGCCAGTTCGTCCTCTGACAGCTCACTATCGGTCCGGCCGTTACGCCGCCTCCTGCAGCAGGTATAGGACCGCCGCTTTTCCGAGCAGGTAGTTCGAAGGTCCGCTACCTCCGCGCACCACCAATACACCTCACGCCGGTCAGGAAGGCGTCGAGACCTTGGCATGGCCGCGTCGCATACGGCCGTCACCGACTCGCGAAAGCGGCCTGCTGCGACGTCCACTTCTGGATGCGTGGGGGCAGCCAACCACGACTGAACCAACACCGCTTCTTTTGCCAGGTCGGCGTTGAGACGACTAATTGCCCAGCGTGGGAAAACCACTTGCGCCACGCGCCGAGACCCTACTTGGCTTTGGGAGGTGGATATCTCGAACCTTATGTATTTGTGGTCCGAGAGAGTCTCCTCATCCAACACCCTCCAGGCCAAGACATGTGCCGCGACCGCCGAAGTGGCAAACGACACGTCCACCACGGACCCTCCATTATGTCGGACGCAAGTGTGAACCGACCCTCTATTAAGCAAGGTAAGTCCTGCAGCAACCGCCCACTCTCTGACAATCTCACCTCGCGAGTCAGTGGATGGGTTACCCCAGTCTCGAGCCTTGGCATTCAGGTCACCCATAAGGAGGACTTGACATGGTGCCTGTCTTCTTACCACCGCGGCCAAGAGGTCCACGAAGACCTCTAACTCTGCAGCAGTTTTATTGGGGGAGAAATATACGCCGACAATGGCATACTCCCCCCACTTAGCGACCACGTACCCCGAACCCCTCTCTACGAGTGAGAGGGTGGGGCCACCACCCGATCGACCGATAATAGCAATGGAGCCATCCAGGTCCCCAGCCCAGCAGGGATGGGGAGGAACGTAATACGGCTCCGCAGCAACCGCCACGTCTATTTGGTACTGCGCCAGGGTCTGCATAAGCAGGTCTTGAGCCCCAGCGCAGTGGTTTAGGTTCGTCTGGAGGAGGTTGTGATGGCGGACTTGATCCATCAATTTGACATTACAGCCTCCTCACTCGCCGCATCGGGAGCGGTCCATGCCATCTCTTTCGTCTTCGGGGGAGCACAGTTGCGTGCCCCCATTATGTGGCCAGAAGGCCTTCCTGACTCCGCGCAGATCGCGCAGTGTGGGTCAGTCTTCCCACAGCTGGCCGCCCGATGGCCTGCGTCTCCACATCTGAAACACTGATCTCCTCTATCAGCTGCTGCGGGACACTGAGGGCGCGTGTGCCCCAGCCCCATGCACCTGTAGCAGCGCATGGGACGCATCTCCAGTGCTACCACACGCACCGAGCTCCACCCCACCTTAATCCTGCGCTTTGCCAGCACCGCCTTGGCTGCCGAAACTGGACAAGAAACAAGGACAGAGCCGACGCCGCCCCAGCCGCGGTTAATCTCGCTGGGCTTCACGAGCCCCACGTCACAGCCACCCGCCGCAGCGACTGCCACCGCCACTTTTTGCTCAGTGGCGGAATCGTCCAGACCAGTGATCCTCAGATCCGCAGATTTGATGGGCCTGCCTATGTTGGCCACCTCAGACAGGACTCCACGGAGCTTCTCCGCAAGCCTGTCAGCCTTCTCACCGTTTTGGGAGCCAGGGATCGACAACATCCTGGCTCCTGTGGCCGTTTGGCGGAACCGGATTTGTTCAATACCCAGTTCCTGAATATCGATTCTTTGCTGCGCTGCTTCTAGAATGTCATGGTAAGTGACACCCTTCTCCACGGCTTCAGGTTTCAGCGCCAGCACAACAGCCACAGACTTTGGAGCCTTCAGGGCTGTTTTGGCAGGAGCGACTGCCGGCTTGGGCTTGGGCTTGGGCTTAGTCTTCGTAGCAGTTGCGGAGGCAGTTGTGGGAGCAGAAGAAGACTTTCCCTTGCCCTTCCCTTTGCCCTTCCCTTTACCTTTGCCCTTCCGCGTTACCTCAGCCCAAGTATCCGCCTCGGGGGCAGTAGGAAGGGAGTCCTCATTTATGCTTTCACCCCCAGGAGATGACTCTGGGGGCGTGTCCGTCTTTGAAGCCTGGCCGGCCCGCTTATCCACTTCAGGGGCTGGTTTGGGCACCGGCTTTTGGGTTGGCACGGCTTCCGCCGCCTTCCTGGCGTCTGCTCTGAGCGGCGGACGGATCGTCGGGGCAGGCAGAAGCCGTTCCTCAATGCCCGCAAGTCGGGCATTAAGCATTTGCCCGAAGGTCGTCGTCAAAGAGCATTTTAACTCTTCTAACAGTTCGGCAGCTCCCAACACGGTGGTGGGGGGTGCCTGTGTCTCCGGCGTAGTGACAGCGGCGGCAGCGGCAGCAGTTCTCGCTGCAGCAGCTTGCGTCTTGGCCTCCGTGAAGCCGCGACGCAGCTCCTTCACCTCGACCTTACAAGCTTCGACCTCGAGTCGCAGGCGGTTATTTTCAGCTCTGAGCCGCCTCGTCTCTTCCACCTCGCTCCTGCTCGCAAGAGCCTCAACCACTTCTTTAAGGGTCGCCGCAGAGTTTTTGAGCCGCCCGATGAACTCCCCTTTAAGGTTGCCTGATCTTTTGGCTACTTCTAAGATGCAGTTGAGCTTTTCGCCCGCCTGCACCTTTAATTCCTGGGCATTCAGCCCACTGATATCGTCCGTCGCGTCAGCGTAGCCGGACCTGCTTCCAGCGTCTGAATCAGACAGGCTGGCTACGGCATCCGCCGGCCCCTTACTGTACTGCCTGCTTTTCAGTACATCCTCCAGCACAATGGCGGGCTTCATAAAGTCCTGCCTGGAAGGAGCAACTTTAGCAGTCCCTCCCTTGCCTCTTTTGGCCGATCCCCCTCTGACGACCGCCTTTCCCTTTTCTTCAGTCTCTGTATCAGAGTCCATAGGTCCTTTCACGACGGCCGGAGTAGGCGGACGCTTACGGCGGGTGCGGACCCTGTTCGTGGTCTCCGCATCGCCAGACAACTCCTGACAACTCATGTCAGAACTCGAGGCTACGACTAGGCTCTGAGAAGGGCCTTTTTTAAATTTCCCAGCTGCGTCTCGCGGCTGGTTGGTCTTCACGACCTCCACCTCTACACTCTCCAAGAGAGCAAAACTATTGCTGCAAGCAGCACCCTCTCGTGCCTTCTCGGCACCATCACGCGCAGATGCGCCAACCTTCGTCTCGTCATTGTTTATTTGTTTTAAATTCAGCTCCATATTAGTTCCCACGATTAGGAGGGAAGCATTCAGTCACCCCGACCAGTGCCCTCTGTGGCCGGGGAAGGGTACATACTGCGAAGGTCCCCTGGTATTCGCAGGTTTTTACGTGTTTTCTCACGGGTTATTTGTTTCAAGGTTTTCCTTCCTCTGGGCCCGGCCAATAAAGGCAACGCCCCTTCGGTCCATGCCGCAACCATCGTACCCCCCTTAGCCCCGACGGGAGGTGGTTGACGGAAGCAGCATGGATACCGGTGGAGAGGCGGCGAACTCTCTCCGGTGAACTAGTCAATGGGGTTAGCACCGACCAGTCCACCATCCCGTCGCTGAATGATGTAAAACGACATCACTTATCTCACCATTTACAACATTGTACAAAAGTAAGTACAATATATTTACAACACTATTTATTTACAATATTATTTTATCATATACATACGGCTGGAGAGTCGGCAAGTCTCTCTACGAACTGATTAATGGGCTTAGCCTTTCCCAGTCCGGCTCAGCTTTGTTCGATGCCACTGAATGACATCAAAACAAACCTCAT
This sequence comes from Electrophaes corylata, assembly GCA_947095575.1. Classification (NCBI taxonomy): domain Eukaryota; kingdom Metazoa; phylum Arthropoda; class Insecta; order Lepidoptera; family Geometridae; genus Electrophaes; species Electrophaes corylata. The sequence goes on from OX352704.1 coordinate 68,297, forward strand.
TTGTTCTAAAAACGCTTTAAAAAAGACATTTTTAGCTAACCTCTTTATCCCCCCATAACAAACAACCTTTCACCCTTCCCCTTATACTACGGCATCCCGCCCTCCCCCTTACAAACAAGACCCCCCCCATTCCAAAACCCCAACCAACTTAACAATACCCTTAAACCCCAAACTGGGCATCCTGCCCTCCCACTCTCACTCCATTACCCCCCTCCCCAGAACCCCTACCCTGCTTCCTCTGAAGCTATCCCCCCCACCAACGCGGCCCAAAAGGACCACGAAGGCGCCTGGTGGTTTTAGTTACGTCTATTTCGGAAGATGGTACCCCAACCTAACCTAACCTAACCTAACCTAACCTAACCTTTTTTTTTTTTTTTTTTGGTAACAACGGGGGGAAATCTGCAACCAGACACCTTACCGCACGAGGGATGCGATAAGGTAGTGTGAGGATGACGGACTCGTCGACTCACTAAAACCACCCCGGTGACCGGCCTCGATGCATGTCAAGGGGCTCCGAGAACTCTTAAAAGAACACTTCGGTGCCCCTCTCGCATATCGCCTATAAGCACATCCCGAGAATGACCACCACAGTCATCCCCGTGCTTACGATGACACTTGCCACAAGTGTAACCTAACCTTTTTTTTTTTTTTTTTTTTTGTTTGCGCTGGGAAAAATGCGTTACGCATCCCCCCCCATTGGAGGATGGAAGGGGTATGTGGGACTCCCCGGCCCCTAAGGACCGGTATACCCACTAAACGACCCAGCGGCGCTCCTGCTTCGTCTAAGTGGAGGGGGACTGGGAAACCGGCAGAGCCTTTACATCCAGTCCCCCGCCGACGATGGCCCGCCTTTACAGCGGGGCCCGCACGCCCCCCCCTGTAGGAAGGGGCCCGGAAACGACCGCGACTCTGTCGTCCCCACCCGACGGAGGTGGTGAATGGGTGCAATGCGGGAGAAGACGCCTCCCCGTCTAGCTCCCGCCATTCACCACCACATGGGGAGAGAGAAGACTATTGTCGCCTTCTCCTACCCCTTCGCCGCCGACACGGCGGAGCGAGAGGATCCTCCTCCCGCGCGCGTTCTGCCGCCTCCTTGTGTGACATCACTTCCTCACAGAAGGAGGCGACCGCTGTCCAAGCCTCCTCACTCCCCAGCATGGAGTTGACCACACTGGTAAGCGAAAGATCAGGCCCGACTACTGCTTCTAGTTCCTGGCGCGGCCCGGACCACGACGGGCACACTTCTAGGGTGTGTTGCGCCGTATCCTGAACCGCGCCACACTCGTGACACAACGGCGCCTCCTCTCTTCCTATCAGGTGTAGGCACGCCCCGAAACATCCATGCCCAGATAAAACCTGCACCAGTCGGAACGAGAGAAAGCCATGGGAACGCTCGAGCCAATCTCGTAAGACTGGCCCGAGCGCATCCAACGTTCGGCGGCCAAACACAGCGGAGGCAAGGTCCTCTGTCCAATGGTGGACGATTGAGTCCCTCGCCTCTCGCCGAACGGCTTCCCGCTCTGCCGGGGCGGGGTGCTCCCCGAGCGCCCTGCGCCCCGCCGTCCACTCGTAAACTTTTGCGAGCACCCACGCCTCAAGCTCCCAAGGAGGGGTGCCCGCCAGAGCACATGCCGCCGCGAAGCTTACCGAGCGGTAAGCCCTCGCCACCCGCTGCGCGATGGCCCTTTGTGGCCTCCGGATCGCGGCAACGTTCTCCCTCCTTTGAAGGGAGTCCGCCCAAATGGGGGCTCCGTAAAGGGCCATGCTCCTCAAGATGCCGGCATACAGTTCCCGGCATCGCACTTTGGGCCCTCCGATATTTGGGAGGAGCCACGACAGCGCGCCCGCAACCTTCAGCAGGCGCGTCGACAGCCCGCTGAAGTGCTGGGTGAAGCGCCACCTACTGTCGAGTACTAGGCCCAGATATTTCATCTGGGTCTTCACTTCGACCCTTACACCCTCCACAACGATGTGGGCGTCAGTGGGGATGCGCTGCCGAGACCCGTGGAAGAACACGGCCTCGGTCTTGTGCAGCGCCACCTCTAATCCTAGCCGACGGATCCTTCCCACAACCAAGGATCCGCCAGCCGAAGCCAGGCTTGCCGCCTCCCTAAAGCTTCCCCCCCGGGCAGTGAGAAGCGTGTCATCTGCGTAACAAATGACACTCGTGCCCCGGAGGAGAGCTCCCCGCAGGAGCCAGTCGAACCCGATGTTCCACAGGAGTGGTCCTAAGACCGACCCCTGCGGAACGCCAGACTCTGCACCGTATCGCCGAAGTTGGCCCGCTTTGTCTACGAGCAGGACCGCTCGGTCCTCCAAGTAACTAGCCAGGAGGCTCCGCAGGTACTGAGGCACTCCATGGTAGCGGATCGCCTCTAGGATTGTCGAGTGGGGAACAGAGTTGAAAGCGTTGGCTATATCAAATGACACAGCCAAAACTCCGTCCCCTGCCTCCACGGCCTCCCTCACTTGGCTCTTGAGCCGGGCCAGCGCGTCAATTGTCGAACGCCTCCTCCGGAAACCGAATTGGGCGTCCGACAGGTTTGGCCCCACCTCCAGCAGGTGGCCATTAAGCCGCCTGGCAACGATCCCCTCGAACAACTTTCCAACCTCATCGAGAAGAACGATGGGCCGGTATGCCGAGGGGGAGTCTGCCGGGCGTCCTTCTTTTCGAAGGAGGCATAATTGCCCCTCCTTCCAAGGTTTCGGGAACCTCCCAGACGTAAAACACGCATTGAAGAGGTCCCGAAATCTTGCTTCCATCTGGGTGGTGGCAATGGCCACCACCCGCGCAGGAACACCGTCCGGCCCTGGAGCCGTCTTCTTGGCGCGGATGCGGAAGGTCTCCACGGCAAGCTCAACCGCCGTAACCAGAGGGACCTCTTCCTCTGGCGGAGTTTCACCCTGCGGAGGGGTCATTACTGGTGGAGTGAAATTGGTCCTGCACGGAAACAGGGACCGGACCACCCCGTCCAGCAACGCCGGCTCAAGAGACTCCGTGAGCGGAGGACCAAAGGGGCGCAGCTTGTTTCGCGCCGCCTTGTACGGTCTCCCGTAGGGGTCCCTGTTGAGGCCCTCTAGCATCTCGGCTCGCGCCGCATCGTCGGCGGCGCCCATTTCCGACTTGAGGGTCTTTTTTGCCTCTACGTAAGAGGCGTAGAGAAGATCCTCGTTGTCGGGGTCTCTCCGGCTGCGCCGTCGACTCCGCGTGTACGCTCTCCTTGCCACAACGCAGGCAGCCCGGAGATCCGCTAGTCTCTCCGACCACCAATAAACGGCGCGACGGGGAGGTGGGCGGCGAGACCGAGGCATGCTGGAGTTGCACACCTCGGTCAGGGACTTCTTTAATTGGGCCGCTGCGGAGTCCACGTCCAGGACTTCGACAGGAGGCGAGAGCCAATCCTGGACAAACGCCGCCTCCTTAGCCGCTTCACGGTCAAGGCGGGTGAGAGCCCACCGTGGAAAGTGAGATCGGCTTGACAGGGCCGTTCTCTGGGGGCTCTGACTGGAGATTTCGAACCGCACATATCGGTGGTCCGACATTGTCTCCACCATCTCGACCCGCCAGTTGATGACGCGGGCGGCCAGGACGGGGGAGGCGAACGAAACGTCCACCACCGACCCTCCCCATCGCCGCACACACGTCTGAACCGTCCCTCTGTTGAGGAGGGACACACCGGATGAGGCTGCCCAAAGTTCGACGGCAGGTCCCCGGACATTACAAGAAGCGGCCGGGTTGCCCCAGGCCACCGACTTGGCGTTCAGGTCGCCCAATACGACAACCTGACGAGGTGCCACCCTACCGACAACCGCGGTCAGGATCTCGAGGAAGTTCTCGAAATCCTGGAATGGGCGGTTTGGGGAGAAATAAACGCCTACTAGGGCTATTTCTCCCCACGCAGCGGCAACGTATCCCGATCCCCTCTCTAAGAGCGAAAAGGGAGGGGAGTCTGTGGAGGCTCGTGACACCAGAGCAACCAAGCCGTCCCGATCACCCAGCCAACGACTGGAGACCGAGTACGGCTCGCTGACTATCGCCACGTCTATCAACCACTCAGCCATGGCTTGCATCAGCAGGTCCTGGGCTGCTTTGCAGTGGTTGGTATTCGCCTGGAGGATGCGATGCTCGACCCTATCCATCAATCGGACATCGCACCTCCCTCATCGGCCGCCGAAGGCCCCGCTTCGGGGGGGGCGGTCGCAGCGCCAAGCGGGGTTGACGCCTGCGCTTTGCCCTTCTTATGAGGAGGATTACAATTCCTCCCCTTCATAATGTGACCCGCCGGGCGGCCGTTGGCTGCGCACACTGCGCACCGCGGCGTCGTGGCCTTGCAGGTGGCCGACTTGTGCCCCTCCTCGCCGCAGCGGTAGCAGCTGACCGTCCTGTCCACTTTGGACGGACAAAGGGCCCGCATGTGCCCGATGCCAAAGCACTTGTAACAGCGCAGAGGCTGATCCTCAAGCACCCGGACTTTGCAAGCACTGTACCCCACAAGAAGCGGTCCCTTGGCAAGGACGGCTTTAGCTGCGGTGACTGGGCACTCAAGGCGAATAGTGCCCATGCCACCGCGGCCGGGCCTAATGTCCCGACCTTGCACCGCTGCGACGTCGCAACCTCCTATGGCTGCGATTGCTGCCATCACTTCCTCTTTGGTGATCGAGTCATCCAGATCGGTCACCTCCAAGGCCACAGACTTAATTGGCCTGGCGATTTTAGCCGCGTCCGCGATCACCTCTTGCAATTTACTCGCAAAGAGGTCCGCGTTGGCGCCACCTTGGGCCCCAGGGAACTCGAAGATTCGAGCCCCGGCTTGGGTCCGGCGGCACGAGATTGCTCCGATCCCAAGTTGGGTCGGGTCAGCGTTGCTACGAGCCCGCTTGAGGATAGACTCGTAGGTCTCACCCCGCTCCTCAGCCTCCGCAGTGAGCGTCACCACCACTGCTGCAGTCTTGGGAGGAACCAGCTTCTTCCTCCCACCAGCGGAAGCCCTTTTGTCTGCTGGGGTAGCAGTGGCGGGCTTGGGGGCCGACTTTTTCCCCTTCTTCTTTCCCTTTCCCTTGCTCTTGCCCGTCGCTTGCGACGGGCCGGATGGGGTGGCGGAGGGGGCTGCTGGGGCTGCAGTCTTTTTCTTCGCCTTTCCCTTTCCCTTATTCCTCACTTCCGTCCACGGCTGATTTGACGGAGTAGTGGAGGGTAATTGGGCGTCCTTCTTTTGAGCGTCCTCCATTTCAGCGTCCTCCCTTTGAGAGGATGGCCCCGGTTTAGTTGGCCCTGGCTTGGTTGGCTCCGGCCTGGATGGCCCCTTGTCCGCCGCTAATGGCGGACGGATGCGTTTCTCCGGTAGGAGCCTGTCCTCGATGCCATCGAGGCAGGCTCTCGTAAATGCCCTTTCCTCCATTACAACCTTGCGGATGATATCCTCAAAGTTCGAGGAAGGCCCTTCAGGTGCCGGCCTGGGGTCAGCCTGAGTAGGCCGGGCCGTGATTTCAGACAGCTTCTTGTGAAGCTGGCTGACCTCCGACTGCAGGCGGTCAACTTTTGCCTGCAGTTGCCGCGTCTCATCGGTCCCATTGCGCTGCACCAGCTCCGCAATGATCCCGCGCATGCTCGCGGCCCTGCACTTCAGGGACTTCTGAAAAGTCCCTTTTAGGTTGGAGGACTTGGAGGCGACCTGCATTATCTCCTCCGCGTCCTCCTTCGCCATGCGCTCCAGTTCGGCCATGGAGTGATCCGCGTACAGGACCACGGACTCACCGTACCCGGTTTTAGCTCGCGCAGCTCGCACCTGCTGCTCCTTAGCAGCGACTTTCTCTTCCAAGTCCTGCTCGAGCTCCGCCCGCTGAGCTAGGTTCAGCTGCCGTTGCGCGTCTGCCAGACCCACGTCATGGGTATCGGCAACGGCAGGAGGGTTCATAGCCCCTATTTTTCGGACTTGCCTAAGCTTGGGCTTGGACTTGCTCTTCGTCGCGTCCGAGTCAGATCCGCCCTTCAAGAAAGCCGCTGCCGCTTTCCGCTTTTGCCGAGGCACCGTCGAACCAGCATCTGGCTCACTGCCAGAGTCGAAATCCGACCAGTCGTCCATCCTGCGATACAGGCCAACTGCGGCGGGTGCTTTGCAGCTAATCACCGCCGCCGCCGCCGTCATATTTCCGTCAGATTGGCCCTGAGAAGGGCCTATTTGGGTACGCTTTGAGGCGTCCCGTGCCAATCCTTTTTTGGGCATAGCCCTCGCCGGCGTCGCAGAAAACTGCGACGAATGCGCGTGTAGGTTTCCGTCGGCGTCCGACTCCGACAGCCGCTCCACAACCACTCGCGTCTCCAAACCGCCCAGTAAAGGGGCCTTCAAAAATTTGCCTGCCGAGTCACGCGGCTGCTTAATCTTTTGGGCCACTGCCTTCTTACCCAACGGACTCCTGTCCCTTTCCCTCGTCTTCACCAACACTACCTCTTCACCGTCGCTCTCTAATAGAGCGAAGCGATTGCTGCTTGCTGCAACTGCACCACAAGCACGATCTCCGCTACGCACCTGCTCAGTGCCACCAAGCGCAAATGCGCCACTTTCATCGTCCACCTGGCCAGAACGGCCAACATCATCGTTTTGTTTTAGTTTATTCAATTCCATGATTGTTCCCACGAGTATGAGGGATTTATTCGGTCACCCCGGCGACACCCTCTGTAGCCGGGGAAGGGTACATACTGCGAAGGTCCCCTGGTATTCGCAGGTTTTAACGTGTTTTCTCACGGGTTATTTGTTTCAAGGTTTTCCTTCCTCTGGGCCCGGCCAATCAAGGCAACGCCCCTTCGGTCCATGCCGCAACCAACGTACCCCCCGTGAGCCTGACGACGGGAGGTGGTTGACGGAAGCGGCATGGATACCGGTGGAGGGACGGCGAACTCCCTCCGACGAACCAGTCAATGGGGTTAGCACCGACACAGTCCGCCTATACCTCCTAACTTGCCACAAAGTGGCCGTTACAGCATCGCTGAAATCGATGAAATCAATTACACGGCGCTACGCGCCCAACCGCGTCTGTTTGGGACCTTACGACCCTACATGGCGAAAGCCACTAGTGTGACTCCACCCTCCCTCCTGGCAAAGAAGGCACTCCTTGCCTCTGCCCGGCTTCATCCCCTTTCGGAGAAGCCCCTAATCCCCCCCCCCCCACCAACGCGGCCCAAAAAGGACCGCGAAGGCGCCTGGTGGTTTTAGTTACGTCTATTTCAGAAGGAAATAGACCAATAACAGGCGGCAACCACGTGAAGGAAACCACCAGACTTGCCCTGAGGATCATCACGACTGTTGCGCTCTCCCCCAGGGCCATTCGCCTCCATACCGCGCCCCCTGCGCCGATATGGAAGGCCTGCATTTATCCAATTTGATGGATAAACACAGACCCGCCCAAGTGTAACCTAACCTAACCTAACCTAACCTAACCCCATATAGCCTACCCTGTCCAACCGAGAGTATAGTAAACCTTAACGATAATTTAAGTAAGTAAAGACTGACCCAAACTAGTCAGAAGGCATCGCAACTAGTGACGTTTCTAGAGGTCGAAAAAAAAAAAAAAAAAAAAAAAAAATCTAACCTAACCTAACCTAACCTTTTTTTTTTTATTTGACGTCTCGAAACGTTACTAGGTGCGTTGCCCTCTTACGAGTGTGACAGAATAAAAAAAAAAAAAAAAAAAAAACCTAACCTAACCTTAACCTAACCTAACCCCATATAGCCTACCCTGTCCAACCGAGAGTATAGTAAACCTTAACGATAATTTAAGTAAGTAATGACTGACCCAAACTAGTCAGAAGGCATCGCAACTAGTGACGTTTCTAGACGTCGAAAAAAAAAAAAAAAAAAAACCACTAAGTACAAGTTTTCAAGATACACCACTCTAATCAAATATCTAGATATCACGATCAAATCACGAGGTAAAATCACTCTCATTAAATATAGACATAGACATAGACATACATTTATTCGCTACAAAAACACACATACACAAAAAACAGATCAAAAAGTGAAAACAAGACAAAAGGAAGGAAATAAGTAGTAGATGCCTGTGCTGTGTGGTAGGTAGGTACTACCGCAGCACTTGTGCGACCCTTGGGTCTCGACTGAGCGTACAGCGTATACCTCAGCACTACGTATACCTAGTAAGTAGTTAGGCGCTGGTATTTTGTGGTATAATATTGAAATGCTTGTTTCGGATTTAAATCATCCTTTCTTTGAACTCGATACTTTGTTGAAGCTCAGCACTCGGCGCTCGCTCAGCGCTCAGCGCTCGGCGCTCAGCACTCAGCGCTCGCTCGGCGCTTAGCGCTCGGCGCTTAGCACTCAGCGCTCGCTCAGCGCTCAGCTGGTGCGTTGTCGATGGCGCCGCTGCTTCGTCCTCTAGCTGCAGTTCGGCGTACAGCTGGTCGAGCTGCTCATTCACCAGAGCACCAGGCGGCTAAAACCAATAATTATCAACTCGTGAAGGAGTCACCGTTTGAAGGTATTTCAAATATGAAAAGTTACGTAGGCTTCCTTCCTTCTACGTCACATCTCAAACCGTAAATAAATCTATACCAATTATAAGAATCTTCGTCCGGACTGACTGACTGGTGTAGGGTACCTATCTATCTATGCCTACCTACTCGTATTTATTTACCCAATAGTTGAAATGCTTATCTATCTATTTATATAAATATTTATTCATATATATTCATTTACAGCGGAGACACACCATATAATATAATATACACTATATACCTACGTACCTAAATATTTACATTTGACTTAAACTTAAATAAACTATACCTACTTAATAAATCTAACATTAAAACAGATCTTAATACCTAAGTACCTATCTAAATACTCGCGCGTACGATAAATATTGTCGTGTTTCGAACGTACCTCTAAACTTGCTGTGTAATGGAAATATCCCGTTCCTATTGTTCACCGCCGACCCGAGCGCGCTATGCGCCCGCGTCGATTCAGTCAGCCTCAGACCTCTGACGTGAGACCCGTGTCGCGCGAGCTTCCACCGCTAATTATAATTACGCTTGCTTGTTACTGTGCTATCGAACTTTCTGCTTTCCATACTGAACATTGTGTATTTACTCCTTCTAAACTCTGGGTGTGTTCTGCCTACTATAAACTGTGTGCTTGTGAACTTTCCTGTGCCTACGCATTATACATTGGATTGTACGTTACTCCGGCTGTTTCATTCTACTGGACCTGCTACGACTACCTACGTAGGTACATACAACCTTGCACTAGGTACAGCATACTCACCCATAACTGGTGACCCCTGTACGTTCACGATTAAATTACCAAAGAATGGAAAGATTCGAAGATGCATCAGATAAAAGTTCCGGTGAGTCTCAAAATGGCGAATCTAGCAAAGTTAACACGCGACCACGCGCTTACACAAAAAAGTCCGTTTCCACTATACCATCCGACTTTTATAAAATAAAAATAAAAGTTCCTCCATTTAGTCCAGATGACCCGGAGATATGGTTTGCATTATTGGAAGGACAGTTTGAAAGCCGTAATATTACTGAAGATGCAGACAAATTTAATAATGTTATCACTAACTTGGATCTGCAGCACGCGAAAGACGTGAAGGATATTATTATGAAACCGCCTTCCACCAATCGTTACGAGAAGATCAAGACTGAACTAATTCGTCGTCTCTCCGCTTCCCACGAGAAAAAAGTGAAACAACTTCTCACTCACGAAGAACTCGGTGACCGGAAACCGTCACAGTTCCTGCGCCACCTACAGGATTTAGCTGGACCCTCTGTTCCTGAGAACTTCATCCGTACGATTTGGAGCAACCGTCTACCCAACAACATTCAGTCAGTGCTGGCTTCTCAAGCCACCCAGTCTCTGGAGCAGCTTTCGGACCTGGCGGACCGCATCCAGGAGATCACTTCACCCTGCAACGTTGCAGCCACTTCATCAACTGCAGTAGTAAACAGCGGCTCAGGCAGCGAAATCGCAGAGCTGAGGAAAATGGTGGAGCACCTCGCATTGAAGCTAGATGAGCACACCCGCGCTTACCGCTCCAACGACCGCTCCAACGACCGCTCCAACGATCGCTCCGACCGTTCGAGATCACACCATCGCCGATCGTCTTCACGTCAAAGGTCTAGATCCAACTATGAAAAATACCCCGTATGCTGGTATCATACTAGGCATGGGGCGAAGGCTCACCACTGCATCAAGCCTTGCGACTACCGCAAGGCGGGAAACTCCACAGGCAGTCGCTAATGGCGGCGGACGATTGCCTCGCTTCATCAAGTCGCCTCTTCGTGACCGACCGCAGCTCGGGGATCCAGTTCCTGATTGATACCGGCAGTGACCTGTGCGTTTTCCCCCACACTGCACTCCGCGAGCGACGAGCCAAGCAGACGGACTTCTCGTTGTGTGCAGCCAACGGAACACCTATAGAAACTTTTGGTTATATCCAGCTAAATTTAAATTTAGGCTTACGGCGTAGCTTTCCATGGCGTTTTACAGTTGCTCACGTGACCAAACCCATCATAGGCGTCGATTTCTTAAGCTTTTTCAATTTAATGGTAGATGTACGCAATCAACGCCTTGTTGATAATACTACTACATTGTCCGCTGTAGCTTCCTTAGCCAAATTTGATATTTGTTCTGTTAAAGTCCCATCGGGCGACACGAAGTATCACGACATTTTAAGTAAATTCCCGGAAATTACACGCCCCTCAGGCACACCGGGTACTCCAAAACACAGCACAGTTCACCATATTAGGACCATACCTGGGCCACCCATTTTTTGTACACCCCGTAGGCTCGCCCCCGACAAGCTCCAGATAGCTAGGAAGGAATTCGAACTCATGCTTTCTAATGGCACTGCACGCCCTTCCGAAAGCTCCTGGGCTTCGCCGTTGCACCTTGCACCTAAGAAGGATAACGGCTGGCGGCCTTGTGGTGATTATAGGATGCTTAATGCACGAACCATTCCGGACCGTTATCCTATTAGGCATATCCACGACTTTGCCCAAAGTATTGCTGGTTCCAAAGTCTTCTCCACAATTGATTTGGTCAAAGCCTATAATCAAATCCCAGTCTACGAGGAAGATATTATGAAGTCCGCCATAACTACCCCCTTTGGGCTCTATGAATTCCCCTTTATGTCATTTGGCTTAAGAAACGCTGGTCAAACGTTTCAACGGTTTGTTGACGACATGACGAGAGGTCTCGATTTTGTATATTGCTATTTAGACGATTTCTTAGTTTATTCACGCGATGAGTCTCAACACGAAATCCACCTCCAACAACTCTTCACTCGTATGAGGGAGTATGGCATCCTCGTCAACACGTCGAAATGCGTCTTCGGGGCCAGTGAGGTAACCTTTCTCGGATATCGTATCTCCGAATCCGGCACCAAGCCGCTCGAATCCAAAGTCGAAGCCATTAAGGAATTCCCAGTCCCAAAGACAGTCAAGCAGCTCAGGCGATTTTTAGGAATGCTTAACTTTTACAGGCGATTCTTGCCTCAAGCCGCAAAGATACAAGCTCCTCTGAACGCTCTTCTAGCTGGTGGTTCTCTTAAGGCATCACATCCTGTCGATATTACTGGTGACACTCTTCTTGCTTTTGAAAACTGCAAAGAAAACCTTTCCAATGCCGCACTTCTCGCACACCCAGATTGCAATGCCAAGCTGGCACTGGTAACAGATGCTTCTGACCTTGCCATGGGTGCAGTCGTGCAGCAACTGAAAGACGGTGAATGGCAGCCCCTCGCGTTTTTCTCGCGAAAGCTGAGCCCCTGCCAACAAAAATATTCACCTTACGATCGCGAGCTTTTGGCTATATACGAAGGCATCAAATACTTTCGGCATATGTTGGAGGCCAGGCACTTCGTGGTATATACCGACCACAAGCCAATCACTTTCGCCTTTCACGAACGAAAAGCCAATTGTTCGCCACGTCAGTATCGTCATCTCGATTACATCTCGCAGTTCACTACTGACATCCGACACATTTCAGGCAAAGACAATGTCGTTGCCGATACGTTGTCACGCATCGATGAACTGCAGGTGCCAATCGACTATGACCTGCTCGCAAAATCTCAAGCTGCTGATCAAGAGCTTCTCCAATTCTATGGTGCTGGTGATTTTTCACTCCGCCTAACGAAGCTCAAGATCCCTAACAGCAATATTGAGATATACTGTGATGTAAGCACTCCATCACCTAGACCGTTTGTGACACAACCACTGCGTAAGCAACTTTTCGACAGTCTTCATAATCTTAGCCACCCAGGCGCTAAGGCTACCACTAAGTTGATTGCCGAGCGGTTTGTTTGGCCTGGGATGCGCAAAGACTGCCGAGAGTGGTCACGAAAATGTCTAGCCTGTCAACGCGCCAAGGTAAACCGTCACGTGTCGTCACCATTAGGCACGTTCGACTTACCCCGCGCTCGATTTGCATTTGTTCACGTGGACATTGTTGGCCCACTTCCACCATCTCAGGGTTACCGCTACTGCTTCACAGCAGTAGACAGGTTCACCCGATGGCCTGAAGTCACACCAATGGTCGACATGACAGCCGAAACAGTCGGAAAGGCGTTGATATCGTGGATATCCAGGTTCGGATGTCCAACTGATATCGTCACTGATCGTGGTAGACAATTTGAATCCGCACTTTTCCAATACCTTGGAAAAATGATTGGATTTAAACATCGTCGAACTACCGCGTATCATCCGGCTTGTAACGGGTTGGTGGAACGCTTTCACCGTCAACTGAAAGCAGCCATAATGTGTCACGGTGATTGTAATTGGGTTGATACCTTACCTCTCGTGCTCTTGGGCATTAGATCCTCCTTTAAAGAAGATCTTCAAGCTTCGTCTGCCGAGTTAGTGTACGGCGAGCCACTCCGTCTCCCTGGCGAGTTTTTTCACACGACTGCTCGTGACTCCACCGATATTTCGGATTTCACAACTCGTCTACGCGACTTCGCCGCGAAGCTTCGTCCATTACCCGCAGCACGTCATAGTAAAAATAACATCTTTATTTATAAAGATTTGACTTCGTCTAGTCACGTATTTCTTAGGGACGATGCATTACGAGGTTCCTTGCAGCCTCCATACACCGGCCCACACGAAGTACTGGAACGCAGTGACAAGGTGTTTAAGATCTTAGTCAAGGGCAAAAGTGTCACAGTATCCATAGACCGCCTTAAGCCGGCCTATCTACTCGTAGACCCATTTCCTTGTATAACCAATCCTATCCCTACACCCGTTCCGATTTCCACCCCCGCTCCTATTCCTGTACCTGATCCTCCTCCAGCACGGGCGAATGCCCAGGCTCAAGGAGACGCCAGAAGAACTCGCTCTGGCCGCATGGTTCGATTTCCCGACTATTATCGACCGTAGTGACGGTCTCTGGAGGGGAGTGATGTAGGGTACCTATCTATCTATGCCTACCTACTCGTATTTATTTACCCAATAGTTGAAATGCTTATCTATCTATTTATATAAATATTTATTCATATATATTTATTTACAGCGGAGACACACCATATAATATAATATACACTATATACCTACGTACCTAAATATTTACATTTGACTTAAACTTAAATAAACTATACCTACTTAATAAATCTAACATTAAAACAGATCTTAATACCTAAGTACCTATCTAAATACTCGCGCGTACGATAAATATTGTCGTGTTTCGAACGTACCTCTAAACTTGCTGTGTAATGGAAATATCCCGTTCCTATTGTTCACCGCCGACCCGAGCGCGCTATGCGCCCGCGTCGATTCAGTCAGCCTCAGACCTCTGACGTGAGACCCGTGTCGCGCGAGCTTCCACCGCTAATTATAATTACGCTTGCTTGTTACTGTGCTATCGAACTTTCTGCTTTCCATACTGAACATTGTGTATTTACTCCTTCTAAACTCTGGGTGTGTTCTGCCTACTATAAACTGTGTGCTTGTGAACTTTCCTGTGCCTACGCATTATACATTGGATTGTACGTTACTCCGGCTGTTTCATTCTACTGGACCTGCTACGACTACCTACGTAGGTACATACAACCTTGCACTAGGTACAGCATACTCACCCATACTGGGATGTAGACAACGCACAGCCTAAGCCACAGGTCGTAGCGTACTTTCCAAATGTAGAATCATGAATGCTACTCTCTAAACTCTTAATTATTCATTATGGACCAGAAAACTATGGTAATTACTGATTCACCCGAGCGTCGGTTCTAAATGGCATCGTCCTTGCTTGCAGAGCGATGCGAGCGCGATCTTCGGCTTCAGTGGACTCGGTGTCGAGTAACGAGTTACCCGCACGCAGGCAGGTAGGTACACCTCGCAGTGGTGCCTTGTTGTTGGAAGAGCTCACCTCGTGGAACCCTTGCATCTTCTCCAGCTCCAATTCGAGAACTTCATTGATCGGTTCCGCTTCGGGCGCCGGCTCGGGGTCGAAGCACACCTGATGAAAACAACGATATTTGACAGAAGTGTTGGGATGTTACAAGCCGCGTTAGGTACCTACTCCTACTTTCAGGGTGTTATTAATGTTATTATTTTTTCAAGGAAGCGGATGCCCAGTGTTATGTAGGTGCAAGGAAACACGCAAGCTCGGTATCAGCATTTATTGCAGACCGCCCTAACCGTTTTTTCCGAACAGACTAATGCTAGTATAATCGCCTGGCGATTTCCGACAGCGTTACCGCACTACCCACTCCCACTGTGGAGGTAATTTATTATTAAGAAACATACTTAAGGTTAAACAAGTCGGTACGTTGTCCATACAAACGCTGTAAGTGTTTAATGTCTACTATTTATTTTTTTGTGTTGTTTTTTTTTATTTTAGTCTTTATCAACTAAAATTGAAAACACGATAGGTAAAATTTTCTCGGTAGAAAAAATCGAATTAGAGAATTTGTCGGATATTCAAATTAGGCGCTGGAAATACTAAATAAATACCTACCTATTCAGTCAGTGCCATGAAAGTGTAGCAATGTAACAAATGTAGTTATAAAAATTACAACTATAAAAATGTTAAATAATGTATAGTTTTTATTATATGAGTACAATAATTTGGCTTGCCATCTTTAGCTTACGATCAAAACTATTACCTACGTGTATGAAAGAAGGGGCGGTAGCGTAGTAGTAGTGCGAGTGACCGATGACAAGCCCCACTGGGCACTGGCACTGGCACTGGCACTCTGTCCTGAGACGTCGACAATTGTCGAGATACGTCGCTCCAACTGTGCTGTTCATATAATAGTATCCAGATCTATTAAAGTCTACTGCAGAAACGTTCCAAGTGGCTTGAATCCTCGGCGCGATCGGTCTCGCTGGTTCTTTCAACAGCAATCTCTACCCGCCGCGCCCACCTTTGAGACTATTTATCGAATGAACTAGGAGGTTAGATAGCTTCAAATAAGGTGATAAAGTAGGTCTCAGTGCACTGTGCAGGTGAACCGGCTACAATACGAATAAATAAAGTACCTGTTCGAGAACAGCACGAGCACTCTCGGAGGCGGCGTCGCCTGCAAGAGCGTCGCTGGCCGGCTCGGGCTGCAGGAACCACGAGTTAAAGGACGGGAGAGCAGAAGCAGACCCCTCATCAATACCGTCCATGGCCTTGTCGTCGTGGAGCGAGCGTCGGTTCGATGGCTTCGAGTCGTCGGCGTTTACGAGTTCAGGTTCAGGCGGCGCGGACGCAGCCTTAGTGCGCTGAGGATAACAACAGTCATGAACGACAGTGACGAGTCAGATACTCAGCCAGCCACCATACTTACTTACTTACTTACTTGCTTACAATGTCAGCCGACACTCAGTCCAATGGCAACAAGTGCTCAATGAACACGGAGCTGTCGGCGTGTGTGTCAGTGTTGCCAGTAAATGACTGATGTAATAAAAACTGGCTAAGTCAAATCTACACATTTTTGAACTTGGCTCTCCTTTTTTACATTTATGTTTTTGGTGGGATTTATAATTACATAAGCATCTTACCAGGTCCAAGGCGTTGCTTGAGCAAAGTCCGCGGACGGGAAGCGACGCCGCTACCCTCGGGAGCCGCGCTGGAGCGTCGCGCGACGCCGGCTCCTGCAGCTCCTGCGGGACGCTTGATGGGCAAACCTGTATCAGTTAAAAGCATAATATACATATTTAACCTACACCTGTATTCAAAGTAGGTACCTTGATTGTATTTAAAAACGAGGCGTTTATTCAACGTTCGTAATCTCGGTGCTGACTCCGTTCTTACACATGTCATAGGTATAACAATAATCAAATTTGAACCTTAACGTACTGAACACCATCCGTAACGTAGTAGGTAGTAGGTAGTGGGTAGTGGGTAGTAGGTATACCTGCAAGTAGTTGGTATAGGACAGGCTCAGCGGCAGCAGCGAGTCCCCTCCATACAGCACTCCGGGTGGAGGGCGGGAGCTCATCCATGCCTCTGGAAAGACATGTTTGTTTTAGCTAGGACCTAGTGAAGGGCATGGCGTGGCGTATTCCACATTATTATCTCTGCTCCTTATGGGTCACATCGGTATTTCCTCCTAGAAAAAAGCTTCGATAAAACTGTTCAGTTTTATACATTAAGTCACGTCCTCTTTGGCACAGTTAATATTTATCAGTTTTTTTATGACGACCGATGTGGCGCGGCGGGCGAATGTCCACCTGCGACGCGGGTTCGATTCCCGCCTCAGAATAAATGTTTGTACGATCAGCAAATATTTATTCCGGGTGTTCTGGGTGTTTTCTAGGTATAATAAAAAATATATATGTAGGTACGTAATTATATTGTATTTAGTATGTCAGTCATCTAGTACCCATAATACAAGCTCTGGCTTGGGGCTAGATGATGCTGTGTGGATTGTCCAGCATTATTATCTAGACACGCGGCAGCGCGTCAAGCCAAGTTCAAGCAAAGGAACGCGCCGAGTTACACGAGCCACTTGGTGCCACTTTTGACCCTTCTATAACTCAAAACCTCTGTGACGTAAACACATAAAACGACGTGTGCTTAATGATATCTATAAGGACATCTAGAAGCTCAAATTTCATGAAGCTAGCTCAAACGGTTATAAAGATATGAAGGTCAAAAAGTCGTAAATTTTAGCACTGACTGACTGACTGACATATAGCACCAAAACCTAACCTACTTCCAGATGACCTAGTAGGATGAAATTTGGAATGCAGCTCGGTAATTGTGTGTAAGCGTAGGAAAAAATCTAAAAATAAAAAAAGTTAAAAAATGGGGGGGTCCCCCTGCAATTTTTTTTTTAATTGTAGCGTTGGAACCGTTACAACGTTACAAGTAGATATACATTAAATCTTAATACCTGCCTAGTTTTCTTTACAAAAAGTAATTATAAATCCCACCAAAAACATAAATGTAAAAAAGGAGAGCCAAGTTCAATACAAACACTATGCTTGGCTGTGGGCTTCGCCGCAAAAAGAATGGAGATCTAAATGAGTGCCAAGTTTTATGCAAATTCCAAATATTATAATACTATACAGCTAAACATTATTTATAATACTATACAGCTAAACACCCACTGACACACTCACTCACTCACTGACATGCCCGATTTCGTAGAAGGAGTAGAGTTGGGTATGGATAATGTTCTAAGTAAATGCTCCTACTCTAGAGTTGACCCAAGGAAAATTATTGGCGATTAGAAAAAACAAGATGGCGGCCGCGCCGATTTGCAAAATCGCAAACCTTGACCGATTTCGTTCGTTCAAACGTTGAATCCAGATAAAAAGTAGGAAAAATTTTCAAAAATTTCAAAAAAAAAATGAAAAAACAAAATGGCGTCGTTTTATGTAGGTTTGAAATTTTTCACTTTTGGACCCCTCCTTTGGCGAATTACTTTGTTCTACAGACTTGCTATAGTGGCAACACTGATTATGCAGAAAGTTGCCGTACATGGCTGGCATTTCAGGAAAATTATGACTTTTCAAAAAACAAGATGGCGGAAGCTGTGGCGGCCATTTTGAAAACTGGTGCTTTTTTTTACACTTTTCAAAACGATTTTTTAGCAAGTTGGAAACATTTGATCGATTTGCAATGTATGGGTCGGTTGCGTGTTTTGATAAGGAGTGTTGCCTGGTTCAGAAAAACTCCCCATTTTTACGGTAATTTCCCAGATTTTCCCCAAAAACATGAAAAGTAGAAGGAGCTACATTTTGAATGGAGATTTGTCATAGCTGGCAAGACTTTGTCGGCCCACGTGACGTTTGACTATTTTCATTCCCCTTAGCTGGCAACCCCACGAACCATGGGTGCTCTAATTTTGAGGACCCCTCTCGACTTTGGTGATCGACTTTGTTCTACGAATGTCGAGGTATGTCAACCGTTCTACCACCGTCAGGGTGCTTGGATCCTGGACTCTTAATGTCATGTTTGACATTTAAAAAATCCAAGATGGCGTCGGGTGTGGCGGCCATTTTGAAAAAAGTTGGGTTTTTACCAATTTTCAACTTGAAAAAAGAGCCTGCTGGCAACCCCCGACTTGATTGAGGTCTATAGATCGATTGTTCAACTCGACTGGGGGTGTTGCCTGGTGGAGAAATCTCCCCACTTTTAGGGTAATTTCCCCGACTTTTGATTGATTTGGTGATTTTAGGGCGTTTTACGACTTTTTTGGGAACCTTGACCTGTCAAAGTGTCGGGAGAGCCTCGCGAGCTGCGTGCAGCGAGCGCAGCACCCAAAAAATTACCCCATTTTTAGGGTGATTTCCCGACTCGGACTGTTTTGGAATTTTAAGGCGTTTTTGGACTGGATGTGGACTTTGAAGGCATTTTACGACTTGAATATGTTGCCTGCTCATAAATTTTTCCCCATTTTTAGGGTAGTTTACCCAACTTTTGACTGATTTGGTGATTTTAAGGCATTTTTCGACTTTTTTAGGAACCTTGACCCTGTCAAAGTGTCCAGAGAGCCTCGCGAGCTGCGTGCAGCGAGCGCAGCACCCAGAAAATTACCCCATTTTTCGGGAGATTTTCCTAACTTGGACTATTTTGAAACTTTAAAGCATTTTCAAACTGGATGTGGACATTGAAGTCATTTTATGACCCTAATATGTTGCCTGCTCATAAAATTTTCCCATTTTTAGGGTAATTTTCTCAATTTTCCACCTATTTGGGTCTTTTAAGGCGTTTTTAAACTTTTTGGGGGTTGGGATTTTTACAAGTCCAGCACAAAACGCCCGCGAGTTGCTTGCAACTCGCGCACCACGCAACCTCTAGTTATAATACTATACAGCTAAACACCCACTGACACACTCACTGACATGCCCGATTTCATAGAAGGAGTAGAGTTGGGTATGGATAATGTTCTAAGTAAATGCTCCTACTCTAGAG
Organism: Electrophaes corylata; assembly: GCA_947095575.1. Classification (NCBI taxonomy): domain Eukaryota; kingdom Metazoa; phylum Arthropoda; class Insecta; order Lepidoptera; family Geometridae; genus Electrophaes; species Electrophaes corylata. The sequence goes on from OX352704.1 coordinate 87,658, forward strand.
TTGACCCAAGGAAAATTATTGGCGATCTGAAAAAACAAGATGGCGGCCGCGTCGATTTGCAAAATCGCAAACCTTGACCGATTTCGTTCGTTCAAACGTTGAATCTGGATAAAAAGTAGGAAAAATTTACAAAAATTTCAAAAAAAAAATGAAAAAACAAAATGGCGTCGATTTATGTAGGTTTGAAATTTTTCACTTTTGGACCCCTCCTTTGGCGAATTACTTTGTTCTACAGACTTGCTATAGTGGCAACACTGATTATGCAGAAAGTTGCCGTACATGGCTGGCATTTCAGGAAAATTATGACTTTTCAAAAAACAAGATGGCGGAAGCTGTGGCGGCCATTTTGAAAACTGGTGCTTTTTTTTACACTTTTCAAAACGATTTTTCAGCAAGTTGGCAACATTTAATCGATTAGCGTTCTATGGGTCGGTTGCGTGTTTCGAGGAGGAGTGTTGCCTGGTTTAGAAAAACTCCCCGTTTTTAGGGTAATTTTCCAGATTTTCCCCAAAAACATGAAAAGTAGAAGGAGTGACATTTTGAATGGAGATTTGTCATAGCTGGCAAGACTTTGTCGGCCCACGTGACATTTGACCATTTTCATTCCCATTAGCTGGCAACCCCACGAACCATGGGTGCTCTAATTTTGAGGACCCCTCTCGACTTTGGTGATCGACTTTGTTTTACGAATGTCGAGGTATGTCAACCGTTCCACCACCGTCAGGGTGCTTGGATCCTGGACTCCTAATGTCAGTTTTGACATTTCAAAAATTCAAAATGGCGTCGGGTGTGGCGGCCATTTTGAAAAAAATTGGGTTTTACCAATTTTCAACTTGAAAAAAGAACCTGCTGGCAACCCCCGACTTGATTGAGGTCTATGGACCGATTGCTCAACTTGACTGGGGGTGTTGCCTGGCGGAGAAATTTCCCCACTTTTAGGGTAATTTTCCCGACTTTTGACTGATTTGGTGATTTTAAGGCGTTTTACGACTTTTTTGGGAACCTTGACCTGTCAAAGTGGCGGGAGAGCCTCACGAGCTGCGTGCAGCGAGCGCAGCACCTAAAAAATTACCCCATTTTTCGGGAGATTTTCCCAACTCGGCCTGTTTTGGAATTTTAAGGCGTTTTCAAACTGGATGTGGACTTTGAAGGCATTTAACGACCTGAATATGTTGCCTGCTCATAAAATTTCCCCAGTTTTAGGGTAATTTACCCAACTTTCAACCTATTTGGGTCTTCTAAGGCGTTTTTCTACTTTTTTGGGGGTTGGGATTTTTAGAAGTCCAGCTACAATAACCCACGCGAGTTGCTTGCAACTCGCGCACCACGCAACCTCTAGTTATAATACTATACAGCTAAACACCCACTGACTCACTCACTGACATGCCCGATTTCATAGAAGGAGTAGAGTTGGGTATGGATAATGTTCTAAGTAAATGCTCCTACTCTAGAGTTGACCCAAGGAAAATTATTGGCGATCTGAAAAAACAAGATGGCGGCCGCGTCGATTTGCAAAATCGCAAACCTTGACCGATTTCGTTCGTTCAAACGTTGAATCTGGATAAAAAGTAGGAAAAATTTACAAAAATTTCAAAAAAAAAATGAAAAAACAAAATGGCGTCGATTTATGTAGGTTTGAAATTTTTCACTTTTGGACCCCTCCTTTGGCGAATTACTTTGTTCTACAGACTTGCTATAGTGGCAACACTGATTATGCAGAAAGTTGCCGTACATGGCTGGCATTTCAGGAAAATTATGACTTTTCAAAAAACAAGATGGCGGAAGCTGTGGCGGCCATTTTGAAAACTGGTGCTTTTTTTTACACTTTTCAAAACGATTTTTCAGCAAGTTGGCAACATTTAATCGATTAGCGTTCTATGGGTCGGTTGCGTGTTTCGAGGAGGAGTGTTGCCTGGTTTAGAAAAACTCTCCGTTTTTAGGGTAATTTTCCAGATTTTCCCCAAAAACATGAAAAGTAGAAGGAGTGACATTTTGAATGGAGATTTGTCATAGCTGGCAAGACTTTGTCGGCCCACGTGACATTTGACCATTTTCATTCCCATTAGCTGGCAACCCCACGAACCATGGGTGCTCTAATTTTGAGGACCCCTCTCGACTTTGGTGATCGACTTTGTTTTACGAATGTCGAGGTATGTCAACCGTTCCACCACCGTCAGGGTGCTTGGATCCTGGACTCCTAATGTCAGTTTTGACATTTCAAAAATTCAAAATGGCGTCGGGTGTGGCGGCCATTTTGAAAAAAATTGGGTTTTACCAATTTTCAACTTGAAAAAAGAACCTGCTGGCAACCCCCGACTTGATTGAGGTCTATGGACCGATTGCTCAACTTGACTGGGGGTGTTGCCTGGCGGAGAAATTTCCCCACTTTTAGGGTAATTTTCCCGACTTTTGACTGATTTGGTGATTTTAAGGCGTTTTACGACTTTTTTGGGAACCTTGACCTGTCAAAGTGGCGGGAGAGCCTCGCGAGCTGCGTGCAGCGAGCGCAGCACCTAAAAAATTACCCCATTTTTCGGGAGATTTTCCCAACTCGGCCTGTTTTGGAATTTTAAGGCGTTTTCAAACTGGATGTGGACTTTGAAGGCATTTAACGACCTGAATATGTTGCCTGCTCATAAAATTTCCCCAGTTTTAGGGTAATTTACCCAACTTTCAACCTATTTGGGTCTTCTAAGGCGTTTTTCTACTTTTTTGGGGGTTGGGATTTTTAGAAGTCCAGCTACAATAACCCACGCGAGTTGCTTGCAACTCGCGCACCACGCAACCTCTAGTTTACTTATAGGAACGAAATAACATTATGAACAAGTATTAATCTCTATTTCCTTGCTTTATTGGATACCTATAACAAAAGCTGTTATTTTAAAAAAATGTGAGACCGACTTGGCCAGTTTTTATCAGAATTAATCTACACTAATATTATAAAGATTAAGATTTGTATTTTTGTATGTTATGAATAAACTCAAAAAGTACTGGACCGATTTTAATAATTCTTTTTTCATTAGAAAGCTACATTATCACTGAGTAACGCTATATTTTATTTTGGAAAAAAATAGTGTTCCGTAAAATATTTGGGTTTTTCAGACACAAGGTGTAAAAAATCAACCAGAAAAGTTACTTATTTTGCGTACGCTGCCTAAACTATAAAAGATAGAACCATAAAAGGTTCTACATAATTGTAGATCTTATAAATATCTACAAAAAAGTCCGTGACACACTATACCTATCTATGTCGAGTGAGGCACAACAACCATTTTTTTATTTAAAAATCTTCAATTTTTTTTGGACTACATTTAAACGCGTTTATTTTAGTCATACTATTAATCCTTATCGAAAAAAATTATTTTATCACTAAGTACAGTTCATGTAGATAATATTTGGTCTTTGAATGATTAGAATTGGACGTTTGGTTTTGAAGTTATGGCGAAATTAAAATATTACGATTTCTGCTGCACGGCCCGTTGCGAAGTGAGCGTCACCAAGTTGGGAGTGCGCGTGCAGGGGAGTAGTTTAGATCTATGAGTTAGGTACCCGCGCGGCTCCGACGCGAGGTCGGCTCCCTACGCAGGTGTTTTATAAAAAGGACATTAATTCATAATGTAACATAGTTTTATGACAAAATCTATACAAATAAATAAAATTGAAGTGTCTGTTTGTAATATTAAAATAACGCTTTTTACTACATGCATAGGAATGTATATACGATACATATGCTCACCGAAATAGAATTTTTTTAAATTTTTGTCTGTCTGTCTGTCTGTTTGTTCCGTGTAATCTCTGGAACGGCTGGACCGATTTCGACGGGACTTTCACTGGCAGATAGCTAATGTAACAAGGAGTAACTTAGGCTACTTTTTATCCCGAAAAAATAACGGGAACTGATATAAGCTGCCACGCTGGCGAAACTGCGAACGGCCGCTATTTTATGCCGTATTAACGCCATCTGTTGGTGACATCGAGTACTACTTCAGTTAAGATTTGTAAGTAAACATGTTTACCGCCCAACGAAGTGGGCACCGGTCAGCTAGTATATATATATACGAGTATAATCTATACAAATAAATAAAATTGAAGTGTCTGTTTGTAATATTAAAATAACCGCTTTTTACTACATGGATATGAATGTATATGCGATACATACTCCAAAATAGCATTTTTTAAAATTTTTGTCTGTCTGTCTGTCCATTTGTTCCGGGTAATCTCTGGAAGGGCTGGACCGATTTCGACGAGACTTTCACTGGCAGATAGCTGATGTAACAAGGAGTAACTTAGGCTACTTTTTATCCCGAAAAAATTACGGGAACGGGAAAAAACTGCCACGCGGGCGATACTGCAAACTACCGCTATTTTATGCCGTATTAACGCCATCTGTTGGCAACATCGAGTACTACTTAGTTAAGATTTGTAAGTAAAAATGTTTACCGCCCAACGAAGTGGGCACGGGTCAGCTAGTGTTGAATCTATAATATAAAAATGAATCGCAAAATGTTCGTGAGCGCATAACTCAACAACGCCTGAACCAATTTGGCCAATTCTTTTTTTAAAATGTTTGTTGAAGTTCAAAGATGGTTTTTACGGCGAGAAAAATTCGAATAATTGCCGGAAAACCCCTAAAAACAGCCCTTTTCTTTTTCCCATACAAACGTTTTCTAACTAAAACGAGCTTTATTGCTATAACATAAAGTTCATATTGAATTACAAGCACCCACTGTTGTTTAAACAATGTAGGTATGTTCCTAACGTCAAAGAGTCAATTTGCATTTTATTACCTCTGCACAAAGTTCAAATTCAATCATATCTATCAAAACAGTGTGCGTTGGAGCACAGATAAACAAAAAAAAAGAAAACGAAATCGAATAGTTCAATTTGGTCGGCTTCGCGATATTATTTCATTTGTTTTACTTTAAATGCATTAGTTTTCAAGTCATTACAATAGTCAAACAAAACCAGCGTTACCAAAAGTGTTTTATTATTTTAAGTTTTTATTATTTCATATCCTTATTTTAAATACGGCTTGAAGGATTTAACTCCAAGTCATATCAAATTTAAAAAAAGTTGAAACAACAACAAACTGTCAATGTCAGTGTTTTTTTTTCTTGGATTTTCGGTTACCTACTCTAATGTTTGCAGTTTGATTTTGTCAATTGATACACGAAACAAATTCGTACCTATATAGTGTATTTTGTGCAGTGTTTATTGTGACAAAATAATCTATACAAATAATTAAAATTGAAGTGTCTGTTTGTAATATTAAAATAACCGCTTTTTACTACATGCATATGAATGTATATGCGATACATATACCAAAATAGCATTTTTTTTAATGTTTGTCTGTCTGTCTGTCTGTTTGTTCCGGGTAATCTCTGGAACGGCTGGACCGATTTCGACGGGACTTTCACTGGCAGATAACTGATGTAACAAGGAGTAACTTAGGCTACTTTTTATCCCGAAAAAATAACGTGAACGGGAAAAAACTGACACGCGGGCAAAACTGCGGACGGCCGCTATTTTATGCCGTATTAACGCCATCTGTTGGCGGATGGATGGAAGTGGCTAGCTTTATTCTTTAACAAGTTGTTACGAGAAGAGGCGATCCCGGACGAATGGTGCAACAGCTCGCTGGTGCCCATCTTCAAAAACAAGGGTGATGTACAGGATTGTAACAACTATAGAGGAATAAAGCTCATGTCACACAGTATGAAAATTTGGGAAAAGGTTGTAGCGCGACGGATGAGAGAAGAAAGTGAGGTATCACAGAACCAGTTTGGATTCATGCCTGGGCGCGGGACTATGGATGCCATCTTTGCGCTTCTTCAACTTTGTGAGAAACACAGACGAGTACACAAAAATTTGCATATGGTGTTCATAGATCTTGAGAAGGCGTATGATAGAGTACCCCGAGAGGTTCTGTGGTGGAGTATGAAAGTTAAGGGAGTGCCTGAGAAGTACATACAGCTCATTCGAGCTATGTACGATCGAGCGAGTACTCACGTCCGGTCTGAGGCCGGAGTTACCGCCAAGTTCAATGTGGTTGTAGGCTTGCATCAGGGGTCGCCCTTATTTGTTTTTCCTGGTGATGGATGCTCTGACATCAGACATACAGGAAGAAGCACCCTGGTGCATGCTGTTTGCCGATGACATTGTTCTGGTTGGAGAAGATGCGCTTGAGGTCCAGAGCAGACTAGGAAAATGGTGGGATAAATTGGAGAGTGTCGGACTGAAGATCAGTAGAACCAAAACAGAGCATCTGTTTTGTGACTTCGGTGGTCCATCCAATTTTATCCCAATAGCCTTAGATGGTGTATTAGGGATACACCAGTTTGTTCCGATTTCGGTACCTCGGCTCATTGATACAGAGCGACGGCGATATTGGCCGAGACGTGAAGAATAGAATAAATGCGGGATGGATGAAATGGCGACAGGTCTCAGGAACCACGTGTGATCCGAAAATGCCCCTTAAACTTAGGGGGAAAGTTTACAAAATGATCATTAGACCTGTCGTATTGTATGGATCTGAGTGTTGGACAACTAAGGGGACTAATGAAAGAAGGGTACTTGCGGCAGAGATGCGAATGTTGAGATGGATATGTGGAGTTACTAGAATGGACAAGATACGAAATGAGTATATCAGGGGTAGTTTGAAAGTAGCGCCAGTGACGGAAAAATTGAGGAGCAATAGGGTAGCGTGGTATGGGCATGTCATGAGGAGGGATGAAAGTCATTTAACCTTGAGAGCGATGAACATCAATGTTGATGGATATGTGGGTAGAGGTAGACCAAAGAAAAGATGGATGAATTGTGTGAAAGATGACATGGATAAGAAAGGAGTGAGTACAGATATGACAGCTGATAGAGGGGAGTGGAAGAAAAGAACATGTTGTGCCGACCCCACATAAAGTGGGATAAGGGCAGGAAGATGATGATAACGCCATCTGTTGGCGACATCGAGTACTACTTCAGTTAAGATTTGTAAGTAAAAAAATGTTTACCGCCCAACGAAGTGGGCACGGGTCAGCTAGTAACTTTATAAAATGACTGATGTAGGTTTTGTATTGAACTTGGCTCTCCTTTTTTACATTTATGTTTTTGGTGCGATTAATATTATTATTATTATCTAACCTTTAAATTCATGGTTTTTTTGAGAAAATATTAATCGATGTTGATATGTGTAGTACAAGTTTTGATAGCATACTGACCGGCATCGGCAACAGGCGGCAGCAGAGCGGCGTCCATGGAGCTGGTGGTCGGGCGTGGCGACGTGCGCTGTTGCTTGCTGGTGCCGGTGCTGGCGTCAGCGGACGAGAGCGAGAGAGTGCGCTTCACTCCAGGCTGTGGACAAGAATCAACCCCGTCACCTTCACGTGCTGCCTGCGACTCCGAGTGAGTGCTACCTCAGTGAAGGTCGCGGCATAGAGCAGGGCGTCTTCACCTCCTCCCGCGGATCCTATGTGATCGCCTCAGGAGATGGCATCAGCAACAGAAGAAGCTGATGCCCATCTCTCCGCACTAAGCTGCGACACAGCGCGAGCCAATCTGTCTGACGAACGTAATGGATGACTATGGCTGGACCTACCCTCAACTTTGGGAAAGCAGATGTTACTTGAGTACTGTTGCTTGCAGATAGATGTACCTGTGGTTCGTCGAGAGTGGTGGGCAGTGGTCTGGCAGCGTCGCGTCGCGCTAGATAGAGCTCAGCCACGAGGGCTGGCACATTGGCACCGTGGCACAGTGGCACAGTGGCACAGTGAGCTAGGAGTGTTGTAGATGTACCTGTGGTTCGTCGAGAGTGGTGGGCAGTGGTCTCGCAGCGTCGCGTCGCGCTAGATAGAGCTCAGCCACGAGGGCTGGCACATTGGCACCGTGGCACAGTGGCACAGTGGCACAGTGAGCTAGGAGTGTTGTAGATGTACCTGTGGTTCGTCGAGAGTGGTGGGCAGTGGTCTCGCAGCGTCGCGTCGCGCTAGATAGAGCTCAGCCACGAGGGCTGGCACATTGGCACCGTGGCACAGTGGCACAGTGGCACAGTGAGCTAGGAGTGTTGTAGATGTACCTGTGGTTCGTCGAGAGTGGTGGGCAGTGGTCTCGCAGCGTCGCGTCGCGCTAGATAGAGCTCAGCCACGAGGGCTGGCACAGTGGCACCGTGGCACAGTGGCACAGTGGCACAGTGAGCTAGGAGTGTTGTAGATGTACCTGTGGTTCGTCGAGAGTGGTGGGCAGTGGTCTCGCAGCGTCGCGTCGCGCTAGATAGAGCTCAGCCACGAGGGCTGGCACAGTGGCACCGTGGCACAGTGGCACAGTGGCACAGTGAGCTAGGAGTGTTGCAGATGTACCTGTGGTTCGTCGAGAGTGGTGGGCAGTGGTCTGGCAGCGTCGCGTGGCACTAGATGCGCCTGCGGTTGGTTGGTCGGAGCGCGCTTGTCCTGAGGGGGGGGGTCGGGTCGACTCTCGCTCAGGTATTTGTTTAATTTTTTCTTCATGTTGTTGTTGTGTCTGGACAGTAGTAGAAAGCTATGTAATAAGAATGCTACGCGAGTAGAAATGCTACTGTGGTAGGTACCTACTTACTACTGGTCATACTTACAACAATATACAGTGTGTAAGCTGTTGCCATCTCTCGTCGATAGGTAAACACTTGTATTTCAATAATAGGGGGGATGAAGAGAAGTAGAAGAAGCAGAGTCATCTTTGGAGACAGCACTAATTTTTCATTTTATAATAGTTTTTTTGCGATTTTTTAAATTATGTTGCGTGATTTAGGTGGCATTTAACCAACGTTACTCGTGGTCTTAACGCAATGTGAAAGTGTATTGTAGCATTTTGATTTGTATGAAAATGTTTCACTAGGATTTGAATACAAACGAAATCCTTTTTTTTCCTACTACTTCCAGTACCTACTACTCACAGCCATCCCAAGCGTCATAGCTAATCATTTTAATTGTCCTCTGGTGTGGAAGCTCATCCAAAGGACCAAATCATTACTAGCTGTTATAAATTACTAACCTATGGTTAATAAGTTATCTGTTACTAACACTATGGACTATGTCTATTTTCTGAATAAATAAATATTATTACTAGCGGTTCTGTGAGAACAGTAGACCTCGCGAGCTCTTATAACTGTGATTATGAGTTTAGTTAAAACTATTTTGTATGTTTGAATGTGGTGGCTGGTACTGGGGCAGTCGAAACCATTTACCAGTATTTAACCGTGACCCAAATTATAGTAAAAAATCTCTCAGTTTGTTTTTTAAGCTATTAGACATCTTCGATTGTGGCAGAGAGTGCTGCGGTAGCTGAAAATTTTTAACTGTTTTTTAAATTATGATTGTAACCAGTAAGGTTATAAATGACTGTGATTATGAGTTTGGCTTAAAAAAACATTCGGTATGTTTTAATGTGGTGGCGGGTACTGTGGTAGTCGAAACCTTTTACCTGTATTTATTAACCGTGACACAAATTACTGTAAAAAGTCTCTCAGTATGTTTTAGGTAAGCCATTAGGTTCTCTTCGAGCGTGGTGGAGTGCTGCGGTAGCCGAAAATTTTTAACTATGTTTTTTGCCATGACATTTTTAACTGTAATAAATAACAGTAGGTAATTAAGAGATTGGTTTTAAAAAAAATAACGTAAACGTTTTTATTTTTCCCTAAACAAACATCGCGATCGACTGAAAAAAATTAAATAAATCATTAAACTTGTGTGCTAATTTTCGTCCAAATCGATTAAAAAATGTGCGACCTGTCGGCGAGAACAGACAGACAGACGGACAAAAGAATTTTTGGTCATCAAAATTCAATCAATCAAAATTGCTATTTAATTGAGCAAAATAGGGGTATTAGTTCTAGCGATGACTCGCGTTTCCTTGGTTTTAGGAGGTCAAATCTGGTGTCTATAGGTTTGTCTCGTAAAGGCGGAGAGGATTGCGTTGTTTAATTGGTGTAGGTAGGTACACATTTTCGAAAGAAAAAAAAAACAAAATTCAGCAAACTTTGTCCTGTTTTCCCCCCTCCACTCCCGTTTTCTGGAATTTTTTTGTAACATCTTATGAAAAATAAAGTCCTTATTGTATTTCTCAAATTTGATGCAAATCTGTCGATAAATAACGCTACAGCAAACTTCCCCCCTTTTCCCCCTTTTTTTACATCCAATCAAAAATCGCAATCGACAAAAAAAACCTTTAGCTCAAGGAACATGTGTGCCAATTTTCGTCAAAATCGGTGGAAAACTGCGACCTGTAGGCGAGAACAGACAACCGCACAAAAGCATTTTTGCCCTATCTGGAAACTGGACACTTCGCTCGCTTCGCTCGCTCGGTCAATTATTATTATGCAATACCAATGACAGCTAGAATTTGACTGACTTGACTAAAACGACAAACAGGTGCCGTACACATAGAGAAAAGAAGAGAAGTAGGAGAGATGGCAGCAGGCTTATTGGACGTGTTAGCTAAAGGAGCGTTCAAAGTTTCAAAGACCGTTATGACCAATAAAACATTAAGTAAATGTGAAAAATGTACATCTAAAACCAGACAGGTATATCTAATTTTGTCGTTGACTGTACTCGTAAAATAACTTACTGGGTAAGAATCGGTTTCGTGAGTCGCACAGCGTGGAAGCCAGTCGACGTCCCAGCCGGCGGGCTGGAGCTAGTCACAATGTGTTACAATAAATACAAGTTCAGGTGAACATCAAAGATGCAATGTCAGAGCTGCTTCTATAACACTCGTATATATTGAATGTATGCGTAGGAAGAGGAGAAGCGGACCGACTGGAAGCTGTTGGAGGAGGATGGAGAGGAGAAGTTGAACAGGAGAGCGTTACTAATGAGGTTGTCTTAATTTATTCTCCTATTAACAAAATCCACAACTCTGAAATCAATGAAACTACTTACATTAAAATGAATTTACGTTTTAAGTACTTTTACTTACTTAAGTATACATTTCTTAAAAATAATCGTCGACGTTCCTGTAGAATGCTCAAAGGCTTGTACAGCTCACTATTCGATGAGCCATCACAAACATTACTTGTAAAAAGTTTTAACTTCCAAGTTTCGCAACTCAGTTCTTCTACCATGTCAAAGAGAGTAAGTAGGTACCTAAAGGAAAACAAAGGGTTGCAAAGGAAGCTGCTTCTGACCCTCTCATTGCATCACCATCAGAGCTAAGATAATGAATATGAATCGCTGCCACACAGCAGGTCCGGGTGGCTCACTGGTGTTGATCCCGACACTACCGATGCGGCTACAGCGGCTGACGTCTCGTCGCGTTGAGCACTTTTTGGGTGAACCAAAATCAAGAATCGCGCGGCTTCGTCACCGAACGCTCTCCATGAGCTATACATATATTATTTTATTTATTTATTTAATGTATGTGTACTTTTTGGCCTAGTTTTCAAAGACTGCCATACTTTTTTTTGTTTTGATTTCACCTTCGTATTTGCCTCTCGTACTTATTATACGAGTAGTGTCTTATTGCTTTTGCAAACTTCCTTTAATTTAAAAAGGATGCATAGTTATAAGACCATAATTTAACTTATGTAATTGTTTGATCCTTGCAAATTTTGAGAGGGTAGAATAGTAGTAGAGGGTAGTTATTTTTTGCGATAAATAACTAAACTTTTAACTGTCAACACATCTGAGGAAAGTGTAGATGCAGGAGAAAGTGGAGCGCGCTTAGCTTATATAATCCACTTGTTCAGTTTTGTCTTGAAAACTGCTAAGTTGTAACGTTCCGGAAATACCGAGGACGGTACAGAGTTCCACTCCTTGACAAGCGGACACTCGTCTGCGGCATTCGAGCCCCTATACCTACCTGCCTATAGCTATAGCTCCTCCTGCGCTCAATACAACCCAACGGCTCCAGCTGATGCTGGGCAGATCCCTCCCATACACGGTCCTTTGCCTTGGATATTCTACTTATACTACTATAATACTACTACTACTACTTATGATAAATAACAAAAAGTTAAGCATGTATAAAATAAGCCGTCATAAAAATGTATAAAAGATTGAAAAACCACGTGGAAGAGCGTTACCTACCAGGCCTAAACAGGTGTATTGTATACATGTAACTTATAGTATTTGAACAATACTCGTATTAGATAGTGGAGAGGGAGAGGGAGAGGGAGAGGGAGAGGGAGAGGGAGAGGGAGAGGGAGACGTTACTTGGGCTTGGGCTCCGGCGCGCTATGGCAGATCGCGAGCGGAGAGATCGTGTCGAAGCTGAGGTTCTGATGGCTGTTGAAGTATCTATGAAAAACTCTTATTTCAATTGAGGAGTGTGACACACTTTGCTATATTATTATATAGGCAAATAAAGTATGTCATTTTAAATCAATCAAAAAAACGAACAGCATCGTAAAGTAGGTTGGTAAGTTATTTCAAAGTCGATCAGAATGTAGGTAGGTACAGTCCTCGTATCTACAGAACGATGACGGGTCACTAACCTTTTCAAATTCTCATGGTAATTGAGCTGACTGTAGCTCGGAGAGGTTCTGACACTGGATATGCTGTCATTATTCCCTGGGTGAGACGGTTTACCCCCTTGCATTGCGGAGTCATTTTTCTGCAGAATGACAAATCAATTAGTATACATAGGTATGTAATATCTATGTACATATAAAATATAGTCTTGTTGTGTTAAGGTACCCCACTTAACTCAAGAACAACTGGAACAATTTTTATGATTTTTGTATTTTAGTATTTATCTTCGTCCGGTAGAAGAATAAATGCGGAATGAAGTTCGCGGGTCAGCAGCAGTTATTCACAAAACTGAAAGTACTGGAGCAACTGAAGTAAGCCGTGATCTTGTAGGTATGTAGCGTGCGGATGCGCTGCCAGCGAACGTCGCACTACGCAACGCAACGCAAGCATGGTATGCACGTGAGGGTGACGTCAGCTGCCTGCCAGTACTCGAGGCGCTGTACTACCTGGGTACTTACATGGACGCTCCGGTCGGTCTCCTGAATGTCGGCGCTAAGCTTGTCGTCCGGCTGCGGCCCTTCAAGCAGCTCCTCCGTGATCATAACTAGATCCAGGCAGCGCTTGCTTCTCTCCTCCTTTGCTTTCTCCGCTTGTTTGTTGAACACCTTATCGAACAAGTAGACGAAATAATCTCGAACAAAAAGTACCTGTTGCATGAATCATCGTAATTTTCAGGCAACATCAGTCCTGCTGCTGCTCGTCATGGGCCTGCTCCGATTCTATAAGAGCCATGCTGGTGACCTTCGCTTCTAAGAGCTATGTCATGGGTTCTTCTACGAATTTTCTCATTTCTCATGTGTCTCCCCAGACAACAATCTCCGTAGGTACCTATGTAGTAGTAGATATCGCTGCCGTCAAGCATCAATGTTTGTAGGTGCTACTGTGTTCCGACTTCAAAAGTTTTGTCCTGGCCCAATTAAAAAAATATGAAAAAACCTTAGTTGCAAGCCACATTACTACTTAACTGTGTTTATATTAGTAAACTAACAACTACATTATTATACTTACCTACTTACTAGAAATATTCTTAAAACGTTAACTATTCACTTTCACTTTCGGCAGAAGTCATCTCATCGGCGCAGCCTCTCTGCGTCCCTTCAGTGTGGTTCAGTGTTGTACGCGCACCTCGCACCGCGCAATCCGCTCCACAAGATCACGTCACCGGTCACCGGTCACCGGTCACCGGTCACCGGTGAGCGGCGACCGGCGACCGGTGACTGATGACCGGTGACCGGTGAGCGGTCGGCGAGCAACACTTTGTTGAGTGTTTTCTTAATCATTTACAGTAATGTTAGAGGCATCAACATTTCTGTAAATGATTTAATCCTCAGTTCATGTAATAGGTTCTCTATATTTTTAGAGACATGGCGGTTAGAGGTCCATTGCACTAAGTATACCTACGACAGTGTATCTGTGCAATGGTAGATGGCGCAGAATGAGTTTAGTTTGATTGCTCTCTCGTCATCTGTAGAATTATAAAGTAGCGGAGCTGGTCGATAGTGACATAGTTTTAATTAATTTAACTTCCTTTTTAGTGGGTTATGTTTATATTATGATGTCGTAGGTACATGATTATTTGTGAGTGCGAACAGGCTAAACAGATAGATTGTAGTTATTTCTATTGAGACTTACGTATTTCAAGGTCCTTCGAATACTTTCCCTATTAGCATCGGCCAGCTGGGCCTTTGCTTTGTCCTCATTTGAAATGTTCGTTGCTGGCGACGCGTGCGATGCAGGCGATGCGCGCGATGCGGCCGATGGCGACTGGAACACATCCGGCGAGGCCGGGCCCTGCAGCAACGAGCACGTGCAAGACAACAACAACAACAACAACAAGCCAATGGGAGACGTAGCTCTTGCCCCGACGACGTCATCATGGCAAGTGATATTAGCTTCGTGCATATTGGCTTCCGGATAATATGCCCAGATTTTTTGTGTATTTCTATAATTTTATATTTACTTACTTGTTACAAACGTACTTCAACTGTACCCGTTTAGAGGTTGAGTTTCGGAAATTTATTTGTTTTCTATATATCTATCTATTTATTGTTAGTCAGTCAGTCAGTAGGACAAAGATTCTTATAATTGGTGTTGATGTATCTTTGTTTTGTTTTATTTATTTATTGGAAAACTCAGCATGCTGGTAATAGATAAATGTAGGTACCTAATACTCGTCCTATGTTTGTGCTATGTTGAAGCTGCATACAATCGTTAGGGTTTGTAACGACCTAGGTACAAGCAATGCCGATGAGAACTCACCTGTATGACGTAATGCGTTCCCTTGATGTACTCTAGCTTCGTCGACCACGGGCTTATGAAGCATGACCATTCTGTTCTCAGTGTCACATAGTCACCATTGTTCGCCAACATTCTGTAAAACAACAATATTGTACATTATTGTATTATTTAATATTGTTCGGCATGTAACTGTGCCGAAATATCGGGAAACAATCAAACTCAAGAATCATGGTAAATATCCTGTTTCTATCCAAAATATTTAATACTAGCTGACCGGTGCCCACTTCGTTGGGCGGTAAACATGTTTACTTACAAATCTTAACTGAAGTAGTACTCGATGTCGCCAACAGATGGCGTTAATACGGCATAAAATAGCGGCCGTTCGCAGTTTCACCCGCGTGGCAGTTTTTATCCGTTCCCGTTATTTTTTCGGGATAAAAAGTAGCCTAAGTTACTCCTTGTTACATTAGCTATCTGCCAGTGAAAGTCCCGTCGAAATCGGTCCAGCCGTTCCAGAGATTACCCGGAACAAACAGACAGACAGACAAAAATTAAAAAAAATGCTATTTTGGTATATGTATCGTATATACATTCCTATGCATGTAGTAAAAAGCGTTATTTTAATATTACAAACAGACACTTCAATTTTATTTATTTATATAGATTTTGTCATAAAACTATATTACATTATGAATTAATGTCCTTTTTATAAAACACCTGCGTAGGGAGCCGACCTCGCGTCGGAGCCGCGCGGGTACCTACCTAACTCATAGATCTAAACTCCCGCACGTGCACCCCCACCATGGTGACGCTCACTTTGCAACGGGCCGTGCAGCAGAAATCGTAATATTTTAATTTCGCCATAACTTCAAAACCAAACGTCAAATTTTCATCATTCAAAGACCAAATATTATCTAAATGAACTGTACTTAGTGATAAAATAATTTATTTCGATAAGGATTAATAGTATGAGTAAAATAAATGCGTTTAAATGTAGTCCAAAAAAATTCAAGATTTTTAAATAAAAAAATGGTTGTTGTGCCTCACTCGACATAGATAGGTATAGTGTGTCGCGGACTTTTTTGTAGATATTTATAAGATCTACAATTATTTAGAACATTTTATGGTTCTATCTTTTATAGTTTAGGCAGCGTACGCAAAATAAGTAACTTTTCTGGTGGATTTTTTACCCAAAACCCAAATATTTTACGGAACGCTATTTTTTTCCAAAATAAAATTTTGCCTATGTTACTCAATGATAGTGTAGCTTTCTAATGAAAAAAGAATTATTAAAATCGGTCCAGTACTTTTTGAGTTTATTCGTAACATACAAAAATACAAAGTTTTCCTCTTTATAATATTAGTATAGATTGTACATTGTTGCTGGAAATATTACAAATAAAATTTAACAATCAATACAAGTAAATTTTAACAATAACAAATAATTTTTTCAATCCATATTCATATACAATATCTTTTGAAATTGGCGCCAAGCAGTGCCTGAAAAGCCGAGGAGCGAGAAGCGTGGGATGGACGTGAGATCAAATCAAATACAATTAAAAATGTTTACTTGAAACTAGTAAGTTTTTTTTAAATTTATAATTGACGTACCCACATATTATAGTAGGTACATATACAAAAACTATTTAAACTGATTTATTAGGTAAGTACAGATTTTTTAAATTTGCTAGTAACAAAATTGTCGTAACTCAGCATATTATGCAAATTGTAACAAGTTGCGCCGGTCTTCCGTTAGGACCGTTCAGGACTAAGTAAAATTAAAATAAATAAACAAAATGGACACGATATCATAAACTATCAGACAATTAAAGAGACAAACATGAGAATACAAAAATATCAAAAGAAAAATAAACTATGAAACAAGCTCTCACATATAAAACAAATAAAAATAAACAAACTAGGTGCATATCGAAGAGGAAACACATTATTTTACACAAATATTTAAATATTTATGTAAAATCTGATATTTAACCTACCTACATATTACAAAATAACTCTGTTTCTAACTACAGGTTCTTAGGTAAAAAACAGAATTTAAATCACTGACCGCAGAAAGTGTACCCAGAAGGCGATGATGATGCCCGAAAGTGATACTACAGAGTGATGGAAGTAGCGTAGGTATTGGATGAACACCTAGAGTCGAATATGTACCTCAAAGCTATGTAGAACTAATAACATCTATTCTAAAACTTGACAAAAAGCTTGACAGAACAAGCAACGCTAAGTCGGTCGAGCGCCTTGGCTAATGTTCCCTCGGTCGGGCAGGATAGCAGCTAGCGCATGGCACTCTGGTGTAGCCCGCCATGGAGCCTGCAGGAGGGACCAGCACTGGCCAGTACCTCGGCCGGCAAGCAGCATGTCGGACAATGCCCGAAATGACAATTCACCTGTAGGACATCGATCGGGGCACGCTGCCTTGCGTCGAAAGGGTCTCGTAGATCATCTTTAGGTAGGACAAGTCGTCGGGATGGTAGAGGAGCTGCAGCGCGTCTCGCTGGTGCAGGTCCTGCGGCATGTAGCCGAGGTAGGGGATGGAAGCTGCGTCGACCGTCGCGATGAGGCCCGTCACGGAATGCTGGATGACGAACGGCGTCGCCTCGACTACGCCTTCGTTTGGTGCTAAAATTATTTAATAAAGCCCATTTAAAATTATTTGAACGCTAAGCCTGGCCTCCCTGTGAGAGTAAATGAAGCGGTCGATCCTAGCTCTCTCGCCGATCTCTTCAGGTAGTACCCGAGTCCGACTCATCTGTGTGTGAACAGGCCAAGGGCTGAGCTCGTCCTAGAAAGAAGATCGGTAAGTTTTACAGCGAGAGAAGTACGAAAAGTCATTCAGACAATGCGAACGGGTAAGTCCTCTCGGCATTAATCTAAAAAAAAAAACAAATTTAATGATGTTTAGGCTATGGACTGCAGCTTGGTTGGTTTGGTAGCTGTGGGCACAATTATTGACATTGGTACAAAATAGAACAAATTGATATAACATTTTTAGGGTGTCAGTTACCTACACGTTGACAGTGCATTAAACTGGAAAGCACGTCTTGAAGCCTTATGTAAATCAATAAACATTTACATGTTTCATTCTAATCATTTTAATTCAGTGACTGTTTTTTTATATCGGGCCGTTTCTTCTCTATTGCAACACCCTACTGGTCATTGCGTTATTATGTGTTGGCTCCAAAACCTGACCATGTTGAACCTACGTGACGCGGCAGTAAATAAATAAAATAAATAATTGAATTACTCCTGTAGGCCGAGCAGATGGGAGCGGCTCGGATGATCAAGTAGAGGATCTTGTCATCTTCGTCCTTCATCTGCTTGAGGGAGAATGTGAGCATAAACGGCATGTAGAGAGTCGCGCCCTGCTTGACTGCGAACCCACGCTGCAAGCCCTTGTAGCCGCGGATCCGGCACGCCATCGTGCAGTTGACGACTTCTGTAGGTAGAGCTGTTCAAATAATGCAGTAGGTAAATGCAGTCACTAGATGTAGATATAAACACAAGTGTGGAAAACTACCCTCGGGTACTTCGCTAAGGTAGCAAGTATCATGATCGCAAACATCATCATATGCTAGTTCTTGTTTCTGTATTTGAAGAATTACTTGTTAAAAGCTGCTGATCCTGGATACCTAGGTACCTACTTGTAATGTTGAATACAAGGGCTTGTGTTAATAAAGGCATTACCCGCGCTGTCCAGCTCCTCGAGGTTCATCGGCAGTGCGATGTCGTTTGTAACCAGAGACATGAACGTATCGCGGTCCTGTGGAACAACCGATCCAACATTAGTGAGATCTATAGCGCCTAGCGACTAGCGCCTAGCGACTAGCGCCTAGCGCCTAGCGCCTAGCGACTAGCGCCTAGCGACTAGCGCCTAGCGACTAACGCCTAGCGACTAGCGCCTAGCGCCTAGCGCCTAGCGACTAGCGCCTAGCGACTAGCGCCTAGCGATTAGCGCCTAGCGACTAGCGCCTAGCGCCTAACGCCTAGCGACTAGCGCCTAGCGATTAGCGCCTAGCGATTAGCGCCTAGCGACTAGCGCCTAGCGCCTAGCGCCTAGCGACTAGCGCCTAGCGACTAGCGCCTAGCGACTAGCGCCTAGCGACTAGCGCCTAGCGACTAGCGCCTAGCGACTAGCGCCTAGCGCCTAGCGCCTAGCGACTAGCGCCTAGCGATTAGCGCCTAGCGACTAGCGCCTAGCGCCTAGCGCCTAGCGCCTAGGCTAGGCACGGTAGGCACGGTAGACACATTGGGCACACCGCGCCGCGCGGCCCACTGACGCTGTGATATTGCGTAGGTCGACTTCTATATGAGTTATTCTAAGTTTGTTTCGTTACTATTTTCAATATTGTTACGTTTGGGTGAACGAAGTTGGTGAAGGATTGTCCGATCCACATGCCCTCGCGAAAGCCGAGACTGGGCGTCAGACTTGGCGACGCGTACATGACCACGCCGTCTTCCATAGATACCGCACATATAAAGCCAATCTGAAATATAAAACAAGCCATTACTGCCATTACTATCACTATTTTGAAAAGGAGTCTCACACGGCTGTCATAAGCTGTTGGTGACTCGATGTACTGCAATGTTCACACAGAGTCATCGGTTGGAGCCGGATGTCTCGCGTCGACATCGATATTATAAACAAATGAATAAAATAAACTAAACAAAAAAGGAGGAGGACAAAAGCTAAAGAAAAGAAACTAAAATCATTGTCCTACAATGGGTGGTCTTATCGCTGGACGCGATATCTTCCAGACAACCGTAATAACTATAACACAGTAGAAAAAAACTTAGCCTAAGTTTACATATAAGAGTGTAGCACAACTAACAACAACAACAACTTAAATCCGTCTATTCCCGATTGTTCCTAACCCAGCGTTCGAAATTTTTTCCCGATTGTTCCTACTAGGCACAATTGGGAAAAAAACAACTGAGTGGAAGTCGGTTGAGTAGATTCCAGCCCTCAACTAGTTTAGAACTGTATCTCAGAGATACTACAGGGATACTACAAGGGTACGCATCTCTATCCTCATCCGCACCCACTTGCTGTCCTCATATGTATGCGTATGTGTTTGTTTTAAGTACCATCCGAGGACATGCGTATGAATACACAAGGCACGACCGAGGACCTTTTCGAACCGAGGTCTTTTTTGAGGGTCCTCGCTTTGACTCGACTACAGATTCGTATTCCTCATGCAATTTTGAACCTTTCTATATAGTTAATATGGAAAAGTTGCAGAAACCTCGGTTTGATCAAGAAAATTCATAATCTTACACAGACAAAGTGTATAAACCAGGTGGCGCCACTTTTTTCTTACACACAGCATATTTACATTCGTTTCTCGTTTGTTGTATGAACTGAGGTCTTATGTGTTAACTTTAACACAAAGGTCCTCGCTTGTGTAGCTTTTCCAGAAGTGTGTATTAAAGACCTCGCTTTGGTAGTTTTTCCGAACAGTGTGTGTGTTCCAGTCCTCGTTTTGACAGTTTTCTTTGTGTGTAAGCTACAAGTTTCCTACAATACAATTAAGTATGGAATTCTGGAGATAGATAGTAAAAACTAAAACCGTTAACAATCTTCACGAGTAGCAGGCAGGAGGTTACACTGCAGTATATTCTGAGCACAAAGGGTGCCATACTAGCCTAACAAGATATTGCATAATTATGATTTTCTTATGTTCTTCTTCTTTAAATTTAAGAGCCTAGCTCTTGTTGGGGGTTTGATGCAATTTTCTCCATTACGCTCTTTCTAGTGCGACCTCCTTGACCTTGTACAAGATGACAGCCACCTTCTCCTTTATCTGGCTCAAATAACTTATCCTTGGCCTTTCTCTCTCTCGCGTTCCTTCTGTCTTTCTTTCGATGATGTTTTGTATGTAGTTGGCATGTCGTAGAAGATGGCCAAACATTTTCCTACTTTGATTTTGAATGTTCCTGAGCAAAATCCTCTTCCAAATCCAAAGGTTGTCTGGAAGAGATCGCTTTTTAGTGACAAGACCGCCCATTGTACATTCTCAGTTATTGTTTATTATTGTTTTCTTTCATTATTAGTTTGTAAGGTGTACTTAAAAGTATTTTCATTCATTTATTCATTCCTTTTTTCCATTACTCGTTCTAGAACCCAGTAATCCTTCCTTTCCAACTTATCCTTTCCATCCTCTTCCAGCACCACATCTCAAAAGCTACAAGTCGTTCTTTATTCCGCTGTGTCATTGTCCATGTCTCACACCCATAGAATGCTAAGCTCCATACATATGTTTTCATAAATTTATTTTTAACTTATTTGGTTATTCTAAATGTGAATTTATATTTTTTTATTGTCAAAAGCTTGTTTGGCTATAGCTATTCGTGACTTGATATCAGACGTACATCTGGAGTCCGAGGTTATTATACTTCCCAAGTATTTATAACTGCTAACGTTTTTGATTGTGTTATTTTCTAGTGTAATGTTATCTGATGGTGTTTTTTGATTTTCGAAGTTGTCAGTATTTTAGTTTTATTAATGTTAATTTTTAGAGCAAACTCCTTAAAAATAATGTCCATAACTGTTATTAATTCTTGAAGGTCTTCTTGCGTTTCTGTGACTGCCGCAATATCTGCGAATCTTAGAAATTTAATTGTGTCTCCATTGAGTTTGACGCCCTGATTTGAAACTTCTGATATTTTTTAAATAGCTGCTTCTATGAAAACGTTAAATATTAGTGGTGAAAGTGAGCATCCTTGTCTTACTCCATGCTTAGTGTTAGCTTTACCTCTTTCATTCCCTACTTCTATAATAGTATCCTTTTATTTATACAACACATATATAAAAAAAGTAATATAAAAAAATATAAAAAAGTAATAATTATGATAGGTATCGCAAAATTTTACGAAGTGTTAGGAAAGCTCGAGAAGTTTTATGGACAAATTAAACACCTTATTGCAAAGTCCTGCCTGCAGTGGGGTCTTGCATCACTGCAAGAGTCCATTTAACCCGACACTAAACAGAAGATATCCCGGGCGTCAGCCTATATGAGGTCAGAACTACTCTCGAACAGCTTAAGAATAACAAGGCACTAGGGAGGACGGAATAACGACTGAGCTTCTGAAAGCGATTGAAGCACCGATACTCCTTATTATTATTATTATTATGAACAATTTTTTTTCTCAAAACATAAATATTTTGGTGATAATGAAGCTCACAGGCCTAACCCAAGTGCGAATCATGATTTACGTCGTTTTGCAGAAATTTTCTGACAATCCGACATGATAGCAGCTTTCTGCATAGTTATATAAGTGTTTTCGAGTTATTATTATTATTATATTATTACTAATTCTGTCATCTTCAAAGGTGGACGCTACAGGTGTGGAGTAGAAGCGTCGTGACACTGTTCTTTAAGAAAGTTGATAAAACCATCCTAAAGAATTATAGGCCCATCAGGCTGCTGACCTGTTTTTGAGAGTAGTTACTAAACGTATCGCTCGTAGGCTCGACAACGACTTCCAACCTCCCGAACAAGCTGGGTTCCGAAAAAGCTTTAGCACTATAGACCACATCCACATGCTCCAGCAGGTTCTAAGGAGGCAGGCAGAAGACCGAAAAGTATAATTGGCCACTTTGTTTAGCGATTGTGGGCTATAAAAAAGCATTCCATTTTGTCTATTTTCCAGTTTCGTTCAGGAAACAGTGTTGCGGTCGCTCTAACGGTGCCAAGTCAACTATCGATACATCGAAGTGTTTGTATACTAATGTCATCATGTCTATCCAACATTAGGACCAGAGTACAAATCCAACCCAACTGCAAAAGAGGGTGAGACAGAGAAATGTAATATCTTCGAAACTGGTTCACCTCTGCACTGGAGATTATTTTAAGCTCGAAAGACGTATGGCATTAATATCAATGGTGCATACAGAACTCACCTTCGATATTGCCCATGGCGGGATCACTGGAAGACCTAGAAACAATGCTCAGAGATCTCAATAATTGTCTCCCATCAGGAGGGTCTAGAGTTAGACGAGAATCATGCCAAGTACTCATGTTGCGTCTGCCCGGTACAAATTGGGGACAATATCATCGAAGTTGTAGACCATTATGTGTATCTGAGTCAGACGATGAGAGATAAGCCGACAAATCTAACTTGTAACAGATACCTAACACCTCGAGACGAAATTCTATAATTAGTACGAGTTACCAGTGATATCTTATGAACTGAGACGTGGTCACCAACTATTGGTTTGATATAGTATAAGCTCAAAGTCGTACAACAGGCTATGGAAAGAGCTATGCTGGGAGTTCCACTAGAGATAGAATCAGAAATGAGGAAATCAGTAGATGTCTTGGTACTTCTTGGTCACCGACATAGCTAAAAGAATCAGCAAGTCGGACTGGCAATGGTCAGACCATATAGCTCGCAGAACTTACAACCGTTAAGGAATAAAGATTCTCGAATGGCGACCACGAACCGGAAAACAAAGCGTAGGATGCCCTCCTGATGGACTGACGACATTGTTAGGATCGCGGGAAGCCGATGATGCGTATGGCGTAAAATCCGTTTTTTCTGGAAACGTTTGGAGGAAGTCTATGTCTAGCAGTAGACTTCTACAGGCTGTTAATGATGATGATGAAACAATTTGTGAATTGTACGTCAAACGCGCACGTAAATTTTAAAGTTGATGCTATCAACTACTGAGGAGTTATCTTTTGAGGAGATTACCCTGGCTACAGCATCAGCTCATTATAGGTAACTATCTTAGTTTTTATTGCTTGTCTAACGAGCATGCTAATTTGAAGATGGTACTATAAGCTACTCAGGAGTGATCTTATAAGAAGACCCTAGCTGCAACATCATCTCTTACTGGTAACTTTATTAATTTATAACTATAAAGGTTCGGTGCTTTTTGACAACCCTTTGTGAATGCCGACAAACGAAAAGACAACGTCTTACCCTCGGTTAATACTTCGTTTTATGTTTAAGAAATAAGTAAAAATTATTCATTATTTCATAGATTGTCTGCAATGCATGCAAGAAATGGAAAAAAATGCTTTAGGTAAATTTTCCATGTCCTCGCTTTGTACAAGCTCTGCTTGGAAAACTGACCTCAGTTTGGATATGAAAAGTCTAACACACTGTCCTCGCTTTGTACAAAATAAAAGAAATATTGTGTTAAACCTGGTCCTCGGAAGGGTGTCCCAAGGCTTACGTGAGGGGTCCTCGGTTTGCATACACAAAGTCCTTACATGTGCATCGCCAGTCACGTTCGACTGTGTGACTTGGATCCTCGGTTTGTTAGCCGTTTTTCATACGAAAAAATGTTGAGATAGCGCTATACGAACCAGCTCATCGCTCAAGATTTTTTATCCTCTCTCTTTCTGTCTTATTCAAATACGCCTACGAGGTCATTAAGTCCGTTTTTTAGAGAGTCCTCGGTTCAGTCAGCCACAACTAGTGTCCTCGTAAGGGTGTCTATACAAACAAGGGTGTGTGTGTGTGTGTGAGAGAGATATCGGCAGGCTGAGTTGCTACTGTACTGCTAGTTGGCTCCTCAAATCTATACTAATATTATTTATTATTATATTATAAAGAGGAAAGATTTGATTGTTTGCTTGTTTGCATTGAATAGGCTCCGAAACGACTGGACCGATTTTCAAAATTCTTTCACCGTTGGGAAGCTACACTATCCCTGGGTGACATAGGCTATAATATAATCTCCAATAAAATTGGGATCTTTAGGTACTAACACCCGTGCGAAGCCGGGACGCGCCGCTCGTCTACACTAATAAGTACCCACTTCGTTGGGCGGTAAACATTTCTACTTACAAATCTTAACTAAGTAGTACTCGATGTTGCCAACAGATGGCGTTAATATGGCATAAAATAGCGGTCGTTTGCAGTCAAAGTCAAAGTCAAAGTCAAAAATCATTTATTCAGTAATATCCGCAGGGATCATCTTGAAACGTCTTAAATCTAGGTGAATCTAAGCGCCAGTTCCTCGCGACCAAGCCCGTATCCCGAGTATCGCCCGCGTGGCAGTTTTTATCCGTTCCCGTTATTTTTCGGGATAAAAAGTAGCCTACGTTACTCCTTGTTACATCAGCTTTCTGCCAGTGAAAGTCCCGTCGAAATCCGTCCAGCCGTTCCAGGATTACCCGGAACAAATGGACAGACAGACAGACAGACAAAAATTTAAAAAAATGCTATTTTGGAATATGTATCGCATATACATTCATATGCATGTAGTAAAAAGCGGTTATTTTAACGCGGTGTCTGTTTGTAATATTCAAATAACCGCTTTTTACTACATGCATAGGAATGTATAACGATACATATACCAAAATAGCATTTTTTAAAATGTTTGTCTGTCTGTCTGTTTGTTCCGGGTAATCTCTGGAACGGCTGGACCGATTTCGACGGGACTTTCACTGGCAGATAGCTGATGTAACAAGGAGTAACTTAGGCTACTTTTTATCCCGAAAAAATTACGAGAACGGGAAAAACCTGCCACATATTGCTACAAATTGCGACATAGTTTTTAGTTCTGCTTTTTAGTGTTCCTTTTTATTTGTTGCACCTTAATAACTTGTAATAATAAATTGACTTTGCATTTTTACTTTTTATTCTTCGGATTTTTATTAGTAAAAATTTTTTCAATCGGTTCTGTAGATCTAGAGGAGGATGTAGGGGACATCCTCACGAACTCACAAACTTTACCTCTTCATAATATTGGGATAGACTCCTGTAGATAAAATGCCAATAAAAACGATGATAATCCTTGTTTGATTGAGGCGGTAGTAGGTTAGTTGTACCTGATGTTCAGGAACTATCCCAGCCGGAGCTGGATCCGCCGCGTCCTCGAATGATTGATCCGGCGACGCAAGCGACGGCGCCGGCGTCTTCTCCATAACTGTACGACAAATATCTAATCTCAAGTTAAAAAATTAACCTGAAGTGCCAAGCGAATATAAAACAAAAAAATAGACGAATAAATATTCACGGTATCATTCAAGTGACCCACCATGAAGATTGTAGGTAATACAGGGGTGAGGGGTAGCGTTGGTTATAGACGCGGGTTTCAATCAAATTTGAGAAGCACAATAAGGAGTTCATCCTACACACGATGTTGCATAAAAACTCCAGAATACCGGAGTGGAGGGGGAAAAAGCGAAAAAGTTTGCCAAAGTGATTTTGTTTTTTTTTCGGAAATATAGGAACGAAATAAGGAAACGCGAGTAATCACCAAAACCCTGTTTAGCTCAAAAGTCTACATAAAATAGGTATGTGAGCAGCGTAATATATTATTATGGACGGATTTCAATTTTGGAAAAGGCAAAATCGTTTGTTATAAGAGCTCGCGAGGTCTTTTGTTCTCTACAGAACCACTAATCATTAAAAGTAGGTAGCTATAAACTCACCTTGCATATCTTCATCTGTAGGTACATGAGAGAGAGTTAGGGGCTCAGGCGCCTTGCTGTCCAGCCCCGCAGGCCCCGCAGGCCCCGCAGACCCCGTAGACCCCGTAGGCCCGGCAGGCCCCGCAGACCCCGCAGGCGTCACAGACCCCGCAGGCGTTACGTGTGCGTCAGCTAGCTCGCTTAGCTTGGCTTCCTCGTCCTTCTCTGCAGCTAGTGCAGCTAGTGCAGCTAGCTCGAGCAAGTAGCTGTTTAAATAAAAGTCAGCCGAACGACAAATAACATTGGATAATGAAGAGAATATTATAAAAATGAAAGGAAAAATAATTTAAGGCCGATTCGAGGTCGAGAAGGGGATGGGGGTGAGTGGTATATCTCGATTTCCGGCAAAACTACAAGTCCTATGGAAAAAAATTGCAGGCAAAGTTGTAGGTAATAAAAAGATCTACAACTTCGGATACACACTTTTTTCACATAACCTCAAAATTTACGTGAAAAATTAAAAAAAACAAGTTTTTGGTTTTTTATTTGTATCTTTCTCAAAAAAAAAATTTTTTCACGACGTTCGGTGTAAACTTATTTTTTATGTCCGAAATACACTGTTATTTATTTATTTATTTGATTTGAAATATTTATTTTTTCACCTTATTTTGACTTAATAATCGAAAAAGCACCCTAATTTTCAATCGAAAATTCATCCGTCAAAATATCAGCTTGTTTAAAAAAATTGGTGTGCTTTCTGTTTGTTAAAATCTCTATTTTTCGATGGTGTCAAAAAAATATGCATTACTATAGTAAATCTTCTCAGAAAATGCATCGAAAAAACTCGAATTCGATTTTTTTTTTGTAGGTTAGAGGGCCCCCTGAGCTCCGGGGCATCAGGGGGCACCAGGAGGCCCCAGGGGGCACCAGGGGGCACCAGGGGCACCGCACCACCACCACCTACGACAGCTACGCCACTGTTCATTTATTGTTAGCCAGCTTAGTATTGTCGTTTCAGATGTAAAGTCTCCTCGCGTATATCTGCTGCTGCTGCTGTGCAAGTAGAGAGTACCTAGTGAAGAGCGCATTCAGCGTACCTACTACGTGTGAGTCGCGCAACACATAACTACGCAAACTCCTTGCAAAATCTATCTAGAACTACATTATTACATCAAGCGTAATGTTTCATGTACCTCTGGCACCTATCTCGGGATCAAAATAAATAGTGCTGGACATAATAGTGCTGGACAACCAAATATATGTTAGGAGACAAGACTTATTATGCGTTTACTTTGTAAATACATACTTAAGAATGCAAAAATAAACTGGTAGAATGGCTTGATAGAAATAGTGTAAATGGATGATGATAGATAGTGAGTGAAGCGACTTACTGTGTCCTCGGGCGGGTGTCGCCGCAGTTGTTGGGAGAGGCCGAATCGCCTATCATTGCATTACTCGAGTTGTCCATATTATCCATTAGACTAGCTCACGGGAAATCAACTTCCCAGGAAATGTAACAGTCGAATGTGTTCCATTGGGCGGAAATTTCCTTTATAAACCTCGTCCCGTTGTAAGACTTTCTTAACCTTTCAAACTTTTCTCAATAGAAAATGTGTCTAAAGAAAACGTGACGAACTGCGCACGTTAATTTGAACAATGAGCATTAGAGTTCCGTACCTCAACTTCAACAAGAAAACCAAAGTAATAATGCGCACATCTCAAAGAGGCTTCTGTACGCCTTCAGCGCGCGCGACACGATTGTTTACTTTGTATATAGGTAACTTAGGTACTAGCTGACCCGTGCCCACTTCGTTGGGCGGTAAACATTTTTACTTACAAATCTTTGAATTTTTTGGATTTCTGTACTATATAATAATTATGTACAGAACGAATTATGTACTATAAAAAAAAAGATGCACGGTGGCGCTAGTACATAAGTACTGATGATTGTAGTCATTATAAAATAACTGAAGAAGTACTCGACATCGCCAACAGATGGCGTTAATAGAGGGTATACGGCATAAAATAGCGGCCGCTCGCAGCTTCGTCCACGTGGCAGTTTTTTCCCGGTCCCGTTATTTTTTCGGGATAAATATATAGTAGCCTATATGTTAATCCACGTTTCAATTTATATTTATTCTAAAATTCATCCAAATTGGTCCACTGGTTAGAGCGTGAAAGAGTAACAAATATACGAGTACTTTCACGTTTATAATATTAGTAGGATCCTACCTACTTACGTAAAATAACTTTTGACCTGTTGATCCTATCTACGTGAAATTAGGTAGGCCTATGGTTATTGTGCTAAGAAATTTACATATATGTACTTCAGTCAACCAGGTATGAGGTTGGTAATATATGAGGCTGTATTTTTTTTAACATTATTAATTATTATAGTTTTTGAGATACGGTAGTATTACTAAATATAATAATTATAAAATTTTGTGCGCAAGGTTTTTAGGCGTGTTTTCCTTTGTTAGTTTCAGTGAGTATCGTGTGCGCGAACTATTTAGTTTTCAGCAATTTGTTAGCAACTCCAATATTGGTGTGTGATTCGCACACATGCGAATTATAATTAGGTAGGTACATTTCAAGTGTGGATGAAAAGGTTTTTTTAATTTCTATTTTTGTATGCTTACCAACGCACTATAAGTTTAGTACTTTGTTGAAATAGCAACTGTTTGTTGCTATTTCAACATGCTGATTCTAAGAGCTATATTTGCGTCATTAGTTCTTCCACGGATTTTCCAATTTTTCTAACATGTAGCAAATCTCTCAGCATAGCTCTTTCCAGAGCCCGTTCTACAACATTCAGCTTGTGTATGAGGTCTATAATTAGCGACTACGTCTCAGTTCCATAACACTGGTAAGTGGTAACACACGTAGGTACGTCACTTCGCAAAGTACCTTCACACTAAAAAAACTAAAAAAAAAATTTCGAACACTCGAATATGAGTCACATCTCCGGACACTTTGGGCGCGGCTTGCTCACCCTTGCCCTATACATTTTGCGAAGTACCTATTGTGAAGTTCAAAAGAGTTTGTATGGCTTCGGAGCTTTTTCTGTTTTTTTATAACGGGTAAAGACGTAGGTTTGTCACAATTTAATAAATTCCACGAAATGCTAAGCAACCTTTCGTTCTGTAATTATTATTATTAAATGTCAGAAAAAATGTAAAATCGAGTTTACCTACACCCGATTTAGGGATAACAGTTCAATGAAACCCATATCATCGTACAAACAAACATACATTTTTGTTGATTTTGTCCTTTTGTCTTTTTTCCTTGTTACGAAGGAGATGATGATTGTATGAAAAACGTGAGCGAAATCGCGAGCGGGTCAGCTAGTCTTTAATTCTCTGTTTGGGTGTTATATTGTATATATTCCACGTAGGTATGTATTTACAAAAAAAGACCGTATGAAAGTACGTACGTATTATATCGGTGATCTGTTTCTTATTGTACCTACAAACTATGCCAAGCTTGCGGCTAGATAATGTGTCAAAATAACCACAAATATTTATTTAGGCAAGTATTAATATATGCGTAGGTACAGTAATGGTACTTTTTGTACATCGCTTTTTTCTGAATGTGTAACTTCTTTCCATCCAAAGTAGCCCCGTCGAATTAGCTCAAAAAAGGGGCAACCCGAAAAAAATGTAAGTACCAGTTTTCCTTTGGAATTCGTGGGAGGGGGGTCACTGGCAGTCTACATTTTGTTTTGCGTGGTTCGACTCGATCCGTTGATTTAAACTTAAAGGGTTAATTTTGTTTATTGAATAATTAAAATATAAATAATAATAATATAATATAATTTTTAATGTTTCTTTACTTTCAAATCGGCCTTGAAACGCGGCGAGTTGGAAAATTCTTGATTATACTAATTATTTAGCTACCTGATTAAAAAAATAAATATTACAAAAAAATATTATTATTATTAAAAATAAATATATATTGTTTTATTTCATAAACTTAGCTAAACTAAAATAAATAAAACCTTCAAATATTAGTTAAATCTTACTTTCCTGCAGTC
Organism: Electrophaes corylata; assembly: GCA_947095575.1. Taxonomy (NCBI): domain Eukaryota; kingdom Metazoa; phylum Arthropoda; class Insecta; order Lepidoptera; family Geometridae; genus Electrophaes; species Electrophaes corylata. The sequence continues at coordinate 117,813 of OX352704.1, forward strand.
ATTTTTGGTTAGGATTCCTAACCAAAAATAAGCATAGCAAAGCATAGAAATGATAAAATGGCCAAAATCTATTTTATAATCAGATAGCAAATTTTAAGAATTTTACACCTCACCGTCTTTGAAGGCCGATTTTAGTAAAAGTTGCCCATTAAGAACTACATACTTGTTTTAATGATTATGAAAGCTGAGAGTCTGGAAAATTCTTAAGACTTATTTAGGAACCATGAAATTACTTGTTAAGAGTTGAAAATGTTTAAGTCATAAAGGTGTAAAAAGCTTTCCTGCAGTCATTTTTGGTTAGTTAACAGTGTGCATTTCACCACTTTTTTTCAGCACTTTTTGAACCCTGATTTACCTCTTGCCTAATAATATGACAACAGATGTGGGCAGCGGGCAAGTGTCCGCCTGCGACGCAGGGGACGGGTTCGATTCCCACCTTGGTATAAATGTTTGTACGATCCGCAAATATTTATTCCGGGTGTTCTGGGTAATTTCTATGCTCATTTCCGAACACCCGCACTTTGAAGTGCTTGCGGAAGTCTGGAAACAAATTTGCAAGATTCCTTTTTACATTTCTCAGCTTCCGTTTTATACGATGCGGTTTTCTTTTATAAATATGAAAATATTTATTTTGAATGGCTGTAGATTCTGTACATTTCAGGGTATACTTTGGCATTATGCGTTAGGATAAACGAACAAATTATTATTTTATGAAAATCAGAAGGCAGTGACACCTGATAGTGAAGGCAAAGGTAGAAACGTCGTCTACATACCTACTACAAATAATCTATATCTATAGCAGTTATAAGACTGACATATTATAGATAATACACACCAAGCACAGCCTACGGCACAGGTCGTAAGGACTTCATATTTTCAGGCTGTCTTGGTCCGTAGGGGTGCACTTACTAAGAAAGTAACTCCTGAAATTGACGCGAATGAAGTCACGCGCGTTTCCCAATACTAGTAATAGTATAAGTAACGAAGCTCCGATGCAGCTGACTGAGTCCGATCAGATGACCGGCCTTCGAAACGGGTTCCCTTCTAATAGCCTCATTTCCTCGTGCCTTCGAAACGGGTTCCCTTCTAATAGCCTCATTTCCTCATGCCTTCGAAACGGGTTCCCTTCTAATAGCCTCATTTCCTCGTGCCTTCGAAGCGGGTTCCCTTCTAATAGCCTCATTTCCTCGTGCCTTCGAAACGGGTTCCCTTCTAATAGCCTCATTTCCTCGTGCCTTCGAAGCGGGTTCCCTTCTAATAGCCTCATTTCCTCGTGCCTTCGAAGCGGGTTCCCTTCTAATAGCCTCATTTCCTCGTGCCTTCGAAGCGGGTTCCCTTCTAATAGCCTCATTTCCTCGTGCCTTCGAAACGGGTTCCCTTCTAATAGCCTCATTTCCTCGTGCCTTCGAAGCGGGTTCCCTTCTAATAGCCTCATTTCCTCGTGCCTTCGAAGCGGGTTCCCTTCTAATAGCCTCATTTCCTCGTGCCTTCGAAGCGGGTTCCCTTCTAATAGCCTCATTTCCTCGTGCCTTCGAAGCGGGTTCCCTTTTAATAGCCTCATTTCCTCGTGCCTTCGAAGCTTTCAAGATCAATTTACTGAAAATTGAGAAAGGATGCAGTTTGTTTTTTTTTTTCAAGTTCCTGTTTAGTGTTTGTTTACAAAAACAAAGCTACGGAGGTGGTCATTTTTTTCGCTACATTCATTTCAATACTTTTACAAAAGCAGTGCGTGGTTAAATATATTTATTTCTTATAGAACAGAATTCACTTGCAAGAAACAACATAGTTTACGGTAAATGCGTACTCAGTGTACTGGTTTAAGTCCAGTTACATAACAGTGATGTACCTACACTAGATGGAGATATGCAAATTACCTACTGACTTTACAGCCATTTCTATTTAACTAAAAGAATTTCTGTCCTGACTGACTGATAGACAACGCACAGCCTAATTAATAGCCTAACAGCCACTGGTAGTAGAGACTTGAAATGTTCAGGGTATATTGATTTTATTTTAATTATTTAGATTTATATTAATTTTGTCGCGGGTCCCCAGATTTCAATTACATATCCTAAGTTCATGTTATAAGAGAGTTGTTAATTATACACAGTTGTAACAGGATAACGGAAGACGAAGCGTAGGACGTCCTCCTACCCGATGTCCTGACGACATTGTTAGGTTGGCGGGAAGTCGATGGATGGAAGGGGCTCAGAATCGTTCTTCCTGGAAACGTGCGGGGGAGGCCTATGTTACGCAACATTTGAGTCGAGAATGCCTATAGGACCGTCCTAATCGTCACTTAACCTTTACCCTAAATCAATATAAATCGCAATGGTCCCCTTGCGCGGATACCTACCTACCGCTGAGTTAGATACCTACTCACGCACCTACTAAGCGTCCAGATTTAATGTTAACTGAAGAGCATCGTTTGCCCAAGGATCAGAGATCTCAGTACGAAAATTTGACATCTGTAGCGTTACATTGCGCGGCAACCATAATTCAACTGAGGAGTGCTCCTTGGTCACCGCGCAATGTAACTTGAATGACGATACGTTAAAGTAATCACAAATGTCAAATTTGTTCATTCCTGGCCTTCCGGAGGAATGAAGATGAAATAAGGAAAATCGACACGTAGAGAAATGTAACTGCAATATTGAAGTGGAGCCGCGACTTCAGGGATCCTTCCATTATTACAGATTTGAATCGGTTGAGCTATCTCTAGATTGTTTACAACAATCTCCAGATAGCTCAACTGGTTTGATGTGTATCTTGTACTATTTTAAGTACGTGTATTCACTGTAGTTTTTTTGTGTAAATAATTTAAAAAAAAAAAACATTGAATTTGGATCATTCGTTCAGCACTTGCGAGGCCAAAGATAAACAGTTAGTAACCGCAACCGTATAGAACCATGTCGCAGTCAGACACGCCCTCTTCATAACGCTTCTGTAGCCACCTCTTTCTAGCCGTTAGGTTCACTGGAAGAAAAATTTTATAAGAACCATAAGCTCGACCTTAGTATCTATGCACAGTGCTGTATGCACTTCAAAATGACAAACAGACCGATGGACTGAATATAAACTAAGATGTTATAAGACAGGTGGTTCACCAAGAAACCAAATCTTACTAATTATGTCCGCGACCTAGTTAAGAACCAGTCTTACCTGAACTACGAAGTCCTTAATAATTTTACAAAAAAGAGCTCACGTTATATTGGTAATTAAAATACTACCTACAATTTTCACCTTATCTTATTTTTTTATGATATTTCCACTTGTTCTACTACATTTGATGAATGCAGTAGTAGGTGAGCTCCTTGTGTCCGGGCTCTGGAGGGTGCGAACTAGCACCGCTCCTATTCCTGCCGCCAAGCACTGACGTGTTCCGGTCTCAAGGACGTGGCTGCCGGTCAAATCACAGTCACATGAGGCTTAACATTAGTATACCTCATGTTGGTGGACGCAGGGTAGTGCATTGTAGGGCACGTACCTAACGTGCTTGACCTACAAAGCAATGCTTGTTATACATGTGATGGTTACAACTTAACATCAGGTGGCCCATATGCTTGTTCCACCAGAAGTAGCAAAAAAATATTTTATACTCAGACACACAGACTGCACTGATTCATCCTTGTTACTTAAAAAATGTATGTATAATATTTAGCATCCGTCAAGGTATCCCACAAGTGAGTGAAGTCATAAACAAAAGTTTGTATCTCATCGGTGGGAGGCCTCACCGTTTGAATGGTGTAAGATTGATAGCGGTAGGTACCCATGTAAACGATCCTACTAGATATAAGGGTTAGATGATTTCTGTCTCTTGTCCACCAAATTACCAAAAAAAACCTCCGACTCCAAACTTGTAAATTTTTTACTTAGTGTGATTTATTTTAATTTTTTTATTAAATGAAATATAATAATATACTTATAACATATCTATACAAATTAGTGTACATAAGGCATTGTTTATGTTAGAAAATACTTAGCTGTAACACTAAAGTAGGTGGGCTAAAATTTGATATTTGTGGCGTATTATAATAATAGATAATAATAATAATAATACTCGAGAATCCACACAGCATCATCTAGCCCCAAGCTAAGCAGAGCTTGTGTTATGGGTACTAGATGACTGATATACATTATACATACAATACTAACTGACCCGTGCCCACTTCGTTGGGCGGTAAACATTTTTACTTACAAATCTTAACTAAGTAGTACTCGATGTTGCCAACAGATGGCGTTAATACGGCATAAAATAGCGGTCGTTTGCAGTATCGCCCGCGTGGCAGTTTTTTCCCGTTCCCGTTATTTTTTCGGGATAAAAAGTAGCCTAAGTTACTTCTTGTTACATCAGCTATCTGCTAGTGAAAATCCCGTCGAAATCGGTCCAGCCGTTCCAGAGATTACCCGGAACAAATGGACAGACAGACAGACAGACCAAAATTTAAAAAAATGCTATTTTGGAATATGTACCTATCGCATATACATTCATATGCATGTAGTAAAAAGCGGTTATTTTAATATTACAAACAGACACTTCAATTTTATTTATTTGTATAGATGTATAGATTATACATAGAACACACCCAGAACACCCGGAATAAATATTTGCAGATCGTATAAACATTTATCCCAAGGCGGGAATCGAACCCGCAACCTCCTGCGTCGCAGGCGGACATTCGCCCGCCGCGCCACATCGGACGTTTGACGTTCGTATCGCGTTTACATTTGAATTCCATTTCGCAGCATCGATAACTCGACTGCGGAGTGTTGCCTGGTTGCTGCACGACCTTAGGATCAGAAGGCCGGATCACTCCCACTTGATCACCACCGGTGTTATTACTACTACGAAACTATTACCTACCTAGAGCATAATATATTTTAATTTCATAACAAGATGAAATGGAACTGCCAGAAAATTAGGGTTTTACCTGTCTGTCCATTACTTAGTCTGTTCACCTAAACTTATTGTAGGTGGTATCTTTTATTTACTGACAGCTAAGTATAATATTTCTAGAGAAATGGTTTTCAGACTATCATTGTAATCATTGGGTGTCATTGGTCAAGCTTTCAAGTTCTATTTCGAAGCAAATTTAAATTACCTGCACCATCTAGTGGTAAGAAGCGTCACTACTTTAGTTTGCTATTTAGTTCGTACTTTTGTCGATAGGTGGTAATTTTTCCTGGGAACCCAAAGTGAAAGGTTCTCGGCCGAATAGGTACGCAACGCATCGTCTCAAGTCGCATTTTTTTGACAGTTTACAATAAAAATCTATCTGTTAAAAATTATTAACATGATCCAATGATTATTATTATTATTTTATTTATTGGGGTAAACTAACAGTGACACAATAATGGCTAAGGTAGAGAAGTTTAAGGTAGACAATTATTCGAGAGTGACACAACTCCGTTTACCACGGATTACTTAAATATTTTAAACTTACATCTAGGTATAGCATTATGTTAGGTTGATAGTGCTTATTTTAGTGTTAACAGAAGTGTTATAAGTTGTTTTTTAAAAGTACTAGCACGCATTGCCGCTGTGTCTAAAGAGTTAAAGTTAGTGTTAAATGAATCAACTAGCCGGAACAGTGGTGATCTTTTATATTTATTTTAATACAACTTGATGGAACAAGCAGATGGTCCACCTGATGTTAAGTGGTTACCATCACCATAACAAAGCGTTGTCTCGTAGGTCGCGCTCGTTAGGAACGTCACCTACAATGCATTAGCATTACTCAGCGTCCATCAACCTGAGGCATACAGGTGTTAAGCCTCATGTGCACAGAGTACTTTTTTATAGACTGAAAGTGCCTGTAATTTGTCATTAAAGTTGCGTTTGAGTATTTGGCTGTCTGTTGTGTAATTTCGGTGATGGTTTTACCAACAACAAGTAGGTAATTAGAGTGAAGCGCTATCTAGCTGGCTAGGTACATACCAACTCTTAGCTAGCATTACTTATTCTTAGCATTACTCACAGAACACACACATAGGTATAGCCGGCATTACTTTGATTTACATTTTCTTCGGATTTTCATCTCTTCATTACAAAATAACCCTAAACTCGGTATAATGTTGAAATAGTCGTGTATAAGTGAATCTAGGCTACAGTTCCTCGCGACCACGCCTAGAAGAACCGGCGAGAAACTTACGGCTTGGTTCCTACTATTTTTGTATGATACCTACCTACCTACTTATACAAAACATGTAAATAAAGAAGCTCCAGGCCTCCAGTGTGGTGCAACTAACTGAATGCAAGACAGAAGCATAACTATGAGCACGGATTGGTTATGAGTGCAAACGAAGAAGTAGGTATTAGGGTTTTTGCATCTCTCCGTCGTGTTTTCCAAGAAGGATGTTTCAAATCTTTGTTCTACCTGGAAAGCACAACCATGGAGTACACGACAGCCGAATTGTAACCAAAATGTATACCAATTCCGGGCTGCGTTTTCCATGGTTGTCTACTCCATGGCTGTGTAATCACGACCACAAAGTACTTTTTGATCACGACTCACGACGACCTAGCAAAATTCAAAACCAAAACAAACACAATACCACTATTGTAGATTATTGACAATTTTACTTCTTTCTATTACTTATGTATTGGATTCTCCATAACTGCATGATTCTGTGATCGAAAGTCCAGTACTTAAGCACAGCAGACTCAAAACTGATTAGCATTGAATGCCCACCAAGTAAGATTCCTACAGAACAGAGGCCAGAGGGCAGAGGGGCAGGGTCCGTCCCGTGGGGAAGACGTTCAGAGGGACTGGAGTTTCAGTAATTGCCTTATTTGCCTTGTTTAGCTGAGCTAAGCGAGGTGGTTAAAACAGAATGACTGAAATTAACCATTACAGATGTGTGAATTGCGGTCAGCCATCCTCTGCTCTTTACAAGAGCTATGGACCAACCGTTTTGAAGCTTACAAAATGTGTGAGTAAATCTTTATCTACATCAAAACTTTTATATTTATATACTTACCTACTTATATTACCAATCAATCCACACACTGACTTGCAATGGATCTCAAACCATAATTTGTATCCTTAACCTGTTTCCTAATTATATTATATTCCTATAATAAAAAATATCTATGTACCTACGTAATATATTGTATTGAGTATATCAATAATCTAGTACCAATCATAACACAAGCTCTGCTTAGCTTGGGGCTAGATGATGCTGTGTGGATTGTCCAGCATTATTATTATTATTAATAAGGACTCCACATTATATTTACCTATATTTCTTCAGTAGATGATTCCTGAACTATCCACTTATGGTGCTTGTAACTAGGCTAGTTATTGAAGCAATTTTTTACTGCAAAGCTATAGCAAAATTTAAAAAAAAAATTTTTTTTATTAAATATTTTTTTTAAATCTAAAGACGTACCTATGGTCTGGAAAATAATGATGAATGCTATTAGCAACATTTATATAAATATGTACAGTAAATTATTTGTGGACACAACACCATATAGCCCCAAGCTAATCAAAGCTTGACTATGCGAACCAGATCTTTTGAAATAAAAATTAATCGTTGAAATGTATGTATGCACATAACTTCTGAACCACAGCATCAATTTAATAATAATAATAATAATGCTGGACAATCCACACAGCATCATCTTGCCCCAAGCTAAGCAGAGCTTGTGTTATGGGTACTAGATGACTGATATTCTTACATACATTATATATATAGATATTTTTTATTATACATAGAAAACACCCAAAGCATCGCAAGGGATCGAACCCGCAAATGCTTGCGTCGCAAGCGGACATTCGCCCGCCGCGGACATTCTAATAGTAACTTTTTTTGTAAATAATTATAATACAACACCCAGACCAAGAGCTAACATTGCCATAAGTCATAGAATGTACTTGCTATCTCAATTAGTATAATAATGTTTCAGGTGAAGTGCAAAGGTATAGTGGACAAGTACGTTGAGTACGACCCAGTGATAGTAATGATTGACCTGGTGCTGATGTCCAAAGAGGCTCAGCGGCATGTTCTCTACAATACAGAGTTCAAGGTAGTGTACATTTAGGGATATTCTTCCTCGAAACACAAGGAGAGTTCTACATCCAATAGTTAGCCAGTAGTAGCATTGGAACTGCATTATTATTTCATTTAGTAAAAACAATCATAGCGTAATATGTGGCCTTGAAGTCAAAAGGTATTTAAGTTCAGTCCTATTAAAAGAACTTCGAAACTAACCAAAAAAAAAAAAAAATATTTAAGGTTCAATAAAATTCAATGAATGTCCCAGTTCCTCACGACCAAACCTAGAAGAAAAGACAAGAAAGTTATGGCTTAGTTCCTACCGTTTTTTGTGTTTCTTTTTACAAAATGTAAATGTAATAATGTTATGGAACTCCAGTGTGGTGACAATCCAATAGGGGAATGCAATATACTATAAGGGCAATCATGTCTAGAATACAACCTAATACAACCTAAGCAGAGGTTCAATAGCCAGCACACCCTACACATCAAACTAATAATAATACCTACTTACAATTAAAGAATAGTAACCGTCACAGACATTGCAAATTGACTTGTTTGCTTGAATGAGTAGAGCGACTGGGATATCTGGCCACACAGTTTTATCATTAACATAGTTATCTAAAATGTCTTATAAGATTTAAAATGTAGGCTTTAAATTAACGAATGGGAAGCTAAATAGTATTTTCTGAAGTTTTCCGGGAGTATTATAAAAGCGTACTTAGACAGTTTCCATAAACAAACTATTTAGGTAGGTACCTACTTACCTTGATCAATCAAAAGTTAGATAAGAAATGAAATGTAATGTTTATTTGCGAGAAACATGGTTAGGAGTTCTTAAAGTAGAGGCACAGTATCACATACCTAGGTAAGTAGGTATTTCACCAAATCACTGGCATGCAAATTTAAATGGTTTACATAATTATCAATATTATTATCAATTGACCATAAATTATTCTATCACCGCTAAGTTTATGTAGGTACCTACCTACCTAGGTACCTAGGTAGTTATATAAGTAATTAATTTTTACTTGTAAGTAAGTAGGTACTATTGTTATTGTGTGCGTCATTCTTTTTCCTAAAGCTTCTGATGTGTTTATGAGTGCACAATACATTTTCATTGATAGTCATACCTACCTAGGTAGGTACTTATGTACTTACTGTGTAAACTCTTGTGAAAATACCTACCTATTTGTTTGTTTAAATCGCTCCCTCGAGGATTCACACGATTTCATTTGCAACCGACTGAGTACCTACCTACCTACAGCAGCGTATCTCTTGAAGCTGACGACGATGACTGCTTCCCTATTCAGGAAGTGTTAATCAAGACCATTCTCAGAGTATTAACGACTTGAGAAAAGAGAAGTAGCCCTACATACATAACTTCTCATTCCAGTCATATTGGAAGCTGCTTATCATCCTCATAATGCTGGAGACGTACGGGGTCTGGCGGAGTGAAAGCCTGTTCAATATAGCCACCAACAGCATGTGCGGGATACAGAGCAACAGTACTATTAATACCACACACTTGTAAGTTACCAACTAAAACTTAAAGCCTTACTTATAAAGAATTGTTAAAAGCTAGCTATGTTTAAAGTAGTTATTGCCATCTCTTATCAATGAGTAGTGACAGACAGTGGCAGAACACATTATAAGCAATATTTAAATTTTAAATACACTTGCCTAGTTTACATAACTTGACGACAGATGTGGCGCGGCGGGCAAATCTCCGCCTGCGACGCAGAGATTGCGGGTTCGATTCCCGCCTTGGGATAAATGTTTGTACGATCTGCAAATATTTATTCCGGGTGTTCTGGGTGTTTTCTATGTATAATAAAAAATATTTATGCATGTAATGTATTAAGTTATTATTAAGTATTAAAAGTTGTATAAGACTAAAAGAATTGCCAACAATCTGGCCTCAGAGGTCAAAGTCAAAAAGCATTTATTCAGTAATATCCGCAGGGATCATCTTAAAACGTCTTAAATCTAGGTGAATCTAAGCGCCAGTTCCTCGCGACCAAGCCTAGAATGGTCAGGTCGTAGTACCTAGCTTGGTTTGGCTTTTGTGATCCCGACCTAGAGTAGGACAGGAGTAAAGGTGGGCGCACCAAGAGATAGGCATCTGCCAAGACCTGATGTAGTCACCAATCCGCCTGCCAACGGCAAACCTTCTGAAACGAGGAGCCAATGTCCAGCAATAAGTAGGTACTTATTGAAGTTAATGATGATAAATATATTCCAGGAGTTTCCCAGTGAACATGTCCATTCCGCGCTCCTGGCTGAACATATTCTGCGAAGCGTCGGCTAGAGAGGACAGGGCCGATGAAGCAGATTTATTCATTTGGGAAAAAGACTTCTACATCAAGTTTACTTCTATATTTGCCGGTGAGGCCTTCATCATTCCATTCACAACTTAGAAAGAAAGAAAATATATTTATGAGTGGCAAAACGGTCCCTAACTCAGCATGAAGTTAGTTCCCGTTTGCAATCAACTAACGCTGGTCTTCCGTTAGAGCCGTGTAGGTAATGCCACGGACAACCTTCCCATACAAACAGATCAGTAAAACATAGCAGCACAGTTACAACATACAAATAAGAGTACAAAATAAAAAAAACAGTATGTACAAAATGCCAAAGTAATCTACATAAAAAAAAAACAAAAGTTAAATACCTACAGCAAGGGCCACATGTCCTAGTAGGATGGCCACATTACTTAGTCCCTAGGTACCCAGTAGGTACCTACCTAGATACTCTCATGCGTAGCTAGCAGCTATGCCAATCAGAGGTGGGCAGTTTTAGATCACATGCGTTAACGCAACCTCTCATATATTCTCATCATTTCCACTGATTATAGTTTAAGTAGACTATAATACTTAAATTCTTTCATTATACCGGTTGACCGTAGGTACATTATGCTCTGACTGCGCGTTCTCCGCCCTCTGTCTCGAAAACGATTCAAAGTACCTGTAAAAAAATTTTTGAAACAAGTTGCTCGGAATTGAATTGTCTATAGTATTGATTTTACAATCAATACTATAGGGTAGTTATCTCAAATTCCGATATTCTTACCTAATTTTGCCTGAGATAACTGGACTACATCCCTATCCCCCCCCTAGCAATAGCAAGGGGGGTATTGAAGACTTTCGTCATAGATTTAAGTTGACCCCAGATAAACATTTCACTTGAAAAATTACTTCGTTTGGCAACTTGCATTTTTAAACAAGTAATGATTTCTTTTTTTATGTTAGTCTGTGTATTTTTGTATTTTCAGGTGTGGTTGCATTTATACTGACAGTACAAAGCTCCATGAAATTACTGAGGCCATTATTGGAAAACTGCGGTAAGTGTTACTATTTGATCCAAATATTGAGGCATTATAATAAATAAATATAAGGTAGGTATCTAATTTCCTTTGAGTAAGATAAAATATAAATTGATTATTAAAAACACCGGTGGTGTAGTGGGAGTGGCCCGCTTTTTGATCCAAAGGTCGTAGGTACCTATGTTCAGGGAGCGCTTCTAGCGGGTTCATGGGTTTTTCGCTTCTTGTATTATTTATAATCAATAATACAGAGAATTACTTAAATTCCTTACAACTTTTGTTTCAAAAATTTTTTTAACACGTGAGTATTTTGCCCAGCACACAAATCTCAAGTAGGTACCAAGGTACGTAGGTACCTACTTATGTTTTTACGCCTAGGTCTGTAGCTTATTTGAGTAGGTAGGTACGCTATAAAATCTAAATGTGGGCAAAATATAGTTTTGTTCGTTTCAGTATCAAGGTCGCGGCTAGTGAAGGCGTTCGCCCTGGGACACGTGAGCATCCTGTTCACGCTGCCGACGCTGGTGTGGGGCGCCGACAGCTCGACGGGCACGCGCGCGCTGCACTTGGCGCTCGTCTTCATGTACAGCTTCGCACTCTTCACTAATATCTTGACAGGTACCTACCTACATCATTCATAACATCATATTTAACCATGCAACATTTTGATGTATGACTTAGGTAGGTACTTACCTTTTATAAGTAAACTAGCGGCCGCTCGCATCTTCGCTTGCGTGGCAGTTTTTCCTGTTCCCGTTAAACTTTCATCCCCTTGGGGGTAGAATTAATCAAAATTCTTTCTTAGCCTAGTAGGGTGCCTACGTCATAACATCTAACTGTATGCCAAATTTCAGCCCGATCCGTCCAGGTCCAGTGGTTTGGGCTGTGCGTTGATAGATCACTATGTCAGTCAGTCAGTCAGTCACCTTTGAGTTATATATATTTAGATATTCGAATTTTTACAACAGGTAACAACCTACCTTTAATTGCAATTGCTCTCAAACGGTGAAGGAAAACATCGTTAGGAAACCAGTTAGTATTCTAGCAGCGGCGATGGGCTTACAACCTGTCACGTATCGAATACCAACTACCTACTGCAAAATGTGGATTTGTAGCAAATCATCAAAGCACTTGCTAGTAGACTGAGTTTGGCTGCATACCTATGCAGTTCGCACAATAAGATGGTTCACTGATGAAGCTAGACTAAGTAATTTTATAGTTACCTATTTAGTAGTTATAAAAATAAAAGTGATGTGCACAGTATTTTATATTCCTAAATATAAAATACTAATAGGTACTAGTTTCGATGGTGAATAATGTACTTTACTAAAGAAATAATGGCTTTTATTATCTACACTAATATTATAAAGAGGAAAGCTTTGTATTTTTGTATTTTTGTATGTTATGAATAAACTCAAAAAGTACTGGACCGATTTTGATCATTCTTTTTTCATTAGAAAGCTACATTATCACTGAGTAACATAGGCTATATTTTATTTTGGAAAAAATAGCGTTCCGTAAAATATTTGGGTTTTTCAGACACAAGGTGTAAAAAATCAACCAGAAAAGTTACTTATTTTGCGTACGCTGCCTAAACTATAAAAGATAGAACCATAAAATGTTCTACATAATTGTAGATCTTATAAATATCTACAAAAAAGTCAGCGGCACACTATACCTATCTATGTCGAGTGAGGCACAACAACCATTTTTTTATTTAAAAATCTTAATTTTTTTTTGGACTACATTTAAACGCATTTATTTTACTCATACTATTAATCCTTATCGAAATAAATACAGTTCATGTAGATAATATTTGGTCTTTAAATGATTAGAATTGGACGTTTGGTTTTGAAGTTATGGCGAAATTAAAATATTACGTTTTCTGCTGCACGGCCCGTTGCGAAGTGAGCGTCACCAAGTTGGGAGTGCGCGTGCAGGGGAGTAGTTTAGATCTATGAGTTAGGTCTAGGTACCCGCGCGGCTCTGACGCGAGGTCGGCTCCCTACGCAGGTGTTTTATAAAAAGGACATTAATTCATAATGTCATATAGTTTTATGACAATATCTATACAAATAAATAAAATTGAAGTGTCTGTTTGTAATATTAAAATAACGCTTTTTACTACATGCATAGGAATGTATATACGATACATATACCAATATAGCATTTTTTTAAATTTTTGTCTGTCTGTCTGTCTGTTTGTTCCGTGTAATCTCTGGAACGGCTGGACCGATTTCGACGGGACTTTCACTGGCAGATAGCTAATGTAACAAGGAGTAACTTAGGCTACTTTTTATCCCGAAAAAGTAACGGGAACTGATATAAACTGCCACGCTGGCGAAACTGCGAACGGCCGCTATTTTATGCCGTATTAACGCCATCTGTTGGTGACATCGAGTACTACTTCAGTTAAGATTTGTAAGTAAACATGTTTACCGCCCAACGAAGTGGGCACCGGTCAGCTAGTTATTATATATACTGTATAGTTGGTCTCACATCCATACTTTACCTTTTTGTTTTCCTTTTCAGTGCTTTATGCCTGTCCGGTTGCAGTAACTATACTGGTCCTATCAGTAAGCAACATAGCCAAATACATGGTTAGCTTTTACATAACACCTTACCTACGGAGTTTTGTTTCATGAATTAAACATTTTTGCAGTATCACAGAGTATTTTATTTAAAAATATAATATTTTACCTTACATTATTTCGAAACCTAGTATTGTTCCAAGATGTACCAAACAACTACCTACTCGGATCAATTCAATTATTTGAACAAAAACATCAACATCAACTTCCAAGATCACAGAATCACTTCTAGTATTTGCTAGTCTTGTGTTTTTGGAACTATTTAGTGCATAATATACTTCAAAAACTTGTTTATTTGTTTTTATAGTGCTTACCTGCACTTAAGGAAATCACAAAGATTTTTATATTATCCCAAAAATTATTCACATCACGCACGGCGACATCTTTTGTCGATTCAACTTGAATGCAATTTCGGTTGACTTGACTTGACTTCTTAATTTATGGCTCTGTGGCTTATTGCCACAATTCTGCCAGTGTCCGTTTCACGCTAGTTTCATAAACATAGTAGAGGAGTGCGGCTAAGAATATGGTCGGTGTTCAGAGAGAGAATCGACCAAAATTTTGAAATCAATTTGATTTATCTAAAACACAAAGTTAGTAACATAAAAAATATAAATCAGCAAAGTATTATAATATAGGTAGTGGTTATTGTAAGTGAGACTCAGGAGTTATGGAGGATGTATTTATAACTTTATCTTATTTATATGAATAAACTTACACAATATATAATTAATCATAGGTATAAATGTAAGAGATAGAAGAAAATTAAGGGAAAAAGGACGGGGGATTTCAGGAGGGAGGATATCGTAAAGGGATCGGCGTAGTTTCGGACAGCTAAAAAATATGTGGTTCACGTTTCCCTCATCGAGGCCACATTCACACATTGAATGGTCCCTAATCCTTAGTTTAGCCAGAAATACTGGAGTGCAAGCGTGACCTAATCGGAGGCGGCAAATAGTTGAGGTAGTAGATTTATTTGCTTTGCGAAATTTAAAAAACCAAGGGTAAGTGGGAATTTCCGGCTGAATGTCACCATAAGGGTTGGATAAAATAGATTGAAGACAGCTTTTAGAATCCGAAAATATGATAGAGTTATTCAAGTTATGGGATTTTATAAATAGAATTGCTTCTAAGACGGCAATAGATTCACCAGTAAAGATTGAGGTAGAGGAGGGGCACTTAAAACTAAGGTTTATCCTAGTAAAAGGAATCCACACTGCTGCTCCGACAGAGCTATTCGAAGATAATTTTGACGCATCTGTAAAAATGGCATGCCATTCCTTGAACTTGGTAGACATTTGTTCGTTGAAGATTTCTCGAGCGTTTGAAGAGTCCTTATCTATACCAAAGTGTAAAATAATGTTTGGACGAAAGGTTAAGGATTCAAATGGAGTGAGATAGAGTGGGTTAATTGGGTATTGGTGGACAGGGTTCGGGAGTTGAGAGAATTTAATATAGCTACGAAGAAGACAAGGAAGTTTTTCAAGGTCGTTCGAATCAAACAGATCAAGAACATGGATTAGTTTCGGGAGAAGAGGGTGATCAGAGTTTTGAACCAATTTAAAAAAGAATCTATCAGCCAGATATTGTCTACGTAAGTTAAGGGGGGGATCATTACACTCAACTTGCATGGCATTAATTGGGGAGGATTTCATAGCTCCTAGGATAATGCGTAAGCTCTTAGACTGAACTTTGTTCAGTTTTTCTAAGCCCGCTTTATTAAAAAGGTTAAACAGAAAAGAACCATAGTCAAAGTGGCTTCTGATAAGGGCATTATATAAAAGTTTTTGAGTATAGGGGTGAGATCCCCACCAAACTCCTGAGAGAGAACGTATAACATTCATATTCTTCTCGCATTTTTCAGCAGTATGGTCGAGGTGAATAGTGCCTGTCATTCTAGAATCCAAAGTTATGCCGAGGAATTTAACACTATTTGATTGTGGGATGATGTCTTGGTTGACAACCAACTCTAGAGTCGGAATTGATCTTTTTCTAGTAAAAATAACCGTAGAACTTTTAGATGCAGACAAAGCTAAGCCATGGTTGTTTAACCAACCATCAAGATACTGTAGAGCGGAGTTGAGGCGATCCTCAGCAACTTCTATGGACTGAACTTTCACATACAGAGCCAGATCATCGGCATATTGGAGAACCTCGCAAAAGGAATCTACTACATTTTCAAGATCGTAGGTGTATATACTGTATAGAAGAGGGCTTAACACTGATCCTTGAGGTAAGCCTTTCCACACTTTTTTCGGGGGAGAAAGTCCATTAGATGTTTTAACCGTAACTAATCTTTCCATCAAAAGATTGCATGTAAAACGAGATAACTTCTCCGGAATACTCAGCTGAATAAGTTTATTCCTGAGTACCGGGAGCATAACATTGTCATATGCCGATGCGATATCAAGAAACACTCCTACAAGGGACTTCTTTTCTTTAAAAGCAGTGTAAATGTCAGTTGTTAGAAGACTTAGGCTGTCCATTGTGCTCATTCCTCGTCTAAAACCGAATTGAGATTTGGCTAAAATAGATTTATTCTGAACGAACCATTCAAGGCGCTGTTTAATTAAGTGTTCTGTGATCTTAGACAAAACTGATGACAGAGCTATAGGTCTTCGACTATTAGGATCGGACGGGTCTTTACCAGGCTTTAAAATGGGTATTATTATCTGGGTTTTCCACTGTTCAGGGACAATATTGTATTCAAAAAAATAATTTACAATATCTAAATAAATTTGTTTTGCTTTGTCAGAAGACTTGACGATGAATGAATAGGGAATGCCATCTATACCAGGTGAGGAATCAGTTAGACCATCCAGTGCAAGAGTAAGTTCACCAAAAGAAAATGGTTGATCAAAACAGTCATGAGAAGGAAGATAGGAGGGTGGGGAAGGAAAGCAGTCTAAAGTGGGAACTGTCGGGGGAGCAAGTTTATCTGAAAATGCTTCTATCCATGAAGAAGGGTCATTAGCTGTAATATCCTGTGAGTTACAAGCACCTCTAAATCTTCGGATCTGTTTCCAAACCAGGGAAGATGGAGTTTTTGGAGAGAGATCTTCACAAAAGCCAATCCAACCCCGCCTTTTTTTATTTAAAACAAGTTTTCTAAACTTGGCTGAAGCTTTCTGGTACGTACTAAAATTACTTTGAGACATATCGTAGTAATAATTTTTCTCAGCTTCCTTGCGTTTAGCCACAGCTAGAGTACACTCTGAATCCCACCAAGGAGTAGATGTTTTAAAGTGTTTGGTGGGCTTTTTAAGCGGAATGTGAGCATCAGCACTATCAATTATACTTTTTACAAAAGTATTATATGTATTAAGAGGAGAAAGAGTTATATCTATTGAGGAAATAAAGGAAGATTCAAGTTTTATGTCAAGACAATCTGAATATGATGCCCAATCAGCACCAGAAAGTCTATACTTTATAGACGGGCAAGGGTTATGGAACGGAGACACGCTGTTAGATATAGAAATAAGGATAGGGAAATGATCACTACCATATGAAAGGGGAAGAATTTGCCAGGATACAACCGGCGACAAAGAAGGAGAGCAGACAGAGAGGTCTACAGCACTCTTAGGATTCTGATTTGGGTAAACTCTACGGGTGGGAGCACCATCGTTAAGTAGACAAAGGTTTAATTCATCAAAAACTTCCAAGAGAGAGTAACCAAAAAAATTTGAGGAATGATGACCCCAAACTGTGTGATGAGCGTTAAAATCACCCATTATCACGATGGGAGATGGAATGGATGAAAAAAGAAGAAGCAAATCAGGAATTAGAACAGAATCAGGATGAGGAATATAAACAGATATGAAGGAAATATTAGAGGATCTGATACCAACTGCGTTGATACCAGAAGGAAGGGGAGGAAAGGTGATTTGGGTAAAGCTAAGGGAGCGCCTAATTAATATGGCGCTCCCAGCGTGCCCGTCAGCCCTGTCCTCTCGGATACAGGAGTAACCTGAAATCCGAAAATGGATTTCAGGCTTCAACCATGTCTCCGAGAGGGCCAGGACTGACGGGCGGAATTTAGAAATTAAATGGAGAAGTTCATGTTTTTTTGCTCTGACGCTCTGGCAGTTCCACTGCAGAACGACCACTGGATCCATTGTGACCAGACAAAGAGACTAATTGTGTAAGTTTTGAGGCAACGTTGGACGGTATGGGCTGAGGGTTCATTAAAATAATATTAATTATTAGGGTTAATAATGTTTCAAGCATATTTTCATTATGAGGGGCTGCTTCCAGGTTTTGGCCTAGAGCACAACCATTAGGCATTGTATATGATGGGCTAGCAACCAAATTTCTGTGGGCGGCCATATCATATGACTTACCCAGTGGAGCCTTAGAGCGGGGTGAGGCATATACATTTTTGACATATGAACGGGTGGGATGGGTCTGGGGTGGACCTTCCATGAAACTATTTTGTGGAGCTTGGGAGGGGGAAGGATTGGAAAACATATCTTTAGCAACCTCTGAGTATGAGCGAGACACCTTGGGAAACTGACAAGCAGCTTCCTCGTATGAAATGTTATTCTGGGCCATGACTGATTTAATCGACTTCTGCCTCTCTAGTTCTGGGCAGCATTTGCTGGTAGCGAAATGCTTGCCTGAACAATGTAAACATGATGCACTAGACTCAGGGATATCACAATCTTCGCCAGTATGCTCCTTGCAACAACGGAAACATCTTGGTTTAGACCGACATTGGGCTTTAGTATGCCCATACCTACAGCAGGTATGGCACTGTATAGTAGGGTACTGGTACAGTTCAACTCGCAGGGCCGTGTAGAACAGGAACACTTTTGAGGGTAAGAATTGACCTTGGAAGGTGACAACAACGGTCTGGGTAGGCACCCATGTAACCTTGCCTTCCTCCACATTTTTTCTATTGAGACGGCGCGCTTTTAGGACAATACCACAGGCTAGAGGGACCTGAATAGCTTCAGCAAATTCATCCATTGATAAGTCAGTAGGAACATCTCTTACTAAACCCATTCTAGTTACATTGAAAGTGGGAACCGTAGCTGTATATTTACACATTTGTAGTATCGGGGATTCTATAAACTTGTTTGCATCTTCTGCAGTCGAAAACTCCACAGATATTTTATTACGCCCTACACGTTTTACTCCATCAGGTATAATATTACGGAACTTATGTATTGATAGGAACTGACCAAACTTGATGGGTCTGATGGTAGTGCCAGCAGACAGATCAGGCTCAGAGCGAGAAACGTGAACCACAAATGGTCCCTTGTCTAAAGTTGTATAAGCTTGAATAGCTCCAACAACAATTGATGGATGGGTGTACACGGTTTGAATAGAAGCCACCCCCTGATCAGAGGACATGGTCTTCTTAGATGGAGCAGAAGCTGAATATTCCGAATCTATACGCCGTTTAGATCCCGGGGATGGATCCGGAGGATCCGGGGGCTCCGGGGGCACCGGTACTGACGACGGATCCAAATCCATGCCTCAGGTCCTAACCTCAAACACGGACTCGAACTCGTAAATAGGTAAATAACTAAATAATAGAAATATCTACCACCTTGCCAGCACCACACTAGGACAACACAAGCCTTAGAATAATCAAAATACAGATAGAATTCTTAAATTAGGCCAAAATACATAGAAATTAAGCACAAATCACTCCGACCGGTTTAATCTCTATCACTTGCGAACGCAGAAATCTAGAAATAATTCGCAATTTCGGTTATCGAGCACGCTTTGATAGTATTACGTCAAGCATGTAGATGGAGCCACGGTAGCGATAGCACCGTATTAGAAACATTCCAAATCTTATTTTCGTCGTAGGCATTTGAATCCTCGGTAGCGAAGTTGGTATCGCATCCCCGTATCAAGGGGAAGGTCGTGGGTTCAAATCCCACTCGAGGAAAATAATTTTTGGGATAATATAAAAATCTTTCAAAAACTTGGGTACTTCAAGGAGTCTTAAGTAAAGTTCATATCTACCCAGCCTAGAGCTAGCAGGCATTGAAAGGGGTTCCGTCATATTGACATCTAGGTAAAATGTAATAAAATACTAAATCATAATTTAGAAGAATTGAAAAGATCAAAACAAAGGATAGACCTGCTAACTGCTATAATAAAAAAATAAATCTTTAGTGTTGGTAATCTTACTTAGCTAATAAAAGTGAACAAAAACCATGCAGTATCGATAAGTTTTCCTAAGCATGGACAAAGGATTTATAGTAGCTAATAGAGTATTCAACTGTCTTTATACTTTTCTTAAACTTAATTACAAAATATACAATCACTTTTGCGCATTTTACATGAATGGCATCACCACTCAGTCTTTGGCTAAATTGAGCATCAGAAATAAAAGTGCATTTTCAAAATAGAATTGTTACTGTTAAAAAACATTGGCATCTCAAACACTTGTTGTATTGATCCAAGGTTCTTAAAGGCTAAAAGATCTTTCTAAAAAAGTGCTCTACTGTTCTCTCTCTGACCTCACAGTACTTTGGACAACAATAACTTCATTGATAAACTGAACAGGAAATGACTTTGCATCAAACTGTAGTATCTACTACAGTCTTTGTATCTACAAAGACAATAAATAACTTTATAGCAAAATTACAATAAAATCAACAGATTAATAATTACTATCTACAAATACACAGCTAAAGTCCGATAGAAAAATGGTTGCACAAATGATCCACCTTGTCCAAGTGCCCTTTAAAATTGTCAGATATAATTTATTAATTCTTTCTTCCCACATTGCATAGGTACTTTGGTTCCAATAAACATTAATATTATAGTCGAAGTGAAACAAATATTTGACTAACATTGAAAGCTAAGATTAGGTAGGTCTATCTAATTTGTGTACACAACGATAAATAGTTTAGTCATGAAGCTAAGCCATACATATTGGTAGAATGCCAAACTCAGTGGGACAATGACAACAATGTCAGTGGCTCTGAACTCTAAATATTTGAGTTGGGAGTGACCAGCATAATCCCATTAAAATTTAGAAACAAGTCCGTTAGATATATATAACAATTACAAACCAAATAAAATGCAGTTACAGACTGAGTGGTGGATCGTCATTCCCAATCATCACATCCTCGTACATGACATCATTGTTTCTCCTCTGAATAATCTTCTGCCGGACGTAATCTACCAAGTTATACTTCCTTATTACCAGGACAAGGCCAGAAACCATGAGTACTAGGGCAAAAATCGTCACAATGGGGACAGTAGCAGAGCGGTGGTAATGCTCCTCTGCTGAGGGCGACTCGCAGTCATCCCCGTCCTCAGACAAGATCAATCCATCAGTACAATCGCACTGGAGCGTCGTCCCATTACATATCTGGTGGTCTCCTTTACACGGATCCATCGCGGTCAAGTTGCACGACAGGATGTGGTCTGTTAAAAAGAAACAACTTCAAACGACGACGTCCCGACTCCCGACGAATTGATTCAATTAAATAATTGTTGACTACCTACTTACCACTGGAAGCGCATTGTATGAGGTTCAAAGCCAACGCCACGAAGATATCTATGTATTTTAATCCCATTTTGATTGTGGATTTCACTTTAACATCACAAATAACAAGGGAAATGCGTTAGTTTTTATGATTTAAAAATAACAAGCAACCGCTTTGTGCAGTGCACTTTTCAACAGAGCAGAAGCAATGGCAAAACAATTTTTCTCACAACACATGAACACAACACAATCGCTACCACAGAGTACTTTTTTATAGACACTACGAAACGAATCGATAGAATGAATGAAAGAAATGAAATGAATGTTGTGATTGTGATGTGTGTGCTGTCACTTCACTCAGTTGTCAATTCAATTCTTGTTGAATGTTATTTTCTGTCAGCTGTCACTTTTGATGTCCCATGCGTTTCGTTTTTACTATGGTTTTTACTACCAGTAGGCTGATTCTAAGTTTTATAACATTTTCCGGATACCGGATTTCGGTTTGCGAGCTACGGTTGGCGAGCCGCCGTAAAACCAAATGTCGTTTCGATCAGTTTGAGCGTCACTTGATTCGCAGCCGCACAATAAGTCATATCGGATGCTCGCATAGATGACACGGCGCGTCGATATGACTTAACTTTTAGAATGTTGCTGACATGGTTTTCAAAACACGAAATCTATTAAATTTCATTCTTTCCATTCATTTTCTTCATTCTTGAATTTGTCAATGTCAAAGTGTCAATGTTTGTTTTGGTGTTTGGCGCAAAATTTTTCTTTGTATTTTGTTTTTGTGCATTGCGGCGGACTGGAAAAACTGTGAAAACTCTGAAAGTTTAACATGAATGAATCAAGTCCTTCTTCAATTTGAGACACTACCTACATTTCATGGAGTTGTAAGTACCTACTTGATTACAAATTGGATTGTAGTTCGTGTTCGTTTTGGTTTACAAACACAAGTTGCTGGCCGGTATCTTCACCGACACGGTATCATATTTTATAAAGATTACCACAGCTAGATTCCTTCATAATTTTGTGCCTATGCTTTGTATAAATTACTCAGTGAATGTGTAACATACATATGAAGTTTAGTTAAATAATGATGTAGCATTGAAGCCAGAAAAACTTAGCCTGATCAATTCCTAGATAAGCCAAATCATTAATAATAAACCAATTTCATTTATACATATACATGAATTGTGGTGGTGCACACTTAGGTTTGTTACTTACCTATAAGACATTCTTCGAACATTCTATTGTGTGGTCATTAAAAAACTGATTATGTTTAACCACATACTTTTCTTCACAGACAAACATACAGAAGAAGCCCCCCACATCCTCCCTGAGTGCCTATTACCTTGGCAATGGTACGTTACATTATTGCATACATTCAGTGTTTCAATGGTTTACTTTCATGGAACTCGCTTACTAAGACGATCATTAGCCTGATAAAGTTCACTGCTAGACAGTCTCCTGTGTAAGTTTGCAGTAAAAATTATTTTGAGCCTTCTCTTTATTTCAGTGAGACTTGTCTTGCTGGATACATAATATAATTTAAAAACAAAACATACAAAAACATATGAATATGTATGCTATCTTGCATATCCATCCATTGTATGGTCATGAAAACAAATATGGATTAACAACATGTTTTTAATTTTACAGCCATCGCATCACACAGAGTAATTCAGTTCCAAAGAAAACTCTTACACCCACCCTAAGCGCCCAACACCACAGTGATGGTAAGTGCCATTATTGCATACATTCATCACAATGAATGTAACACATTACATTTTCATAAATCTCTCTTTCTATGATAATCATCAGCCTGAAGAAGTTAACTGTGGACATAGACCTCCCCTATAACTTCTAATAAGAAAGATTTTGAGCCATCCCATCCACCAACTTCTTGCAATTTTATCAATCCTGTTGCTGCATCAAGAGAATCTTACGGTTCGCCTTCATTCAATCAAACCAGGGATGCTGGCCAAGGGGTACTGTTGGTATAAGATTTGTTGAATGAAATACATTGTAATAATACCATGTCTGGAGGTATTTATATAGCTACCCATCATATGAATGGGTTCGCTGGCACCACTTTCATTTTCAATTATATTAGAAAATCATGCTAAATTAAAACTCCATTAGATCCTATCTTTTAACTATATTGTTTTTAATAATAAAGGATAGTGTACTTTTGTAACTACTTTATGCTAATGTAATTTATAATATATGTTATGTTTCCAGCACGTTTGGGACCTCCAGCGCGCCGGCACCTGGGGCTGCGTTCTCCGCGCCTGCGGTCAACAGTGCTTCGTGTTCGCCACTAACACTGCACTCCACTCCAAAACAACAGCCCGAGAAATTATTTTACCGAATCTGATCAGCGATTCTGCATATTAAAAGGGAGAGATGAAGAGAAGGTGGAAGGGTTAGAACTTTACGATGGATAACGGGACATGGCGGATCCGTAATGATGCCGCAGATTAATTAGCTAGAAGAGGATCGGAAATATTACCTGAAGAGACCCAATACCTAAACCGAATACAAAGCATGATGGAAACAACAGACTGACTGCAAACAGTTAAGAGCAATAATACCAAATGTCATGATATGTCATCTAATAAACCTATACTGGCCCCTGAACATGTGGGTCCCTGTTTGTCCTAAGATTATTGAGTTTGTAGAGCTAAGGGATTTTACTCTTTAAAACAGTATTTGTATATAAGAGGCCGGAAAGACAACATATCATGGAACTGGATGGGGAGACATGATGCCTATTAAAAGAGAAGCGTTCTCTTCTCTCTACAAATCAAACAAAAAACCATTGTACTATATAACACAAATTACTTACAGTAGATATACAAGTAATAAATCTCAGTCAATTTTAATTTATTATTTTATTTTAAATACTTAAAACCTTTCTTGACTTTATAATGCTTAAATTATTCAAATAGATATGTATATGATTATGATATGTATAGGTATATAAGGAAAAGAGGAAAACAAAATTTTAAGCTTTTTGATGGTTTTATTTATTAATTATCTCCGAAACCTTGAGGTAAAATGGTTGTAAAAGATCACCAAATCAATCATGTTCTGGAGCAACAAAATCGAGGGCGATGTTGTAAAGCACACGCCTATATAATTTGTACACACTTTAGCGGCTTGTAATGCAAAATCCTGCCTTTGCATAGATAAAGCCTAAAGCCTTTTTAATTTTCCAAGGGTGTTTTCAATTGTGACCTGGGCAGTCATGTGTCCGGTCGTAGATGCTTTCTCAGGCCATGGGAGCAGTGGGTATCCAGAGTCACCTGAAATCATAAATTAATATTAATGGGGACCCGTCACAGTTTTTTCTATGAATGCAGTTTTATAGGCCTTGAGAAACTAAAACATAAAATGCAAAATTTTTTTTTCTACGGCCAAAACTGACTAAGTTATGGGCAAAATACCGAACGAGATTCACTGACCGCGCGAACGGAAGCGATGACGTCACAATGGCCCAGCGCTAGCCGCCAAACCACTGCGCGCCCCGCGTTTCTGTTCGCGATACTCGTCCGACACGGAGCGTAACGTCACCAAGTGATTTGATTAGGTTTTTATTAGAAGGTTGTTATTTTAATATAACAAATGAGTATTAGAAATAAGGTAGATATCGGTTTTGAGCAAGCGCAATCCGATAATCTACCTAAAGTTGATACCTTCATGGTATTTGATTATCTTAGTAATCATTTAAATTACACAAGCGCTGAAATTCATGGTTGGAAACTTCAGAGGTAAACAAATCTCATTATCAACCTAATCAGAATAACAGGATAATATGTAGGTAGGTACACATACTTGGACTAGCCTATAAAATACCTAAAAGTTTTAGGTTAGTCAGCCAGGGAAGTTGTGTTTGTTGTTGTATTGCTGTTATTTTCAACATTGGTATGTAGATAAGTATGTAGAAACTTAAAGGTTTAAAGAAAAATATTATGTAGGTATAAAATAAATAAAATTAGACTTAAATACTTAATTTGACAGGAATGTACCTACCTAAGTTCTTTGGACACGTAATTTAGAGCTATGAATAAACGAAAGCGTTAGGTATGTTAAGTTTAAAATAAGCCCTAAGAATTTAAATTATATTTTGTCGTAGGTTATACCCAGATTTATTTAAAAATTATACAATAAATAATCAAGGTCAGGAATACAATACAGGAATGCAATACTTCCTTCTTCAATCTAAGCATTCCTCCCACAAGCCTATACTTGACGTAGTTCTCCATATGACGACCGATGTGGCGCGGCTGGCGAATGTCCGCCTGCGACGCGGAGGTTGCGGGTTCGATTTCCGCCTTGGGATAAATGTTTGTACGATCTGCTAATATTTATTCCGGGTGTTCTGGGTGTTTTCTATGTATAATAAAAAATATGTATGCATGTAATGTATTGTATTAAGTATATCAGTCATCTAGTACCCATAACACAAGCTCTGCTTAGCTTGGGGCTAGATGATGCTGTGTGGATTGTTCAGCATTATTATTATTATTATCAGCTTCCACCTAAAAATATAATAAATTCAGGTATATATTTTTTCTTTTTTATTATATATCACTTTTGCTCGCAACTTCGTTCGCGCTTAGATTTACGTACTTCTTTTTCATTCACTTTGGCTACAGTTTTATTACATGTATATATAGATATCCTCATCCTCGAGGGTACGACGCCAGAGGCATGGAGCAGGAGTGTGGTGGTACTGTTCTTTAAGAAAGGTGATAACACCCTTTTGAAGGAGAGTAGTTACTAATCGTCTCGCTCGTAGGCTAGACGACTTCCAGCCTCCCGAACAAGCCGGGTCCCGAAAAGGCTTCAGTACCATAGACCACATTCATACGCTCCGGCAGGTTATACAGAAGACCGAAGAGTATAACCAGCCACTTTGTTTAGCGTTTGTGGACTATGAAAAAGCCTTCGATTCAGTCGAAACCTGGGCAGTGTTACGGTCACTCCAGTGGTGTCAAATTGACTATCGGTACATCGAAGTGTTGAAAGGCCTATATAGTAATGCCACCATGACTATCCGACTCCAGGACCAGAGTACAAATCCTATCCAGTTGCAAAAAGGAGTGAGACAGGGAGATATAATTTCTCCGAAACTGTTCACGTCTGCACTGGAGGATATTTTCAAGCTCGTGTCCTGGAATAGGTATGGCATCAATATCAATGGCGAACACTTAAGTCACCTTCGATTTGCCGACGATATAGTCATAATGGCGGAATCGCTGGAAGACCTAGAAACAAGGCTTAGAGACCTCAATATTGTCTCCCAACAGGTGGGTCTTAAAATGAACATGAGTAAGACGAAACTTATGTCAAATGCTCATGTCGCACCCGTACCGGTATATGTTGGAGGTCAGCCGACGAATCCAACTCGGATGGGCAGCGTTCGGGAAATTACGGCACATCTTCTCGTCACAGTTACCGCAAAGCCTCAAGACGAAAGTCTATAATCAGTGTGTGTTACCAGTGATGACTTATGGCACTGAGACGTGGTCGCTAACTATTGGTCTCATACACAAGCTTAAAGTCGCACAACGAGCTATGGAGAGAGCGATGCTGGGAGTTTCACTGCGAGGTAGAATCAGAAATGAGGAAATCCGTAGAAGAACCAAGGTCACCGACAGCTCTCAGAATCAGCAAGTTAAAGTGGCAGTGGGCAGGCCATAAAGCTCGTAGAACCGACAACCGTTGGGGAATAAAGGTTCTCGAATGGCGACCACGAACCGGAAGACGAAGCATAGGACGTCCTCCTACCCGATGGACTGACGACATTGTTAGAACCGCGGGAAGTCGATGGATGGAAAGGGCTCAGAATCGTTCTTTCTGGAAACGTGTGGGGGAGGCTTATGTCCAGCAGTGGACTTCTACAGGCTGATGATGATGATGATGAGATAGAATCTATAACTATAATCCCAAAATGATCCCCGATATCCCGGGAAACTTGTGGGATATTCCCGCATTGGGGAATATTACCGGGAACGGCACATTTTATTGTAGTTAGACCTGAGTACGACCCTGGTTTTAACCCGACTACCGAGGAAGGGTTATTAGAAACTTCACTACTTACATTTTTTATCATTTACTTACTCATTGAAATATACCTAGTAGGTACGACCCTGTATTTTTCTTTAACATTCGTAAACAAGCTTTACTAAGCTACCTACGCACCTGTTTACCACACGAGTAATGATTGAGGATCATTTTGATGTAAGTAGGTACCTCCATAATATACCAACTATTATCATAGTTGGTATATTATGGAGGTGCCTACCTACTTACATCAAAATGATCCTCGCAACAAAATCTTGAAGTTTGGCACGAAAGCGGAATTTTGTCATCCCTCTTCATGATAGTGCACCATTTTTTGCGCACTTTCGGGACCTTTGGCACATTGAAAAATAGTTTTTTAGGTGTACTAACTGAAGTATTAGTACACTTCGGTACTATACAGTACTTATAGTTCGGCATATTCACGTAAAAACCACAACACGACCCGCGCAGATCGAGTGAACTCTAATAAATGAATTGCGGAGAGCGCGCCCGCGGGCGGAAAAGATTTCGTGACGTCACATGAGCTATTCGGCCGCCCCGCGGTTGACTGGTACAAAATGTGTAATATCTTCGCAACCAATGGAACGATTTCAATGATTTAAAAAGTATCGTACCTAAACGAGTAAAAGGAACACCATTACATAGATAATATATGCATTTTCCGACTTGGTACGGGAGCTCATTACAATAATCAGCACTATTTACCTAGTAGCCACACTGGTTTATTATTTAGATGTGAGTTTCTCACATAATTGTTGTGTACATTGTTACCAATTCCAGATGAATGAATCATGACTGGCACGAGCAAATTTTGTATTTACATTTATAATCCGATAGTCACTGGCACAGATCTGTCATAAAAATACATTTGTAAATAAGCTTTCAAACATAATATTTTAAATTTAAGATAAGAAAGAAGTTATAGATACCATTTGTACATTTATTGAATGATAGTTCTTCTGGCAGAAGTAGAGGTGTTCTTCAGTTGTGGATTAAGTCTTAATATGACTGCAGTCAATACATCCTATGATGGGAATCCATACTTTAAGTAGAATCTGCAATAAAAATTTAATGTAAGTACCTAAGTACTGGCTGTCAACTTCTCAAAGAAACGGAACATTACAACACTATGTTAGGGATTATGTTAATAAGTTGAACATTTACTCTTATAGTAGGTAGATATCTAGCCAAAGTAATCAATGTCTTATGGCAGGGTAATGGTTTGAGGAGTAGGTAGATAAGTAAACCATTCGGTGGATTACTACCAGCTAAGTATATAATGTTGGAGTCTTTTAGGTTAATAATAAAAACACTTGGGAGGTATAAGTACCTGCAGCAGGATGGTTGCGAGTCATTTTTGGCTACTCCAACGGGCCTTTGGTACGATCCAGTGGAAATTCTGTCTCCGAGAGGCCATCGGACGACAGGGTCGAAGGATTCCCGTAGACTGGCTCGCATTTCTTGTAAATTGCGAGCGTGGTCTTCCTCAACCATCGTTTTCCTTACAAATTTATAACCTTGCAGACATTCTCCGTATCAAATAATTACTAGAAAAGTTCACAACAAACATTTCGATAGCTTTTACCGAAGGCACTCACTACCAAAATAGCTGCCGAAGGCGACTCGCATGCGAGTCGCTCGTTTTGCTCGAAAAACCGAGTGCGAAGCCATCACATTTCGAGCTCGCATGAACTTAGAATCGCATTTTAGACAAAAACCGTTAGAATTGTGAGCTCCTCGGCCAATTTTTTTGGATTCCGAGTCGCACTCACGGTTTTCATCGACTCGCAAAAACTCAGAATCGCAAAACGAAATTTCAACGTGACCGCTAGGGGCGCTTATCGTATCTCCATACAAAATGTACTAGCTCGCAAACCGAAATCCGGTATCCGGAAAACGTAAAAAAACTTAGAATCGCCATACGGTACAAAACATGTGGTTTGTGAGTGATACTTCATAGCCTCGCCATGGCTGTACCTACTGCAAACATTATTAATTATGGTTAGGTTCGACTATAATAGTCGATACCTATAATACCTATAATAATTATAGGTACGAGATTTCGTGTACGTGTTTGTACTGGATGAAAAAATAAGTAGGTACTCCAAAAGTTTGTGAGATACATATTTGATGAAACAGCTGGCGAGGTGGCCAGGATGGATCTTTCCAGCCCTGCCGCCATGCGAGAAAATACACAGAACACCCGGAATAAATATTTGCAAATCGTACAAACATTTATCCCGAGGCGGGAATCGAACCCACAACCTTCTGCGTCGCAGGTAGACATTCGCCCACCGCGCCACATCGGTCGTCACTTATCCTCTCCATCCTTCTCCGCCACCATTATTTGCGCCATACCTACATTAGGTATTTAGTGGTTCCGTGGGAATAGTAGACCTTGCTTATGAAGACTTGAGCAAAATGGGGTTAAAAATCAGAAAAACAGAATCAGTGAAAATATATATGTAAATCTATATAAATTTAGTCAGAGGTAGGTAGGTAGGTACGTCAAATATTACGTTTACTTAGGTAGGTAACCTTACCATACATACATAGGTAGGTACATTACACCATACCTACATAATGAAATGAACTACACTAAAATAAGTAGAATAAGTAGGTACCTACCTAGGTAGTTAAGTTAAGTACCTACCTACGGCTAGAAATGCAAAAGTCGTTGATGTTTTATCCAAGTAGGTATTTTATTTATTACCGGGATTAAGACTACAAAAATCTGAGCATAAACAATAGCCAGCTAAGAAACAAACTAAATAAAGATGGTTGGACCTACCGGCTGACTTTATTCAGTTTAGGTCGGTAGGCACTTTCGTTCGTATAGTCTACATACCTACCTAGATAGGACCTATCTAAAACTGTACCTACTCTACGCTAGGTAGGCGGTAGGTACCTATGTAGGTGTCTGTGTGTTACTGTTGATATACACCTTATAATAAACATAAGTAATAAAGTACCTAAGTACTTAGGTAGGTAGGTACCTACCTACTTACCTACTAAACTAAAACACATAAGTAGGTACGTATTTACCTACCTACTTACTATACATACAGTTGCTACAGTGCAGTGCAGTGCAGTGGTTAGTCAGAGGGTGTGTCTACTCCGTAAAACGCTTCGGTGAAGTAAGAAGAAATTTTGAAATGTACCTAGGTACATAGTAAGTAGGTAGGTAGGTACACTGCGCGGAATGCAAGGTGTAGCAAGGTAAGGTACCTACATCTTTAATTAATAAGGCCCCGCTGTATATCTTACTCAGCGTGTATTAAATACAAAATTCTGTACATAAAGCATTTCTTCAGAGTAGACACAGTTTAGTACTTACCTAAGTAAGTAACTAGGCTACGAAAGAATCCGATCTCTTACATGACCTAGGTAGAGTATAAAAATAGCTAACTTACAAAAATATCAGTCTGAAATTATTGTCACTGTGTTAGTTTCAAAAGTTGTACTCTTCCCCGCTGCCGAAGGTATATTTTTCAGGCAGCACGTAGTCCTTCGGGTTGTGGCCGTACGCTTCCACGCCTCCGTTGCCGTCACTGGCGCCTTCTCTAACAAAACAAACATCATTTGCTATAGATAATAGGTACCTATGCACTACCTAGTACAAAGTCAGATAACCAGCGGAAGTTTGAGAAGTTCTAGTGGACACGAGTAGGTACTTATAGTAGGTACCTACTGCTTGCTGATGGACATGGCCTAGTAGTTACAAAGCTCACCTCGCAGGTCACGTTCGTTAGGAACATGCCCTACGATGCGCTGCTTTGCGACCATCAACCCGAGGCTCAGAGGTGAGACCACTATCATGTAGGTAGGTACATTATTATAATTGAGTCAGACGATCCAACAGCCAAGTCCAGCTTTAAACAAAGAGATCAACCGACGAATCCAACTCAAACTCATTAATTACCTACTAAGTACATTATCACGTAACAGATATCGCAACGCAAAGCGTATCTCTAACTAAAACGAAAGTGTAGAATGAGTGCGTGTTACCAGTACCTAATGAGTTATGGAACTTAGGTGTGGTCGCTACCTCTAGCGTCTAGCCTCATACACATACTTACACAAGCTAAAAGTTGCACAGCGGACTATACGGAGAGTGCTATGCCTGGGAGTTCCTCTAAGTACCTACATGATAAACATCCTTAGGCTGATGATGATGGTGACCGCACCTTTGCCCTTTTTTTCCTATAACAGTCTTAGAGGTAGATTATACGTGATTATACTCACTTCAACTCTTCATGGTCATGGTTTTCATGTTCTTCTTGTTCTTTCTTGGCAGGTTTTCGTGGTTGCTCTTCACGGATGTCTTCTGATTCGGGGTCTTGGTAGTGTTCAGCTGAATAGACAAGTGATAACACACAGGTATTAAAGCTCTGTTCTAGTTAAGTACCTACCTAATTAAAAAAATATGACACCCATGATCCTCTCGAACTAGCAAGTTCAAGGAGGAATGGATCCAGCTCGTAGAGCCGGGAGGCGCTGGCTGGGATATAAAAGTTCTCGAATGGTGACAGCTAACTCATATCGTAAGGTTTTTTTGATTGGTCTGAAGAAGTTCTCCGTTAGTCAAAGTCAAAGTCAAAGTCAAAAGGCATTTATTCAGTAATATCCGCAGGGATCATCTTGAAACGTCTTAAGTCTAGGTGAATACGTTGAATATAGGTCCCCCATATATCTCCAAGAAATCAATTTTGAGTTGTGATCTTTATGTCGAAAGCCCATCGAGTAGATGATCGTCCTTCTCTACATCTTCCGGATCGTGGTCGCCATTCGAAAACATTTTTTCCCCAGCAGTCTTCGAGCCACGCATGACTTGCCCATTGCCACTACAACTTGTTGACTCTGAGAGCTATGTCGGAACTTCTAATATCTACAGCTGTAACTAAACCGGCATTTACCATTCCTCTCATGGTTGTGGCTGTACGCTCCCTCATCGTCATCATGCGAGTCATCTTTCCTCAGGTGCTCGTGGCTGTGCCCTTCATTATTTCCTCCCTCATCATGACCGAAGGAGTCCTGTAAGACAAGTATGTTTGCTATAGGTAGGTACCTTCAAACATATTATGTATACGGAGGTATTTTTAGTCAGGTCGACCTGCAGTTACTAAAAAAATATACTTTTTTGAAAAACTAAATCTGTAAAAACATAAACGATGTTTAATTAAACACTGATAGTGATACTTAAAAAATGATATTTATTCTTTAGTGCAAGATTTACAGACTGAATAAGTATTGGAGTTAGAGGTTCATACATCATCAACCTGAAGAAGTCCACTGCTGGGTAAGTATAGCAAACGCCAAATAACCTTAGGGGTTTGCCTTGACCTTGATCACCACGCAGGGACAGTACGCTGGTGGCCGCAGTGTTGGTGTTAGTTAATGCTGATTTATTTATTTACTTTAATAAACACGGTTAAAAACCAATTAAGTACATTCATTAAAGATAAAAATGCTTATCCTATGAACTGAACTACGCCTCCTAATAAAATAAGTGTGTGAATCCAAGTATTTTCCATGGAAATAATTACTGTTACGTACGCAGCTGACTGTACATACAATGCAAACAAATACTAGTTATGGCTAAAACAGATAGTTTTTTCTAACTTTTGCTTGAGCTTCCTAAGTTAATTTGGTAATAAAGGGTTTATGAGATATTTTGTTCGGTAGATAGGGGTAGACACCAGGCGAACCAACTGACCTGTTTTTCAAATTCGTAATTATCTCCAGCCTTTTTGTGGAAAGAGTCAAAGTGTTGGTAACCCTTCTTGCCACCACCATTCTTCTTGCGAGAATATCCTATTTCGCCGTCTCCTTCGCTCTGATACGATTTGTGAAAGTTTCCCGGCTGTGGAAAATTAGGGTACCTTAATATAACCTTACCTTACAACGTAGGTAGTATTAAACAAAACAGCAAATGAGACTGTGAAAGCCGGACGGATCGATCCTTATGAAGTCACGGGAATCCCTATATATCAATAGGTACCTAAGCTTAGTCCATCAACCTGAGGTTTGCTAGTGTTAAGAGCCTCATGTGCCTGTAATTGTAGCGGCAGCCATACTCTTCAAGCCGGAACACAGCGATGCGAGTATCACGGCTTGGCGGCAGAAATAGGTGCGCTAGTAGCACTTCCTCAAATTAACCCTATCACAGAGGCCTTACAACAAAGCAAAGTTTTTAGGAGGGATCTTTTCAAACACTATTTTTGGCACACGCCCACATAGAAATAATTCAAAACCACATAGAAATAATAATAAAAATAATTTATGATTGAACTGCTGGTTTGTGCAGTTAAGTAAATATCTTACCGGGGCAGCTCTGGTTTCACGCACGTACGAGCCGACAGACATCATATCATCAGCCATCTCTATATCTTCCAAGGTAATTGCCGGAAAAGCTGCAGCAATCTGCAGCATTGCAGTAGCAATGGTCACAAATCTGAACGCCATTTTGAATCTCTGAAATAAACGCTCGTTAACAAAAATAACAAAAGGAACAGACAGAAAAAAGTTTTAACCAATTTATTTACCTTGAGGCACACCACAAAACAACAGTCAACACTCGATCTACAAATCAACTCGTGACAGTGGTACGAGTCTTGGTTTTATATAACTTGATATTGTGACCACATCTCTTTCACAACTTTCTGTCCCCTTATTTTATTGATTGGTCTTTTTTTTGGGAATGAAATCAAAAAGTTTTTACAAACATAAATAAAATTAAAACCACTCATCTGTGAAGAACCTCGGTTTTTTCCCATGAATTTCAATTAAAAACCTTTGTTTCTTTAGATTTTGTTTATAACCTTCGATGTAGGTATATTTCAGCAAAGTGATTTGGAAACCTATGATTACTAGTAAATTTAAGTTGCTCAAAGCAATCGATTGGGCGTTCAATATAAACCCGACCTCAGAGTCAATACAGCATGAAATTAAACCGCAATATAAGAAAACAATGAATCGATAAAGGTATTGTAATGTTATGGAATCTGTCGTCATTGAGTTTTGTTGTGACAATGATATTTCAATAGGTTGATATTACCTACTAAATATTCAGAGATTACAAGAGTGAAATGAAATAGGCCTCACGATTACAATTGCTAGGCATGGTAGATATCCCTTTAGATACTATGAGATCTTATAAAAATATTTGAACCACCACAAAGTTTTATGATAATGCTAAAAAGTAAACTGGCTTTTGCATTTATTTTAGATGTATAAACGGTACCAAAGGCAACCTTTTCTCGCGCTCCTGTTTCTAATATTGCTATTATACTATGGAATATTTTCCTTATTATGTTCTGGAGGAGACCACTTACTGTCTAACTCCAGTTTTTATTATACTAAATGTCATCCATTAATATGACATTTAAGTAATTTTGTTTTTGGTTAACTTTTTTTTTGCGGATCCTATTCGAGCACTATACACAACTATGTAGCTTTTGTCTATTGTTGTATTTTTAGTGCAATTGCTAGATGGTTCACCACTCGTGAGAGATTTCTGACCGATCGATGCATCTTGATCGCGTAAAATGTCTGGTAATACGTCGTACGTAAGCTGCCATTCCTTCTTTAGATGTATGCCTTCTAATGATTTTGCCCTGTGAATAATATGATTGACTTTGGTGATGTCAGTGCACTTTTAAAAAGCCTGCTCATTTAGTGACTCATAAGTTGATACTTACATGTTCTCATTGGTTACATCGAATCTGATAAGTGGAAAACCGACCTCTTTTCCTCTTTGTATTGAATTTTTTACAAGAATGTTTAGTATTTCATTGCTCTTTGGATTGCTTGGGGGGACGATGAGGACCACCTGAAATAATTACTTAGGTTTTTAGAAGATTTCCAAAATGTATTAAAACGTATTAATGTCAGGATAAAGAGTCACGCCAAGCGAACGAAAGCAAGCGAAGTTTAACTAGCGAGCGGGATGAAACGCCATTTGAAAGCAAAAGGTTTATTGAATGATTGTTAGCTTCCTCACTTGCAGGATGTTATGCACTTTGTACTTATCGTGCAAGGCGGGCGCGCGCAGACAGTGCGCTGTAAAATGCATGAGGCGCCGTGATCGCTCGCAACGCACGCATCGCGCCCATCTCTCCAGAGACGACGCGTCCCACGGACACACGGCGCCGCTCAGAGCCAGCCCTCGGATTCGACACCAGCCCTGATGCGGTTGCTGCTGCTCTGCCAGCATGGAGTGGCCTAAATATGAGATGCATATCAGAAGAGTTGGAAGTAGATCGCTTACAAGTCGCAACGGTAGCGGCGGCGTCGCCAAAGTTTGTCCTCGATTCGAAGACGTCCGCCATGGTAAAATTGAGATCTGCTTACAGCTGGCGTGCAAGTGCAGTTGCTAACTTTTGTTAAACCTCCAGTCGGACAGGTACCTTGTGCTAAAGCTCTAGCCACGTAGTCGCACAGGATGACCTGTGGATGAGCAGGCGGCGCAGCGAGGCCGGGCCACGCGAGGCGTGCGTGCTCGCGCACAAACTGCAGCACGCGTGGCACGTCTCCCGGACGCGCGCGCCTTACGCGCACTCGCTCTTCATTCTCGGTGCCCTGCACCTGACAAACGGCTTTCATTAGGTAAGTTCGAGGAAAAGATTGGAAGAATACTTGAATGCTTTCATGACGTCATCAGACGAGTGGTCCACGGTAGATGATTACATGGTACCTACAGGACCGGAAAGGGGGACACATGCATAGACCTAGATAAGCTGTAATAAAGAGGAAGCCTATCTGTAACACTTCACGCATCAGTGTGTGCCAATAGGTCTGATGATATTTTTATCGTTGTTATAAAATCTTCTTCATCATCAATAGCCTGTAGAAGTTCACTGCTGCACATAAGCCTCCCCTATACATTTCCAAGAAAAACGACTTTGAGCCCTTTTCATCCACCGACTTCTCGCGATCCTAACAACATCGTCAGTCCATCGGGTAGGACTTCCTACGCTTCGTATTTCGGTTCGTGGTCGCCATTCGAGAACCTTTATTGGCCAGCGGTTGACGGTTCTACGAGCTATATGGCTTGCTCATTGCCACTTCAACTTGCTGATTTTGAGAGCTTGTGTGTGTTGATGACCTTGGTTCTTCTACGGATTTCCTTATTTCTGATTCTATCTTGCAGTGAAACTCCCAGCATCGCTCTCTCCATAGTCTGTTGTGCGACTTTAGGCTTGTGTAAGGGACCAATAGATAGCTAGCGTATACATATATAGCGTGACGAAAAGATGTGCTGTAATTTACCAAGCACAGCCCATCCGAGTCAGATTCGTCGGCTGACCTCTTTATCGAAATTGGACTTACCTAGTTGGACCGTCTGACCCTAGTGTACATAGTGGTCTACAACTTCGATGCTATCGCTCCCAACGTGTACCAGCACCAGTGTGAAATGAGCATTTGCCATAATCTTCGTCTTGCTCATGTTCATTTTAAGACCCACTTGTTGGGAGACAATATTTCAATATTGTCAGACTTCAGTCTTTGAGCATTGTTTCTAGCGATTCTGCCATTAGGTATTGCTATACCGTCGGCAAATTAAATAATAATAATAATAATAAATAAATTTTGTTGGACAATCCACACAGCATCATCTAGCCCCAAACTAAGCAGAGCTTGTGTTATGGGTATTAGATGACTGATATACTTAATACAATACATTAAATACATAGATAACATAGAAAATGCCCAGAACACCCGCAATAAATATTTGCAGATCGTGCAAACATTTGTCCCAAGGCGGGAATTGAACCCGCAACCTCCTGCGTCGCAAGCGTACATTCGCCCGCCGCGCCACATCGTTTGTCAAAAAGGTGAGTTATGTGTTCGCCATTGATATTACTGCCATACCTATTCCAGGACATAAGCTTGAAAATATCCTCCAGTGCAGAGGTGAACAGTCTCGGAGAAATTACGTTTCCCTGTCTCACCCCCTTTTGCAATTGGATTGAATTTATGCTCTGGTCCTGAAGTCGGATAGACATGGTGGCATTACATACAGGCCTTTCAACACTTCGATGTACCGATAGTAAAGTTGGCACCGCTGAAGCGACTGCAACACTGTCCAGGTTTCACAAACGCTAAACAAAGTGGCCGATTACACTATTCGATCTTCTGTATAACCTGCCGGAGCGTGTGGATGTAGTCTGAGGCTTTTTGGAACCTGGCTTGTTCGGGAGGCGGAAGTCGTTAAGCCTGCGAGTGAGATAAATTGTACCCCCTGGTTAACTACCCTCGAAAACAGCTTATAGACGTGGCTTGGCAGCGAGATGGGCTTACTTGTTACTTGGTGAGCGGACTTTTTTCCGCAACTAGGCCGCTGGCGGGTTCTTTTTAAGCGAGATGTGATTATAATTCTTCAAAAGAAATCTTCGTCTTCAGTAAATAATTTTCTTGGAATTGAATTTGTAGTAGATTAGTAAATACCCTGATAATCAGGTACATGAGATCAACACGCGATGATGTTGATGGACGCGTGGCAGCGCATCGTAGAGCACGCAAATTACGTGCGTGATAACTCAGCGTCAGGTGGGTCACCTGCTTGTTCCGTTATAAAATCGTATTTTGTACATACCAATTATTATAAATACTTGTATTAGCTATAATCTTCTTTGTAAATAAATTTTGTATCATTCAAATCGTATCATCGTACAAGAGAGTACTTCTAAATTTTTTTGTTCCGAGTTACATTTTACGCAAGTTAAGTTGTTTGTTTTTATTCTATTTTTTTATGCTACTGCTGATGGAACAAGCACCACCTGACCCACCTGATGCTGAGTGGTAACCATCTACTTACTCTAACAAAGCATTGCTTTGTCTGTGCTTTTTATTTAATGCACTACCCTGTGTCCACTAACCTGAGGCATACAGGTGTTAAGTCTCATGTGGTTGTAATTTCACCGGCGCCCACACCCTTCAAACCGAACACAGCAATGCGAGCATGACTGCTCGACGGCAGAAATAGGTAGGTAACTACAGTAGATGTGTCTGATTATAGTTGACTGACTGTTACGAAATATTAGAGAATTTACCATAACCTGCTTGGATTTAACATCAGCTTTAGGAGCATCTTTGGGTGTGTCTGCAAAAGCCCTCACTCGATTGTTGCAAGTATTGAAGGTCTGTGCTCCTACGGCAATCTGTCTTCGCGCCAAATTCTTCAGCCAGTTGGACATTACGAACATGATGGGGCATCCGAGAATGAGCAGGTATGATTTGTAAGGGTTTTAAATTATTTCCGTCTACTCATTCTGTTTTCTTGTAACTTCACATAGATTTAAATATATAACCGGAAAATGTGTGGTGCTGGTGGCATTTTGTCGGTAACTACGTCAAGCTAGCTCTATGTCACTGCAGGCTACGTCAGTGTCATTGGTTTGTTTCTTTTTTAATTGAATAACAGTTTGTTTTCGAAAGAGATTTTAAGTTAGGACTTTACCTATGTAATCAGTTTAGAGTGGCTGGCTCAGAGTCAGATAAGCACTGGTCTATCCACAGGGTCTATCTATCTGACACTGATGCTATATCCTGGCGTATGTAGGTAATCTCTGCACGAAGCGAAGGCTAACCAGGCTCACTAACTTTTAATTTTTAAAATATAATTATAAACAAAAACAATCACATAACTTAAATTTTAATCGTAGTTTAAACCTAACCGCCCTAGCTATGCAGTGATGACTTATATGTAGAACATGTGGTCGCTAACTTTTGGATTAGTATACAAGTTTGGTTTAGTATACAAGTTGAAAGTCCCACTACCGGCTATAATATCTATGCTGAGAAGAGGGTAACTGGGTGATAGAATCAGGAATAAGAAAATCCGAAAAAGATCTAAAGTTACAGACCACTCTTACTCTTAGAAATGGGCAGGCACTATAACTCGTAAACCCAGCATAAGGAAAAAATCTCATCGTATGGCGATCAAGAATTGGAAGACAGAGCGTAAGCACCCTTCATCCAAACAAACTTTTTGTTCAATATTCTTTACAGAACCTAGAATCTTACCTTTTCTTCCATCACGCAACTTTCAAAAACTGTCATCGCTTGTACCTACATTTGAAAAATGTAGCAAAATTTTATTGTGAAAAAATAAAATTGAAAAAAAATTCACTTAAAGAATGCTGACTTGATGAGCAGTTAGCGGGATGAATTTCCTAAAAGGTTTGAAGAGTGCTCTCAGAGTGAGCCAAGTACCTTTCATGCCCTGCATCAATACGTCATTCAAGAGGTTTCGGAAGCCGTCTCCTTGTGACGTATGCTTGTACCCCCCGGACAAGAAACCAGTGAGTCTACTTCCACATAAATACCACTTACATCTGTGCTGGTTGGTTTGAAGGGCCTGAGTGCCGGTGAAATCACGTATTTACAACCTATAAGTGCAGGGCACGTTCCTCGTAGCACTGCTTTGTTATTAGGCGTTGGTTACTCATTGAAAGTTACGAACTGCGTACATTCTAGTAAAGCTGACTGTATCTGTCTTTGAAACGCGTGTGTTGTAGGTAAGTAAATAAGTGATACTGTTGGAACTAATATCTGGCTTGTCTGTTCTCTTCAGTGCTTCGACATCCGTAATGTGTCGATCGAGCGCGGTAACCAATGCCACGCCAAGCTCATCAGATCGTTCCTGTACAGCCACTACTGGCCGCGGGAGCCCAGCGTCGTCGGCCTGTGGATGGCGCTCGACTGCCCTTACCTGGAAGTGCTCACTGAAAAGTACTCGCATCAAGGTCAGTTATATGTATCTGTTCGTAAAAAACTTTCCAAAAAAAATTTACTTAACTTACTACTATAGTATTAACTTACTACTATAGTAGTAAGTTAAGTAAGGTAAATATTCCTCTGACGATTACTTCAGGGTCTCTGACCCTCAATTTCGCTATTATCTACATCTATACCAATTATAAGAGTCATTGTCCTGACTGACTGACATATAGACAACGCACAGTCTAAAACTGGACAAAAGACACAATTTTCAGAGCATATTTTTCGTAGTGCGGCGTGAACTAAGAAAGGAATTCCTGAAATTGAACCCCTAAATGGATTCAGCGGAGGTTGAAATATTTTAGGTTAGTTCGATAATCACTTTAAATTGAACATCGGGGTAGACTGAAAAACAGCCCTACAAAATAACCATATTCCTCAAAATAAGATCGAGCCTATTACCTGTTCTACCAAATTAACAAACTTGTCGATAGGAATGAAATTGAATGTACTTTATGATTTATTTTCTCTTCAGGCGATCGGTTCTTAGCTTTCGAGCGGATGACGCGCACCAACGAGCGGAAGCTCATTGGAGTGTGCGTGGCCAACAAGGTGTGGCCGTGGATGGTGGACGAGCTGGAGGAATGGGCACATTACACGGCGTCGCGCCCTGAACGGCATAGGATGTACTTCAGCGCGCATTGTCTCAAGAGCCCTAATCTGTTCAAGAAGTACAACGTGGACTACATCTATGACGTGAGTTTTCTAAAACAAGGAACTTATCAAGCTCATTAGACAGTACAATTACCAAGGTCGCAGATTACTTCTTAGAGTTAACCGGTTACAGGAACATCAGGCAGGTAGCATTTGGTAGGTATAGTTCGTAGAAGCCTAAGTACCTACGGGACTTGACTTCCAAGCTGATGATGAAGTTACGAAATCAATCAAGTGGCTGCATAATTTTTGAGAGATAGTTTTCAAGCGTGTGCTATGTAGGTAATGCTAGGTGGGGGGTGTTCGGGTGTGTAGGTGTCAAGGAACTAATGTAGGTTTTGGAGAGTCTGAGATACCTTTACGGTCATACTTATAGCTCATCCTACCACTGCTTACAACGCCTGTAATGTTATGATACTAATGTTGAAGGCCGATCTTAACGTGAAGCACATAATTATTTATAAATTTTTTGTCAGAAAATAATTCCAAAATTATCTCTAAAGTTCCTCAAATACGCTCAAATACCTAACGAAAGTATAACAGAGGTATTCAGTTGCACAAATATTCAAAATATTAATTATTTTGGAATCATCCAAGACTGCGTTTTTATCGCGATTAGGTCGTCACCGCTCCACCCGACAGCTGTAGGTCAGAAATTAAAGATACGTTGAGTCGAGTTGCTAACTTTCACAACTGTAGGTAGCACATGTATCGTGAGGTTTGTAGCCTTCCAATAGGTGTAGCATTGAGTGCATTGCATCGGTGCAGATCGAGATCCTGGGCACGGCGGCCGAGGCCACGGGGCAGGGCGTGGCCACGCTGCTGCTGCGGGCGGCGCTGGCACAGGCGCAGGACCTGCGCTACCCGCTCGCGCAACTAGTCTCCGTCAGTCAGTACACGTGAGTGATCTGAGAACGTCTTGTAGCGCGTGTCGTTGCATGGAGACCAGCCCCTCGTTCATGTTATTCTGTTAGCATCAAAATCCAGCATGCGCATGTGTCAAATATGACAGATTTGCTTAGATGACTCACATATATTATTATTGTAGAAAATCTGTCATATTTGACACATGCGATCAGGTTTAGATGCTAGCAGAAGTGACGTGATCAGCCTCCTGGTCAGTAGCCATGTGGAGCGGCCTGCGAGCCCGAAACCCCCGAGCCGAGCTCACTTTGTTATGCGAGCCCGGGGTGCGGTCATGGAACTTCGGTCGACAAACTTGTACGATAAACTGATCTATTGAATCTTATCTACACCCGCTAGCATGGAACTGGCCTCGGCAGATCTTATCGAGCTGCCCCCCCGTGGACAGCTGGTTGATTAATTCGGTAAAAGTTCTCAAATTTATCGACCTAATGCTTAACTTAGTTCCATGCATCGATAAATTTCGATAAACCCCGTTTTATCGAGAATTTATGTAAAATTTTATTTATCGATAGATTCATGCTCGGTCACCTTCGGTTTTGGAAGTGATCTTGTAAAAAAACATTAAACTCAAAAACTCTTCGGACTTCAATGCAAACCAAAGGATACTTCGCCTCGTAAATTTAATTTATTATTACAAACCTAACTAAACTCTGACCCCACTAAAAATAAACTCAGCGTAACCTTGAAAATTTACAGTCTACTTTGTCGGTTTTACTCTAAAATATGGTTAGTAGCCTCTTAAAAATTGTGATCTTTCCATTGGTAGGTCGAAATGCTGCGAGCGTAATGGCA
Source organism: Electrophaes corylata (assembly GCA_947095575.1). Lineage (NCBI taxonomy): Eukaryota > Metazoa > Arthropoda > Insecta > Lepidoptera > Geometridae > Electrophaes > Electrophaes corylata. The sequence continues at coordinate 160,438 of OX352704.1, forward strand.
TGCGTGAGGAGTGGTCGATGAACTACACGGAGTTCGTGGACGACGCGGGACAGCGCGTGTTCTTCCCGCGCCGGCCGCACCACACCGTGCACGTGTACGTGAAGCCCTTCGAGCCCAGCAAGGGCGGCTCGCTGCCGTGCCAGCCGCAGTTCAACGAACACGTCAAGGTCTACGTGCCTCCTTGAACCACCTATGCCTAGCATCATCCAGGACTATCATTACAGGCATTCCATTCCATTCGTCCCACACCCTACTTATGTGTTTTTACAGCTATTCATTTCAATTCCATCTTTTGATCGCTTTAAAATTTATATTTTCAAGTATTAATTAGAAAAAACTATGCACGCAGTCAGCTGCACTAGGATTCATATATTTTTACTATACTTAGTAGCACAGTATTGCCACAAACTCTTACTCGGCGAATCTAACAATATTGGAACCTAGTTGACGTGTCCTTTTTCTAGAGTATTTGCCATGTAGGTACATATTTTCATTGTAACGCTGCGACATAATTTTCATAGTTTCGTACTGTATACATTGTAGTGCAGCCTGTACTTGCTTTAATGCGTTCTAAGTTAGTAGGTATTTATTTAACCGAAAAAAAAGTAATTATAAAATATTTAGACATTCCCGAATAATTAATATAATTAATATTGTATTTATTAATATAATTGTACGCTGAATGAAGGTTTTAAAAATAATTTTTGAATTGTTATGAATTTTTGTTGTGTAGAATTCTGTTTGGATAATTTTGAAATGCAGTATACCAGTGAAATATTAGCAGCAACATAAGGTAGTAAATAAGTAACAAATTGTGTTCAAAATAATATAAATAAAAATGCTTTTATCAATTTAACGTTTTAATTAAAATCAATACAAAACCTTAGGTTCTAATTTACAGCTATCTACTAACAATAATAAATACTGGAATGTTACTTTTATTTATACAAGATATTTCTATCAATACCTGCTATACAAAAGAATAATAAAAAAATAATAAAAATTGTATCATTTTAAACTAAATTACATTAAAATTTGCGCTTTAAAATAAAACACTAACTTGAATGGAATCTTTCAGTTTTTCCATTCAAGAGTACAACACGCACTCCATGGCAACTAAATCATAAAAGGACCCTACGTCACTTGGAATAAGAGCTAGTTCTTTTTAGCGTAGCCCCAGTGAGATTGTCCCTCTTTACCCCCTTTCTTCCCGTGAGAGGATTGACTGTGATGATGCTCCTCGTGGCCTTGTTTGCCGTCGTGCCCCTTGTGGTCGGCGTCCACGTGGCCCTTGTTGCTGTGGGAAAAAGAAAGTATTACCGACTATCTCACTCTCGGTTTCACTGGCGTGTTACTCGGATAAAACTAAATGCTTTATCAAATGCAACTATATCTTTTCAAATATTTACCCAAGTTCTTGCCTATTTTTCTTAGAAAAACATACAAAATCAGGCAAGTTCTACCCGCCACTATTTTTATACAACCGATATTCATGTTGTTAATTAACTGAGCGAGTGAAACGAGCGAAGCATCTCTGCTTCTAGTTTGGTAAAATTAGCTGTCATTTTGTTGGCAGGACCAATTGATTAGGACGAAATTTGGTATACAGGCTTAACGGCTTTATAGCTTGCGCTAAAGTGGTGTAAAAAGGGGCTATTGAATATCTCCGCCTTATACGATCCTGTTTCGATAGTACTTTTTTTATTTACTTAACACTTAGATAAAAGCTCAGAATTGGCCTCATAAAAATTTAGTGAAAACCTGATGTGCACGATATGCTGTTGTTACCGATCATGTTTAATTAGGTCAAACAATCCAACTGTCTAAATTTAACTTCAACAAGGAGGTCAGTCAACGAATCCAACTCGAAAGGGCAGCTTGAGAAATTATGGTTCATCTTCTCGTCACAGATACGACAAATCCTTAAGACAAAAGGCTATGATAAGCGTATGATACCAGTGATGAAGACGTGGTCGCTAAAGGTAGAATCACATGAGGGCCGCGCTGCATCAGAAGTCTCCATACACTTCGTATAGGAGTGATTACACTAGAGCAAGCCCCTTTTGTCTCTGTCTCTGTCTCTGTCTGTCCAATACGAAACGTCTGAGCGAAAGTCGATGTGGGTCCATACGGGTTGTGTCTAATGTGATTCTGATGTAACCTTACTTATTAAGCTTCATACACAAGCTTAAAGTCGTACAATGGGTTATGGAGAGAGCGATGCGAAGAATTTCATTATGAAATGAATAGAAGGAGGATATTCGTAGGAGAATCAAGGTCACCAACGTAACTATCAGATTCAACAAGTTGAAGTGGCAATGGGCAATGGGCAGGCCTTATAGCTAGCAGAATCGACAACCTGTATATACTTATATACTAATATTATATAAAGATTAAAGATTGGATTGTTTGTTTGTTTGAATTGAATAGGCTCCGAAACTAATGGACCGATTTGAAAAATTCTTTCACCATTGGGAAGCTACACTATCCCCGGGTGATATAGGCTGTATTATATTTTCAAAAAAATTAAGGATCCTTACTAAAACCCAAGCGAAGCCGAGACGGACTACTAGTTGGGAATAAAGGTTCTCGAATGGCGACCACAAACCGGAAGACGCCCTCTTACTCCATGGATCGATAACATTGTTAGGATTGCGGGAAGATGGACGATGGAAAAGGTTCACAAATTATTCTCCCTGGAGGGCCTTTTATAGGCTGTTGGTGGTGATGATGATGATGATGATGAATGTCTGTAAGATAGAAGAAGTACGACCAACAGAAGGTTGACCATGGGGTTAGAGAAGGATACACAAGGAGTCGGTTAGAGAGGAAGAAACAAATATTGAGAAAACTACATCAGACTAATGACACTGGGTTACTGATATTACCCGGTAGCTCTCCTGCAACAATACAACAATGTGCGCACAACGCAATCGGACGGACCTAATGCATTTGAAAAAAATATATATAGGGCAGATTGTTCTGAATGTTAAGAGGTTTTTTTCCAAGGAGTTTTCCAAGGTTTTTACCTTGGAAACCTTACCTTGGCTTGTTACGTACCTACTCAATGTACAAAATATAATGTAAATGCGGCCGACTGTAGGTACTCGGGAGATGTTTTATAAGAGGCACACGTGGTGTTGTATTAGCTGTGCCTCTGCGGCTACCTATAGGATAAGGTGGTTAGTGGCGTACCTGTATCCCTTGTTCCCTCGCTCGAGGAAGTCGTGGCCGGCGTTGACTCGATGCGCCTTCTTGTTGCCGCTCTCGTCGGAGGCGTGCTTCGCGTTGAACTTGCCGTAGCGGTGATGCTCGCCGCTCTTGTGGTAGTCTAGTGGCGTACCTGTATCCCTTGTTCCCTCGCTCGAGGAAGTCGTGGCCGGCGTTGACTCGATGCGCCTTCTTGTTGCCGCTCTCGTCGGAGGCGTGCTTCGCGTTGAACTTGCCGTAGCGGTGATGCTCGCCGCTCTTGTGGTAGTCTAGTGGCGTACCTGTATCCCTTGTTCCCTCGCTCGAGGAAGTCGTGGCCGGCGTTGACTCGATGCGCCTTCTTGTTGCCGCTCTCGTCGGAGGCGTGCTTCGCGTTGAACTTGCCGTAGCGGTGATGCTCGCCGCTCTTGTGGTAGTCTAGTGGCGTACCTGTATCCCTTGTTCCCTCGCTCGAGGAAGTCGTGGCCGGCGTTGACTCGATGCGCCTTCTTGTTGCCGCTCTCGTCGGAGGCGTGCTTCGCGTTGAACTTGCCGTAGCGGTGATGCTCGCCGCTCTTGTGGTAGTCTAGTGGCGTACCTGTATCCCTTGTTCCCTCGCTCGAGGAAGTCGTGGCCGGCGTTGACTCGATGCGCCTTCTTGTTGCCGCTCTCGTCGGAGGCGTGCTTCGCGTTGAACTTGCCGTAGCGGTGATGCTCGCCGCTCTTGTGGTAGTCTAGTGGCGTACCTGTATCCCTTGTTCCCTCGCTCGAGGAAGTCGTGGCCGGCGTTGACTCGATGCGCCTTCTTGTTGCCGCTCTCGTCGGAGGCGTGCTTCGCGTTGAACTTGCCGTAGCGGTGATGCTCGCCGCTCTTGTGGTAGTCTAGTGGCGTACCTGTATCCCTTGTTCCCTCGCTCGAGGAAGTCGTGGCCGGCGTTGACTCGATGCGCCTTCTTGTTGCCGCTCTCGTCGGAGGCGTGCTTCGCGTTGAACTTGCCGTAGCGGTGATGCTCGCCGCTCTTGTGGTAGTCTAGTGGCGTACCTGTATCCCTTGTTCCCTCGCTCGAGGAAGTCGTGGCCGGCGTTGACTCGATGCGCCTTCTTGTTGCCGCTCTCGTCGGAGGCGTGCTTCGCGTTGAACTTGCCGTAGCGGTGATGCTCGCCGCTCTTGTGGTAGTCTAGTGGCGTACCTGTATCCCTTGTTCCCTCGCTCGAGGAAGTCGTGGCCGGCGTTGACTCGATGCGCCTTCTTGTTGCCGCTCTCGTCGGAGGCGTGCTTCGCGTTGAACTTGCCGTAGCGGTGATGCTCGCCGCTCTTGTGGTAGTCTAGTGGCGTACCTGTATCCCTTGTTCCCTCGCTCGAGGAAGTCGTGGCCGGCGTTGACTCGATGCGCCTTCTTGTTGCCGCTCTCGTCGGAGGCGTGCTTCGCGTTGAACTTGCCGTAGCGGTGATGCTCGCCGCTCTTGTGGTAGTCTAGTGGCGTACCTGTATCCCTTGTTCCCTCGCTCGAGGAAGTCGTGGCCGGCGTTGACTCGATGCGCCTTCTTGTTGCCGCTCTCGTCGGAGGCGTGCTTCGCGTTGAACTTGCCGTAGCGGTGATGCTCGCCGCTCTTGTGGTAGTCTAGTGGCGTACCTGTATCCCTTGTTCCCTCGCTCGAGGAAGTCGTGGCCGGCGTTGACTCGATGCGCCTTCTTGTTGCCGCTCTCGTCGGAGGCGTGCTTCGCGTTGAACTTGCCGTAGCGGTGATGCTCGCCGCTCTTGTGGTAGTCTAGTGGCGTACCTGTATCCCTTGTTCCCTCGCTCGAGGAAGTCGTGGCCGGCGTTGACTCGATGCGCCTTCTTGTTGCCGCTCTCGTCGGAGGCGTGCTTCGCGTTGAACTTGCCGTAGCGGTGATGCTCGCCGCTCTTGTGGTAGTCTAGTGGCGTACCTGTATCCCTTGTTCCCTCGCTCGAGGAAGTCGTGGCCGGCGTTGACTCGATGCGCCTTCTTGTTGCCGCTCTCGTCGGAGGCGTGCTTCGCGTTGAACTTGCCGTAGCGGTGATGCTCGCCGCTCTTGTGGTAGTCTAGTGGCGTACCTGTATCCCTTGTTCCCTCGCTCGAGGAAGTCGTGGCCGGCGTTGACTCGATGCGCCTTCTTGTTGCCGCTCTCGTCGGAGGCGTGCTTCGCGTTGAACTTGCCGTAGCGGTGATGCTCGCCGCTCTTGTGGTAGTCTAGTGGCGTACCTGTATCCCTTGTTCCCTCGCTCGAGGAAGTCGTGGCCGGCGTTGACTCGATGCGCCTTCTTGTTGCCGCTCTCGTCGGAGGCGTGCTTCGCGTTGAACTTGCCGTAGCGGTGATGCTCGCCGCTCTTGTGGTAGTCTAGTGGCGTACCTGTATCCCTTGTTCCCTCGCTCGAGGAAGTCGTGGCCGGCGTTGACTCGATGCGCCTTCTTGTTGCCGCTCTCGTCGGAGGCGTGCTTCGCGTTGAACTTGCCGTAGCGGTGATGCTCGCCGCTCTTGTGGTAGTCTAGTGGCGTACCTGTATCCCTTGTTCCCTCGCTCGAGGAAGTCGTGGCCGGCGTTGACTCGATGCGCCTTCTTGTTGCCGCTCTCGTCGGAGGCGTGCTTCGCGTTGAACTTGCCGTAGCGGTGATGCTCGCCGCTCTTGTGGTAGTCTAGTGGCGTACCTGTATCCCTTGTTCCCTCGCTCGAGGAAGTCGTGGCCGGCGTTGACTCGATGCGCCTTCTTGTTGCCGCTCTCGTCGGAGGCGTGCTTCGCGTTGAACTTGCCGTAGCGGTGATGCTCGCCGCTCTTGTGGTAGTCTAGTGGCGTACCTGTATCCCTTGTTCCCTCGCTCGAGGAAGTCGTGGCCGGCGTTGACTCGATGCGCCTTCTTGTTGCCGCTCTCGTCGGAGGCGTGCTTCGCGTTGAACTTGCCGTAGCGGTGATGCTCGCCGCTCTTGTGGTAGTCTAGTGGCGTACCTGTATCCCTTGTTCCCTCGCTCGAGGAAGTCGTGGCCGGCGTTGACTCGATGCGCCTTCTTGTTGCCGCTCTCGTCGGAGGCGTGCTTCGCGTTGAACTTGCCGTAGCGGTGATGCTCGCCGCTCTTGTGGTAGTCTAGTGGCGTACCTGTATCCCTTGTTCCCTCGCTCGAGGAAGTCGTGGCCGGCGTTGACTCGATGCGCCTTCTTGTTGCCGCTCTCGTCGGAGGCGTGCTTCGCGTTGAACTTGCCGTAGCGGTGATGCTCGCCGCTCTTGTGGTAGTCTAGTGGCGTACCTGTATCCCTTGTTCCCTCGCTCGAGGAAGTCGTGGCCGGCGTTGACTCGATGCGCCTTCTTGTTGCCGCTCTCGTCGGAGGCGTGCTTCGCGTTGAACTTGCCGTAGCGGTGATGCTCGCCGCTCTTGTGGTAGTCTAGTGGCGTACCTGTATCCCTTGTTCCCTCGCTCGAGGAAGTCGTGGCCGGCGTTGACTCGATGCGCCTTCTTGTTGCCGCTCTCGTCGGAGGCGTGCTTCGCGTTGAACTTGCCGTAGCGGTGATGCTCGCCGCTCTTGTGGTAGTCTAGTGGCGTACCTGTATCCCTTGTTCCCTCGCTCGAGGAAGTCGTGGCCGGCGTTGACTCGATGCGCCTTCTTGTTGCCGCTCTCGTCGGAGGCGTGCTTCGCGTTGAACTTGCCGTAGCGGTGATGCTCGCCGCTCTTGTGGTAGTCTAGTGGCGTACCTGTATCCCTTGTTCCCTCGCTCGAGGAAGTCGTGGCCGGCGTTGACTCGATGCGCCTTCTTGTTGCCGCTCTCGTCGGAGGCGTGCTTCGCGTTGAACTTGCCGTAGCGGTGATGCTCGCCGCTCTTGTGGTAGTCTAGTGGCGTACCTGTATCCCTTGTTCCCTCGCTCGAGGAAGTCGTGGCCGGCGTTGACTCGATGCGCCTTCTTGTTGCCGCTCTCGTCGGAGGCGTGCTTCGCGTTGAACTTGCCGTAGCGGTGATGCTCGCCGCTCTTGTGGTAGTCTAGTGGCGTACCTGTATCCCTTGTTCCCTCGCTCGAGGAAGTCGTGGCCGGCGTTGACTCGATGCGCCTTCTTGTTGCCGCTCTCGTCGGAGGCGTGCTTCGCGTTGAACTTGCCGTAGCGGTGATGCTCGCCGCTCTTGTGGTAGTCTAGTGGCGTACCTGTATCCCTTGTTCCCTCGCTCGAGGAAGTCGTGGCCGGCGTTGACTCGATGCGCCTTCTTGTTGCCGCTCTCGTCGGAGGCGTGCTTCGCGTTGAACTTGCCGTAGCGGTGATGCTCGCCGCTCTTGTGGTAGTCTAGTGGCGTACCTGTATCCCTTGTTCCCTCGCTCGAGGAAGTCGTGGCCGGCGTTGACTCGATGCGCCTTCTTGTTGCCGCTCTCGTCGGAGGCGTGCTTCGCGTTGAACTTGCCGTAGCGGTGATGCTCGCCGCTCTTGTGGTAGTCTAGTGGCGTACCTGTATCCCTTGTTCCCTCGCTCGAGGAAGTCGTGGCCGGCGTTGACTCGATGCGCCTTCTTGTTGCCGCTCTCGTCGGAGGCGTGCTTCGCGTTGAACTTGCCGTAGCGGTGATGCTCGCCGCTCTTGTGGTAGTCTAGTGGCGTACCTGTATCCCTTGTTCCCTCGCTCGAGGAAGTCGTGGCCGGCGTTGACTCGATGCGCCTTCTTGTTGCCGCTCTCGTCGGAGGCGTGCTTCGCGTTGAACTTGCCGTAGCGGTGATGCTCGCCGCTCTTGTGGTAGTCTAGTGGCGTACCTGTATCCCTTGTTCCCTCGCTCGAGGAAGTCGTGGCCGGCGTTGACTCGATGCGCCTTCTTGTTGCCGCTCTCGTCGGAGGCGTGCTTCGCGTTGAACTTGCCGTAGCGGTGATGCTCGCCGCTCTTGTGGTAGTCTAGTGGCGTACCTGTATCCCTTGTTCCCTCGCTCGAGGAAGTCGTGGCCGGCGTTGACTCGATGCGCCTTCTTGTTGCCGCTCTCGTCGGAGGCGTGCTTCGCGTTGAACTTGCCGTAGCGGTGATGCTCGCCGCTCTTGTGGTAGTCTAGTGGCGTACCTGTATCCCTTGTTCCCTCGCTCGAGGAAGTCGTGGCCGGCGTTGACTCGATGCGCCTTCTTGTTGCCGCTCTCGTCGGAGGCGTGCTTCGCGTTGAACTTGCCGTAGCGGTGATGCTCGCCGCTCTTGTGGTAGTCTAGTGGCGTACCTGTATCCCTTGTTCCCTCGCTCGAGGAAGTCGTGGCCGGCGTTGACTCGATGCGCCTTCTTGTTGCCGCTCTCGTCGGAGGCGTGCTTCGCGTTGAACTTGCCGTAGCGGTGATGCTCGCCGCTCTTGTGGTAGTCTAGTGGCGTACCTGTATCCCTTGTTCCCTCGCTCGAGGAAGTCGTGGCCGGCGTTGACTCGATGCGCCTTCTTGTTGCCGCTCTCGTCGGAGGCGTGCTTCGCGTTGAACTTGCCGTAGCGGTGATGCTCGCCGCTCTTGTGGTAGTCTAGTGGCGTACCTGTATCCCTTGTTCCCTCGCTCGAGGAAGTCGTGGCCGGCGTTGACTCGATGCGCCTTCTTGTTGCCGCTCTCGTCGGAGGCGTGCTTCGCGTTGAACTTGCCGTAGCGGTGATGCTCGCCGCTCTTGTGGTAGTCTAGTGGCGTACCTGTATCCCTTGTTCCCTCGCTCGAGGAAGTCGTGGCCGGCGTTGACTCGATGCGCCTTCTTGTTGCCGCTCTCGTCGGAGGCGTGCTTCGCGTTGAACTTGCCGTAGCGGTGATGCTCGCCGCTCTTGTGGTAGTCTAGTGGCGTACCTGTATCCCTTGTTCCCTCGCTCGAGGAAGTCGTGGCCGGCGTTGACTCGATGCGCCTTCTTGTTGCCGCTCTCGTCGGAGGCGTGCTTCGCGTTGAACTTGCCGTAGCGGTGATGCTCGCCGCTCTTGTGGTAGTCTAGTGGCGTACCTGTATCCCTTGTTCCCTCGCTCGAGGAAGTCGTGGCCGGCGTTGACTCGATGCGCCTTCTTGTTGCCGCTCTCGTCGGAGGCGTGCTTCGCGTTGAACTTGCCGTAGCGGTGATGCTCGCCGCTCTTGTGGTAGTCTAGTGGCGTACCTGTATCCCTTGTTCCCTCGCTCGAGGAAGTCGTGGCCGGCGTTGACTCGATGCGCCTTCTTGTTGCCGCTCTCGTCGGAGGCGTGCTTCGCGTTGAACTTGCCGTAGCGGTGATGCTCGCCGCTCTTGTGGTAGTCTAGTGGCGTACCTGTATCCCTTGTTCCCTCGCTCGAGGAAGTCGTGGCCGGCGTTGACTCGATGCGCCTTCTTGTTGCCGCTCTCGTCGGAGGCGTGCTTCGCGTTGAACTTGCCGTAGCGGTGATGCTCGCCGCTCTTGTGGTAGTCTAGTGGCGTACCTGTATCCCTTGTTCCCTCGCTCGAGGAAGTCGTGGCCGGCGTTGACTCGATGCGCCTTCTTGTTGCCGCTCTCGTCGGAGGCGTGCTTCGCGTTGAACTTGCCGTAGCGGTGATGCTCGCCGCTCTTGTGGTAGTCTAGTGGCGTACCTGTATCCCTTGTTCCCTCGCTCGAGGAAGTCGTGGCCGGCGTTGACTCGATGCGCCTTCTTGTTGCCGCTCTCGTCGGAGGCGTGCTTCGCGTTGAACTTGCCGTAGCGGTGATGCTCGCCGCTCTTGTGGTAGTCTAGTGGCGTACCTGTATCCCTTGTTCCCTCGCTCGAGGAAGTCGTGGCCGGCGTTGACTCGATGCGCCTTCTTGTTGCCGCTCTCGTCGGAGGCGTGCTTCGCGTTGAACTTGCCGTAGCGGTGATGCTCGCCGCTCTTGTGGTAGTCTAGTGGCGTACCTGTATCCCTTGTTCCCTCGCTCGAGGAAGTCGTGGCCGGCGTTGACTCGATGCGCCTTCTTGTTGCCGCTCTCGTCGGAGGCGTGCTTCGCGTTGAACTTGCCGTAGCGGTGATGCTCGCCGCTCTTGTGGTAGTCTAGTGGCGTACCTGTATCCCTTGTTCCCTCGCTCGAGGAAGTCGTGGCCGGCGTTGACTCGATGCGCCTTCTTGTTGCCGCTCTCGTCGGAGGCGTGCTTCGCGTTGAACTTGCCGTAGCGGTGATGCTCGCCGCTCTTGTGGTAGTCGTCGTAGAACTTGTGCTCCTTGTGGAACTCATCCTTGTGATATTTGTTGTGGTATCCTGAAAACATTGTTGGATGACTTGTTTATAATTGTTCACCATCCATGCATCATATTCACGACTGTTTCCCGTAAGGGTAGGCAGAGATCACGAATTTCTACTTGCCTGACATCCACCAATTAATTATAAATCACCAGTTTAAAAATGCGAAAATAGCATGTCTGCTTCTTTGCCATAGCGAGAGTGCTGAACTTAATTGATCATGATGTTGACTTTTAAATTTTTTTTAATACAACTTGCTGATGGAACAAGCAGATGGCCCACCTGATGTTAAGTGGTTACCATCGCCTATAACAAAGTTTAAATTACCTCATAAGTCACACTCGTTAGGAACGTGCCCTACGATGCACTGCTCAGCGTTCATCTACCTGAGGCATACAGGTGTTAAGCCTCATGTGCCAGTAATTTCAAATAGCATGCATTCTGGAGACAGACATAATATCATTTGGATATTTTTCGATTACTCTAATAATGTAGCTATAATTTTTCATCGGCGCATAAAATCTATTACGCTAATGTCATATTTTACAATGAGCCATGTAATAGAATGATGGTTCGCTTTCTCTAACCGCAGCTTATTGCTTTGCCAGCTGCAGGTAGGTGTAGGTACGCCGTTGAAGATTCGATACCGATGGAAGGTTTTACGTCGTTTGTTTTGTTACGTAGACGAGGGTAGAAGCCTTTAAAAATAATAAAAACCCATTGGAGAAGGCGGAGAATATTATAAAAATTAAAGGAAAAATTATTTAAGGGCGAGCTGAGGTCGGGATGGGGAAGGGTGAGTTTTAAGGGTAAAAAATGGTTTATCTCGATTTCCGGCAAAACTACAAGTCCTATGGAAAAAAAGCAAATGGAAAAGTTGTAGGTAATAAAAAGATCTACAACTTTTGTATCCACACTTTTCTCACATAACCTCAAACGGTAAGTAAAAATTCAAAAAACCAAGTTATTTCTATTGTATGTTATCAAAAGGCTAACCTTTAGTTTTGTGTCCCTTCTTGTGTCCCTTCTTCTCATCAAAGTTGGTGCCTCTGTGGCCGTGCGCTTGTTCCTCGTGGCCGCCCTTGTGCGCGGCCTCGTCGTGGTGCTTCTTCTTCTTACCCAAGGCCTCCTCGTACTCCTTCCGGTGGTGTTCATCGAGCTTGTGACCTTTGCCACCCTTGTCTACGTAGTGCTTTTGGTGAAAGCCTTTTGTCGTCTGGAAGTTTGCGTGATTGAAAAACATGCGGGTGAAAATATCTGAGATGATAAATACAGCTATAAAATGAATGTTGATGCCGATTGCTCTGCCACCAACTGCGCTATGAATCGACAGCGTCGTACAGCTTGCATGTCTATTAGCTATACTCGTAGCTAAGGTCACGTGACGTCATTAGCGTATTCAAGTATACAGCTGAGCATATGCCTAGTGTAGGGCCTAGGGCAGGCTTGGCATGGTGAGCACGCTCGGCAGGCAGGTTGATGGGCGCAGGGTCGGTGCTTAGTAGGTACACCGGAGATGCTGCTTATTTTCAAAGTCATTTTGGCTTGTTTCGCCAAACCAACTGGAGGTAAAATGACATGCACACGAGGCTTAGCACCTTTATGCCTCAGGTTGAGGGACAGGAAGAAGTGCAACCTACCAGGTTTTTTATAGGCGATGGTAACCACTTAACATCAGGAGGCTATCTGCGTGTTCCATCAGCAAGTTGCATAAAAAAAGAGGTGATGCTCGCGTTGCTGTGTTCCGATTTGACAGACATGGCTGCCGACGCAATGGCAGACACATGAGACATGAGACTGAACACCTTCGTGTCATAGTGTTGAACGCAGTCACGTGGTCTATTCGGTAATGCGACTGCTTATAGGCAGAGGTATCTAAAACATCAGATGGGCAACATGCAATGTATTGTACTGTATATATATTTCATTATGCCCGGGTCCTATGTTGTGCAATACAATTCGTAGTGCTACTAACGGATAATAAATAATAATGTGTTTTTAATCGGATGCCCGTTAGTAGCACTACAAATAAAATTGTAATCCGTCAGTAAGATCCATCACATTGGTCAATGTGAACCCACGCAATGAGCTGACTGATGATCTGTAGACTACCGTTAGTGTCATACCTACTATATTCGTAGGAATTACTCTCATACAAAAAATCACTATAAAAAAAAAAATTTTAGGTAGGTATATCACTATTATTTACACCAACAATATTTGCAAATGGTGTTTGATGTAGTGACAAACCAGAGGTACCTACATTTACATAGTTACACATAAACGTACAAAGAAACCACACTATACGAAGATAATAGATTAGGTACACAATGTAAGTAACTTTCTATTAGGTATGTTTAAACAATACTGGAAACAACTTGATGGTATTCAGTGAGTTGATAACAAGATTAAGCAATTTAGTAGAACGGCACTGTTGGTCATTTAACAATTGATCCTTGCATAAAGGGTGTTCGACCTGGTTACGAGTTTGTAAGCAAATTGAATCCTTTCAATGTTTGAGTTACGGAAGTGCACAACTTGACAACACTAGCATCATACGGATGCTGCGAGACCCTGGATGTGCTGACTGAGAGGTTGCAGGAACAACCTCACTACTCTGCTCTGCCGATGTCCCGTGGTAAATATTTTTTTCATATCGAAGTCATATTTTGAAATAATAGTTAGGTACAAACCGACTTACCTTCCCACCGTGCTCCTGATGATTTTTGCCGTGATTTTCATAACCCCCACCTTGAGAATGTCCATGGGCATGTTTGCTATGTTGATGACCAGTAGCTGCCGCCGATTGATCCCCATCCAACTGCTGGAGAGGCACCGGATGAGCAGGAGCCGGAGCCGAGAGTGCTTCCCGAGGGGCCGCGGGTGATACAGCGGGAGGCACATTCAACTGAGCAGGAGCTTGTAGCTTTGATAGGAATGGCGATGATTGGGATAGCTGACGATGCCTAAGCTGACTTAGAGTCATAACCGGAGCGTTCGTGTCGGGTTCGTTCGATCCCGACAGCACACTGCTTTGGAACGGTAGGAGCTTAGCATGGGTCGAAGGTTGGTGATTTAATGGAACGGACAACACATTGGTGGGAGTCACGTCTGGATTTAGATATGTAGCAGTGTTCGGCGCATCGGGCGCCGCATATACCCTGTGATAGTGATCAGCGCTCGCCGCCAGCATGTCCTCGTAAGGAGGAGACGCCGGGTGCTGCTCGTCGGTAAGCTCGTGCACCTCGTACTGGTGAACTTGTCTCGGAGTGCGGACGTACTCCGCCGATCGCCGGACTCGGACTCGGACTCGGTCTCCGCAGCAACGTTTCACTCGAATGTGTTCGTCGGATGGCTGGTGGATTTCCCGCCTTCTGCGATAGTAGACGTCCTCTTCTTCTTGAGGCGGGAGAGCGTCCGAGACGTCCTCGTCCACGTCCGGACCTACATCCTCTTCTTCCACTCCGTCGATAGGTTCGTCCTCGAACCCCGCAGCCGCGAGCGCGACAGTCAGCAGAACCCAAAGCACCACCGACCGCATCGTAACTCGTTACACTCCACTGCGCCAATGCTCTTTTCTTTTTATAACAGACCTTTCTAGGATGTGTTGCAAACACTGCGGGATTGCGATGGGGTGTCTCGGTGCGCGCTGTCGTGGCTAGATCGCAAGTTCCGTGAGGTCGCGGGGGACGAGCGGGCTCGCGCGACGCTGCGGAGACACTGGCAGACACTGGCCTCGGTCGCGTCGCGCTGCGGCTAGAAAGCGTCGATAAACACCAGATGAAAATCGTCAAACGCCGATTATCTTCGCGAATTTTCGAATCGAAAACGGTCGTGAATATTAGCTTTTACTAATTTACGTTGTTGGCCTTGCGTAATGGCGTAATAGGTCCGTCCGGGTCGAGAGGCAAGCGACGCTTTGAAATTTAACTAATTACCCACTTTGTGAAGTTCCGACGCACTTTTAATTACTTCAACACATTTCATTATCACAACACATTATCTGATCAGAATGGCGGGATAGCAACTACTATATTATGTAAGTAAATCAAAAGATAGAATTTTATCATATAAAATCTTTACATCCTACCTGGGTACTAGCTAACAAATACAATATCTAACTACAGGAATCTAACCTACCAGGCAGCTGTTGCACGCGGTCGCCCACCGGCCGCGCGGCCGCGTTTGAGGAAATCAACACCGAGTATCATCTCTTATGTTCTTAGTAACAACGTACATATTGTTGTGCGGGTAACTGCTGTTCCTATAATGGGAACTAGATGATAAGTAGGTACCTACTTACTTAATTGTTTCACAATAATAATAATAATAATAATGCTGGACAATCCACACAGCATCATCTAGCCCCAAGCTAAGCAGAGCTTGTGTTCCGAGTACTAGATGACTGATATACTTAATATAATACATTACATGCATAGTTTTTTTTATTATACATACATAGAAAAATACCCAGAATAAAAGAAATATTTGCAGATTGTACAAATATTTATGACAAGACGGTAATCGAACCCGCAACCTCTTACGTCGCAGGCGGACATTCGCCCGCCGCGCCTCATCGGTCGTCATTTACATCATCATCGTCGTTAGCACGGGATGTTAGGTAACGTAGTCTCATGAACTTTGACACGGTTACAAAATAAAAAAAAAGCTATAAGTACATAGGTTACCAAAAAATAGAATAAAATGTCCGCGCATTACAAACACATCGCATTGCGTAGACGCATAGTAACGCATATTTATGACCATTTCATGACATACAATCCCGAATAACTCCAAAACCAGGTTAAGGGTTTCCGTTATTCAATATAACATTTTTGGATTTTAATTGAAGATTTGTTTCAACTCATGTCAGTTTTAAAGACATAGTTAGTTACCTACCATTTTTATTTAAAGACAAGAAAAAGTGTTTTATAAATCCCAAACTTATAAATTTTGTTGCCGATTGTACCTAAGTATAATGTAAAGATAAATGCATAGAATAAATGGATAGATTTTCAAAATGTGTCAAAGCCATTTGAAATGCAGTGTCATTTATTTAATTATTCTTGAACGGTGGTGTCACCACTAATAATTAGTTAGTTAAATTAACAACTAATTACTTAGATAAACATTTTACCAGGGCACCAGTGGCCTGGTGGAATTGACTTCGCCTGCAGATGCTTAGGTCGTTGGTTCGGATCCAGTTGTGCACCAATGGATTCTTATATTAAAAAAATTATGTGCGCAATGCGCAGTGGTCTCAAACGATAAAGGAAAACATCGCGAGGGAACCAGTTAGTATTCTAGCAGCGGCGATGGGCTTGCAACCTCTCACGAACGGAAATACCAACTGCTGTAAAATGTGGGGATGTACCAAGTGTAGTGTTTGGACGTACCTCTGATTACCTTAATTAGACGACCTTGAAAAATGTTGAGTAGGAACTTGTAGGAGTACTGAAAGATCAGAGGGGAAACCTACCGTGCTTGAGGATTAAAGTCGTGATGCTAGTTGTTATTACATTCTAACATTACATTACTGTGTAGCATTGCACTATGTAGTGTACCTACTACTACACTAGACACACGTCCCCCCCATATTAGGGTGGTTTGTCATAGTCACTACGCTTGACAGGTAGATTAGTGACCGCTGAGCGCAGTACCGGCACGCTGTTCTGTACTCAAGAGATACTGCAGGCTACCCCCTGGTACTTTATCTTAGTCGCCTTTTATGAGATCCATGAGTGGCAAACTAAGTCCTAGGCTGGAACCACCGATATTATGCCAATGTAATATTCGTACGTACCCCCCTTAGACATGTTCAAGATCCCTTGAATCGGTACAACTTGTTACTAAGAGATGTGAGAGGATACCTACAGTGCCTGCGGATTACGTAAATCACAGTATTACCTCACCCGTAATCCGCTGACCTACTGGTTTTTCCTCGTTTCTCGGCTTTACCTTTGTCCGAGAGTTTTCGTGGATAATCCAATGAGGTCAAAATATATCACGAATGAAGTATTGAGTGTTGTAATTGTTCATAATGCCAATAAGTTCTGTAATTCGTCTGACTCCTTGACCAACATCTGGATGGTGTAAGTGCTTTTTGTCCATTTCAATGAATGTCTCGTTTCGGCGCACACTTATTCTGGGATCAAATTGCCTTACTTATTGCTGTAAATCATACAAATATATTTATTGTGTTCATGTTGTGTGTACAAATCTTATAACAATAAATGTAGGGAATCTACAAAATGAGCGTAGTAGCTGATATGGCACGACAATCTATCAATAGGTAGGTGGCTTATTATAACATGTTACATACTAACTATACTACATTAAATTATAATATAATTATAATCATAAACTTTGCTCGCTCGAACTCTTCACAGCTATAATATTATGTCACCTGCACATTTATTTGTTCATGCGGTAAAATTAAATGCTTACATTATTATAAGCTCTTTCTAAGATCTTTCATTCGTTCTATCTTGCTATACTCCAAGCTTCATCGAAATTAAAATAATAAGTTCACCGCGTACCTAGTTGAGTCACACGTCTAAAAAGATTCTTATTTTTTAATATTTTAGTAGGAAGTATGATAGTTTTAAATTGAGGTTTGTGTTCAACTTCCTAACTCACGATTTCTTAAGCGTATTTAAGTCACCTTAACTAGGATCACAAGGGTTACATTAACAAGAAACTAGCCGAACTGCCCTGACTAGGTCAAAATACGAGAAAACCGAGACAAAAGCTCGAAGTCAAAGCGACATCGCTACTCCGTTCAGAATACTCCTCCCGTCACGCACGAGCGCAACTGAAACAATTTCAATCAAAGTAAACGAATGCATCGCCAATGATGCCAAATAATAATATTGCGTGCTGTTATACCTATAGATACCTACCTATATACTATACATAAGTAAATGTATAAGTATTGTTATCTGTTTACAAATGCGAAAGTGTTGGTCTACTTATTACATTTTTACGGTCAAACTACTCAACCGATTGAAATAACATTTGGCAGAGACTTGCAATTTGTAAACGGGCAGGAAATAATTTCACACATATATATAGTAGTACTGTTAGTACTAGGTAGGTATATGTTACACTAACGGTTACGATTCTTAATAGCACTAGCGGACACGAATAAGATCTTCTAAATTAGGTGGAAACTGGATCATAGTCAACCATTCATTACACACACAACCGTCACAGCTCAGTTCGTAGTAGCCCTGCCTTCTGCGCAGGTTCTGTGTAGGTGGTGGGTTCGATTCCCACCGAGAACAAACATTTGTGTGATGAACATAGCTGTTTGTTCTGTGTCTGTACAAAAACAGATTTATAAGTTTTTTTAATAAAAGCTGAACATACTTAATCATATTCATTTATTTTGTGTTTGTAAACAATTATTGACACTTACGTCTAAAGCGAAACGTGCATTCTGTTGTTACATTTATGTATTTACAATAACCACTTTAACATGTTAAATGTTTATTTACAAACTCAGATTTTAAAAGTACATAACAGTTAAAGTACTTGAAAGTAATTAAAACTGCCTGTTATGATTTTGCAAGCTTAACTAACTTTTTTTTGCTATGGTTCAATTCCTCAAAAAATAGGACGGTAACAAGTCAATAGTGTATCTTAATGAGTAGGTACATAACAACTAAGATTTTATAAAATGACAGCGATAAAGGAGATGGTCCAAAACTGCCCCAGACAGTTTAATTACAAATATCTAATTAGACTGCGTCTGAATAATATTATTTAAATAAAATTTTACATTATTTGTGAGTGTCAATAGGCCAAATACTTAAAAGTAAAAATATTTACCGTCTAAAAAGTTGGCACAAGCCATAGTTGATGTTTTTTTCTGACTACTTACCTTCTTTTTCGCGGTTGATACAACGAAGGTATGTTTGACAGTTATAAAAGGAATTCTCTTGAGTTTGAGTTGCAGCTTGGTTTCTGTCATTTTAGGAAGCAACATAAGTTTTTTTAGTTTTAATTGTTTTTCTAGTGATCGTAGATTCTGATGAGTAATTTAATTCCTGTCGAACGACAAACAGATGCCAAAAGATGAAGAAGTCTAGAATAGTGTAAATAGAGGTAAATAGTACGCAATATTAGAGTTTCCTAGGTCCATTCATCCCGTTCATGGACTTCATAGCGTGGTTCTTTTTATACGAATTATTTACAGGAAAAGTATCAATGGAGACTCCATTATAAAATAAAAAAAATCCAAATTGATCATGACGCAAGCATTTTTTCCAGTAGGTCTCTCTCAGTAGACAAGAGATTTTTCCTGTAAATAATTCGTATAAAAAGCACCACGCTATGAAGTCCATGAACGGGATGAATGAACCTAGGAAACTCTTCTCTTCTCTTCTCTTCTCTTTTTCGTGGTGTGGATTTTTTAGATCTATCTACCTACCTAGGCACCTAGGAGTAAGCCATGTATGAAAAGTCGACCATCTCCTTTGGTAACTTTGAAGGTTGCAAACTATTGTTTTAATTTATGATGTAATTCAAAATTCAGCCCTTCAAAATTTGATGGATAATAAGACGGTAATGGTATGAAACAAATCCGCGTCAAAGATGCAAAAGCAACCATTCTAATATATTGATATTTTCTTACATTAATTATGGCACATTTCAGTAAGTAGTAATTTACAATTGTTTTTAAATTAGGTAGAATAAATCGTTGCTCGAAATAATTCAAATAAGTACAAAATTAAATGAATACACATTCAATTCCCTTCGTCAATAATTTAACTTATTTACTAAGACATGGTACGAGTTACATTAGATACAATTATTAATAAGTCTTTATATGGTCTGAGAAAGGTGGATAGGTTTCGGGATCTTTCATCTTCTTCTTGCTTAAAGGACAACTCTTTTTTTTATGTCCGCTTTCGGATTTATTATGAAGTTGCTTGTACTGAGCAGATATTGATACACTTTTTTTGGTATAGTTCTTTTGGCAACTAATTTTGCTAAGTTTGTCCACGTGTGCGTGGCTCGAGCCGCCGGCGCCGTGCGTCGATATTGTAGCTACCGTCTCGTCGGTGTCTGCGGATGGTGTTAGTTGGCTGATCGACCCTGATGGAACCTCGAGCTGGCTGTGGTGCAGACACGTGGACATCATCTGAAAAATAAACATACAAAAATAATGAGTGAGGAAATGCAAAACTTTATTTTACTGTGACTCGGCTGCACAAAAATATTTACGCTCTCTGTTTCAAAATGAACGTTGTTACTAAAAGGTAAAATGTATACTGAGGGGTCTGTCTTGGGGCGCGCCCGCGTCTCTCGGACGACTGTCCGACGTGACGGACGTCACGTGGCTGTACGTTACATACCGAGGGGTCTCTCTTGGGGCGCGCGTAGAGCGCGGCTCGCTCGGCGAGTTCCCGGTGCAGCCTCCACGCCCGCGCAGCGCGCTCGCGTCTCTCAGACGATTGTCCGGCATCACGGACCACGTGCCATCTGTGCGTTATAATACAGCTCAAACGTAACTATAACATTTCTAATCTGTATTCATTCAGATCTTTGTCAGTCGTCTCTATTGCACACTGTAGAACACCGCAAAAACATCGAAAAAAAATTATTGCTGGACATGCCCGCTTATAATATATTATCATAGAGTCAGCCATCATAGCCCAATTGAAAATAATTTTGCTTTTTGCGCTGTAGGTCGTGGGTTTCACTCCAAAAACAAAGATTTGTGCGATGAACACAGATGTTGGTTCTCTGGTTCTTTATATCGTCATATTCTATAACCATGTATTTACAAAACAAAAACATAAGAATTCTATCAGTGATCTAGTTCCTATGGTATGAGTTACTTATGCCTAGTTTGGGGCTAGATGATGTTGTGTAAAAATGTCCATAAATATTTATTTTAAATTATTAACCTTGTTAGTAATTGTAGTATTCTAGCATGTTGTCCTTCAGTGCGGAGGACGAGACATGTCGCTCGTAGTGATATAACTTCGCCTCGGGTGGAGCCAGTTGCGACCGCTAGTCGCATGCTTATTGTATAGTACTGCATTGCTATCGGTAATAAACCTGAAAAAAATACTTTTTGTTACGATGGCTTTACATTTCAGGTGTGCGCTGTAGGTTATGGGTTCGATCCCTGTCGAGAACAAGCATTTGTGTGATAAATTCGTTGTGTATTGTTTTCTTCGGTGCCTTTTTTTTATATAAAAAAAATAGAAACAGTCTCCTGACTTTAACCCGCGCAGGCAGGGTAGATATCTCCTTAAATCTTTTATAGCTAGTGATGTAGACTCAAGATGAAAATGTCTAAGGGGGGGTTAGTCAACGGTCACGGATTACACTTGACACATACCTGCATGTGTGTAGGTATTCACAAAATCTATATAATACGTGAAGTCGCAACATGCTCAACGCTTTCCTGGGAGCCAATTTTGCGGATGGATGGCCTAAAGTTTTATATGAATGTCTAAAGTTTTGTGAGCGAGATGAATGTTTGTGAATCTAGTGAGAGGTATTTTATTTTTATTTTGTTTTATTTTTGATATTTTATATTGTATAATTATTTATTACTATTATTGATATTGTTAACATTTTATTTGACATTTTTATCTTTAATGAATGTAATTGGTTTTAACCGTGTTTATTAAAGTAAATAAATAAATAAATGATAAGTGTTTATCCCCCCACCTCTTTCTTTCATCCAGTTGCCATAGAGCACATAATGCTCCCAGTTCCCAGGTTCCAGCTCCAAAAGCTTGTTCAGGATCCACCTTCGGCTTTCAGGCTTTAATATCAGCAGCTCCAAGTAAGCCAAGACGAAGCGAGGCTCCAACGCTATACACCGCTCTAGCAATTTTAAAGCTTCGGAGACATGATTTTTCTTTCTGAAAAAAGAAACAGAATTTCAAAGGCCATCTCTCGTGAATGCGGTAAGAGGTGGCTGTGGGGACGCATCAGGGAACGGGCAGCAGCATCTACTAAGTACTGTACCTACTCATCTATATATCCGCCTACAAAGCGTCATCACTACGCCAAACCAAATTTGAGGAAGGACTCATGCAGGCTGATTATGATGATGACAATTTCACATGTATATCAACCTTTTTGGATCCATATACATTACATGATGTTGTTGACAAATACTTTTTTTACTAGTACAATCAGCTGCACTGGAATGTATACAATTCATAACTTTCACAACGGTATTACAGCATAACAATGAACTCTTATACCTTAAATACTAAAAAGTCATGAAATTAGTTGATGACCTCACTTATTTTTTGAATAATTGTCATGTAAATATTTTTAGCACCGCTGTAAAGCCGTTTTGAAAGTTATGAGTGGCATACATTCTAGTGCAGCTGACTGTACCTACACTACCTATTCACCAGTTAACTATTGTAAATGGTTTATATATAGTGCTAGAGGTCGCTTTTACTCATACCTACTGTTGTTTACGAGACGCTGTATAGGACAGATGGAGCAGGCTGGTCCAGCACCAATAGCACCACATGCACTAGAGATCGTAACACGCGGAGCTGCGAGTAAGCCGCGGGCTTCCGTATTTTCTGTCACCCTTTGAGAGACTTTAGGTAAATTCTTTTTGAATAGAAAAATGTTTCTTTAACTCATGACCTTAGGATTGGAAAGCGGCGCTGCTACTAGATCTATGCTAGTCCAATGCGTCTACGTACAGTCAGCTGCACTAGAATGTATACAAATCGTAACTTTCAAAGCGGTATCAAAACCTTACGGTAAATTCTTAAACAGTAAAAACTCAAAAAACGTGAAGTTAGCTTATAAGTTCACTTATTTTTGGAGTATTAGCCCAGTAAATATTGATTGTAACGCTGTAAAACCATTCTGTAAGTTACGAATTGTATACATTCTAGTGCAGCAGACTGTACATATTATTGTACTGTACACATCTGTGGCAAGACAATCGTAATAAGAAATGATGAAAGCCGTGTTTGTAAGTCAAATGAAAGGACAGTGATCTTTTAGCATTGAACCTTCTTGTCAGTAATGGATGATAACGGCCTTATATTCCGTAGTGACTAGATAACGTTGAGGCAGTCACCAAGAAATAACACGAAATGTATATATAATGCACAATGTAGAAGATAAGGTTTGATATTTACGTCAGACAAATAGGTAGCGAGTGCATATGCGTCATGAACTTGCACCATAGAGTGCAGCAAGTCCATGTATATGAATAACTATATGTGTATCTACACGCTTGGTAAATAATAAATTGCTGCCAGTCTACTATCAGATTGTTAATACTTTTACTTGTTTTATATCGCTCGGGAAAGATGCGTGTCGTGTCTACAGTCACTCACATAGCAACCACAATAACACTCAATCTTGGAGTTCGGCTGACCTGTAAAGCTTAGCGAGGTTGTATTGCGCATTGACGTGATCTTTGTTGTACTTCAATGCTTGCAGGAAGTACTGTTCAGCTCGTCCTGTCCCCAGCATCAGGGTTCCGAGGTTGTTGTGCGCGCTCGCGTAACTCGGCCATAGCCTGCGATGAGAGCATTTTAAAGTAATGTTATTACGCTTACATGTATGCCCATTGACGAGTTCGAGTCGTTGGCTAGACCCAACTTACTTCAAAGCTTCCTTGTAATGTTTGATGGCGCTTTCCTGCTGGTCGACATCTTTCAGGAAGTTTGCAAAGTTGTAGTGGAGCTTCGCGTTGTGCGGCAAAACTGTTAGGTCGGCTCTGAAAATATGAAAGTTCAAGCTTTAGCAGTCGCTCCATAACTTAATTTCCTTTGAGAAACTCCAAACTTGCAGAGCGGTCGGCATTACGACTATGTAGGTAAGTAAACATTCTTGAGGCAAAATATTATCAAAGGTTCGGAGTGTTTTTTTATGGCATAGCAGGCAGACGAGCAGACGGGCCACCTGATGGCAATTGATCACCGTCGCCCATGGACACTTGCACCACCAGAAGCGATGCTGATGCGCTGCCGACCGAAAGTTAGGATCACTTCTCAAAAAAGTAACTGTGTTATTATTAATATATAAAACTAGCTCGACACTCGCGACTTAGACCCCCCAAATTACCCGTCTAAGGGTTGAATTTGGCCTGAAATTTTCAAGTCTCTAAAGTCCACGGCTTAGGCGTTGTTTGTAATATATCAGTCAGTCAGTCAGTAAGGATAATGATTCTTATAATTGGTAAATTAAATAAATATTGTATAGCAGAAGTATTTCAATTAAATAAGAAAATACATTTTCAGAATAGAGGCTGAATCTAGACCAACTGTCTGTATCGTACTAACTGGCTGCCGTCAAAGTGCTGACTGCAGCTCACCTACATCTAGGGTTGTTAACAGAACGCACCGAGTGCTGATCGTTTGCAGTAACTTCGTCCTGTATTGCTTTCTGCTGATAAATAAGGTTGCTATTCATGGTTAAGACATAACGCCATTGAACGAAAAATGTCTAGTAAGAAAGTTCTCCAAATTTAAAAAAACTTGAGAGAGCGATTTTATTTTTAACTTGAATTACATTTTTTTAGCAGTTTTTTTCAATTATTATGGTTCAGAAACAAAACTTATGATGGAGTTCTGAGGAGGCTAACATTAAAAAAAAAAACAACCAAATCGAGAACCAAACTTCTGGGTCGGCTGAAAATAGACACGTCCTTTGAAAAAGCAATCTTTGACGATTTCTGTCACCTCGCAGGCTAAAGTGGCTGAGACAAGTGCGGGCTTAATCCAGCAGCAGAACAAAATATTCACAAGCTTTGTTTTCGAGTCTGAATGTTGGTTGGGACCTGGTAGGCGTTACATATTATTATAAAAATATGCAGGACACATTAGGAACATGCCTTACGATATTATACTGTAATTCTGCAGCCATCAACCAGAGGCATATCAGGCGGATGACCACAGCCTATCGTACTTACACATTCAACGGTCGTTGTATTAAATACCTGAGTAATGTTTCTCTGGTGCGCCAATCTCTGTTCCTGAGGTGAGTCCTGGCCGCGCCCGCCGCCAGCAGCACCGCCACGCTGACCGCTGCCAGCCGTCTGCCGGCCGCCAGGCGCCACACCAGCTGCATGCCGTACGCTGTCAGGAGAACTGAGCCCACGCTGAAATATGAAGACTCGTCATTAGCCTCGATTAGTGCATTGCAGTTTCACTTTCGAGATTGGCCAAACATGCTGTGTCAGTCTGTGTTGTCCCTGTGTGGTATCCCTTGCAAGTCGCATTTTTGAACAGACTGACAAAAATTGGCATTCAAGTTTCTTTAATTTTAATTTAAAAAGGGACTAAAAGGTGAGTAAAAAAGAGAGTAAAAATAATATTTCAATAAATTTGAGAAGTACCTACACTGAGGACTTCATTCTATACAAGATATTGCAAAAAGAAATCAAAAAAAAGGGAGTGGAGGGAAAAAAAGAGTGGAAGTTTGCTTATTTATAAATGGATAAATTTAAATTTTGGGAAAGAGGAAAGTGTTGTTTGTTGCATGGTTATAAGGGCTCGCGAGATCTACTTTTCTCAGAAAACTATTAATATTCAGATTAATAAACGGTAATAAACGGTAGGAACCAAGCCGTAAGTTTCTTGCCGGTTCTTCTAGGCTTGGTCGCGAGGAACTGGCGCTTAGATTCACCTAGATTTAAGACGTTTCAAGATGATCCCTGCGGATATTACTGAATAAATGATTTTTGACTTTGACTTGACTTTGACTTTGAATGGTTGCATGAGATATGCGACATATCTCATGATGCACATGATGCCCAGCAGGTGTTACCTTGGAATGTAAAGGACTCGTTCAGCCACGACGAATCCCACAGTGACGAGCAGGTTGGACGCCGGGAGGTATGGGATCACCAGCAGCATCAGCCCCACTACAGCTGGAGTCTGCTTCTGTATCTGAGAGCAAACACAGAAACATGTTTGAAAGTTAAACTTTTGGGTTTTTTTATAAGTTATAAATGTTCTAAACACTACATTGTAATTGATTGTTTGTGCTCAGATACATACACCCAAGTCCAGGAGACAGCGGTAGGATATCGCCAGCAGAGCCAAGAGAGCGGCGCACGTGAGCACGTTCCTCGGGTCCCAGCCGCTGGCCACGAGCGGCACCGAGCCCATCTGCCAGTCGTGGCTCAGCCACCACGGACACAGCACCAGCCACCAGTTCAACGCGGCCAGGTACCAGAACGTCATCACTCTGCAAATAATTAAAGTCACTCTGTAAAATCGACTCATCTGCATGTAACTTGGTCAGAAAAAAGTAGGTATAGTATCCACGTCACTGCTTACAACCTGTCGCGTATGAAATACTAGCTACTGAAAAATATGAGACTATCTTCCTTAGAATGTTCCTCGAAGAATGTCGAGTTTCGTGGTACTAAGAGAAGATCGTGGATCTGCCGTGCTTGGGCATTACAGTTGTGATGCCGCATGCCTTTTGAATATATACATTTTATGTAATTTAGAGCATGTCTTCGGTTTTATCTGTTGGTCCTTATCGGAAATTGGCAAGCCATTGACAAA
This sequence comes from Electrophaes corylata, assembly GCA_947095575.1. Classification (NCBI taxonomy): domain Eukaryota; kingdom Metazoa; phylum Arthropoda; class Insecta; order Lepidoptera; family Geometridae; genus Electrophaes; species Electrophaes corylata. The sequence continues at coordinate 186,297 of OX352704.1, forward strand.
CGTAGGCAATCACCATAATTTGGCGATGGTTTTTAGTATTCAGTCGCAGCGCCCGTTATTTACCTGACAATCATAGAAGAATGAAACGCTGGCAAGTTGTCCTGCGGAGAGAACACCGGCAGGGACCCTTGCAGCAGCGCCAGTCTCACTCCAACGAGCAGTACCAAGGCGACGACCGCTCGTACCACCCGCCCGAAAAACATGTCGCATTTCCACCTCCATTTTACCGCGGTTGACCTAACAAATTACACAGGTTTTATTAGCAGGCAGAAATACATACTTTCTATTAATCATTGTTTACTTGCAAGCGGTTCGTGATCCTAAGGGAATGATGCTATTATACATGCAGTGACCCATAAACAATGTGCAAAGTATAGGTATTTATGTGAGAGTGATGCGCTCCCGCGGGAATTGCAGTCAGTCATCTCTCGCTCACGGCAATAACCTGCGCCTACTTATATTTTGTTTGGCTAAAACGTTTGTGTTAGTATTCGTGCCGACAAAGCAGTGTTTTATGCATTTAATATCTCAAGCCTCAATAAGTTTGTGGACATTATAGTTATAGTAATTACAAGCGATGAGATTTGTACATTTTAGTCTTGCGTCGTCCATAAACTTTACTCGCGTAGTTAGATGAAAATAGAAATAGAAACTTTTTACGATTAGGTGTCGCTGCGATCTTTATTTAAAATTATGTTATAAAAGATCAAGGTAAGGGAAATCAGGTTTTGGTGTAGTCTAGTTAATAAAATAAATAGTTCCAAGTAATGAAGTTACCCAGCAATGTGTCCCCAGCAGCGGTACAGGTCGAAGGCCACGTTGAACAGCAGCACGGTGAGGCCGGTCTCCTTGGCCAGCATGCTGAGCGCGGCCAGCACCACGCTGGACCACACTCGGTGACGACCTGATGACCTGAAATTACAAAATTACACAAAACGTTGGATCATCATCATCAACCATAAAATTAGTTCAGAACGTAAGTCAAAGTGATCACTTCGATTAGCCGATGGGCTTGCAACCTGTCACGCATGGAATACTAACGAATAACAATGCTTTTACAAAATAATACATTATGAAGGTCCAGTGATGTCGATCCAAATACAAGTTATATTACATAGCGCTACATCTGGCAATATCGCTCATAAAGTAAATAGAAGTAGTAGAACTTTTAGTAAAGGGCTCGTCCAAGGAACTACCTACTGCGCGTACTACTACAACCACGCCTTTCTTTGTTGTCAAACAGCTTGCTGGATGCCGGTGATATTACAGAAACATAAATAAATAAATAAACCATCAGGTGGCCTATTTGCTAGCTCGATCAGCATATCGTATAAAAAAACCTACCTTCGTACCTACAATACAGAAATATCAGAAATAAATGTTTATATCGTACGAAAGGCGCTTAATTGATTACACTGAACATAAAATTTGATGCTTCGTGTAATGGTACTCCATACATAGCCTCGCTACCCGTTCATTATTATACAATGCAACACAGGTTCGAGTCACTACAATTGCCAGGTTTTTTTTCAGTGGTCTTACTCCAGTGCCTGACCTGTCTGCCTTGCACCGGCACCGCTCTGCTACAAATGTTTACCTTGGTAGGTACTTACCTATGTACTGTATTTGGATCCTAACTTAACGTGAACCGTATCATCAGTAAAACTCCTAAAAATAGAATCTTGTTTGATGTAAGAATTCACTTTGGGAATTGGTATCTTTTGGTATAATATGCTTACTGGTTCTACAACGCATACTATCACATTGTACACGCAGTTGTTAAAAAGCTTAATATAACCTATCTATGTAAATTATTTGCTAATTTCAACACGAACACCAGATCAGTCAAATCTTTCTTTCACCTACTTTTATAAATGTAGCAGTTTAATTCAGGTCGCGTTACCTCTGAGTGTCGTGATCCTGCTACCCATGCGTTCTCGTCATCATTACCGCCAGACATCCCTCAATCGATCCTCTCCCCGGGCCAATTTGTCATTATTCGGGTCAATGGCAACACGCGAAAACATGCGGTACTCACGGACCGATGGGCAAGCCCAATACGGGACCGGTTGTTGTATATCAAGGGCTGTTTGTTTTGAAAGGGCAATGTGCCGGTGATTTTGATGAAAGCGTCAATACATTTAAGTGGTATCAAATCACAATCAGATAACAACTTCTACGTCACAATACTTTATGCGTTTCCAGGAAGAACGATTTTAACGCTTTTCCATCTACCGGCTTCCTGCGATCTTAACAACACACGACATTGTTAAAGATTACAGGAGGCTAGTAGATCTAGAAGGTTCTAAATCGTACTTCCTGGGAAGTATGGGAGAAGCTTATGTCCAGGAGTACGTTCAACTTATGACTTTCTCGGGCTGATGATGATTATGCTTTGCATTTAAATTGAGTTTGCTTGATTATGACGCATAGCAAATAACTAAAAAAAACCTTGCCATAGAGAACAATTCGCTTTGACTGATTAAAGTAGGTTGTCGATCTCCACTAATAATAAAAATAGAAAAAAAATAGTAATGTAATAATAGTGTACTTAAAACATGATATTAAACAAAAATTAAGAAGGGTCTCAATTTTTTTTTCCTTGAACATTTTCCAGTCTTTCCTTCCTTTAGCATTATTCGTCCATTCTGTGCCGGCTACCTCATCGATCCACTTCACTTCACTTATCTACTTTGTTATTGTGTGCCCTTGATCTTATAGAAATAATCCAGTTTTTCCCAATTACTACACTATCGCAAAAAAAATATTTTGGACTAAAAAAATGTCTCCCAAACTTTCGCACGACCTTAATATTGTCCAGAAAACGTCAACTTTGGGAAAACTTTTGTGTCACGTCATCTGCAATTTGAACAAGGTCCAAACTTGTCCAAAACCCCTCACAAAGGCGCAAACTACGCGGCATCTCGTACCTACTAGCTAGTGACCGCGGAGGCAGGAAGATAAATAGACTTGCTCGTAATGGCTCTCTAGCCTCAAAGGTTTGCTGTAAGAAAACTCTTTTTATTGTTAAGCCTTTGTAAATATCCTCTATTTGTATGTTTCCTATGTATTATGTGATATTTTAATTTTATTAATGTTCCCAACTACCTATAATTTCCTAATACTACTAAAAGTTTTTTTTTGTTTCTTTTTTATTTAATTTTGATTGCACATAATGCATAAGAAATTAGTGTAATTGGCTCTCTAGCCGTTCTAATTAGGTATCTAAATTAATAAATGTGTGTGTAATGAAGAATTAAGAATGGCTTAGATTTATACACAGAAAAAAATAAACCGTATACGATTGTTGATGTTTCCAGCTACAAGAAAGTTTTTGTATTAGCTGTTTTGTGATAAGGGAGCCCGTTACGTGAGTAACTAGGAGATATATAACTGTGGTGCTTGCTACTTCTTCTTCTTACGTGTAAATGGGTCTCTAGTAAATGGAATCAAATACGCCCTGCCCAGAAAGTTGCAACTGCCACAACAGCGTCTGTAGCAGTGCTAAGGTCGGTTTGGGTGCTATATGCTAAGGCAAGCGGGGCTATTCAGTAGGTGCGGCATAGTTTGGGAGGCAGCGCCACAGTCACACTGTGCACGTCTACTGCTCTAACATTCCCACTTGCATACATTGTATTTGCACCGACCCACTTGTGCTCGCAGTCTGTTTAGGGATTTCCAGATAATATAAGGTTTGTCTTCTCCTGATAGTAGGCGCTCATCACTCAAACAGTTCAGGAGGAGATAGAAATTCTCTTTTCTATTGATCAAGCCTATTCGCTGGTGGGCCCTGAAATTTACCGTAGAAAGCTTTTACAGAATTGAAGTCGACGGAGACGGTTGATACTTGTGGTAAGTACTTAGATTTATTTATGTATTGGCAATGCCAATGCTCTCAAACTGAAGAGTAAAACATCGTGGGGAAATCAGAGTCAAATTAAAAAAACCTGTCGTGCATGGAATATCAGAAGAACCAAATTTGGGCGTAGGTACCTCTACCAACCCCAATTAGTTACTTGTAAAGGATCTTGAGTCAGTACAACTTGTTACCATTATCATAGTAAAAAGTTATCTTTCTTGCCTGGAAATTTAAGCATTACTCTTTATTTTATGAAACATTATTATCTGCGTGTTTATTTCTTTGGTCGAGGATCACTCTTTGCCTAACCAAGCCAACTGTTTGTTACATGCGGCGCGGGTCAAAGTCGTTTACAAGCCCTCCATTCAACTCCCAAGCTTCGACCCCTGAGTGCGGATGTTTAGAACAATCTGATGCGTTGTACAGAACTCATTATTAAGATGGTGGCTATAGGTACCTACTACTACACTTTTTTATTACTTTTCTAGCTGGAGAAGATGTTCACATTTAGACATTTCCATTTCCAAACTAAGCAAAGCGTGTTCTATGGAAACCAGATACCTAGCGGATAGACAATTTTTTTATAAATACGTACGTAGCGCAGAATGTACAAAGATCAACCCTTGCTGTAGGGTACCTTGATGTGTTGCGCGCTGTCTATAAGTATACGTGTCAGTCCACAGATCTATATCTGCGGCCAGTCAGTCGGTCAATCGGACAGGGCAAAAATATAATTTTAAAATAAAAACAAACTAGGTAGGCACCTACCTGCACACTATTACACTTTTACGGGTCACTATAATAAAATCTTATGAGTACTTAATACATTTTTAATACGTTTGCCCAGCATTGGGACACATTAGGTTAAAAAAAAGGAACACTATAACTAAGTAAAACTGTCCAAAGCTTTTAAACTCATGAGCAATACTGGCGTCTTCTCATTGCGCACTGTTATTGTAGGCGCAGATAATACTGAAACTTGAAACCTTAGTGTAGGTATATACCGTCAGTGTATTTATTATAAGTTGCGGTTAAAATAAAAGATTTCTCATCTTTTATTTTGAAGAAGTGGTGTGACAGTCCAAAAAATAAACTAAGTAACTACGTAGTTAGGTAGGTACCTAGGTACTTTAAAATAACATAGCATACTTCCACATACTCATTAGACAAAAAATATCTCCTCTTACCGTCGCACTCAATATGACTCTTGAAAATGTCCAAGGCATATATTATCTAGGTATCATCATATTTTTGCACATGCTCACATTATACAGTAGGTAGTAAGTAGGAAGGTACCTACCTTATTGTTATATACCTACATGCCAACCACTCAGTAGTTCATCTCAGGCAGGGTGAACCTGACGAAGAACTAACGACGACTGATCATAACATACCTACTTAGAAACTTTCTTTTTATGACTTTTAGGTTCTTGTCTGTCCGTCCGAAGGACAATATTGCAAATTTCAAGTAAAATTATATGAATCGTAGTGCTCGACTAATATTCGGAGAAGATTATTTGTAAAATATATTATGTTTTTTTATACAACTTGCTGCTAAAACAAGCAGATGGGCCACTTGATGTTAAGTGGTTACCATTGCCTTGTAGGTTACGCTCGTTAGGTTAGGTTATCCATCAACCTGAGGTCTATACCTAGGTACTATAAAATGAAGCCATAAAGATTCATGACATGGCCCGGTAGACATCCCCACTTTAGATTTATTGGGCCCAATAAGGTGCCTCATAAACGTGAGGCACACACCCACGTTTTTCAGTAGGTAGAAACGTACCCATACTAATAGAGTTCCTTGTGAAAGATTTCATCGAACTGCACTGCCTTGTTTTATCTGTAAGTAGTGATGTTTACAATAAAGCTGTGTTCATGAAACTTTTTAGCATCTCCGAGTGACGAACGCAGTGCAATGTCACATACGAAGCGTCTTTAGCGGACGTGTTCCGTGCAATATGATGTGATTATTTATGGCTAAATTGTTATGGTGTCCCATCTGCTTGTTTGATAGTTTTTTCTCACTAGCGGCCCGCCCCGGCTTCGCACGGGCTTTAGTAAGGATTCTAATTTTTTTTTCAAATGATAATATAGCCTATGTTATACCTAGGGATAGTGTAGCTTCCCAACGGTGAAAGATTTTTTAAAATCGGTCCAGTAGTTTCGGAGCCTATTTAATGCAAACAAACAATCAAATCTTTCCTCTTCATAATATTTTAGCATAAATAAAAAAAAATGTATTTAATTTGTGACAGGATTCAAGCGTATCGCCGTTGCTAGAATACTTAACGGTTTCAACACGATATTTTTCATTTGAGAGTAGAAAAAAATATGTGCGCAATGCCAGTGCGCACATGTTTTTTTTATCTACAGAAAGACAGTTTGGGTCTTCAGAGAACCAAACCAACACTAGTACACTCACATTGATTGTAGCAAATTATTTTGTAATTGTTTTTAAAATAACATAATATAGATAATTTCATTCACCGCTCCATAGCAAACATCACTCAACCAACACCCTCCTCGCCCTCAACAAACTCCTGGAAACCACCGACTGTGACGTATTCGCAGACGAATGGCACACAATCGTGCTTGAATGCTTGAGGTTCTGTGAGGCAACTGATATGTGAATGATAATATAGATTTTTAATTTGTGATTTGTATTTTAGAATTAATTTTATTTTATTAGCTTATTATTATTACTAATTTTGACTTTTTCATGGTAATTAATTATTAATCTGTTGGTAGGTAAATTTTTGACATTGTTTTTTACATTTGAATTTTATTATTATTTTATTAATGTTCCTAACTATAATTCCCAAATATGGTTTTAAGATTTCACAAAATGTACCTATAAGAAATTAGTGTAATTGGCTCTCTAGCCGTTCTAATTATCTAAATAAATAAATAAATAAATAAATAAATAAATAAACACTCAATGTTTAGTGGCCTGTATATATCTCTTGAAGTTAACTCACGAAGTAACTCACCCATGATACAGTAGAATTGAAGAGAGGAAAAACACGCACGCCAAGACGTCAGCTCGCCCCACTATCCCGGACACCTGAAACAAAAATACATAACCTGCAAAATTGAACATTAAATCATATTTACCCGGGTACTATTATTACTATTACTATTAGGGGAGAATATGAACCAAATGTATACCTATTAATTGTTACCCTTAGCCCTGACTTTTTTTGTTCGACTTACTGAATGTAATAAGCAAATATCTCACCTGATGTTAAATTGTTACCATTACCTGTAACAAAACTTTGCCTTGCAGGTCACGTTCGTTAGGAACGTGTCATATGATGCACTGCCCTGCGTTCATCAACCTGAGATATACAAGTGTTAAGCCTCATGTGTGTGTATGTTCACCGGCACCCACACCCTTCAAACCGGAACACAGCAACTCGGCTTAGTGAGATATAGACATTTTGGTAGTACTTCTCCGGACGAACCCTTCACTAAGAGCTAACTAAAATAAAACGCTGACATATATAGACAATACAAAACCTAAATAGTTGGTTGGATAGATAATAGATTTGGAAGAGCAAGTTTGTCTTGATATTTAGAGGTCGGTCGGTACGTTCTGTGGAGGTTGAAGTTTATATAAAATAGTTTTGTAATGTACAGCACACCAGTGCAGCGGTTAACCTCGACTAGGTCCATGTAGATATTGTTTATCTGCAGTATTTACCATTTCGAAATAACAGACCTACTCCTAAACTGACTGTGAATTCTTCCGCCCTCACAAGTGCCTAAATATGGATGTTACCAAAATAGCCTTCACAACGCAAGCAAACCCAGGGGCGGTTGCCCAATCAATTAACACAATGCTTGGTTCGTGCTTGTCATTGGGTCAAATATGCCCATTGTTCAGGTTCAGAGCCCATCGCTGCTGGAATACTAATTGGTTTCTACCAACTACATCTTCTCGAAGTTTTCCTTTAGGTACCGCTTGCGAATACTACACGAAGTTTTCCTTTAGGTACCGCTTGCGAATACTACACGAAGTTTTCCTTTAGGTACCGCTTGCGAATACTACACGAAGTTTTCCTTTAGGTACCGCTTGCGAATACTACACGAAGTTTTCCTTTAGGTACCGCTTGCGAATACTACACGAAGTTTTCCTTTAGGTACCGCTTGCGAATACTGCACGAAGTTTTCCTTTAGGTACCGCTTGCGAATACTACACGAAGTTTTCCTTTAGGTACCGCTTGCGAATACTACACGAAGTTTTCCTTTAGGTACCGCTTGCGAATACTACACGAAGTTTTCCTTTAGATACCGCTTGCGAATACTACACGAAGTTTTCCTTTAGGTACCGCTTGCGAATACTACACGAAGTTTTCCTCAGCTACTTGAGAATACCAAAGAAGCATACCAAGCTAATCTCTGCAGTCAGAAATGATATCATTACGCTTCTATTATCTTCGCTTTATCTAAATGGTTTATAGATAATGTCTTTTATTAATTTAGACAAAACCCTTACAAAAACATAAAGATTGTTTATTATATTTGAACTCCGGTTAGTTTTTTTTCACCTAAAAATTACAGCATTCGGATGATTCAGTTACCTCTTGTGGGTTTTTCACCTACATAGATACTCTCCTACGGCTCAGCGACGGGCTCCTCCATTCCACTCCATGTCCACACTTTCGACTCTCGTGGAAGGTTGTTTGCTAGGGTAGGTAACTACAGCACATGAGGTCTAACACCAGTATGCTTCAGGATGGTGAACGCAGGGTAGTGCGTCGTAGGGCACGTACCTAACGTACAATGCATTGTTATGCTATGGTGTTCCACCAGCATTACATTAGCATAGAAAAAAAACAGCCCTTACGCTTCAACAGGGTCTATCGAAAGAATTTCATAAATACTAGCGAAACGCGCGCGACTGAAGTTATTTTCATACAAACTTTAACCCCCATTGTAGGTACCCGTTTAGGGAATTCATTTAATTTCTCCTTGGTACATCTCTACGCACCCAGACGAATATACCCTAAATTCCTAAATTTCAAGTCTCTACGACCAGTGGTTTAGACTGTGCGTAGTCTATTGTGTCAGTCAGTCAGGATAAAGATTTTCGGTTATGGTAAAACAAAATGTCGTCAAATAATTCTGTGGTAATAATGAACAGTCCCGCGATCTCCAAGGACGGTGATCGATAACCAAGACATTAGTCTTTGTCCGCAAATGTAATTATAGCGCTCGGGGACGTCTCTTTTAATTATTTGTTAGTCCCAAAACATAGGACTCTTATGTCGAAATCCTATATCTAAGCTGGCAGGGTTGTCCACGTTTATAAACATCTTTCAAGGTTAATCCAAGTGGTGTTGAGCAGCTTCTCTAACTCACGTGCAATTTTAATTGCATTACTTCACATGTGTAGCTTCCACACCATCTGCCATTGTAAATCTCATACGACGCTTCAACGTGAGGTGGTAGTGTGAAGATGCATGCTCTCGTCCATTAACTAGTTCAAGTCGCTGACAAGCGCTACCTTAAAACAGAGTGACTTGGATAGTATCTGATATGTATAGCCCAACAATGGGATGATACCTAAAAATAAGATAAAATATCGTCGGGAAGTAAAAAGTTATTAATTTGGAGCTTTAAGTATATATATATAGAACATTTATTTTTTATAATTATACATAATATTTATTATGTTGTTATTGATACGCGTTTTGTATTTTGTTTATTGAAATTTCATCTTCCAAAACAAGTATTGTTATTGTAAAAAAGCCACTTTCAATATTTTTCATCAAACCTGAGATGCTAATCTCGAGGAGCTTCTATGAAACGCTCATGAAGCCATGTTTCGTAGATTTGTGTAAACATTTTCAAAGTTTTGAATAAATACTGAACCAGTTTAAATTATAACTTCAATGTAGTATCTAGGTTACTGCCATAGAGTGAAAAGGATGGAAATTTTAATTCGAATTAACATGACATTATAATAAATGTTACATTCTGCGAGGGTTTGAATAAAGTAAAGTAATCTAGGCCCTTGAATACCTTATTTTAAATGAAAACTTATTCTTTTTTTCTAATTGAAAGCTGTAATATCAGTCCAAACCATCTTGAAACGTCTTAAATCTAGCTGGAGAGTAGTGCGGGAGCCGCAGCAGCGCCCTAGACGTGTTGTTATACTGGACCCGCAGAGCATTGTAAACCTTTTGGGTATAACTCCTATTGTAGTCGTATATAAAACATAGGTAATAAGTAATATATTATATACTAGCAAAACGTGTCCGATTTCACTGGCGTGAGTTAAATTAAAAGCCTTTTTTTTCCAGGGTAAGACCTTTTTTACCTGTATTTCTACATATCTACGCAGCAAGACTAGTATACCCGGAAAATGTGAAGTCTCTACGACCAATAATTTAGGTTGTGCGTTGTCTATATGTCCGTCAGTTCGGACACAGATTCTTATAGTTGGTATACACTTTATATTTGGTTTGCAGTGAAAAGTTAATAAACAGAAGGTTTTATTTTATATTTAAAAATGTTTGTAAATGAATAAGTGCTTCTCGTTTATTCTCGCACCAAACCTCGCGTGAATTTTCAGGTCATTAATTGTTCAGTCTATCCCGGAATTAATTTGCAAACAAATAGTTTGTGAATTCAATTTGGATGTTTGGACCGGAAGCTGTATCGAATGCTTCATTATTTATAGTTGACGTAACACTCGATAGAGGGCGTGGCGAGTGAGGTACTATTTATCACTGACCACCGAGTTAGTATTAGTTAGAGACCAACTCTTTCTCTCGCCCTAACCACAGAACTAGAAGAGGGGGCTCTTCTGCATGAGCAGTTTGGGGCAAATAAACATAATTTTTTATACATGTTTGTGTGTTCAATAAATAATTGAGAAATTAAGCAGTACAGATGTGACCTGCAACGCGTACCTGTTATCTTTTTTTAATTTTTTTTATAAAATTTGCTGATGGAGCAACGTTAGTTAGGAACGTGCCCTATACACTACTCTGCGTCCATCAACCTGAGGCATACAGGTGTTAAGTCTCATGTGCCTGTAATTACACCGGCACCCACACACAACCGGAACACGCGGCGCTGCTCACAGGCAGGAATAGGCATGGTGGTAGTACGCACCCGGACGAGCCCTTCACTAAAAGCTCTACTACTACTAAATCGCTTAGCATTAGTAAGGTCTAAAATAAAATAGACATTTCCTCTTGTTTTTGTATGTGTTAGCAACATTTTATTGAAGACAATATAACATTACTAACGAACAACCTCAACAGATTGCTAGAAAAACCAATCATAAAACAACCGCATAAAGACCAATATCGATTGACGAACACAGGTGAAATCATTTTTCACGAGACGAGCTATTGGAAGGCAATAATCTTGAACTTTTCCTATTAGCCGGCTGATTGCAGGAGTTGTCTCGATCGAGGTTTTAATTTGAAAAGTTGCGCTATTCTTTACTATGGAACTGTTCGAGCATGCGCGTGTGTGTGTGTGACCTCTTGCAACTGATAGATTGCCGTGCCCTACCAGGCTCATGTTGAAACTTCAATTTATAGTTTTAAAATCTTCCGTACACACAACATGAACGCAATAAATATATTCGATTCGATTTGTTATTGGAGGACGTGTCAAGAAGTGGTATCTTCAAGATCGTTCTGTTACCTACCAGATGTGGCGATCCCAGCTTATGAGCTTATGAGCTGTAAGATGTCGTAAGGGCCATAAGAGGTGACTTAGGGAAGGCACCATGAGATAAGCAACAGCATCTCCCGAGTACCAGTACCGCCTAAGCTTTGAATGTCTTATATATCTATTAAACACTATATACCTCTAAGGGAACCCTTACACATCGTCGAGTAGGTACTGTAAGATCGGAGGGGATATCTACCGCGCTCGGGGAATAAAGTCGTGATGATATTTCTTTCTTTTCTTTTCTATTTACGCTACATAGACTGATGACGATGTTGGCTACCTTTCTGGTTTACCAATATCTTCATTACCATTTACCATTTAACCTATAGATTTTAATACTATATTATTGAATTTATTTTTTTATTTGTATTTTGTGAAGATTGTAATTAAAATTAATCCCTTGATATTTCAGTTTCCATTTGATTGAATTGAATACATATTATTTATTCAACAGTTCTGAAAGACTGTAGATAGGTACATAGTTTGAGTGCTCGCCTAAGCTTTTAAAATCATAACCTTTGACTGAGGATTTTACGTAAGTTGGATGGAAATTCGAAATAACACAAAAGCCGCGGAATTCCTTGGGATCTCAACCAAATCTAGCGTCTTTAAGGTTTATTTTATACTTAACCGTAATCGTGAGCAGAGCCACTCGTGGGGCGGGTGGTCGACAGAAAGTAACCCGCCTCCAATATTGCGAATTGGTAAGCAAAAAGATTTTCATAATCCAAGTATTTATTGGCTGTTTACTTCAAAAGCTTTCATAGCTTATTAAAAGTTGAGAGCTAGCAAATAAACAGTAATGTTTTCAATCGATCAATGCTTCAGAGATTTTTTCGAGGCAAAATATTAATTTTGTATAGAATTTTCTTTGCGAACTGAAAAGGCGTGCTTACTCGAGTGTAATCAGAGATCGGGAACAAAGTGAGATGTAGAAGAATTTGAATATACTGCGAGTTAAATATTTAAAAGATGAAAATAAAATCAGCATCATTCCCACCCACAACTTGATTTCACCCACTCCTCCTTATGTGTGAACCACTTTTGATGGCTCTGTGTTTGTCTCATCCAGCAGGTCAGGTGTAGGTACCCTTGGAAATGATATATCTTTGAAGTTTTGTACTGTGGTTTTGAGTTAAACTGCGGGGCCTCGGTAACCGATTCCACAGTGAGTTTGTCGCTGCTGACATGCCGCGCAGTCTAACTCGAAACGACAACACGAGACTTTGTTAATCGGTTTTTAGAGAACGTCTTGCAGAAGATGTTAATAACATGAAGTCACTCAGTTACTCCATCTGCCATTCCCTCGTCTTGTCAGGTGTCTCTTGAACATCAAAGATTTTTTTTATGCTACTGCTGGTCCTTCAAGCATATGCTCCACATGATGTTGAGTGGTAACTTTCACCTATAACAAAGTATTGCGTCCACCAACCAGAGGTATCCTGGTGATAAGTTTCATATGCCCATAATTTCATAGTGACATCCACACCCTTCAAACTGGAACACACAGCAATGCGCGCAGCACTGCTTGGCGGCAGAAATGGTACGGTGGTAGTAATTCTTAGGATGAGCCCTTTCACAAAGAGCTCTACTACTATTAATAGCTTAAATAATATTCTCTGACATAAAGTAAAGCCTGTGCGCTCACAAACATAAACTATTTATTGGAATGTCTCGTTTTATTGTATTTGATGAACTATACAGATCCTTGTTTGCGCTCGTCATAAAAATTTGATAGCAACTCCAAGATGGGTTACCTATCTTGTTCCTCTTATTATTCTGGAGGCTTCGAAGGGAATCGATCCGGATTTATTGCCTTAGACGGTGAGAGGTGAGAGCAAAGTTGTGTCACGTTGCCTCTAAAAATATCTTAGAACGTAACGAAAAGAATATTCGATACTTTTTCATAGAAATCTGATTTACTTGATGTTAACTCGGCGAGGCACGCCCGCTTTTTGTTCCGCAGAAATTAAGAACAGAACAATATCGAGTTACGGACAAAAACTCCCTTACATTTAATAAACCAGGATTTGGGATAATCAGTAACAAAATAACAGAAACAGCCTCATTAATTTAATTCCCAGGCATGGTAAATATTCTATATAATTTTTTTTTTTTCATATCAGGCAGACGAGCGGACGGGCCACCTGATGGGAAGTGATCACCGTCGCCCATGGACACCTGCAACACCAGAAGCGATGCTGATGCGCTGCCGACCTTTCAGGAAAACATAACCCCGTTTTTGTTTACTCCGTAACTCCGTTTTCAGGAAAACATAAACATAAATGTTAGTTGCAAGTGGTACAGTGCCAGGTTAGGTCATTATAAAATAGTAATACTTACGTCTTACTATAAAATTACTTACTTAATATTACATAGTTAATATTATTTAGTTGTTTTCCTATGACTGAACTAAAACCTCCTAAAACTGTATTAAACAGTAAGTAATACCTACCTATTATCTACTAAAGATGTTTACAAAATGCAGGAAATGCATTCAATTACCAGACATGGTAGGGCACCGGCGCGGGCGCCGTGTAGTTAGATCTCAGATGTTTTGTTCGTAAACAAGATAGACACGACTGAACTTCAAATTCAATCAAGTCAGAGCGGCTGTGCAATAAACGATGGGCTTTGGTTAATTATAGCAGCGACGGAGTTTGGCCAACAATGGAGTCACTAATCCTGTTTACTATGATGTTGCCGGCGCTCATCGCGAAACATCGCTCCTGCAAATCTGTGGCGATGCGCGGTGGTGCAAGTGCAAGTGGAAAGCGAATAAACTAAACAAGGAAGAGGGATTAAAAAAAACAAAAGTTTCACGACTTAATCCCGGCACGGTAGATTTTCCCTCAGATCTCTTAGTACCAAGTCAACCTACTCAAGATTTTGAGAATGTCTAATGGGGGTAGTCAGACCTACGTCCAAATATTACATTCGATACATACCCATATTTTACAGTAGTTGATATTCTAAACGTGACGGGTTGCATGTCCTGGTTTCCTCATGATGTTTTCCTTCACTGTTTAAGAACACTGGCAATGTGTACATAATTTTTTCAAGGGGGATAACTCTCTTAACAAATTTAAAACGATACAAAAAAAGTCAACACGAAAAACTTTGGTCAGAGCAAATATTGAATTTTGATAATATTTTAAAATAAATGATCAGTTAATAGCTTTTTCAGAATCTTGTTTAATAACTAAAATAATAATATTGCTAGATTACCCTCGCACTGTGCATTTGCATTTTCACTTTATTTGTCATTTCAAAACTGTCTGATTTTCTGATTGACTACGTGTGGGTAGTCATAGTGCTAACCATCATCATCACCAACAGCCTAACCTTGGAGCTATCTGCCGGTGCGGTGTTGCAATATAAACAGCCTTGTATGGCACTAATTGTGACCAACTCATAAAGCTCTAACTTAGTTCACCTAACACAATTTGTTTACATACAAAGTTACTCGTGCTTTCTAGAACTTTTAGAACTTTCTGGAACTCCCGTAACTTGGGCTGTCACAGTTCTAAAGTATGGTGTCAATACGATTTTGCCAAACTCTATGTTACTATTGCAGTTTAGTGCTGCAGATAAAATCTGTCGTGGAAGTTGACGCTAGCACACCCATAAATTAAGTAAAGTTGTTCAATTTGCTTTGTTGTTTTGTTGAATAAGTAATATTTGCGCCAAGATGCTTTGTAAAAGGAATATATAAATAAAACCGGTCTAGTGGGAGTCGGAATCGCACACGAAAAATTCCGTACCATTGTCTATGATAAAAACGAAAAAAAAAACACTTTTGTTGTATGAGATTTGTTATATGTTATAAATATATATTTTATTCTGTTCTTTAGTATTTGTTCTTATAGCGGCAACAAAAATACATCATCTGTGAAAATTTCAACTCACTAATAAAACTTCAACTCTCTCACAGACTGACAGCGGAGTCGTAGTAAAAGGGTCCCGTTTTATCCTTTGGGTACGAAACCCTAAAACGGTAGGAAACAACACGTCTGGCTTGTGATTGTATTGACAGCCGTCACAGTTCTGTTGGTAGCTCTTCCTTCTGGGCTGGTTCATAAGGTTGATCTCCACTGACAACAAACATTTGTGTAAAGCACACTGATGTTTGTTTTGTGTCTGGGTAGCGTATTCTATGTATGTATTTACAAATAAAATTATCTAGGCATAATGGAGAGCCAATTACGCTCACATACTAAATCGAAATCGTATTTAAACAATACCAAAATAACATAATTACAAAAAATAATAAATACCAACCAAAGTGCCACTAATATCTATTAAATGTAAAGAAAACGTATGAATCAAAGTGACTCTAGCGAACAGAACAGTATTCAGTAAAATAAAATAATAATAATAATATAGCATAAATTTAGAGTAACGTATCAAAGGCAATTTTATGTCGCCCAGGAGGGTGCTCCAGTACTCTATCAGAATAATAATTGAAAAAAACTGGCGTTTTTAAATTAGTGTCGTCCAGACAACCAGAGGTCGGTCGAACTGGCAAAATTTTTGCTACTAGTAGATGTATTCTGTAGCTGTAGTGATCCCGGCAGACAGTGGGATTCCTTCATCACCTTCCTGGGTAAGAGAATTCGCTAGGAGACGAGCAGTAGTAACTCCGTATTCAGTAGAGTAACACTACACTGCACACCACACCACCAATCACCAATCTGCTTGTCATGCGTTGTGATGACTAAAAACGTCCCCATGTCCCCAAATATGGGGGTATGTAAGTATTGGACTTATTTAGGCTGATGATGAAGTGAGGGTGACGGTAACAGGTTAAAAAGACGTTCCTTTTTGTATGAGATGTTTTCAATATTGCGTGGCCGGCATTATCTGTCAGTGACGAGTATCTCGGCCTACCCAAAAATCTCATTATTGTTTGCAGTAAAACTACCGCACCCCAATAATATCTCCTAAAATAAGATAGCCAGTAAAACATTTACGATTTGTATCGGTGCACGCCCCTCATAAAAACTTGATAGGCGCACTTTATGGAATATAAGAAACACTAGGTACTGAAATTTCATACAACCTGAAAGGAGATATGAAATCAGGAACCACATTTTTTTGATCCAGATTCTTTCTAACAACAAAAAGAATTTATTCAGTAAAAATCAGGGATCATCTTAAAACGTCTTAAATCTAGATGAATCTAAGCACCAGTTTCTCGCAACTAAGCCTAGCCAACTATAAATTCATTTATTGTTTCTATTTCTACATTTATTACCTTCCATTATATCGAACTACGCAGTTCAGTATAATGGTTTTTCTTATAATTCCATATCCATTATTAATTTCATAAATATTTGGACTTCATCAGTGTGTTATCTAAAGTTACTTAATTGTACTTAGTTATATTATGATATTTGAGTTTTCAATAATCCGTAGTGTTTTTTATCATTCCATATCTCCCCCGTCTTCCTCCCACCAATCGTAGTAATACACTTACAATAACAGTATTCATAAATTAATCTACTCAATGCAATTAAATTCGTGGTTAAAATTGACTGAAGT
Organism: Electrophaes corylata; assembly: GCA_947095575.1. Taxonomy (NCBI): domain Eukaryota; kingdom Metazoa; phylum Arthropoda; class Insecta; order Lepidoptera; family Geometridae; genus Electrophaes; species Electrophaes corylata. Next base: position 203,404 of record OX352704.1, read on the forward strand.
ACAGTTAATAGATGTTTCTGTTAGGTACTCTTACTACGAGTAAGTTGTTGAGTATATTTTGAAAACGTTGCACAGGCACTTTTGTCGGCAACTGTACCTTAATTTATCTAAAAGCTTTACCTCGCTCGGTAGTTAACCACTATTTAGTGCTTAAAAGCGTTTCAGAGTTAGAATCGTCAGTTCTAGGTCTTCTGGGTCCAATGAACGTGTATGTTGAATGAAATGTATTATTCTCTCTGCAGTCTTACTAGCTGTTTTATTTGCTTCCAATAGTTTTATTGAAAATTTCGTCCGCAAAAAAGGAAATAGCCTCTCGACTTTAATCCTCAGGCACAATAAATATCCACTCAGATAGTTTACTACTTCAAGAGCATTTGAGAACATTATAGACGCATGAGATTTTGAAGTTATTTTAATTCTTACAACACCACTCCGCACGAAGATAACATTTAGGTTTTTAGGTTCACCTAGCTGTAAGATGATTTTAAATTATTTTTAATCCACATAACATTTTGATATAAATTACTATTTCGCAGTAGTTGGTATTCCATATATGACGAATAATATGACGAGTTGCAAGCCCAGCGATAGTATTGTAAGAAATGCCATTAGCTTGAAAAAAAACGACCCTAAGTTTCCTTTTTAAGTTTATAGCAATAACGATTTTTTTTTATTCGCAGTTAATGAGTATCGTCAATTCTTTGGAAGATTAAAAATTAGGTTCTTATTTTGTCATCTTAACTTTTTTCTTTAGGATCGCGAGCGTACTTTGTAAATGATATTCCCCAGAGATGCTATTGTGGGGTGCGTGGTTGGAGCATTCATGGTATTTGTCATGGTTTACGAGCATGCCAAGCCGGCAATTGGATTTTTGAATTTGTGTAAACTTGTTAGTAGTACACAGTGGGTGGGTTGTGGGCATTTTATGATTGAAACATAAATAATTCTAATTCTATAATATAGAATATACTTTAGTAGTTAATTTCATTTAGTTACTTTTATCAAAGTATATTCGATCCAAACTTAACACTTCAAATGAACACTGCGGATAATTTCAGAAGTTTACAACGAGTAAAGCCAGGTGCTATCAATAACGTCTCAGATTCTCAAGTTGTTCTAAACTTAGCATCTAACTTAGACTCGACGTTATGGTGTGAAGTTAGAGTATTCATCCAGGTAAGTTTATCGGCTGGGTGCTGAGGTATTCAATTTATGTTTCAATTCGTATCAGGAATCTATCTAAGAAGATTAAACTCACAGTTGTCCAGCATCAAATCATGCCAGCCTAGTACTTTTACTAATCTAATTAAGTAATCATTTACTAATTATGTAAGCTTTAGGGGTGTAGGTGCCAGTGAAATGACAGGCACATGAGGCCTAACACCTGTATGCCTCAGGTTGATGGACGCTGAGGAGTACATCGTAGGGCATGTTCCTAAAATAGTCCAATAGTAATACAATGAGTCAGGTTTCTACAGGTTTTCTCATTTCTGATTCTGTCTTGTAGGGAAAATGTGAGCATAGCTCTCTCCATAGCCCTTTATACGACTTTGAGCTTGTGTCTTTGAGACCAATAGTTAGCGACCACGTCTTAAGTTTCATAAGTAATCATTGGTAACACACATCTGATTAGACTTTAGTCTTGAGGATTTGTAGTATGTGTATATGTATATGTATGTCATGAGAAGGGTTCTATTCTAAGCCTGCGTCAGCACACTTACCTAAGTAGGTACTGTTATTTTTTTCAAACAACATAATTTACTCTAGTACATTTTGTATCTTGAACATAATTATAGCAAAGTCTGTACACGCCGAGTTGAAAGGAAAACACAGTCTGGAAATGCAAATATTGTGTCCAGTAGCAAACAAAACAGTAGGTCTACACTACAGTTGAACTGAGAAAAGTGCTCAGACCGAAGCCGAAAAATATTTTTTCTCATTCGGCAAAAATACAAATACAAATACAAATCAATACTTTACCTACCTTAGGTATCATTAGGTTTGCTAATTAAAAAAGCTAAGTGGTAATAAAAAGGGGCAACGGGAGCTAAAAATCGCTGAGGAATAATGATAAAGCAACCATAAAGCTAAGCTGGGAAATAAAAGGTTCGAATAGCGACCAGGAGGCAGAAGACGAAAGGTAGAACACCCTTTCACCCGATGGTCCGACGACGTTGTTAGGGTCGTGGAGTGCACTGGCTCTCCGCGATAGCGAGAGAAAATGCTCAAAATAGTTATTTCTGGAAACCAACACTGCTGGACATAAGCCTTCCCTGTCTAGATGCGAACTTCTACAGGCTGTTGAAGTCTTACTGCCTTAGACTAATTTTTCCTCAAAGTTTGTGTCTTAGATGTGATAAATCACGTGTTTTAGATGTTTCTTACGGTCCTTGGTCCAGTTTTTAGGGTTCCGTACCCAAAAGGGTAAAACGGGACCTTAATACTAAGACTCCGCTATTTATCTGTCTGTCTGTTCATCTGTCACCAGGCTGTATCTCATGAAGCGTGATAGCTAGGGAGTTAAAATTTTGACTGATGATGTATTTCTGTTATAACAACAAATACTAAAAAACAGAATAAAATAAACATTTACGGGGCTCTCATACACCAAACGTGATTTTTTGCCGTTTTTATTCGTAGATTATGGTAGTGAACCCTTCGTGCACGAGTAAGACTCGCACGTGGCCGGTTAGATTCGGGTACATTCGAAATAGCGCGTTGCCTTGCCCAACCCTATACCGAATACAATACTGTACAATGACTTTAGAGTAGTTCACAATGGCACTTGTTGCACCGAGTGTTCCGTATTTTTCATAGCTTGTTCATTACTCCGGTAGTGGTTCCGAGCATTGGACTGCCTCTACTTGTTTTTAAGTATCACGTTGGACTATTGCTTCTGTGTTGGTTCGGCTTGGCTTAGCACTGCGGTACTTTGATTGTGGGTTTTACTTTTATAAATAGCCTTCGCCTCCAGCTTTGCACTTGTGGTTTATAAAGAGTAGTACAGGGTGGGGCAAAAGTAATCATCCGATGTTCTTTAGCTGTAATTTTTTTTTTAATGGAAAATCTTTGGTTCTGCTTGTAAAATTTGTTTACTTAATCCATTAGAATTTATTCCATTAAGTTGAAAAAATGATATCCGTCAAGTGCCCGCTGCCAGAGTTGATGACCATACGGGCCTGTTTTATGGCATTTTCCATTACTCTTGCCAGAATTTCGGGCGATAGGTTCTCGCATTCCTGGCGAATATTCTCCTTAAGAGCTTCGAGAGTCTCAGGCTTGTTGGCGTTAACCCGTGACTTCAAAAAACCCTATAAAAAGAAGTCTGGAGCGGTTAAATCGGGCGATCTGGCCGGCCAGTGCAAATCACCAAAACGAGAGATTAAGCGACCCGAAAATGCTTTACTTTTGCCGAAAATTATCATGAGCGATGAGGCTCATTTCTGTATGGCCATCAACTCTGGCGGCGGCCACTTCACCGATATCATATTTTCAACTTAATGGAATAAATTCTAATGGATTAAGTAAACAAATTTTACGGGCATAACCAAAGTTTTTTCATTAAAAAAAAAATTACAGCAAAAGAACATCGGATGATTACTTTTGCCCCACCCGGTATTTGTGATATCTAGCCAGATCATTACGTATTCTTTTGTAATTTAATGGTGTTGACTTTATTTCAATACTAGTTTTGTAAATAGTTTTAACTTTTATAAATAATGTGTATATTATGTTAGATTTTATAATTTACAATATTTTAATATTGGAGTAGTAATCAAATGAATTATATTCATTTTTTCTTGTCGTTTGTTCTGATATTCTGTTTTACTGCTAATTTAACTCGTGCGACCTTAATTGTTTGTGTGCAGTCTCTTAACTGATGACCTCAAAGCTCAGTTATAAGTAGAACTGCCTTCTGCGCTGTAGGTGACGGGTTCGATCCTCACCGAGAACGAACATTTCTGTGGTGAATATAGATGCTTGTTCTCTGCAATAATTGGTTTGACTGTGACGAGCAATCAATAAAATTATACCCATAATACAAATAACGCAGAGTAAAATGATATTGGAAGTCATAAATTCAGCTGAAAGTCCTTTTAAATTTTCCGTTTCAAGAATCTCAAACGTATTGCAACGTTTATTGAATCCGTCTGGTATTTCGTAATAACTGAACCACGAAACAAGATCTGCAGCGTGGCCGGAACGCCGAGAACGTCATTCAACCCCGTCCAATCTTTTGCAATATCAATATAAGTACAAACATCCAGCAACAAATGAAAATTCATTTCAGTTTCCATCCTTTGATGTCTTTTTGAGAACTTGCAGAGGTCAACAATTTAGAGGGGTTCAGCTTATCTTGTTATCACAGTTGTAGGTACCTCCTCTGCACTCCACCGCACCGACTCGATGGATTCATGTCATTATTGGGATGGAAAAGGCTCAAGACCTTTGTTTCTAGAATTTTGTAAATTTTTATCATCATCATCATCATTTTCCTTGCCCTTATCCCACTTTACGTGGGGTCGGCACAACAGGTCTATGTAAATTTTTGTATTTGCCAAAATTTAAATTGGTCTATCTTTTAAACTTATACCTTGAAATACACCCCAAACATTTATGTTTCCATCCCCATGCTTCGCTGCATTTTTCCATAACTTAGGGTTAAGTACTTAAAAGCAATAATATATTTTGCTAAAAAGTATAATCCATGGATACAAAATGCAAAGGCATTACCGACGTAATCTTTATTAAGAAATAAAGATATTTTGCTGATTTTTTTATTGTTTTGGTATCCATTTACTATACTTTTTTGCATTATCTAATGTTGCTTTTCAGTGCTCCTTCTTGAAAATTGGTACTCTATATATATATTCTTCCAAATAACTGTACATCAAAACTTCTTATAAGTTCAGAACCCGTAAACGTATCAGCCTTTGCTGAACAAACAATCAAGCGAATCAAAGAAATCAAATCAATTGAGGCGTAGCGTGTGCGTCTTTTGAACTTTGCGGTATATTATGCTCTCGGCATAATTGCCTTTACATGTTTTCTGTCTTACCTTTGCCTTATTTAAGTTTAGATAAGCCGTACAATTAGATTGCCGAATAAATTCTTTTTGAAAAACAATAGTTTAAGTCTCTGTAAAATCCTATTTAGTAATTTTTTATTTGAAAAATAAACTTTTCCGTTCCGTCGTCCGTTCCGCTTTGACTCCCTCACCAAACTAACTGCGAACTTGGAAATATATTAAACATAGTTAGTTAATTATTTATCCAGCGGCCAGTACTTTTGAAGTACTACTTTAATTGGCGATAAATTGGTTTTCATATGTGAGTTGTTAATAGTTGTGTTAATTGAGTATGAATCATTAAAACATATTAATAAAGTTATTATCGTATGTGGTTTGGCTCGTATTTTATATCAGACTAGCTGACCGGTGCCCACTTCGTTGGGCGGTAAACATGCTTACTTACAAATCTTAACTGAAGTAGTACTCGATGTCACCAACAGATGGCGTTAATACGGCATAAAATAGCGGCCGTTCGCAGTTTCGCCAGCGTGGCAGTTTATATCAGTTCCCGTTATTTTTTCGGGATAAAAAGTAGCCTAAGTTACTCCTTGTTACATTAGCTATCTGCCAGTGAAAGTCCCGTCGAAATCGGTCCAGCCGTTCCAGAGATTACACGGAACAAACAGACAGACAGACAGACAAAAATTTAAAAAAATGCTATTTTGGTATATGTATCGTATATACATTCCTATGCATGTAGTAAAAAGCGTTATTTTAATATTACAAACAGACACTTCAATTTTATTTATTTGTATAGATTTTGTCATAAAACTATATGACATTATGAATTAATGTCCTTTTTATAAAACACCTGCGTAGGGAGCCGACCTCGCGTCAGAGCCGCGCGCGGGTACCTAACTCATAGATCTAAACTACTCCCCTGCACGCGCACTCCCAACTTGGTGACGCTCACTTCGCAACGGGCCGTGCAGCAGAAAACGTAATATTTTAATTTCGCCATAACTTCAAAACCAAACGTCCAATTCTAATCATTTAAAGACCAAATATTATCTACATGAACTGTACTTAGTGATAAAATAATTTATTTCGATAAGGATTAATAGTATGAGTAAAATAAATGCGTTTAAATGTAGTCCAAAAAAAATTGAAGATTTTTAAATAAAAAAATGGTTGTTGTGCCTCACTCGACATAGATAGGTATAGTGTGTCGCTGACTTTTTTGTAGATATTTATAAGATCTACAATTATGTAGAACATTTTATGGTTCTATCTTTTATAGTTTAGGCAGCGTACGCAAAATAAGTAACTTTTCTGGTTGATTTTTTACACCTTGTGTCTGAAAAACCCAAATATTTTACGGAACGCTATTTTTTTCCAAAATAAAATATAGCCTATGTTACTCAGTGATAATGTAGCTTTCTAATGAAAAAAGAATGATTAAAATCGGTCCAGTACTTTTTGAGTTTATTCATAACATACAAAAATACAAAAATACAAAGCTTTCCTCTTTATAATATTAGTGTAGATTAAATTTTGAATTCTTTATTGCGTTTTATGTTGTTACAATGGATATACAAATGGTAGGTACATTTCAAACACATGACCCTGTTAAGGCACAGCGAATATGAAGTTGCTAAGTGACTATATTATACTTAAGGTAGGTAAGGTTACAACTTTTTCATTTATACTATTTCTAGCGAAATGCGCGTGATTTTACCCACGTGAAGTTATTTTTATACAACCTTACAACTCCGGTGGACTCGTCTAAAGGTTGAATTTTGAGAATTTATTTCTTAATACTATGCGCGCCAAGACAAATATATACTTACCCTAAAAATTTGAAGTATAGATAAGTCTACTAGTGGCTGTGCGTTACCTTTATTGAACAGTTGTATGTAATCATATGACATGTAGGATATAGCTTATAGTATTAGCAAGCTAAAATGACAGCGAGCCGGCCATGTTTGCCGTAGAACCGACTATTGTTGCAGCAAACGAATACTTGAATGGAACCGCGTTCAGTTAAGCGTAGTGTCAACTGTCGACTCAACGTTGATAGTACCTTAAACGTGATAGACCGCTTTAGTTTTTGTGCTAAATATAATGCTTCTTTCCTCTAAAATTGTGTATTAAGTACTTAAAATAGCCAGTTCACGTACATTTATATATACGAAATCTGTGAAAGATAAACTAGCCATAATTTCCTTTTAGTTATTTGTATAAAAAGGAAATCTAGCCCACAGAAGTGCATTAAAATTCTCTTCTCATTCAATTACAAGTATCTTCTCATGATATTACAGTTAATGTGGTTGGAAGGGCCCATTCTCGCGTAGTGTGCCTGTTCGCGGACCGTCCGCTGACCGCATAGCCGTTATCGCCCATAATATCGCTATTTATAAATAATTAAGGTTTCAACCCTATTTATATTAACATGCTTATGTAAGGTGGTGGGATCGATCCCCACCAAAAACAAATATTTGTATGTTGAACATAGATGTTTGTTCTGTGCCATCTAACCTGTTTTTTCACCTGTTTCTCACGACCACCTAGAAGTACTGGCAACAAACTTACGCTTGGTTCCTACCGTTTTCTTAATTATAAAAAAATAATTAAACAAAATTAATATTAATGTAAATAGTAAAACTCTAGTGTGGTACCAATCTAATCCAATAATACTCTACATAATATCACAACAGACACAAACTCTCTTGGTGAAACTATAATACTAAAAATATTATTATCCCAAAAATTATTCCCTCGAGTGGGATTTGAACCTACGACCGTCCTCTTAATACGCGTTAGGGTCGTGGGTCCACTCGAGGAAATAATTTTTGGGATAATATAAAAATCTTTGTGATTTCCTTAAGTGCAGATGAGCATTATAAAAACTAACAAACTATAAATACTATCTTCAAACTACGGACTCCGAAAGCGGCTGTATTTAAGGGACATAAATACAACATTTAACGCACATTATTTTACACAAATATTTAACATCTAGTATTTAACCTACCTAGACATTACAAAATAACTCTGTTTTCGAACTGCAGGCCCTTACTATGGGTAAAATACAGAATTAAAATCACTGGCCCAAATTGAAGAACACGGATTTTTTTTCATTTTTCTATTTCTGTTTTTATTGTTCCTTATAAAATGTGTTTTTTGATATTTTTGTCGTAAACCTATGGACTTAGTAATAAAACCTTTTATTTTAAATAAAGAAAGAAAGAAAGAAAATATATTTATTTATCCCCAAACCACACAATTACATGAATATTGGGCGTGCACACTGTAGAACACTAGGTTTACTTAACATAACTAAAAAAAAAAAAAAAAAATTACAAACAGTTCTCCCTCCTGGTTTGAGAGGTTACCTTTACCAATAATAGTTGAGTTATTTTTCAAGGCATGTTGACCGAAGACTTCCTTGCTGTGCGTGTTTCACTCTGTTATGACCCTGGAAATCGAAAGACGGTAAGGTTTGCCCGTATTAGCCACCTACTTCCGTCCTCTCAGTGATTACGAGGGACAAAACTTCTTATGTCGTGACAACGGACACCTAATGAAGTGGTGATTACTGTAAAGTACCCTGTCCTACCTTTACCGTTCTCTGTAAACTAACCGTCCACGACGATAGCTCGGGCCGGCCTGTGACGTCATTACCTCGTTACGGATAACCTATTTACTATTCTGATATATTTTTTTATTAACGTTTACTTACCAAGAAATTTACAAAAGTATATAAAAAAAAAAAAAAACTCTAAACTTTTTAAGTACTTATTTTATTTTTCACGACGAAATTTCTTTACGAAAAATCATGGTCTCAGTTTGTCGAAGTGAAATTACGTACGTTTTTAATATAATGGGTTAAAGCAAGGAACAAATTTAAGTTTAAAAGCTCTTGTAAAGCGGCTAAGTATTAATCCATCGCCTATTGAAAAGTTGTCTGCGGTTTTAAAGTTATCCTAAACCCTTTTTTGCTTTTAGAATACTTATAAAGTTTTAAGTTAAAGTGACAATGGGCAGACTAATAGCTCATAGAAATGGTAATGGAATACAGGGTCTCGGTAAAAAGAATCAGTGGGTGCGTCAATTAAGATGACTTATAGAACGCATCTATGCTGGTACATGTTGCGAGCGATATCATTGAAGTTGTAGACCGCTATGTTTATTTGGGTCGGACGATCCAACTAGGTAAGTCCAACTTCGACGAAGAGGTGAGTCGACGAATCCAACTAGAATGGGTAGCGTTCGGGAAATTGCGGCACATTTTCTCGTAATAGATACCGCAAAGCTTCAAGGCAAAAGTCTATAATCAGTGTATGTTACCAATGATCACTTATGGAACTGAGACGTGGTCGCTTATTATAGGTAACACACAAACTCAAAGCCGCACCAAGGGCTATGGAGAATGTAGGCTCTGTACCCTACACTCTTATAGAGTTTGTTGTTGTTATGAGTTAAATAAAATAGTAAGTTAAAGTTCACTTGTTTAATAAGTAAGTGGTAAGGTTATTGAGCTGATTTGTGCTATGACGTGTTGTCGTTTACGAGGTTGTAGTCAACTCAATGTAATTGGACGGAAAACCACGGCATAGCATAAAATGCTGACCCGCGAGAACATGTACTGATACTGTGCGGTCTACACAAGCCGTACTAAGAGAGCTTCCTGGGAGTTTCAGGAATCAGAAATGAGTAAATCCGCAGAAGAAAAAGGTCATCAACATAGCTCCCTGATTCAGCAAGTAGATGTGGCAAAAGACAGCCAGGCATAGGCCATAAGACGCATTAAAATGATTACCGATTCAGTTCAAAGGTTTTAATATAGTTTAAGGTAAAACAAAAGAACAGATCCAACACCAATACTGATGTTACGATCAAACAAATGGGTACTAAAGAAGCAAGCACAAGTTTTTACATTTCAGTTTATTTTGATGCTTTGCACAAACTGTTCAACAAGTCAACAGCGACTGCAGTCACCGTCTCACTCCCGCACAGACTCGGAGGCTGCGGTGTCCATCTGTCCGCGTTTGTACGGATATTGGTATAACTATAATAACTGTAACAGTATACTTTCACATAAGTTTTATAATTAAATGTCTGTAGTATAATATGAATGTTTGAGATTGTTGACTCGGTCCTCGTTACTGAATCACATACTGTTATAAAAGTTGTTTTAAAACTCGTATTGTACACAAACAACTTTAAATTGAAAATGTGTAAGGTAGCCTACAAATTTCATTTCATTAGAGCGAAATGATTAATAAATAATTTATAATTATAATTGAACAAGAAGTACGTCTGAATGGAAGGGTGAGTGCGGGTTAATTGGGCCATTTTCATTACGGAACAAATGAAATTCAAACACAATAAAAGCAAATGTTCGGTTCTATAACAATAACAGTAGGTTTCATTCTGTTTTGACAATCTAATGATTATTTTATTTCAAAAGGATTTGCTATAAAGAGGTTGCGTTTTACTTTTTTTTTAAACCAAGGTCACCAACATGGCTTTCACAAGTAGCAAAGCAATGGCAGGCTATATAGCTCGTAAGCCTGACAACCACACAACATCTGGCTCAAGGCAAAGCATTAGACCTACATTTCGTATAGAAGTGAATACTAGAGCAGACGGCACGGATCTGTTCTCTCTAACATACAAAATGTCTGAGACAGTCAACGTAGTCCTGAGGGTCACGTATGTTCTTTTTTAAGTCTGTCTCGTCGGGTGTCTAGTACTCCCATTTTGTAGGTACATTTAGTACCTGATTTGATTTTGGTTTTGCTACTTCATCATTTAAAGTTTTCGAATGTAAGTATGTTTAGACGAATCAAATTATTTTCTTTCTGTCTTTCCTCCGATAAAAAACGACATTGTAATATCGACTTAAAATCACGCGGGGAAGTTATTTGTAGCTTATAACTTTTTTATTTTTTGGATTTCAGAGACGTAAATAGTCGGTAAGGTCTTATGTACCTGTGATTGCTTACTGCTTAACTTGAATATATTGGGTAATCAAAACCTCATTAATCCTGACTGAAATTGCTGAGATCCCGCACCGATATGACGTTTCCTAATTATCGTTGAGACGATACCGCTCGTTAACTACCGATAAGTATTGGTAACATGAAGTACGACACACTGGATACGAGGAATTTGGTGGATGCGTGTTTAAAGGTTATGCGTAACTGCGCTTAACCTTTGTCTACACTGGAGTTACATTTTGGAATTCCATTCATATTACACCTCTTCGCACCTAGACGATGATAATTATACTCTAAAAATTGCGCTTCTCTACAGCGCAATCTTCAGGTATATTATGTTTGTAAGGAATTTAATATACCTGTGCAATGTTTATGTCAGTCAGTCAGGACAAAGGTTTTTATAATTGGTATAGATAGATAGGGAAACCGGTGTTATTTATCATCTACCATTTTTATGATTACTTAAAAAAATTTTTGGCTGATCCTTCAGGTATAAGATTATACTACAAAATCTAGATTGTATTCGGAACAAACATGTTGGACAACAGTAGGTAGTCTTCAATCAGCGGCGACGGGCTTGCAACCTGTCACGTATGAAGTACTTACTGAGCGCTGCTAAATATGGGAATGTGCCAAAGCAAATATTTGTACGTGTTTTTGACTAACTCCGTTAGACACCAGCTTGGTACTCAAATGTCTGTGGGGATATCTACCATGCCTGGGGATTCAAGTTTCATCTTTGGTCTGTTTTTCTTACATTTGAAATTCATCTCCATATTTTTCTATATCCCTGATAATTATTGACAGGTTGTATGTATAACGACGCCAATATCAGCCTGCTAACTGGTCCGTGCGGCAAATTAGTTGGCGTGGGTTAATTGCTTGCCAGGCATGTTTTGTTAGTAACGGTGGTATAAAGCAGGGTAAAGGCGTGTTTATACGGTGTCATAGTTTATATTTCGATAGAAAAATCCTTTGGTGCACGACAGAATTCGAACCCATTGGAACGGACGACCTTAAGATTAGAAGAAGGGGTCACTCCAACTAGACCACTGGTGTTCTAAAAATATAAGGTACATTTAGAACTGGCTTGCAAATATCATTTAATTTTTTTTTGGCACTTCTGTCTATGTTAATTCAGGTGTTTCACTCAGTTCGTGGGTGACAGTCTAGTGCCGACGCAGCTTTGAATCATTCGTCAGGCGACGAGTGGTTCGATGATGCGTTCACACTGAGGTGAGTGCAGGAACATCGGAGGGTTTTAGTCGGTTTGCTGTCGGTTGTGCTTGCAGCCGACGGAGAGCCCGATATTCCCTCTCATTCTCCCCGAGAAAGAGAAATGAGTAAGGCATTTTCCCCTGTAACAAAAGGTGTTTCATTCAGTTTCAGTGCAAGGTTTGATGTAATATGAACCGTCTGCTCTGCAATGCTCTGCCTCGCTGAATATTTTCTAACAAGTAAGCTTCGCTTTAGTATATTTGTTTACTGGAGAAACAAGATTGATTAAATTACAACACAAAAAAATGGCTTAGGGTTTTCATTAAATTGTAATCAAACACGCTCTAACTCAGCATAATGCTAGATATTGGATACTAAATCTGCCATTAGTTTTGGTTCAATAACAAAATTGTGAAAGGTAATTTTATCCAAATGAAGAAAACATCGGTCAATTACAAATCCAACGAAAATATAAATATTCCATCAAATCTCCTCTCCTTCGCACTATTCGTTTGAATACCGGGATCGGAAACGAGGCGTAGCTGTAACTCCAATATACGGGTCTAAAATCTAAATTGACCTGGAAGTGGTGTCCTCTGTGTTGCGAGATAGGTTTCATCAAAATGGCGCGGCTCGACAGCGAAAACAAGCCTAGGGTTTTGTTCAGCTTTTTGTATTTTTAGATTTAGTCGACAGTTATAGAGCAATTTCTGTTCAGCTGAACGAATATATTCAAAGTATAAATTAAGTATTGTACACTAGCGAAACGCGCGTTTGGCTAGTAGCGTATTTTCATCCAAACTTCAACCCCCGCTTTGAATTTAAAGTATACCTTTCTTAATACACCTCTAGGTACGCATCAAAACAAATATACCCTTAAATTTCAAGTCTCTGCGACCAGTGGTTAAGGCTGTTCGTTGTCTATATATCAGTCAGTCAGTCAGGACAAAGATTCTTATAATTGGTGAATGATAAATGTACATTTTACAACGCGTATTCAAATAGAAATAATTCATATTAATAAGCATTTGCATTATGTTGTCTATAATAAATAAATAAATAAATAAATAATGCTGGATAATCCACACAGCATCATCTAGCCCCAAGCTAAGCAGAGCTCGTGTTATGGGTACTAGATGACTGATATACTTAATACAATACTATATTACATACATAGATATGTTTTTTATTATACATAGTAAATACCCAGAACACCCGGAATAAATATTTGCAGATCGTACAAACATTTATCCCTAGGCGGGATTCGAACCCGCAACCTCCTGCGTCGCAGGTGGACATTCGCCCGCCGCGCCACATCGGTAATTTTAGGCTACTTGCCGTTATATTGGATTTACTGTTGCATTTACTGAGTCAAAGCCTTGTTTATGTCAACCAACATATGAGCATCATCTAGGAAAATAAGTAAAGTGTGCTAAAGTTGATTTATTCTCTAATTATAAATTTAGCAGAATTATTTCGAGACACACACAAATCAATTAATTATTATGGGTGTCATCATAAATTTGCCTCGTTATATAAGTGGCATATGCTCATGATTCTTAAAACGTGAATTTACGGTCGATTTTAATGTGTATTCCACTTGTTTCAGAAATGATTCATTCAATTGAAAGTTAGGTAAAAATATCGACCAACAATCTGGAAATTATCAGTGTTGGAGGTTTTAGATTTTTATTTGTTTTACATACCAATAGAAAAAACCGGCCGAGTGTGAGTCGGACTCGCGCACGAAGGGTTCTGTACCATTACCTATAATAATAATGTAGCGAATAGTAAATAAATAAATAAATATTTATTAAATATTAATTTTATTCTTTTCTTAGTATTTGTTGCTATAAGCGGCCACAGAAATACATCATCTGTGAAAATTTTAACTCTCTAACTATCACGGTTTAGAGATACATCCTGGTAACAGACGGACAGACAGACAGACAGACAGCGGAGTCTTAGTAATAGGGTCCCGTTTTACCCTTTGGGTATGGATCCCTAAATGAGCCAATCTGGCGTGGACTGAAATAGTTATAAGCTCATTTTTTAGATTCTTAAAACAACATTACCTAACTGTACATTTTGCGAAATACTTATATGAAACATTGGCGATGTTCTTAAACGGTGAAGAAGAAAAACGTCCTAAATTAATACTTAAATGCTTAAAAATCGCATTTGAAGGTACTGTATGTTTGGAGCAAACAATTTGTGCCTACTAAGTAAGCGCCCGCATCTTGGCGAGCTCTCAAATGATTGTGCGACTAAACTGAGAAGTTCATTGTTTACAGAATGTAATTGTCTAACGCCTTTCAAAGTTTGAGTTGCTTTCACGGATCAAAGTTTCAGTGGTTTTGTTGCAAAATTTTCAATTGTACAGGGTTGATATCGTATTTTGAAGTATTAATAAGTCTTATAAGATTATGGGGACGAGTGAAGCTATTTTCTAAAGCGGCTAGCAGTTAGTCTGGATATATTATTAAAAACACCGCCCACCGAAAAGCTTAAGTCTTGCAGGATGGATGGATGGATGGATGGATGGATGGATGGATGGACTGGCTACTACACAAAGAAAAAGTTCTATTTGAAAGTTTTACTTTATCAAGATTTTTTTATTGTTTTAGGAACAGAGTTTAAGCTTTAAAGATTTGCCCAAGCTGGGACTAAACCAGCTTTGTATTAATTACAAATGCATGATGTTTTAATAATACGTAAATTAAATATATACCAATCGAAGGAGGTAACAACAGGGCTGACTTTAAGTAATATGTAAATAATATACCTCTAACAATTATAAGAATCTTTGTCGTGACTGACTGATGAGTGAATGACTGACTAACATATAGATAACACACAGCCTTAACCACTGATTGCATAGACTTAAAAATTTCAGGGTATGTTTTCAATCCCTGTTAAATTTTGTATGAAAATAACTTCATTTAAACTATGTCTATATCTTAAATACTTTTTTGGATTGCTCTGTAGTTTCACCCTCGGTTTCACAGGACAAAGGCATACCGAGTACAATCAATCTTTCCACCAGCACACGCCGAGCTGCGGACGCGATAAGCGCGGGACACACGAGTAGGGACACGACACTCACGAACACAATAATATTGAATTTTATGTCCTCACAGACGTAGTTGGCAGCGCTGCCTTCTGCATAGAAGGTCGGAGGTTCAATCTCCATCGGAGACAAACATTTGTGAGTATGAACGAAACATTACGTAAAATGTACCTATATATTTACAAAAAATATAATATTGAGTACTAGATGTAACCCGTGACTTTGTCGGCGTGGTTGCTGTGGTTTTGAATATGCTAAAATGTAATGGCACATAATAGGTTCGGTAACCGAACAATTTAACTTGTTTTTTAGCTATTAAATATTTAACTAACAAAATGTCTGTTATGAGTTTGATTAAAAAAAAAAATTCAGTACGTTTGGTTGTGGTAGCGGGTGCTGCGGTAGTTGAAACCTTTTAATCGTGCTTATCAACCTTTATATATTAGGTATTCTGCTGACTGGTTCTCATAGCTTTGTTCAGTTTGGCGCCAGATGGTGCTATGTAATTTTGTCAATTACATGAATGTACTATTGCCGTCTCGTATCAATTGGGAACCGTTAATTACGTCAAGAAGATATTTGTGAGCTAATATTCTAATTTTGAAATTCTGAAGCAGGATCTTAATTTTAATATTTTGCATACGATAGCACTTGCGCTCACGACTGTACAAGCGGGGTCGACCAGGACCAGGGCAGTGCGATAACGCTTATTAGCGGACGGGCGGGCTTACTACAGCTTATTAGCCGGGCGGACGGTCTGCCTCACTGCTGCTAATTCGAGGTAAGGTTGCACGCTCTATTGACTGCAAACTCCCATCCCACAATAGATTGCTTTTCATTCAGAGCTTATAACAGGATGCTGGGCAGAAGGGTTGCCAAATACGTGCTTGATTTTTAGTACTTTTCTAATATTTATCCCGCTATCGTTTAGCAGTAGCATTGGCGAGGCAAGACGGTGCACGTACCTTTTTATCGTATTTAAATTTAATTTTATGTTGTACTGTTGTTCCGAAAATATACCAAATCCGGAACAAAAATTTATCAGTCAAATAAAATACATGAAGTATTTTCATCTACCCTCTTCTATTTACCATCCTTTTCCTCTACCTAAACGTGTGGGTAGGTTGAAAAGCTTCTTGACGTTTCTACCACCGGTCGGTCGAGTCGAGTTAAGCCGACTCCTCATTTTGGAAATCGATAATCATCTATTTTCATCGCAACCGCGGCCAAAAAACATTTTTCAAGACTTCGAATACCATGACTGTGTATGCCGCTATTTTCTGCCTATTTTTGCAGCATAGCGTGTTCCGGTTTGAAGGGTATGTGTGACGGTGAAATAACAGACACATAAGGCATTAACATGCGTACCTGTATACCTCAGGTTGATGGACGCTGAGCTCTGCATCGCAGAACGAACGAGGCAATACTTTGTTATAGGCAATGTCATTGGTAACCACTTAACATCAGGTGGGCCATTTGCAAAACACGTAGATGGTTCACTTGTACATTGCACTTGCAAGTGTTCCGCCCTGAGACTTAAAAGGTCTCATTACACCCTCAGACGAGCTCTTCCACAAAGGGATGCCACTAATGAGCATTTTCAGCTCACCTTGCTCGTTACTTAGTAATCATATATTTCAGGCTACAAGCGATAAAGTTACATGATGACATTTTAGCTAAAGCTACAGCCAAGTTAAAAATGTCTGTTAACGAGGTTCATAATGTTGCGATGTTCTGTGGGCGGCGGACCACCTGTAGACAACGTCCATCGGCCAACAGTGGACACCCTCACCACAGATGGCTTGAACCTCGCATTTAAAGTCTGACGCTTCTAAATGCGGACTAGTATTGTAGCAATTTTTCGGTTCACTTTAGAGACGTATTTGCGAGATCTTATGATCTCTAAAACTACAGATACATAGAACAGAAGACACAGTATCATTGCAAGACTACTACAAACTAAGCCCCGAAGCCCTAACATTCGACTCACAAGTCACGTGATTCATCCATCAAACCAAAGTTACTGCAAAATTACTTCCCCTTGTCTATTCACCACACCGGCACCGGCAGCGGCATAATGACGAACTGTTTGACACGTCAACACCTGGAGCCATCCAACTATTACACGTTTCTCGTTAACTTACAAATGTGTAAACTATATACAAAGCTGCTATGCTGTTATGAATCCTATAGCAAGCGGTTAAAGTGTTAAATTGGTTGGTTAGTGTTCAAGCGCTTGAATTATTTCAGATGGGAGTGACGTATTGCTTGTATCTGTCGTGTCGCGGGTATATTAAACTACGACTTGTCTCTGCGAAGTTGTGCTGCTATATTTGTTTACAAGTGTCACAAGATATGTCGCGTGTTGTGTCACGTCAGCCAGCGGGGCTAGGTTACACGCTCAGGTATTCGCAATATTATCAGTAATTTTAGTAGCTATATATGAACTAATGTAGTTCATTTTGACGAAGTATATACATGGGTGGATGCTTTATATAATTGTCAGTTCTAGTCCTAAACTAAGCATAGCAGAAAACGCATCATGATAATAATATAATAAATAAATATTGACAAACATTTACACAACGCCCACTAGCTCCCAACTAAGCAAAGCTTGTACCGTGGGAAATAAAGTAAAGTAAACAGGCCATTGCATCTATTATAGATGATTTATTCAGCGTATTAACGGGACGCTGTAGTGCCTGGGACAGGGGTTTCAGAAGGAGTGGCTTGCTCAGCACTTATATCATCCTCACAGCTTAGTTGGCCTTATCCACACGAATATAATAGGAACATGAATATGGGAACTAGATAACAAATAAATAAACAATAAATACCTTAATAAGTATCATAGACATTTTTACTCAACATCAACTAGCCATAACTAAGCATAACTTGTACTATGGGATTTCAATACTCAATACTCAATATATTTATTGCGTTCACATGGTTTTGTTTGGATACAAACATTGGTCGTGACTACGATTAACCCTTCCAATCATTTTAGAAATTTGTCTCAGCGGACTAATAACAGTTATACATGTACTAAAATGCATAACACTTCTTTCAGTTTCCTATAAGTACCTATATTTTATAATTCTATAAAACATATAAAATGAAAACTTGTAGGTAAAAATAACGGCTTTTAAACGTAAAGTTGAGCAACAACTGTTTAAAGTTGAACCAGGCTGAATACCGCTCAGTTGGGACTAGTTCTTGAATAATGTGGACTGCGACAAAATCCCGTTTCCGCGACACACGATTCAGAGCTCAGAGTTTTAACCCAATTTAACTAGCGTCTAGCTACATTTATTTTCACATATTTACCTATTTTATGCTACTTTGAAAACGTAACATGCGTTCAATTATAACTTAGAAAGCCCTATCACGGTCATATTTAAAAAACAGACAGACGAGGCTTAACACCCTGTATGCCTCAGGTGTTTAACGCAGAGCACCGAACAAATGTGACTATATTATAGATGATGATTATAGACCACTTAACATCAGGTGGTTCATCTTAATGTTGATAATATGTCGTCTCACAACAGATTTTGGGGAGAGCTTTGAAAAAAGTTTCACCTGGGATAGAATTATGCTGCCTAGTGCGCTAAGTGTGAACAGACCCGAACTACGGATACGAGGGCATTTTCGTCCAAATCTGTAATCAGTTACTTAGTACAAAAATATAAAAACAATACTATCTGTCAAGCACGATACCAACGGTGACTTTGGTGTCGGAGATTTCTGTCATCTTTGGAAGCAACATTGTGTATGATCTAAGCATTGTGTTTATATTTTAATTGTTTCTAGTGTTATTTTAAGTTCTGATGGGTATACCTAATTTTGGTAGTATTTTAACCATCATTACTTGAGCTCTTAGCACAAGTGTGAACAGTTGAAATGAAAGTATGTTATGTGGCATCCTGATTTGAACGAAAATGTTTTCCCTTTGGTTTTAAAGAAAAACGCCTTTATAAAAATGAAAAATATTTTTCTTCAAAACCAAATTGACAGCCGACATTACTTTTTTTACCAACTCGACTTGACTAAGAAGTATTTTATTTAACTCACTTGACATTGGCAAAATTGTTCGAATGACGGAAACATGCCACAAAAAAACCTTTGGTGTCGTTTTTGACAGTTTCCCTGTTTTTTACGCGGTATACTACTTTTATCTATAATCTTATCACTATAACTATTTAAAATAAATTTATTACTCAGCGGTTCTATGAAAACAATACGAATGGTATGTTCTAGATCCTATATCAAGGCAAAGTGAAGTTATTATTTAAACTAGAAGCCATCAGGTTCAGTGTTTATCTGGGGTCTATCTGCAAACTGCACAGCGCTGCAAAGTTAGGAACAGTTCAACAGCGATCTAACAGTGTGAAGTGGGAACTAGTTTCAGTGTAACACGGTGAGAATTCATACTTTGCTGCGGTCTAGTTTAAGATTTTAGGTTAACCTTTTTAAACCATTTAAAAGATCTATTTTACACGTGCTATTTTGTTTTATTATATCATTAGCTGTGCGTCTTTTCTTATGCGATAACTAATACCTAGTTCCAATAAGTTACGAGCACTCGTTAGTAATCGTTGTTAGTAATCTGTCAGATAAGCTTTCACCTCATTGGGCAGTGAAGACTGTCCGCAGACAGCATTAACCAGATGAAGCTTATCCGATAAGCAGCGACTCGTAGTAATACTAACGGACACTTGTTAGACACAGAAACTAGACATAAACCTAAATATTATCTACTATATCTTACTAAACCTGGGGCATAAAATGTTCACAGTTTTTTTTTATATTTGTCACACATAATTATCTAGCCCCAAACTAAGCAAAGCTGTACTATAAAAACCAAATGACTGATATAATCCTTTTTTTTGTAAATACATACTTAGAATATATTATAATAAAACCTATGTTCATTGCACAAAAGCTTGCTTACGGTGGGAACGAATCCACAACCATTGCAGTGTTGATGTGTATCTCTTTACACAAACAAAGTGTATGTAAGTCTCTGTTAATGAGCAAGCATCCAATAAAGTATTCAAACTAGCACCCTTAATGCTAACGGTCGGTCGCATCCCCAGTTAATCGTCCCAAAGTGAATTAAACAGATAAAATCTGCGACGAAGACTTGATTTATTACCCCTAGATTAACCCCGAGGTAAACCTGATTTACGAGTTTAAATGACACCCCACTGAAATGTACATAAAATATGATAAGGAGTTATTTAGTGCAGTTCTGAAGTTGGTTGTAAAAGGTTAATTTTCGGGATACTTTCATACCCTCTAAGAAAATCAATATTACGTGTGGAGTGAAACGCTTTGTTAAAACGGATTTGTTAATATTTAACTGACGCAAGTTTGGGACTAATTTAACCCTCACACATCACAAAACAATTACTCAACTAAGTATCACATATTTACTCTTACTTGTTTTTGAATATTTTGTAAACGACAGCTAGTAGACAGTCCTACTCTTGAAAACGTTAAAACAAAGTTCCGTATTGTCAGTTTGTGAGGTCGGTAAGAATGTGCGGCATGTCCGGCGGCGACCACTTGACTGTGGAATGTGTAACCGAGGCCCCGCACTGTACCTCAAAGAACAATATGAAACTTCGATTATCGGTTTCAAGAGTACACTGGCAGCCTCTCAATTGGTCTAACAAAATGGTAGGTAGAGGTGATCGTTTTGACTGCTTCAAAAACGAAAAGTAATTGAGATCGTGATGAATATTACTAAAACAATCAAAATATTACCAATTATTATTTTACTAACGCAACCTTTTTTTTTTTTTTTTTTTCTAGGTGTTCTGGGTATTTTCTATGTATAATAAAAAATAACTATGTATGTAATATATTGTATTAAGTATATCAATCATCTAGTACCCATAACACAAGCTCTGCTTAGCTTGGGGCTAGATGATGCTGTGTGGATTGTCCAGCATTATTTATTTATTTATTTTACGCGGGAGTCATGAACGAAAATATTTTTTTTACGAGCTTAGCGTGCTCTGAAGCAAATGAAAATTAATTATACTGTCCTGCTTTATTAAGATTGGGTAATGTCAGAAGGTATAATTATATATATTTTTTATGTGACTTGCTGATGAATCAAGCAAATGGCCCACCTGATGTTAAGTGGTTACCATCATCTATACCAAGATACTATGGTAGGTTACCTTGGTAGAAAAATATTGATAATTTTAATATCACCTACTAACCCAGGTGCTTGCCTGTGATTATTATTGTAATAAGTACCTGTGTAGTTACCATTCACTGTCTCTTTCACCTTTTTTCATAACGTACAGTTAGCCAGTATACATTTAACATTTTACGGCTTGTATGAACCATTTATCAGCATCTTGACTCTAACACGCGGCTTGTCTCAATTCTGTATCCATAATTTTATTAAGAAATTCGTGATTATGTAAATAGAGTTTTTGTAAATTGTACAGAGAGGAAAGATTGCGCCGTTAGGAGTGCTTCAAACTGAATAATTTGCCGTGTCTTACTTTGTCTTGGTGCGTACAGGTGTACTAAGAAAGAAATTTCCGAAATTTAACCCCTAAACGAGTACAGCGGGGGTTGATGTTTGTATGAAAATAACTTCACGCGGACGAAGTCGCGCGCGTTTTGCTAGTAAAGACATATTTGAAGACATACACGCAGCACCATCTAGCCCCAAACTAAGCATAGTTTGTACTATGGGAACCAGACTGAAGGAATACTTAAAGATGACGTGTCACTTAAATATTTTAATACAAGGTCATACTAGCAGAGCTTACCAAGTCATTAGATAGATACTTTACGATGTTTTATTTACCATTCGAGAGCGCACAGCATTGTGTATACAAGTTTGTCATATCAAAGAACCAATAGATCCACTGCTAAATGTATACTCGCGGTTCGGAAGACATTGCTGCTACTAGACCACTAATCGCTCCCACCCCAACTTTAAATGGTGTGATAATAGGTTGAATGGTCGGGTTTCCGCAACTGATTTGACATACCTAACCCGACCATTGCAGCATCTGGCCGGTCCAATATCTATCCCCAGCTGGTAGCCATAAATCTTGCAGTAATCTAGAGCGATGCGGCGCCTCGACGCCTCGACGCGTCCGATTGCGACTTGAGACGTCTTCTTATTTCATTACCGAACACAATTGAAAGTATTACACAACTTTCTAATGAAACAAGTCATTGCCTCATCCGATGCTAAGTGAAAGCTAACACTTATAGTAAAGCATTTCATCGAAATACACGCACGTTAAATACGTGCCCTACGATGCACTACTCTGCATCCATCAACCTGAGGCATACAGGCATTAAGCCTCATGTTCCTGTAACTTCAACGGCACCCACGCCCTTCAAAACGATTACTGAATGTGGAACCGATTACAGTGGGTTTATAAATACACATCAAAGTGATTGTGACTCGGTGAATCTTGAGTTCGTGCTTTTGACTTTGATTTTAATTAAAACCATTTTGGAAGAGCACCGGTCGGTGGCCTAGTGGAAGTGAGCCGGCCTTCTGATCCTAACGTCGTGGGCTTAAATACGATCGCGCATCAATGGATTCTTCTGTTCGAAAATTTATGTGCGCAGCTCTCTCAAACGGTGAAGGAAAACATCGTGAGGAAACCAGGTAGTATTCTAGCAGCGGCGATGGACTTGTAACCTGTCACTTATGTAATACCAACTACTGTGTGGGTATGTACTGAATGTAATATCTAGACGTACCTCTGACTACCCCCATTAGACGTCCTCAAAAATCTGGAGTAGGTACTTGATTGGTACTATGAGATCTGAAGGGATATCTACCGCACTTGAGGATTAAGTCATGTTGCTATTGCATTTCGTTTTTTAGTTTTGAGATTCCGTAAAATTTCTATGTAAGATTTTCACAAGGAAATGTTAAGCGAAGTTTTGTTTTATTGTTCTGAGTAAGGTTGAAGGGTAACTATATAACTACCTATAGTCGCAGTGTAACTCAAAACGATCTTACAATAAATTAAGTGTTTTTTGGAGTTTTTTGCGTTTCAAAAGTATATTTGATTTTGAAACTTGGCTTTTGAAACGCGCGCAACATTCACAGTTTTTATGTCGAAAAAACTCAGAAACGCTAGTGCCGCCATAGGCCGCTAGAGGCGCTTATCGTGTCTCCATACAAAAAATTGAGCTCGAGCTTGCAAACCAAAATCCGGTATCCGAAAAATGAAAAAATCTCAGAATCCACCAACAAGCACCAGGTAGACGTCACCAAACCTAGAAGGAAGAAATATAACACCTAGTTTCTACTAAACGGTATTTTTGACTAACTAACAAAAAGTTCACGTTCCCAATCTAAGGCGTTTGGCGCTCAAATAAACTGTTTGAATTGGAGCATCTCGCTCGGTCACAGACAGTCGAGACGGCGTGAAATTAGTTCAGTTCCAAGGTGGAAAAAACTTATTCAAGAATAGTTTGACTTCAAAGCTTTAGATTTAATTTAATTTAGCATTACGTATTTTGCTTACAGTTAATGTTGAGTTGTTCATCGTTTTTAGCAAGGTTTTTATACAGTTCTGAGCTATTATATAATATATTATATTATATTTTTAAATTAGCCTCAAACTCCATAGCGTTAATAAGATGAGATGAATGTGATTTCAAATGTGCGGATCTCTAGGCTATCTTGACGCACGAGTTGTTTGCACGAGGCAGATTTTTTATATCGTTTTTTAACTTAAAGTTATTCAAACTTATATATTTTTATATTGATAACTTTAGCACATTACCACATAACTGTGTCTTAAATTTAACGAAATCATAAAATTATTTGAAGCAAACGTGAGAGTTAAATAAAACGCTGAAATTCCTCGTAAAATGCGGTTAGTGTCGTTTTCTGCAAGTGCCGGGAACGCTCGCGTATTCCGGTTTAGTAGCCGCTCTGCGGGTACTACTACAGCTACAAATTTTATTTTTCATTTCATTTATTTAACTTCAGTTAGATAACATTATATGTATACTTGGAAATGTCATTAAAATACTATAGTATGTCTCAAGTTTTTAAACTAAGTTAAATTCAAAAACAAATATGGTGGCTTGTACCGCGTTACTTCAGTACCTACTGACCCATCCAGTAAGAGACTAATGTAGGTTAATGATAGTGACTAGACTAGCGAGTGAGTGAGTGGTGTTAGTAACATCTGTTTTAATTATTTCACATTTAAATATCTAGCACTGCTACACATTTTCATTTAGCTACGAAGCAACAAGAAATGCTACGAATGGTGCTACGGCGTAGCGTCGTAGCTGTTGCTAATGTGCATTCCGCGCTATAGACAGCTCTAGCAGACGCGTTCGAAAATTGGCTACTTTTACCCGACTGTCTAAAAGAAAGGCTAATG
This sequence comes from Electrophaes corylata, assembly GCA_947095575.1. Taxonomy (NCBI): domain Eukaryota; kingdom Metazoa; phylum Arthropoda; class Insecta; order Lepidoptera; family Geometridae; genus Electrophaes; species Electrophaes corylata. Next base: position 228,112 of record OX352704.1, read on the forward strand.
TTTTTCAGACATATCCGATTGTACATTGTGTATGTTTTTATGTTTTTTTATATACGACCTGTGAGGTATGCTTTGTAAATGGTAACTAAATATCCGGCGAGTCGTCTGGATATTCTATCAGGAAGTCGTTTAAAAAGATATGTTTTTGTTACCCACTTAAGTGGGTCAAATAAACATATTTTTTTATATTTTCTTATTTTTTGTACCTTAAGATGTGATAACTCGCTTATCAAATAAAATTCTCTTTGATGAGTTAGTTCTCTCAATGGCCTGGAGGCCAGCATTATCAGGAATGAGAATTTATTTGTTTTTTGAGAGAAAGTGCCAGAATAAGCAGATGCCCCACCTGATGTTCAGCAGTAAGCTCTACCCATAACTATTGTATTTAGTTGACACATTCACCGAAGACGTCCCCTATTCCACATGTATTTATGAATGTTACGAACATTTGTTTCTCTACGCTGCTGTACACTTTTACTGCTACATACAATATATTTATAACACTATCTATACCAACTATACAAATTTTACTCTGACTGACTGTCAAATAAACAACCTAACAACGCAGCTTAAACCACTGCTCGTAAAGACATACAATTTTCAGGGTATATTTTCCTCGTGCGAAGGTGTACAATGAAAATTCCTGAAATTCAACCCCTAAAGAGGTGCAACGCATTAGCTAACGTTTCGCTAGTTTCCTATACTTACTCGAAATAAATGACGTCATCAGGATGCCTGCCACGCCACAGAATAGAGAGCAGTGGGTTCGTGGGTAATTAGCATAGCGTTGTTCCCGGCGGCGGCGCGGCGCCAGATGCGCTGGAATTGGCCACGTCGCGTCGCACCGCCTTCATTAAGAACACTCTCGTGATATAAACGTCTTATTGCAACGAACATTGGGAAGAGAGATGCCGGAATAGAACTGTAAACATGACGCCTGTTATACTTACCACTGGGAAACCCTTTATTTATTTTTATTTGTTATTTACACATCCAAGAATTTGTAAAAATCGAAAAATTTATAAGTTTTTTGTAATGATGGTGATAACAGAGCCTTGTAGGTTGCATTCGATAGAAACGTGCCCAATGATGCACTGCGCTTATCAACCTGAAGCATACACGCCTCATGTGCCTGTAACTACACCGGCACCCACAACCTTCAAACTGGAACATAGCATGCTATAACTATTCCTGCCGTCAATTAGCTTGCAAGCTAATTGACGGCAGGAATAGTTATGGTGGTAGTACTGCCCTGGACGAGGCCATCACAAAGTGCTCTCACTATACTATACACTAAGCTGACTCACTTACAATATTTATATTATTTGATATTTTTTCCAATACTAGTATGTTTTTCGCATCGGAACCATAATATGAGTAGTATTATATTATTTGTAATAAAACAATCTATCCGCTCAGATATTTTCCACTATTTTTCATTCTATAACAAAAGCTCAATATTATTGTTGTGAAGCTTACCTTCGTTTCTTTTGTCTTTGAAATAAAACCTAGTTTTTGTTGAAATGTGTTTAAAGCGATACATTTTGCTCTGCGGGACGTTGTATCCGGTACTGTCTCTATTTATTTAAGCTTGGATTTTTTATTTCCGTTAGTTCAATCAAACTTTTAAATAGACCTTTGTTCATTCGTGAATGATTTTCTATTTATTCCGTACTTTTTTTTCACTGTTTTTGGAATAATACTGAAACTGATAGCGATGTAGTAGTAGTTTTAGCAGTAGTAGAGCTGTTAGTGAAGGGCTCGTCCGGGGAAGTACTACCATCATGCCTCTTTCTGCCGCCAAGCAGCTTAGCGTGTTTCTGTTTGAAGGGTGTGGATGCCGCTGAAATTACAGGCACATGAGGCTTTACATCTATATGGCTGGTTAATGGACGCAGTGCAGTGATCTGTGCGGCAATACTTTGTTATAGATATTGGTAACCACTTAACATCAATTAGGCCATCAGCTTGTTTCACCAGTGAGCCGTATAAAAAAAGGGATTGTTTAAAGTAGTTTCAGAACAAGCCTCTTGATGCTTAGCAGTCTTTAAATATTTTCGAATGAAACTCTACGTCACCTACGTTACAGTCGAATGTTTTTTTACTGAATAAAATTACAAAGACCTCAATTAGTTTTGAAACGTGATAGTTGTGGCCCGATGTTTCGGCCGCTCGACATATTGGCAGCTAGCATAACAGCATGTTGTAATATCGACCCGACTATTTAATGTTAATTCAGTTAATTGTGAGCAATATCTTTAGTTGAAGCGTAGCGTGTGCTGTCTTTTGAACTACTATGGTATATTATGCTGTTGGTATGATTGCCTTGTCATGTTTTCAAACTTAATTTGCTTCATTGTTGAAATTACTTATTTCATATTTTTTTAAAGAACCACAAAAAAACGGCGCGTTTCTTTTGTATTTACTTAGGTTTTGTTGCAAAAACTGGTGCTTATATCTACCTAAATATAAGTGGACTAAGGTTTCATCTAAACTTCAGACGTTCCAAGATAATTCCTGCGGATATTACTAAATAAATTCTTTTTGACTTTGACTTTGACTCTGAGTGATCCCTAGACTGAATATTTTTGATTTACTAAGGCGGGTATTAACCAACTAAACATTTTTACCATTGACTAAGGATAATCTGGACTCTAGACGCTATATCCACAGTTCTATACTTAGAACATTATAGCAACACACAGCTTACAGTGAACCATTCTTTTTATTATTCAACTCATACAATGGCAAAATTCAAATGAAAAACAGGAGAAACTATGTCCGTTTTTTACACCTAAGCACTTATAAAGAGATAAGTACACTCGACGACAAAGTTAAGCCGTAGGTAATCTAATCGTGGATGTACACTCGGCATGGAATTAAGGTCAGATTAACGTTTAAAAGCTCGAACTAAGTTATGGATGGTCTCTGTGATTCAGCTATTCTCGGTGCTCTCTTTTAACACTTCAAATCTGAGAATTTTATATTATATTTGTTCTAAATAAAAGTTATTATTCCACCATAAAGATCTTGATGGCCACTACCATATTATATTTTTACGTTGTTTTGTATGCATATAATTTACAATATAAAAATAAATATTTGTGGATTTTTTTACACAGGTGATCTAGCCTCAAACTAAGCATAGTTTATACTATGGGAACCAGATGACTGATAGAACACCTATTAACGTTTATTTTGTAAAGACATACTTAGAATATAATAAACCACTCGGACAGAAAACAAACATTTATGTTTATCAAATCAAATGTTTGTCCTCGGTGGGGATCAAACCACAAACTACATACAGAAAAGAAGTCAAAGCTTCTACTAACTAAGGGATCAGTAATTTAAGAGTGTTTTTCGCTTTAAAGATATTTTTTTATTTGGATAAACAAACACAAGCAGAATGTATGTAGTTAACTTAAGTACTTTTTTATACAATTTACTAATTATGAAACCAACACCGTTTACCACAGATTGTCTTAAAAGTATCACTATACCTATACTATGCTATACGAGAGATGTGTACTATTCTAAAATTGTAAAAATATTTTTTTTGAAATTGGTTAGCTTTTCTGCTGGTTAATAACTATCTAGACCAATTATAAGAATCTTTGTCATGATTGACTGACTGACATACGCATTATATTTTGCCGTCAATTCGGACTAGTCTATTTGCTAACATATTTATGGCTGACAGTACCTACATTCCACGCGCCGCCGCTCTGAATAATTACGGGTACATATGCGCAAGTTTTTACGTTGAAATATTTACGGAAAACTTCGCGAGAAATTTTAAATATTTAAGGCGGAGATGCTTCTTGAGTTTTAGATTTTATTTAGGCAGTTTTATGTTAGGAAAAAGCAATATTAATGTTTTGCAGATTGGTTTAGGATTCCGTAAGAAAAAGGCAATGTTAAAGGCAATGTTAAAGAGGGTATACGAGTAGAATAAATATATACAAGATGATATTTTTCATGGTTAATATTCAGTTCTAACCACAGTTATTGTATCGTAGAACTTTTGCTCCCTACATTTTACTTCACCGCTACTATAGTTTAATTTTTATTTTTTAAATAAATAAAATTAACATTGATGATTATTTTTATTGTATCAAAGATCTACTTAGATTTAAATTATATAATTATTGCAATGTTTAATTAATCAGCTTTACGTAGTCTTGTTCTAATATAAGTCTTTAAGTGATATTTAAGTTATCTGTTTACCACATTTCACGCAAATAAATTTTATTACATACATTTAGTGCATAGTGATCTGAAAATCAAATAGGGTGCTAATACATTAGCAACAAGCGAATTCCAATTGGTAAGTGAATAGATAAACGCTCAGTTTCAAAGGAAACTTAAACTGACTATTGTTGCTCAAAGGTCAGCCCTCCCAATACCGTACCCGTTCTCTCAATTACGAAACGTGGTACTGACAGGTAAAGTTCCGTGGCGAAGGACCCCTCTATTATCTTCCATGGATGTCATGAGTGGTAAGCACGTAGCAGCATCTCTTGAATACTAAGCACCGATAGTGCGGTCACATACCGCCTGATGGCCGTGGTGACTATGCCAAACCCTTCAAAGATGGGGGATCCTATGCCTCTGCCCAGCACTAGACTTCTTTTATTGACTATGCACTTGATTGTAAATTAAATGATTAACTTTCTTACTTTTTATTTGTATAATTATAGTTTAATTTTTTTTGAAGTGAAAACTTCTTTAGGCGGTTGAATCAAAATCAATGATCTCGCGTCATCGTCACCGAACGCTCTCCATGAGCTATACGCATGCTGTGTATGTAATGTATGTGTATGTAATGTATGTGTACTTTTTGGCCTAGTTTTCACTTCTATCGGCGGTTCCCAAAGACTGCCTTACTTTTTTTTTAACGCTGTTTTTTTTGTCTTAATTTTACTGATATGTTTATTTTTGTTGATTTTTGTTGATACGCAGAGCAGTGCATTGCGCGGCACGATTTATCGATCGTGAACTGCAAGGTAGTACTTTGTTATAAGTAATGGTAACCCGTTAACATCAGGTGAGCCTAACATTAGGCAACTCAATTTAATCAAGGTTTTTAGTTTCAACGAAAATACTATCGCATACAGAATTCATGTATAATATTGACAGATTAATCAGGGGCGGTTTGCAACGAAAATTTATTTTGAATTGTTAATTTTGTAATTAGTTTGTTGACAGAGGGTTGTTAGTATACCTTTACACCTTGGTTGTAGCTTTTGCAATTAACTTATCTGACATCATTAAATATTCATTTTTCATCGCTTTTTTTCATCAATATAATAATAAGAAAAACATAAACATATTTCATATACGATTAAGCTCAATATAGAATCGTGACCGGTCTGAGATAAGTATTTTTCAATCCATTTAAAAAAATGAATATCATAAAAAAACATTATTTAAGCGCAAAAGTTAGGCAATCCAAATTTTATTCAGTGACAAAAAGGTCGAAGAGTAAAACGGTTGAGTTATAAGGGGGTAGGTAATCGCGCTAACGAGCTACCCTCGTCGGTACTGCACCGTGGTAAGTACTTGTTCACCCTGGTATTACTGTTACCGCGGCAACCACATCTGATACCAGATGGAATGTTTATGTGTTGGAATAATGTTATATTTTTCTGCAAGTCGCGCGAGTTTTCGCTAGTGTACTATGAAAAAAACATGTGGATAACATTTTTAAGTTGTACTGTACATGTTCAAAAATTCCGAGAAAATGAAGTTTTAATCCGAGTCATTGAGTCCGAGTCAATGACCTCTAGAGCTCGTATGATCGTTGTGCGTGATCTTAGTATCTAAAACAGTTTTAAAACTAAAATAAAATAGCATTGTGATAAAAATCCAAGCAAATATTATCGACCGATAAACTATGTCCTATCAGTGTAGTTAGCTAGTAATGAATAACATTATTACATTTGAAACATGCAGTAGATTTGCAATGGTTCTGTCAAAAGGTAATTTAGAGCATCCTGTAGATATTATGCGGCCAGTTATAAGTGTGTATGGATAAATACAGCCGCTGATAAGCGCAATGCCCACGGCTGCTTTGTACGGATAAATTACCGGAAAATTGAACCGGCTCCCGTGGGAGCGAACATTAACCGTACATTTTGTTTTACGGACAGATAGGCGGTTCTGAGGTCTGATCTTTTTATTGTGGCTAGTAACACATGGGTAATTGACCTAGCTCTGTCTTCTGTGCGGTTGCGGGTTCGGTTTTTAACAAGAACAAACAACTGATTGATGTAAGTAAGCCTATTTAGGCATACATAAAAATACGATCTATGTAGGCGCATAAGCCGTTATTTCATTTCACCGATACCCACACACCCTACAAACAATAACACAGTAACGCTGCTAGGTAATAGAAATAAATATGGAATAAACTGACAACCTTGGTGCCACGTAGGGTAAAAATAGAAGTAAAAAGTAGCTTTTTACTGCAGCATCAAAGTAGAAGGAAACAGAAACAGCCGCACGACTACCCTCACATCCCCTCAAACCTCCTTGGGCCTATCAAGTAGCACCAACTCAAGATTATTTGAGGATGTCTAATAGGAGTAGTTAAAGGTACATATATATTTTACATTTGATATATTATAATAAAATAATTTTATTATTATAATATAAGTAAATCATATTTTCTATTGTTTGTTTTATATACTTACATTGAATATTGTGTGTTTGTTTTCTTATTGTTAGGTAACTGATATAGTTTTCTTACTTTTTTGGATTTAATTATTAGTCAATTATAATGTCGTGTGTTGTGATAAAAACATTATTTCCAGAGGAAGTTATGTGCGTTTACAATAATAAATAATAATAATAAATAAATAATGCCGGACGATCCACACAGCATCATCTAGCCCCAAGCTAAGCAGAGCTTGTGTTATGGGTACTAGATGACTGATATACATAATACAATACATGACATACATAGATATTTTTTTTATACATAGAAAATACCCAGAACACCTGGAATAAATATTTTCAGATCGTTTCAGACAATATCATTATAATATCTTTATTGACTCTTTCGCGTGATAATTTCATAGTATTAATTAGCTTTCTGACAGCCTGATGAAAAGCTTGTGTGGTGACTATAACTGTGCAGCTATGACTCGTGCCCTGAGGGTTCCATATAAACTGATTTCTAGGGTTGTATGAATGTAAAGATTTTATTTATCTCTGTTTTTTTAGTTTCAGACACATAATATTACAACACAACACACATACACATTACTTAATATTACATATTACTTAATATTGTATTAAGTATATCAGTCATCTAGTACTCATAACACAAGCTCTGCTTAGCTTGGGGCTAGATGATGCTGTGTGGATTGTCCAGCATTATTATTATTATTATTATATATCAACGAACTTCAATATAAATTCTATACTGTGTAAAAAAAAAGTTTTTCAATGTTTTGCACTTGCAACATCTAGAAGTTTTTAAGTGTTCGTCTGACCCGCCTGAAACATGTAACAACCATTTTTGTTATCCCGTTGAGGCAATACAAACAGACGTGCATACACACAGTTATAAATCCTCCACCATACATCATTTTAACTTTGTAAACCACCCAAATCAATTTAACGAGCGAGCTAAACCCTAAAAATATTTTCTCTATCACATACATGTACTTGTATTGATAAACATCGCTACCATATTCGAGAAAAACTCTTCGCATACCACTTACGAATACAAATATAAAATCGAAATCATCCGCCGGCAACGCGGTGAGATAGTACAAATATTGTCCTCACATGAAAACACGAAAGTGGTAAACTAAACATTAGTTTTTGGTACGGTCTGTGTCCTCATTCTACGCCAAGTGACTTCCCGACAACAGGTTTCTTTCACATTCTTTTCCAGTCTCCATCTCGGTGCTCACTCCTTTCTTACTCCTATCCTCTTCCACACAGTTCACATTTATTTTGGTCTAACTTACTTCTGTAATCATTCGCATCCATACTTACTCTTTATATATTTTTATTTACGTATAAGTTCATTAAAAATTTTACCATGGTTACTAGTGTTATGACAATGACAAACAAAATGACTGCCCCACGAAAAACCAATTACAGCTAGCACAAAAATACCTTCTCGTACTCTCTCTTTCTTTTCTTCGTATGACATGTCCATACCATGCTAACCTATTACTGCTCAAAATATCCATCACAGGAGCTTATCTCATCATTCCATTTTATGTCCACACTACACTTATTATTATCTATACATCTATTAGTATATCTGAGACCCTTTTCTCTCATCCATCCATTAAGTTGGCCAATACTAAAACCTAAACGACAGCTCGATAGGAAGGCGATACAGGCTAGGCCTAGTACGGGGTCCATTATACATATATCTTTCAAATTGATTATTCAATTAATTGATAAATTTATTGGATAACATTTATTTACAAAGAAAATTATGACTAATACAAGTATTTATAATTGGTATGTACAAAATACATTTGAAACAGTTGAGCTATCTAAAGACCGTTGCAAACGATCTAAAGGTAGCTCAACTGATCCAGATCAGTGCCAATCGGAAGCGTTCCCAAAACACTGGCTGCATTGCCACGCTGAATGGCAATGCTGATTCGTTGTGCCAGATACTCACCAGCTCTCGGGTCACGCGTCGCTTCGACCAGACGCCCCGAAAGAATTTTAAAAACCCGGAGGGCCTCGGTACCCCACGGACCTAGAGTCTCGACTCCAAGAGGAGCAAATCTGTAGGCTCTGTCGAGACCTGCATATTTGCGCCTCTTGAGATCCTCGGCAAAATCTGCCGCCGCGCCAGCCCCAACGGATGTCCTTGACAGATGGGAAGGCGCTAGTGTGTCAACGCAAGTAGCGTCCCACACCAAGGGTCTCCCCACCTCCCAAGGGACAAGGGTCATACCGTCAAATTTCAATTAATTATTTTTAGTAGTCTTCCTACCCGATGGAGTCAATAGTCAATAGTCAATAGTTATTTATTGGTAATAAATTTACAGGTCAATGCTTTCTTTGGTCTACAAAGAATATCTGATTCTTATAATAAAATAACAGAATGAGAAAAAAGAAAGGGCACAAACTTATGTTTACAATAAAAATAAAAATAAATTAATAACGACATTGACGACATTGTTAGGTTGGCGGGAAGTCGATGGATGGAAGGGGCTCAGAATCGTTCTTCCTGGAAACGTGTGGGGGAGGCCTATGTCCAGCAGTGGACTTCTACAGGCTGATGATGAGTAGTACAAAATATCTTGCGTATCGTACATTTCACATAACGCCATCTCGCTCTAACCTAAGCTAAACTTATAATATGGGAAACGAACGAATATGTAAAAAAATGTTTTTGATCAAAACATATTCGCCTATTATTTGAAACTCTGAAGCTTTGTTAATTATTAAACAATCCCATCAATTTGATTAAAAATACATCATACAGACGAAAAGAGAACCTCCGTGTGTTTAGAATTAGGTTAAAATTTAAATTCATTCATTCAAAAATCTTCAGCACCCAACTACCGACAAACTTCCACAGATAATAAATCTACCTTCACGAATATCGCCAAATTACATTAGATGGTACAAAAGACCGGCAATTAGAGTCGGGAACTTGAAAGAAGCTGTCTTAGAGACCAGCCTTATTGTTTAGGGGCATAATAGACCCTTTGTCTGCTTTAGGGATAATTTCGGCTTTAAGCTGAAAGTAGGGTGAAATGTGGGGTACGATGCATTGAAGTGTTATTACTTAGTTTAGTTTTGCGATTTGCTTTTGTCTTAACTTTCAGATGAAAAATCCTAAATTTAAAGGAACACCCTCAAAACCCCTCGTCGGTTTAAATTATTCTTTTTAGAGTTTGTCTCAACAAAATTTACTGTTAGCACCAGTTTGACGACCTATGTGGTGCGGCGGGCGAATGTCCGCCTGCGACACAGGAGGTTGCGGGTTCGATTCCCGCCTTGGGATTTTCTTATCATGGAATTCATGAGAATGTAGTCCTTTTCTTGTTACAATAGCACCTTTGCTAGTATCCACGAGAGCAGGACATGCCCGCTGCCGATAATCTATGCACCGCCATCGCTGCTTCTGCCGCGAGGAGTGGTGGCAACAGTACATAAAGCGATTGAGTATCAATTGCATGGCTCCTCGTTCAGTTACAGAGAATTGTGCCATGTTTTTTGGTACTTGGTACTTGGTGAGCGGAGTTTTTTCCGCAACTAGGCCGCTGGTGGGCCCTTTTTGCGTCCCGCCTTGGGATAAATGTTTGTACGATCTGCAAATATTTATCCCGGGTGTTCTGGGTATATTCTATGTATACTAAAAAAATATCGATGCATGTACTATGGGTATTGTATTATGTAAATACATCAGTCATCTAGTACCCATAACGCAAGCTCTGCTTAGCTTGGGGCTAGATGATGCTGTGTGGATTGTCCAGCATTATTATTATTATATTATATTACGAGGACCGACCCTCGATGTATTGACGGTATAGAAAGTGGGCGGATGAAAAAGGTTTAAAATAGTTTTTCTTGAATACGTGTAGAGGGAGGCCTTTGCTAGATGCATTGGGTTCTTTCAACTTAATAATGATTATGGTGAAGCTGAAGTTGGTAAGTGCCGTTTAGGTGAGATGAGTATCTCGCACGTGTTGGGCGGTAATGTATTCATAAATAAAGCTAGGCGCAAACTTTGCTGGCGGGGTACTTAGGCGTTCTTTAGGTGTTTACCATAGTGTAACGACTGCTAGACAATCATCTGCTGCCAACATCGAGAGCATTAAATACCCTCCAAAGCATGTCTGCTATCAGATGCAAAATCTCGTCTAATTTATTCCATCGATTTAAAATATGCCTACATACATACTACATACATTTTTTTATGCCTTTTCCAAGGAAACTTACATATGACCTACCTGATGTTACGTGGTAACCATAACAAAGCGTTGCTTCGTAGGTCACGTACGTTAGAGATGTGCCCTACGATGCACGTCGTTATGTGCTACGCCTCATGTGCCTGTAATTTCAAAGGCACTCACACCGGTTTCAAACCGGCACACACGGCGCTGCTCGGCGATTGGTATGCTGGTAGACTTTCCCGGACAAGCTCTTCACAAAGAGCCTAAAAGGCTAACCTAACTAATGAGCTTCAGATTAAAGTCCGTAAGTTAATCAAGCTTTATGCTTATTTATACTTTACATAACCTGCATTATGCCACGAAATCTTAGCATTATCATTTTATATGAATACCTTTCGCTGAGCCTTCGTGTTCAGGTTAATATCTTCAAGATCAACATATTTGGCTGGACTCACTGCTAAATAGACAATGCACAGCCTTGAGTACTGCTCGTACATTCAAGGTATACATTTTTATTTTGGTGCGTATGAGTGTAGGTGCTGAGAAAGGAATTACTGAAAACCTCTAAAAGGTCCTCAACATACGAATTGTTTACAAACCGCTGAAAAAACTAAGCAAAAATGGGATGAAAATAGTTTTATGATCTGATTCCACTAGTAACATTAAAAAGACAATCTAATAAAGAACATTTTAGCAAAAAATAATATATAAAGAATGTAGTAATAAAAATTTTTAGATAAAAAAGATTAAATAATAATGGAAAACCAGCCAAGTGCGAGTCGGACTCGCGCACGTAGAATTCCATACCTAAAATAATAACTGCAAAAAAATCACGTTTGTTGTATGAAAGTCCTATTAAATATTTATTTTATTCTATTTTTTAGTATTTGTTGTCATAGCGGCAACAGAAATATATAGAAATATATCATTTTTTTATATGAAATTTTAACTCTAACTATCACGGTTCATGAGATACAGCCTGGTGACAGACGGACTGACAGACAGACAGACAGACAGCGGAGTCTTAGTATTACTAAGACTTAAGACTTAGCACTACAAAGGGTCCCGTTTTACCCTTTGGATACAAAACCTTAAAAGGAAGCCTAATAAAAATATTTAATACTAGTATGATGAAAATACTCAGAAACATTCCAACTAAGGTTGCCGTTGAAAAGAAATTCAATTTGTTTGGATAAAAGTACCGATGGACAAGTCCTTAAGTGCTCTCTTGATATATTTATTTGTAGTTTGCTTTTAGCAGCACTCTGCAGCGGAAGTGGGGTAACGCATTAAGTACGACCAGATGTGGAACTGTAGGAACCTACTTTATGTATTATACTAGTTTATCTTACCATTTGTAAATCTTCAACTACACATATACATTAAAGTTACCTACATTTGGAAAATGTAATATAGTGCATTTTTATAAGAGAGAAATATAAACAAGAAATAGCATCACGACTTTCATCTGCATGGTATATCTAGATCCTAGATATCTTAATACCAAGTAACTACTCAAGGTTTTTTGAAAATGTCTAAGGAGTAGTCAGAGGAACGTCCAAATACGATGCTCAGTGCGATGGGCCTACAACCTGTTACGTATTAACAGGTTGTAGGCCCATCGCCATAGCTAGAATAATAAATGGTGAAAATAACTCATCATAATATATTAAACTAGCCGCCCGTCCTGGCTTTTCACGGGGTTTAATAAGAATTTCTAATTTTTTTAATCTATAATATAAAAATGAATCGCAAAATGTTCGTGAACGCATAACTCAACAACGCCTGAACCAATTTGGCCAATTCTTTTTTTAAAATGTTTGTTGAAGTTCAAAGATGGTTTTTACGGCGAGAAAAATTCGAATAATTGCCGGAAAACCCCTAAAAACAGCCCTTTTCTTTTTCCCATACAAACGTTTTCTAACTAAAACGAGCTTTATTGCTATAACATAAAGTTCATATTGAATTACAAGCACCCACTGTTGTTTAAACAATGTAGGTATGTTCCTAACGTCAAAGAGTCAATTTGCACTTTATTACCTCTGCACAAAGTTCAAATTCAATCATATCTATCAAAACAGTGTGCGTTGGAGCACAGATAAACAAAAAAAAGAAAACGAAATCGAATAGTTCAATTTGGTCGGCTTCGCGATATTATTTCATTTGTTTTACTTTAAAATGCATTAGTTTTCAAGTCATTACAATAGTCAAACAAAACCAGCGTTACCAAAAGTGTTTTATTATTTTAAGTTTTTATTATTTCATATCCTTATTTTAAATACGGCTTGAAGGATTTAACTCCAAGTCATATCAAATTTAAAAAAAGTTGAAACAACAACAAACTGTCAATGTCAGTGTTTTTTTTTTTCTTGGATTTTCGGTTACCTACTCTAATGTTTGCAGTTTGCTTTTGTCAATTGATACACGAAACAAATTCGTACTTATATAGTATTTTGTGCAGTGTTTATTGTGACAAAATAATCTATAAAAATAAATAAAATTGAAGTGTCTGTTTGTAATATTAAAATAACCGCTTTTTACTACATGCATATGAATGTATATGCGATACATATACCAAAATAGCATTTTTTTTAAATTTTTGTCTGTCTGTCTGTCTGTTTGTTCCGGGTAATCTCTGGAACGGCTGGACCGATTTCGACGGGACTTTCACTGGCAGATAGCTGATGTAACAAGGAGTAACTTAGGCTACTTTTTATCCCGAAAAAATAACGTGAACGGGAAAAAACTGACACGCGGGCGAAACTGCGAACGGCCGTTTTATGCCGTATTAACGCCATCTGTTGGCGGATGGATGGAAGTGGCTAGCTTTATTCTTTAACGAATGGTGCCACCGCTCGCTGGTGCCCATCTTCAAAAACAAGGGTGATGTACAGGATTGTAACAACTATAGAGGAATAAAGCTCATGTCACACAGTATGAAAATTTGGGAAAAGGTTGTAGCGCGACGGATGAGAGAAGAAAGTGAGGTATCACAGAACCAGTTTGGATTCATGCCTGGGCGCGGGACTATGGATGCCATCTTTGCGCTTCGTCAACTTTGTGAGAAACACAGACGAGTACACAAAAATTTGCATATGGTGTTCATAGATCTTGAGAACGCGTATGATAGAGTACCCCGAGAGGTTCTGTGGTGGAGTATGAAAGTTAAGGGAGTGCCTGAGAAGTAGGTACATACAGCTCATTCGAGCTATGTACGATCGAGCGAGTACTCACGTCCGGTCTGAGGCCGGAGTTACCGCCAAGTTCAATGTGGGTGTAGGCTTGCATCAGGGGTCGGCTTTGAGCCCTTATTTGTTTTTCCTGGTGATGGATGCTCTGACATCAGACATACAGGAAGAAGCACCCTGGTGCATGCTGTTTGCCGATGACATTGTTCTGGTTGGAGAAGATGCGCTTGAGGTCCAGAGCAGACTAGGAAAATGGTGGGATAAATTGGAGAGTGTCGGACTGAAGATCAGTAGAACCAAAACAGAGCATCTGTTTTGTGACTTCGGTGGTCCATCCAATTTTATCCCAATAGCCTTAGATGGTGTATTAGGGATACACCAGTTTGTTCCGATTTCGGTACCTCGGCTCATTGATACAGAGCGACGGCGATATTGGCCGAGACGTAAAGAATAGAATAAATGCGGGATGGATGAAATGGCGACAGGTCTCAGGAACCACGTGTGATCCGAAAATGCCCCTTAAACTTAGGGGGAAAGTTTACAAAATGATCATTAGACCTGTCGTATTGTATGGATCTGAGTGTTGGACAACTAAAGGGACTAATGAAAGAAGGGTACTTGCGGCAGAGATGCGAATGTTGAGATGGATATGTGGAGTTACTAGAATGGACAAGATACGAAATGAGTATATCAGGGGTAGTTTGAAAGTAGCGCCAGTGACGGAAAAATTGAGGAGCAATAGGGTAGCGTGGTATGGGCATGTCATGAGGAGGGATGAAAGTCATTTAACCTTGAGAGCGATGAACATCAATGTTGATGGATATGTGGGTAGAGGTAGACCAAAGAAAAGATGGATGAATTGTGTGAAAGATGACATGGATAAGAAAGGAGTGAGTACAGATATGACGGCTGATAGAGGGGAGTGGAAGAAAAGAACATGTTGTGCCGACCCCACATAAAGTGGGATAAGGGCAGGAAGATGATGATAACGCCATCTGTTGGCGACATCGAGTACTACTTCAGTTAAGATTTGTAAGTAAAAATGTTTACCGCCCAACGAAGTGGGCACGGGTCAGCTAGTAACTAATATAATCACCCGCTCACCCGGAGATAGTGTAGCTTTCCAACGATTCCAATTGCAAATGTTCCGGGTGTATTCGTTTTGGTACGTATAGATGTACCTAATAAGAAGGAATTCCCGAAATCCCGGGTTAAAGCTTCACGCCTTGAACGCGGGTTCAACTCGCGCGCGTTTCTATAGCTTATAATATTAGTATATTGGAAGGGCCATCTCGCTGGTGATGCTTGGTACATGATTCGAAACCTTAAAAGGTGACTTTGACTTGATTCAACATAGTACTTACTTACATTCATTTCAAAATAAAACAAGCCCACAAACCTTTAAAACACATTTATTAGTAAAGCAACATTGAAATACACGTTTTATCATCTACAAATTAAATCTCATTTAGGTAATTATAAAGATAACCAGAGGGTATATAACCGAGCTTGATAGTTTGTACAGTGAGCCACCAAATGGCTCATTCCGAACAAACCTGAACATACCCAAAACTAGAACAAACCCAAACAATGGATCGAACGAGGGTATCTTCGTACAAACCCCGTTAATGAAAATTCGTGTTATTATTTTTATTTTTTATGCTACTGCCTGGTGAATGAAGCATATGGCCTACCTAATGCTAAGTGGTAACCATCACAAAACAAAGCATTGCCTTGTAGGTCACGCACGTTTGGCACGTGCCCTACGTTGCACTACCCTGCGTCCACCAACCTGAGGCAACTGTGTTAAGCTTCATAGGCCTGTAACTTTACTGGCACCGACACCCTTCAAATCAGATCACAGCAATGCGAGCATACTGATTGGTGGCAGAAATGATGGTGGTATATCTTCCCAGACGCTACTACTACTAAAATAGTTATAATATTATTGTCTTATAGTACTATAAAATCTGAATTAATGCTATTTACCAAACACAATAGCAACAATGTTTTTGACAATTTGCAATGGTGCTATAAGAGCTCTCGGTAGACGAGCAGGTAGGAAGCTACACTGTGCATTACTAGGCAGCTCTTACTTCACTCACACGCTTGCAACTACCTAAAGTTGCAAAATCCGTGTGTTCAAACAATAACTGTAGAAATGTGTCTTAATAACTATTCCATACACATCTAAATCATCAAGCAAATACTAATAAACTATTATAAAGTGATAACTTGCACTCTGAAAACGAACATTGTGTATTTATCCTTATCAAGTTAAAACACCTAAATATTTACTTCAAACAGCTCAACACAACACTGAAATTATATGTTTCGTAAATTTACGTAGATTAGATCTTCTACATAAATATCAAAATAGTGCAAACTTCAGTTTTGAGTAGACACCCACAATCACAATCAAACCCACAAATGTTTATCGTCAGTGTGGATTGAACTCACAACCTAGTACAGAAGGCAGAGCTACTATTAACTAAGCTGCGAGGTACGTCTTTTTTTGTAACTTAGACTTTATATTTCTGATCTATGTTTATCTGTTTGGTAATTTAAAAATTAATTACATTGAAATCTCATTTATAAAAGTTAGTTCAACAGAACCCAAATAATTTAATCCAAGTATGCAACTTCTTTAATATGTATTATTTAAATAATACTGTAGGGCTATTTCTTTATAAATCCCTTACGTAGCTAAGGCGAGTCAACAGATAGATAAAAAATATGCTGAATCAGTTGAATGTTCAGTTCAACTATGAAAATATATGCGTAAATTGAACAAATGCAATGAGGCACGTGGTCACGATGCTCAGGAAACACATAATCAGGGAAGCATCCATAGAGAACATGCGAAAAATGGTCAGCTTCAAAGGACAATACTGCAGGTAAGTCAAAATGTCTGTTACCTTATCGTGCACTTCTAAATCTGAAAAGGGGAAAAAACAGGTCCTTATTCCAAATCTAGTCCAAAGTGCAATTAAGCTGAGGTAGAACCTGTTTGGCATGCCATTCGGCACTAGACCGGACCAGTTGAGACCCACCTACTATAACCTATAACGCTATAACCTACTTTTTGTTGTTTTTTTTTTTTCTTTTTGTTTGTAACATGTACCTAAGTAGTTTTTTGTCCGTTCTGTGTGCAAAACGTGTGTGTCAAATAAATGTATTTTCTTTCTTCTTCTTTCAAAGTGGTAAATAAAAGGCATACACATTGCAGAGTAAGCTTAAAGCTGTGTTCTACTGTGTACACAGTACTACAGTAGGATGGAGAAGAGGAAGGCAAAGGAAAGAAAGGGCACCGTGCCCGCATTACTCCACAACTGCACGGATAACGAATACTCTCGCACGATGCACGGCCGAACGGCTCGCGCGGGTTTGTTTTAGTAATTTGTACTTGGAAACTTGTACCTATACAAACTGTAAAGTGACGGGACTACACCTAGTGTTTGTAACTTTGAAATAGTTTTTGAATACAATCAATATTTCCTACAAAACGGACATCAAAATATACAAAATTGAGTAGAACGCCTTGTAAAGCCCACCCCAGACTGACTAATAATGACATGACAATGTATCTGAGTAGAAAGTCATGAAACGTAAAAATGTACCCTTCAGCGGTCAGCTGAGAGTTGGATGCGTTTATCAGGTATCTAATACCAGTTAAAACATTTTATTTCTCTCTGTTCAAAAGTAATAAGACTACTTCTGTAAACTGAAACTGTGCATTCAGACCATGATTTTGATTACAAAAACAAAATGAAATAGCTAAAACATTGTCACTTCTTGTCCGTTTTTTCGTATATTATAAATCTATATGAACAATTTTTCATAAAATAAACATAAATACCTAATTATCTTCTTTAAAAACGCGTAAAAACAATAAAACACTAAAAAAAGTACTCTAAAGAAAATTGCGATTATCTGACTAGTGCGTTATCCTCACGGCCGCCGCCACCGCGCGGTCGTTGAACGCTATACAAAATTCATTGCTGGTTGATAAATAGGAATTTCAGTAATGTATCAGCCAAGTGGTACTTTACACGTTCTTAGAGTATTCGGAAGTAGTCTTATTACATCCGGTATAATTACAACACCAGCTTTAAAGTGACCAAAAACCTTGGTATTGGTTAAAAGTTTTAAGGTGTGGGTACTATTATAATAACTATAATGAAATGAATTATGTTTACCTTCAGTTACCACACAGTAGCTGCTTAAATAGGTTATGATGCTTTCATGTTCTTTTGAGACAAGTTCTGCTAAGGCCGCTGGAGTGCAGCAGCTTAAAATAACTGATATACAAGTAGTGGAGTAGCTGATCACTACCTAAAACAAGATTTTTTATTTAGGTTTGTGAGTTTTCTTTACACATACATACATAAAATCACAGGTTCTCCATAGGGATAAACAGATCCACGGATTTCTTCCAGCTACGATCCTGACATACTTTTTTTCTTTATTCACTCGCATACATGGTCATCGTATCTCTTTAGGGTTTTTTTGACCTGACCCTCTCTAAATTTTTTAATATCTCATTTAAGATATGCACACCGAGGTTTCTAGGTGGCTTAGATAACATTATTACTAATAGTATAACGATTGAACCATAATAAAGACGACGAAAAGTATACCTACTAAAACAGGTTGATGTCCACTAATACTTTTTTGAGCAATTATTAATTTTATCTATGACAAAAAATATTTTTTTGTTTTTATACGACTCGATGATGGAACAACCAACTGGCCAACCTGATGTTTAGCGGTTACCATCATCCATAATAAAGCATACAATACAACCTGATGCATGCCACCTGCATGCATCAGGTTGTATGCTAAGTCTCATAAAGGTAAGGTAATAATGTAAGGTTACTTTCACTTCCATAACACAATTACACAATTTATAAATCTTACCGCACCAAATGGAACCGTCCAGACTTTATAAGTAAGTAGTAGTATAGCCATGACTGCAACAGGAATACGTAGAAAGAACTGTAAAATTACAGACCATTATTTAGTTCGTTCATATTATATTTAAGACTTACTAATTTACATTAAATTGAGAACTTACCAGTAACTTTGAGTGGAAAGAATTAGAAAGGAGGCACTTTCTAAGACCAGAATAAAATCTAGCGAATTTATTTAAGTCGTTTAGAATACGTGTTTTTCTGTCAATGTCAGTCAGCAATAACTTATTAGACCTTACATCTTTAACCAGTTCATTTCGTAAATGGCGAATTTGACGCCAAATGATTTCAAATTTAATGACTTCCGTTATGTGGCTTATATTCAAACCAAATACAAATATGTTGATAGAAATTGTAAACAAAACTTCTTGATTTAAAATAAACACTTGCATTCTGCTGAAATCCATGATGGTGTTACAAAACTGCCACAACGCCAGCGCAAGAATATTCAGAAAAGAAAACGTAACATTCGGAGAACATTCAATGCAATGAATTCCTTGATATTTTAGTTGTTCCAAGAATGACGTCACCTCATCGTTTTTGGTAAAAACTGACGTTAGAATATTAAGCAAATAATATAATATCAAAACTATCGAAGCTTTTTCATACAAACCGAGGAAGACATTTATAGAAACTAATAATGCCAGAGAAATACAGAACAGTTTCGTGATGTTATTCAAAATATTGACCGAAAAAAACTTATAATAATAACCTGATAAAAAACGGAGACACAATATGAATGAAATATTAATGATTTTTCTTTTGAATTGAGAAATTGTGTTAGAGCAATACGAGTCCATTTTGTCGTTTCTAAAAAGACAATGAAGATTATTTAATAAGAGTTTCTTTGAAAAACATTTATTTAATTGTATTAATATATTAATGCTAGTGCACGATAAAAAAGTACAAGCTCACTCAATTCAATTAGACCGGAATAACGTCAATTTACAGGAAAACAATACGACTAAAAGTACCTACTGATAATCTTATCAAACATCTGATAATAAGTACAGGTACAATAAATAATAATACCTACTATAAAATTAATGAATTACAAAACTTAGTTCCTGTTCTCATGTTGATTACATAAATAGTTTAGTACACTGTACACTGGTATCATTCGCTACCTTACTTTTTCTTATAAAACACTAAGCATCTTATCTCTAGCTTAGAATAAGATCACCCCGTCACCTGATATGGATGTCGTAAGCGGAGACTAGGGACCGCACCGATATCGATACCGATGGGCACTTCTTGGAGCGGTCCCAATCTCGCGTCTGATGAATTCCATGAAATGATTCATGATTTATGTAGATTAATCTTGTTTTAAAAATGATTAATTTATGTTTTAAATGAATGCTTAACTTACTAACTTTTTTATTGTTTTAGCTTTTTTTTGTATATTTGCATCTATTGCTATTTGTATGTATGCGGTTTTATGTTCACTCAACACACCGGCCCTAACGGAAGACCAACGTGGGTCGTTGCCGACCTACATCATACTGAATCAGGTTCCAATTTGTAGTAAATTAGGATTATTGTTAATAGTTGTTTGCTTTTTAATGTTTTCGTGTGTTGCAAATAAACTATTATTCTATTAATAATAATATAACACGTTTATGTGAAATAGTTTTTGAGTTATGAGGGGGTCACAAGTGGCTCCAAATGGTTCGTGTAATATTACACATGGTGCTGCTTGCCAGTTCTGTTAGCTTGAACATGAATTAACACGCTGCCGCGTGCATACTAATGTTTATTTTATGATGTATTGTCGATATTGATGCTAAAAACAAGGAAAAAACGGACAAAAAGTTTCGATATTTTTTTTTGGAATCAGAATCATAATCTGAGTTCGTACTTTCAGTTTTCAAAGTAGTCTCATCACTCCAGTATTGTGTATTTTTGTATAGAAAGAGAAATGAAAAAAGAAAATGCATCACAACTTTACTATCCCCTGGTAATAGCACGGTAGATATCCTCTTAGATCTTTTAGTAACAAGTAACTACTCTAAATTTTTAGAGGATGTCTAAGGTGGGGGCTGCCAGAGGTAGGTACGTCCAAATATTACAGTTGGTAAATACCTACATTTTGCAGTAGTTGGTATTTCATATGACAGGTTGTAAGCCCATCGCCGCATAGAATAGCAACAAAGTGCTTACATTTATTTAAAAATCAAACAAGGCTTCAAGCCGTTAAACACATTTATTGTAAACAACATTGAAATACACAAATGATTTAATCCACAAATAAATACTCTCTTCTTAGTGCCCTATTATTCAGACATTCAAAAGGGTAAGCGTGAGCTCAATAGTTTGTCATGCCATTATCCGTACCATGAGTCACTAAATGGCTTAGTCTGAACAGCCCGAACAGGCTCAAACGTAACGTAATAGCAGTTATGGCGTCGTTTTTGACAATTTGCAATCGTGCTATAAGAGCTCACGGTAGATGTGCAGGTAGGTAACTACACTGTGCATTATAAGGTTTCTCCAACTCGATGCACACGCCAACAAGTACCTAATTAAAATGTACAATCTGTGTGTTGGAACAGTAACTGCAAAAAATGTGTCTTAATAACTATTTAATACACGCCTAAATCACCAAACAATTCAACTAAAATAATTATAAAGCAATAATTTGCACTTTGAAGACAAACATGGTGTACCTACCTATTTTTTATCTTTATCAATTTAAAAAACCTACCATGAGCCGATAATCCTTACAAATATATAAAAAAAACATGCTCAAGTATTATGTAATATTCAAATTTCACTTTTCTATAAAGATCTATGCTTTTTGAGTCTAAAGTGTTGACATAAAATAATTCGAGTTTTAGTTTCAACTAGGTATACACAAATTTGATACTTCGTAAATTAGTGTAGATTTTTTACATCAAAATAGTGCGAACTTGCCATTCTTAGGTTTTGAGTAGACAACCAGTATTTGAGCTTTTAAGGAAATCGTACTTGATATGACCGGCGTGTTGTGGCGTCAAAGAAGCGTCCATGTATTTATTATGGAGGAGCCAATAAATCAGAGTAAACCCGCGTGAAGCTCAGAAGAATAATGCGATCGGATCGGATCGGATACTCTAGACTAGTGTTGATAT
This sequence comes from Electrophaes corylata, assembly GCA_947095575.1. Lineage (NCBI taxonomy): Eukaryota > Metazoa > Arthropoda > Insecta > Lepidoptera > Geometridae > Electrophaes > Electrophaes corylata. The sequence continues at coordinate 250,275 of OX352704.1, forward strand.
GCTAATGACTCGTCAGCGTGCGACAACACGCGGGTCCTATCTAGTCTGGTTCTTTCTCTAGTCAGTGCACACCGTGGAGTTCAGAAGACAGAGACACAGCATGACGATTATATAGATATATATTATAACTAACATCGAGGACACCTTACCTTAGTAAAGTTTTTTTTTATTTTCGGTCTGTGTCGAGAATTTTGTTTACCAGACTTTAAAAAAATAGGACGTTCTTAAATCGGTGGTGTTTGTTTTTTTAAGACTTGCTTAGAAAAATTTTAAACGATAGCAATAAATATTGTAGGAGTTTTTTTTTACAAATCCCTTGCAGTATTTATCTATTTCAGGTAGCTAAGGCGGAACCTTAGCCGCCTAAGGTTGTTCAACAGATAGATAAAAAAAATGTTGAATGTTTCAGTTCATTTATGCAAATATATGCGTAAATTGAACAAATGCAATGAGGCACGTGGTCGCGATGCTCAGGAAACACATAATCAGGGAAGCGTCCATGGAGAACATGCGAAAAATGGTCAGCTTCAAAGGACAATACTGCAGGTAAGTCAAAATGTCTGTTACCTTATCGTGCACTTCTATATCTGAAACGGGAAAAAAATAGGTCCTTATTCCAAATCTAATCCAAAGTGGTAAATAAAAGGCATACACATGCAGAGTAAGTTTAAAGCTGTGTTCTACTGTGTACACAGTACTACAGTAGGATGGAGAAGAGGAAGGCAAAGGAAAGAAAGGGCACCGTACCCGCATTACTCCACAACTGCACGGATAACGAATACTCTCGCACGATGCACGACCGAACGGCTCGCGCGGGAGATATTGTTTGTTTTAGTAATTTATACTTGCAAACTTGTATCTATACAAACTGTTAAGTGTTTGTAATTTGGGTACTATTATTATAAATATAATTATGTTCACCTTCAGTAATCGCGCAGAAGCCGCTTAAATAGGTTACGATGCTGCCATGTTCTTTTGAGACAAGTTCTGCTAAGACCGCTGGAGTGCAGCAACTCATAATACCTGATATACTAGCAATCGAGTAGCTGATCAGTTCCTAAAACAAGGCTTTTTGTTATGGCATTTAAGTTCTCTTTATACATGGAACATACATCAAACTACGTGTTTCCCATAGGGGTAGGCAGATCCACAGATTTCTTCTAGCTACGATCCTGACATACCTCTTTTGCTTTATTCACTCTCATACATTAACTCTTGAGCTGACCTTTCTATAAAACGTCTGATATGTGACTAAGGTATGTACGCCGAGGCATTATGCCATAATAAGGACGACGTAAAGTATACTAAAACCGGTTGATTTCCACTAGTAGGTACTTTTATGAGCAATTTTTAATTTAATCTTTAACAAAAAGTAAGATTTTTGGTTACCATTACTTATCAAAAAGCATAGAAACGGACCCTACTCCCTACTGCATCCAACAACCTGAGGCATACAGGTGCTAAGTCTCATGAAGATATGGTAATAATGTAAGGTAGTTAAACTGTCATGTAATATCATAAAATTTATAAATCTTACCGTATCAAACGGACTCATCCAAAACTTATAAGTAACTTGAAGTAGAATCATGACTGTAATAGGAATACGTAGAAAAGACTGAAAAAATACAAAATATTATTTAGTTGTAGGTTCACATTATATATAAAACTTAATAATTTACATTAAATTGAGAACTCACCAGCAACTTTGAGTGGAAAGAATTAGAAAGGAGACACTTTCTAAGACCAGAATAAAATCTAGCGAATTTATTTAAGGCGTTTAGAATACGTGTTTTTCTGTCAATGTCAGTCAGCAATAACTTGTTAGACCTTACATCTTTAACCAGTTCATTTCGTAAATGGCGAATTTGACGCCAAACGATTTCAAATTTAATGAGTTCTGTTATGTGGCTTATATTCAAACCAAATACAAATATGTTGATAGAAATTGTAAAAAAAACTTGTTGATTTAAAATAAACACTTGAATTCTGCTGAAATCTATGATGGTGTAACAAAACTGAAACAACGCCAGCGCAAGAATATTCAGAAAAGAAAACGTAACATTCGGAGAACATTCAATACAATGAATTCCTTGATATTTTAGTTGTTCCAAGAAAGATGTCACCTCATCGTTTTTGGTAAAAACTGACGTTAGAATATTGAGCAAATAATATAATATGAAATTGAATACTATCACTGTAGAAAATATCGAAGCTTTTTCATAATAAAAGAGGAAGATAGTAATAGAAATTAATAATGCCAGAGTAATGCAGAACAGTTTAGTGATGTTATTTAAAATATTAACTGAGAAAAACTTAAAGTAATAACCTGACAAAAAACGGAGAAACATTATGCATTTAACATTTATGATTTTTCTTTTAAATTGGGAAATTGTATTAAAGCAGGACGTGTCCATTTTGTTGCTTCTAAAAAGACAATAAATCTAATAAGAGTTTATTTCAGGAACATTAATTTTACTTTTTTATTAGTAATGAATGCCGTGCACGATAGGAAAAGTACAAACTCATTCACTTCGACTAGATCGAAATAACGTCAATTTACAGAAAACAATATGACTAAAAGTACCTACTGATAATCTTATGAAACATCTGACAATAAGTACAGGTACAATACCTACTACACATAAAGCTGATGAATTACAAATTCTGATATTGATTACACAAAATGTAACATTCGTTCATTCCACCTTGCTTCTAATTTTTTTCATTCCATACAGTGACTGATTTGTCAATCTAGGTTACGAACTATAATAAATAAATAAATAATAATGCTGGACAATCCACACAGCATCATCTAGCCCCAAGCTAAGCAGAGCTTGTGTTATGGGTACTAGATGACTGATATACTTAATACAATACAATACAATACATACATTACATACATAGATATTTTTTATTATACATAGAAAACACCCAGAACACCCGGAATAAATATTTGCAGATCGTACAAACATTTATCCCAAGGCGGGAATTGAACCCGCAACCTCTGCGTCGCAGGCGGACATTCGCCCGCCGCGCCATATCGGTCGTCATATATACACTATATAATATACCATATTCACTCCAAGCTTGGTTTGAATTCGTACATGCACTTAAACCATTTTCTTTTCTCTTATCTAAAAATTCTCTACGAATCTACGAATAAATAGTGTTGGGATTTTTAGCATTATTACCAAATGTAAGTGTCGACGGGTGGAGTCGGTGTTTAGTACACAGAAGATGCTGCTAGTGCTGCATCTCCTAGTGATGTCCCTTAGTCGCCTCTTACTACGAGTACATGCACGGGAACAAATGAAAGGTCTTATTCTTAGCCGGTACCACTACGGTTTTAGGGATAAATATATGAAATTAAATAGATTGTGGTGTGTAAAATGCATTTTTAACTGACTTCTAAAAAAAAATTCTTCGAATTTTTATTTTTTTATGTTTCTTACCTAAGTACTTTCAACTGGGTGAACCGATTTTGATAGTTATTTGAACTTTTTATTTGATAGCTTCCCACGTGGTTCCGTGGTAATTTGGCTCAGTTATGAAAATGACATACATAAGAAACAGAAGACTGTTTTTTTGTTAAAACTTTATAAAGCATAATTATATAATATGCACCTTAAACCATAACAATTAGTCCTTAAACCAGAGTACCATAGATTAATACCTAGCTACCTTAATCTACCTAACTATAATATACCTATAGTAAGAATCTTAAAAGTGTCTGAACGCTATTTATCTATTGGAATTATTATAATCGTTAGGTTAGGCAAGTTGCTTGGCAGCAGAAATAGGCATGGTGGTAGTACTTCCCTGGACGAGCCCTTCACTAAGAGCTCTACTACTACTAGTAAGTATTCGCGTTCCTTCACCGAAATCTGTAAACAAGTCTCGATAAACACTTAGCGTTATTGGCAGTCGTTTTATGAAATCGCTCCACAAAATACGACAATGTTTTTGTATTATGACAGAGCTTAGCGCTGAACCACCAAATGAATAATTCAATGCCTTGAAATGTCAAAGCTCTGATTTTCTTTTAAAGATATACTATTTAATTTATCAACCCTCTTTCAGTAGTCGTTTTATTATAGTCAACACGAATGGAATTAGTTTATTTATTTTATTGAAAAGACCAACAGTTACATGATCCACAACCTAACTGAATAAACATTACAGTATAATAGTAAATTACAGGTATCTCTTAATAGTACAGTAATGTACAGATACATAATTATTATATTAAAACAAGTTACGTTAAGGACAAACATGTTACTGTTGCGTTTTATTTATATAACTCACATTTATTATTTACTACAGATAAATAAGTATCCGCAATGCCGATGATCTTAAACGGTGAAGGAAAACATCGAACTTAAATAGGTTCGTATTCTAGCAGCGACGATGTGATGGGCTTGCAAACTATCACGTATGGCAAACGTATTAATCGTTGGACATGTGCTAAAATGTCTATTTGGACATTCTTCTGACTACCCCAATAATACTACAAAAATTTTTTACTGGTAAGAAAAAAAATTTTGGTCTTTAGTGCCAGTGGTTAATTTACAAATTACAGACGAAAATACGAAATTGTATAAGGCAGGTGTATTCTACAGCTTTATGTGACTTGAATGATAGTGTATGACATTACGTGAGTCTATGTGGCGTGTGGCCTAGCGTGGGTAACTTGAGCACAAGATACTGTAAACTGCGGTCTGCCTCCCGCCTACTGTAGCTAAATATTGACGGCCACACATTGTGATTCTATTTGTGTTTATGTAACTTACTTTGGTAATGTGATGACAATACTAATTTATGCGTATTGGGTCTATCTACATCTGGAGGTCTACTTCTAGAAACGATAAACGACGTGTTTTACAAAACGTTGTTCATGGTTTCTAAGAGTAAACCTGCTGCTTTGCCTAATAGGTACACTAAATTTATTGTCTGTTTACCTTTACGTAGCCTTAGAGCGCGTTTATACGGGGCGAAAGATTTATAATGTGGGGAAAATCAATACTGATTATCGACTCTATATTCTAGGTAGCAATGTTCAAAGCAATGTCTTATTTATTTATTTATTTATTTATTATTTATTTATTTATGTATTTATTTATATATTTATTTACATATAAAGCGTCTTACCGCTTGACAGCGAAATCTGTAATCCAACCAGTACCAAATAAAGTAGTATGTAAGTAGACAGCTACCCAGGTAATTGGTATATACCTACATACGCAGGACGTTTATACATAGATGAAGACCTCTCAAACGTACGCATGTATAGACAAATATTTCTTTTTTGGTATATGCCTATACTGCCGCCACTGACTGGCTGGTTTCCAGTTTGAAGGGTGTGGGTGCCGGGGAAATTACAGGTACCATGGCCTAACGTATGACTAAACTGTATGACTCAGGTTGATGGATGTAGAGCAGTACATCGAAGGATCTGTAAGGCAATGCTTGGTTACGGCTGGTAGAAATCACTTAACATCAGGTGGGCCATTTGCTTTTTCCATCAGCCTTTTATAAAAATACTAGATGGGTTGATTACCAACATTATTATGTTTCCATAATGTACTAGATAAGAACCGTTGTACATAATTTATTGGCTACGATTAAAATTAATTTATTTTCGGTCTGACTTTGCTTATTATTTCAGTTATATTAATTTTCAACAAGTAGGTACTATTTCTATTTTAAAAATGTCAACTATTGATTTTAATTTTAGTATGAAGTAAGTTTATAACTAGGGCGGCTGGTAAATTTCGCCAGCCAGCCGACGCCCAAAAACCTTGGTCATTGTTTGGTGACTGCTATCCTACTAATATTATAAATGTGAAAGGTAAAATGCCTGTAGCTCTATCTTGCTCTAACTACTGGACTTATTTGAATGAAACGTACCTATATAAATAAATAATTAAGGTCAGTTTTACAAAACATCATCCAGCCCCAAACTAAACGAAGCTTCTACTATGGGAAGTAGATGACTGATAAAATACCGAACGACGGTTTTTTTTTCAATCATTCTTTCATTTATTCATTTATGTTCATCACACAACTGTTTGAGTTCAGTAGAGATCGAAGCCACAACCTACAGCATAGTAGGCAGAGCTACTACTAGCTGAGCTGTGAGTCACTTATATGAGAGTATGTCGTCTCGTCGTATGTATAGGCAATGTACTCTCATGCGATTTGATGACGTCAAAAACTACTGCTTTCCTCTCTTCTCTCTTACCTGCAACGTCTGAAGAATATGAATAGACTTCTTTGTAGAAATGCAACATACGGTTCCCGGAGAGCACATAACAAATGGAGGGTTTTCAGAATGTTCGCTACAATCTGGAAACGGTTCTCGTGCTAAATGTGCTTAAGGTGACACTGAGTCACCCTTTTTGTCATACAAACGTTGCAGGATGATTACTTTACTATTTTACAACATTCGTTCAAAGTTAAGCATAATAAGTAATTATCTCGCTTATGCTTAAACTATGTATATTTTATAGTAAAATAAAGAGATGAGCCTCGAAAGTTAAAAAAATTTAGCGCAATTTTACGCATAAATAAATGCACAAGAAGTACTATTAAAACTACTTACAAACATAGTTCATTTATTGAACAGATTAAAATTAATTTTGAACATAATCAGTAATTCGGCAGAACGGGAAGTGTTAAAAATATACTAGCATATTTTAAGGCTATAGGCATAATAAATAATATTGTATATGAAAAATCAACAAAGGTGTGTTTATTTATGAACGCTATAAGTTCGTACTGATCAATACTGAGCGTAACCTTTTCTCGTTATATACAATTACATAGCATGCATATTAGTTTTGCTTATTGACAAGTTCTTGCCGACGACTAGTGCCACCTTAAGTAGTAGTAATAGAAGAGATTTCAGTAGATAGGGTTACGGAAGCCCGAAACTTGGGTCTATCAATGGACGGATCAATGAATTTTGAAAATTACGTCCTACAAATTGTCCGCAATTGCTTTTTTAGGTTATCGGTGCTGTATCGGGTTCGTGAGTATCTCGAGACCGACTTACGTATAAAATTGTGTGACTCACTTATACTTTCAAAACTGAATTATGTTGATAACGTTTTTAGAGGATGTCTATTAGCCCGTTCAAAGAAGCTTATTCAGCGTGTACAAAATGCGTGTATCCGATTTTGTTTCCCGATTCCACCACGGGCTCATATTTCACCTTACATAAATAGTCACGGTCTCTTAAACATGGCCTCCCGCCGTACTCTTCATTTTGCAACCCTACTTTTTGGTATCATCAAAAGTCAAAAGCCATCGTATCTGTATGAAAAACTTAACTTTTCCGCTCGTAATATTCGTTTTGCTATACGTTTAATATGTCCAAAGCATAAAACGACCGCATTTCGCGGTAGCTTCCGATATGCTGCTACGAAATGCTGGAACGATATACCTCCCCCTATTAGAAATTCAAATACAATTTTTTCTTTCAAGGTATCTCTTAAAAAATACCTGTATAACTTACAAAACAGTTTTTTTTCGTAAATTTGTCGTTTTTATTCTATTATATTATTTTCTTAACTCCTTAGCTATGTTATTTTCTATGTTCTATGTTTTATTATGTTATTTTCTTAACTCCTTAGTTTACAAAAATTAGGTAAGCAGGATTTTATGTTACGTACGCAGGACTGATTATGTTAATTATTTAAGGTTTTAGTCTCTCTATTTCTGTTAAGTATTTTATTTTATTTCCAAGATTTTAATTGTCAAGTTTATAATTCGATTTGTTTTTTTCTTGTTCATACAACTCATAGTTTTAGATATTATTATAATATGTAAGTAAAATGTATATCGCAGCTGCTGGCTGGTGCGCTACTCACTCTGGTGCCACTGAAAACCAGCGCTGCAAGAGCTGCTATATGCTCTTGTAGCAAATGCTGAGTGGTAGCCTTTTTTGTCACTACTTTTTAAATTTTACTGTGTATGTTATTTTTAAGAGACAAAATAAATTTCTATTCTATTCTATTCTATTCTAGATTTGAGAAACAGCTCATTTGGGAAAGTACTACTTTACTGTTCTTTATTGCCGCATTGTAATGTTTTTATTAAAAGGGTATACTTGTTTGGTGTGGCACCGGTACCCATGCCAGTAAGTCTTAACAACTTTAATTCTAAGGATGATGGATCACATTACCGCTTGGCAGAGGTAACCGCTTAACATCAGGTACCTACCAGCTTGTTCTAATAACACAAGTAACATTATCAAAATAAAGTGCAAAATATACATATAAATTATATATATATAATGCACTCTGCGAACCCCGCGAGATCCGAAACGTAAGAACAAATATTTATACACGATTTCTCGTAAAAATAAAAAAAACCCTATAAAAATCAAGTATCCACTAATACCAGTGATTTTAGACTATACGTTCACATCAAAGTCAAAGTCAAAGTCAAAAATCATTTATTCAGTAATATCCGCAGGGATCATCTTGAAACGTCTTAAATCTAGGTGAATCTAAGCGCCAGTTCCTCGCGACCAAGCCTAGAAGAACCGGCAAGAAACTTACGGCTTGGTTCCTACCGTTTTTTTGTATGATCCTTTTACAAAGTAATAATAATGTAAATAATGAAACTCCAGTGTGGTGCCAATCTAACTTAATAAGGTGATTGCAAGACAAAAAACATGTTAAGGCAATCATACCAAGATCTTAATATACAACATAAGTTCAAAAGACAGCACACGCTACGCTTCAACTAAGAGTAATGCTTACAATCTAATGCATTCAAATAAGAGAATAGTACAGACATTGCAAAAAAATATCCTAGCTGCCGACGGGTCGAGCGAGCGGAACATCTGGCCACGCCGATTTATCATTAACGTAACTATCTAAGGAATAGTATGCTTTCTTTATAAGATTTGTCTTAATGTAGGCCTTAAATTTCCGAATAGGAAGTTTAGTGGCATTTTGTGGAAGTTTATTATAGAATCGCACAGTGTTCCCCATAAATGACCCATTAACCTTTTGCAGTCTAAATTTTGGTATATATAATTTATTATTGTTTCTAGTGTTAATACTGTGCACATCATTTTTTTTCTTAAAACTACTTATGTGCTTATGAGTGTACAATAGATTTTCATAGATATACTGCGAAATTACCGTGAGAATATGAATTTCCTTAAAACGCTCTCGCAAGGAGTCGCGCGGTTTCATTTTATAAATGGCCCGTATGGCTCGTTTTTGTAAAACAAATATTGTTTGTAAATCAGCAGCTTTCCCCCAGAGAAATATACCATACGACATTACACTATGGAAGTAACTAAAATATACTAGTCTAGCTGTAGCTTCATCAGTGAGCCATCTTATTGTGCGAACTGCATATGCAGCCGAACTCAGTCTACTAGCAAGTGTTTTTATGTGTGGACCCCACTGCAATTTTGCATCAATATTAAGCCCTAAGAAAATAGTAGAATCTACAAGACTAAGTGACTCCCCATTTAATACAATATTTGTAGGGCTTAAGACCACATTAGGTAAAGTAAATTTAATGCACTTAGTTTTACTAGCGTTAAGTAAAAGATTATTAACGGTGAACCAGTTAAGAACTTGCGACAGAGCTGCATTCACGTCACTGTAATCATTCTTTTGTCTATCGACTTTAAAGACCAAGGAGGTATCATCAGCAAAAAGTACTATTTCACATTCTTTCTTACTACTATTCTCTATAAGATGTGGTAGATCATTTACATAAACTAAAAATAAAAAAGGACCCAATATCGAACCCTGAGGTACCCCCATTTCAATGAGTGACCCGGAAGACCTCTCACCGCCAACATCGACTTTTTGGACTCTATCAGTTAAGTAAGACTGTATGAGGTCAATTGCCCGGTTTAGGATGCCGTAGTGTTTAAGTTTAGATATTAAAGTGGCGTGACTCACACAGTCAAAAGCTTTAGACAGATCACAGAATACCCCGATCGCGTCTTGTGAGTTTTCCCAGGCATCGTATATATGCTTTAGGAGCATTGTACCGGCATCAGCCGTTGATCGACCTTTGGTGAATCCAAACTGATGGCTATGAAGTATCCCGGTATGATTAAAGTGTGATAACAACTGAGTAAGAACAACTTTTTCAAAGATTTTACTTATCGTAGGCAATACCGAAATTGGTCTATAGTTAGTTGGATCTTTTTCATTTCCTGATTTGTACAAGGGAATGAGTTTACTGTGCTTCATAAGATTAGGAAAAACACCCTTGTCAACACATCTATTAAAAATATAGGCTAGGCACGGTGCAATATCTATTATAATAGAACTTAGTACTTTTGTAGACATTCCCCATAAATCTTCAGTAGCTTTTATGTTTAAGGATTTAAATGTTGATACAATCTTATCAGCATTAATGTATCTGAAACTAAAGACGCTCTCATATTTTTTTACATTTGTCTCTAATAGAGCTGTCGCTCTAGAAGCAGAGGAATTCAAACATTGAGTCAATGCTTTGGGTATACAAGCGAAATAATCATCAAAAGCGTTTGCGACATCTATATTTTTACTCAAATTTTTATTGTTAACGTTTAAATTGATCTGTTTATTACGCGGCTTTGATTTGCCCGTTTCGTTATTAACTATCTTCCAAGTAGCTTTAATTTTATTTGTAGATTTTTCAATTTTATTTCTTATATGTAATGATTTAGCTGCTTGACAAACTTTTTTGAAAATTTTTGAGTAGATTTTTACGTGTAAAATAAACGGTGGATCATTTAACATTAATTCCCTAGCAGCGTATAATTCGTACAGTTTGTTCCTACTTCTATAAATACCTGGTGTCGCCCAGTCAGTGAACTTAACTCTAGCGCTAGCTTTACATGTTTTTAGTTTAAACGTATCATTGTATTCTTTATTTATTAAATTGAACAAATTGGTGTAAAGCTCGTTCGGGTCAGCCAAGCAAGGCATAAGGGATATATTTAGCTCAACATTGTTCTGAAACTTCTTTATACGGTTGTCTGTAATAGGCCGATAGTTAAATACCACTGGTTTATCTACTACATAAGGAAACCGCGCGCTATGACCGTAATGATCGGAACCGAAATGCTTAACCACTGATTTAATAACTGGTACATGACTGCAAAAAATATTGTCAAGACAGGTGGCCGATGTTGGTGTCACCCTTGTTGCGTCTTCAAATAGGTGGTCTAGGTTAAAACATTTAAATAAATTTAGAAATCTTTCAGATAAAGGATGAACAGAAATATCTATATTAAAATCTCCGCAAACTATTAAAGTTTTGTTACAGTTATACATTTTTAGCAAAACGTCTTCCATAGTGGATTCATACAAGGTGAAGTCCGCGTCTGGGGGGCGGTAAACGCTCACAACGATGTGCCGCTCCAGCTCCACACACGACAGCTCAATAATTCTCTCAATACTGAGATTTGCAATGTCTTTACGCTCCCTACATTTTAAATTATTCTTAACAATAATTAGTGAGCCACCACGTATAGCGCTCTTGCGGCCAAAAGAGCTCGCAACTCTATATTTATCAAAATAAGGAAGCAACTCAAGTTCTGATATCCAGTGTTCTGTAATACACATGATATCTACATTAAAACAATTTAAAAATAATTCTACTTCTAATAACTTGCTGGGAAGGCCCTGCATATTTTGATGTATCACATGTAAAGTGCCTGACTTTCCCATTGTCGAAGAATCTAGTTTAAATGTTGGGCAATAGGCCCTACTGCTCGTAGGCCCTTATTAGTAATGCTACTAACTACGGGCTTGTCTAAAGACTGTGTTATATTACTTATAACAGGATCAAAAATATTATATGCTAACAATTTAGCAATCGTTATTTTACTGCGTTTACTCATGTGTACAGTATCACTAGTCAATATAAAATTTCTAATAAAGTTATTAGTGTCAAAATATAAGACGTCACTATGACGACATGTCAAATTATATAATATTAGGTTGAGTTTAAAAATGTTCTGGTTTTCTTGAGCACTCAACGAGTTAGAGTATGGGAATGCACATAAAATAAGTTTTCCCAGCCCTAATTCTAACTTTTCTAATAAAGTTTCAACAAGTTTAATTAATTCTAGGTGCTTTACACCACTGCTAGCACCTAGTTGCACTACCATAGTAGTGTCACTGTCAAGACACCTATCCATAACTATGCTATTTATGAAGTGGCTAATGGGAGCATCTGGGTAGCAGTAGTTTGTTACTTCCTGCTCAACTTGATCATTAAGTAGCAGGCCCATCCCTATTCCTATCTTATCTGAGTATATAACAGTCCTCCGGGTCTTTCTGCCAGTATTTGCTAGTCTGACCGGAGACTGTGTGAAAGGTGCTGGTGCTGGCACAGGCTCCGCCACTGCAACAAGTGGTGCCTCCTGTAGCACAGCCTTTGTATGAGGTACAAGTGGCACCACCCGTCCAGAAGTGACCAATGATGCGCCAGGAAGCAGCTGTTCACACCTAGGAGAGTCTGTCTGTGAGCTATTATTACATACTTGTACATATACACTATCGTCATTCAGTATTCCAGCAATTTGTAAAAAATCTTCTTCAGATTTTTTATAATCCCTGGTTATGTCACTAAGTGATTTTTCTAATTTTTTAATTGTTGCAGACATACTCTCTTGTTCTATTGAACTCCTTGCAAGCAATTCATGGCAGGAATTCAATTCATCTCGTAATTGACATTTTTCTTTGCTAATTTTAGCTTGAATGAATAAATTTTTATGTTTTTTTAGTTTCTGTTCAGTTTTTTTTATGAAGTTACTAAGCTTAACATATTTTTTTATTTTGTTACTTCCTTTAATTGATGGAAATACACTTTTGCACTTAGGTGTAGTAAAGCTAATTAGTGAGGCGTTAGGGTCAACAGTGACCAGTTCTGACTGTAAATCCAGACTATTGTAATTGTTCGGTATTGAGATATGCACTGATTCATAAAGTTCATTTTTTGATTTACACTCGAGTAACTCTTGCTTTAAGTCCTGAATTTTCTGCATCGCCAACTCATAGGTGTCATGACATTGGTTCATACGTTCAAGTTTTGACTGAAGGTTCTCCATTTGGTCACGAACATCTTCATACTGGGAAAGGAGCTCAGCCAATTGCTTCTTGAGGGTTTTATTCTGGCCCAGAATCCCCATCATTTCAGCCTCACTCTCATCCCGTTCTTGCAGTAGCTGCCTTTGAATCTCCTTAGATTCTTTGAGCTCATCCGTAACCACCTTCAGCCTTGCTTGCAAGTCACATGCTCGCCGGGTCATGGTCATGGTGGTAATGTGTAATCTGAAGCACAATAGTTAGCAAGTAAGTATAGGATTGGATAGTAAGTAGCAGTAATGTGTTTAGAATAGGAAGAAAATTTAAAAATGAAAGTAAAACAAAGGTGGAGGGTGAAAGAAAGTAAGTAATTAGAGTAGAAATTAAGAAGTTAATCACAATTAGGGTAAGATTGAAAATAAAAGGTAGCTAAAATTACAATTATAAAGTCTAAAGGATTGCCTAACCACCATAGAAATTAATTAAAAAAAAAATTACACATATAAATACAAGGTTTATAACATTGGTAGGTATTTAATAGTAGTCATTAATGTATTCTCAACGCACTATGTGATGACCATATAATATGTATTGAGTACCTATTCAGTTTTATATCTAATTAAAGTTTGTTTGTGGTTCTAGTCTGTTCTAAGTATGGGGCTTGGTTAGATAGTGAAGTTGATAGGTATAGTTATTAGGCTAATATGCCGTTGTCTGGTGAAGTGTACAATAACAAATAGATATTATGTAGTGTATTCTGTGTGAGGCAAATGTTTTGTCATCAATCAAGCTTCCACTATTTGTCAAGCTGAAAGAGAATAAACTGTGCCGGTAATGTGAATTTTGACGTGACTCATCGATGGCGGTTTGCAGCCGGCCGGTGAGTGTGAGTGTTTAAATTCTGAGCGATTGTGTAGTGTTTTTGGTTAGTGAATGTGAGTGTAAATAGACACAATACTCCCCAGGTTTATCTGCAACTCCAAAAACCAGCAGTTGTAGTTCCCAAGCACAGCTAATCAGTCTTTGTAAAACTTAGTAATGTCGGACTGATGACAATATTTGGTTTCACTTTTTCTTGATTTCACTTTGTCATATTACTTTACAAACACTTGTACTGTATATTTAGACACTATAAAACTATAATACTGACTAATACATTGATTATTCACATTAAAACTTAAAAAAGAACTAAAATAAACATGAACAGCTGATTGTCACGTCAAACCGTCAGTGTTGCCAGTCTCAAACTCAAACTCAAAAACTCAAACTCAAAGTCAAAGTCAAAAACTCAAAGTCTCAAACTCCCAAACATCAATCAGTTGAACCAACCGTTCTTCGTAATATTCTTGTTCATGTGTTTTTAATAACATGTTTCGTCCCACTGCTGGGCAAAGGACTCTCGCAAATCTTATCACTCCTTACTGTTCCTCGCTATATTCCACCACTCTTCATTAAAAATGTTTATTTTTATCATTACAAATAATAAAGTTGTATAAATGTAAAAAACAGAAAAAATTCAAGTACTAAATTGTGAATGGAGATGTCACTCGATATAGCTTGCATTGATATAGGTAGCCGCTGCTACAGACCGAATTTGTACTGAAAGTCTTATTTGAAATCGGTACGGTGTTTATGCATAAGACAGTTGCTGGGCCAAGTTACTAAAAATTAAATACTCTTGGCAGTAAGTATATCAGTTTGTCTGAGTCTGCTCTAGGGTGCGCTTTAAGGCTTCTTCTTCGTGGACAACAGCTTACTTGCCTTTCTTGGCAGTGAAAATAACTCATAGTCTGGTTCACCTATAACTTAAACATCAAACAGATAGACTGTACGTAGTTTTCCTTTAGTAAGTGATGAGTCTTGTTGTTGTTTGTCTTTTTTTTTATACGACTAGCTAGTGGATAAAGTAAACCCACCCGATGTTAAAAGTACGTAACCTATGACAAAACCTTGCCACGTAAGTCACGTTCGTAAAGAACGTGCCCTATAATGTACTGCTCTACGTCCATAAACCTGAGGGCCACCCTAACGCTGCTTGGCAAGAATAGGCATGTTCTCTACTATTACTATTTACTTCGTTAGTTCATTCAAAAAGTTATACCGAGGCACTTACAATATTTTTTTTCTTGTTTTGGAGTGGCAATGTTTAGTAAGAGCACTATCATAGTTAAAAAAACTTTTATATTTCTGTAAAACCGAATCACTATCAATAATAAACCAACACGAGTAAAAAACCTTAATAACGTAATTAGCTACTTGCCTCGTGTGAAGCCAATTTGTGCTCTGAGCTGTCCAATATTGGAGTTTTTAGTAGTGGCACTGGTCGGGCGGAATTTATAAATGTGCTTTATTGGCGCGCCAGCTGGCTAAGCCCGTGACGTCACGGTAATGACTCGTGTTCGAGTGCTGTTTCTTCACCGAACTTATGTTATTTCGAAGTTTAGTGAGAATAAACATTTTAGATCTTTCATTACAAATTGCATGGAACATTTGTTAGACTCAAATATCTAGTAATTATAATTATAGACTCACATCACAAAGCTTATAGTGATCTTGTACGCCGTAAGTTTTTGGTTCGATTTTTATCTTGGACTAACAACATTTCTTTGACAAATCTAGTTATTACTCAAGTATGAAATTATAATTTTGGATAAAAATGTGGTTATTGGTATATTTTTTTGTAAATAAAAACCTACAGGTCACACAAAATGTTTGCCATGGGATAGCCTTGTTTGTCGGAATAATGAATGCGAAGTCGCGAACAATTGCAAATTTCCAATAGCCGATACCATTTTCTAGGTTTTAAAAATGACGGCTATACCCAAAATAGAACCGTCCATTTCATATGGAAATATTTCTGTTTAAATTTAATTATTACATTCTATACCCAGGATTTGAACATTCCTTACATTGGAAAAGGTTTTATTGAAAGGTGAATCATTGATGCTGCAATTTTTAACTTTTGTAATTCAAATTCCATCGAACAATTACAATCAGGCTCAATTCGCTCAAAATCCAGTCCATAAATCCAGCGCTCCGCTCCAATCGTGCAATTATGTGCCGTGTCGTCCCGTGAGACCCGTGACACCGCGACACCGCGACACCGCGACACTTCGGCGTGTAATTCCCGCCGTGATACATCGCCCGTCGGTACATCGAGTGTTATTCATGAAAAAGTCCTTAGTTACAGGATTTATGAATCAAGTTAAGCTTTTCGTTCAAATCGAGGGCTATGCTAAAGCCGCTACTTCGTCATCTACTCCAAGTTTGAGCTTACATCGACACCAAAAATATAATATGCAAGATTCCGATAGGTTGCTAAAAGGTTTCCTTGCATATTTTGGAAGGAAATTTTACCTTTTGATAAAAATAACCTAGAACCAGCATCAAATGAGTATTCAACGAATACATTAGACCGAGAAAATCCTTAGAGCGATAGGCTGGTGGTGTAGAGTTGAGGCGCGTGACTCACCGCTTCAGTGTGGATGGGATGCACCGCGAACAGCAGCGCGGCCAGCGCGGCGAAGGGACGCCGCAGCCGCGCCACCAGCGCCCCCGCCCGCGCCACCAGCGCGCAGCACGTCGCGTGCAGAGCCGCGTTGCACGCGTGCCACCACCACGGAGCCAGCCCGCACAGCCGGTAGTTTAATCTGGAACAATTTAAAATACAACTTGGTTTAGCTGTTCTCAGAGGTCCTACTTCCTTCTTTCATCTGAGGTAAAATACCCCTTGTATTTTGTCGCTCGCTGGTACCACTTTATCATCTACCATGTGGTAACAATAAGTTATAACGGTCAGTACATTACTATTATCTGGCGTGCAAATGTAAAATATCGCTGCACATCAAGCAATAAAAATGACAACGACCATTTTTTTATCTGCCTACCCAAATGTCACGAGCGACAAAGTTTTTAAAAGCGTGTTAACCCATGGAAGTAAGCTCATTACATATTTTTCCATAAGGCTTTAGACAAATATGTCACGATTATTAAAAATTCTAAGTTTTGAATGGATAAAATATGCAGCGTACCTAATAGAACACCGGGTGGCAGGTGTGGGATCGATTATCGTAGCACAATATATTTTTTAAATATTGTTGGGTATGTTACACAGTGTCACCCCAAATTTACCTTATCATGAGAACCGGCAAAATTTCTGCATTACCACCTTTATATTTACAAATAATTACTAATTATTACTAGCCCACTTAACAGAAACAAGTTAAATTGCGTGAATCAGAGATATTCAATTTGCATTTAAACCAAGTACCAATTCGGATTCAAAACGAAAGTCAGCAAAGAATAATTTTATTTAAATAACTGAAATAACGTTTGTATGAAATGAGATCAACAAAATGTAAACTGATCATAATGAAGCTTACCGAGGTGAACACTCCAAGCAAACGGCCTGTGAACATTAACAACTTCTATTCGTACTTTTCTACCGAACTCGACGTAACCACGAAACAGTTACCGAGTCTTGTCTCTTTCGCTCTAATTTGAAACTTCCTGTCAATGCAAAAGACAAAACACGGTGTAGCTCATGTGTAACTTTAACGTTACGTCAAGTTTATTAGTTTCAGTACCTATTTGAGTATGAACGGTCTTTAGACATACCTACCTAGTCTTTCTAGCAACGAGTTTATTGTCATTCTTATTTTCTTCAATTGTAACTGCACGTTATTCGATAAAAAAAATTCGCCAGTGTCAAGTGGATGAACAAATAGTTTCAATTAAGAAAATGTAAAAACGAATCAATTGATTCGTTTGATCTTTGGAAGGAACAGTATTTACATTTTTTTTTTATCAATTGATCGTCAAAATTATGACAGAAACGATTTGTAAGAACTTGTAAAACGAGAAAAAGAGGTAGCATGTATATTGTTATATCATCATCATAATTAACCTACAGAAGTCCACTTCTATAATAGGCCTCATTATACGTTTCCAGGAAAAACGGTTTTCAGCCTTTTCAATCCACCGACTTAACAACGTGCATCGGATGGAAGGACATCCTACTGTTCGTCTTCCGGTCTTCCGGCTTGCGGTCGTCATTCGGGAACTTTTATTCCCCAGAGGTTATCGGTTTTACGAGCTATATGTCCTGCACATTGCCACTTCAATTTGCTTTATTTGCTGAGAGCTACGGCGGTGATTTTAGTTCTTGTGCAAAAACTATATACCTAGCTGACACGCTCGTGACTTTGTCTGCGTCGTTTTTTGAATTTATCATACAAACGTCAACCTTTTTTAACAGCCACTTTAGGAATTACAGCTCAATGAAACACATGCTAAGTTCGACTTAAGTTAACTATAATTCTGTAAATTGCATCAACATTAATTTAGTAGTTTTTGCGTGATGCGGGTACAAGCAACCGTACATACACACAAACTGTTATATTTTTTAAAATCGATTTCGTCTTTTTGCATTTTTTGAAATACTATTGGCAAGAGTTCAGAAAAATATTACATTTAATGTACTTACAGTCTTTTCAACCTTTTCAGTTTTACTAAAGTGTAAATATTGAAACAGCTGCCACGAAATCCTAAGCTCTTCATTTCGATAAATAATGATTCAAAACGGTGTATTATCTACATTTCAAATCATTCTCACAGACGTCTTTATGAATAAGTAGCTTCACTACTTTTAGCACCAGTTTCCCGAAATGTAGGTTCAGTCAGCATCAGAAGCTATTACGTCTGCGAATTATAAATTCGTTTATCGTTGGCTTTTAATCAGTTTTATTTCTGAATCATAGTTTAGATGGTTACATAATATAATTTGCAAATTATAATTTGAAAAAATACTTTTTAAAGATTGAGAGAGCCAACTCTTGACGTTAATAACTTAACTCAACAAGCTACAACAAATTATAGGATGCTCCTCTTTCAACACTTTGGCAAGAGCTAACATTTATATGGACATTTATAATACATCGAAGAGTTAAACAGGTCCATATCAATGTAAAACGCCTACGATAACCCTCTCGAACACCCAATCGTAGTATTTTGTAGGGACCTACGCTAACTTTTTGATTTTTCTTTATTTTTTCTCTGGTATCTGTCGTCTACAATCACATTTATATCTACTTTATCTTTATTTTTCATTACTTTAAGTGGAAAAAATTTAATTAACCGTCCGCGTGACATACATGATATGCATCGTGTTCAAATTAAAATAGATAACGATTGTACATAGCTGTAACTTTTACAAAATAAATATAAATTAGAGCGATATGTTATAATATAATAAGTAGAATTATGATCATTTCAATACTTATATGATTTTTTATTTCGATTTTATTTAAACTGTTGCTTTATTGTATGATTTTTCTTGCAGTATAATATACAATACGACTGCAGCTTCTTTAGTTTTGATATAGTCAGGTTACTGGTGCTAGCAATACAGGGTGATCCATTGTAGCACTTCTGAGTGGAAATAATTATGTCTCGACACGCGCCCCTCGCGGTCTCGTTTTGCGGGATGCTTTAAAAGCTTGTTGATAAAAAATTATAACGCAAATTTTTCGATGCTGCCCGAAGGTATAGTAGGAAAGTAGTAGTAGAGCTCTTAGCGAAGGCTTAAGAAGTCACGGATAACGGCTAGTATTATAAATAACACCAGACAGAGAAAAAATATGTATGCCCATCACGAAAATACTTGTTTTTACTGAAGATTGAACTTACAACCTACAGCGTAGAAGGCACACTAAACTGTAAAGCCAGTGAAACGAATGAATACTCGACCTAATCCTCAAAGCTCTGAGCCCAAGAATTTAAAGCATGTCGTCAAGGTGCCTTATGACGAAGCCGTTGCATCGCTCTAAACACCACAGAGTTGTTTGAGTGAACTGGCATTGTCTTCCCTCTTCCCTCTCCTCACTCCTCACTCCGCGCTCCTCACACGCCGTCACGTAGACGGAACTTCAAACGGGCTGTTCGGAATTTATCGTGCTACTTGGTAGTAAACTGAGAACTTACTAGATTAATTGAGCTATTTGTTTAAGAAATTGGCCGTCTTTTTAAAAGCTTGTGTATATACTGTGTGACTGTTTGATTCTGGATGTAACTGAATAAATGCTTTTTGGCTCTGGCTTTAAATAAGTAAGCTCCACACTACTATGGTGGTACTATGGTACTATGGTACGGTCTTTCTATGGTGGTCTTAGCATAGGACAGTATGGAGAAGAACTTTAACATTTCAGTACTTACTTTTAATACAATGACGAATTTAATAGAAGTTTATTTGCTATCGATTTTTTTTACATAATTTGATTAAAATAAAGATATCATAAAACAAATAACTATGCAGTGAACCCTGGTCCAACATAAAAAATAGTAATTATCAAAAATTTTATAAAAATGTTGTAACGTAATAAGAAACAATGTACAATACATAACAGTCCAGAATTATAACTTGAATCTAAAATACATAATTAAACAAACTATATGACAAGAATACCAGTTAGCTTACCATACAAGGCAAGGACACAAACGTATGCAGGTACAGTCGTCACAAGAAATGCTCATTTCCATTTTAATTTTTTAAGTAAAAAAAGTAAAATTCAGTATTACATAAAAAGCAGATCCACTATTTTGTACTAAAACTTGAAGCGCAGGCATGGTCGTATATGTTGATGCGTAGACTGTACGTCAGGCAGCAGCTGCGTGGACTGTACGTCAGGCAGCAGCGAAGTGAAGGGGCCACGGGTGACACGATAACACAAAGCCCGACTCACATGTCAGAAACGGGTCTGACTATCTACAGAGAACTTGATATTTTCGCTAGCTTTGTGAGGTTTTCTTTGAGGGATCAGGCAGATCTTGGAGATTTCACATGCCACTGCACTCGCCGTCAAAGCGAGTTTGAATAACGTTAGCGCGTCCTTGTCGATGTTTAAGGCAGTGGCGTTTTGCTAATGTTGAGGGAAAGTTATAGGGCAACCCACTGATTAGCTGATCCTTTTATACAAAGTACTCTTTTGACTTGTAATTTGGTATTATTAATAAAGTATTTGTAATTGTTTGTATTTGTAATTGATCGCCCTGATCGCTTTTTGTTACGTGTGTTAAAAAAAACCTTTATTTTAATAAGAGCACCGGTAGTTTAATAGGGGTGACCCACCTTTCTCATCCTAAGGTCGTGGGTTCGAATTCGTTCGTTCGAACCGTATTTTTCCTGGAAGAGTTCACGTACCTTGAAATGTAGGTCTGTAAACAAGAAAAACCGTCAGAAATAAATATTTATTTTTTGTTTAAAATGCCAAAAACCTCTTTTTCCAGTTGAAATAGCAGCGCCTTTATAAACAAATAATTAAAAAAAGTATTTTTACTCCTTCAACAGAATGATGAAGTTTGCAGATAAAGTGCTTTTCACATTTATAATAATTATTATTATTATTTTGTGTGCCTGTAATATTTTATTGAAATCCGTTGATAAATAAGGATACAGCGAACATGTAATGTGCATCGCTTTACACAAGTACAGTAACTTATTGCTAAAAACGTTCGTTTAGGAGCACTAGCCACTAGGCATAAGCCGCGGTAAGATACAGCTCGGTTCTTTGTCCTGCTCGTTTGAAGCTGCACTAAAAGCGGCTATTGTTGAGTCGCAAATTACTTGATGTCCCGAAGCTAAACGTTCCGCAGACAAAAGAAAATTCCCGTGGATATTTTTGTTGTTTCAATTCATGTTTTATTCAAACCTAAGGATGTTTGAAGATGTCTATTCTAATGGAAAAAAGGTTTTGTGTGAAGTTGTTTTTGCAAAACTTTTAATAGCACTGTGCTCTGAGCCCTTTGGTTTCTGGAATTCATTTACCTCTATAATTTCATTTACCTCTATAATTTCATTTACCTCTATAATTTCATTTACCTCTATAATTTCATTTACCTCTATAATTTCATTTACCTCTATAATTTCATTTACCTCTATAATTTCATTTACCTCTATAATTTCATTTACCTCTATAATTTTATTTACCTCTATAATTTCATTTACCTCTATAATTTCATTTACCTCTATAATTTCATTTACCTCTATAATTTCATTTACCTCTATAATTTCATTTACCTCTATAATTTCATTTACCTCTATAATTTCATTTACTTCTATAATTTCATTTACCTCTATAATTTCATTAGCCTCTTATTTGAGATAATTTAATTATCGTCTTTACAGGGTGAGTAATAAACTATAAGCAGCAGCTGTACTACAACTCTTTATTACACACAAATAATACTTTTATAGGAAAACAGTACAAAGTACATCTATTGTACAAAGGTGAGCTTAATTCCGAAAAAAGTATTTACAGCAAATGTTTGAGCCAAGAAAAAAGTGGCTATAGAGGTAAATAAATAATAAAATAAATAACTTCACCACTTTAACCCCAGGCAGGGTGGATATCATTTCAGATCTCTTAGTACAAAGTATGGATAATTTGTACACGGGTACTCGTGATTCTTCGAGGATATCTAAGGGGGTAGTCAAAGGTATATCCAGATATTACTATTATAAATAACCCATTAAATTCCTATTTTTCTTTAATTGTAAGTTTGTATAGCACATTTTATTTACTGTATTTCTCTTCTTTGATTTCAATAATGTTCATACAAAGTATATTTTTGACATGAATTGAGGAGATTTTCACCTAAAAGGGTAGGTACTGTAGGTTTCCCACGGCTCAATAAAACATAAATTCAAGTTTTAGATGAATTTAACTTAATGTTTTATGAGAAAATACTACAAGATAATGCTGGACAATCCACACAGCATCATCTAGCCCCAAGCTATAAGCAGAGCTTGTGTTATGGGTACTAGATGACTGGTATCCTTAATACAATACATTACATTCATAGACTTTTTTTTTATTATACATATAAAACACCCAGAATACCTGGAATAAATATTTGCAGATAGTACAAACATTTATCCCAAGGCGGGAATCGAATCCGCAACCTCCTCCGCCGCGCCACATCGGTCGTCGAACTATCAGGGTTTATATAAGATCAAAAGCAAACAATCTTAAAATTTGTAGATCTAATAGAAAAGCAGTTTTCTTCGACAAACACATAAATTACTTAATTTATTATTCTCTCCCGAAACTTCGGCATTATTTACAGTCTCTTTAACTCGTAAGGGCGGATACACACACAGAGAACATAACGCGGACTATTGTCAGTACATATTAGTAAACTACCATAAAACCTTTTGTGGATATTTTTACATAACGTCATCTAGCCCCAAACTAAGCATACTTTGAGAACTTGATGACTTAAAGAATACATAATAATTAATTTCTTTTTTGTATTCATTTTGACAGCTATAATTTAAAAATGCAGGTACCTAGACTTCGGAGATACTTTTATTTTCTGGTGTATATTCTATTCTAAAAAAACATTTAAGAAACAAACACTAAAAAAATTTTTTCTTATAAAGTTTATCTACAGCGAGGAAAGCAAGGTTAGATAGTAGTATCAATTTGAATGGTGCAAACATAACCAACCAGTTACGTCTGCACCATTAATGAGGCAAATCAATGGTGCAAATGTAACCGCGGGAATAATATTACATACCTAAAATACAATATAACACCCAGACACAAAACAAACATCTATGTTCATCACTCGAATGATTATTCTCGGTGGGTATTGAACCCACGACCTACACAGAAGGCAGGATTACTACGAACTGAGCTGTCGAGTTTTATAATTCAGCCTTTTAGTTATACTCAGACCTCCATCGTTTTATTGTAATGAAATTTTTCGTTATTAACATTAGTAAAATTGTGGAATAAAGGTCCACAGAATCTATGTATACAAGACGAAGAAAAATCTGCCTGTGGTTATGTTAACAATGTTATGATAGTTACTCTATTAAACAGAAAAACAGAAACAGTTTCATGACTTTAATGCCCAAGTTTGCAAAACAAAAACACTCAATAGTATCGATAAAAAATCAATACAAACAAAATTATTAAATTAGAATACAAATCAAAGTAGATATAATAAAAATAAATAACTTAGCTAAATATAACATCGGGTGTTCTCTCTCAAAAGAAAGTTGCTCACACATTCTTTAAATCTAAGTTACCTAACCATGTTTTATGTACTAAATAGTAATCTTGCTCGCGTGGTTTATGGCCAACCTTGTCCAGTCTGAAGGTGAGGTTCTTATATCGTTATTTAAGCCTCGGGATAGTTTAGGACCCCGGGAGTAAAAGGCAAAAACTACAGCGGGATAAAATAAGTTTTTTTTTAAATATTTTATGGACATTTAACACAAGATCATATAACCCCGAACTAAGCATAGCTTGTACTGTGCGAACCAGATAACTGATAGAATACTTACATATTTTCCTTTTGGAAATACATAGGTACTTAGAATACAAAATAACACCCAGACAGAGAATAAACATCTATGTTCATCACACAGGTGTTCTCGGTGGGGATCGAACCCACCACCTACAGCACAGAAGGCAGGGCTACTACTGACTGAGCTGAGAGGCCACTCAATAACCTGGTCGCCTATTTTTAATTAGATGCTACTATTGGTTTTGTGACAACAATAGATCTCACGAGCCCGTATTACCGTGCAATAAGTAGGTATCGAAGTGAGTATCTAACCCCAAACTAAGTACTGAATGCATACTAACAATATAATATACACCCAGACACAACAAAAATCTATGCTCATCACACAGTATTTTTGACTCGATGGGGTTCGAACCCAAAACCTACAGTGCAAAAAGCAGAGCTCTTACCAATTCAGCTGTAAGGCCAGTTAAAAAGGCATAATAATACATTTTTAAAACTCAAAAATCATGAAGGTAGTGCAGTTTATATTAGTTTGGTTATACTTGTTGTAACACTGTGTTACCATTTTAAAAATTACAAATGGTATATACAATCTAATGCAGCTGACTGTAGGTATATAGTTTGATATCTTCAGTAAAAAATGCCAAGCTCCAGTAACCCATAGAAGGAGCACATGAATCCTCAGCTAACGAGAAACAACGCTATTTCTCAGACGCGGTAATTAATGTCCTCTTTTCTATTCTAGCGAGTAATTACATGCAATCTTAGTCCTTATAGGTATTAATTTTCTAATTTTCCACGAGCATTTTCCCTTGCAGCTCTAACTCCACATTACTGTTGAGGGGAATTTATCTCAGGACAGGCAGCGCCATTAGTTCCTATTACGATCTGCGACGGACTTTGCTTGGCTCGTTTAAAGCCTAGCGCTTAATTCCCAAGGTGCTGTGGCTGCCATAACGGACGTAGTTTGGCGTAAGTTTTTTGTCAATCATTAGGTGTTTTAGGGTTCCATATCGAGTTAATACATATATATAAATATGTAAGTACCTACTGTGAATGGTAGTACTTCCCTGGAAGAACCCATTCCAAAAAAAACTACATAAATACACACATAACATCATGCCTGTTTCCCAAAGGGTTAGGCAGAGATGAGTAAAAGTTGGAGTATTCAAGACGCCAGTACAACCTTTTACAGTTGCATAAACAGCACTTTCTTTATACAGAATAACCATAATATTATTTTTCCTTACGAAACCAAACGAGCTCGCAACTTGCCCTGCTCTTTGTAAGGATAACCGCGAGCATGGCCCGCGCCCGACAACTGCCATAAATAATAATATATCGACATAGATGTGAATACCGATGACGGAGCTTAGCTCGCGGGAAGTTTGCGGATGGAAGAGGCTGAAAGTTCTCAAAGTCTACCAACTCAGCTATGAGTCCTATTAAATAAGCCAGTAGTTAAAACCAATTAGTGATTGTAGTTATACGCACCTAAATTTATTTTCATACAAACTGCAACCCCTGCTGTACCTACCTGCATTGGTATTAAATAAAAAAAAACTGTATTATAACCCGGTACACCGTTAGGCACCAAGACAAATATACCCTGGAAAAATGACAAACATCTACGACTAGTGGCTTAGGTTGTCTATATGCCAGTCAGTCAGTTAGTCAGAACATAGGTTGTTATATTAGTATAGATAGATATAGATAATACTGGCTGGATCTCATGCGTATGCAATTAAGTAACCTTATATTATGAATAAAATCATTCCTAAACATAAAATACCTACTGCACTGGCTGCACTGGTCCTTGCAACAGTGACCACTAGGTAGGATGGTAGTTTTAAGGACTAATTACTACACTATGAGAAAATCAACATAAAATGTTATTTTCGATGGGCTTTTACTATTACAAAATAAAGACACAACACGATAACAGACTAGAAATGTATACATTTGCAATTTATAAAATAAATTAAAATGTACAGGAGTTTCACTTCGATACGACAAACATCCATTTTTGTTTACTTTAGCTGGAGGCAAGCATAACAAATTCATGCGCAAGGAAATACCAAAGCGAGAAGTACTTTACTACAATGCGAACACGAATTCTGGCTGTAAAAAAAATATTTGTGAGCACTACGGGGTGTTTTTCGAAGGCATTCGCCAACTTTAGTAAAAACGACGGGACTCTGCCTATTTATATACGGCGCGGTGGGTCCGGTTTATTTAAATGTAATGTAGTCAAAGTAAAGGCCAGGCGACTGAAAATAGAAAATCAAAGAAAATTGGATCTATTTAATTAAATCGCAAGGTATTCCGGTACTACTCTCACGTGACGATACAAATACACCATCCTAAAGATACAGATAAAACTCGGTTTTGTGTGATTTTACAAACTCTAATACAAATCATGTATATTTCAAGTGAAATTTATTCAAGTGAAGTTTCCTCTCTCTCCTCTCGGCAAATGCCTATTTTATGTGAGGACATATTAGTTGGGAGATAAATGTAAATTTTTATTAACTGAAGCCACTTATATTGCCAAAATATTTCTACTAATATTATAAACGAGAAAGTTTAGATGTTTGTTTGCGGCTAAATCACTCTAACTTCTAGACCGATTTGACACATAATCATAAATTAGTTAACAAAAAAATAGATTACAAAGGCAGAAAACAATGAAAAATAGAAACTGAGTAGGTTTTTTAACAGCTGTCTGTAGATTGAGCTATGGTTCTATCCTAAGCTCGAGGAATGTATCGTGGGTACCTTGAAAACCGGCCAAGTGCGAGTCGGACTCGCGCACAAAGGGTTCCGCACCATTATCTACCTATAAAAACGGCAAAAGAATCACGTTTGTTGTATGAGAGCCCCCTTAAATATTCATTTTATTCTGTTTTTTTAGTATCTGTTAGAGCGGCAACAGAAATACATTATCTGTGAAAATTTCAACTGTAACTATCACGGTTCATGATATACAGCTTGATGATAGACGGACAGACAGACAGCGGAGTCTTAGTAATAGGGTCCCGTTTTACCCTTCGGGCACGGAACCCTAAAAAGGATTGACACGCACCATTCATTGGGACTGACACTTAGATTTGAGTGTATCGCATCGGCAGTCGTCTCTCTCCGCTCGCACTGTACACACATGTAGCGTCATAGGGAAATAAATCAGTAATTGGAACATGGATTTAACTTTGCATTTTCATTAAAAAGTATATAGAAGACTGGGAGCACATTTTCATAACCCCTACAGGTTTATCGGAAAAAATGTGTTCAGTATTGACTACTAGACGATTAGAATGTTGAAGCACACATGTATCTTAATTCTTAATCTCTTACTCACGTCCACATGGTTTGTACCGGCATAACGACCCCTAATGGCATCGGGAATCTTTCGAAGAGCCTTAATAGTCTCCGGAGGCTATTCAGCACGTCCTGCGGATATGCACGACCCGCTGCGGTCTATCTGAGGCCTCCTTGCTTAAACTGGACTTGAACAATATAACTGGACCATAATGGGGCTATTTGCTGGATAATGGGTACAGGCAGCGGTATAGTTTTTTTTAATTTATTTAAAAAACAATCAGGCACACTAGCTTATGGTCCACCTAATGGTAAGTGGTCACCGTTGCCCATAGACACCGGCGCTGCTGAAGGCGTTGTCGGTTGTGTTTGTTACAAATTCGTTTCACACTTGGCAAATTCATTGGTTATCAAAGTGTAAGTTCGTGTCGAATAACCTATTCCATAAAATAAAATAACAAAGGCTTTAAACGGAGAATAAGGTTTAAATCTCATAGCAAATTGAAATACTTGAGTGGTTTCTTTAATATCCAGACTCCAGACAGAAATGTGTTTTATTTTATTCTGGAACGGTTTATAAATACATGGTGCTAAGAAATAGCTTCTAAAAACTAAAAGCACCATTTCTATTTAAAACTAGTTTTATGTGTTCGGTAATTTTTGACGCAGAGGTTGCGGGTTCGATTTCCGCCTTGGGATAAATGTTTGTACGATTTGCAAATATTTATTCCAGGTGTTCTGGGTATTTTCTTTGTATAATAAAAATATCTATGTGTGTATTTAAGTATATCAGTCATCTAGTACCCGCATAACACAAGCTCTGCTTAACTTGGGGCTAGATGATTTTGTGTGGATGGTCCAGCATTATTATTATATATTATTTATATTATTAAAAAATAAACAGCTAGCGTCAGACTTTAATCCCCAGGCATGGTAGATATCCTTACCTCACTCAGACCTTTTAGTACATACAGTTTACAGTACACGCACAAAACTTAGGGCATAACTTTTGGAATTATATAAAATCATTACACTCACAAAAGTTTTTGGTTATACTTCTTGTTGATTGAACCAGCAGCTGGCTCACCTGATGTTAAGTGGTCATCATAACCTATTAAAGCGTTACCTCATAGGCGTATACTTTCATATACTGTCATGCGTCGATAAACCTGAGGAACAGAGGTACTTGTGTGCCAGTAATTTCATCAGAACCCACACCCTTCAAACCAGAACACGGCTTGCTGATTGGTGGTAGAATTTGGTATGTTATTAGTAAGCACTATACTAATACGATCTCCACTACTACTAAACCACTAGGTACTATTATAAATCTATATGTTTATGGCCTCACTTAAATTCTGTAAAAAGATTAAACTATTCGCTTAACAATATATTCGCTACCGAGGATTCAAATGACTCGATATGTTTAAGTAAATAATGTTTTATGCTAATCGTACATTCGAAATTTGGAACTGATTATTGATCAGAATAAGAAATATAGAGAAAGAAAATAAAACAAAATGTTATTTCCATTTTAAATTCAATTAATATTAAAAAATTTGAAATTTATAAAAATTGAACCACGCGTTCGTTTCTCTAGGTACACGTATCTTTTCACACGCATATTGCGAAAATATGGTTCATTTTTTCGCCACAGATATCGCTTTTGGTCTACTACATAAGCTCAAAGTCGCACAACGGGCTATGAAGAGAGCTATTCTGAAAGTTTCACTGCGAGAACGTTGGATGCCCTTCTACCCGATGAACCGACGACATTTTAGTCTCACGGGAGGCAGGCAGATGGAAAACACTCAGAATTGTTTCTCCTAAAAACGAATGAGGAAAGCCTGTGACTTCTACAGGGTGTTGATGATGATGACATAGAGAAAACCACAAAAGTTAGGTTAGACTGGTTTCAAATTCAAATTTACAATTTAAAGTTGCAAAGCTTGCACATAATTTTGCCAACATTATGTTGAGTACGAAGCAAAATGCTATTTAGAAGTTTCAAATAGCTATCTGCCTTGGAACTAAGGGCGTGGCTCATTTTCACTACGTTATGCTAGTTATTTTAGCTTTGCTCGGCGAATTGACAATAGACAGGCCTCGGAGCTCAGTTGGTAGTAGCTCTGCCGTCTGCGCCATAGGTTTTTATTTCGATCCTTACCGAGGACAAATTTGTGTGATAAATGTAGATGTTTTTACTGTTTAGGTATTATACTGTAACCACGCAAATAATACTGCGGGCGGCAATTAGTTATAAAAAATGTTGAAACACTTACATAGGCCTGGTTTCTCACAAAATGTTGAAACACTTACATAGGCCTG
Organism: Electrophaes corylata; assembly: GCA_947095575.1. Classification (NCBI taxonomy): domain Eukaryota; kingdom Metazoa; phylum Arthropoda; class Insecta; order Lepidoptera; family Geometridae; genus Electrophaes; species Electrophaes corylata. The sequence goes on from OX352704.1 coordinate 280,298, forward strand.
GTTTCTCACAAAATGTTGAAACACTTACATAGGCCTGGTTTCTCACAAAATCTCACGAGTGTAATCCTCAGTCACGATAGATCTCTTGGGACTTATTAAGTGGTACCAACTCAAGATTATTTGAGCGTGTCTAGGCAGGGTAGTCAGAGGTACTGGACGTACGTCAAAATATTTTGCAGTTGCTATTATTCCAAATGTTGCCAGTCGCATAAATCTATTTAAAGTTGTCACGTTCTGGCAAAGATTGCTTTTACAATATAAACTACTAAAGCCAACCACGAAATGAATAAATAGGTAAGTTCCGAACTCTGCCAACTAATTGCTGCGAAAATAATCATTTCACAGGTTACGGGTCTAAGCGCCTATTTGTACTGGGCCCACATTAATTTCCATGAGCCGTGTAGTACCTACCTGTAAGATGTCCGTGTTGATTAAATTAGACCCCCGGGCATGGATGTGTCGGCGCTGTTTCCGAACATGGAGTGCAGAAACTAACGGAAACACTATCAAGCTGAGAACTTGAACGCATTAGGCTACCATGGTTGCTCGCAGTGCAAAAAAATGCCTAATATTTTTTTTCTTATACCGCGTCTTTAAAGTTGACAAAAATAACGAGAAGTTGTTCATTGGTACTATCACGTCATAACGCGATTTAAAAACTATTTTAATTCGTTTGGACACATTCAAAGGCGTTTATTCCATCGTGATACGGTTTTTTATTTTAATCGAATCTGTCTAAGCGGGTCAGTTCAGGAATCGCAATAAGACGTGAAGCGCGGTAGGTTGTGGGTTCGATTTAAGAATTGAACCCACAACATAAGTGCGCTATATGCGCCACCTAGAAATGTAATATTCGCTGTGTCCTAACCGGGTTTATGTTTAACATTTGTGTGATGAACGGGGTGGTTTTTTTTTGGTCTGGGTGTTATATTGTATACTAAGTATGTATTTACAAAAATGTATTTATACAAATATTCTAGTAGTTATATGGTTCCCATAGTACAAGCTCGGTTTGTGGCTAGGTTGTCTTATGTGAAGTATCCACAAATGTTTATTATACCTATGCTATTCTACTCGTACTTGGTATAGAAGTAATTAATTCTATCTAATGGAAAATTTCATGTCAATAGTTATGTTGTGTGGTATTATTATGCTTAGGTCTACTCAGCATCAGACGAACGAGATGAAATATATACATTGGATAGACCCAATGTATATATTTCATCTCGTTTGTTCATAAAAAAACCTTTTTTATTTATACTCGACCATCTTCATACCCAAAATGGTACCTTTTAATAAATAAAAACCCATAAATAAGTTTGAATCGGAAGGAAATTAACTTGTGCTGACTTTTTGGCACACCTAAAACTACTAATTACACCATCCCTACTTTTTACATCACTGAAATACTATCGGCACTTTATAGGCTTTGGGTTTAATTATGAGTACCACCGCATATTTGTGACACATAAAGGTTTAAGTCCGACAGCACGCTTCAAGCTCGTAACTCAATGTAGTTCGTCTTGGCTACCTAACGGGAATGCCAAGGAAATGTTATATTACCGGTTTTGTTACTTTGGGACGGTTGCTCACAGGTGGAATAAGTTACTTCATATTCAGCGCTAAGGAAAGGTTATTTCATAAATAAGTATACCACTTCATAAAACAAAAAACTGACTGTTACACTTTATTTTACATCTGACATTTACATTTATGTAATACGCATTTTTATAAGAATAACATAGTTTTTTTCCACAATACCGTCTAAAAACATCAAACTCAACAATGCAAATGGTAGGTATACTCTGGATGTATGCGATGTGTGTCAAAATATATAGTAAAATCAGTAATGACATCAAAAAAGGAACATCTACCATTAAAAAAGTTTGAAAACATATATAACCACTAACAGTATCTATTCATTACACGAGTTTCGATGAATATTTAGTGCCAAAGTATAAATATAAATAATGTAACCTTCCTACAAGTGCGCCATATGCGCCACCTAGAAATGTAATATTCGCTGTGCCCTAACAGAGTTTATGTTTGAAACTTACGTACCATTCGTATCACCTATTGTAACAACAAGAAACGCATTAAAGAAATTGATTTGATTTGTAATAGTTTAAACAGTTTTATAGTTTATCAACAAATGTAAAAGTAAAAAAAAAATAGTTTTATAATACATTGCAGTGTGAAATTACAGGCACATGAGGCTTAACACCTGTATGTCTCAGATTGATGGACGCAGAGCAGTGTATTTATTGTAAGGCACGTTTATATCGATTGTGACCTGCAAGATAATGCTTTTTATAGGTGATGGTAGCCATTTAACATAAGATAGCCCACCTTCCGCTTGTTCCATCAGGAATGACGTAAAAAAAAAAATTTTTTTTAGACAACCGCGTTCAGTCTTTCACGTTAAAGAAGGTACCATTCATACATTTTTTTATAAAATATACAGTTTTATAACTAAAGATAAAGGCATAGTCAGAGCACGGGCTTGTTTCTTTTTAATTAAAGAATTAAATCTAGGCTAAAATACGAAATTATTTTCAGAGTACTTAGTAACTGTATCTAAACTTATTTCTACAGGAAAACCTATAATTGGCTCTCCGTTGCTAATATTTGATGTTACCAAAATAGTATAAGCTGTTGGTGTTCCAAGAGATAGGTAACTAAAAATAAATAAACGAACGTGGATTTTGTGTGGGATGACGAAAAATCTCATCACTATCGTCAGAGCCATTCATTGAGGACCCATACAAAACAAAATCGGAAACGAGCTTTCATACACAATAAAACAGTGAATGTAACTCAAACTTGGGTCTTTGTTGACCAGCAGATTACCCACCTGATGTATTGTATTTTTTTATTATGCATAGAAAATACCCAGAACATCCGGAATTAATATTTATAGATCGTACAAACATTTATCCCAAGGCGGGAATCGAACCCGCAACTTCCTGCGTCGTAGGCAGACATTCGCTCGCCGTGCTACATCGGTCGTCATACTATGTAACTACTGCAAAATGTGGGTATGTAACAAATGTACTATCTGAACGAACCTCTGACTACCTCCCCTTAGACGTCCTCTAAGAATCTCAAGCAGGTACTCGGTACTATGAGGTTTGAGAGGATATCTACGGTGCTTGGGGATTAAAAAGTCCTGATGCTATTTTTTTTTTCTTTGTGTATCCTACTAATATTATAAACGCGAAAGTTTGTAAGTATGGGTGGATGGATGTTTGTTACTCTTTCACGCTCCAACCAGTGGACCGATTTGGATGAAATTTGGAAAAAATATAGATTGTAACCGGGATTAACATATAGGGTAATTTTTATCCCGAAAAAATAACGGGAACGGGAATAAACTGTCACATGGGCGAAGCCGCGATCGGCCTCTAGTACTTTTATAATTATTATGCTAATAAATAAAAATGAATGTCGCCTTCTCCTTGCATCCTTGCATCAAGCTCATCGCACCATCTCTTCCTGAGCATTTCACGTCGTCGAGTTGCGTTGGGTGGGATCCAAGTAAAATAAAAAAAATAACTGTCGATATTTTTAAGTTGCTATGGTTCTACAACCTTCAATACTACCACTTCACTGGCAGAGTACTCTCGGCGCGGAGTCGCAAAAACAAAAAAGTAGGTATTTTACCAGAAAACAGTTTTTTGATTCAGCGCAGATCTAAGTTTTTCATCAAATTACTTCTGAGAACTTATAAAACTGCTTCGAGCTAAATGTAAGGCACACTTCCCACTAGAGCTATAATGTAGGATGCTTGTAAGAATGTTAAAAACCGGCCCAGTGCGAGTCGGACTAAGGGTTTCGTACCATTATCTATAAAAAAATCATGTGTGTTGTATAATCAAGTAAATATTTATTTCATTCTGTTTTTTAGTATTTGTCGTTATAGCGGCAATAGAAATACATCATCTGTGAAAATTTCAACTGTCTAACTATCAGGGTTCATGAGATACAGCCTGATGACAGACGGACAGACAGACAACGGAGTCTTAGTAATAGGGTCCCGTTTTACTCTTTGGGTACGGAACCCTAAAAAGGGAAAACAATTTAAACAGTCAGATACCTCAGTTTTTTGAAACAAATGTCTTGGTTCAACCATCATTTTATGAAATAAAAACTCATTTATCGAAAAATACTGCATGCAAATCTTAAACTAAATGTGACCAAACCAGCCTCCTCACTACTCACAACTCAGGCTCGGTAGATATCTTAGATATCTGCTTAGCTAAAGGCCTACCGAGTAACACCAACTCAAGAATCTTTTAGGATGTCTAAGAGGCGTAGTTAGGGGTACGTCCAAATATTAAATTTGACATACATATTTGCAGTATGCGTAAGAGGTTGCAAAACCATCACCGCTGCTAGAATACTAACTGGTTTCTTCCAGATATTTACCTTGAACTTTATTTTCAAGATATTCCTGCGGATATAACTGAATAAATGCTTTTTGACTTTGACTGTGAGACATTTATAAATAAACATAATAAATCAATAAATAAGTATCCCTCGCGCTTCAGTAGACAGTGACCTTCGATAAAATGTTGACTAGTGAGAACTCGTGTAAGAGAATAAGGCACGAGTTCATAAAAGTTGATCAAGACGCCGTAATCACTGTTCGTGGCGCTTTGAAGATCTTTTAATGTAAATGCAAGTTTAAACGACCTGCTACAGTCAGAAAAAGTGTTGTTTTGCATTCAGAGCTTACAAGAGAGAGAGAGAGAGATACAAGACTACTTAAGTTAGCGCTTGTACGTAAGCGCTAAAACTCGTCTGTATAATCTTTTGATTCGTGTAGCCATTCGAGAACTTTTGTTTATTTAAAATAAATATTTGTGGACATTTTTACACAACATGATCTAGCCCCAAACTAAGCATAGCTGGTACTAAGGAACCAGATCACTAATAGAAAACTCATATATGTTTTTTTAATGGGACTTGTTGCTGGAACAAGCAGATGGCCCACTTGATGTTAAATGGTTACCATTACCTATAACAGAGCATTACCTCGCAGGTCACGCTCATTATAGACGTGCCCTTGATGCACTACTCTATTTCCATCAATCTGAGGCATACAGGTGTTGTAATCGTATGCTTGTAATTTCACCGGTACCCACACGCTTCAAACCGGAACACAGCCAACTGCTTGGCGGCAGAAATAAGCATGGGATATAATAATAATTATTTTTCCTTTAGCTATATTTACCACAAAATATACCCTGAAATTGCCAAAATTTTCGAGTGGTTTAGCTGAGTGTCGTCTGCCTGTCAGCAACCCACAGCCACCCCATAGACGACGTGCCTATGTAATATTAAAAAACTAAGTAAAATCATAAACAGATTTCATGAATTTAGAGTTATACTCTGAACAATGTATTTCAATACTGTGATAATATATACTGTGATACTTAAATAATAATACAGTGTACTGAATAATACTGTGATAGTATAAAAGTTACAAGTTGTGCATATTTTATATAATATGTCTAAACTTTTTTTACACAAAATCTAAATTGTTGTTTATTTTTATATTGGCACGACGAGAGTAAAGCCGAAGACAAGGCTAGTATTTCAATAAACACAGTAACAAGCAAGTTGATTGTACAAAGTTTGACTTATTTCGAATGGATTTAAAAGGCAGACGGTCAGAACTTCCCTAATAGGATTTCCTTTGACAGGCCGCAGAGGGATCCGGGTTCAGGGTTCGGGGGGAATGGATCATATTCATAGCTCGAATCGAGAGGAACGCTAAAATGAAAGTTATTCCCAACTCCAGAACTTTCCCTTAATTGAGATTAGGTGTTTGGGGCACAAACGAATAATATTCTACGAACGCAACTCTAAACCTTAGCACTCGGTGGTAAGAACCAAAATCACTCAGTCTCTTTGAAAAGTTTCATGAAACGTTTGTTAAAATTAATTTGAAATATCTGACTGTAAAAGAGAATAAATGCGAGAAAAGAATTAGTTGGCAGGTTTTTGATCCCTTTCAGCAATTTTTATAACTTTTCATAAATACCTCGGACAAAGAAGCTCTGTTAAATTTATTTGTGAGCTCATTAAGAAGAGCTCATCTGTAGAAGTAGACCAACCAAGATTATTTCTACCGTCAATCAGTTTGCTGTTTTTCGGTTAGCAGGGAGTGGGTGCCGGTGAAATAATAAGTTCAAAATGTGTATGCGTCAAGTTAATAGACAAACGGTACGTTACCTAAAGTGCGTTACCAGCAAGCCTATGCTTTGTTATAGGTAATATTTACCACTCACCACCATCAGGACAAGCTGCTTGTTTTTAATTTATAAAAAAAAGAGAAAAACATCACGTCTTAAATCGCCAGGCACAGTAGATATCCTGTTAGATCTCTTGTTACCCAACCTACCCGAGATTTTAGAGAGTGTCTAATGAGGGTAGTCAGAGGTATATCCAAATATTACATTTAGTATATACGTATATTTTTAAATAGTTGGTATTCTTGTTGATAACTTGTAAAAAACTTATAAAATATTTTACAAAAGCTGAAATATTACGAAATTATAATACATTTCATAGAACTATAACAACCTTTGAAATACTTCAAAGGCGCATAATTAAATTTGCTAATGAATCCTGTTCAGGATCAAACAAAATTAATAGAAATAATTTTGTGAAAAAAAATTATAATATTTAGGCAGATAAAACCATGATAATGCCTATAATCGAATACGTAATACTGTTTGTAAAAATAGCTATTTAATATTTTACATGCAAAAGCAAAAAAGAATATAAATAAATATTTTGGACATTTTTATACAAAATCATCTAGACACAAATTAACATAGCCTATACTATGGCCGATAAAATATTTACAAACGTTTTGTTGTAAATTCATACATGGAATACAATATAACACCCAGCCAGAGGAAAAACATGTTTGATTATCACAGAAATGTTTGTCCTCGGTGGGGATCGACTCCACAACCACCAGCACACAACAGAGCTACTTCCAACTAAGCTGTGAGGCCAATCTTGACCAATACACATTAGCTTACATTATATTTTTGTAAGATTTTATTTAAATTTTATTCGCAAACTAATATACAACATAATAATCATCCATTAATTATGATAACCAACCGCTATAAGGTAAGTACGTATAGCGGTTATTTTTATACTTATATAAAAATAAAACCCTTTTTCTTTGGAAAAAAATCGGAAAAATTTAATAATTGTTTTCATAAAATCATGTTTAGGATAAATACAAATCAAATGTATGATTATATAAAAACAAATCTATAGAAAAAGCATTCCTTCCTTATCCAAACAAAACTTTGGGGTATATTTTCATTTCAACCAACAACAAATCTCAGAGGTCAATTGGGAGGGTAAAATAAATAAACTTGGTCAAAAGAGGGTTCGCGAAACTTTTGCTAGTTTCAAAGTTATTTCAGGGCAAACGTATGTGAGGGACGTCACTATTGAGTTTATCAGTTATTCAAAGAAACTTGTCAGGAAGTAAAGGTTAGAGTGTTTAAATCTGTATTTGTACATTTTTAGGGGTTCCGTATCCAAAGGGTAAAACGGGACCTTATTACTAAGACTCCCCGCTGTCTGTCTGTCCGTCTGTCACCAGGCTGTATATCTTAGAACCGTGATAGTTAGAGAGTTGAAATGTTCACAGATGATGTATTTACGCTGCCTCTATAACAATAAATACTAATAAACAGAATAAAATAAATATTTAAGGGGGATCTCATACAACAAACGTGATTTCTTTGCCGTTTTTACTACAGATAATGGTACGGAACACTTCGTGCGCGAGTCCGACTCGTACGTGGCCGGTTTTTTAAATGTCTTCTACATTTATTTTGTAACAGGTGGTGTAACCTGTAGTGACAGATTGTGCAAAGTAGACTAAGTAGATTTATGTGAGACTGATGCGTCTGTCCTGCTCCCGCGGGAATCGCAATCAGTCGTCTCTCGCTCACGTTGATAGAAATGAAAGAAATAGCATCTCGACTTTAATCCCCAAGGACGGTAGATACCTCTTTTAATCTCTTAGTACCAAGTATCTTCTTGAGATTCTTCGAGGATGTCTAAAGGGGTAGTCAAAGGTATATCCAGATAGTACATAAGGTACATAACCACACTTTACAGTAGTTAGTATTCCATACGTGACAGGTTGCAAGCCTATCGCCGCTGTACATATGCTTGGGTAAAATAATTGCGTTATTATTCGTGCTTATATAACAGTGTGTCACAAAGAAAGAAGAACACAGATTTATGTAAAATTATGTATTGTAAGTAAGTACTTCTCCTAAACTAATAAAACTTACTAATGTCTAATCAGATGGCAGTTGAGTTAATAAGTACAAAAAAGTCGTACAGAAAAAGGTTGTTAGTTGCATAGTAATATTACACGCCAAAAATATAATTATGATCCGTTGGCACAAAATTTAATTCAAAAAAGCAGTTGCATCTGATCAATGATCCAATGGGAACTTTTTATTTGATCAGATGCAACCACAATCTGATCATATGATCAGATGGGAATAACCCATATTTGAGTATATATTTGAGTGTGTATGTAGCTCATTAGACGCAGGGGTGTGTTAACAAGTGTAATTATTTGTAAAAAAAATTAAATGAGTCTTTTTCTACAAATAATTACATTGCAGATATTTCTCACAACGCCTATAGTGGCTAATAAAAAAATATAAAACGCTTTCTAGCCCCAAACTAAATAGAACTTTGCATCATGGGAATAAGATTACTGAATACGTACCTACCTATAGGCTTTTTTCTTTCACACATAAAGAACGTCTTGAAAAAAATACTAGCGATTGTATTTACTGAGGAGAAACATTTTCCTTCAAATCAGAATACATCATTATTAAAAAGATTTTCAAAAACAATTTCGCGTCTTCTAAAGCTGCCAATGTCACAAAAAGCTTATTTCGTTATTTAATACTCGTCTAAGCTTTTTGTTTCCAAAAAATGTAATGTAGCAAGATGGCATTAATTTGATTATTTTGCACTTTAAGAAAAAGAAAGTGGACGGAGAAGCCTTAAAATCGTACTTCCTGAAAACAGTTTAGAGGAAGTTTATGTACAGTCAGCTGCAGAAATATACATATGTTATTATTTTATAATTTCCTACAAAGTATCACAGCAATAGATTATCATTTACAGTACAATATTACAAAAACCGGCTAAATGTTCCGAATCATTATTTACAGTAAAAACGGCAAAACAATCACGTTTGTGGTATGAGAGCCTTCTTAAATATTTATTTTATTCTGTTTAGTATTTATTATTATAGCGGCAACAGAAATACATCATCTATGGAAATTTCAACTCTCTAACTATCACGATTCGTGAGATACAGCCTGGTGACAGACAGACAGACAGCGGAGTCTTAGTTATAGGGTCCCGTTTCACCCTCAAAAAATATATAAAAACTTCATTTTGTAGTAGTAGAGCTCTTAGTATAGGGCTCGCCCGGGAATATACTGCTACCATGCGTATTTGTACCAGCAAGCAGCTTGCTATTCTAGTTGGAAGGGTGTGGGTAAAGTTACCAGTGAGTTGACTTATATACCTTAGCTTGATGGACGCAGAGCAATGCATTGTATAGCTTGTTCATAAAAAACGTAAGCTATGATAAAATACTTTGTTAAAAGTGTCGGTGACCACTTAAGATCAAGTGGGTCATCCGTTTGCACGTTCAAATTAAATAAAACTTGAGTAACTAACTAAAAAAATACTTCAGTCATTATAAAATGGCGATGGTTAAAAGAGTGTACTACCCAGAAGGCTTCTAAACATATAATATCCCACAAATACCTAACGAGACCATAAAACGACCATTAACGGACCTATTTCGAAATTTACGTTTTTCCCGCGATAAATAACCATTTCCGTAAGCAGTATTTTGCTTCTAACGGTGATTTTAAATATTGATAAGCTAATGGAAATAGCTTTATAAACATTAACCGGTAATTCTTTCCTTGTCTGTAAGGTGGCCTCTTCTGTAAATGCGCTTCAATATTAATCTATATCTTAAGCTTGTTATCTGTACCATATTACACTCGTATATAATACTAGCGATGCGTCCTGGCTTTCCCTGATCCCAAATTTTTTTGAAAATATAATATAGCCTATGTCACCCAGGGCTAGTGTAGCTTTCCAACGGTGAAAGAATTTTCAAGTCGGTCCAGTAGTTTCTGAGGCTATTCAATGCAAACAAACAAAGAATCAAATCTTTTTCATAATATATAAATATATATAATTTAATATAATACTAGGGAAACGCGCACGACTTTGTCTGCGTAAATATTTTTTATACAAACTTGAACCCTCGCTACCTATTTAGGGATTGAGTTTTGTGAATTTCTATGTGAGTAAATTCACCCATACGTACTAAGAAGAATATACCCTGATTTCTAGTTTCTACCGGCAGTTTAAGTTGTACGTTGTCTCAGTCAGTCAGGATAAACATTCTTGTATCTGGTATATATAGATTCGTAATAGACATTTGCAATAAACACTGCTAGAGAAGGCATTGGTACCCAAAGAACAGGAATGAAATTAAACACAGTGAAAATATTTTATTAGTAGATATTTTATAACTAAGGTCCATTTAGCGATAAAGGCTTTGAAATTGAAATAAACATTTACCGCGTTATTTTTAGGGTTCCATATCCAAAGGGTAAAACGGAACCCTATTACTAAGACTCCGCTGTCTGTCTGTCTGTCTGTCAACAGGCTGTAGCTCACGAACCGTGGTAGTGAGAGTTAAAATTTCCATAGATGATGTATTTCTATTGGCGCTATAACAATAAATACTAAAAAACCGAATGAAATATATATTTAAGTTGGCTCTTATACAACAAACGTGGGTTTTTTGCCGTTTTTACTATAGATAATGGTACGGAACCCTTCGTGCGTGAGTCCGACTCGCACTTGGCCGGTTTTTGAGATCATTGCGCCAATCAAATCCAGTGAGCTCTAAGTTATTAAGATAAACAATTTTTAATATACAAATAATAGCTTGTACAAAGTACACATTAAATAACTTAGGTAACACAAGAACGCAATACGTAATTCATTATATGACACACAGCCTTATTTAATGTGTGTTCTGTGAATTTTAAGGCTATATCTTATTTCAGACGATGTAATTACGTTATATAAGCGTCTTTATCTCTCAACTCGCAGTCGAGGCTCATCTTTTGTCGTAAAGTATACGGCGTAGCTCTACGCGGCTACAACATGCTACGAAACTCTACGCGATGCTACGAAAGTGCTACGTAAATGTGATAGTTGCTTTACGGTATCAACAACTTAGAATTCTCTACGAATTTGCTTACATTGTACACTCAAGGGGTCATAAAATGTTAATGTACACTCATGAATTAAAAAAATATATCATGAGAAAACTAGTTCGTGCTTTTGTAACGGCGATGGGCTTGCAACCAGTCACGTATATGCTGTAAAATGTGGGTTTGTACCGAGTTACTTAATTAAACGTTCATTTCATTTCATTTCGTTATCAGTATATCATTATATCGTATTCATTCATAACGTTAATTATGCTTAAATAATCTTGAGAAGGTACAGTTAGCTTCATTAGAATGTACAATTTGTAACTCTCAAATGGTATCACATCATTACACATGAAAAAATCTGAAAACAGTTATTTATTTAGTGTAGAATCAGAGTATTTTATAGGCATTTACTTACTAGGTAAGTAACCTTGGTTACCTTGACACTTCAGGGAGCTTATGAGCCTCGAAAACTCTGAAGCCACTCAATTTTTTTCAACAAAACGATATTTCGGAGTATTCATTGTTATGTTTAATACATACTGCCAAGGCTACGAATCTCAAGACACTCGTTCGCGATACTAATAACGTCACGTCAAACTGACAGCTGACGTCATTTGTCACGCGTCGGGGCGTGACACGTGACACGGGAATGACGGGAGTGACGGGAATGAGACGTTGTGTGCAGATTGAGCGGTGAAGATTGTTGTAGGATTTAGCTGTATTGTGTCACGTCACGTCACATCATCAACCTAAATAACGCCACTGCTGGACGACCTTCTCACTATTTAAGGGGGCTTAAATGAATATTTATGAACGTTAAAAATGTTCAACACAACAACAAGGACCCAAACTAAACACAGATACTATGACAACCAATGATTGATAAATAATTATAAACGACTTTTTGATCACACGATATAACAAAAACCAATCATTTTGTTCATCACACAAATGTTTGTCTTCGGTGAGAATCGAACCCATAACCTACATCCCAGAAGGTAGAATTTCTACTAACTGAGCGGTGAGGTCAATCACCATTGTTTAACTGAAGATACTGCTTCTCATATCCTGGCTTATTCCCTTCTTATATCACTCATGGGAGGAAATAGAGGACTCTTGCTACCACAACACCAGCTGCTACCACAACTGACCTGACTAGCAAAACCCAGTATATCAATGCAAAACCCAGTAATCTTATATTTGATATGTAACAATAGTATGACTCTGGGTCGGGGAATAAGAGCAGGATACTTTTGTTAAACTTTGTCACAGTAACAAATTACTTTTAAACATACTACAAGCCCTTTTTACTACTCCACATACAAATACAACTTTCTAAATGGAATTCAAAACTGAGTTAATGTAATCTCATATGATAAATGATCTTTAATATAGCATTAAATGTTCACTTGAGAAACCTTTTCGACATGATACATTACATTAGGAGAGGTTCTATTGCAAGTACGCTGTTAAAGCTACGGTTACAAGGCTCTGGAATTCAAGAGCACTTACGGGAACGCAACGGGAGAGCGTATTATATAAAATATGGAGTTTAAATTCTCAACAGTTAAATGCTGTCTCGAGAACCTTCTATCTATGTTGTTTATTTTGTCTTTTTATTATACTACAGTTTTGTTTGTAACTACAAAATATAAAATAGCTAGAAATATGGTTTAGAGAAGTATTATTGCAATTTGTTCACTGTTAAACACACACTTCACTGTTAAACGCAGCATGCAAAAAAACTATGAGTAATAGGTGTGTTCCATAAAAATAGTTATCAACAATTTAAATTGAGTCTTAAAAATATTACATTATAGACCCTGATTTTTTGTTAAAAAGTAGTGATGTTAAGTGTTAATCATGACCTACAACAAAGTAATGCAACGTAAGTTAAATACGTGCCCTACGATGCAGTGTCATACCTTCATCTTGAAGCATATAAGTGCTACACTTCATGTGGCTGCAATTTCTCCGGCATTCCTTCCTTGAAATCGAAATACAGTGACGCTGTCTGGCGGAAAAAATGGGTATAAATACTAATGAAAACTGAAATCATCAATATGACATGACATCTGACATGACGTGATGGCTTCAGAAGGGTAGGACAAGTCTTGGATATCAAGAACGATGAGCCAATTACATTGACAGCATTGTAAGCCTTGGACGAGGGAAGTTTCAGTTTTTTTTTAATATAGATCAGTCTATGTCTATGGAAAAAAAATCAATTTCAGACCTTGATTAAGAATAAATTAATACCAATTATAAGAACTTTACTATTATGACTGTCCTGTAAGCTCAATTATTAGTAGCTCTGCATTATATACTAGGTTGTAAGTTCAATCCCTGCCGAGGATAACATTTGTGCGATGAACATAAATGTTTATCTAGATGTAAAATTTAAACAAAGAGCTGTGTTTAATTGTATTTAGTTAGATACACACTTGAAATACTTAAAATGGCCACTGTACCTACAATAAAGAGATTAGTTATCTCTTATAGATTAGTTTTACCATTTTATTATCGATGCCACACAAAATTACAAATTATCGGCTCACACCATTAATTACGCCGGGAGACGAGCTCGGTGGAAAATTATCGGAGAAATGATTTTTATTCTTAATACGAACACATGCCTCTTTCCCCCCATTTTAATTAAACGAATTAATCAATTCCCCTCTCCACTCCCCGCCTCTTCCCCCGGTCAGTCCCTCGGGCTCTCATGGGAGGCAGCTCTCGTCAATCACGTGACTCTGCGTTTTTGTACAGCCTGAATAAAATCATTGGATCACTTTTATTAATCGAATGTTCAAATATCACAAGCTCTGCTTAGCTTGGGGCTAGATGATACTGTGATAATTAATTTATTATTATTTATTATATCTATGTTAGTAGTTGGAGATCTTTTTATGAAAAAAGTCTTAAGAAGTACTAGTACCAGCTGTTTCTGTCACCAAGCAGTGTTACTCGCATTTTTGTATTCCGCAATAATAAAAAATAAAATAAATATTAAAAAACGTACACACAACTAAACGAACGAACTTGACCTACAAGGTGTTGCTTTGTTTTAGGTGATGGCAACCACTTAGCATCAAGTGGGTCCTTCTTTCAGCAATCGCATAAGAACACAACACCTTAAAGCTTAAACTGTGTAAGCCAGAGAGCTGGAAGCAGAAGAAGAAATAAGTTTTTGTAAATAGACATAGGCATAGACATTTGTTTATTTACTACCAGACACACACAAACTAACGAAAACACTTAAGCACTTTAACACTAAATACATACTTAGAATACAATACCCACCCATACAATGACTCATCAGTGTTCATTACATGAATGTTTTTTCTTGGTGGGAAACGAACCCGCATCGAAGCCACATTGAAGCCACATCCTACAGCGCAGACGGCAAAGCCAACTGAGTTGTGACGGCTGTCACAATACATGTCATACATGTCTCAATGTGCTTGTAATAATGGCTTGACACTCGTCAACACACAACTTACTCTTGACGTGAGTCACACTTGAGGTGTACCACAAGTGTGACAGACGTTGTGCAATGTCACATAGAGCACGTTGCTAGTGGACGTGCTCTGCAGGTAATGCAATTGTTAGTATAAGCTGAGGTAACTTTTTCTCGTTAAATCATACCTTTCAAACCATTAATCTAATCTATACAAGTTATAAAAATCTTTGTCCTGACTGACTAACTGACTGACATAATAGACAACGCACAAACTACACAGTTCCTAGAGACTTACAATTGTCAGGGTATATTTGTGTAGGTGCGTAGAAGAGAAGTACTTATAAAGGAAATGCCGAAATTTGACTCTTAAAGCGAGGGCTGAAGTTTGTACGAAAATAGATTAATTTAGATAAAGTTGCGCGCGTTGCTACTAGTCTACATTTAATTTAGTAGGTTGCCAGGTTTTAAGCACAAAATATAACAGATAAGTGTCAACTGTTAGAAATGTCTATCGAGTTTTAGAGATTATAAGTCGAGCGCCATTTTGGAATTTCGTTTTAAGCCTTTGCTAAGTTTATCAAAGGAAGAACTTGTTTTGTTTGAACCTAGTCTTAAAGTGGTTAATTAATTATAATCAGTATAATTAATTTTCAATGTTGTTTTTATTTTTACCACAAGAGGCAGCATGCCTCAGGCTTATTATAATAATAATGCTGGACAATCCACACAACATTATCTAGCCCCAAGCTAAGCAGAGCTTGTGTTATGAGTACTAGATGACTGATATACTTAATGCAATACATAACATACATATTTATTTTTTATTATACCTACATAGAAATTACCCAAAACACCCGAAATAAATATTTGTAAATTAATTATCATGAATATTCCATCATTAAAGTTGAATGAAAATACAGCATCACGCAAACAATAACGTGCATTTCTAGTAGCAAAGTTAAAAAATGCATGCCGTTAGTAAGTGGCTTCAGTCTTGCAATCATTAGAATGAGCCAATGGAAGCGGCGCACGCTCTCTCGTTACCGCCGATATCCGCTGTGAATAAATTGGAATTGCCCCACAATCTGTTTCCGAACGAATTTCACGCCTTAAAGATATTGAATGTCGTGGGATCGCATTTAATAGCAGATTTACTTTTAAAATACTTTTGATTGCTATTTTCGAGTTTATTACTAACTAGTGAAAATGGCCGTGACTTCGTGCGCGTGAAGTTTTTTTCGCATCAACTTCAAACCTTTCTATACTTACCTAGAGGTTGAGTTTCAGAAATGAAAATTGAAAATTTCAAGCCTCTACAAACCAACCTTCAGGCTGTGCATTGTCTATAATAATAATAATAAGTCAGAACAAAGATTCTTATAATTAGTATAGATTCGGTTTTAGTATCCAATAGTTATTGCAAGTTAGTGTGGTGTGTAATGAAAGTTCCACAAATAGCAGTGCTCAAAAGCATGCTACTAACTTGAACTGTTTTTCGTGAGTATCGGTGCTTTTCGTCGAGTACGAAAAGGAAAAGACCCTTTTATCTCGTTCATCTCTCTTAGCCTTTAAGCTTATTATTCTTTAAGGAGCATAAAAATTTCTAAATTCGTGTATCGTAATTAAATATTTGCCATGAATTCAAGAATTAACAAATTTCACGTTTCGCATTTCAACCAAACGTCCCTGAATGAAATAAAATGAATTCTGTTTGTTTCCTACGATTATTTTACGTAAAATATGACCCGAGGCGTTCTGAGCGGAACAATTTTTCACTCTCCCCTTTCTCATTTCTTTTGTTTATAAACAGTGCGAGAGCGCGGGCACACGACGGGAGTACACGACAACCAGAAGATCCATTTAAGGTCTGGTCATTTATCAACTGCAATATCAAAATAAAGATACGAACATGAAATGAAGAGCTCTCTAGATATTCATAAGAACTGAAGTGTTTTTACTGATATCTTTTTTGGCAAGACTTGTTATAAACCAAATGACAAGATGGATTAGACGCAGCGTCACAGACGCCCTTTGTGATATTTATCGGAGTCGTCTATATCTTACCATTTTTAGCGGACGCACGCCATAAGGTAACCGCTCAACATTAGGTGTCAAACTCATACTAAGTTTTAAGTTGAATTATAAGCTAACTAATTCTGCAAATCGCATTAACATTCACTCAGTAGTTTTTTCATAATGCGTGTACAAGCAATCGTACAAAGAATAACATATTTTTTTCTGCCTTTGTTACGGTACTATTAGCTAGATTTCAGAATATTATGAGCTTTGAAGCTTGTATTCTGGTATATCATGTATTGTGCCAGCCTGTGAGGTTTTCACGCATCAAAAGACGAGAAACAGAAATTCATGCCACATAATTGCAGTAAGACTACAAAATATTATGCAGAAATGTATCATGCAAATAAGTAAATAATAATAGATAAATAAATATTACCAGATATTCACACAACAACGCCTTCTAGCCCCCAACTAAGCAAACTTTTAGTCTGAGAACCATACTTAGCCATAAAAATACTCATAATTTTTCTATTAATATACATACTTGGAGCACAATATTTAAACAATTAGACACATCTATGTTCACCACACAAATGTTGGTTCTCGTTAGGGATCAAACCCCAACCCATAGGACTTTAAGTAACTTTTGATTTAATTAGTAACTTTAAGTAATTTGATACGACTTTAATCCCCAAGCACGGTAGATATCCCCACCGATCTCTTAGTACCAAGTATTACTAGTAGTAGTAGTAGTAGGGGGGTAGTCAGAGGTCCAGATAGTACATTTGATTCATATTTTGCAGTAGTTAGTATTTCATACGTGACAGGTTGCTAGCCCATTGTCGCTGCTACAATACTAACTTTACTAACTTAGTGAGCTATCTTCTTATTTCATCAATAAAAATCTGCAGAACGCTATGACATTTAATTTTGATCGGTTCAGCAATTTATTTGTGGAAATGTTACAAACAAACATAGGTACCTACTTGATAAGCATTCGTATGCAACCGGTAATTGGTTACCTGATCACATTTAGTTCACAAAATCTAGCGTTGTTCAATCACTTCTTCAAATTACATATTTTAAGAAGTCTTTTCATCATTTCCATCCACGTTGAATTTAACTTACGCAAAAAAAAACAGACTCATTGTACTGTCATTTATCATGACTTGAGCTTTGTCTTGAGGCGGCCGTGGGCTGCGAATTTTCTTCTTTTTATCATAAGAGCTGATACAGATGTCTTTGAAATTGTTGGCAAAGGAAAATACACAAAAATCAGTCCATGGGGTCGGCCGTAGATGAAAGGTTTCCGTTTTGTAAATATCGTTACATGAATTCGTACCTCGTAGAATTGCGCGTGACTTCATGTGAGAAAGTGACAAACCGAGTAGCAGAGTTTTTAAGACCTAAATATCTACTAGATAGACCAACAGCATGAAGAACTATCTAAAACACGAAAGCACTCAGCCAGTCCGTCATTAAAAAAGACAAACCAAGGTTTGAGTTGGCGTTTTGATTTACACTACGCGGTATGACAAGTAGTAACAATAGTACTGTGAAATGTTTAATCAGTTGCCCCGCAGTGTAACTCAAAACGTCAATACGAAACTTCGTTTATCAGGTTTCATAGTATAGAATTTCTCTGAAGGCAAGAAAAGCACAGACGTCTTTTAGAGCGTCTTGCTTCATCTCTAACTGTTATGATTATCTATACAAATAAATAAAATTGAAGTGCCTGTTTGTAATATTAAAATAACCGCTTTTTACTACATGCATATGAATGTATATGCGATACATATTCCAAAATAGCATTTTTTAAAATTTTAGTCTGCCTGTCTGTCTGTCTGTCCATTTGTTCCGAGTAATCTCTGGAACGGCTGGACGGATTTCGACGGGACTTTCACTGGCAGAAAGCTGATGTAACAAGGAGTAACTTAGGCTACTTTTTATCCCGAAAAAATAACGGGAACGGGAAAAAACTGCCACGCGGGCGATACTGCAATCGACCGCTATTTTATGCCGTATTAACGCCATCTGTTGGCAACATTGAGTACTACTTAGTTAAGATTTGTAAGTAAAAATGTTTACCGCCCAACGAAGTGGGCACGGGTCAGCTAGTATATAATAAAGTATTACCTCGCAGGTCACGTTTGTAAAGAACATTCTCCACGCAGCACTGCTCGGCGTCCATCAACTAGAGGCACATTGATATGAATCCTCATGTAACTGTAGTTTCCCCGGCACCTAAACCCTTCAACACGTAACACTCAGCGCTGCTTGGCGGCAGGAATAGGCATAGTGGTAGTACTTCCCTGGACGAGCCTGTCACTGAGAGCTCTATTACTACTTAACTCACCAGCAAGTGAGTTTGTAACTAGAGCATATTTTTTTATTGGCATTTTTACACAACGTTACCTGGCCCCAAACTAAGCATAACTTGTAGGTACTATAGGAACCAGTTGGCTGATATAATACTTATATGTACGTTTTTTTTATTAAAACATACTTTAGATTGCCTGGAATAAACCTGGATAAGGCCGCCTATTGTATTTTGTTCATTTACGCCTAGATTTGTAATGTACAATAGTGTTACCTACCTATCTATCTTAGAATACAATATAACACTCAGCCAGCAAATATGTATATTCATCACACAAATTATTTGTTCTCGGTGGGGATCGAACCCACAACTTACAGCGCAGAAGACAACTACTAAGTGAGCTGTGAAGGCTGTCAATAGCATACTTTAATAGTTAAAAAATAAGGATACAAGTCTAACAAAATATCTCGCCCTTTTACGTAGATTTTCGCAAGGTGCCTCTAGGCAGCAATGAGGAAATTTTCCCTGATTCTCTGCGGGTGTGACCTACATCTGCCGCGAAAGCCTCCCGGATGTCAGCAGGTTCGTTTGATGTAAGTTCCGCGGGTAATTTTTGAGGAGTGTATTAGGCGGGACGCAGGAATTTATAAGACTTATACGTGAACGAGTTTTCGCTCACATAGACTTTCTAATTAGGTTTAATTACAGTAAATTTAGTAAAAACGGGTGTATGTATGAGCTTGTGTGGTTCAAATTGAGTATTGCATTGTGAAAAACTGATGAATAAACTCGTAATTTTCTTCAACTCAATCATTGTTTGACAATTACACTATTGCATTCAATTCAATTTAATTCAATCATTTATTTGTAAGGGTATATTCTTACATTCATTTAAAAATAATTTATAAGATTATAGGTAATATACATAGGTACCTTAGTAATCAAGATTTATACCTTGATATATAATAAGACATAACGGTATAAATATGTTAAAGCAAATAAGTTTATGATTCTGAACAAATATATACCTAGTTCAACTTTAGGTGGTTCTTGCGATGTGTGTCGTTCCCGCTAAGCTGTGAAGCAAACTACGTGACCGGCCATCACTCAAAGCTTACTCTGGTGTATGTGAGCTTAAATCTTGCCAAAATAAATTTCATGCATTTGGATAACACTTTAAGCTACTTTTCATGATTATTAGGTATATTTTACTAGCATTATTTAGTTTAAATTAAATGTGGATTGGTAACTTTCTTACAACCCCGTCATTTAATTCAGTTATTTCTTTAAATCCAAAGGTTATCTGAAAGAGACCTGAAAGAACCAAAAGTTTGCCTATTGTGGTTATTTTTATATTTCTATTTCTGTGTATAATTTCTTTTGTGTACGATCAAGTGTTTATTTATGTATCAATCTATTGAAACACAGGTCTTAAAATACCGGGGCTTAGACAAGTCTTATTATAATTATAATGACTAATTTAAACAAATAAGCTATAGGTATTGTTTTCTATAAATATAGTTATACGTTAATAAGCGACAGCCATCACAGCTTAGTTTGTAGTAGCCCTACCTTCTGCGCTGTAGGTGGTGGGTTCGATCCCCACCGAGAACAAACATTTGTGTGATGAACGTAGTTGTTTGTTCTGTGTCTGGGTGTTATATTGTATGCTTTGTATGTATTTACAAAATATATATAAGTATTCTATCAGTCATTTGGTTCCCATAGTAAGGGCTAGATGATGTTGTGTAATCATGTCCATAAATATTTATTTATTTATTTAATATTATTCAAGGAGGATTCATATATTTTGACCTCTTCTATATACTATATATATATATCATATACATGTCTTTTTTGTGTTCAAAAACCCAATAAAAACGAAACGATCGTTTAAAAACCAACTTACAGTTCGCGTGACTCGTTCGATCGACATACTAAACTTTAAACCACATACATAAACATTCGTTTATAAACCCAGCATGCCCAATTAACAACCTACACATTTAGTACACTAAACATGTTGGTACAACTGAAATCTACCGAAATAAACGCACACCCCTATCATTACCACGAAGACAGAATCGATTCGGCTCCATTAAACCACAATACGGCACCCGTACAATAATAACAGTAATCCTACAAATCTACATATCACACGTTTCATTTCCCCTTTTCATCCACACAAGAACTTACGCTGTCCCATCTTACATGCAATGTACAGAGCCACTGGCTCTAAACCGTACTAATAAAGTTGATTTTCCTTTGGTAAAAATTTGGTAGCCGCAGAATTGTTGTGGCAAATAAATATGCCTTCACTAGATAGAAGACATGGCAGTAAAAAGGGACAAGAATGGAGACAGTAAAATGGAATCGAAAGCAAAAAATTGGTTCTTGTAACATCATGTAAACCTTTCGAAAAATGGGTTTAAATATAGATAAGGTATCACCAATCTACAATTTTATTATTATTTGTTGGACTGTTTGTAATAACAATCGTTTATTCAGAACAATACAGGGTTTGTATATTTATGTTTTTTATAGATAATATAAGCACCTACAGTTATAACAACACTTCGGCCTTTAGTACCACACTGTAGCTATATTATTTTGTACAAAAAGATCACACCAAAGCTTCTTACTTGTTTTAAAGTTCATTACATGGAACTAGCACCTTTATCAACGTAACTTTTTCTTCTTCTTCTTTCTATGGCACCTGTCCGTCACCCGATAGTTTTTTTTCCAAAAAAAAAAAAAACGTTAAGCCAGTCAAACTCTGACAAAACTAAAAATATGTGATATAAAGCACTGTGACATTTTTTGTCGATTCAACTGAATGCAATTTCGGTTATCGAGCAGGCTTTGATAGGCAAATCTTTAAGCCTGTAGATGAAGCCACGATCGCTGAAGTAACACATTAAAGACATCTCAAGGCTTATTTTCATCGGGTCGTTTGAACTCTCGATAGCGTTGGTTTGCGTATCCCCGTGTCAAGAGTGTCGTGGGGTCCAATAAAATTTTATCCGAGAAAATATTTTTTGGGATAATATAAAATCTTTGTAGTTTTCTTCAGTCTTTCCTCTTTCCTTTTCAAGTTGGGCTGTCATTGGTATTGAACAAAAATACTGCGTTTTTTTTTAAATCCTAGAGAAATATTTTCCAAGAAATATGTTGCCAAAGATGAAAGAAAACGAATCTAACTTTTCCTTATTTTTTTTTTTATTTTTTTTTTCTCCTCTATGGCACCCGTCCCGTCCGACATTATATCTATGAAACGATAGAAACCATGCCGGTATCTAGCTTGTTCTTCTAAATTTCGTCGTCAGAAACTGGCAACCAGTTTAACGATTCTACGTGAAATCTTTAATCAATAAATATCTTTATGATCGTTGTCTTGGACTTAAAACTTAAAATAACACTCGTAAAAACTATAAAAATTCTAAAGATGATGAATTGATTGACGATTACTGTCAGTAATCGAATCATTCAGACGTAACAAAGCAATAATTATGATTGAAATACGTCTTAAATTCTGGTCTTACGGCCGGAAAAGTATTTACAACTCCTGCTACCAACAGATTACTTCTTCCGTCACTTGACAATTTTGCCAATGTCAAGTTGATGAATAATATAGTTTATTATAGTCAAGTCGAGTCAGTAAAAAAAGTAAAGCCGGCTGTCATTGGTTTAAGGAAAAGATGGCGTTTCTCTTCAAAACCTGAGTGAAACGCTTTTGTTCAAATCAAGATGCCACGTAGCCAATTTCGTTTCAACTGCACACACTCGTGCTAAAACCTCAAGTAATATTGGTTAAATGCCATTGAAATTACATATCAGAACCTAAACTAAAACTAGAAAAACCATTTATATTAAAAAAACGAGTCTGCTTTATTAAAACTTATTTTAATATACGAAACGTAACTGGCTATGAGAGAAAGAGAAAAAGAACAGTGCTTTCATACCCCCTCCATGGTAGCATTAAACTTTTAACGCAACCTTGTTGGAAGTCACATTAGAAGTTTTACTTCAAAAACTATTTTGCTTACAAAGATGACAGAAAAAAAAACTCTCAATTAGGATTACCATAGGATTACACATTCGCTGCCGATCTAAGAATATGGACTATTCTATGCTGCCGATACTCACGAGGTAGAACGTCGCAGTGCAGTGGTGACAGTGTCAAGTTGCGTGACTGACTGTCATTACTGCCTCTGTGACAGGAACTGCGAATTTCAAATGGATAGGCGTAACGATGGCATGAATGATGAATGGTGTTTTATTTCTGGCTAACGGTAACCATGTATTAAGTAAAAGCTAAGTTGGATGAAGAAGAAATAACTTTAATCCTCAGGCATGGTAGATATTCCCTTAGATCTTATAATACCGATAGTACCGACACAAGATTGTTTAAGGGTGTCTCATCAGAGGTACATCCAAATATTATAGTCGCGCCTTTCGATAAATTTCCCTTTACAAGTAAACGTGACGTTTAATATAATCTATTGATATACTTCTATTTATATTTTATATTGACGTACGAGTAGGTACCAACGTAACCCAAAAAGATAGGTCGCTCCATTGTAGGCGCTGAAACACGCCTAAAGCTATTTCCGTAGTTACTTAACCTGAATGAAACGTAGCCTATTGTAACCACGTTTACCCGGAGGATACCGATATGTATGATTTAAAGGGGTCACTTGTCTAGGGTCATTTACCTTAAGGGCTCTTATGTAAATTGGAAGGCGAAGTGAAAATAAAAACATTGATAAGCCGCTTTGTTGAAGTGATCGAATGTTTGATGGGACGGAAGATAAACCTTTTCTTCTGGATATTATGTATGCTTAGAAAACATTATATTTATGCTATTTAATCATCTATTCTAATAATAATTATATTTGTATATTATTTGTTTGTATAAGTGAACTAGGAATTTTCGAAATTCAATCCCTAAACAGATGTAGCGGGGCTTGAAATATGTATGAAAAATCTTTAAATTTTAGTTGTTTTTAAAATCAAAGCACCTTGTTATAGACACAGTTGCAGTCCAGCGATGTCTAGTGTCGTAGTGAATACACGGTGCGTATGCGCATCTGACACCACAGAAAACCAGTGATGGTAAATCTAGGTAGGTATATCCTGCATTACGGTAGGATATCTTACCGTTATTTCGTTCTGCCCTAATTCTCTCCACTACAACGTTACGTACGTTTCGTAGTCCTAGAACTCTCCACTAGCACGATGCTATGTTTAGCACACATTAAAAATATCTACGATATTATTTATAAATAGGTACATCTATCATAATTAAATAAAACAAGAATATAAAAGCCCCATTAGCAAAAAACCTAAAGTCTTTAATCGTAAAAGAGATAGTTCTGTCTCGACGAAGGAAAACAGATTATTTCATAAATTTACGTAGATTTTTATATTTCATCTGAAATTAAAATAGGATTTTCGGATGTTTGTAAATACTCTTTGATCCCTGTAATGAGTTTTTTGATGTGCTTGTAATGGATGTATCTACAGTTTACTAAAACTTGAAAGACGTGTTATGCTGCGTTCAGACTAACAGCAGAATTACATTGGAAATCACCATTTTATCACCACGCATATTCCTGCCCCCCAGTAGCTTGCTGGGTTCCGGTGATGTTACAGGCACATGAGGCTTAACACCAATATGCGTTAGGTTGAGGATGTAGTGCAGGGCATCGCAGGGCACGTTACTAACGCGTGTGACCTGCGAGGCATTGTCTTGTTCTGTAAGTAAGTAGAATGAAAACATTTTTTTTTATTTTACTAAATAAATAAAAAAAAGTTTTCGACACCTATATTTGTCTGTCTATAAAATTCTACAAACACAGCTATATTCACTATTTTTTTCCGTTTTCACGTTTGGGCTGACGGCAATACAGCAGTAACGAGCACACAGTAAATATTTATTATTCTAAAAACTCAGCACTAAAAAAAATTCAATAACCGGTTCAGTCAAACCGCAAGTATTGTTTTACTGATTGTATTTAATGGTCCATTTTGATGCGGGTTTGATTTCCGCCTTGGGATTTATTTGTACGATCTGCAAATATTTATTCCGAATGTTCTGGATATTTTCTATGTATTATAAAACTATCTATTCTTGAAATGTAATTTATTAAGTATATCAGTTATCTAGTACCCATAACACAAGCTCTGCTTAGCTTTAGGCTAGATGATGATAAACATTATTATTATTATTATGATTGTTATTATTTAGTTTAATTGAACATATTTTTGCTTTTTTACAGCTCTTAAACTATTTTTAACTCAAATCATACCATGTTAATTATCCTACATTGAAATAAGGTTTAGTTGTTGTGGTGCGTAAATGTCGTGACCAAGAGAACTACCCTTATCAACCTTAAGTCCAGCAGTGGACTACTTCTGATGACCTGACAACATTAAACGAGGAATTCCTAGCCGGCGTCTGATTTTCCAAAACCCTATAACTTTGACTTTTCAAGAGAGTTACAAGTAATACGTCTTCAAGGATCATCTTAACATTAGGTGAGAACGGTGAACCGGTTGTGTTAAATTCGACAAAAAACATTTCCTGGAAGAGACAGTGAGTGAATGATCAAACGTTTGTTGAACAGAGTAAATCGTTAATTATGGCTGTCTCATTTTCATATTTGGCAAAGCATATTTTACTAATTTATATTCGGAGTAAAAACGAGTTTCTGCGGCAGGCGGCGCACGCCACGTACAAATGATAGATGATCCAGTAGTGGGAATATTGGTACCTAGAAGCTGCACAATAGGACCGCAAATAATACAATTGCGTGCTACAAAAAGGAGTTAGCGGTTTAAATAAATTTGAAAGTAAAAAAATTGGTTTACGACTTCAATCTCAAGGCACAGTAGATATCCCTTCACATCTTTTAGTGCCAAGTACCTATTTGAGATTATTTGAGGAGGAGGTCTAAGGAGGGTAGACAGAGGTACTGTACATTGACAACACGTAGCCTGAACCACTGAACGTAGAGCCTTGAAACTTACAGGGTGTATTCGTCTTAGTACCAATACGAATATACCCTGAAAATTTGGCTAAGAAAGAAATTCCTGAAATTCAACCCCCAAATAGGTACAGTAGGGTTTACATGAAAACTATTTCACGCGAATGAAGTCACTCGCGTTTCATATGAAAACATAGCAAAAAAGCTTCACTCACCTGAAGGATAGCGTGGTCAGCGGACGGTAAGACTTGTGGCTACTCGCGTCCCACATCGGCGTCCCCCAAAAGTCATTCTGAAACACTTTGTACACACTGTTCCGTCCGTTGACGTCACCGTTCGTCACTATAGCGGGGATGTCATCATGCACGAACTCGCCACTTAAACTATTAGCATACGTCAGAGCGCCGACTGACGCCACCAGCGTGTAAACCAACCAATCACTCTCGCATAACACTTTCCACGGTTTTTGGGTCACTTCTTCGCGAACTGGCGGTAATGGACGCTTTCTCATTTTGTCACACTTTTGATCACTATACCAAGCACTTTTACCTTTTAGGTTATTATTTTTGTTTGCACGTTTTACTACAGGAATTGCTCTGTGAGCGTTGTAATTAGCACGATATTATACACAAAAGCTCTAGTCATATTTTTGCATGAATTTCAGCAGCAGATACTCGTTCAAACTAACCTGTAATGTTGATGAATTACATTATAGGTTCAGCTGAATTTGGTATAATAAGATTTACATGTAATTTTATGATACTACCTATTCAAATGATTTCAATTGTCTGATTCTATGTGGTTGTATAATTTGAATGCACTATTCATTGCCCATTATATTGTGGTTGAGAGTTCAATTGAACAGCTATTTTCCACTAAACGCTATCTCCTAATAAACTGGCAAATAACACGAGACATTTTAAAATTAATGTTCGATGTTGTATATGCCCCTAAACAGACCTTTGCATCTATTGTAGATAATTTATAAAATGCCAGGGGTAACTTTTGAACTCATATTCCTATTAACGGGACGCTGTAGTACAGTCAGCTGCACTAAAATGTATAAAATTTGTAACGTTTAAAATGGTTTCACAGCGGTGATAAAAATATTTATATGACAATTATTCAAACAATAAGCGAGTTTATCAACTAATTTCATGACTTTTTAGTTTTTGAGGTGTAAGAGCTCTTTGTTACGCTGTAATACCGTCGTGAAAGTTTCGAATTGTATACATTATAGTGTAGCTGACTGTACCTGGGGCAGGGTTTTAGATGGAGTGGGCTAGCCCAGCACCTATGCTATCCTTACAGCTTAGTCAGCCTAATCCACAGGAAAGACCTGATTAATACGTGCGGAGGTGACTAAACTAAAATGACCTAACAATACGTTGCACACAAAATATGGTATGGTATACGGAATACTCCACCCGATGTGTTTTCAAGTAGTATAATACAAAGCAATTTTCCCAGTAAGCAAACAGAATACCTCATCGATTTGATATATCACCACTCGGAGCTTCATGCATACGCAATTGGCAAACAACTAGCTCTGCACGGAGGGTATTTCTAGTCTGTCTAAAGCAAAACTCAGCTTTTAGGCTATGAATAGACCGAAAACTGTCAGAATATACGTTTCCATATTTTAAATTGGAGCTCCGCTAGCCCGACGCGAGCCTCTAATTGCTAAAAAGACAATTTTGGCTATTCAGTTCACTATTCAGTCAAGACTAGGTTGTCTATAATGACAGTCAGTCAATCAGGACAGATTCCTAAAATTGTTATAGATTAATTTACTTGTGACAGACAAACATTACATTACATTTATTACAATGAAGTAACTTTTATTTTAATTTTTTGACTGGAAATAATATTCTGCCATCTTCGAAAGCAATATAATTGTATAATTTTTATTGTTTTGCCAGTTTTCATTTAATTTAAGTTCTGATGTGTAATTTTGGTGGTGTTTTAACCACCATAACTTGAAAATTTAGCACAAGTGTAAGCAGTTGAAATATGGCATTCTGATTTGAACGAAAAGGTCGCCATTTTTTTCAAAGCCAATGATGGCCTCACATGACAACAATGATGGCCTCACATGACAACAATTTTTTTTAACTACCGTGACTTGCCAGTTTTATTATTTCAACTCACCAGAAATTTAATCTAAATAGTGTTTAAAAATGATTTTGACGTTCGAGCCAAAACATAATAATCAGGTTTTTAATAAAAGAAATACCCCTGTCAAAGAGACTTGCTAGTTGTATGATTTACGACAATCCTACAGTTTGTTATAACGGCTATTTCGAGTATAACCCCTGCCTAATCTGAACTCATACACGTTTGATGGATAGCCGTCGCTGAATATATCAGCATCGGGGGTCAGTCCGACCGCTGATGTCATATTCATGAGAGCTTGGCTCCGGGTAAACGATCTACCCGACTGTAACTTCTTTTTTACCCATCCCGACCCTTTTCGTTTTTGTCTTTAGCGTTTCGCAGCGTAAAAACGGAAACAGGTTCACAATGTACGTCTGCCTGTCTGTTTTTAACGATATTTTTCTTTTCTGCTAGCATAGAAAATGATAGAAATAATAATTTACAAAACTAAAAAAGGAAATTTCACTATGATGTTTCTCCGGAATTAGTTAACTTCTGTGTTTGAAAAAACTAAAGCAATATACTCCATAAAATGTAAAATGTTAATACTTTAGCAATATGTTTTAATAAATACACTTAGCTTTATTACTGCTTGTTTTCTTTCGTATTTTAATATTTTTACTTTCTATCTGCGTCATTATCATAATTATATGTTGTGTGTTGTAGCAAATAAGAATATCTTCTAACGTTCTCTTACTCAGTGCAGCTGATAAAGAACCCTAAGCTCTAGATAATATTACTCGCACTTGTCCATTTGTTATAATTCTCGGTGGATGTAACACGACTTTTTTAAAAGCTTGATTTATGGCCGCCAGTGACTCTGAAACAAACACAGAAATGATTTATAAACATTGTACTGTCGTTTTCTTATTACGTGAGGTTTTATTGTAAAGGGCACGCACATTTACAAGACTTCACAAATAAAAGGCTACGTGATGTTGTGGTAATCGATACAGGGATGCTTTTAGGACGCCTATAAAAAACTAATTTAGATTTTATGATACTGTGGTTTTATTAATCTGCGCTTGAATACTAAAAGTAATGAAAACTTATTAAAGCATATAAAAAAAATTGCTTCATGACTTAAATCCCCACGGCACTGTAAATATCGATTAGGGCTTGGTACTAAGAGATTTGAGGGTTCAAATCTCTTAGTACCAAGCCCTAATCGATATTCTTTGAGGATGTCTAAGAGGTAGTTAGAGGTAAGTACAAACATGTACCCAAATTTTGCTGTAGTTGGTATTTCATACGTGACAGGTTACAAGCCCATCACCGCTGCTAGAATACTAACTAGTTTCCTCACGAGGTTTTCGTCCACCGTTTGAGAGTACTGGTATTCATCAGAAAAATTGATTGATGCACGACCGGATACAAACCCACGATTTTAGGTTCAGAAGGTGGGGTCATCCCTACTAGACCACTGGCGTTTATATTTGACAGCTACTGTCACATCAAAGGTTACTAAAGCTATAACTGCCTACTTTAAAATTTACTCATAACATTTTTCAATTAAGGCGAGGTCATAACTATTCGTCAATATTTGTCAAAGAGCAATGTACTTAAATCACAACTTTAATTTTATATTATAATTCTGAGCCAAGACGTGACAAAATCATAAAACCCTGGATTTTGCCGGCGAACGTAATTTGGCAATGTAATTGACTAGTTGACGGATTATTTTTTAAATTGTCAAATGCATACTTTTTTAATTACCTTTTGTCTTGTCTCTTTAGGTTGTAATAACACGAGAGTTAGATCTTTAAAATATTTAAGTGTTTCTTTATCACCCTGTACTCTTCATTCTAATTTTAAATGGAAACGTAAAGCACACTATTGCATGCATCCTAATATTATTATTTTGAAAAAAGAGACACTAGAAATAGTCTGTTTTGCCTGTTTGTTTAGGCATGGTCATGTAGAACAGGAGATAAAGTTTCTACTGAATTTATTAAATAAATACCTTTCATCTTTCTTAGTTATGTGGCTGACTATCATAACGTCCAAATCATCATCAGTGACTGAATACAACCACTGCTGGACATGGCGAGTGAATTGGTTAACCGATACCGCATACCAAAGAACATTTTTTTGTAGAAAGAACGAGTAGGTAAACATTTTTTTAGGCTTAGTTTAGTCTCAGTAAGTCGTTAGCAGATTTCGTATTTATATATATAAATATTTGTGAACATTTTTACACATCATTTAGCCCCAAACTAAGCTACATAGCTTGACCATGGTAACCAGATAACTGATAGAATACTTACATAAATAAATAAAATAAATAAATAATGCCGGACGATCCACACAGCATCATCTAGCCCCAAGCTAAGCATAGCTTGTGTTATGGGTACTAGATGACTGATATAGGTACTTAATACAATATTATATTACATACATAGATATTTTTTTTTATTATACATAGAAAATACCCAGAACACCCGAAATAAATATTTGCAGATCGTACAAACATTTATCCCAAGGCGGGAATCGAACCCGCAACCTCTACACATAACATAGATTACAATATAACACCCAGACAGAGAACAAACGCTAATGTTCAACACACAAGCGTTTCTTCTCGGTGGGGATCGAACCTACAACCGTGCAGAAAGTAGAGCTACTACAAACTGAGCTGTGACGACCGTAGTTTGACGGCACCATTTGAGTAGGAAACTCCAGCTTACTGAGCACTTTAAGATTGCGACATAGTTCCGCAAACATCCTCATCTCGCAAACAGAGCGCTAGATCTGCAGATTGAGTTACTCCTATCATTAGGTATTCTATACTTCGCCTCGCTCCAAGTGCCAGCAAGCTGTAACTTTCGACTAAATTTAAAACAAACTTTTGAATGAAAACATAATGGTATAATAATAATATTGACAATCGTTCACACAACGCCCTCTAGTCCCAAACTAAGAAAAGCTTGTACTATGGGAACCAGATAGCTGATATAATACTTATACACTTCTTTTTTAAACACATAATATCTAGAATACTTACATATAACACCCAGGCACAAATGTTTGTTCTCGGTTGGGAGCGGAGAAGGCAAGGTTACTACGAACTGCTGTGACGGCTGACAAATATAGCTAATCAAAATATTATATCGTTATATTCTCATATTGTGCCACCAACCTTATATTAGGTTACCATAGTAACATTATTATAAGCACCAGCTACTTTTTTGTGAAGCAATAAACGGTAGACGAACAAACGAATTTCACCATTTATATTGTTTTTATAATAAACAAGAGCGGAAAAGCTCTAGAACCCTGTCTTTTTTGGACATAGCTTTGCTTCCCAATATTGATGTAAATTTAATTAATTCCTCAGCTGCTAGTTTACCTATATTTTTACCAGCATTTTTTGTTCAAAAAACCTACAATTCAAAGTTGCCACTTCAAACCTAATTAAACTAAAAACCTGCATTTGTACTATCCGCAGTTTGTACCTAAGTATTAGAAAAGGGACGAGACGTATTACCCGTTAGTATTTGAACATTGTGCTGTAGCAGGCAGACAGCTATTTGCATGAGCGGGTTTTAAGATTGAAGTGCCAAAAGTGACTTCGTAGATTGTTGGTACTGAATTTGAAATGGTAATGCTGTGTTTCCTCCATTCTCTCCCATACTGTAAATTAAAATCCCGATGGCTTTATACCATTATCCTGTGTTTGCGAGACGTTGAGAAATTCACTGACATTTCATTTCCTACTCGGGCAATTTATCTGCGAGTACGGGTTATTTGATCTCCGAAAAACGGAGACCGCTATTTCACCTAAGCCAAAGTACGTCAAGCTATAAGTAGGTATCTACCACGCGAATAAGCCTGAAAGAATATCGGTAGTTATAGGTGGCTAAGAATTTTTTATTTGATATTTTTTCTATGCTTATTTTATTGCCTGATTGCGCAAAAGGCAGAGAAAATAACAAAATAACATACCTTATATATGTTATGAATCAAATCTTCAAATATTATTTAAAAATTTTACTGTGATCTTAAAAATTTTAAATAACTGAGATTGTTCAAGATTTTCGATCATCATAACGTTTATGGACTTCTGTTGATGTTGTTTTTTTATCAAAAGACCATTTTTTGACTATATTCTCACTTGATGGTATGTGATGATGAAGCAACCTATTTACGGGATGACACTAGCATCCCGTAAATAGGAGTATGACTAAAAAGTTGCCCCTGAAGATGTATCTAATTTGCATCTACAATAGCAATTATCTGTTTACTAGGTGAGTTAAAAACACTTTCAGCGGTAGGTAATATTTGTCCAAAGTACGGAAGTAGATTTATAAAGAACAAAGACTTAGTGTGTCTTTTGGAATTTCGTTGAATCTGGAGTCTAGTAGCTTATAAAATGAGATTCTTGTCTTTGAAGTGAATTGATTTCAGGATTCTTCTTGTAGTGCCTTCTCTTTAAGTGCTCTATTCTATTCTATTCTATTTAATATAGAAGTTACGCATTTATTCTTTATTATAAACAAAATTTATACATACAAACACAAAAAAAAAGGCATTACTTTGTTATAGGCGATGGTAACCACCATCGGCATGGCCATCTACTTGTTTCATCAGCAAGTTATAAAAAAAAACCCAAATAAGTATTTTATCAGTTATCTGATTCCCATAGCAGAAGCTCAGGTTGCTTAGTTTGGAGCCAGAATGAAAAAAAAAATTTACAAATATATTTAACTATACATAATCTGAAAAATAATTGAATTGAGTTAAAAGCACCTGTATGCTGAGCAAGCAAGCCTCATTGGGTAGTTGTGTCTATGGTTAAGGATAGTGGAGATTACGCGGAGATATCGTTGCATGATTGATGACGAAGCTGGGACTATCGAATGTTATCCTTGTATTATTAATGTTCATATATTTACTATGTATGGTTTCCGCCGGCTCAACTGTCACACACAACGAGGATACAACATAATAAGTGACGTATTTGTCAATAAAATATGATGTAACTCAGATAAATAACGAACACGTAAAGCTTCGCATCGTGAGGTGACATATTCATTTGCGCCATCCCGTACCACCAATGGGCGCCGGGCTTCTTACATTTAAGGAAATCCACGGGAGATGATAAAGAAACAAATTCATATATCTATTATACCAAGGGCCCAATTTTCATTTTTTAGCTGAGACGAGGTTGAAACAGGAAATTAGATTGTTGAACCTGGCCTGGCAAACTGAGCCTGTCTGAAATGCTACTTTTAAATACTAACATTTGGATATTCACACGATCAAAACTTGATTGATGATATTTCGTAGCGAGAATTGGGCCTCGGCTATAAATTTTAGTTGTAGTAGAGCTTCTAGTCAAGGGTTCGTTCGGAGAAATACTACCCCACGCCTAACTCTGACGGTAAGCTTGTTGTGTTTAAGGGTTTGTTTGTGCCGGTGAAATTACAAGCATACAAGGCTTAACATCTGTATGCCTCATGTTGATGGACGTAGAGCAGTGCATCGTAGGGCACGTTCCTAACGTGACCTTCGAGGCAATGGGTTAAGAGCTCTTGATTTGCTAGATAGCAATGTTGACAGTCTAAACCACTGATCATAGAGACTTGAAATTGTCAGGGTATTTTTATCTTTGTAGGAGTGTACATCAGAAGTTTTTTTAAATTGAACCCCTAAAAATTAGAAGTATGTATGAAAATAGCTTCACGAGTATGTAGTCAAGTTTTCGCGAGCCATAAACATCCAAACATCAAAACTTTCAAAATTATGATATGATTTGAATTACATCCGTCATGTTACAGGTACCGTGTTTTTAAAAATAAGTTTTTCCTGGAAATTGTTTAAAAATGTTGCTTATCAAGACAAAAGCTCCAAAGTTTTGTGCTGGATGGAAAAAGTTTGGTCCCACTGGGCCTTAATACCGGACTATGTTCGCTGTGGGTAAAAGCTTTAAATGTTTTGCTTTAGACAATTCTTCTTTATGTAGCGTGTTTTTTTTGCTATTAGTGATGCGGGCTAATATCCGCCTGCGATGCAAAAGGTTGCGGGTTCGATTCCCGCCTTGCCATATATCACAAATCATCGCCTATAACACAAAAAAATGAATGTCCTACGGTTTACAGCCTCTGGATCCAGCGTCTTGAAGCGTTGTAGCGTTAAAGTTGTATAAAGAAAAGCGTGCTTAGAATTTCATGGTTTAATACTTGAGTTTATTATTGTTAGTGCGGTAAGTAATAACCATTTAATTAGCTAATCGTATTTATAAATTACAAAAAGAATTATAAATTCAGAAATCAAACGTGTAATATTTGGACGTACCTCTGACTACTCCTATTTGACATTTCAAAATCAGGTAATTTTCATCAAGATTTTCAGGAATACGGAGTATAGAGGATGTTTAATTCAGTTACAAAAGTTTATTAAACAGGTACCTACTAATATTAAATACGCAGGTAAACAAAAGTAAACGGTAAATACTTTCCACACAGACGACGTCGCACCGGCACCGCTAGTATAATCTAACTTTAAACTAAATCTCCTAGTTAATATTACCAAAAAATGAGACAAAACAAATTTCAAGTTTAGCCTTAATTACAAGTTGATTGTAAACGGGTTCACCGTCCGTGAAGCCACGAGCGGCTAATCTCTCGCTTGTTCCTAATTCGATTTAAGTTGCGAGTTTTACCGGAAGAAGGCAACTTTTGCAACTCTTAATTATGTTTTCGGTCTCCCCAAAGCCTCTACGTCACGCAATCTTAGTTAGCAACTATCATTATGATAGTTGCTAACTATGATTAATATTTATTGCATTTTATTTGGTATTTTTAGGGGTCCGTTCTCTAAGGGTAAAACGGGACCCAATTACTAATACTCTTCCGTCTGTCTGACTGTCTATCTGTCTGTCTGTCCGTCTGTCACCAAGCTGTATCTCATGAACCGTGATAGTCAGAAAGTTGAAATTTACAGATGATGTGAATTATCGATATTTATGTTGCCGCTATAACAACAAATATAAAAAAACAGAATAAAATAAATATTGAAGGGGGCTCTCATACAACAAACGTGTTTTTATGCCGTTTTTACTATAGATATTCCAACTCTCACTTGGCCAGTTTTATTTATTATTATAATGTTAAAGATTTTTTTTTTTATATTATCCCAAAAATTATTTTCCTCGAGTAGGATTTGAACCCACGACCTTCCCCTTGATACGGGGATGCGATACCAATTGATGCGATTTTTTGGGATAATATAAAAATCTTTGTGATTTCCTTAAGTGCAGGTAAGCACTATAATAACAAATAAACTATTATATTAATGTTATTATGTAGTTATTTACCTATGCAATACGATTCTGTTTACCCAAAGTTTGTCTCGAAGATATCGCTTATAGCGATAAGACCGCCCATTGTACTTTTGGTTTTTCGTTGTTATTTAATTGTTCTTCTCTTGTGTTATAATCAACATCATCAACAGCATGTAGAAGTCCACGGCTGGACATAGGCCTCTCCCATACGTTTCGAAAGAACAATTCTGAGCCCTTTCCATCCATCGACTTCTAGCGGTCCTAACAATGCCGTCAGTTCGTCAGGTAGGAGGACGTCCTACGCTTCGTCTTTCGGTTCGTGGTCGCTATTCGAGAACCTTTATTCCCTAACATTGTGTTTTAATGATGTTTAATAAAGCTATTATTTATCTTATCTATGATTGTCTTTTTTGCATACATTTCACTAACTTGGATTGGCACCACACTAGAGCTTGATATTTTATTACTTTGTAAAACGATCACAGAAACTACGGAACACAACAACGGTAGGAACTAAGCCGTCGTCTCTCACTTGTTCTTATAGCCTTGGTTATTCCTTATGCTAAAATGCGACCCTCGTGGTTTTCTCGTCTAACAGTAAATGAACGTGTTATGCAGGGTATATGTAGGGTAAGTTTGATTTTATTAGGCAAATTACTGCTTAGCATTAAATGGATTTATCTGCACCTTGTCTCACTTTCTCTCAAAATAGGTTTAAAGACTTTATTTCTCACAAGAACTATACTTACGGGTGGTTCACTTAAGGTGAGATACAAATTTAAAAATAATTATTTAATTTATGTGGCTAGTGACCAACCAACCAAGGTCACAGACATAGCTCTCAGAATCAGCAAGTTGAAGTGGCAGTGGGCAGGCCATATAGCTCGTAGAACCGATAACCGTTGAGGAATAAAGGTTCTCGAATGGCGACCACGAACCGGAAGACGAAACGACATTGTTAGGACCGCGGGAAGTCGATCAAAATAACCACCAGAAAAATACATCTGCAGTTTTGAAATCTCATCAGTTGAAAATGCTGGCGTTTCGCGACACTTATCCCTAACATAATTTTGTTAGAAGCCTTAGATGGAAATATTTGTCTCATGGGGAAAATTATTTTAGGCGAGTTAACCCCTCGGACATTCCAGCTTTGTAGTGTGTAAACCTTAACCTTTTCATTTACTTTGAAGCTAGATTTGAAAATACCTGCTAAAACGGACTCAACTACAACCATACATAATGTTTCTAAAGTGGTTTTTAGTGCATTAACATCTCTCTCTCTCTCTCTGTCTTTTGTTTGGAAATCGGAGAATACACATAATAAAAAAACTCCACGTGTTTATGCGCCAGTTTTGGCATTTGAAAGTATTTTATCATCATCATCACTCGAGGAAGGAAGACTATTTTTAGCCGTTTCCATCCACGAATTTCCCGCAGCCCGCGTGGGACGACCCTACGCTGCGCTTCGTGTTCCAGTTCCTGATCGCTGTTTGAGAACCTTTTTTCGCAGGTTACGCACATTAAAAATGTGCTTTATGGTGCACATACCCTGCATATAGCCCTGCATCCATCAACTTTAGAATACAGGTGTGAAATCTCATGTAATCAAAAAAAGCCAATTTAGACGGCACCTTAGTACACATCCTGTGTTCTCAACACCGACACTGCGCTCACTAATTCGCTTGTTAAGCGTGCTGACTATGGCAACCCTCCACCCTCTCCCCAAATATGGGGGAGGCCTATGTCCAACAGCAGACTTATTTAAGCTGATAACGTGAAAAGGTTGTAAGACTTAAACTATCCTCCGGTAAGTTGTTATTGTTAAAGGATCGTCCAAAATGTACATTTCTAATTCGGGCCAAATAAGTCTTCTTCGTTCCTTTATTGCCCGTTTTAAAAAGTTAACAGCATAAGACGTAAACGGTACAAGGTGAAACGTAAAGCGTTGTGTTTTGATTCCAAATGCTTGTTTTATGGAAATGAGTAAGACGACGATATTCAAATATAATTTTGAGAACAACGACAGATTTGTCTGTTGTAAATGTTTACAGCCAAATGTTAAAATTTGGTAGAAGAAAAACCTAATGTGACAAAAATGGAATAACAATTTTAATGATCACATGCTAACTTTCTAAATATAGTAAAGAAATAGTAGTTTTGGTTATACAAGTAGCACAAGACGAATCTTCAAATATACAGTTCAAAACTAATTGGACTTGTAGGGCTACTTGTTCGCTTACCGAACTAGGCTCCAATTATACACTGCCATGTAGGGTAGGGTATCCTAGGCCGTTATAAGAAGTACAGTCACAATGATAAGTACAGTTTTATTCATTCTAGTTGCCAACGTGTCTTGTTGTATCATTATCAGTAGTTTTTAATATAACACTTATTATTATTTTGTAACAGGATTTCTTGCCGGTTCTTCTAGGCTTGGTCGCGAGGAACTGGCGCTCAGATTCACTTAGATTTAAGACATTAATTCAAGATGACACCTGCGGATTTTACTGAATAAATGCTTTTTGACTTTTTTTTTTGACTCGTCGCGTCGTTTTCAATTTAACCTCTTGAACGTTGAATTTACACAGTAGTAGGTGGCCCTATTGCTACTGACGATCTCCACCAGATCTGAACACCTCATTAAAGCATTATTACGTTACGTCATCAGCCTTAATAACGGCCGAATACTTAAATGCAACTTAAATTTAATAACGTCTCAAGTGACGAATTTTTGTTTCGTTTGCGTTTGAGTATTCAGGCGTAAGTTTTCTGCTAGACATAAGCCTCCCCTAAATTTAGGGGTGGTTTACCCTTGCCACGCTTGGTAGGTAGATTGGTAAATGCGCGTTAATGTTTAGGACACAGATGTTGTTGCCTTTTTCTGGTGCGTATTCCATCCCTTAGTTGTCTGCCCCTATCTGGGGGAAATTAAGGGGTTCTATTTTAAGGGACCACCGCGGCCCATTAGTTACAACAATGTAAATTAATTGAAGTAGTCTACTAGTCACTTAGTTTTTGAAGTTTTAAAATAAAATACTCTAATAAAATATTAAAGCGCTTCGTAATTAAATTGACAACTTGAAAGCAAGTCGGTAACTGAATTACATAAAACTAACTCAAGCTAGTTAGGGCTATGTGCTTCGGGAACTCATAATTAGTTTCCGAAGGAAATAATGCCCCCAGATACCGGGGGAGCACGTACTCGGGTGCAGTGCGCCACCATTTAAAGGCGCCAGTAATTAGATGCTCTGTTGACTTTATTTTTGTTATAGTTTGTACGTTTGACCACATTCTCATCTGATGGTAAGTAATGATAATGCGGTCGACGGTGTAGCTCGCTTTACGTACGAAGAAACGTATTCAGTCTTCTCTTGGAACAAGCACGTGGTCCACCTGATGTTGAGTGGTAACCATCAGGTCATGCACGCTAGAAACGTGCCCTACAATACACTGCCTTACGTCTATCACATTAGAGATATACAGGTGTAAAGCTCCAACACATCCAAATTATACGTGACTGGAACAACAGACGACGACAACGAGTTTTATTATTTTATTGTGCGCAAAATTGAAACAAAGAACTTTGTTAAAATTAAATTAAATGCTACGCTACATCGGGTGTAAAATACTAAGTTCTCAAAACCTAAGGGGGGTTAAAGTTCATAGTTCAAAGTACTCATAAATGTTATATAATGTACTCATATATATAATTTTTTTCAATAGAACCTACACTGTGTGCGAAATTAAAATTGGCTCTTCTAAATAAAAGCTAGTGACCCCAATTTCTGATTCTAAGGTCATGGGTTCGCATTCGGTCGTGCATCAATGGATTTTTTAATACCCAAACGGTGAAATAAATAAATAAATAAATAAATAAATAAATAAATAATGCTGGACAATCCACACAGCATCATCTAGCCCCAAGCTAAGCAGAGCTTGTGTTATGGGTACTAGATGACTGATATACTTAATACAATATTATATTACATACATAGATATTTTTTATTATACATAGAAAACACCCAGAACACCCGGAATAAATATTTGCAGATCGTACAAACATTTATCCCAAGGCGGGAATAAAACATTGTGAGGAAACCAGTCAGAGTTTTAGCAGCAGCAATGGGTTTGTTTACCCTATTAGATTACTACCTTTGATTGATTATTACCTCTGACTACCCCATTAGATATCCTCAAAGAGTCTTGAGTATTTCTTGGTACTAAAATATTTGAAGGGTCAGGTATTTACCGTATCTCAAGTCGTAAAGTTTATTTCTGTTCTATATAATTAATGAATATAATATAATTATAGAACTTGCCCCTCTATAAGAGAGAGGGCAAGTTAAGAGTGAATAGGTGTCTTCTAGACTGTCCTGTTTCATCGTCAGCTTCCTCATCACATACCAGGTGAGATTAAAGCTAAAGAACAGTCTATCAATTATAAAAAAAACTTAAATCTCGCTCATAGTGTTGGTATGTATTATCCTTCTAGTCCGCTGAGTGGTGTGGTACTGTGGGTACATGGTGTGTACAGTGATGCAATGGCTGCGACTAATTGATCGAGTTGTGTGCTTACCGTCCCCACTCACACTTGCAGGAGTGTGCACTCAAGTGTAGATCGATCTTTGAGTGTTGGCACGTACCTCACCAAGCCACTAACTTTGTTTGGAAGCATTTTTATATGTTTATCTTTTGTTTAGTATTTATTAAATAGAATATACAATACTAATTAAAAGATTATATACATAGTATTTATAAATCTTAACCGGGTTTACCTTAACCTTAAGCTGCACTTAAGGAAATCATAGATTTTTATATTATCCCAATTATTCCCTCGGGTGAAAATGAACCCATGATTCTCCCCTTGATACGGGAACGCGCTAGCTAACTGCGCCATCGATAGCTCAATCGGACCCGATGCAATAAACTTGGGATGTTTTTAATACGTTATTTTAGCGACTGATGTTATACTATCAAAGCCGGCTTTGATACGACAACCAAAATTGCATTCAGATGAATAGATGAAAGATATCACCTTGCTTTATTTCATAATTCGTTTTTATAGTGCCTAACTGCACTGAAGGAACTCACAACGATTTTTATAGTATCCCAAAAATTATTTCCTCGAGTAGGATTTGAACCCGCGACCCACGAGTACCTATTCACTAGTTATTCACGATTCACTTAGTTATCTTATAAAAATGTAACTTGAGTTATATTAGTGTAATCGTGGATGCGAAAGATTACAACCATCATGTAAGATGTTATAATTTCCCAATTTAAATGCAAAGCTAACACTTGAATAATCAACGGTGACGTCTAAATATGCCCATTATACGTGACTGCGACATTCTAATGGCAATATCGCCCTTAATGCCCGCTCAAACATTATTGAATCGTGGGAAAGTGTCATAAAGATCCTAATTTTATGTCTAAAAAATAAAGGTCCTGCATGTCTACTCTAGAAACGATGAACGAAGTTTCGTATTGTCGTTTTGATTTACATTGCGCGACATGTCCAGTAGTGTTGAACACTTGACTGTGGAACTGTTACTGAGTTGGGCCGCAGTGTAACTGGAACCGACAATACGAAACTACGTTTATCGTTTCTAAGAGTAAGTGCATCATAAGGCTTAACATGCGTGACCTACAAGGCAATGCTACTACAAGCCCTACTGGTGTTAAGTAGGAACCATATACCATATTTTATATGGTTTAAGGTTCCACTTAACATCAGTAGGGCTTTGACAGCCGTCACAGTTCAGTTTGTAGTAGCCCTGCTTTCTGTGCTGTTAGGTGGTAGGTTCCATCCCCACCGAGAACAAACATTTGTGTGATGAACATAAATATTTGTTCTGTGTTATAGTGTTATATTCTATTCTATGCATGTATTTAAAAAAAAACGTCCAACAGTCATCTGGTTCCCATATTACAAGCTATGCTTAGTTTGGGGCTAGATGATGTTGTGGAAAAATATCCTGAAATATTTATAAAATATGCATGACCACCAGTAGCATTTTTTTTTAAGGTTAAACTAGTCGGTACGTTGTTCATACAAACGCTGTAAGTGTTTAATGTCTACTATTTATTAACGTGCATCCGAAGTTAAGTTTGATACTGAATTATCTTGCCGTTATCTAGGTACGTTACCCTATATTCTACAGTAAAATCAGATTACCTTGAAAGTTACAAGCGTCGAAAGAATTAGTACTAAATCTTGTAACGCTTGTAACTTTCAAGGTAATCTGATTTTACTGTAGATATAGGGTAACGTACCTAGATAACGGCAAGATAATTCAGTATCAAACTTAACTTCGGATGCACGTTAATAAATAGTAGACATTAAACACTTACAGCGTTTGTATGGACAACGTACCGACTCGTTTAACCTTAACGGACTAAAATGCTGGTATTATCGCCTGGCGATTTCTTCCGACAGCGTTACCGGGCTACAAAGAAGCACGATTGTAATAGAGAACGGTATTGTTAATGTATATGTATTTTGGTGACAAGTGGTACAAGTAGGTACAGCTGGGTTGGTGGGTGGGAGTAGCTACGTGCTCGTCCGCTGCTGCAGGACGGTCACGTATTGAATTAGGACAGCTCTTGGACAAACAAGAGGATAGTGCGAGCGTTTCCTACATTATCGAGCCCTTCGTGTTGTTTGCAAATTATAATTTATATCAGTTATTTTCAGAATCAGCTTATTATTTTATAATTTATTAGTTTTATTATTCATATTTTTTAGATTATATTTAATTAGGTTATTCGTTATATATTGTGTTACACGAGTGAGTGGTTAGTACTACAGTGTGTGGAAATGAAAGACTAGATACAGCGGAGTACAGTAGTACAACAAATACAGTAACTTGTCGCACTTCTCTTCGTAAACAAAAGCTTCACGGTTCTAATCCCCAGGCACGGTAGATATATTCGTATCTAGTACTTACTCGGGGTTCTTAAAGATGTCTGTCTAATGGAGGTAGTCAGAGGTACGTTCATGGGATAGTACGTTGCTTATTTTGACACTTTGTACGTAGTTACAAAAAAAAATTACAATGTATTTGTCAAAGACTGTTTATCTCTACTTATACCTAATTTATTTAACTTCAGAACTAAGCTTATGCTAAGAAATGTAATATATTAAATCGTAGTTCATTCGAAACGCTTTTTTCGGATCCAAAGACTGCTTAAAAGACTTACGTTGAAACCCGACAAGGCTCTTACACCCAAACCATAGTTAAAGTATTGAACAGGATATTTAA
This sequence comes from Electrophaes corylata, assembly GCA_947095575.1. Lineage (NCBI taxonomy): Eukaryota > Metazoa > Arthropoda > Insecta > Lepidoptera > Geometridae > Electrophaes > Electrophaes corylata. Next base: position 323,132 of record OX352704.1, read on the forward strand.
AAACCAAGCCTTATACCTTGATAATGTCCAGTAGTAAACTTCTCCGGGCTGATGATAATGATGAAGTGCAAGCTTCTGTGAACCATTGTGTTCAATCAGAACAATATACAGCTATTTTGGACTTTTGAACTAAACAAATTCAATATGAAAGCAAACGGGAAGTTGTGAGGTCTGCAACAATAGTTAGCGAATGCCCACTCGTGCGCGCACTAGCTGATAGCTGAATGGCAAATAAAATGGCGGCACAGAGCGAAGTGTAGTTTTGCAATTCAAACTTCACCTTATATCGGTTTACGGATGGATGCCTTGGCTACTGGCGCGGTGTGTGGTCCAAGCTATAGAATGAAACCGTTTATCACGTGGAACAGATCTTCTAGGCTTGGTCGCGAGGAACTGGCGCTTAGATTCATCTAGATTTAATACGTTTTAAGATGATCCCTGCGGATTTTACTGAATAAATGCTTTTTGACTTTGACTTTGACAAGGTCCACGTAGTTTCAAAACATTTGACGACCGATATGGCGCGGCGGGCGAATGTCTGCTTGCGACGCAGGAGGTTGCAAGTTCGAATACCCCCTTGTGATAAATGTTTGTACTATCTACAAGTATTGATTTCGGCGGTTCTGGGTATTTTCTATGTATAATAAAAAATATCTATGTATGTAATGTATTGTATTAAGTATATCAGTCATCTAGTACCCATAACACAAGTTCTTCTTAGCTTGGGGCTAGATGATGGTGTGTGGATTGTCCAGCATTATTAATATTATTATTATTATTATTTTACTGTAAACTTTGTGATTTTAACACCATTTTACTCTCACACAAAACTACAAAAAGTGTTGTAAATCTTTAAGTACAGCATAAGTGGTTTATATATCCGTGGAGTGGGGCACTGGTGACCCGTATCACAGGTTTCTAACCTATTTCGGGCACCAGTCTCACACAAAACAGGTTTACTGCTCTTTACCCCTAAGTTTGTACCCATATTAATAACGCTGTAACCTATGTGTGAGAGAATAAACAAGTTATTTATTTATTATTATTTACTTATTTATGATAGAGGTTGCAGTTTCTATGTCAAGTATACCTGAGATCAGTTCTAAGCTGAGGTTTAGAGCTTAAGAATATTATAAGGAAACTGAAACAACTGTACCACTTTCTTTAAATCTATTTATAAAACACTTAAGAATTTATTAACATTTAAGAACACTTTTCTTATAAAATAAAAAAATATTATATAACTTTCAGAGCTTCGAGGCATGCTGACACAGACAAAGTCAAAGGGATCGTTAGTTTGCTAGATCATTTTATCATCATTATGATCTAGTAGTGCTACTAACGAATGTTTGTAGAATAATTATTATAGTCAGGATTTTTAAAAGTTCATAATTTGGGCCAAGCACTACGTATATGACTTTCTGATACAGTGGGCACAGCAAGAGTATTTGTGTTCACTGTAAAACACGTCCGTTGACCACCAAGCGGATGCCGCGCTGTTCAGCGCTTTCTTTGCTATCTGTTACGGGAAGTGCACTCAAACAAGCGATATAAAGCACTGTTTTATTGTTACGTTTCAAAGCCTGGCTTTCTGCTTAACCTACACTTGTTTTTAACACAGTTTAATAATAGTGTTTCACGTTGGTTTTATTTTATGTAGCCGAACCATCGTTTGCTTATAGGTTTAATTGAATATTAGCGAAACGCTCGCAACTTTGCCTGCTAATACTAACTGGTTTCCTCACGATGTTTTCCTTCACCGTAAGAGTTGCATAGCGCACATATTTTTTTCGAACAGAAAAATCTATTGGTACACGACCGGATTTGAACCCACTACCTTAGGATCAGAAGGTAGGGTCACTTCTAGTAAACCACTAAGTTAATTAAAATAATATTTTAACACTTTTTTTTGTTATGTTCTTAGAGAAATGGTGGGATCTTTATAAATACAAGCTTTTAAGCTTTAAAACCTCATGTGGTGAACAAAATGTTCACCACATAAGGTTTGCGTACCCTAGCGCGTACTGTAGCTGACTGTACTACTTATTACACATAATTCACATACAATTCCAAATTATACTATTCAAGAAATCAAATCAGGCTAACAGTTATTATGCCTCATTGAAGTAGCGATTGGAAGCCATATTGATTAATAACAATTAATCTGTTTCAATTCAAATAATTATAACCGGAATCCCCTTTAATTTATTAATCTATTAATATTCAAATAGGGTGCTTGTGAGCTTTTAGACGTCTGTAGGTACATGAAATATAGTCGAGCTTCCTAGTCAAGTAGGAACGTACAAGAAGTTCAATTGTTTTAAGATTTGTCGAATTTTTTTTACATGACTTCTAGATGTCCCACTTACACCGCAATTTTAAAACATTTGCTTACATATCGTGTACCTATAACGCCATTTCGGTTCAGTATCGATAGTTTTCGACAAAAATTTCGAAAAAAAGCAGTTTTAAAAAGTTCGTTATGCCATTTTGGTTCAGAAGCAAATATCCTTAAAAAACCGGCCAAGTGCGGTCCGGTGAAAGACGGACAGACAGACAGACAGATAGTGGAGTCTTAGTAACAGGGTCCCGTTTTACCCTTTGAAAACTTTAACAAAACTACAAACAAGATACCGACCATCTTTAAAAGGAATCGCTGCTGCTGATGTTATGTGGTAACCATCACCTACTCGTATAACAAAACATTACCTCAGATGTCTCGCTCGCTAGAAACGTGCCCTACGATGCACTACTTTTAGCAGATTTCGTCAATATAATAAAAAAGCAACGTTAAAAGCTTTGTTATTTTTTCAAAAGAGTAACAAATAGGTTAATCAAAATATTTCTAAAACATCCAATAACATTTTTAGAAGCTCTCGTTTTACGTACCTTTGTGTATATTTAGAATTCCGCACATTATTATAATCCCGCGGGAAAATAATGAATGCTGAATTAATTTCGAAAAGTTTGACTTTTCTTCGTAATGTTCCCCCGAGTGAGCCAGAGGTGAAATGATTGATGAGATGCTTCAAATGATTGAAGCCTTATTTTTAGGGTTCCGTACCCAAAGGATAAAATGGGACTCTATTTCTAAGACTCCGCTGTCTGTCTGTCTGTCCGCCTGTCACCAGGCTGCATCTCATCAACCGTGATAATTACAGAATTGAAATTTTTCACAGATGATGTAGGTATTTCTGCTGCCTATAGAGGCATGTTATAGAACATCAAATACTAAAAAACAGAATAAAATAAATATTTAAGGGATCTCTTATACAACAAACGTGATTTTTATGCCGTTTTTATTATAGAACCCTTCGTGTGCGAGTCAGACTCGCGCTTAGCCGGTTTTTTTGTTAGTTACAGCGTACGCTGGTATATATAACAACTTGCCTACTTACCCTTTACCTCTATTAACCCGCTACTTTTATGACTGTATTGTATTATAATGTAACTGCTTTTTAATTTTGATAACAAATTATTCTTTCAACAGCCTGGAAATTCCATTACTTTTTAGCAGGCGCGGTAGATATCTTAAGGTACCAAGCAGTATAAACTAAAGATTCTTTGAGAATGTCTGAAGGGTACGTCTAAATATAACTTTTGTCTATTACCCAGGTTTTGCAGAAGTAAGTAGTACTCTACTCCTTAGACGATTCTACGAACAACAGTTTGAGCATTTTCCATCCACCGAGCACAGTTCAAGCGGGAAGGCTTTCTACGCGTACTTTGTTTTTGCTAAGCTTTTTATATTATTCCTAAAACTTCTCAACAAAACGAATTCTCGGTAGCGCAGTTGCTTAACACATTCCCGTATCAAGGGGAAGGCCGTGGGTTCAAATCCCACTCGAGGAAATCATTTTTTTAATTCTCTCGAATAATATACCTATCTAAAAATTTATACAATGATATAAAAATCTTAAGTACAGGTTAGCTGTATGAAAACTAACAAATTTGTTTTTGTTATTAAATAAATAAATAAATACGTATGTTGTGTGCCCAAATTAATATACCCACATGAAATTCCTGTCTTGAGTTATTCCGTTGCAGCATTTAATTAGGCAGAATCGTTAGTAATTGTTCACATTTTCAAGGTAGTAAAGTTACATATTATGTTCATCGTTACTCCAAAGGCATCTTAATTAACTCATTACCGAAGCACTCATCTTTTAATCTACAAAATTCATTAAATACCGCTGTAAATCTGCTACAAGAATTTTCCTTCATAATTTTGGGTAAAAAATATTTCTAACGAAACAGGTTTGATAAAAGGTTGGATTTAAAATTATTATCCTAAAAATGTTGCTTATTTTTCCTTTGTCTAACAAAACTGGTGTTTTATCTAACTCCTTTATTTATTAAAAAAAAACCTAAATTCGGACGAAGAGGCCAGCGTTCTATAAAATAAACAAATCATACCCATTCTAAATTCAAATCTAAGTTAAAATAAATGTTATTACTAATTTGTTTATTTAATACTAAAAATATTCCAAAAGATATACATATACTGAATAGGATTCAAATCTATCACTTTCCCTTTGGTAATGGGATGCGTTGCACCAACTCCGCTACCGGCGAGCACTCGCAGTTTACTCATCATGAAATCTTCAAAATCTGAGGGTTGAGGTCTAAAATTATGGCATTAGAAACGCACTTATTGAAACGATGTGAGTTTACTAAAAACGGTTTCAAAATAATCGTTTCCGAAAATTGAATAGAGGAGTATAAATTCAAATAAAAAATCCGGATACCATACTAATTATGTAAAATTCTTAGACAAAAAAAAAAAAGAAATAACATCACGACTTTAATCCCCAAGCACGGCAGAGATCCCTTCAGATCTCAGTTAGTCAAAAGTTAAAATAATACAGCATATAACATGAAAATTACAATGCAGTATGGCATTGAAAAAATATATATGAAATTAGGCCTCGGCTTTAAGGACACAGCAAGAACAACCCTTTTATGTCATCTAAGGGGTTGATCAACTGGATTAACTCGTAATTTTGTGCACAACCTAAGTTACGCGTCACGTCGATTTAAAGCGCCACCGCTCCGCTCCGCTTACGCTAAATTCACGAATTTAAATCATCGCATCCCATCTAAATATCTAATCAAAATCTCCAACAAAACGCTCAGTTGCCCAAACAAATATTCGTCATTTTATTGCTACAATGTTAAACGTGTTCAGTCGGAGCAAGCGACTTGAATGTACAAGCAAGGTCAGACTGATAGGCTTCGAGGGTTGATTTGAAATGCTAATTCGAGAACTCCATTGAGATTACGACGCTCTGTTAATAGTACTCTCCCCTTCCCGCTGGCAACTGCCAATGGGATAAAGAGATAAACTTGTTTGGAGAAAGGGTGTAGTGGAAGGAGCTAAACCGTCTTCATCTGATTCCAAAGCCACTTTTCATGGAGCTCAAACGCAATAAGAGTAGTCAGATTTCACACGACTCGCCATACAAACTTATAAATTCAATATCATCAGAATTTTAGATCAGTTAGTACAAATGTCGATACGTAACAAGACCACAGTTTTCAAGTACAACACGGAAACTCTAATAAAGCCACTGTAGACTAAGCGATTTAATTTTCCGATTCCGGATTCATTGAATTCATAATTTGGTTCATTACTTTAAGCTTTATTAGAGCACCGGTCGTGTAGTGGGAGTGACTTCGCCTATGATCACTAACGATTCTAAGGTCGTTGGTTCGAATCTGGTTGTGCACCAATGAATTTTTCAATAGAAAATGTATGTGCGCAATGCCAGTGCTCTAAAATAACAAAGGAAAACATCCTGAGGAAATCAGTTTGTATTTTAATAGCGGCGATGGGCTTGCAGCCCATCACGTATGGAATACCAACTACTGCTAAATGTGGGCATCAGCCAAAATGTAGAATTTGGACATAACTTTTACTACCCCCATTAGATGTCCTCGAAGAATCTCGAGGACTTCTTACTTAGTTCTTCTTAGTCGTGATACTATTTCTTATCTTTTATTTTACTTTAGCTTTGCTGACAAATAAGCGCTACCCTACCTGTTCTGCCTGTTTTATGTCTGGCTCCGTCACTGAAACGAGCCAATGTTTAGAGCTATCATGATATTAATTCAATCTATACCAATTGAAAAAGATGTTTGTCCTGACTGACTGACACACAGACAACGCAAAAGTGTAGAAAGAAGGGCATTTCTTACATTCAACTTTTGAACGGGTTGAAATTTGTATAAAATACCTAGTCTTGCCATAAATATTGTAACAAAGAAAAATTTTTTTTCTTCTATTGCAAATAACATTTATTACTTTTACAGTGTGTTAGTTTAATACATAAATATAAAACAATTTAAAATATAAAAAGCTTATTCGAAGTGGTCTCCATTGGCTGCAATACAGTCCTTTAATCGTTGAGGCCAGTTATCAATAGAAGCACGCACTCTTTCCATAGGAAAATTCTTCACTGCCAATCGTATGGATTGTGTTAGGGACTCCAAATTATCATGGCGATTAGAGCAAGCCGTACTCTCTAAAACTGACCATAAATCATAATCCAGCGGATTAAGATCGGGACTAGACGACGGCCAGTCTTCAGCTCTGATGAAGTCCGAAACGTTCGCTTCCAACCAAGACTGTGTGGACCGAGCTTTATGACCCGGCGCCGAGTCTTGCTGGAAGGACCATGCTTGGTTATTGAACATGGTGTTGTTAAGGGGCTTAACTACCTTCTCAAGAATGGTATCTTGATACACTTGTGCCGATGTTTTGATACCTTTTTCACAAAAATATGGCTCTGTCACTCCTTCATAGCTAACACCCCACCAAACCATCACTGAAGTCGGATAATGCCCACGTTGCACTCTGTCGACTAATTGGGAAGCTTCCTTAGAGCTTTGAGCATAAATACGGTCATTTTGTTTGTTAAAATGTTGCTCAATTGTAAAAATTTTCTCATCCGTAAACAAAATTTTTCTGTGACCTCCCTTTGCGTACCGCTTCAGTAGTTGTTTCGATTTTATCACCCTATTCTTTTTTAAATTATCAGTTAAGAAATGACCAGTGCGTCTCTTATAGGCTGCAAGTCCTAAGTCATCTTTTAAAATACGCGACATGGTTCTAGGTGCTATCTTCATCTCCCGAGATAAAATCTTTTGCTTTCGGACAGGATTTCTTCGAATTCTTTCCCTTACTGCTTTGACCACCTTTTTCGTACGAACACTACGTGGACGGCCAGATCTTTTTCTGTCACAAACAGAGGAGGTCTCATTGTACCTATTAATAGCCCGGTACACAAACATTTGACTAATACCAAGTGTATGGAGAGTTTTAAAAATTGCATTTGGCTCCATACCTACTTTGTGTAATGCAATCACAGCGATTCGGTTCTCTTTATCACCCCACTCCATTTTAATATCGCATAATATTGAACAATGTATTGGCGCTAAAATGAGAAAACACAATGAACAATCGTATAAAAATGACAAATTCCAAATTCAAATGTAATATTTTTTTATTTTTAATTGTAACAGTATTTATGGCCAGACTACAGACGTTTTATTAGTGATTAATAAATAAGAAAAACAACAAAAGCCATGTCAAATTTAATAAAATTCAAAGCTTAAGTTAACAGTTCGACTTCATTTTTATTGCGTACGTTATTCTGTTAATATTATTTTTAAATCCACGCGGGTGTCACCCCTGTTCCATGTCCCTATACAGGCTGTTTTTTTGAGAAGAGCGGTGATGAACAAATCCAAAACCACGCATGTAAAGAAAAGTCGTCGTGGGCGAGTCGTGGACGAAGTGGAGTGGACCTCTGCTAGTATTACTATATTATGTTAAAAATAAAAAAAATATCAAAATTATTTTTACACGGAAGAAAACGAACCTACTATTCAAGCATCCAACAAAAGTAAAAAAAGTAAAAAAAAAACTAAATATACAGTTATTGTTTTCATAAAAATTGTGGACATGATTCCTTTCACGACTTTTTTTTAACTCGCGTAGTTTCGAACCTGTACATCACCGCCCTTCTCAATAAACCAGCCTATACAGTATACAAAGAAGAATATTCTATTCAGTCATATTCCCGCTATAATACTGAAGACAATGATTTGACAGGCGCCACAGCTCAGTTGATAGTAACTCTAGCCATCCCACCCCAAACTAAGCAAAGCTCGTTATTAACCAGAAAGCTGATACTTTACTTAGACTTAGTACGAAAACTTCATCACACAAATGTTTGTTGTCAGTGGGGATCGAACTCCTGTACAAATGTTACTTTTAGACCAGCTACCGGATAACAAAAAAAAATTCAACATTATATAGTAATACTAGCAGAGGTTTGCGACTTTGCCCACGACTTTCGATGGAGATTATTATTTTTTGAACACTCAATATAAACTTTCATCATCAACCGCCTGTAGAAGTCCACTGCTAGACGTAGCCTCCCCCATACGTTTCCAAGAACAACGATTTTAAGCCCTTTTCATTCACTAACTTCCCGCGGCTCTAACAACGTCGTCAGTCCATCCGGTAGGAGGACGTCCTACGCTTCGTCTTTCAGTTCGTGGTAAGGCACTTTGATATGATCAAATTTAATCCAGTTTTCCTCAAGGGGTGTGCCGTCTTTTTCTATCGGTTCCTATACTTTATTTGATATAAAAAACGGATAATTCAAGTTACAAACTATATTTATAATGCTATAATTTTTTGCATCCCAGTTCATAAGCTCGCAAAGAACCTGGTACCAAGATTCACTTAGTTTACAGAATTATTGATCACTATGGTACCATAGAGTAGATCATGACTTAGACTTTGATAAAGTACTAAGTCAGTTTTGATGTTTGAATGTGTTGATCGCAGCTTGTAACATCAAAGTACTAATTGGCAACGTTTGCTGTTTCCCTAGTCATTATTCTCAAATGTAACCTTAATTAACCCAACTCCTAACAAAACAATATCGATTCAGAAACATACCGCTGTTAGGAATGTCTCTGAGGTCCAATCCTCGTAATGAAATATCATCATGTAAATTTCTAAATGGTACTATATTTGACGACCGATGTGGCGCGGCGGGCGAATGTCCGCTTGCGACGCCAGAGGTTGCGGGTTCGATTCCCGCCTTGGGATAAATGTTTGTACGATCTGCAAATATTTATTCTGGGTGGTCTGGGTATTTTCTATGTATATTAAAAAATATCTATGTATGAAATGTATTGTATTAAGTATATCAGTCATCTAGAACCCATACCACAAGCTCTGCTTAGCTTGGGGCTAGATGATGCTGTGTGGACTGTCCAGCATTATTATTATTATTATTTCCGTTATTCTTATATTATTCTATTCTATTATTCTTTTCAACTGAAATTTTAGACAGGCCATTTTGCTATCACAAAATTCTATTTTCAATCTCGCTTCAGCTGCAAAAAATATGTGAATTGGGCCTAGCACTAACACGACAATATTGGTTACAAATAAATTGATGTCAAATTAGAGGGCACTTTATCCTATGACAGCTGCATAAAAAATAAAAAAAGGGCTGTTTTGTTGCTATAGTATGATGACTTTCATTCCTATTACTCGTAGTAGAGTAGAGATTTAGTAGTAGCAGAACTCTTTTTAAAAAGACTCGTTCGGGGAAGTACTATCATCGTATCTATTTTAGCCGCCAAGCAGATGCTCGCATCGCATTTTTCGAACGGAAAAATCCATTTGTGCACGACCGGATTTGAATCCACGTCCTTAGGAACAGAAGGTAGGGTCATTCCCAATAGACCTCCTTGGCTAAAAACTAAGATAAGCTACATCGATGGTAGTCAGGTGTTTTTTATAGTTTTTGGTGTCATCTCCTAATTTCATATGAAACGTCTGACCAGAGGCCGTCAGTTCAAACAATCAGCTCCAAACCAAAGCTTTGTAAAGGCAGCACGTTTCAGAATAGGCCGTGTCGCCCGCGGGAGCCCAGTCTTGTGCAATTATAGACGATCGGACGCCGATAGGTTTCAACTGCTATTATTAACGGCTAAATTGTTTAATACAGCGGTTTTCATCGGCAATTTCAACCCGACATTTCCACCTGCATTTGCTTTTAAACGTGAGTTTTAATGATCGATAAATTCGAGTTTTACCGCGATAAATACCCGTGTTATATAAGTGTTTAATATGTAGGTATTTCGATCGTGAGAGCTTGTATAAATACTATTTTCTTATATTACTTGTTAGTGGAATAAGGAGATAGCCTACCAGATGTTAAGTAGTTACCATCACCTTATAAGGTGATGCTATAGCAAAGCATTGCAAAAAAGCAAGCAAACAAACATGTGTTTGCGTCGATCAAAGTGAGGCTTAGTGTACCTCAATGACGCCGGCACATCCTGGTGCACAGTTACTAACTTGGCGACAGAAATCGGCTTGACCCAACTATTCCTTTTTTTTACTCCTTAGGTTCGTTCACCACTGCAGTTTTAATATAATTTAATATGCTTTGCGTATGCGTCTCATACGCATAAATTTTAAGACGGTTTAAAAATACAAAATTCAAGCTTATATTTAAGCGTATATTCGCTAGAAAGCAAAATTCTAATCACAAATATGTAAATACAAAGATGTATGATGTGCGATGTACTAAATGCAAAGGTTTTTAAAAAATAAGTCACCGTAACTAAATGTGTGTGTGAGAACATACACATTGTTTTGTTTTTTTAATCTCATAAAATCACCTGTAGAACGCTACATGATCAAAGAGTAACTATTTTATCTATCCGTACAAAGCCAGGGTGAGCTACTAATGGTTGCTTATAAGATATTTTATTCTGATATTACTAATTTATATGCCGTTGTATTTTCATAACAAAAAATTATATATATCAGAAACTAACAACGTCAAAGATAGCAAGCACCATGTTTATTTTTCGGTTATGGTTAAGTCGAAAATATCCAATAACACTTAAGTTTTTTCGCTCTACCAACACAATATTTACTCAACGAATAGTATTTTATATTTGTCTTATATAAATAAGAGCAAAAAGTAAACTCCGATATATTAGGTGAAGGTTTATCTGGTGAAGCAACGTTTCTTAGTAATACTAATGAAATATAAAAATATAAAATATGAATTAATAGGTACTATAATTCAAGTCGATGATACCTCACTTCCCTATTTCGCTCACTCAACTCTGTAAATTAGCGAAAATTACGCCTAAAAGCTTTGGCGGAGAGATCGATAGTGATGTTTTAGAAATGTGACACAGTACTTCCCAGTAAATCATTGTTTTAGCATTACGTTGTGGATTATGACGTCACATCCATCATTATTTTTAATCATCTAATGAACTTTAGAGAAATTATAAACAGATTTTAAGATTAATTACATAATTCAAAACTTTATTTCTCAAACTGAAGTATGGCACTCCAGGTATTCTAGGATATTCTTTTAAAGTATGTCACGTCGTTATGTGAAAGAATGCTGAAAATGTTTGATCAGATTTCTCGATAATTTTCAATAAAGATTCTCATCAGCTACCGCAGGTAGTAATTTTTATAGTTTGCCTTTGCTTAAAAAAACCCTTCATTTACCTGCAGATGTCGTAAAAGGCGACTGAAAACGCACTAGTAAACGCAGACATGTGATCACCAATCTGCCTGCCAAGCTAGGTGACTATATAAACCTCATGAAAAACAGAGAAGCCCTTTGTCCATCAGTAAACTTAGGTCGATGATGTGATGTGATTTGACCTATAAAAGCGCTCAAAGGATTTAAATTTTATCAACAAAATAGGCAGACATCAAAACCACCATATTCGTTTAGATGTATCACTGTGGCTGTCACTAGACGCGTGAGCAATGCTAGTGATAAACACTCAAATCAGAACCAGGATGGTCTGTCGGGAATGGAACAGGAGAGGAATCCTTTAGACGTCGTAAGATATGTGCATGTTTTTAAGTGGTCTGTCAAATTCACGTCGACGGTAAATCAAACGGAGGATGTTCGTAACACTTGATTTCATACGTATTTTTTACAACAATCCAGGGTAGTTTGTGCAAACTTATGAAATACCCACACGGTGGTATACATTTGTGTTTTACCACTAGCTATTCAAACAAGTAGATACCCCAGCTGATATGAAATAGTAACCATCTCTTATAACTAAACCTCATCTTGCAGAGAACACGTTGGAAACGTGCCCTTCGACGCACAGCCCCGCATCCATCAACCTGAGGCATATAGGAAATAGCACATAAGGAATAGCCCCCATGTATCTGTAATTTCATCGGCCCCATACACCCTTCAAAAAGTAATAGCGCCGCTTGGCGGTAGGAATAATAATAATAATAAAGTCATTTATTCCAATCAACAATTAATAATCAATAAGTATGGTGTTATTTCTTCCCCGGAAGAGCCCTTCCCAAAGAGTTCTACAACGGATTTAATATTGGTTAAAAAATATTAGTTAATCGTCAGAGTAAAGGTTAATTTACGTAAGTTTAACCAGTGTTGTACAGCAACCTGTGTTCACAGGTCAAAGGTTACGAGGAATTAATTTATGTTCCAACCAATTTGCACAGTCCGCTTTACGCGCCGGTGGAAAATATTTTAAGTTAATTAATTGCAGTAATTTATTATCGTCACGAAATATTGGTTCAGTGACACAATAATAAATATTTTAATATCGTGTCTCATCATCAGCCTGTAGAAGTCCACTGCTGGATATAGGCCTCCCCACACGTTTCCAGGAAGAACGATTCTGAGCCCTTTCCATCCATCGGGTTCCCGCCAACCTAACAATGTCGTCAGGACATCGTACACTTCGTGTTCCGGTTCGTGGTCGCCATCGAGAACCTTGGTATTGTTTTTTTGTATCTTGTCTAGTACAGTGAAAAGTAGCATCGAGAAACCAAAATAAGCACTAAGTATCCTAGTACCAACGCTGGACCCTAATAATCTAAACTGGGTTCCTAATTCAATCTTTCACTAGAAAAAAGCCACTTTCACTTTTTATTCAACTTGCTGATGAAATAAGCAGATGGCCCACCTGATGTTCAGTGGTTACCATCGTATATAATAAAGTATAGCTTATAGGTCACGCACGTTAGGAACGTGCCCTACGATGCACTGCTCAGCGCCCATCAACCTGAGTCATACAGTTGTTAAGCCTCATGTGCCTGTACATCGGCATTCACACCCTTCAAACCGAAACACGGCAAGCTGCTTGGCGGCAGAAATTAGCATGGTATTAATAAATACTGACATTCATTTGACATAGCGCCATCTAACCCCAAACTCAGCAAAGCTTGTACTATGGGAACCAGACATCGCATACAATACTTCAGTACATTTTGTTTTTTTAAATATACATAGAATACAAAATAACACCCAGACATAAAACAAACAAATGGTTCATCACAGAAATGCATATACTCGCTGGGGATCGAACCCACAACCTAGCCGAACCCGTAGAAGGCAGAGCCAACCAACCGAGCTGTGATGGCTGTCAATTACCTAGCCACGTTTATTTTCACCCCATCCCTCACGCGGCTAAGTATGTTAAAAGCTCACCCTTGGGTGAGGGTGGCAACTGGCAGGTCTCAGCCTCACAGGGATTGACAAATTACGCACACCGCTCGACCAAGGCCGTCATAAGATACATCCTTACAGATTCCTTTATATAACTAAAACACATAGTTAAAGTTGGTAAGAAGGCGTATTAGATACTTTAAGAGTAAAATACTAATTATCATTTATCATCATCATCGCCAGCATGTAGAAGTATGCTGCCGGACATAGGCCTCCTCCATACGTTTCCAAGAAGAACGATTTTGAGCCCTTTCCATCCACCGATTCCTGCGGTCCTAACAATGCCGTCAGTGCATCGGGTAGGATGTCCTACGCTTCGTCTTCCGGTTCGTGGTCGCCATTCGAGAGCTTTAAATCCCTAGCAATTATCAGTTCTACGAGCTTTGTGGCCTGCCCATTGCCACATCAATTTCATGATTCTGAGAGCTATGTTGGTGACCTTACTTTTGTACGATTACAAGCATTCAAAGTGTACATAACGACTAAACGGATTTGTTTAAACTTTGAAATATACACAGTTTTTGACCTGAATTCACAATAATAATAATAATAATGATGGACAATCCTCACAGTATCATCTAGCCCCAAGCTAAGCAGAGCTTGTGTTATAGGTACTAGATGACTGATGATATACTTAATACAATACATTACATACATAGATATTTTTTATTATACATAGAAAATACCCAGAACACCTGGAATAAATATTTGCAGATCGTACAAACATTTATCTCAAGGCGGGAATCATACCCGCAACCTCCTGCATTGCAGGCGGACATTCGCCCGCCGCGCCACATCGGTCAATTAAACCAAGCGTTAACACAAGCTTTGCTTAGCTTGGGGCTAGATGATACTGTGTGGATTGTACAGTATTATTATTCTCACTGCTGAGCAACAGTCTTCCCCATTTCCTTCCACTGCTTTCTGCCTTCCGTTGCTTCCTACCAGGTTTTGAAAAGTACCGAGGTCTTCACGCCAACTTTTGAATTTAAACGCGTAAAATAATTTTGTTCTAAAATTGATTGAATTTGCGAGAAACAGCAGCGCATCTGACATTTCCAGAGAAATAGTCGAAATAGCCCAATTGAACAGAATCAAATAGATATCGAACGCAGCCAACCTGATTCCGCAAATTCGTACAAATAGAATTTCCGTTCACTGAAACAGATACGACCAAAGAGAACCGATAAATTTTCGATTTGACTAGATTTTGTAATTACGAGTACCAACTCTCAAGCCCCAATCAATCCTCAGTGGTAAAAGCCCTGGGGATATTATATATAGCACTAGCAGCCGCTCGCAGCTTCGCCCGCATGGTAGTTTTTCCCGTTTCCGTTATTTTTTCGGGATAAAAAGTTAGCCTATATGCTAATCTAGGATGCAATCTATAATTATTCCAAATTTCAAAATAATACAATACATTTTTTTTTTAAACATAGAAAATACCCCGAACACCCGGAATAAATATTTACAGATCGTACAAAAATTTATCCCAAGGCGAGCAACGAACCCGCAACCACCTGCGTCGCAGGCGGACATTCACCCGCCGCGCCACATCGGTCGTCAATATTCAAGTATAAGTTTAGTATAAAAAACTATTTTCTTTACTGTTGACCCACGACTAGTTTTATTTAGTTCGTAAATCTATGCAGTATGTATTCGGGCAATTTGAAAACTGCTTCAGTAAAATATGCTATTGTTGAAAGCATTTTAATGAAACAAAACCCAGGGAACAGTTTTTTCAGGTTAAGCGTTCCTCGTTTGCGTCCAAATTGCTCTTCAGGTTAAAACATTAGTGGTTGTAAAAAAAGAACATGTACGTTTAGCTAGTTTTTACACAAATTACAGTATTTCACAAAAATGGATTTGGATATACATTAGCCTGACGTTGGCGATTTGAACTCTGTCTTCTACCTAGCACAGTTAGCAAATTCCCTACAGCAATAGAACTAAGCGAATAAACGAAAACATAAATCTAGATTTTATGTAAATATGTCGCTAAGAATCATATAAGTACTTCGATATATTTTAAATATTGTTATCAAAAAACTCAATTTTAATTTAGACTAGCGGCTTGCAACTCTTTGCACCCTTTTAGGGTTAAAATTCCGAAAAGACTTTCTTAGTGCAACCCTTCGTGACAAGACAAATAAAATAATGAAAGTTAAATCTCTACGACCTCCGACTTAACACATGCTAACGCATGTCGAACAGATACGGATAAGTTGTAATCGCTCTTGGATTTTCAATAGCAAGTTACCTCCTGTGTGGTACCTATAGATTCGTATTATCCAATAAGATACCCGCCCCGCAACATTTTCCCAAACAATAACCAGATTTTCGGCTCAGGGACAATAAATATCCGGGCACGCATACCGCTGCACAATGGCGTGGACTCGCTTAATTTCTAAGCCCTATTTATGTTGGACCTTCGAGTCTCCGGCCTTAATAACTCCTCTCAAGGGACACCCACATGAATGATGAGCCCCGGGGACGGAATCTTGGGGTTTTGGAAATTAAAACGGCGCGAATTAAGGGCTTAGTTTGGGATGAAATGTTCAGGTGGACAATATTTTTTTATTTAATAGATTTTAAAATTTCAAGATGTATCTGTCTTGGTGCATATTGAGATAAGACAAGTTTTTATTAGGATCAGAAAAAGTACATAGTAAATACAAATTTTACGACTTAGAATGAAAGCTTAAGCTTATTTTTAAAAAGAAGCTACTCTTTACGCAATAATTTCGAACTTATGCAGGCACACATTACCTATATTAAAAATAACTTACTAAGATCTAAATAGTGGTGCGCTAGAAACCGGACTAGAATTATCTGTGTCCCGGCTTCTAGCATCCTTCAACGGACAATGTGTTTTGTTCTGCCTGTGAGCAGTACGAGTATCTTATATTCTAAGGTTGAGGTTCCTATGTGTTAAAAATAGAAATAGAACAATAAGTAATAGGCACTAATATTAATCGATAGAAGGCCTACACGTTTGCGTGCCACACGTGTATATGCGTAAGATGTGTGGGAAATAAGTTCTCTGTAACACATTGACAAACAACCCATGAGTACTATTAAATCTATTTGTTTATTGCCTTAAAATCTGTGAAAAAAAAATTACACAAGCTATTGCAATCTCTTACATAGGTAGTAACAATTACTGATAGCCTTTTAACAGTATGCTGGAGCCTTAGAAAGGAACTCCTGAAATTCCACCACTAGAGGGAAGAAAAAAGTATAGTGGGAGTTGAAGTTTGTATGAAAGTGGACGAATTCGCGCGCGTTTATAAATTATTAAACAATAGTAATAGTACTTAAATAAATTGCAAGTTGTAGTAGTAATATAACTCGTAAAATCAACAACCGCTCGGAAATGGGAGGGCTCGAAATCGTTGAATATGTACAGCTACGAATAAACAAGTTTACGAACCATTCGATATTGAAAAAAAAAAACAAAAAGTAAGCCTCAAAGCTAATTCAAATGAAAAAATTCTATAGTTATACGTCTTCAATCATTTGAATCGTAAAATAAGCCTCAGGTTAGCAACGACGTCAATCAGAGAATTCACAAAAATGCCCGAGTTTTCTTGAGCCCCTGGAAGATTGGGCCGTGAAACGCAGATTATTAACAAACCTGCTTATTATTAGAGGGGCTTGGGTAGACCTTTCTAAATACACCAAATTTTTTCACACTAATTTAGAAAAATAATTACGTTTTAGGTTTATTACAGATCGCGCGTTTTTGTCGTACCTCATAGTGATAATTATTCACCGTTTCAAAATATTGACATAATTAACTGACAAAATTCACAAATCTATGCACAACTAAGATCGAACCCACGACTTTAGTATTAGAATGCAGCAAAGTACCAATGATCTAGGAAAGAGAGATTTAATAACATACATAAAAGAGGTAGAAAGTTATATAGGAAGGGTTCAAGGCACACCGCTCAATGGAGGCAATTAATTTTTATCCGGCCGGAGATGGGTTACACATTACACGATGTCGTAAACCGGATCTCGTAACTCCGGTAGCCGGATCAATGCGATATTAACCGGGTAATGCGTGTGGGGCCCGCAGGCTCTGTGGTCTGCTGATAAATTTAGCTCTTGTACCATTATTTAAGTATTTATAAGCGATACTGCGGGGAAAGGTATCGAACCTACCATGATACGGAAGTAGCTGGAAAAAGATTAAAGAAGCCAATGACTAACAGAAGGCTTTTAGCATCGGTGTAATAAGGTATAAAGCGTCATTCAACGAGAACGCTATCTAGCTCCAAACTTTACATAGCTTGTACTATAGGAACCAGATAACCGATGGAGTACTAAAACACTTTTGTGTCAATACATTATTTATGTGTAAAATACAATATAACACCCAGGGGTCACTAGGCTCAAATTGCTTTTGTCAAATACTCTAAAGGCGTTTACTCACTAGAGTAGTTTACACTTCGAATCGGCTAAAAACTAGAAGAAACTAGGTGTCACTTCTACAAGATCAAACCTAGAAGAACAAATAAGAAACGCTATAATTACTAATCATCTTTTTGCCCTTATCCCACTTTAAGTGGGGTCGGCACAACATGTTCTTTTCTTCCCCTCTCCTCTATCAGCCGTCATATATGCACTCACTCCTTTCTTATCCATGTCATCTTTCACACAATTCATCCATCTTTTCTTTGGTCTACCTCTACCCACATATCCATCAATATTCATGTTCATCGCTCTCCTGGTTACATGACTTTCATCCCTCCTCATGACATGCCCATACCACGCTAGCCTATTGCTCCTGAGACCTGTCGCCATTTCATCCATCCCGCATTTATTCTGTTCTTCGGTATAATTACTAATGTTTTTTAAAAGATCATTTTTTTATAAAATATAAACAAAGTTGCAGTGTATTACCAATCCAACTAAGGTAAAAGAATCATATTTTATATTAATAAGATTTCAAAGAATTGACGCTTATTATTCTTATAACACTTTTTTTAGAAACCAACAATCAAACTCACAAAACATGGTTACTATACCGTTTGTAATAAAAATATTGTTGAATCAAGATCAAGACTGCTTCCGAACCCCTGTCCACTTCCAATCAAACAGTTGACCTCTTTGACCCTAAAAAGCTCAGCTAAAAATGATTTTCTATTCACGTTATCTCGTACTATGAAACTTGGGCCATCCCCCAACCCCGGGGTAACCGAGCATTATGTCCGGATGCCAACGAGGAGATAAAGAAAACCTATTGAAAAGGGCCAGGTACGCACTTAATGGCCCACGGGCCAGACGCGATTATTCAGAATTAAATTACTTCGCCTGTTGGCTAACAATGTCCTATTTATTACTGAAGACCCTGAAAAATCTAACGTTTGAGAGTTTTTTTTTTTTTTTTTTTTTTTTAAACTAGATTATTGCACCTATTCATTATGGTACTATAATAATATTACGATCTAGCCAACTAGGCTAATGAGTAATTTAACTTTGACTTAATTTTATAGAAATATTAACTAAGAATGTGTCCATTGGCACTTTTCTTACAGTCTCTAGGTATTTAATTAAGGGGACACTTTGTTCTTGTGTTCATGGACAGTAGCACTATCACTACACTACTAAGTATTAAGTTTAACACTACACTAACTCAAAAGGTTTGGTTCTTTTGAGCCTTCTCACTATGTCTGTGTTATCGAGGAGCTGGATGGCCTCGACGTTCACATGGTGATGAAGTCTTTTTTCGTGAACTTCTGCGTATTTTTGAACTAATTTGTTAACAAACTCGATCTGGAGGTCCCGGTGTAGATCATCGTTTCTTACGTACCAAGGTGCATTAACAATACCCCTTAATACTTTGTTTTGAAATCGTTGGATTATTTCTATGTTACTTTTACAGGTACAGCCCCACAGCTGTATACCATAAGTCCATACTGGCATCAGGACTTGTTTGTATAGCAAAAGCTTGTTATGGACTGACAGAGTGGAATTCCTTCCAAGCAGCCAGTACATCCTCTTGTAGCGTAACTCTAATTCTTCTTTTTTCTTCTTGACGTGTGCCTTCCAGCGCAGCTTTGCGTCAAGGGTCATACCAAGGTATTTGGCTGTGTTTTCGTATGGAATTATTTTATTGTTGATGAATACGGGACAGTACTGATCTTTCTTGTTAGTAAAGTTGACGTGAACCGACTTGGATTCATTAAGTTTTATGCGCCATTTTTTAGTCCAATAATGAATTTGATTTACAGCTTCTTGCACCTTTTCAGCTGCTTCTGCATGAGTACTTCCGACAGCCAATATAGCAGTATCATCAGCGAATGTTGCGATGGTGTTATTGTCTAGCGTGGGGATGTCACTTGTGTATAAAAGGTACAGGACCGGACCTAATATGCTACCTTGTGGCACCCCAGCTCTTATTTTCTTGAGTTCAGAGTAGGTGTCTTCTTGCCTTATTCTAAAAACTCTATTTGATAAGTAAGATTCTATTACATCTACGAAACCTGAGGGTAGTAAGTTCTTCAGTTTTAGTAATAGACCTTCATGCCAAACTTTATCGAATGCCTGTGCCACGTCCAGAAAGACAGTAGAGCAGACTTTTTTTTCCTCAAGTGTTTTCTCAATAACATCTGTAATCCTGTGAACTTGGTCTATCGTTGAGTGCTGTTCTCGAAATCCAAATTGGTGCTCTGGTATAAGGTTTTTACTTTCAATAAGCGGCTTTAGTCTTTTTAGTAACAATTTTTCAAATAGCTTTGACATGATAGGGAGCAAAGAAATCGGTCTGTAGGATGAGGTTTCTTGTGGCGGTTTTCCTGGCTTTGCTATCATGATAACTTCGGCAACTTTCCATAAATCTGGTACACACTTTAGTCTAAGTGCTGCGTTGATAAGGGTCGTTAGTTTGACTAATGCTTTTTTCGGAAGGTTATGTAGTACTTCTCCTGAAATAAGGTCGAATCCAGGAGATTTTCTAGGGTTTATGTGTTTTTTAATTTCGCTCCAGACTTCTCTGGGTGATACCAGCTTTATGGCTTGTGTTTCACCATAAACTTCATTTATTATAGGTATGTAGTCGGTTTGATCTTCGTTAGGTTTGAATATTTCTTCTAGGTATTCTGCGAAAGTTTTAGCTTTTTGCTCATTACTTACAGCCCATTTTCCAGATCCTATATTGATTGGAGGAATTTGGGTAATCGGTCGTTTCATATTTTTGGTGGCCTTCCAGAGTGAGTAGTTTGTACTGCGGTCGTTAGTTAGACTTTGGAGATAGTTGTTGGTTGAAGAATCATTAAATAATTGTATCTTCCTCTTCAGTTGTTTTGTGAGATTATTTAGTTTATTTTTATCTTCTGGAGCTCTAGTTTGATGCCAAATATTTCTCTGTTTCCGTTTTTTATTGATAAGTTGTAAAATATCATAAGGGTAGATGTTTCTTGTGGCTCTCTTTTTGTATACTGGAGTATTACTCCAGGCAGACTGTTGTATAATTTTAGTGAAATTATCGACTTCTACGTTTAGTTGCTCCGCAGTTTTTAGTGGAACTTTAAGGTTTATATTACAATCTAGCTGTATCTTAAAACTCTCCCAATCAGTGTATTTATTTACTAGGGTTAGAGTGTCAGCTCCATGTAAGACTTGCTCACTTATTTCTAGATATATTGGAGAATGGTCAGAGCTCATATCATAACTCTGCTTTGCTCTTAAGTAGTTAGTTGATAAATTTTTATAAATAAAAAAATCTATAAGATCCGGGATTTTGGTTGGGTCAGTTGGCCAGTATGTTGGTAGACCAGTAGATATAACATCACCTTTTATCTGTTTTATAGCTTTTACTAAGTTGTTACCTTTTGTATTCGTTAATCTCGAGCCCCAGTATGTGTTCTTGGCATTGAAATCACCTCCAAGTATAAATCTTTCACCGAGTGTTTGGAAAAATCTTGAATATATATCTTCATGTATAGTATGGCGCGGTGGACAGTATATAGCTGCTACTGTAAGGGGGTACCGTTTTGTATTGATGCAAATAGCTACTGACTGAATATATGGCTCTTCGTATTTACACATTTCATGATGTTTAATGTTTTCTTTTACAATAACGGCACTTCCACCCCTTCCTTTGTTTGCGGGATGTAGGGCATTATAGACTTTATAGCCTTTAAATGAGATGTAAGATTGTTTGGTAAAATGCGTTTCTGATACGAGACACACATCGACATTTTCAATTTCAAGGACTACTTGAAGCTCGTTTTGATGATTTAGTAGCCCATTACAGTTCCAAGCCATGATTTTTAGTGTGTTAATCATTTTTTGCTCTTAGGAATAGCTACTTTGGTGCTATTTTCGATTTCCCTCAATCGCTCATCAAAAGATGTCATGAGCTTCAGGATTTCATCTAACTTGTTATTATTGCTAGACACATTGTTTTGGACTGTCAGTGATTTTTTGGCAGTTGCTTGTGCATAAGAAATAGATTTGTTAATAGTGCTAGCTGTAGGAGCTCTTACAATATTTTTAGATAATACTTGATGAGTTACCTGCGGTTTACTATTCGAAATAGGAGTTTTCTTAACGTTTTTATTTCGTATCTTCTGCATTTCTTTAGCTATCGTGCAGCCTCTGTAATTAGCTGGGTGTGCTTCTCCGCAATGCACACACTTTGGCTTCTCTTCTGCAGGTTTTTTGCAGTCCTTGGTGAGGTGTTTACCTGTGCATTTCACACACCTTGGCTCTTTGGAGCAGTACTTGTGTGTATGACCGTACACCTGACATCGCTTGCACTGAGGGACCAATTTGGTTGACCGAATGGGTTGAATTTCAACCACGCACCCCAGTATATGTTTGATTTCATACACTCTTTTGATGTCTTCTTCGTTGCTGAAGGTGAGCATGAACATGTTGAGTGGCTGCTTAGTTCTCCAGCTCAGTTTGTTCACTGCTTCTTCAATCTTGTAGCCTCTTTCTTTTAGGTCTTCGATGATCCTTTCAGATTTACAAGTGGAAGGCAGTTTTTTAACCATAACTCTTATTGGCCTCTCCTGCTTATTTTCATAGGAGTGCCAGGGGCAGTTACTTTCGCTTAGCATTTTTGTTAAAGCTCTGTACGTAATATCATTATAGGCATTTATTTTAACACTCTCACCGTTCAGTATCTTGATAGCAAAGGTACCGGCGGCGGGCTGTTTTGATGACAAAGAGTCATAAAAGTTTTGGTAATTGGTTACCCCATCCACTATAATCGGAGGTGGGGGGGGAACTTTCTTAGTTTTTTCTATGGATGGAGAGTTATCATTTCCTTGTGGTGAGAGTACGGGTGAGGTGTTCATCTTCCGCTTTTTCCTAGATTTCGCTCTTATCCACTCTGTCTCTTTTGCTAGTTCTTCCTCATCCGTGGCATATTCAGCCTGAACTGAGGAAGTTTCCATATTCGATGTTGTTGATGGGTTGTTGGTAGACTCCGCAAAGCATTTCAGCTGGTGCTCGAGAACCTCAATTTGGTTTCTCATGTTTTCAACAAGGTTCTGTAGCTTCAGTCGCTCTTGCCTTTCATCTTTGAAACGTTTCATTGTTTCATTGTACCGGTCATACAAGGTATGCTCGAGGTCTGTCGTTAACGTTACAGTACATTCCTTAGTCGGTGTATCCATGTTTAGGCAAGTAACAGTGTCGCCTTAACAATATGATTCGTCGCCTCGTGAAACATGCCTTTGCGTAAAAATGAACTAGGTCATAATCACGCTCTGGCAGCACGTCCGCGGCGACTTTGTTGTGATGCGCTTGCACTTTGCACTGTAGGTACCTACGCGTACGCGCGACGCGAGAGACACTACTGTTCTCAGCGAAGATCGAACCGTCACTGAGAGTTTTATGAGGATGAATTTATTGATGTTCAAATTGATGATTTTTTTGTGTGTGTAGTTCACTAATATTTAGAATTTTTGCCCTGTAAATACTATTACATATTGTGTATTATTGTATGTATTGTTACGCTGTTAAACCATTCTGTAAGTTCCGAATTGTATACATTCTAGTGCAGCTGACTGTACCTATGACAAATATCCCACCAGATCTCTAAGTATCAAGTAGTACTAAATAAAGATTTTTAAAGATGTCTAATGAGGGTAGTCAGATGTATGTCAAATATTACATTTGGTACTTTAACTTGTACCGCTTGTAGTTAAGATGGCGTTAGCAGATTCGTTACCAATATTACTATAAAATTTTATAAATAGAGTATGAAAAGCTGAGTATGGGAACTCTATTATTGTAATTTTACTTCTTTATTTTGTGCCCTTTTTGCAATAAATAAATGAACTATGAACAATATTAAATCACTTTCATCTCGTCCCTATTTAGGACACAATACTTGGAGATTCAGCAAGTTCCCCCTAACCACAGGAAATGACGCGTGAACGCACCGCCCGATAAAGGTCTGTTTACACTAGCTTTAGTGATTAGACTGATAACATTTTAGTTACTATATAAAATGTAGTAAATGTAGTTCGCGATCGGAACACGTATTGAACACTACGACTATTGCAAAACGTCGAGAAAATAAAAAGGTAAAACGCGATAGATACCCGTGTAACATAATAATAATAATTAGGGTTCTGTGTTACCCATGGGTAAAACGGGACCCTATTACTAAGACTCTGTTGTCTGTCTGTCTGTATGTTTATCTGTCCGTTTGTCATCAGGCTGTATCTCATGAACCGTGATAGTTAGAGAGTTGAAATTTTCACAAATGATGTATTTCTGTTGCTACAATAACAATACTAAAAAACAGAATAAACTTAATATTTAAGGGGGCTCTCATACAACAAACGTGATTTTTTGCCGTTTATATTATGTTTTAAACAAAAAACATCATCATCATCAGCCTAAAGAAGTCTACCGCAGGACATAGGTTTCTCCCATACATATCCAGGAAAAAATATTTTAAGTCTTTTTAAGTAAAGAATTTTTCCAAATACTTTTTAGTATAAAGTTAAAATTTAGTTATTTACTCGTTACTAGTTTACGCGTGTGAACGTAGCATAAGCGATGATGTAGGATTTCCACCATCTGACGTGACTCTTTGAAATCAGGGTACTTATAGTAGTTTTCTGAGCAAAATATCGTTTTTTTGACAGCCGTTACACTGCAGTTTGTAATAGCCCTGCCTTCTACGCAGTAGGTTATTGTAGGTTCCATCCCCACGGGGAACAATAATATACAACAACGCTTAAGTGGAATTAGTTTAACATAAAAACTTTACTAATAATTAAATAAATTATTATTTGTGAGCATTTGATGCAACATTATTTCTAAAATTTATTCGAGTGATTTGATTCGATATGTTTATTGATTTTCAAAACGTCACAACGGTTATTTACAGCATCTAAACAAATTGGTAACAAAATATGGTTTTACCACAAAACATATTTCTATGTTCTAAGTGATCTCTGGACTGAATAAACGCTTTTTGACTTTTGACTTTAAAAAAAACAGCAAAATATTTATCACTATGACAGAATTATAATTTTTCAAAACAAACTACTTTAAAATGATTCTGTCATTCATAGAGATTGATTAAGTGGCCAGTATGATTTTAAAGTAGTTTGTTTTGCAAAATTATCATGAAAGAAGGTGCGAAGCAAGAAAATAAATTATTTTATCGCAACTGGTTGTGAAACGTAGAAAGGTTACCGTCTAGTTTTGAAAAAGAGGTAAAACTCTTTAACCACAACCAGTTGCGAGTAAGAATGATATTTTCGCGTTCACAACTGGTTACGAAAATTAGTAGCGGAAACGGCCGGAAAGAAAATATCACTATGCGAACAATTAATTGAGACAAACTTATCATTAAAGATATATATATCGGCGCAATGGCGACATTGGTGTCAGCAAGACGCCGGAGCTACTTGAAATCACAATGTTTTGTTTCAGTTTTAAGTGAATTATTAGTTAATTAGGCGTTGATTCATTATTTTAAGGTCAACAAGGTCATTAATTAATTGATTGTAAAAACAACAAGACGCGTAAAAGCAAAACACTCTTAGTGGCGAGGTAGCTTGCGCGCGGCTGTGTTTTGCATAAATACGGGCGGTGCGCTCTACGGCGGTCAGTCTGGCTCGAGCCGCCGCACCGTTCGGACCTACTGTAAAAACCAGATTTGTTTGGTGCGGAATAAACGACAGTGACAACGTTCTTGGTGTTTCTTTGACTTATTTAATGTTTCTTTGACTCGGTTTATGTTTTGCCGACGGTCATGAGTCATCACCATAATGAAGACAGCTGTGACGTCATCAGTGCAGATATCGCGGACGACCAGCTGGACCATACTGGAGCAGCGTCTCCGTCATCAGAAGTGGGATTGGACACAACTCCAATCCAAACCACCTCCTCATCAGCTCGCATACCAAGTCACAAAATAATAACATAAAATTATTCCTACCTTTTAGAACCCCTGTGTCTAACACAGCATCAGACCTTTCCTCTTCTACGAGTAATCCACGAGTAATCTACGAGTACAAATCCTTTCCTTTTTAGAGCCTCCGTGAACACACAGCATCAACCTAGTCATATTTCCCAAATCCTCTGTGTACCACGGCGAACAGGACCGCCCAGAGCACAGCATCAAACCTTTCCTCTTCTACGAGTAATCCACGAGTAATCTACGAGTAATCCACGAGTACAAAACCTTTCCTTTTTAGGGCCTCTGTGAACACACGGCATCAACCTAGTCATATTTCCCAAATTCCCTGTGTACCACGGCGAACAGGACCGCCCAGAGCACAGCATCAGACCTTTCCTCTTCTACGAGTAATCCACGAGTAATCCACGAGTAATCCACGAGTAATCCACGAGTAATCTTCGAGTAATCCACGAGTAATCCACGAGTAATCTAAGAGTAATCCACGAGTACAAAACCTTTCTTTTTTTAGATCCTCTGTGTACCACTGCGAACAGGACCGCCCAGAGCACAGCATCAGGCCTTTCCTCTTCCACGAGTAATCTACGAGTAATCCACGAGTAATCCACGAGTAATCCACGAGTAATCTTCGAGTAATCTTCGAGTAATCTTCGAGCAATCTTCGAGCAATCTTCGAGCAATCTTCGAGCAATCTTCGAGCAATCTTCGAGCAATCTTCGAGCAATCTTCGAGCAATCTTCGAGCAATCTTCGAGCAATCTTCGAGCAATCTTCGAGTAATCTTCGAGTAATCTACGAACTAAAACATCACGCACAACAGAGGCTGGTGCAGAGCGCGCACCGCCTGTTAGAATGGCCGTATCGGCGCAATGGCGACATTGGTGTCAGCAAGACGCCGGAGCTACTTGAAATCACAATGTTTTGTTTCAGTTTTAAGTGAATTATTAGTTAATTAGGCGTTGATTCATTATTTTAAGGTCAACAAGGTCATTAATTAATTGATTGTAAAAACAACAAGACGCGTAAAAGCAAAACACTCTTAGTGGCGAGGTAGCTTGCGCGCGGCTGTGTTTTGCATAAATACGGGCGGTGCGCTCTACGGCGGTCAGTCTGGCTCGAGCCGCCGCACCGTTCGGACCTACTGTAAAAACCAGATTTGTTTGGTGCGGAATAAACGACAGTGACAACGTTCTTGGTGTTTCTTTGACTTATTTAATGTTTCTTTGACTCGGTTTATGTTTTGCCGACGGTCATGAGTCATCACCATAATGAAGACAGCTGTGACGTCATCAGTGCAGATATCGCGGACGACCAGCTGGACCATACTGGAGCAGCGTCTCCGTCATATATCATGTAACATACCGTAAAACCATTAATGGTTATATCATAGTTTTACCATTGTATTATAATGAGTTTTACTTCATACAGATTGTTTATTTTACTTGAACCTAACAAAGAAGAGATAAATCGTTTATTTGTTATGAAGCGACAATTCTAAAGCCGTGTGTCAATTGGGATATCTGTAAATAAATCCCACTGGTAGGGAACGTAATAACACGAGTATGGATATTTTTGATAACACATATTTTGTAAACAGTTGTACCTACTACCGAGAGCGCTAGTGGTCTAGTGGGTCTGATGCCGTCTTCAGATCCTAAGGTTGTGGGTTGGAATCCGGTCAAGACCAATGAAAAATATCGTGACATTTATTCTAGCAGCGGCGATAGACTGCAACTAATTACGTATTGAAAACTAGCTGACCGGTGCCCACTTCGTTGGGCGGTAAACATGCTTACTTACAAATCTTAACTGAAGTAGTACTCGATGTCACCAACAGATGGCGTAAAATAGCGGCCGTTCGCAGTTTCGCCAGCGTGGCAGTTTATATCAGTTCCCGTTATTTTTTCGGGATAAAAAGTAGCCTAAGTTACTCCTTGTTACATTAGCTATCTGCCAGTGAAAGTCCCGTCGAAATCGGTCCAGCCGTTCCAGAGATTACACGGAACAAACAGACAGACAGACAGACAAAAATTTAAAAAAATGCTATTTTGGTATATGTATCGTATATACATTCCTATGCATGTAGTAAAAAGCGTTATTTTAATATTACAAACAGACACTTCAATTTTATTTATTTGTATAGATTTTGTCATAAAACTATATGACATTATGAATTAATGTCCTTTTTATAAAACACCTGCGTAGGGAGCCGACCTCGCGTCAGAGCCGCGCGCGGGTACCTAACTCATAGATCTAAACTACTCCCCTGCACGCGCACTCCCAACTTGGTGACGCTCACTTCGCAACGGGCCGTGCAGCAGAAAACGTAATATTTTAATTTCGCCATAACTTCAAAACCAAACGTCCAATTCTAATCATTTAAAGACCAAATATCTACATGAACTGTACTTAGTGATAAAATAATTTATTTCGATAAGGATTAATAGTATGAGTAAAATAAATGCGTTTAAATGTAGTCCAAAAAAATTGAAGATTTTTAAATAAAAAAATGGTTTTTGTGCCTCATTCGACATAGATAGGTATAGTGTGTTGCTGACTTTTTTGTAGATATTTATAAGATCTACAATTATGTAGAACATTTTATGGTTCTATCTTTTATAGTTTAGGCAGCGTACGCCAAATAAGTAACTTTTCTGGTTGATTTTTTACACCTTGTGTCTGAAAACCCCAAATATTTTACGGAACGCTATTTTTTTCCAAAATAAAATATAGCCTATGTTACTCAGTGATAATGTAGCTTTCTAATGAAAAAAGAATGATTAAAATCGGTCCAGTACTTTTTGAGTTTATTCATAACATACAAAAATACAAAAATACAAAAATACAAAGCTTTCCTCTTTATAATATTAGTGTAGATATACGTACTAATTACTGCAAAATTTGGGTATGTACCAAATGTAATATCTGGACGTACCTCTGACTACACCCCTTAGATATCCTCGAATAATCTCGAATAAGTACTGGAGAAACATCAGAGGTGATATAGCCTAGAGCCGTGATACTATTTGTTTATTTTGTATACAAAACAAGCGTAGCAAATCAGCTACGTGCGTAGAGCTACAGCTACGACGTAGCAAAATCGTTTGAAGACCAGTAAATTGATGACGTAGTAAAGCTCTTTTATGATTTAGTGGAACGTCTGTGATGGTTTTTGCGTAATGGTGTTTCCGTACAACGTAAGCTCAGTAAACTTACCGCACCCCATGAGAGTTCGGTGATAATTACTTTTTTGTAGACGTCCTTGTCCTTGTTAGACGTGTCTGCAATGCAGTTGAGGTAATGTTGTGTTTTTAAAATGAATTTAAAAAAATAATATTATAAATTGTAGTTGAAAAAGGTCTTTAAACTCACAAAAAGTTTTCTGAATGATGTTCATATTTTTATCAAAATCGAGTACCCTGGGAGGGCCAGTAAGTAAACTCTCCCTGAATATATCGGGGCAACCATTCCTAAAGTATTAAAAATAATAACTGCGTTTGTTTATATAAATTGCTCAGTGTGTACCTACCTACAGCATCCACGCTGAACACAAAAGACTTTTAATGGAGCAGCCATTAATGCCAAGGCCGGACATCGAAAAGTCAATTTAATATGGGAAAGCAAACACGATTTGATCGTACCGCACAAAATGAAAGAATAATAAAAATTCCATGAATATCAGAGCCAACCTTGGCAGCCTCCCCAGCCAGTGAAACCCAATTTAGAGTCAAAGTATGAAGCACCTTCTGGGACCTCTAAGCTCAGTCAGACATTCGTAACAAGCTAACAGCCTATTATTTATTCAACTTGTTGTGTGGAAGGATGAATCTTACGGTTGCGCGATTACCTTTTCAAATAACTTGGAGGAACAAAGAGATTTTGTTATTATATGCCCCATTTAGGGCGGAACTGAAATAAAGGTTTCTCCAAGGAGATTACACGCTCTGATAGTACACGTAAATGACATGAATTCATTTAGCGTTTAATTTTATACCATTAGGACTTAAACGTTGGTTGTGAGACTGTGTTTAAACTCCAATTTAGAGGCCTGGTGGGAGCGAGCTTTTCGTTTCATAGAACTTTGCTGTATTTATTTTAGAAAGTTAAGCTTTTGTGGTGAAGGTATTTAGTATTTTTTATGAATTAAATACTTCAGCGAGGCTTAGTAGTAGTACAGCTCTTTGTGAAGGGCTTGTCCAGGGAAGTACTATCACCATGTCTATTTCTGCCATCAAGGAGCTTGCTGTATTCCAGTTTTCAAGGTATGGATGCCAGCGAAATTACTGGCACATGCGGCATTATAGGGCACGTTTGTGACCGGTAATGTAATGTTTTGCTATAGGAGGTAACCACTCAACATCAGGTGGGCCATAAGTGTGTTCCATCAGCAATTGTATAAAAAAATTCCACATTTAGAAGCATGAAGTAAATACTACTTTTTTAAAAGTTCCATGGTTAGCGTATTATACAACTACTAAGAACTAAGCACAGTTTCGTAAAGTTCAATTTACATGGCCTCCATTTGATTACTACTGACTTGCTGCTTACTTACTGGTTCATTACCAAAGTCAACCTTGAACTTACTTTATTTATAAGTTTATATACCTATGTCACGATATTTAAGCCATCTGAATATTGCAAAACTTTCAAAAGAACAATGAATAATGAACGATTCCAATGAATATTGATAGATTGCATTAAAAAAGTTTATTTCCATGGTTTTGGAAATCCTATGTATTTTTAAGCTTTATATACAATTTTTAACCCTGTCAAGCTGTGTTTCTGCCCATTAGCAGATTTTGCAAGTACGAAGACGTGCATTTGAAATGCATACAATTTTTTAAAACCAACTTGAAATAAAATGATGGCTCACGTGCAATGCGCCTTGCATTGCATTGCATCTTATCAGTATTGCATACATCTCAACTCATTCCACGTTCCATCTCACTCAAAGTATATTAGACGTGACACAGAGTCATATCAGCCATACTTCATCTTGCCGTGGTAATATCACGAAGTATTCGTTGAGTATTATTTCTGAAGTTTCATTGGATTTACAGACATTCATTCGTATTTTGTTTGATGATGTTCACAGCGAGGGACAGACTATTCGAATGAGTGTATATCAAACTTCTTCGCAAAAGATTTTTTTATACAATTTGCTGATGACCAACCTGATGGTTAGTGGTTACTAACACCTATAACTTATAAGTGTTGGTAAGAAGTGCCTCGCAGGCCACAGTCGTTATGAAGGTACCCTGCGATGTACTACACTGCGTCCACCGACCTAAGGCATACAGCTAAACTATTTGTCATCTCTTACTAATGGGAAACGATAAATAGTGACGGAGCTTCGTCATCAACCTGAATAAGTCCATGGCTGGGCATAAACCTCCCCTAAATTTAGGAGGGTTTGCCGTAGTCATTGCGCTTGGCAGGCGAATTGACCGCACTGCCGGTATTTAGTATACCTACAGGAGATGACACCCATTTCCTGGTTCATCCATTAGACGCACTTACGACATCTGTGTAAGGTAATGGGGGCTCCTTTTATGCAGGAACACTACGGACGAACAGTTACGTCACGATGACAGAACTTATAACGTTTACAACATTCAAGTTATTTCAAAAGCTATTGTTTATACACACTGTTTTAGTTAATAAAGTTTAGTAATCAAGTTAGTAAGTATAGCCACCGTTATTTTGACTTTACCCGCATTTTAAATGTAAACTTGTAAATCGTTGAAATATTTTAGCGTTAAAACTTTGAATTCGCGACGCCACCGAGGCACATTAGGGTGCGGCCTGTGTGCAGACGATCAGAGGGGCTACCGTCAATCCGGTTGTTTGCTTGATTAATAACCCGTACCGTAAGCCTTCAATGTCATGTATTAGGAGGGTCACGGCACGGCTGTTTAACATTTAGCTATGCATTCGAAATACAAAATTATTGTTCTATGAGACCCAAATAGGCTCGAACAGGCCCGAACATACTCGAACAATGGATACGAGGGCACCTTCGAGAAAAAAAAAATTATAAACAGATTTAACCTAATTACACCTAGTAAATAATAGTCAAAACTTAATAATAGTCACTAAAGTCAAAAACAAAATAAAGCTCACTTCTCATGTGAGCTCTTATTACCGAGGCGGATTTTTTGCGCCGACCTTATATCTAGGGGTATAATTGATCGAAGTTAGGAGTTGTAAATTTTTTTTAATGAAACATGTTAGCACACTATTTATGTGGCCTAAACTTATGGTAGTTTCGTGGAATGAAGTCTATTCCACGAATTTTATTCAAAAAAAATTTGCAAATTATAACGCCGTTTTGTTCTAAACATAGTCTACAGCAGTAACAGTG
Source organism: Electrophaes corylata (assembly GCA_947095575.1). NCBI lineage: Eukaryota > Metazoa > Arthropoda > Insecta > Lepidoptera > Geometridae > Electrophaes > Electrophaes corylata. Next base: position 355,472 of record OX352704.1, read on the forward strand.
ATGTTGAGACGTGCCTCTGACTAGTCATTTTAGACATTCTTAGAGGATTAAAGTCAAAGTCAAAAAACATGAATATATAAGGACTAATAGACCAACATATCTAAGCGGACTGCCATATCCACTAGCTTGGCAATCATAGTTCGGGTTTTACTTTTGAAGCTGGGACCACCAAAGTATATCGAAGACACATATCGAAGAGTTGCAATTAAAAACGTTTGAATATCACAACCGATTTTTATAAAATTAAATGCATGTTTGCCCCTATAGGTACTAAAGCAAGTGAACACGGCATTGTAAGAAAATTTATATTGGTAAATTGGTTTCGAATAGTTATTTGACCATTGTGCTCTTGGCTCGTCGCTTGCACTAGGACCACACCCGACCCGCACGATTATAATGTTTAAATTCACAGAATGCCGCAGTCTGAGCGCTAAAGAACATTATCACAGAAACGTAACTTCATTTGAATATTTAAAAAGAAAGTAAAGTTTCTGCTTTCTCTCTGCTATAGTTTGTGAAATGTTTCACTGATTTTAGTACCCAATAGAAGATTCTATATATTAACACCAGAGTTATTGGGAGTCGGAAGAGATCGCTCATTTGGATATGGTTGTACTACTGATTGTAGAATACTGTTTCTGTATGTCCTTTTCTTTATGTACGTATGACAATTTATACTGCGCCATCCAGTAGTACTAATACATTCTACAATAAATTTTATTTTGATTCAAGTCGTTCATATCGTTTTTGAGACACAAAAAGAAAAGGAAATTGGAAAAAACCACTGTAATGTGAGCTTCTGTTTGTTAGTTTCAATGATGTAGTCATTGTTCAACTTAGATTGGATATAATTGAGGAGATTTTAAGTTTACTTTTCTTTTTTGTATACCTACCTATCAATATAGCACATTGTCAATACAGCAAATATCTCAGTTTGGGGCCAACTACTATTCTTAACATTTTGCTGATTTTTTGTGTATTTATATGTCTGAACCTGTGAAAGCATTACCTCAATCCATATCAATTACTTACATGCTATTATGGAATGGAGCATAATACATTGCCTATTTTGTGTAACAAAACGCTGCGCTCCAATATTGAGGGCGGTAATGGATGGCGTACATCGTTCGACGGTGCCGGTGAGCTATGGCCTTCCTTAGATGATTCTTCTTGGGGATAGTAAAAGGCTTTTACCGTTTTGTATAAAATTTATATTATGATTGTGTTAGAGCACTGGTGGTCTAGTGGGAACTACCCCGACTTCTGATCCTTAGGCCATGGGTTTGCATCCGGTCGGGTTTTATGTAGGCATACTTACAAAAATGTAAAGTGTGCGATTCAAACATTGAAGGAAAGCATTGTGAGGAAACCCGTTAGTATTTCAGCAGCGGTGATGGGCTTGCAACCTGTCACGCATAGCGTATGTGCCGAATGTAATATTTGGACGTGCCTCTGACACCTATAAGACATCTTCAAAGAATCTTGTGTACGACTTGATAGTAAGAGATCTAAGGAGATATTTGCCGTTCCTAGAGATTTGCCTGGCCTCACAGCTCTGTAATTTGTGCTGTAAGTTGTGGGTTTGTGTACACATTGCATGCTATTTTGTATATATTGTATTCTATGTATGTATTTACATTAAAATTCTCAGTATTCTATCAGTCACTTAGTTCCATAGTACGAGCTGTGGTTAGGTTGGAGCTGGATAATGTTGTGTAAAAATGTCCACAAATATTTATTTATTAAAATCGTGCAGTTATTTATTATTTATAAGCTAAAAAATCATTTTAAGAATAGCTTTGACTGATTTTATAACACTGTACCAAACATTTTAATTTTAAGTCATAGGTTTGAGTCCGACCGTGACTAATAAACTTCTCAATGTTATCCAGACAATTTGAAGCCATCACCCGCGTAACAATTACCAAGACCATATTTTTTGGTTTAAGCATATATTTATAGTTTTACCCTTAGGGTACGGAACCCTAAAAACAGCACTGCAGCTTATTTCAAGCAGAGTCACGTCGGGTAATAATGCTTAGTATTCTAAAAGATTGTGAAACAACTATGAAGTAGGAAACGGTGAGACGGTTCGTCGAATTAAGAATTCAAAGCGGACCTTTGAACTTCTGTTCATTGTGCACTTGGAGAGGCAGGAGGGAGGAGGCAGCGAGCCACATTCTATTTTGTGAAGGAAAATGTTACAGAAGTTAAGTACCTGTACTGCCTCGCCTGCTACTTGTTCAGTGCAAGACTTTGTTGGAGTTGGTATGCCACTGTCATGCTTTAAAATTTATAGACGCTTTCTTTACCTGTAATTTAAGCATGTAATTTTTAATATGCATTCATCAAAATTTACTATACTCCAAATTATACTAAAAAGAAATAAGAATAATAATAATAATAATGCTGGACACTCCACACAGCATCATCTAGCTCCAAGCTAAGCAGAGCTTGTGTTATGGGTACTAGATGACTGATATACTTAATACAAATACACTACATACATAGATATTTTTTATTATACATAGAAAATACCCAGAACACCCGGAATAAATATTTGCAGATCATACAAACATTTATCCCAAGGCGGGAATCGAACCCACAACCTCTGCGTTGCAGGCGGACACTCGCCCGCCGCACCACATCGGTCGTCCGAATAGAAACAGCGTGGTGACATTAATCCTAAGGCACGTTAGATACTTCTTAAAAAACAAACAATTTTAGAGGATGTTTAATGAGGGTAGTCAGAGGTACATCCAAATATAACATTTAACACGTGTGTAATTTTTTAGTACCACGCGCAACTTCGTGTGAAGTTATTTTTATACAAACTTCAACCCTCGCTGTACTGACATAGCGGTTGAATTGAAAGTTTCAAGTCTCTACGATCAGTCGCTTAGGCTGTGCGCTGTCCATGGGTCAGTCAGACAATCAATACAAAGATTCTTATAATTGGTATAGATAGTTTAAATTGGTAAATTGATTTGGATCAAGTGGGCATGGAAACCTGTCACCGAAATGGGAGCAATCCCACATCACCGTCACTCCATTATGTAGGTACGAGAGGTACAAACGCTTATGGACGGAAATATTGAATCTGGATTACACGTATGAAAAACCCATGTTAAATTGGTTGCTACTTTTTTTTTACAAATGTAAATGCTTATTTAGAACCAAAGTTCATAAACTAATACTGACTGCGAAATTACTGACTGCGACTATTACTATTTGAAAATATATTTTTTAAATAGTAATAGGTGCATCAGGTAAGTGTTAATGGAGCTATTATAAGAGGAAGACCTCGGTGTACGTATCTCAATCAAGTGCCTTAGTATTTTTTTTAATCTGAGACGAAGAGAAAAGATTGTAAGGATTTAAAATTTATAAAATTTTGACGAGATTGAAAAAGAATTCGATTGTCAAAATTAGGTTTGTGTGAATGTCAATTTCAAAGAATATTGACAACGATCGAATTTTTACAATATTTCGTTGAATTGGACCTCAGCTTACAAACGTATTAAGGAAAGGGCCAGAGAAGCATGTGTGAAGAATGATACAAAAGCGAATGTAGCAGAAAAGGTATGTCCATGCTCGTAGCGATGGAAATCCATTTACATTACATAATTTAGTAGTAGTAGAGCTCTTTGTGAAAGGGCTCGCCCCGAGAAGTACTACCACCGTACCTATTTCTGCCGCCAAGTAGTGCTGCGCGCATTGCATTGGACGGTTCTTTTGTAAGACCGTTACGCTACGGTCATCGTATTACTTACCATCTAAACTACGTCATTCTGAGATGTTAAGTACACAGTACTACACTGTAACGGAGACACAGCTATGAAAGAATTACTACAATTACAGTGGTAGTACTTCCTCGTACAAACTCTATAACAAAAAGCTCTACGACTTAATACCCTCTACTATCGCTATACGTGACAGTATGCAAGCCTATCGCCACTATACTCACTACTAAACATACAAGTTTTTTCGTGATTATTCTTCATTTAATAATTAGCACGTGTACATTTTTCAAACAATAAAAAAACATTTTATATAGAAACTTAGGACTAGAAGGATCTTGCATAAAACCTCTATACGAAAGGGATCATACATACAAAATGAAACTGCAGTCCCGCCTCGCTAATCCACACAAATCAGGAAGAAACTCCTGATATTTTATTCATATCGGCACTCGCGGCGGCCGCTACAGCCGATAAAGAATTCAATAATCAAATATTTACAAAAGCTCAGCGGTTACTTGCTAACGATAAAGTTTCATACTAAGATAGTCAAAGTTTAATTATTTTTCTCAGAATCAAAGCCGGATAAGTAACCGCTACTTGCTTCCTTAGAACTAGATAGCTTAAACATAAAGCTATCTATGTGGGAAGCTATTATTGCCACGCCATTGAAACTGTATAGCTCCGTGTAAATATCATTTGAATTCAAGAATCGAATTCGAGAGAAGAAATTGACATAATAGCGAGTAGTATAGATCAGTTAGTAGTGACAGTGTCTTCTACTGTTGGTTGTGGGTTCGATCCCCACCGAGAACGAATGTTAGACATTACTTAGATAATATACATAGATATTTGTTCTCTGACTGGGTGTTATATGAATAAATATAAATTTTCTATTTGTGATATAGTTTCCATAGTACAAGCTATATTTAGTTTGGGGTTTGTTGATTATGTGGTAAAATTTCAACATACATTTATTTATAAATAAGTATAAAAGTGAATAGTTCACTTATTACAAGTGTAATAAAAGTACTATTTACTTTTGTCCAAATATGACCAAATTCGAAAAACTAGTCTCACTTTTACAGTGGACAAACCGAGTTGTACGATACTAAAGAACTTCAAAAATGTCGTACTAGAAAGTGAGGTTTTCTCACTTTATAAGTGAGACACATACAGTTTTACAAGTGTGATTCTCGCCCTGAAACATGTATTCTCGTAACAAAATCTCGTCTTTAAGTTTCAATCGAGTCAACCTCCAAATAGCATTCTTTGAAACTGGCATTTCAGACAGGCCATATTTTGACAATCAAATTCTAGTTTTAATCTCGTCACAGCTCAAAAAAAAACGAGGATCAGCCTCTGGTCTAAATGTCGCTTTATAAAAAAATCGATTTTGTAGTTATTGATGACCGATGTGGCGCGGCGGGCGAATGTCCGCTTGTAAAGTAAGTACAAATATAAAATAAGAATACTCACTATTATAACTAAACGTTTGTGGCCACTCACTGATGTCTATAGAAAATAGAAGTCGTTCATTTAGAACACTAGAATTGCTTCACCAGCTAATGGATCAAAGTTGTGGGCATTGTAAATGATTTTCGGGCTAGATAACAAATGTTCACCATCTATTCACTTATGATTTACAGCAGGACTCGGGTAAATGTGTTTGCTAAATGTTGCCAAATACAAAGTGAATAATTGCCTCGATAGGGATTGCTACAGTTTAAATATTTTGAACCAACATTAATTTTTTGCTGTAATATAAAATACAATCAAGGTGTATTGGTAGTAACTCTGTATTTTGTGCTGTAGTCTTTTGAAGTTGGGACAACATTGGAAACTAGAATTTATTTGACAAAATTGGGCCTGTCTGAAATATCAGTTGCAAAATACTCAAATTTTATCCAATAAAACAAATCAGTTGATATAATCGTTTACTTATTTTACCGATGGCATTGCATATCGCTGGAAGCTGATAGATTGAAAAGGCTAATTTTTTTTCTGGTACGAAATGAGATATCTGTGCCCACCGGTGGACTGCCTCAGGCTGATGATGATGATACCAGTTAACTGGTTCCCATAACACAAGTATTGTTGAATTTGAGGGTAGATGGTACTTTGGTTCACCAGTAGGTGAATAAATAAATCAGAACACAAATGAAAATTAAAAAAAATGATTTTATTAAAATGAAATATATGAACGCTTTTGACTTTCATCGTCAAGTATAAGTAAGAAATGCAAGGTATAAATCTACATTCAATACGTGACAGGTTTTAAGCTCATTACGAAGAACGCTGGATTCCTAGCAGACTAATCTAGTAATTTGGGAAAACTGGAATTCCACACGTATTTTTTTATACGAAAATCCATGATGGCGACTGGATTCGAACTCAAACCTTGGAACCGAGAACGAGGGTTGCTCCTACTAGACCACCGCTGCTAATTCTTTACCTAACGTCAATAAATACCAAGTAAAAGCTTCCGACAGGGCGAGTACATTTGCTCTATTCTGTGGAGGCATCGGAAATACCGTCGTCACAGAAATAGGTCAATAGGCATGTTTCCACCGTAGCCTTCCAGGATAGAAATGGTTGGATTATTATACATTTTTAACCTGTCAGAGTTCGAAAATTTTAAATAAGATAAAACACCACTTTTGTAATAAGTAGCACACTGATTAAAATTGATGAATCTAAAGGTATTTCTTGCGTTTATTTGAATACAAAAAATTATACTCGTAGCTAGGATTTTTGTGATTACTAACTATTTTTGTGTCAGATGTATCAATTATTGATACTTTCTCTAAATAAAACGTCTTTCGGTTATATTATATTGATTTTGTAAATGTCTACTAATACCTATAGTAAGTACCTGCAATTATAAAACAAAGATATTTTATAATGTGTATGTAGGTGTTAAATATTTGTGTAAAATAATGTACGTATAATGTATAATGTAAATTAACATCATTATGATATAACATTGTGTGAAATCACACCGTTCCATCTAGTTTCAAGTCAAACATTTACCGATCGTCGCGCGATGGACAAACTTCCATCGACCGCCGCACGATGGACAAACACCCTAAAACGAAAAGCAAACTACGGTTGTGAACTAGTAAATAAACAAGGTGTTTTATTAGTAAGACACATTGGGGACCCTGTGGACTCACAACTTTGCATCTAAGGACGTTATGTGTACATTTAATTAGAGAACTTACTGTTTATAGACATACTTATAGTGGCCTGTGAATTGGGGTAAGCTGGGTGTCTCGTAAAATAGATCGTCTTTACAGAGGGTTATAGCTACTTGCGGCTATGTACTGCAAGAACACTTTTAAGAGTATAATAAAATGGTAAATGTTTTCTACTCCAACTAGTGCTTCGTCAGAAAAAATCTTAATGTTGTATCTCTAATTCATTTAATTTCTACTTTTAAGCTCTTTGCTCACAATATGAAAAATATTACTTTAATGATTTTTATGGTTATGTACCAGCGTGATTATGTACAGTCAGCTACTCTAGAATGTATACTATTCGTAACTTTCAAAATGATGCCACAGCATTAAAACTAATAGGTACTTACAATGACATGTCAAATGTCGGATACAATGTCGTGATTTTTGAGTTTTAGCTGTTTAAGAGTTTACTGTAACGCTGTAACACTATGTTGAAAATTATGAGTTGTGTACATTCTGGTGCTGCTGACTGTACAAAATTTGACTGGTTTGGAACTAGAAGCGCCATGTACAATGATTAACTTTAGATATTACGACACTAGACGAAGTTTTTTGGCACATAGAAACATTTACAGTATTTTACAGTATGTCCTCTTATAATTTGGATACTTTTAAGATAAGAGTGAATAAATATCTTCTAAATAAGCATGCAACACTGTTAACCGTCGTTACATAACATCAGGTGGGATTGCAGTCAAACGTTTGATTGTAAACTGTAAATATTTCCAAAAGTTAGTGCATGACAAGATTTGAACCCTGGAAACCTTCTGCCCTTCTGTGTTATAAATACATTTAAAGCCGAAGTTCCTTTACGAAATACTTATGCATACCTCGGAATGTTCCGCAACTAAAGTTATGTGGGTGAATGTAGCTAATGTTAACGATACCACGGGAAGAGAAGCAAGCGGCTTATTTTAAAGTTAGCTGAAACCACACAATTTTAAAAGCAATCCAATTATTTTATTATTGCTATATTAAGCTGCTTTTATACAAACTTCAAACTTCAATCTTTAGTATTTAAAATCACTATCGAAACGCTAATATCTGCCTCTGACTACCCCCTTACACATCCTCGTAGAAGTTGGTACTAAGAGATCTGAGGGGATGTCTACCGCGCTTGGTGCTTAAAGTCTTTCTATTTAAATAAAAATGATGATGGTGAAAATCGTGCAATGGAAAGTCAACGGATGGAGTAGGTTTTAATTCGTTCTTCCTGGAAATTTATTATGGGAATGTTTATTGTCCAATAGTGTACTTTTCAAGGCTGTTTATAATGAAGGAATTATGAATAAAGGAATATTCTGAAAAAACATATTTCATTTTATTTTGGTGTAAAAATGTACTAATAAATTCAAGGTTGCGTTCATCTGTTGTAAGTGACGATTGATTGTTATTTACATCACTCAGAATAATGAACAACTTCTGAACAATAGCACCCCACTTAATCATCACCCTCTTTCTAAGGGTGGAGTTCCTTGAGATGCGGGACCGTCATCTCCAAGCCCGTTTACACAGTTACATTATTTAACAATTTGAGGTTCAAGTGTTATCCAAATATGTTTTACCATTACGGAGATATAATATAATTTTTACTTATTTTCATATGGTTTTATGTTAATGGAGATTCTACATACAATGTAGCCTTTAAGCAAATAATAACATTACATCATTTATTGCTGGAAACAAATTGTTTTCTAATATAAAAGTTGGTATACATAAATACCAACGTAATATGGTATTTTATAACTATAATTCAGATGCTGCTTGCTGAGGCAAAGTTTGTGCTACCTATCGGAACCAGATGGCTGATAATAACCAATTATGAACCTTAGCTCTGATTGACTGACATATATAGGCAACGCATAGCCGACACCACTGGTTGTAAAGACTTAAAATTTTCAGGGTAGGTATATTTGTGTTAGAAAAGTATTCTTGAAATTCAACTCCTGAACGGGTACAGCGAGAGTTTGTATAAAAATAGCTTCACGCAGGCCAAACCGTGCGCGTTTCGCTCGTATTATGTACTCATATACTTTTTTCTAAATACAAACTTAGTATATACAATACACACTGTATATTGGCCATTAATTTCATACAACATTACATATAATAGCATAACTGAAACCGCATTTTAAGAAACCCTGGCAGCACAAAATAAACATGATCAGCCCCCCGGGGACCAGACCTTTGATTCCAAACATTAAGGAGCAACGAAGAAAAATGGAATATCTTTGTTGAAGAAACAATCATTTAAGAATTTATCAGAGAGAAATGGAAACGCGAACATTAGATAGAAAACGTTATTCATTCGGCGCACGTCTCTATGGGACCGTATTCTACTTTTATGATTTGAAAGCTGAAATATAGTGTCATTCTACAGTTATATTTCACAATGCAGCGCTTTTGGTTTGACCTCTTTTTAACAAAAACGGAATAGAACCAAATGAAACAAATCAACATTGGATATTAAAATAGACAAAACGTGTTTTTTTAGGGTTCTGTAACAAAGGGTAAAACGGGACCCTATTACTAAGACTCCGCCGCTACAACAACAAATACTAAACAAAACAGAATAAAATAAATATTTAAGGGGGGCTCTCATACAACAAACGTGATTTTTTTTCATTTTTATTATACAGAACTCTTCGTGCGCTAGTCCAACTTGCATTTAATACATAAAAATCGTCAAAATCTAAGATTACACTGGGCATTATTTGTTTTTATTTTTTTATACAAGTTGCTGATGGAACATGCATATAGCCCACCTGATGTTAAATGGTTACCAAAGCCTATAACAAAGCATTGCCTTGTAGCTCACGGTAAGTAATTAATTTATTACGGTTGTGTTAAAGCTGCGATGATGCTTTATAAAACAAATCTTCTCCAAGGACATCAATTAAATTAATTAAACTGAGCAAAGGTAAATATTTTATGATTATATGGCTGTTTTGGAGTTTGAAATCTGACCTCGGTGAGCGTACTTAAAACAAACTAAGTGGTTTGGACAAGGGCCAAAGAAAAACTGAACAAAAACATCAATAAATTTTGATTTTGAGATATAATGTAACAGATAATATTGGTACCCTAAGAAAAATTGCTTTTTACTTAACGGGAAGAAAGTGTATAAATAACTTAAATTTCAAAAATGGTGCACCACGATAAATATATACCTAAAACGTTACCTTAAAATGACAACTGTTTTCGATATTATTATATCACTCATCCCTCATTAGTTAGTAAAAACATTCTCTGTAATATTAGCCAATAAGATTAAGACGTAAAACAAATGGAACGGCGTGCGACTTCGTTTGCGTGAACCTCATTTTATCTTTTTTTCTTATATTTCTATTTCGACGAATCCGACTCGGATTCGAGTAATTATGGTACATCTTCATGTCAAAGTAACCGCAAAGCCTCAAGACGAAAGTCAGTCAGTGTGTCAGTCAGTAAGGGTGTGTGTGTTAGTGTAATCAGTGTGTGTTATTAGTGATGACTTATGTAACTGAGACGCTAACTGGACGCTAACTATTGGTCTCATACACAAGCTCAAAGTCGCACAACGAGCTATGGAGAGAGCTATGCTGGGAGTTTCACTGCGAGATAGAATTAGAAATAAGGAAATCCGTAGAAGGACCAAGGTCACTGACATAGCTCTCAGAGTCAGGTGGCAATAGGCAGGCCATGTAGCTCGTAGAACCGACAACCACAGGGAAATAAAGAATCTGAAATGGCGACCACAAACTGGAAGACGAAGCGTAAAACGTCCTCCTACCAGATGGATTCTCGATTGTATTAGGATCGCGGTCCATTGTGGACTCTTACAGTCTGATTATGATGATCTATTTTTTTATATAAACTTCAACTCCAGTGTAACCCTTTAGGGGTTGAATCCTTATTGCACCCTACGCACCAAAACATATAAACTGTGAAAATTTCAAGTCTCTACTACTACTGGTTTAGGCTGTGTATTGTTTACAAGTGAATCAGTTAGTTAGTACAAAGGTTTTTGTAAGTGATATAGATATAGGTAGATTATAGTCAGGAAAGAAATGTAAGTTACCGTCGAAAATAATGGTTTCCATGTAACGCAGACGTCCCTAATGAGGGTCTTAGCTCAATAATCTTTGACCAAACGCTTTTGTTGAAATACTTACAGTCGACAACAGATCTTGTGGTTGGATTAATTCTCATAACGTACTTATATCACGATAATAACATACCTTTTGTTGTACGCATAACATACTACCCATTTGAGTTATGATGGGTGGTACAATAAACTAAGCATTAAAAAAATAATTAAAATATTTTGCTGATGGAATAAGCAAAGGCCTTAATTATGCTAAGTGACAACCATCACCTCTAACAGAGCATTATCTTACAGGGCACATTTGTTAAGAACGTGCCCTATGACGCGATGTACTGCCTTGTCTTTCAATCTGCCTCATTTGCCTGTAATTTCACCGGCACCTTTCATACTGGAACACAGTAAACGGCTTGTCGGCAGAAATAGGCATAGTAGTAGTACTACCCTGGACAAGCTTTTAACTAAGAGCCATACTACAGCTAAATTAACTAAGCCGTTTCTAAAAACGCACATTTTATTTTGGTAATTAACCCCAAAATAATCTTTGTTTGGTGCAAGTGGCTACTCTCCCACCTTAGAGGGTAACTCACTTCATCCCAAGAATCCTGAATAACGCCAGTAAAAGGCTGTGCAAATAACGTAAGTGCCCGTTATTCTTCCATCGCAATAAAACCAAAAATATTGGGTTTACCATTGTATCATACCTATAGGCTGAAAGTCAGATTTCATTATTTCATTTTAGAATTTTGGTTGATGTACGAATTTGTTCAATTCATAATAACTGTAAATATAAAATGAATCTGCTTGTCACGAGTAATACACCTATTTATGGCGCAACATAAAGTCAAAATTGAAGTCAAAATGTGTTTAACCATTAAAATAGTAAAGTCAATTGAGAATTGTCTTAAAACTAGCTGCCAGTTCCTCGCGACCAAGCCTAGAACAACAAACAATAAGTTTACGGCTTAGTTCTTACCATTTTCCGTACGATCCTTTTACAAATTAACATAACATGAAGCACTTGTGTAATGAGACGTACAAAAACAGCAAAATAATAGTTTATCCATAAACCTCCAAAAATTACATCGTTTTAGTTGCAGAATGGCTAAAACGATGTAATTTTTGGAATGAAAACATGATAAAATTTTTGTTATATTTTGAAAGAGTGGTCAGGGTGGGCCCACTATTAATAACTATTCGAAGACCATGTTTTGTATATACTTATTACAAATTAAAGTTTTATCTCTTTCTTTAAAAAAAACTATTGTAGACTCACTAAAAATAATTGACCATACCGTTAACGCTTGAAATTGCACGTACCTACATTTTTGTATAGTCATGTGACCGTATTTATCAATATTATTTATAATATTATCACATTTTATTAATATCTATTTAATTATTATAATAAAATTATTTCTTATCATAAAATTTTTACAGTAGAAATATTGGTAGTATAACCGAGAAATAGATCAGTAAAGGTACCTACTTAACCCTATGTGATAAGTAGGTATACCATAGAACTAGAATAATTCTGGATTCTGTAAAGCTTTAAAATATCACTTGCTTTGTTATTATTAAACAAACAAATTGGGGAAAATAATATATGTAAATAATTCATTAAAAATCCAAGTAAATAGTTAGGTACCATACTTTTAAAAACAAACTTATAACATCTTATTTAATATCAAAAAGTCAAACAAACTAAACGAAAGTTTAATGTAGAGAAACTATCTAATCATTACTACCCAAACATAAACCCACAAAACAATAAAAACACTTACCTATTTATTATTTTCTGTTTAACTTCACAAAACTTATGCTTAGCAACACTGAGGACAACAAAAACTACTATTTATTATTATGGATAAAATTATATTTACACGCGATTTTAATTCAAAAATTCAGGTTTTGAATTACGTATTCGGACCGAGGTCTGCAGCGGCGTGAGTCGCCCACCCCTGCCGCGTGACCAGAACCTACTGCAGAAGATGAAGTAGACTTTTCCATCCCGCATCAGCGAGGTGGTACTACGCATGCGTGAGACAGGAAACTCCTGATAGAACGTGACCTGTGCCACTGTGAACTTGATCTCATTCTTAAAATGGTCTTTATTACGCTGAATTACGAATACATTTGTTTTATATAGACATAATGTAACAAGGTAACAAAAATTGTTGATAACTCCCAATGACAGACGCTGCTTAAATCATCTTTTTCATTAACAACTGACCACCTGATGTTGAGTGGTTACCATCGCCTAACAAAGTATTGCGCCACAGGTCACGTTCGTTACGAACGTGCCCTAACGATACACTGCTCTGCGTCCATCAACCTAAGGGATACAGGTGTTAAGTCTCAAGTGCCGGTAATTTCATTGGCACCCACACCCTTCAAACCAGAACACGCTGCGCTGCTTGGCGGCAGGAATAGGCATGGTGGTAGTACTGCCTTGGACGAGCCCTTCACTAAGAGCTTTGCCACTACTTCTCTACTCGTATCGTACTCGATGTTATAATCGTATTGATGCAAAATGCCTTTGATGATGATGTTTTATATAACAAACGTTTCTGAAAGCAAAGAAAATGATAAACGTAATGTAAACCTGAGTTACACTGCACGACAACCAGGCAACACTGTAATTTAAATGACAACACGATATGCTTACATCACATGTAATAAATTTATTCGTGCTTGGCCCTCAGGCGTCGTCACAGATAACAGTGAAACTTTTGAGACTTTGAGACGAGATTGAAATGTTGGGCTTGTCTGAAATGTCAGTTACAATCGGAACTAAATATGTATCGCCTTATTAAGTTAGATTAGCACCACACTGGAGCTTCATTAGTACCTATTTATTACAAGGGTCATACAAAAAAACCGGTAGGAACCAAGCCGTAAGCTTCGTCAGATTTTGTCGAGATACCAGCCAAACAGTCACTTAAGTCAGCGTGTCAAAGCTTTTATAACCATAGCAAGAACTACGGGATCCTAAACTAATAAATAATAAATAAATAAATAATGCTGGACAACCCACACAGCATCATCTAGCCCCAAGCTAAGCAGAGCTTGTGTTATGGGTGCTAGATGACTGATATACTTAATACAATACTATTTTACATAAATAGATATTTTTTATTATACATAGAAAATACCCAGAACACCCGGAATAAATATTTGCAGATCGTACAAACATTTATCCCAAGGCGGGAATCGAACCCGCAACCTCTGCGTCGCAGGCGGACATTCGCCCGCCACGCCGCATCGGTCGTCGAACTGAATCCATTACGTAAACTGAATCCATTTTAGCTCAAAGTGAATTTAAGCGTTAATAGAATAAACATTCATGGCATAAATGTTTGTTTTTGGCACGGAGGGAACCCACAACCGTGCAGAAGGCAGAACTACTATACCAACTGAGCAAAGGACTTAGTTAATCACCAGTTCATACAAACATCACTCGTAGCGAGAGCATAGTTTATTTTTCAGTGGTTTTATATCCGCAGGGCCGTATGGAGATGAATTCTTTGAGCTGGAATTTATTCATGGCTTGTACGAGAACGAGGAGCATAAACTGCGCACTGCATCCTTTCAACATGCAAATCGGATTACGCGTTATTAATATGCATGGTCTACCTGCAGCTAAAATTACCCTCTCTAAAGTTAATATTAAAATTTACCTTTTGATTATAATTTTGCAAGTATAAAAACTGTTAGTTTTTTGTAGTTCTACTGAAAACCAGTTGCATGAAATTATATTAAAAAAATTAAGAGAATTCCGTAAGGAACTTCGCAAAAGGCGTGTAACTTCTGCTGCGTATAGTTATTCTTATCCAAACTTTAACCCTCTCTCACGTGTTTAGAGGTTAAATTTCGGAAATTTTTACCCAATTTTCACCACAACCAGTGGTTTAGGTTGTGCGTTGCCTATATTATGTCAGTTAGACAGTCAGGACAATAATTTTTATAATTGGCTTAATTTTTTTGTTAAATAGGTTTTAGTTTCTGGTTAAAGAACCAACCAATAAATAAAGTTGTTAAGTGTTAAGTAAGCATTGTTACCGACGAGCTTTAATTTGCTTTAATAGTTCAAATTTGATTTTCACGGATCAATAGAAAACCAAAATAAAGAATACATTGTACAACAAGTACTGACAGACATTTGGCACAATCTCCAAACTAAACAAAGCTTGTATATAATACTATAGGAACCAGGCAACTCTTAGAATATCCCTACTTATACAGAAACACACAACAACACCTGAACCTGGATACAGAATAAACATTAATTAATCAAATGTTTGTTCTTGGTAAAGATTAAATCCACAACCTCAGCTCAGAAAGCAAAGTTGCTACCAACTGAGCAGGTGAAGTGGCAATGGGCAGGCATATAGCTCGTAGAACCGACATTTACACCGTATAGATATTTTTTTATACATAGAAAACACCCAGAACACCCAGAAAAAATATTTGCAGGTCGTAAACATTTATCCCAAGGCGGGAATCGGACATTGGCCCGCTGCGCCACATCGGTTGTCCAGAATTTAATGATGATGATGATGCTGTAAAAATGGTCTATCCAAATCCACTAAAACATTGTGTTTCATAATTATGTTTTCATACAATAACGATTGCTTATTTCAAAATTATTTGTATCGGTTAGACTACGGGTTCTGAGTGGTTAAGTTTCGTTCATACGTAACAGCTTAAGCTGCAAGGCAGCAGGTACTAAAATGCTCTGATTGAAAGCGGGTTGAGTGAATCTGAGCACTCTGATTAGGTTCAGAGCAAGAAACACCTCTCGTAAAACTAACTAGCTTACTGCATCTGGTGGTTCACTTTCTTTGAGAGCTTTGAGAAGCACACAGGCTTAGTTCGGTAATATTAGTTACTAACTGACCCACCTGTGATTTTGTCTGTGTGGTTATCATAGTTTCTCATAAATACTTTATCTCCCTTTTAACACCCTTTCAGGGATGACAGCTCAATGAAATCCATACTAAGTTATAAGCTTACTAATTCTAAAAATCGCATCAACATTAATTCAGTAGTTTTTGCGTGATGCGTGCACAAACAATCACAAAAACATACAAAAAAATATTTAAAGGATATGAGGACCACGTAGCCCACCTGATATTGAACGGTTACCTCTACCTACGACATTGCATTAACTACAGAGCACGTTCATTGAAAAAGAAATACTTTAAAATATAAAAATAGTAGTTTTACTTTAAGAAAAAATATTTATTCTATCTTTAATGACAAAAATGACAGGAGATATATTTTGACAGTATTTAAATTACATAATTTATAAGTGGACATCATTTTCATATAAATTTCAATCTTTGCTCAGATTTATTAGGGGTTTAAAACATGTCTTAGTCCCTACGCAATAGAACAAATATGACCCTAAAAATATCAAGATTAGGCTTATGGGGTCATCATTGCCCACCACCACCGCTGGTAAGCAAGCTTACCAGTGGTAACTACCACATGCATAAAGGATATAAACCTTATAAAAAGGTTCTGAGCCTGATCTATTTTATACCATAGAACCATAACTTCTATAGTTTATATACTACCAAAAGCTTACGATAGTGATTAGGTCAAGCCATAAAATGTAACGATAAAAATCACAAAAGACGCTTAAAATAATAACAATAAAGAAGCATCCACTATAAAGACTTACGACCACTAAAAGCGAGCGAACAGAGTGCTAATGAAAGCGCTAACGGTATTAAAGCCGGGGACATTAGGCCCCGCTAGGTAGCGCTAGTTGACATTGGGCGTAATGAAAAAATTCATAACGAGAAGCAAACTGGGCGGTCAAATGCAGTCCTATTCTAGATCAGATGCTGCATGGTCATATATAAATAAATAAATAAATAAATAATAAATAATGCTGGACAATCCACACAGCATCATCTAGCCCCAAGCTAAGCAGAGCTTGTGTTATGGGTACTAGATGACTGATATACTTAATACAATACTATATTACATACATAGATATTTTTTATTATACATAGAAAATACCCAGAACACCCGGAATAAATATTTGCAAATCGTACAAACATTTATCCCAAGGCGGGAATCGAACCCGCAACCCCTGCGTCGCAGGCGGACATTCGCCCGCCGCGCCACATCGGTCCAATATCGGTCAATATTTTACTTCCGCAAACACGTCCTCAACAACTGACGTTTTGTGTACGTTTTTCTACAGCAACGTTGTTATGTTTCAGTTTGAAGAGTGTGTTGAAGGTGCAAGTGAAATTGCGTTGATAAAGACACACACATATTTCGACATAGCAAAAAAGTTTATAGTCATAAAAACGATACATACAATGTGGGTACAAAAATATCACTAAATTACAAATTTGACAATAGGAGTCTCAACGATGATTCTGCGTAAGAACTTTCGTTTTAACGCAGGGTTACTTTTTAGTATAATCTATCCCGACGTTTAATCTACGGTGACAGTTTGTTAAAAAAAAGGCTAATCGAAAAATCTACACTGAAATATAAAAAGATAAAAACAAACTGACTTACTAACACATTGAAACATTAAGATAAACAAAAGTAAGTAAGCATGATTGTCGCGGCCTGACCGCTGCTGTCTACTGCTGAAGCTCCTTGCAGAATCACAAGAGCAACGGCACACCCAAACACTAGTCAAAGATATCCAGCCCCAAACTAAGCATAGGTAGCTGGTGCTATGGGATCAAGATGACTAACTAATAGATGACTAATAGAATACTTAGATATATAGTTTTTTTTATTTATATTAGTATACAATATCCAGCCCAGACACATTACCTTGGTGATCGAACCCACTACCTACAGCGTTAAAGGAAGAGCTACTAAGAACTGAGCTGTGACGGCTGTTGCAATCCAGCTTTTGTTTTAGAATAGGACGCCCGCGCCGGCTGGTATGAAATATCCGGCTTGAACCGTATTCCGCAGTCTGAGTACACCTTTGGTGCATAGTGCTCATAGGATTCACATTCAAAACATACGGTTCCCTCTGGAAAACTCACTGCAGTAGTCGAATAGGTAAAAAATAGGCTTCGCATCAATTGTTGATGATTAATACAGCGTCAACGAGAACTCACACATTCCCCTGTTTGCGGAACAGGATGCCGGATCTGCCGTGGGCAGATTTTTGGATGGGTATTTTTGCTTGGGTAATAAATTATGTGTAATGAAAAAAAACCCTATATTATAATATATGGTACATTACAACTCTCAGTCAAGTCGGCCTCATCTACAACATCACATCGCAAGGAAACCTTCCGCTTAGTCACCATCGCACGTATTTCATGTAAAACTATGGAAAATACATGCCTCATACTTAATGGTGTCGACATAATGATAGATAGTCGTTAAACCTTTATTTTGAAGTAGAACGATACAAAACACCTTGGTATTTAAATAGTGTTGACATTATTTTGATGGATGATGAACTATACATTACATTTATTGAGATCATGTTATTGAATAGAAAAAGCATTACGTCATTGTCTAAGCGATTGTTATAGTCGTAGTGGTCCTGGCTTGGAATTGGAGGACTTTTCTATATTGCGGATGTTGTATGTGGCGACATGAGAAGGCACCGATGAGTAGTATCTTTCGAGTACTTGACACCGACATGACAGTCACCAATCCGACATGGCAGGCGCCAGCAGTGGTGACCATGGCAAATCTGGGGACCAAATATTGAGGACGCCTCTGTCAAGTTGTGAACTTAATAAGGCTGAAGACGTAACAATGTTACTATAGCTGGGACCGACACCTTATAAATGCCACTATTGGTTTTCTAATACCAACATAAATATGTATGTAAGCATGACCTACCTAGGTTTGGTCGCGAGGAACTGGCGCTTAGAATCACCTAGATTAAAGACGTTTCAAAATGATCCCTGCGGATATTACTGAATAAATTATTTTTGACTTTGATTTTTGACTTTGACTTTGACTTTGACTACGCGGAAATTTATCTTATAAGCAATGGTAATCGTTGTTTGCTTGTTCCATCAGCAAGTTGTATAAAAATTAAATTCAAACAAGCACTTCCAAAAAATACTTATTAGAATGGAAAATGTTCGTGGACACAAAACCTTAAACAAGTCTGAAAGCTCAGCGAAACTCGATTGAATAAAAAACGAAACTTAAAACCGAGTCCACTCAGACCTAATGGCACAATGGGCCGCTGAATTTTTGCATCGCCCATCGACCTCCTTTGTTGTTCTTGTCTTGTAATTCGTTTATTTCTTTCGGCCATTCTGTAGATTGGCTTGCCCGTATTTCGAGATCGGCTGCGCAGAGCACAGTCAATTGTAAATAGTTTTGCAGTAAACATGATGCGTTAAAAAATTATGGTGTATCATCGTGTATTAAATAAATAAGTAAAGTTGACACATGATAAGCAATTTCAGTTTTATGAAATACTCGTATGTGAAATATGTTAATGATATAGTAAGGCTGCGATGTGATAATAAGACCACCCGAGTAGTGACTACTACTCTACTACTACTACTGTAGTAGAGCTCTTTATGAAAAGCTCCTCCGGGAAAATACTACCATGCCTATTTCTGCTGTGTTCTGGTTTGAAGGGTGTGGGTGACCACAGGCACCTCAGGTTGGTGGACGCAGAGTAGTGCATCGTAGGGCATGTACCCAACGGGCTTGACCTACAAGGCAATGCTGTGCTATTATAGGTGATAAGTTACCACTTAACATCAGATAGGCCTATGCCTGCACCACCAGTAGTAACACTAAAAAAAACCCGAGTCCCCAGTTGAACGTGAACTCATTTAAATATATTTCTCATTTATTTTTCTATAGAAATGATACAAAATATGAGCGTGTTGGGAACCGCCGAGTTTGCTCAAAATTTACATTGACTGTTGTAGTGTAGACTGAAGAAATGTAGGTAGTCCAAGTGACACTACTGGTTGTATATATATTACTGTGATACTTGCATTCAGTGCCAAATTCAACGGATTGCATTCGGGTGTCTTTAAGCAGCCAGAGCTCGGATTAAAAGGCTCCGCAGATAGTACACAATTGAAATTGTATTTTTATTTCATTCCGAAGCTTACAATAGCGAGTTCTATAAAATATTGTGATTAAATTTTTGCTACTTTTTGCGCAGATTCTTTTGTAGTGGTCTTGCTACTGCAAGATACAAATGCAATACTTACAACTATTATAAATGTATACCTTCCCAATTATGGGGGCAGTCCTTATTTGTAAGTGTACTAATGATTTTAATTTGTTAGTTTAATCGTGTTTACCTGCACTTGAGGTACCTATTCACAAAGATTTTATATTATCCCAAAAAATATCCTCTCGTGTGGGATGTGAACCCACGACCCTCCTCTAGATACGAGGACGCGCCAAGCGCTATCGAGAGTTAATTGGACCCGACCAAATAGGTCTTAGGATGCTTTGGACCGTGGTTTCATCTTCATGCTTGACGATATTCTATCAAAGCCTGCTCGATGACCGAAATTGCATTCAGTTGAATATAAAAGCTATATTATGATTTTAATTTTAAGGTATTTATAAAATGGACACTGTATAAACCTTAAATCTTATACTATGGTGCTTAAAATAAATAAATAATAACTATATATCCATGAAAGCTCTAAAATACTTCCTACTAGAATATTCACATACAAAACGTTAGTAGCATGCTCTGCATGCATGTCTCAACTAGCTCTAACAAGGCTCTCTTGACTAGTGTGTGCACCTCCTTAGTGCAGTGTGAAGTGGCCCTTACGCGTTCAAATCGCCACCTAACCGCGCCTTCTATGGAAATAATGAGCCAAGCTGGTCATACACTTGCAGACACGACTTTTAAGGGTGACTTACTTGCATACATTTTATAATAAATACGAATACTCGTCGCTTAGTAATTTTTGTTCTAGAAAAACTTCACTGTGCGTATCCTCAATATAAATTTGTCCCAGATATTGACGCTAAGTCAGAAACGGGTGATAGGCCAAGTTTTAAGAGTTATCAGAAAAATATTACAAATGATGTAATCTATATTTAAATACTCTAGAAAATATATTTTTTATTCGTTTGCAAATCTACGCGGCCTTTCGATTTACGAATCGCTACGAAAATTAGATTTATTTACAAGGAAAACTACAGCAAATACAAATATGAATAATAGTTATATTACTCGACCGATTCAAATACTGATTTCGAAGCGTAAGCGTCTCCAAAACGTTTTGCCACACTGAATGGCAATGCTGATGCGCTGAGTCAGACCAAATACCAAATACTAAATAAATAAATAAATAATGCTGGACAATCTACACAGCGTCATCTAGCCCCAAGCTAAGCAGAGCTTGTGTTATGGGTCCTAGATGACTGATATACTTAATACAATACATTACATAATATATAGATATTTTTTATCTACTAATCGTCAACTTCGCAACTTCGTCCACTTCCAACAATTTCTGAAACTAATTGTGTAGTAGTGAGGGTGTGGTCACCCTTGTCGAAGCGTAGGATGTCCTCTTACCCGATGGAGTGACGACTTAAGACCGCGGGAAGTGGATGGATGGAAAAGGCCCAGAATCGTTCATCCTGAACACGTATGGAGGAGGCATAATGTCCAGCAGTGGACTTCTACAAGCTGATGATGATGCTGCTGATGATGATGGTGTGTGGTCATAGAATGCAAAACTAGAAGTCCACCGGAGTTTAATCCTAGTTGTGCAACATTTAAAATAAATTTCCATTTGAAATGTTGGTATTACTTATATCTTTGTTTAATAGTCGCGTCGATAAGTCGCGTCTTTTTTTGTAACAGCAGTTATTTTTTCAAGAACTACGTCTCATTATGCGAAACTTAATGGGTTTAAAAGGTCTTTTAGAAAAAGTATGTTAAGTGGTAATATTTTATTCCACTTGAAGATGCTGATCCGTAGAAGGGAAATTAGGCTTTTCACGCGGGGGAGTTCACCCCCTGATTATGTAGTCTGATTTCTGCGTAAAAGTGGTGAGCTTAATTGCCACGTTTCTTCTGTACCATTGAGTTATATTCTATTCTATGCTTACACTTACAAAAAAATGTATTTAACTATTTTATCAGTTATATGGTTCTCATAACACAACCTTTTTTGTTTGGGGAATAGATGGCAACGTATCAAAGTTATGTCAGTATATTTATAATAATAATAATATAATATAATAATAAAGCCTTTTCATTTCCCATCACCTAAGTATTACAAAATAGTTTCTTAATATTAATCACTTTTTCACTTTTTACATTTATTTTCAGCAGTTTATTATTTAATTTTTTTTTTTTTTTGTGGGTAGGTCAGTATATTTAGTATAGTCCAATTCAAGGACTATTTTATAAGCTCTGTGCATGGGCCACAGAAATATTCCGGAATTTATTACGGAAAAACACGGTAATTTAAACATGGGTTTTTTAAAAATACATACCACAGTGCTGCGAAATTTCGTAAGACTGGTTTATGCAACTCGGAAAATGCTACTATAGATTTTTATTTCAAAGTATTTCGGCTAAAGTGGGAATAAGGCATCAAATTGCAGAAATATTGTGCGGTTCGATAGCGAAGCTCCTGAGTTATTGCCTCTTACTGGTATCTCGTTCAAACGGCGTCATTGGATCCTACTTATTACAAGCAAAACGTGGTAGACGGATTTAAATGAAATTCTAACATTTTAAACGCCGTCAACATTTGAATAAAATCACCGTTACCGAACATTAGTATTTAACAAAACTATAAATATAAATAACCCTTGATTTTTATCGCAATAACATTTAATACCTTCCATATTTCTTTAACGTACTCAACAGAAAGAAAAAAACTCAATGTTTTAGCACTACTACAAGCCGCCAATAACGGATGCAAAACAATTTCTGAAATAAAAAAAAAAATCTGATGGAACAAGCAAATGTCCCACCCAATATTAAGTGGTTACCATCACCTAAAACAAAGCATTGCCTTCTAGGTTACGTTTGTTAGGAACGTCCCATACATACAATGCACTGCTCTGCGTCAGGCATACTGGTGCTAAGCCTCATGTACCTGTAACTTCACCAGCACCCTTCAAACCGGAACACAGCAAACTGCTTGGCGGCAGAAATAGGCATAGTGGTAGTACTTCCCCGGACGAGCCTTTCACTAAGAGCTCTCTGAATATTGTATAAAATTATTAGTACATCTTTTCCGTGAAGTTTGTATTCGACACAGAGTTCGGTTATTTGTAGATAGCTAGACTAGACCCTAAAAGCTTAACCCCTCCCTATTGGGGTAACATAACTCCATCTAGAACAACTTGCAGACAACTTACTCGTCAGATAAACATCTTCAACATGTTGGAAGCTAGTAAGTTTTAACAAGTTGGGCTTCCCAAGTCAGAGGTTGTGTGTTCAATCTTGTTATGCAAATGAATACCAGCTTAAGGTTACCCACGGAAGCCTAACTTAGAATATATACACAAATAATAATCAATAATAGGTTGTTGTATCGACAAACTGATTTTATCTATCGAATTTATCTGAATTTATCACACATAAAGTAGGTACTAGCCTCGAAATATTTTATCAAAATGCTTTCCCTGAAGACAGCTTGTCGATAAGTTCAGTCAAAGTTCTCGAACTTATTAGCCTAGCGTTAAACTAAGTTCCATGCTACCAATCTCGATAAATTTCGATAAAACCCCGTTTTATGGAGAATTTATGTCAAGTGGGATGCTGCCTGTCACTAACTGCATGCTGTAAATCATAATGTAAAGATTCTTCATAACGTTTCTGTGCTTTGTTCAGTATGTTTATCTATCAATACATCCATGCTTGAGCATCTGATGAATTATTATTGATAAAACATCCCAGTGTAGGTACCGGTAGTGAGAGCCACCACGTCTTCTGATCCTTAGGCTATGTGCAGCAGTGGACTTCTTCAAGCCGATGATGATGATGACGATGAACCATTTCCATGGATATTAATGAAGACTAGACAAGATTTAAACTAGAAGTTGGTGGTCCAAATTGGGCCTGCCTGAAATGTTAGCTTCAAAGAATACCATTTAGGTGCCTTAATGTCACCGGCACTTAAGGAGGTGGTATCCGCCAACGAGAGGTTTTCTCCGTGTAATTTCTCTTTGATGAGTGAGTATAAATGTCCAAAAAAAATATATATTGCTTATTAAAGACTAAATTTTAATTTGAACAATTGAAATAATTCTAACTATATTATTACTATATGAAAAAAATATCCAAAGTGAAGCAATTTTTATTTTAAATTTGGTTATTTCTTCTAAACGGTATTGATTTTTAGTATTTTTTTTTCACACAAATATTTGTCAAAGTATTTATCACAAAGTGAACGATTGGCAGTTCGAACTAATAATTCATTAGGCTACAAATAATTATTTCTTGAATGCGATATGAAATGGAATGCGCGCGGGTCCCTGTGCGGGCGACGGGCGGCAGTGCAACTCAGTATGGACAGACTTCTCATGGTCGTTGGCGAGTACCACCGCCTTAAACCTCCCAGAACACGCTGCGCTGCTTGGCGACAGAAATAGGTATGGTGGTAATATTTCCCCAGACAAGCTCTTCCCTAAAAGCTAATACAACTAAAAATATGTATTTATAGAGTACAAAATAAACACAATCACGATTATCTATTTCTGCATTTTATATGGCTTAAACCGGGACTGTTCATAGTTATTAAAGGGGGAACTATCCGAAGCTATCTCTGCTCGTAACAAAGGCCGTGAAGGGTAGCGGGACAAAGGCGACACAAGGGCTATCGAACATCGGACGCAGCCAGTACTATTGTCTGCTTGCACTCTATCATATACTTAGGCTTGAGCCGCATTTAAAAGCACGCTTATCACTATTCCATTATAAATATTTAATTATATCTAATATTATCGATTTAGAGATTTATTTACACTGTGCAGTCGTTTTTAAGGTTCCGTACCTAAAGGGTAAAACGGGACCTTATTAGAGAGTTGAATTTTCACAGAGGATGTAGGTATTTATGTTGCCGCTATAACAACAAATATAAAAAAACAGAATAAAATAATTTAAGGGGGCTCTCATACAACAAACATTATTTTTTTACCGTTTTTATAACGTTACGGAACCCTTCGTGCGCAAGTCAAGATCTGTGATTAAGCATTTATTATTATTATTATTATAATCTGATTCATGCCAACCATCTGAATAAGTCCATTGCTGGATATAGGTCTCCACCAATCGGGGGGTCTGCCGTAATCATCACGCTTAGTAGGTGGAGTACTCGGGAGATGTTGTTCTCTAGGTCCGTTAGATACCGTTCGTTCGTTCAGCTCGTACGATATTCATTTGAGGTATCAAAGGGGTTCAGAACTGCTAGGGCCAAACTCACGGATGTATATGAGTTTTCTAATAACACGAGTATGTTGAGAGACAAAGTTTCCCAAGAGAACTCGTGTTCATGAGTGGGTACGTTTGGCGAGCAGAGAGTTTAGCCAATGTTAATTCGCTTTAAAGCTATTTTCGTTGTACTTGTAGAAATAGACCATGTGATGTAGCAAACTTACCAAAAAATCTATAGTAATTATAAGTATCTTCTCCTGACTGATTGACTGTCTGACTGACATATAGATAAACAAAGCCTAAACGACTGGTAACAAAATATGTAGCTTCACGCAGAGACCTACTAGCAGTGGACTACAGGCTGATGATGAATGAATGAATGAAAAATACTTTATTGTACACACACCACACACTAGTCATATAAAACAAAATAAAAGAACAGTTATAAAATGGAAGGTACAATGGGCGGCCTTATCGGCCAGATGATGATGATGAAAGCTTTAGAATTTCTTTGAGTATAGCCGTAGACATGAATATTGAATGATTAATGAGCGTGAATTTTCACAAAAAAAAAAATTAAAGCGGCACTTTACAAATTTTCAAGGACTACATAATTTTTTCATGAGTTACTTTGCAAGCGACGGCCATGTTTCTGAGAATCAGAGTAAAACGGGTTAAATTATGCCGGGGTCACCAATTTGGAGAACAATGATATCAATTAAAGCCTCTTTAGGTTTATTTATTTTGATACAGACTATTCAAATCAAACTATTCAAAGAATTTATCTACATTTTGAAGGTTCTTAATTGGATTATTTAGTACAATTATTTATTTTACTAGAGAGCAACGTGCTCGAATTGGTAGCGGTTAATCCTTTCCAAAACAAATAGTTCACAATGCCCTAAAATTAGTGAAGGAAAACATTGAGAAACCTGCAGGTTAGATAGCTCCGTGACCATTTATTTATTGTGGTTAAGGTCGTGAGCCGACTAAGGTTCTGGTGACTTGTATTAAAGAATAAAAAAAAGAGATAGCAACACGATTTTAAGCCACAAGCACGGTAGATATCCCCTTTAATCTCTTAGTACCAAGTATCTACTCGAGATTTTTCAAGGATGTCTAAGGGGGTAGTCAGATTTACGTCCAGATAGAACATTTTATTCGTACCCACATTTTACAGTAGTCAGTATTCCATACGTGATTCCATTCCATTCTGAAACTGGTTTCCTCACGATGTTTTCCTTCACCGTTTGAGAACACTGGCGCATGCACATACTTTTTTCGAACGAAAAAATCCATTAGTGCACGACCGGATTTGAACCTACGACCATAGAATCAAGGTGAGAATTGATCCCATAACACCACCGATGCGTTCTTTGTTTTAAAAAATTTTTACAAACAAATTTTCCTTTTCTTTTCAATCAAAAACAAAATTAAAAAGCAGAAGTTAGTTAATTATTGAAGCTGACTTGGTTGTTGGGCTTCTAATCTTCGAAAAATGGTGACCGCTTTTTACTGTGATGCCATAGAAAAAAAACAAATGCATATTTCTATATTGTACACCTTATTAAGTTAGATTGGCAACACACTGGAGCTTCATGTTAAATCATTTTATAAAAGAATCATACAAAAATACGTAAAATCAAGTTGTAAGTTGCTTGCCTGTTCATCTAGGTAAAACATGTAAAAAGGCCTTTATCTTCTACAGGCTGTTGATGATGACACACGGCCGTAAAATGAAGGTTGCCACTTTTTAGTGATAGCTAACGTCGAGTTTGTTTGCAGTTACTTTAGGAAAGTCTACTTCTGCGGCTTCGTCTAACAGTAAACGTTGGTGTTAAAATTGCCAAAGTTTAACACTACGTGGTTAAAATTAACTTTAAAAATTGTACTTTGTATAATGGTTTGATCTTATTATGAAACCTAACGTCTGTATAAGAAATAAATTTACTAATGGTTTTAAAACAGGCATTATAGGCTAAATATAAAAAACC
The DNA here is from genome assembly GCA_947095575.1 of Electrophaes corylata. Classification (NCBI taxonomy): domain Eukaryota; kingdom Metazoa; phylum Arthropoda; class Insecta; order Lepidoptera; family Geometridae; genus Electrophaes; species Electrophaes corylata. The sequence continues at coordinate 382,891 of OX352704.1, forward strand.
GGTCAAGTGCAAGTCGGGCTCGCGCACGAATGCTTCCATACCATTATTTATAATAGAAACGGGAAAAAAATCACGTTTGTTGTATGAGAGCCCCCTTAAATTTTTATTGTATTCTGTTTTTTAGTATTTTTTGTTATACCAGCAATAGAAATACATCACCTGAGAAAATTTCAACTCTCTAACAATCGCGGTTCATGAGATACAGCCTGGTGACAGACGGACAGACAGACAGACAGCGGAGTCTTAGTAATCCTCCTCCTGTTACCATTTGGGTACGGAACCTTATAAAATATGTATTCAACTTAACTAACCACATCAACATTACACCATGCCAAATAGAGGAGGCTAATTATGACAGTGGGATGTAGAAGGCTCATAATACATATTTTTTGCCTAATATATACTTGTACACAAGCTGCAACAGAACTAAAGCTAATATCATATAACAGAGTGGAATATTCCCAATTACAGCACAATATGGGTCTGAAGAGCACTCGTCCACTGTGCGGATTGCGGAGCGTAGGACCAGAAGCGTTGGTGTCCATTATCCATACCACGACATTAAATGCCAATCCTTCTTACCACCATTTATACAATATTGCATCAATTTGGGATGCAATTACAGACACATGCTGATTGGCTTCGTAACTATTTGATGTCTACATTTTGGGCTGTCTGACGTCACCTTAGCCCTTAGGTGACCGATCGTTCGGCACACTGGTGGCTAGCGCTCTATTAACTTTGTCATTAGTCCACAAATGGTTGCCACGAGAAGTAAAAAAAGGGTACTTACACTACTTCTATGTACGGTTCGTTTTCAAACTAGCACAATTGTTTGTTTTATCGTGTCGTTCCCTCCCTCCCTGCTGGTCATAAACTTCCATAGCTTACCTGGAAGTCTCTGAACAGACTACGGACCGCTGCAGCAGAAGTAGGCTGCTGCAGGCTAAACCTGAGGAATTGGGGCTACTCAGAGATATCACAGTGTGATCCTCAATCCATGTCACATTCAATGACTTGCTCGCTGTGACCTGCACCTTGAGTGATTTGTATGCTGCCACCGAAAACGCCATGATTATTATATGTAAATACTGGAGTGATAGCAAACACAATGGCTTGCCGGCGCAGCTAGATTCCTAAATAGTTTCCTCATGATGTTTTCCTTCACCGTGTTAGAGCACTGGCACAAATTTTACCATTAAAAATAATATATATAAAAATACATTGATGCACGACCGGATTCAAATCAATGATCTAAGCATAGCAGCAGAATAATAATGAATGTCGGATGCAAATGGACACGTGCAGTAACTAGGTCAAGAGTGGTATTGGACACAGTCTCCGTGCATTGTAACGCGACGCTTGCAGCTGACGCCCAATTTGGGACTATTTTAGCAACCTACGTCTGTTTATTGGTATATACATATATACTTTGTTTTTTTAGGAGAGCCAGAGGCCTAGTGGGAGTGACCCCACTATCTGATCCTAAGGTCGTGGGTTCGAATTCGGACGTGCACCATATGGTTTTTCCGTTTTCCGTTTGAAAAAATTATGCGCGCAATACCAATGCTTTCAAACGGTGAAGAAAAACATTGTGAGGAAACCAGTTAGTATTTTAGCAGTGGTGATGGACTTGTAACCTGTCAGGCATAGAATACTAACTCCTGCAAAATGTGGGTACATACCAAATTAACGATATGGACGTACCTCTAATTACCCCACATAGACATCCTCGAAGAATCTCGTGGTACTTGGTACTAAGAGATCGTAGGAGAACTACCGTGCTTGGGAATTGGGTCGTGATGCTGTTTATTTATTTCTTATTTTATATTTTGCATGAATAAACTATATTTCTATGGTCATTTGACCTTTGAAATAAAATATCATCGTATTTCAACGAAGTGAACAAGACTAAGTCTAACAGAGAAGTTCACCAGAGTGCTAATAATAGCTTTGCCGTGTGTGGGTAACCATGGTGTCAGACCACATCTCAAGTCACATCACTCCGAATGCCTTATTTCTATGTAAATGTCGACGCTCGCTTATTCACGGGAGATAGTTTGGATATGTGGAATTTCAATGTGATAGAAAGACAGACTGAATTATTGAGTGAACCTTTTTACAACTATGTTTAGACTTGGGGTCCAAATAAGAGCTTTTTTTTAAAAAAAGGGAAACTGTATCATGTCTGTGTTTTTATTTTATCTTTGAGTAAATATTTTTTAAGATTAGCCGTGGGTGATCTTGGCTTAATAAATAAATATAGACACACATTTACACAGTGCCCTCTAGCCCCAAACTAAGCAAAGCTTGTACTATGAGAACTAGATAGCTGATAAAATACTTATATACTTTTTTTAATAAATTTTTACTTATATTACTTTTCTTTTTAATGTGTATTCAGTGGAATACATTCTAAAGACCGTGAAAAAGTTACATCCTAATTACGATATCGCTAATATAAAAGTCCAAAATGTATTTATAGCAGATTATTATAGATTGATATACTTAAGTTATAACAACGTCATGTGGTCTGTTACCAACAAATAAATATTTCAATTTGTTTATGAACTGTTCGAAGCGTATGAACATTATCTAGGCCCCTGAGATCGTACTAAGATGTCAAGTTGATATTCGATTTCTTTAATAGTTTTCGTTGCAATTACTTCTGTGACGTTGTAATAGCATAGTTCGAAACTTAAAAAAACCATGAATTAATTACTTACTTACAATTAAATGGTTAAAATATACTTTTTTTAAGCAAAGTTTATGTTTTCATTTTGCGTAGGTACGCACAAAAAATGGTGTATATTCAAACAAAAATATGTGGGACGCGACGTGAGGCTCAGGCGCCACGCTCGTCTTAAATTAACTACATCTAAAACGTGGGTCAAAGGAAAATGTACTTTTAATATTTAAAAAACAAAAAGGTCCTGTTTGGCTAACAAAAAGGGCAAAACACGTTTGGAAAAGCTTCACAGCTATCTAATTTGTTTCAAAGACGTCTTTGTATATCTAATCTAATACTATACGCACGATTTTTGTAGTCATAGACTCTTATAAGGCCTTGGTAGTTTACAAATTGGACAAATTTTATTATTATGACGTTTAAAGTACTTGTAGTTAAACAGTGTGAAGGGTAACTTTTCACCGAAGCTTCACAGAGGATCATCCTAATCAGCTGTATGTATGAATCTAAATAAATCTTTGTGATCATTTTTACACAACATCATTTGGCCCCAAACTAAAGATAGGTAGAACAAAGATAGAGTAGATTTGCCGTGAAATTGTAACAGACAAATACATTTCTACATTTACTTATAAACTGATATGTATTAAGTAGAAAAGGATATGACTTTGAATACAACGTACTCATCTCATAAATTATTCAATAACGTTTAATATTCCATTTCCTCGCCTCACATTAATCAACTGCCTACTTTCTTAGTATGCTTGTATTAATACTAGTTTTACATGCGACTTCACTTGCGAGTAACAGAGCGCCAATTCTGAATAAATTTGACATTAGTATATAGCGTAGGTACGTAGCGCCACCTAGCCCCAAACCAAGCAAAGCTTATACCTACTATGAGAAACGGATAGTTGGTTGAAACTTATGAAAAAGAACCTATTTCTGCCAACAAGCAGTAATGCTCACATCGCTGTGTTAGAATTAAAAAAGGCATATGTGTCCTACAAATTCTTTACATCTCAAAAATATGGTATTACTCTAAATCTATTTCACTGTCAGCTAAGTGGTATTTAACAAGACCTAGTTGTAGGTAACATTACTCATTCCCTACTCGTATTAAAATTCCCTCCAATATAATATTCTAATGAACCATAGTTATTTATCATAGTTTTTTAGAGTACATTGTTATGTATTACATCCAGACACCTATACAATAAACATTTATGTTCACGCGAGTGTTTTAGCTTAATGAAAATTGACCCAACTCAAAAAACCGTCTCCTTCAATGAAATCGTTGTTTGGCCTCGTTGTATCAGTCAGACAGTACTATCTCTTACAGTATTAGACTCAGAACGTGTTAGATTCAATCCTTGAACCGTGTGTGAGCTGTCTAAAAACATTGATTAGTTAGCGTTGGACGTGCCTTACCCACCGTTTTTGCTTCTTATTTCCAACTAGCTGACCTGCTTGCGATTTCGTTCGCGTTTTTATAGAAACTTCACTCCCTATTTACACCCGTTTTAGAGATGACAGCTTCATGAAACTAATGCTCTTGTTTTGGAAATCGTACCAATATTAATTCAGTAGTTTTTGCGTAATGCGTGTACACGTAAACAAATAAATATTTTTTAAGGATGATTTCATATTAATAATATAAAGAAATCACAAAATGATCATAAAACCACTCATTTTGTATGGATCTGAGTTTTGGGCCACCAAAGTATGGAAGAAGGATGCATGCAGCGGAGATGCGAATGTTGAGATTGTGGAGTAACAAGAATGGATAAGATATTAAAGGAAGTTTTAAAGTGGCGCCAGTGGCTGAAAAGATGAGGAGCAATAGGTCAGCATTGTATAGGCATGTTTTGTGAAGAGAAGTGCTAGATAGTAACGTGGATGGATATACAAATAGCGGTAGGCAAAAGAAAAGATGGATGGACTGTGTGAGAGATGATATGAGTAAGAAAGGAGTGACTACAGAGATGACGAATGATAGAGGAAAATGGAGGGAAAAAAGCTGCTGTGCCGACCCCAGGTAAAGTGGGATAAGGGCGGGAAAATTATGAATATTAAAAAATTACAAATATTCCAGACATGAATTCAGTTATCACTCACTTTTGCGATACCTAATCTAAAATCTTTGTTTTTTATCATTATTAGGTTTATAGTGTTCTTTTGACGACCGCCTGACATTTTATAAGGAATGCTTTACACTACCTCTTAAAAGCCTGCTCACAAAGGCTACATTTTTAAAGCGTCCTTAAGCGGTGGACTACAAAATGTGCTAGAACGTTTGTCATTACTGCTGAGCCTGTAAAAGTATATAAATGAAACCGTTTTCTGTGTTTACTAGTGCGCTGGGTTTTTATGTAGCTAAAGCCGTTAAAGACCGAAGACAAATAAATTCAAATGAAAATGGTATATGCTAGGTGAATCTAGATGGAAGTTTCTCATAGCCAGAACCTAGAAAAATAAACAAGAAACGCCTTGGTTCCGAGTGAACTAACACTGAAATTACAGGCAAAAGAGGCTTATGTGCATTGTATCGGTGGGGACCGTTTTTTATAAACGTGACCTGCAAGGTGATGCTTTGTACGATCAATGAACGTGCCCTACGGCACACTGCCCTGCGTACAAGTACCTACTTCACGCAAATAAAAGGCGTGTATGCTTTACCGACACCTAACACCATTTGCGCGGACTTCCAATTCTAAAAAAATAAACTTAAAACACGCTTTATATTCAGAATTAGAGATTGTCATCAGGTTTTTCGTCATACAAAAGGGGTCAACCTGACCCCACCGGCAAAAAACCTTCTAATAAAAATATGCAAATGGATACCCCTTCTGTCCGAAGTTCGCTAAAGGTTAAATTTCATACAATAGCACGTTTCAGCACTTCGAATACACGTACCTAGTTACTTTTGTATATGTGGGTAACATTGACCTCGCATGGTTTACCGACTGCCAAAGCCACGTCCGATAGCTATTCGTGCTCATGGATGCGCCCAGAGACCTAATTCTTTTTGGAGCTGAGACTAGATTGAAACTAGAATTTGATTGTCGAAATTGGTATTTTCTTAAATTTCGAATTCAAAGAATACAGTTTGGAGATTGACACAATCAAAACTCGAGCTTGACGATATTTTGTACGAGAATTATTTATACGAGAATCTGGCCTCAGATACAATATTACCTAAAAAATATAAAGAGTTTTCTATCTATCTATCTATCTACCTACCTACCTAAAATATTTTACGTGATATTATTATAGGCAAAAGTAGGCATCATCAAGCTAGGGCTTTTTTAAAATATGTTCTATAAATATTATATTTTTGCTGATGAAACAAGCAGATGACCCACCTAATGTTAAGTGGTTACCATCACCTACATATAATACAGTATTGTCTTGCAGGTCACATTTGTAAAGAACATGCCCTACAATGCACTGCTCTACGTCTATTTATCTGTGGCATACAGGTGTTATGCCTCATGTGCCTGTGTTTTCACCGAAATCCTAACGCTTCAAACCGGAACACGCTACGCTGTTTGGCGGCAAAAATAGGCATAGTGGTAGTACTTCCCCAGACGAGCCCTTCATTAGGAGCTCTACTACTACTGGAACTAATTTAGTAAAAAAATAATACAGTGCTGACGCGTACTTGCAATGCAATCCAAACTTAAACAAACAAGTGTGGGGAGAGGTAAATGAGAATTTGATTAATTAACGGATATTAGCCAATCCTGCCAGTTCGGATAAACGTAAACCTACTTAGTGGTTTGCAAATTATTTTATACTTTACCTTTGTAACCCTTTTGTGGTTGCCTGTTAGTTTTCTAACGCTTTGATATAAAACCTCATTTTAGAATGGGCCTTTGAGGAGGTTATGTAAACTATATTCTCTCTCTCGAATGTTGACCTCGAGGAAGTTGAAGCGCAGGATGCCTCACCCCAATGGACCGACGACATATAGTGAAGACTGTCGTTAGTCAGTGTATAAAGAAGGCTCAAACTCTTTGCAAATAAACGCTAAGACTACAGAAAATATATGTCCAAAGACAAACCTAATCAGGTAGCCTGCATATAGTCCATAGACACATAGTTTTGAACATTGCATATGAGGCATAGACATAGATCATGCAAAAAGTAATAGCAAATCATGGTATCATTTCTCTCGCTATCGGAATTGAGCCCTCCGCTCAACATCAGGTGGACCAACTACTTAGTCTCACTGACCAACTAAAATACAGCCTAGACTGCTGCTTGCAGAGGCTTAACATGTTAAGGGCATGTTTCCTTAGTGCATACGTACTTGATAAGACTATCGTGAAAGTAAAATGTAAGTATAGACTAAGGGAACGGCAATCATCTTACGGGCACTTTACTTAAATAAGGTAATAGACAAAATAACGTAATGCCAAGGCAGGTTAAGAAGGTTTCAGTACCCATATTAGAGATCCCTGAATTTTTCGATCGAGCGAAATGAACCCTAATTCTGTTTACGAGTTGGCTGCTCAACTTTTTCTATCAAAAGTTGCGCGGCCGGCCCGTTATAAAAGTATTTAATTTCGCGCCAAAAGTGACATCGCACCCAATTTCAAATTCACTTTAATTTTCGCTACGGCCAAGTGACGGTGCTCGGCCACGCTCGAGGTTTTTGGTTTTCAACTTTTTAATACAATCAAGCCAATGACAAAGTGGTATATTTAAATTTCACTGGTTCATTGTAGGATATAACTTATAAAATTAAGTTTTTAGCTAGCATTAAACATTAGAAAACAATAGTAATGGATTAACATAACAAATTCTTACACTCCATATCCTATCATGTAGTATCTCTCTCGTACTGTCTCTCTTTCTAAAAATCAGCAATATTATAAACACCTGTTGCCATCTTCAACCAAAATTAGTCTTCTGCTGGAGATAGGCCTGCCCTAACATTCGGGGGCCATACCACGCTTTATAGACGGATTAGAAACTGCACTGCCGGTGTTCATAGTCTTACCATATCCATGAAGTAATAGGGGTTCTTTTTTAAACTGGGACTATAATGTCTGTTGTACTCTTAACTAACTTTATACTTCCAAAACATTTTATGAGGCTAGCTACCCACAGCACAGAAAACGATTAGCGTTTTTACTGTGACACTGGTTCTGCGGTTACCGGCACAGTATATAGGAGGCGCATGTACAGCTAGGCTTAATCACGAGGAACTGGCGCTTAGAATCACCTAGATTTAAGACGTTTCAAGATGATCTCTGCGGATTTTACAGAAAAAATGCTTTTTTAAAGCCTGTGCGTATTATTTAGTCTGATGACGTGACGTGACTGAAAGTTTACAACTGATGCAAGAGATAGGTATCCATAAAACTGAAACAACAAAATGTTTATGTATACTCGTACAAACGCTCAGTAAAATTAGCTTAAATTCATGAAAGTGAATTTTTAAAACACTACTCAGAGGATTTTTTAACAAATGTATAAGAATATAACATTTTTTATGAGTAGGTACCTACCTCTGTAGTTAATAATTGTATTACCTAACAGAGGACGTGCTTTGTGTGACTTGGAAAGGTAAAGGATACCCATACTACAGCGGATCTTCAGTATCATTTAACACGTTACATCTTTAAAATAAGCGCCAGCTGTTTGGTCGTCATGCAGTCGCATCCACCAGCTTCTAGATAATGTTTTTTTATCAAAACAGAAATAATATCCTAAGCTTGTATGTTAGGGTTTTTGTAAGATATTGCAATAGCATGACGTATAGTATAAGTTTTATTATTTTGTTTTTTAAGGTTCCGTACCCAGAGAGGAAAACGGGACCCTATTACTAAGACTTCGCTGTCTGTTTGTATGTCTGTCTGTCTGTCTGTCACCACGCATCTCATGATAGTTAGAAAAATGAAATTTTTACAGATGATGTATTTTTGTTACCGCTATAACAACAAATACCAAAAACCAGAATAAAACCAATATTTAAGGGGGCTCTCATAAAACAAAGGCGATTATTTTGCCGATTATTTTTTCGTACGAAACCCTTTATGTGCGAGTCCGACTCGCACATGGCCAGTTTTTTCCTATTTTCGTCATCGTTTATAGAATGTTTTTTGTACACAGGCGCTGTTTACAGTGAAAAGCAACAAGCTGTTGCTGATGAAATATTAAACGCTGTCTGTCTTTGGTGTAGCCAACGCTTTAGATAGTCAAAATAAACAGCTTTGACATAATCTTATTTTTTCAACCTCGCTAAAAGGCCAGCCTAGGTAATTATAATAAATCCGGTTACTGCACATCAAAAACATCAAATAAAAAGACAACAGGAGAAGTAATTAGTTATTTTTGTACCCTCCGCCCTAATTATGTTGAGTTTACAGCCCCTTTTCAACTTTGCCAAGCTTAATTATATGTAATTTAATTTCAATATTTGACCCGTCAACTAAGTTATTTAAATTGATTAAAAACAATATTAGAATTATTATTTTTATCTTTTCTTTTTGACCAATCTTATAGCGTCGTTTCATGGCACAAAATTTTATTTTAATCAAACTTCATAATGAATGTAACAACTACACAAACTTCTTGAAATAATTGTCTTGACATTTAAAAATATCTTGAAATAATAGTCTTGAAATTTAAACATACACACCTACCTAACTTCCTACATAACCAGGCGGTGAATGTCACTGACCGACTTAATTTACTTTTTAAATTAAAGAGATTAAAAAACAAGTTCTTTTGTGACTGGCCTCACAGCTCAGTTAGTACTAGCCCTGCCTTCTGTGGTTGTGGGTTCGATCCCCACTGAGGATAAACATTTTGTGTGATGAACACGCACGTTTATCTGGGTGTTATATTGTATTGTATGTACCTATGTATACATAAAATTAAGTATTTCAATATTTTATCAAGTATCTGGTAGATGCTTTGCTTAGTTTGGGGCTAGATAGCGTAGTTTCAAATGTTTGACTATATTTATTTTAAATCGTTTTGATAAATTTAAAAAACAATTGCCTGAATGACGCAAAGAATAAAATTTGAAATCGTGTATATCCAGAGTCTGAACCGTCTATTATTAAATTGACCTACTTAATATTCATTCAGATAGAAATCTGTCGACGATAATACGCGAATTGAAACGTTTCATGCCAGTGCTTGCAATTTGCCGTCAATTTCAGCTTCAGCGATTACTTCAGTTTCAGTTATTTACATAAAAACAATTGAAACATAAAAATCCACTTTAGCTATAATTTTTTAACAGGAAAAAAATGTACTGGAATTTAAATATATTTTGCGCAACTCAAAATGCTATTTTATTCCCTACGTAAAATGATGCGGAGTCATGGTATTTGACAATATTCAACTTGTAAACAAATAAGGTTAGAGACTGCTTACAAGACGCGAATGGTTTCGCGAAGTAACTTTTTTTAATTCATTTTTTTAATACAATTTGCTGATGGAACAAGCATATGGCCCACATGATGTTAAGGCGTATCCATCACCCATAACAAAGCATTGCCTCACACGTCACGCACGTAAGATACGTGCCCTACGATGCACTATCCTGCGTCAACCAACCTGAGGCATACAGACAACACGAATATAGTTTGTATATCAGCTATTTCCTTCTTCCGAGGCATACCCTACAGAGTATGAAGTTGCAATTCATACGGCCTCCGTAATGAGTCCACTCAGCTTGCGGTTGATACCCACATAAAAGGTTATCTGTTGCTTGCCACCTAAGTAGCATTAAAACTCATATCATGCCCTTTTATTCCTTAAAACCAACGAGGATGTGCCATAAATGTGTGTTAGTATACACCAACCCTTAGCAGTAGATACTACTCTGACAAGCAGATAAACGACTGGCCCTTATTTATACGGGTTCTAGTTACGGACCCTTAATAAAAAAGCCGAGTCAAAGCGGAACATAAAAGCAGTAGAACTAGACTTAAACCGATTTTTTCTGGTCGTTTTAAATCTATACCTACCACTAATCTTATTCTAATATTATAATTATATTATAATTCATTTATTTTCTCACACAATGATCCTGATAGTAGTGTAATGGGTATAAATTTTGGTGGTAAAAATGTAGATAAACCTGTTTTATGTGAGACTGGTAGCCGAGATAGGCTAGAAACCTGTGTTACAGACCTGTAACACACATACCAATGCCCCACTCCACGGATAAAAATACAGATTGGTAACAGCTAAAGTAGAAACACAAAGTGTATAAATCAATAAAATTTAATGACTTAACTATGAATTTTAGGTATAATAAAAAAGGAAACAAAGATTACCTACAGACTATTGTAAAAGTGTGAAAGTGAGTGATAAGTAAGGAGAAGTAAATGAGGAAAAGTATGTGAGGGTGTGTAAGGGTGCATGGTGGTTGGGGTGTATGTAAGGAATTTTTTATTACTATAGGGGTAATTAAAAAGTGAAGGAGCTTTGCAAATAAGTTTTGATGTAGGGGTATTAAGGTGCTCAAAAAAAAAACAAAAACACAAATATACACGGGTAAGTTACGTAGACGATCGATGGCTTTTATACTGACCTAAAATAGGTATACCGTGTAATTAATTTAGTATATTATTTCTACTTACATAACTTGTCCGTATTTTACAACCATTAAGTTGACATGACAGTTTTACTAGAAGCAAATACTTTTAAACGGTGAGGCAATTATTTACTGTTCAACAGCATAATATAATTAAGTAGTTGTGTGAAAAGATTGGTTCAAGAAATAAATATATATTTTATAAGATACAATTTTTTATTTAATTAACATTGCCTTAGTTTTCCAAACAATAAAATGTAAAAAATCTGACTGACCTGTAAAACTTATTAACATATAAATCGATTTTTCTGATAAAAATAATAATAATGCTGGACAATCCACACAGCATCATCTAGCCCCAAGCTAAGCAGAGCTTGTGTTATGGGTACTAAATGACTTTTATACTTACTACAATATATTACATACAGAGATATTTTTTTATGATGTATGGTAAATACCCAGAACACCTGAAATAAATATTTGCAGATCGTACAAACATTTATCCCAAAGCGGGAATCGAACTCGCAACCTCCTCATTCGCCCACCGCGCCATATTGGTCGTCATGGAGGTTATGGAGGCATGTCCAGCTGGATTTCTTCCAATGGTAATAATAATGATAATAAATATATTTGTATTTGTATTTGTATTTCAGTGAAAGGAAATAAACATTTTGTATTGTATTGTTTTGTATTGTAATGATGGTTCTACTGCATGCACAAGACCTGTGGGTTCCTTGTAAGCTATCCATGGATCAAGCGCTAAAAGGGCGATAGAAGGGAAATTAAAAATTCCAGGCTTTGTTATTGCTCTATCGGAACAAATAGTTCTTATATGGATCATAAATGGAATGTTATGAATAGAACAATAAATACTGGTAGGTACAATTGTGGACGTCTGTAACTTTTGTGCTCTGTGTGTGAGACGCCATAATAGGTACATGAGACTTAACTCTGTTGCGTCTCAGATTTGGTCAAAGTCAAAGTCAGAATCAAAAATCATTTATTCAGTAATATCCGCAGGGATCATCTTGAAACGTCTTAAATCTAGGTTATTCTAAGCGCCAGTTCCAAGCCTAGAAAAAGTGGATGGTGGATGCAGTGATATGCCACATGGCGCATCTTTGGGGTAGCCCCTCCGATCTTTTAGTACCTACTCGAGATTCTTCGAGGATGTCTAAGGGGGTAATCAGAGGTATGTTCAGGTAGTACATTTGGTACATACCCACATATATTGCAGTAGTTAGAATTTCATACATGTCAGGTAGCATCGCCGCTGCTATAATACTAAACTGGCATTACGCACATAGATTTTTCGAACGGAAAAATCGATTGGTGCACGACCGTAGGATCAGAAGGCAGGGTCACTCTCATTAGACTACCGGTAATTCGGATGGTGAAATGAAGTAAAGAGTTACCCCTTCCTTTTTAGTATTCTAGTAGTGGCGATGGGTTTACAATCTGTCACAATAATATGGGCTTTGGTGATGGGTTACAACTATTGCAGAATGTGGATATGTGCCAAATGTAATATTTCGACGTACCTCTGACTTGCAAAGGTACTTGACATAAGAAATCTGAGAGGATATCTACCATGCCTGGTCTGTGAGGCTGTCTGATATCATATGAAAACAACATTTAAAATTAAAAAACTGTTTGAAACTGTCGTAACCTGAAGAGAAAAAGACATTTTATCTCAAAATATGGCATATAACATACGTTCCATACAAACAGACTTCTGTGCATAGTTATCCTTATATGTATATCAACCGTGAGGTCACGTTGGTCTTTACTGAAAACCAGCGCAGTTTTACTGAAAACCAACTAGGTGAGGCAGCTATAGGCTGAGTAAGACTCTTTTTCAATCGTCGTCAATTTCAATGCTATGGTCGAGTAGATCTTTGTAGATATTCTGTAATTTAGTTTTTTGCGTTTCTTTCTATGTGCCTATCTGTCAGCATATTTTCTTTTTATTGTCTTTGTGTGGTGATGTATCGGTTTTTGTGTCAAATAAAAATGTAATGTCATTTTTTCTTTCTTAAAGATAATGTATTTTCAAAATAATACAATTATTATGATTCATAATGTTTTGCAAAACATTGTTAAATACTTAATAATTATTTCTACCTAAACAACGTTGGTAGAATGTTATTTATAAAGCCTTGGTTATAAAAAAATATACTGTCCTAAAAAGAGTATACATTCAGCCCACGTCCGAAACTCTGTATTCGGTGGCCTGTACACTAAGCAGCAGTTTTCGACGTAGTCATATCACTAGGGAGTTTATCACAAGTGAATATCCCGGTAAACATTTTGCAAAACGTTGTTAACGACGTCAAGTCACGTCTCAGTTCTGGTTCTGGTCAGCTAACCTAACTTTGAATTTTTTATAGCTCCAAAATAGAACCAGCACTACAGAACCAAACCAAATCAGAAGCATACAGCATAAAGTACCGGGATACGGTTACACGCCCACCGCAAGCGGTATGTGAAAGCTTTGCTAATTAGCCAACCCGAGCTCCCGTCTTCCGTCCTTCTCCTACTACTTATGCGTTTTATGTGCGTGTGAGACATGCGGTAGTAACGCAGCGCGCACTGTCTGTACACATTAAATACCAAAACGTTGGTAATAAACATGAACCCCATTGCAAAACCACCTGATTTTACCCATAAAAAAACAGTGTCAGCTCAAGGGGCTTATAATAAGCTAGCAAGCGCACAACTTCGTCCGCGTGGCCTTTTTTTTCATACCAACTTTAACCATGCTGTACCGTTTTAGGGGTTAAATTACGGGAATTTCATTTAAACTGCTTACATTTTTTTGTCTTTAGACCTTTTTTTTATGGTAATGCTGGAACAAGCGTATAGCCCACCTGATGTTTAGTTGTAACCATCGCCTATAACAAAGCATTGCATTGTAGGTCACGCACGTTAGGTACGTGCCTTACGATGTGCACTACCCTGCGTCCACCAACCTGAGGAATAATGGTGTTAACCTCGTGTAATCTCACCGGTGAACCTCTGATATGACAGAATAAGAATCCATTACTCAAAGTCAAAGTCAAAAATCATTTATTCAGTAAAATCCGCAGGGATCATCTTGAAACGTCTTAAATCTAGGTGAATCTAAGCGCCAGTTCCTCGCGACCAAGCCTAGAAGACTGTCATTATAGTCAGATTATCTTCTTTGTGTCACCCTAGCGATTTAAGCGCATCAAAACGAGTGCTAACAAATTCAACCCCTGACAAGCTGTCGGACGCGGCCGAGACACGATAATCCCGCGGCGTTTTTAACACGTGCAGCTCCGAATACTCCCGGTTTATCGACAGGATAAACCAAAGCCCCGAATATGTGACGGTTTGAAAACCACTCTGGCGTAGACATAGTAAATATTTTGTAATTCGACGCCAAACGAGAAAGAATGTAAAAGCTCAACCCACTCATATAACCTTTTATACACTTGTTTATCCTACCATATTTTAGAAAAGGTTTAGCATTTTAGAACAAGGAGGTAAGAAAGTACGTTCATAATTATGAGTCAGTGGTCAACTCTGGTAAAAAAAAACGTTTGTATTATTGTATGATATGAGGCTCTCATCCTTAAATTTTTTTTTATTCTGTTTTTTAGTATTTGTTGTTATAGCGGCAACAGAAATACGCCATCTGTGAAAATTTCAACTCTGTAACTATGACAGTGGATGAAGCGGGGTGGTGCCTGGTGACAGACGAACAGACAGACAGCGGAGTCTTAGTAATAGGGTACCGTTTTACCCATTGGGTACGACCCCTAAACCCCGACGACGAACCCTAAAAAAATATAAAAAGTGAGTACATAATAAATACAAAACGTATACGCGTGATTGCTTTTTCTTGTTTATCTTTCGCTCAATCAAAACCTTTGCTTTTGTAAAACCATATTTATATAACACAATGATCTAAGAACACAATAAGCAATACAAACACACTTTAAATTGAATTCCGATCAGGATTCAGCACTATTTGAAATGCAGTTCAATAAGCTGACTCCATCCGGCAAATAATCCAAATGAGAACCAATCAAAACAAAGCAATAATATATATTACACTGCAATTTCAGAGCTGAAATAGTACACTGGATAAAGTCATGTAAATATCACACGTAAAACTTTTCAATGCAAAACTAAGAGACAGTACCTCACAAATAGTAATCATTATCAACAGCCTGTAGACGTCCACAGTTAGCCTCCGTCATACGTTTCCAGAACGATTTTGAGGCTTTTTACTAACAATGGCGTCGTTTCATTGGGTAGAAGGGTGTTTTACGTTTCGAGTCCTCGGGTCCAAGTGTTGTCGTAAGAAATTTGATGCTTGATACGAAATTACGAGTATTGTAGTAAGTAATACTATACATGTCTCTAAAATCCCACTAAAACCTTTACAAAACAGAGCTCAAACATCAATTTACTGTATAAACAAGAGCAGATTTCCGGCAGCAGCCACCGTCCGACGCTGCAGTTTGGGACTAGAGAGTGTTGTGTAAATGTTGGCAATATTTATTTATAGTTTATCTTACTTACTTCTAGATGTAAAACTTTATAAGAAGAATTCTACATCCACTTTCTGCTGAGTAAAGCCAGACTTTCCAACTTAAACTCGTATAGGAGTGCAATCTTATTTGCATGCATTACATACGCAGATGAGCTCGAGACTTGAAAGCAACTCAAAGAAAAACTTCCCGCGCCCTAAGGTAATCCAAACTTGTCCGACAACTAACGAACTAGTTGAATTTGCAACGGGTTCCGTCTTTGTGCGCGGGACGCTTCGGTCCAAGTTCTAAAAACGGAACACAGTGATGTCTGTCAATCCCTATCTTAACCTTTTCCAAACTGTTACCTTTTATAAACTGTACATACTAATATTATGGATCAGTATAGAACGAGGTATTTGAAAAATAAATATCAAAAAAGAAGAACTTAAACATGAATAGAACACAGAACACAAAATTGAGCAACTGAAAAATAATATAAAACATCATGACGTGGTGCTTCACCCCCACCTCCTCGCAGGATATTTCTAACAGAAGTGACACAAAGAATGTGTTAAACAGGCATTTATGTGAAATTGATGCACTCCCGGATCGCTCGCACGGGACTTGCAGTCAGTCACTTGTGTTGGCCGTGCCAACAAACAGTATTTTATACTTTTTCTATCTCCCACCTTAAATAAGTTTAACACTTTGCTTAGTCGAAGACCCCGACGTAATATTGGTGACCCTGACGTAATATTATATAATGTAGTACCCTACCTCTTAAATGCTACAATAAATTATTGTAGGGTTATACATTTCTTGTTTCAGTAGACTCGTATAATAAGCTCTTAGTAAAGGGCTCGTCGGAAAAGTACTTCCACCATCCATATTTCTGCCGCCAAGCAGAGTAGCGTGTTCCGGTTTGACGGGGATTTGAATGTAGATGCAAGTCGGATGGAGGATGCTGACGTCAGGTCCGATGGGCGCAGAGCAATGTATCGTAGGGCACGTCCCTAACGAACGTAACCTGCGAAGCAACGCTTTATAATAAGTGATGGTAGCCACTTATGGCCATCGGATTGTTACGTCAGCTCAGCAAGTATGCATCGTATAAAAAATAAAATAATGAATATAGTCGCTGCGTGTTAGATTATTCGTACAATTGACTCTGGCAAATGTTTGTCGGTACTTGGTACTATGAGATCTAAAGGGATATCTACCGTGACTGTAGAAATTGTTATTTAGCGCCTATGTAGTAAATAAACTATGTAGTGCTTTAATAAATTATTATAAAATCTGAGTACAACTCTCTTAGTAAAATCTCTCAAATTTACGTGTAATAAAAAAGTTTCAAGGCCCAGAGAGTGGAAACCCCGGAACTCTTTTACTGATAAGGAGATTAGCGTAACGAGCGCGCTTTATTCCAGCGAACCTACTGCCTTATCTGCTAAACGGTGGATCAGACGCTGACCAAGATATCCGCCTCGCAAATGCGAGCAAAAAATTTTTTTCCAGTACCTGGGTAAGCCGTAATTTTGCTGCTAATTTTTTATGCGCGGTGTAGCACTGGCAGGTGGCTAGATATATAGTTTTGTGTAAATTATTTTACTGTTTTAGGTGATTCATAAACTCATTTCGTCAAATCAGTTAAATTCTCAACCAATTAGTAATTTGTTTAATTTAGGTGATGGAACAAGTACATGGCACACTGATATTGTTTTTTTTTAATACAACTTGCTGATGGAATAAACAGATAACAAAGTATTGATCCGTAGGTCAGGCTCGTTAGGAACGTGCCCTACAATGCTTTGCTCAGCGTCCATCAACTTGAGGCATACTGGTGTGCCTCAAGCCTCGTGTGCCTGTAATTTCACCGGCATATTAAGTGGTAATCACCACCTAAAGCATTCCCTCGCTCTTACGTACGTCAGAAAGTCCTAAGATGTACTGTTTTGCGTCCATCAACCTGAACCTGTTAAGCCTCATATACCTATCATCGGCACCTACACCCTTCAAACCAGATTTTATCAACGCTGTTTGACGGCAGAAATAGGCATGGTGGTAGTAATTTACTAGACGAGCCCTTCATAAGAAGCCCTACTCTACTACTAAAGAAATTTAGGTCTTTTCCGATTTCAGTATTTACAATAAAATCTACACTAAATTAAATCAATACGTGCAAGATGAAAACTTTTGGAACCGGCATCTGGAATTAGAAGAGAGCGGACGCCGATCGTCCGTAAACAGACACAAATTGGCCGATTACCGTAAAAAGCTACGGTTAAAGCCGAATTAACGGATAATACCGAATAATGCGACGAATAAGCGACTGTAGATGTAGAGTAAGGAAGGCTTCGGGTGACTGCAACTATCTGACGTAGAAACACGTGTCGGCTCATATTTAGTTTTAGCAAATCAACTTTATAAGCATTTAGTACGATTCGTGGAAGTCGCTTCTGATTGGTATTTTTATTTGAGTCATTTTATTTAGAGTGACTTGCAAAGCAGTAATTTGTTATAGATGTGTATGTATAGAGCGCTATAGCATAATTTCGCTTTCATATCTTTAAATATCTTTTTTTTCTCGTTATTTTTTATTTTTTATCGTATATAGTAAAATAAAATTAGTTTCCTTAAGCAAAGACGAGTCTAAACCTTAAAAGACCTCTTTTTGTCTGCATTAATATTATAATGCTGTTGAAGCAAGCTTTGGCTATGATTTAAGGCCAACAAAAATACTATGAGTGAGTAGGTAAAGTGCTTCACCGTCGACTGCATCATAACTTAAAATCAGCCCCAAGCTAAGCAGAGCTTGTGTTATGAGTACTAGATGACTGATATACTTAATACAATACTATATTACATGCATAGATATTTTTTATTATGCATAGAAAATACCCAGAACACCCGGAATAAATATTTGCAGATCGTACAAACATTTATCTCAAGGCAGGAATCGAGCTCGCAACCTCCTGCGGCGCAGGCGGACATTCGCCCGCCGTGCCACATCGGTCGTCAAAGATAATATTATGATAAAATATTGTGTTTTTACTAAACTTCGTCTTTTACGATTTCCTGCTTTTATAACTCTCTTCTGGCCCACGATATACTGGCCCACTGGATCTTAAAGTTATATCAACTCAACTAATTCCCACTGAGACCCAGAATTTGTCGATCATCAAACTAGAACGGCTCCTTTACTGCAGTTCCTAACGTCTTGCGCAAGTTATTTGATTGTAATCTTTTCAATCTCGTTTCTCTGAGTAGAGAGCTGCCCAATTAGGCTGAAGATAATGCGCGTTTAATACCTACTGGCGTTTAAATGGTGCTTAAAACGGATTTAGAATCTTCTTTCATATTAATTTGCTAAAAAGAATTCGCCGCCTCCTCGATTCATTTAATTAGTTAGGTATCAAGTTTTTTGCTTGTGTTAAAAATAATAGATTATATCTTGAAATACGTTTTAATTGTTATAAAAATCATTTATTTGCTTTCTTGTATATCCTTACTTAGATTTTGTTTAAATATGCTGTGTGTTTATTTTGAATCTACAATAAAACTTATCTATAAACAAACACTCATACTCACTTTGTGCAGACACTTACATATTGTACTACATAGCACACCAATAAGACGGAATTTTTGGAAGGTTAACATTATTGTTGTAAACTTACAAGAACCCAAGAGAACTTTCAGTATAAAAGAAAAGAGATTATTACACATAATAAAAGTAGTTAGATGTCACGCAAAAGAACAGCTATTACAAAATAACCCAAAAACTTTTAGTCCGGTGTAAACATGTCGTATATAAATTCGAAGTACCGATTATTATTTAATAAATTGAACCTATCTGGCCCACGCTATTTGATACTTTACATTATATCTGTATTCTTTTGTGGCAGCTTGATATTTTTTTTGTGTGATTGCTGATGGCCCACCTGATATAGTGGTCACTATCACCCAAAACAAAGCATTGCCTTGCAAGCCATGATCATTAAGAACGTGCCCTACAAGGCACTGCTCTGCGTCTATCAACCTGAGGCATACAGGTGTTAAAGCTCATGTGCCTGTAATTTCACTGGCACCCACACTCTTCAAACCGGAACACTTTATGCTGCTTGGCGGCAGAAATAGGTATGGTGGTAGTACTTCCCCGGACGAACCTTTCACTAAGAGCTCTACTACTACTAAAATTATACAACTACTAAACTAGGTACTTGCTTACTTACTCTTAACCTGAGGTCGCCATTTTGCTGAGTGACCGCTAGTGGTGATTACTGACAACTGACTGCTTCGGAAGGAATGTTTAACTATAGGACCTAGCTGTAGAAAAACCTTTGCTTTAGTCCATATTCTTAGGAAAAACCTCGCCACCAGATATCTCTTACAAGTAATAAACTTTTATACCTATACTTTTATCCCTTTCAATTTTTAAATTTTACAGGAATCGAGTGCAAAATTTAAACAACGATAAATCCTTGGAAAATGTTCCTTTAACTTTCATAATAGCAAAGCACATATAAATATTGTTCACAATATACAACCTCAAATAAAAATAAAAAAACAAGTGTGATTTAGACCACACGACTGAAGTAAAACTTCTTTATTTTATTCTGTTTTTAGTACTTGTTATTATAGCGGCATCATAAATACATCATCTGTAAAAATTTCAGCTCTTTCTAACGATTCCAACTACTCGATTCTAACTATCACGGTTCAGGAAATACAGCCTGGTGACAGACGGACAGACAGACAGACAGACAGACAGCGGAGTCTTAGTAATAGGGTCCTGTTTTACCCTTTATGGATGGAATCCTAAAAGCTAGATAAAGAGATAAATATAACAATAAAATGTATAGCCAAGTATCACTTTATAACATTGTCAGTCAAGTAAATCTTTTTTACAAATAAATAAAGAAGGGTTACCAATTAAAAGACATACCATACACACCAAAATATATCTTATTTTGATTCTAAAATAAAAAGTTTCTGTGATACGATAGCAAATAGTCAAATTGGGTTAACCCTTTGTGTGTAACTTTGATTTCTCAAAAGACCGCAAGTTTGGAGCAAACTACTCGTAAAGTATCAAGAGCATGCACTAAGAGGTATTATACACGTACGTACCACGTCCGGACGGTAACCGGACAGGCCGCGGTCAGGTGCATTACATATTCATGAGATTACCGCGTCAGCCAGACAGATGCTGAAATATGTACTATTGTCATTTTTGGACCTCATATTGAAGTAACAGATTCGAAAGTGGATTTATCACTTGAGTGGGTGTTGAATACACTGAAACTGGATTAGTGAAAATGTGCCCCGGAATAATTACGATTTGATTATTTAACATGTTTTATTTGTATTTTCGAGCTGATTCTGGTGAAATCATAGACATCACTAGTTCTAAACTTAGGATAACTTTACAGTGGGCTTAAAAAAACATTTCCTATTTTCGTGGGTTGGCCGGTGAAAGAGGGCCGCATGTCTGGCCTAAATAAATTCCGACCGAGTGCATCGCATCCGGTACCAACGACCGGATCAGATACTGAGTAAATAGATAAATACCTTGTATACTGCTGAAGTTTAGGAAAAATACTGACGTGTTGGGTTTTACCACGTCGAAACATGCACACAACCCTTCTGCTTTTATAATTGTACACTTAAGGAGCCGCAATAGAATACAACCAAGAGGCCGCAACTCAATCTGTATTCATGAGTGTCGAATCACTGAAGTCGATGCACTGGTACTGAGGTGAGTGGAGAAACATCGCATCGGTGTGTTCTGAGTCGGTATGCTGTTGATTGTGTCAGCGTTATGCCCGATGTAGCCCGAAATTTTCTCCTACTCTCTCCGAGTGGGACAAAAAACATCAATGGTTTGCATAGACGTTTCGCTAATCTATCGAGACCTTACAATTGAGAAGTTGACCTAAATAAAGGTTTTTTTTTCCATAAGAGTACTTTAAACCAAAACACGAATGCAATCTGTAAATACATCAGATCATTACATGCATAGATATTTTTTTATTATACATAGAAAATACCCAGAACACCCGGAATAAATATTTGCAGATCGTACAAATATTTTCCCAGGGCGGGAATTGAACACGCAACCTTCTACGTCGCAGGCGGTCACATTGGTCGTCGCATAATAGCACGCTGCTTGGCGGCAGCAATAAGCATAGTGGTAGTACTTCCCCGGACGAACCCTTCTCTAAGTTCTACTACTGCATGTTAGAACTTGATAGAATTCACACTCTTCAGATTTATTAATTCTTCAAGCAAATCCCTTCACCCGTAATTCGTGCAAACATTATTAATCGGTTCTTTACACGCGTTTTAAAATTCTTTATTGCCGTGTAAATATTTTACAGGAATAAGAATGACCTTTTCCGTAGCCTGAAACGGGTTTGTAACCAGGAGTTTTAGAATAAGAAATGTTTGTGAATGTAAAAAGTCCTAGGGCTATCATAATTGAATTTACATAATATAATGTATAACTAGTGGAAACGCGCGCGACTTCGTTCGCATGCAGCTATTTTCATACAAACTTCAAACCCCGCTGCCCTTTAAGGGGTGAATTAGGTTGAATTTCAAGAATTCTTTTCTTAGTACACCTCTACGCGTCAAGGCAAATGTACTTTGAAAACTTCAAGTCTCTACGACCAGTGGTTGAGGCTGTACGTTATCTGACAGTCAGTCAGTCAGTCAGTCAAGACAAAAACTCTTTTAAGTTGTATAGATATAGATAGATTTAATTTTCTTGCATTGGTGACCGCAGTATCGGTATTTAGTACATGCTGCTACACAACTCCTGACGTGTTCCCTTAGTTACCTCTTACTACATAGCTCTCTCTCTATCATACCTAATACACGCCTTATAGGTAGACGGTATATTCTTTTACACGTCCTAAAAAGTTATTTACTTAGTTCTATATATTATAATACAAAAAGAGACTATAACTAAGTGCATCCCTGTCACCCGCCTCGAGGTTATCGTTTAATCAGGATTCGATTTGAGTGCGATCGTAAATGTTTACGAGCCCTGCATGACTGTTTAGGTGTACTACGGCTGTATAACAGCTGTACAATGGCTATAACAGCTGTTTGATGCTCAATCGAGGCTTCTATTTGTTCGGAGATAATGAAAATCGGATATAATTTAAAGGGTTCTTTTTATTTGCAGCGAGCGCTTATTGCAGAGAACGGACGCATGGAGTTATTTGGGCTCTTGCGAAAGAAGAATGTCAGGAAGTAATGGCTAGTCGTAACAAAAGCATTTACTAGATTGAATTTTTGATAGATATGGTACCTATAAATCTAATGTATTCCTTAGGGTTAAATCTACGGATTATCCATCGTAAAAAAACAGGAATTTTCACGCTATGTTGTACCCGACCCACGCAAATGCAATTTAACAACGGCGAACGAGCGAAGAGAAATCGCATGATATTTGTAAATTCGATGTCTAATATAATTTTCCTTATCGCATTATGAAAAGTTCAAAATGGTTATAATGAACTAAGATACCATGAAACAAAGTAAATCTTTAATCAAGATATTGCGTGTCAGAAAGTAGGCTGATGATGTTCAAAGCAGCTTTGAATAGCCGTAAAATTACATTAAAGCACAGATTTCTATCTCCATCCGTACAAAAGAGTTCAATATAAACGCCATTGTGTTTGTAAATTAATTATATCCGTGACGATGGCTACAGTGGGCCGCTTTGTCGCCCTCCATTAACGAGCTAACGAGGTAATCGCGTGACAGGTGGCGCTAGTTGACTCATTACAAGTCCATATTCTTTGTTACAGCCAATCAGATGTTGAAATTGCGTTTGACATTTGTAACTGTCATGCCTTGTCATTTTACATTTAAAATTAAGGAGACGAAAGCGTGAATTTGGTTTTCTTTCATCGTTGGAAGAAACATAGCTTGCTTATAGCATACATAATTGTTTTACTGGTTGTATTTCAAGTTCTTCTGTGTAATTTGCATCGAAGTGCTGGAATAATATTCCACCACCGATACGGAACCTGCCAAATCTACACGGTTTCAGTACTAAACTTAAAAAACACCTGTTTGAAAATCAAAAGAAGCAAGAAGATCATAAACACGAGACGAGCATAATATGAGGATATAATGGTTGACTCTATATAGATTATAATGTACTAGCTCTATCAAAATGTAAACATCTTTTATTATTATTATTATTAGTTTTTGGTTTTTTTTTTTTTTTTTATGTGGACTACTTTGGCATTTTGTATTTATATTTTACTTTGTTTTATTTTATTTTTTATTTTATTATTTGTATTAAATTTAGCGTTAGTTGACTGTAAACGTCAACTAACTTTATGCTGAGTTAGGGACCGTTTTGCGACTCTTGCTTGGCTCCTTTTGTTGTTCTTTTATACATTGTTTTGTGTTGTGTCAGAGTCAGCAAATAAATATGTTTTCTTTCTTTTCTTCTTTCTAATTTCAGTGTGTACCTAAGTATTTTAACTAGCATTAGGTATTCTTGTGGTGCAATGTGTAAACAATTAGAATAAGAATATAAGAACTTGACTGACTTGACTAAAACTATGTATAACTATGTCATGTAACACTTGACATTGGAACTAGCCAAAATGCATTACGAAGTAAAAACGTATAAGCAAAGTAACAGACATTACTCAGAGTTAGCTTGTTGAAGTTGAATTGCTGAAAGCCGGAGCTGATCGCTGCAAGAAGCCTTAAGTGTGGTTACACCTGCCCCTTACAGAACAAGAAAGTACATTTCTGTACTTTCAGTTCAACCCCTGCACACTCTAGAGCTGACATAAAAGAAAGAAAGAAAAAAAAAAGAGGACTTATTTGTTTATCCCCAAACTTCACTAATTTCACACAAACAACAAAGTAAGTACACTACAAAATAAAAAAATTGCATTGTAGGTAGGCCTGATATTAGGTGATTACTATCACCTGTAACAAAGTATTCTCTCGTATATCACACTCGTTAGGAACGTGCCCTACGATTCACTGCTCAGCGTCCAACACCCTGAGGCATACAGGTGCGCTTCATGTGCCTGTAATTTCGTTAAATAGGTAAAGATGAGGTGTACATATAACAATAGAATAAATAATATTAAATGAAGATTAAATATCTTTATCTCATGTGCGAGTGAGTTTTCGTGCAAATTGTATACGACACGGTTTCGCCAAAGCTGTAATATAATTATCTATAATATTATTATGTCCCTACTGTTATTACTTCGACGCAAACTCAATATGTCAGCGTCGTATGTCTTCCCACAACAATTAGAGCGAGTCCTCTCAAGCTATCGGTTTCTTGAAAAACTGCTGCCGTCACAAATACGGTTTTGAAATCTTTCACCGCTAAAGTAATAGTCCATTAGTCAACTCCATTCATGAAACGAACAAACTACCACTAAAGCCGGGACTGGCAAACTTCCGTACCCAAAGAGCGGAAACACTCATCCAAATAGCAATCACTAAGGACATTCGTCAAAGCCATACCCAAAAAGGCCATTTACTCGTTGAAACCGTAAAGATCACTAAACTAGGTAAACCCTATACCAGTTCTTCATGACTAAACGTAGAGGAACCAGGTAAGAAACTGAGGTACCACTTGGTTAACTAGGTTTCTACAGTTTCTTCGTGTTGTCCTTTTTCAAAACAGTATGGAATTAAGCGTCAGTGTACTGCCAATCCAAGTATGCAAAGGAAACTATGCCATGAGCACACCCTAAGCAGAGAAAGCACACGCTACTCTTCAAACTAATATAATAATACATACAAACTAATGTGATAAAACTAAAGAATATGTACTAAAAACTCGGCCAAGTGCGATTTGGACTCGTGCACCAAGGGTTTCGTACTCTTTAATAAAAACGGCAAGAAAATCACGTTTGTTGTATGAGAGCCCCCTTTAATATATTTACTTTATTGTGTTTTTTAGTATTTGTAGTTGAAGCGGCAACAACAAACCGACTCGCACTTGGCCGGTATTTACTTTTCTATGCTACAACTAAAACTGAGAACATCACTATGCTACGCCACGGACATAGTGGTATTAGTGGTGCTATGTAATGATCGCCGCTTTTTATCAATACCGGGCGTATATCCTTGGATGATTTAATGATGTCGTGTGACGCGTGGTACAAACAAAAGGAGCATAGCGTTTTTACTCATTTTGGTTATTAAAAAAAAGTTCCGCTTACGTTTTAGAACGTGTGTAGTCCTAAACAAAATTACTTTAATTTTCAAATTATTTTACTTTTCGCTATACCTATAGTAAAATTTACAGGATCACGGAGAGAGTTTGTTGGATCAATGTAGATTATAGCATCGCCGTGACGTGACTTAAAGACGTCCGTCTGCAAGTACCCTAAAATTAAAATTCCGTCACCCAAGTTACACTTCATCACACCTACCCATTCGCATAAATTCTTATTTTATTTCTTTATTATGATACCCAATGTCATGTTCCGTTCCTAACGAACGTGACTTGCTATTGGCTAGACAATGCATTGTTATTGGTGATGTTAATCGCTTAACATCAGGTGGGCCATCTGCTTGTTCCGTCAGCAAGTTATATATATCAAATCAAGCATCCTTTCTGCTACCATTCTATGGCCATTTACCATCGTCTCTTCTTGTCATGTGTACTGTTTATCTCCAACCACGAAAGAGTAGGTAAATTTACCAAGTAAAATTGCTGGGTACTTGTGATATTTCGTAAAAATCCTGATGTGAACAAATTCTCCCGAGGCCACGCAAGTGTCTCAAACGAAATTGGTTAGAAAACTCTAGAATCGCTCGGTATACCTTTTGAAGGTAAAGTAACCCGAAGCGTAAACTTCTATTTAAATTTGTATTAACACATACGTGTGAATAATCCAGAGCAACGAGACTTCTCTACCATCATAGCCTTTCTATTTTGTTTACTTTTCTGTAGATTGATGTTAGAATTGAACATAGCCGGCAGTTTATGTCACAACCGCAAGGGTCAGTGTACATCACTTATTAGATCCGTGTTCGGTTATAGCCCTATTAGCTGCTTTCATACCGTCTAATCACTTTCTAGGAACATAACCGGCACTGGCAAAATGAACCCATAGCCTGCACTTGCCAAGAGACAATTGGGTTTTAAATTATGAATATTGGACGGTGTTTTTTGGTAAATATAGTGTTAGTGCAGACAGTGAGGTGATGACATAAAACAGACTAGACAGTAGTCAAAAAAGGAAAAAAGGAGGGATAAGACAAAGGTAGGTACAGCTGTTACAGTTGGTATATTCTCATATTTTGTAGTCATATCTATGCCATGTACTATAATATAAAATATAATATTATAGAAGAAGAAGTAGAATTTGTGAGGACGTAGGGGTTAATCTCTAGATCTAGTGAACCGATTTTGAAAATTCTTTTATCAATAGAAAGCCACGTTATTTTTAAGTGGCATAAGTTATATATTAACCCGAAAAAAGAAAATACTTTTTTGTGGTAGTCGGATTTGCAAAGTAAGTCGGAGAAAAAACGGTTGAACGAAAACGTTTCTTAAGAACGCTGATAGTCAAAAAGTCTACATAAACTTCAGCGACACTATATGTCTAACTTTAATATTTAGTTTACAAAAAGTAAATAGTTTTTTTTATGTCTTTTACTAACCCAAACATGTCTGTAAACTTGAAGTAAAAAAACTTAAGTGATGGCAAAACGTTAAAACAAAGAAGTTGAAGTTAAATTTATACAAGCAGCAATATACCATAAATCAATCTAGGTATTAAAAAACAAGTGTGTAGAGAATAGAAAAAAAAATTGGAACAGCTAAGCTCAGCTCAGCATGTTCGCTTTAGTTATCTAGTCCAATGTGCAGTGCCATCTACTGGTAAAGTGTTGCGGGAATCAATGCAGGCTCCCCACGGGTAAATGGGCTAGCTTCGTTCGATCATAAAGATCAAGAAAGCACAGCGTAGAACTAGAGAAAAGAACAACTTAGTGAAGCTGGGAGCTGATAGGCGCTGAACAAAATCGGTCGTTCTAGGAACTAGAGTCCTAAGTTCATATGCTGCCCATGGCCCCCACGGCCCAAAAGAGGAAATAAAAGGTTCAAAAGTCCTAGCACCTATCACCTATTGACAAGAGTGTAAAAACACAATAAGGGCGGGTTTATACGGCGCGAAAGCTTTCGCGCGGCGGCCGCGCGGCGGCCGCGCGGCCGCCGCGCGGTTGAAAGATATTTACCGAAAATCGTCTCTATGTCCTAAATAATAACGTTCAAATTCCTACGGCACGAAAGCTTTCGCGCGGCGGCCGCGCGGCCGCCGCGCGGTTGAGAGATCTATACCGAATATCGTCTCTATGTTCTAAATAATAACGTTCAAATTCCTGTCAAGCAGCCAACCGCGCGGTCACTACGCGGTTGACACAAGTAAAATGAAGACATTTGAAAATAATAAAAATGATCTTAGTTTGACTATAAAATTCTCGGAACATGATTTTAACCATAACTTGAGTATCCTCTACACTCTTTGCTAGGGATCAACTTGAACTTTAGTATGCAGTGTTTGAATCGTTTTCAATGAATTACGATCAAGTTAAAATAAATATAATGGATTAAATTGTAATAGAATACTGCAAAATGTGGATATGTACCAAATGTACTATCTGGACATACTTCTGACTACCCTTTTAGACTTCCTCGAAGAATCTTGAGTAGGTACTTGGTACTAAGAGATTGGAGGGGATATCTACCGTGCTTGGGGAATAAAGTCATAAAACTATTTCTTTCTTAAATATAAAAAGAAAGGCTCAACTTTACAGTATAAGAAGGTAGACTATGACCTGATCATTGAGTTGCAACTAAGATGCAAGAGGATTACTGTGGAAGGCTATGTACAAAATAACGATCTCTATAGGGATTCGGGACATTAACATAGAGAGTTTGTCCATGATGCCACTAAACAATATACGGAATCTTCATCACCATAATGATGTCGAGGCTAATCAACTCTTTGATAATCAAGTTCTTACTAGAAGATAACTGACAAAAAACTTTAATGTTAAAAAGTACAATTAATAACAAACTATCGCAACGTAGGACAAAAAAAATATTTTTTTTTAACCTTGGGGTCCCTGGGACCAACAAATTATTAAAGGTTAAGTAAGTCAAAATCATCAAAATGATGCTGTCAGTGAATGATACTGTGGGTAATATTAAATAAGATCATATCTGCTTTTTTCAAACTTTATAGAACCCAACATTATCATCATCACCACTGCTGATCTGGCCCACGTAGGTCTCTACTATTACGCTTTCAGGAAGAACTAATTTAACTTTTGCGCCAACTTCCCGCAACCCCAATGTCGTTGGCTCACTGGATTTTGTGTATTATCTTTCAGTTCATGGTCGCCATTTGAGAATCATTTATTGCTCTGTGGTTCTACGAGATAAATACCCATTGCTACTTTAACTTGCTGATTCTGAAAGCTATGTTGGTGATTTGGTTCTTCTACGGATTTCATAATTCTTGATTCCATCGCGTAGGAAAATTTACATATATTATCATAACATAACTTTCTTTTCTAAGTGAGTGATATTTCAATAGTTCACATTTTATGGAGCTGAGCTTCTATTATAAGAGAGATAGATCAAATTATCCACGGTTTTCAGGTTGAGTGTATCTCAATCACAATACTGCCTGTGGTTTGGTAACCTATAGTGTGAAATGCTTGACAAAAGGGAGAAATATTCAGCCAAGCTATTCTTTCAAATCATATTATATTTATAAAATATTTTAAACCTCAAAAACTGAGATTCATTTACAAAAGAAGAAATAAAGTGGTGATCAGCTGTTTAATATATTTTGAACCTCAAAAAACTGAGATTGACTTACAAAAGAAGATATAAAGTGGTGATCAGCTGTTGTTACGCCATTCGAGCTAATTTAAGTACGTTCGATTTTAGGTCCTTATTTTTATGTTAGCTAAGTAAAAAATCTGCGAGGTTGACGACAAGAAACCATACATTAGTAAGCTCGCCAATGGTATTTTCAGAGTGGTTGTATGAGTGTGGCTCCCCTCTATCAGCCGTAAGAGGCAGAAATAAGACAGCACAAAAAATATCAAAAATGCAGTTTGGGTTGAAATACTAGAAAAAGAATTCAACACGGATCTAGTCCACAGACGGCAGCTTTATCAACGGTATATGTGGATAATCTTTACCAAATATAAGAATTTTTGTCCTGACCTAATAGACAACACACAGCCTAAACCGTAATGTAAACTGGTCGTAGAAACTTAACATTTTCAGGGTATATTTGTCTTGGTACATAGAGGGGTATCAAAGGCAAGGCCCTTACACTCAAACCGTATAATTAAAACATAAAATAAATCATTAAATAAAATAAAAATAAAATTTCAGTGCCGGATATTTAAACCATCAAACTGGATGTTATTCTGCATTAAAATCTCGCATAAAAAAAATGTATTACGATCTTTTTTGAAATCACCCATGAAATCATTGTTCATTTGTTCGGGTAAAATTTTTCTATGCTTGCGGCCACCGTGATTTCAACTCAATTTACTAGACGAAAACGTTGAAATTCCCTGATACCGAGCCAACCGCGCGGCGGCCGCGCGGCCGCCGCGCGGTTGACAACATCAATATCGAATACCGTCTTTATATTCTAGAAAGCAACGTTCAAATTCCTGTCAAGCGGCTTTCGCGCGGCCGCCGCGCGAAAGCTTTCGCGCCGTCTAAACGCGCCGTAAAACTAACAAAACATAATGCAGTCTGAAACGTGTCATGTTATTGAATTCCAACTCTCTAGCGTCGAAGAAAGCAGACAAATTGGTCACCCGGGGAGGCTCTGTTTTTATTTCCATAGCCTATTCACTGCTTGTCGGTAAACCGCCTTTACTCAGAAAGCTGTCACTACGAGGCATTATAGTACCCTGGGGTCTGCTCAAACGAATAAATACGGGTACAGCAGTTAGTAGGTATTAACGTAGTGCTTAATACTCTCTAGACGACCCTGCCAGAAGGGTTCAAATGAAAATAAGTTTATACGAATTAAAGACTTGTATTTGAATGAAATCGGTATTTTGATACTTTTCACTTTTTAAGTGTTTGTGTAACATCTGCACTGTGTGTTGTGTGTTTGATTACCACGGGAACTAATATTTACGTGATGAATATTATAGAGGTTTGTTCTGTGTCAGAGTATTACAGGAACCGGTTGACCACCTGCTCCATATCCAAGTCGTATTAAAAAGAAAAAATATATACCAAACAAAAAGGATTTGAGTGTGCTATGAGTTATCTGGTTCCCACAGTACAAGTCTTGCTTTTTGGCTATAAATATTATAATAATTAAATATTCATTTATTTTTATTTATATGCCTGAAGATAACAAGCTCTAACACACACGGAGACAGCTTACTTCTAGCTACTTTCTAGAACTCCATCGCTGAATTCCTTTGTTTCATAAATCAGGTAACCTGTGCTTTGCTAGCAGTTTTCTGTATAAATTGAGACAGTCTTTGTTGAAATATTGAAAACATATCGCTCCCGACGCGAGATTGTCTTTGTATGTAAACAATCTTGATGGTTCTCTCACCGTATCGTTTTATTTGCCAGCGGGTTGAAAAATAATGTTTTATTCAACTCGTTCAAGATAATAATAAAGTAAATGTATTTTCAGACACGTTCGATTCAGCAACATTTCAGGTTTGCTGAAAATAATCAATTATGAAGAATCTATTCACTTTCCAATCGATTTTGTTCAACAGATTCAATAGCTTTTATGCCACCGTAATACGTTCCACATTAAGATTCATTATTTAGATAGGTAAGCATACGCACTTCCATAACTTCATATCAAGGTTGAGGAAGTGACGAAGTGTTCGCGCGTGAAGAGCAAACTCATCCTGAGGGTCGAATAGTTGAAGTCAAGCCACAGGGTCGATTTTAACATTTTCGTGTTGAAAATACCGACCGAGCACTTGTTGACCTTCATGGAGGAAGATCTGTGGCCTGAGGGAATCGTCTATCGACGTTTCCGGGGTCGATTACCGAACCCTGTCACGCCTACATCACCGTCACTACGTGCTAGTCGAATAAGTATTCTATAAATAAAACTATATATATTTTAGAATTCCATGTACTTATTTATGATTGGGCTCTGTATTATTAACCAAAGTTGCCTGGATTAAACTCAAAATAGATGCGAGGAATTAAATAATTCCAATTAAAAGAGTGAAACTCCACAAAATCGAGCTGTGGTTTCATTGTTTTTAGGTAAAGCTAGAACTTGAGACAAAATAATTACTTACCAAGAACTCGACTCAATATCGATCAATTAATTGTTTCAGCGCCCCATTTATCAGCATTAGTAGAGCTAGCCTATCATATCGGCCCGCTCTAGCAGATTATAGTACCGCCGTATATAAGTATAATAAGTAGGTATAGTTTAGAATAAGACTCGTCTATTATCTTCCCTGGATGGTTTAAAAAGCGACTAAGGAAACGCACCAGGAGAAAGGCAGCAAGCCTGAGTACTAAACGCCGATACTGCGGTCACCTGACTCCCGAATATGGGAGAGGCCTGTGTCCAGCAGTAGAGATTTAAACGTAACGATTGAACTTTCCCACACATAGCTTATTCAATTATAAGCATTTCACTTTACTTTTTTGCTAGACCCCAAGCCTTGGATTCGGGATACTGTCGTTGGTCGGCCACGTCCTCTATTATCAAGAAATATGGCAGTTGTATAGCGTTCGCACGAAAAACGAAATAAAAAATACGTGTACATTGCATCGTGGCACCTTCTATAAATATTAGATTCGTGTAAGGCCGGCGACCTATTCCAAGGCAGAATAAATAAGTTTAAAAACAGTAAAATAACTTTGCGTTTTATCAGAGCCCCGGAAATGTAATTTAAAACCACCAGATTTAAATTATGGCCGATGCAATAGACTAAGCCCTGGTACCTCGAGGTATTAGCACCGTGTTTTGTCTTTTGCATTGACAAGAATTGAAAAACTAACACACGACAACACGGTGTAACAATTTTGAGGTTACACCAAGTTTATTAGTAGTAGGGAA
The DNA here is from genome assembly GCA_947095575.1 of Electrophaes corylata. NCBI lineage: Eukaryota > Metazoa > Arthropoda > Insecta > Lepidoptera > Geometridae > Electrophaes > Electrophaes corylata. The sequence goes on from OX352704.1 coordinate 415,765, forward strand.
GGGGGTAGTGTAACCGCAAAACAGAAATAGGAATGGGAATCAATAATTTGGGAGACTGTAACATTAATACTCTTAGCAGTACCTACCCAAATCCTTTAAACGTAACTAGGGAGATATACTAGATCTTCCTAGTAATATTACTAGGAGGGTTAGTATTTATGTTCTAACTGATTTAAATAAACCAATATATAAAAATATATCAACTTTCATGATTAGTAGACACGTCCGCTACCAAACTTGCAAAAATTGTAACTATACTTGGTCGGCAGTGTCCGCACTTACGTTTCTGAAAGCAGTTTTGGAGACTACAGAATGTAAGTACTGTTTTTGATGTTTTGTGCTGTGCTCAAGACACACGACTCTTCTTACACACGCTTATGAAAATGTATGGTCGTATAAAAGAGACGTAAGTACTATTTGCGAGCGGAGACGCCGTTTAAGATAATTTCCATTTATTAATACGAGTCGCTGGTTACTTTGCTTTTGAAATAATTACCTAGTTTGGTTTTAAAATTGATTACTTAATTATGTATAACAAACTTTCAGCGTGTATAAAAAAATAAACATTCAGCGTGGCAAAATAGCCCTTGCTTTGAGGACACTTTTGATTGGCATTGATTTGGATCTGTTGAGCTATCTCTAGATCGTTTGCAACGGTCTGTAGATAACCGTAATCAAAGTACATAATATGAAACAGATATCATATGTATTCCGTACATACTTACCTATTATAAATACTTGTAAAGAAAGAAAAAGCCGTTTAAATATAACAAACAAACAGGTAACTCAGTATATTAAATAAATGGTATGGGTAATCAGTAAGGTAGGTAATTTGTACGAGTATACCAACGCTACACAATGTTAGCGAGTCGAGTAGCCGATTATTCGCAAATGCCCATATTCAATGAAATTATAAATATTCTGCACTAAAAGCATCCAGGACAGAAGCTGCTAGAATATTCTATACCCCTTGCCTACCGAATTTTAGTTTAGTACACCGAGCAGGGGTCGAACACATTTGGATTGCTTATTTAGGTTGCAGTTGAAGAACTTACACAAATAAGCTTAACAGTAATCTCACATTAATTAAAACACCACCTTTGGTTGTCCTCAGTAGATGTAGTCCGTTAGGTTATGCAATTTATTATTAATTTATTAATTGATTAAAATGCCACTGTCCGTTAAAATGCCGTTAACGGGGATAAGACCAACGGGAATATCGGGAATGAATCGAAATATGTTTGTCAAATGTAGGTACAGCCAGTTGATCATGTAGATTATTGAGAACTAATTCAACCTACGTAGTCTAAAAACATTTTTAGTCATTTTTCCAACCATGATTTTTCATGACCACTGAAGACGTGCATGTTTGTATATGTACCGCAAAATGGGCATGGGCCAAATGTTATATTTGAAAAATTATTTTTTTAACTACATTCTGATAACAAAAGCCAGTCATGTAGGTACAAAAGCCTGTTATTATTTTACGTTTTTTTTTTTACAACTCATTGATGGAACAAGCAGATGGCCCATCCGATGTTAAGTGGTTACCATCGCCTATAAAAGTAAAGTATTGCCTCGTAGTTCACACTCGTTTGAAACGTGCCCTACAATGCACTCCTCAGCGTCTATCAACCTGAAGCATAGGTCTTAAGCCTCATGTGCCTGTAGTTTTGCCGGTACCCTCTCCCTTCAAACCGGAACACAGCAAGCTGCTTCTTCTTTACGGCATCTTCAAAGGAATTCAATTAGATCACTGAGTTGAACTGGCGCATAGATTTAATGCGTTTCAAGGTGATCCCTACGCATATTATTGAATAAATTATTTTTACTTTGTCTTTGATTTTGAGTTGAAATATCTGCAGGGATGTCTACCACCTGCCTAGGGATCACAATAGTCGTGCATATTTTATTAGAACTGTTGCAAGTGTGCAAGGACCGTAAGAATATCCCGTCAAATCGATAGCGTGCTGAGCTGCGGATTACATAACTAGGTACTTATTTGAAACGTACAAAATGTTCAGCACATCTGTAACCGATTTGGCTGCATTCATTTGTTCGAAAATGTTTGGAATTTTGTAGCGTTATTTCAAACGCGGCCGTTAAATGAATTCACAAATATGTTACCGAAGTGCTACTGTTACCAGTAAGCTAGTTGCAACTAAACTTTTCTTAACGTAACCTCTTCTTGGGAAGTTCCAAAATCATTTTTAAGGGTTTGTATGGTTTGTATTACGTCGACGCACGACTTACAGCAAATTATTTTTTTCTGTGTGCCATACCTAGTTGCCATAGTTAGTTTGACAGCCGTTACAGCTCTGGTCGTGAAGTCCTGCCTTCTGCGCTTAGGTGGTGGGCTCAATCTCCGAAAATAAACATTTTTATGGTGAACATAGATGTTTGTTCTGTATCTGGGTGTTATAATTATGTATTTACAAAAAGTATGTAAGTATTATTATCAGTTATCGGTTCCCAAAGTACAAGCTTTGCTTAGTTTGAGGCAAGGTAAACACTTACGCATTGCCCAATGTGTGAATGTTTGTAAATTATTTTTTTTTGATACTGCTACTTACTCTAATAACAAAACATTACCTTGTATGTCACGCACGTTAGTTACGTGCCTTACAATGCACTGCCCTGCATCCACCAACCTGAGGCATACTGGCGTTATCCCTCATGTGCCTGTAATTTCATCGGCACCCACACGCTTCAAACCGGAACTCGCATTGTTCCGGCACACATCACTGCTTGGCAGCAGAAATACGTGCGGTGGTAGCACTTCTCCAGACGAGCCCTTACAAAGAGTTTTTATTACTAAAAAAACTACTACTACTATTAGTTAATAATCAAGCACAGGTACATAACTAAGTGTAAATCAATCAAGTAGGTAAACAACGCACTATTTAAGTACTTAGTCATTTGCTGTCAGAAATACTCGTACCTACTTACAAACTGTACAAAATGCTGGAACTAAATTTGTGCTGATAAAATCATAAATGCCACAATGATTGATACTAAAGTTCACGAGTAATTATATGTACCTCCATATCAAAAAATAAATATTAAATATTATTTTGAATTGGTCTCCGCTAAATCGACGTGTCGTCTATTCAAGTTAAAATTAACAATAATACACCTTAAATTGGTAAATTTAATATTTAAGGTGTATTATCGCTCCAAATCGTTAAACAGTTACAAAAATAAATAATTCATAATAAAAAAAACTATCGTATAAGGTTTACTGTGTGCTAACGAATCTTTTTTCTTTCTTTTCTTTTCCTTCTGCTTACGTTTAGTGAACAATCCTTTTATTGTATTCAAGTTTATTTAGATAGATGTATTGTATACAGCTCCTGTAACATCTTGATAAAATGAAATTTAATTATCTACTGCGACAGGCTCAGTTCCACGGCGGGAGGCGACTCGCTGACAAATATTTGAGGTAAGACACTGAATTCGTTAAGCTTGACTAAAAGTAAATTATTGGAATAAACAGAAGAATGATACCTTTGAATTGGTGTATTTAATCTTCAAAATTTGATAAATGAACTTGACAAAATATTTACAATCTTTGATTACATTCGAAATAATTTTAGTATTACATCAATTTTGATTGTATATTTACGATAATGACAAATTACTGGATGTGTTGGATTGGAATATTATTCATACGCTACGACATTAATAAAAAGTTTTATATTAAGAGTATCTGTTATTTTTTTTAATTAAAGTTGCGTTCTGAGTCACTTGACACTTGTTGTAATTATACGCCAGACAAACTGATATTTAAAGAACTATGGAAAAAGTGAATTTAAGCATCTGTGTGTTCAGGTTGTTTAAATTTAAATATTTATATAGCTGTGATGGCCACTGCCAGCGCTCATTGGTTTTTACCAGATGGTGGTGGAGCCTAGGGTTGCTGCTGCTCTTCGGGTGTGCGGTAGCCGTCGTAAACATCACCATCCAGCGATTCCTATCAAATCCCACCTTCATAATGCAGAAAGAGATACTGAAAATCATTAGAGAGTTTCCTTCTGTCATCGTCTGCCCTGAAGTTTTATTTCCCGCGTGGAAAATAAATCAGTTTCTGGAAAATATGTAAGATTATTTCTACTAGTTTGTAAGTTATTCGCGACAAAAGCGATGGATGAAAACACCGAGATCTACGTGTTCTTACCAGATTTGAAACCGTTTATTGCACTTGTTGTATTATATTGACTTATTTTGCATGAAATATATCAATGCCTGGTTTCATAGACTTTTTTTCAATTCCAAAAAGTGTAGATTTGTGTGGTAAATTTGGTATTTCAGGAAAATCCCACCGAATCTGAACACGAGTTACATAAATAGAACGATATCCCAGCTAGCAGCATTTTTCTCCCCCGACGTGCAGTATAAGACACAAGATCTAAAGAATCTGGAGTACCTTCTGAAGTACAACGCAATGGATGTGGACACCGCTGGACAGCTCCTCACTGGGTCTTGTGAGGAAACCTTGATCAGGTTGCCAGTTGTCATTCATTGTGGTTGAACTAGAACTTTGTCTACGGAAGCGACGACCGGGCCGGCCGAGAAGACGTTGGCAGGGCGATCTTGACACCCACAGAAAATATTGGTGGGAGACCGCCAAAGACCGGGACCAGTGGAAGATTTTGGGGGAGACCTTTGCCCAGCAGTGGGACACAATAGGTTAAAAAAATAATAATAATAAATTATTAAAAATAGAATAGTAATTATAACTAGACGAATGTAGGTGCCAAAACCTCGTGGTCAAGTCTTGAAAAACCGCCAAGAAACTTACGGCTTGGTTCCTATTTTATTTTCTGTGATACTTTTTGCAAAATAATCTGTCTATACCAATTATAATAATCTTTGTCCTGACTGAGAGGACGTTTAATAAAGGTAGAAGTGTGTTAATAAAGGAATTTTCAAAATGTAACCCTGAAGGGGACGGATACAGCGGGGGGTTGAAGATTGTAAGAAAATAGGGTCACGCGGACGAAGATACGTGCGTTTTACTAGTGCTATAATATGAAGAGCCAGTGTGATCATAATCAAACTTAGTGAGGTAAATGCAATATGGAAATAATGTAAAGGTAACCATGCCTATAATTGGGAGGATGGTCTATTGGGCAGAGTTCACTACTTTAGAATGCAATGCAGAACTTGAATGTTATTATTGGTGCAGTTATTACTTTGTACTTATTTAATTGTTTATCCTTTCTCACGCTTGGCCATTGCAGATGTCGCTGGAACAGAGAAATAGTAAACTGCTCTACAATATTCAGCATGGAGCTAACGGGAGACGGCTACTGCTGCGTCTTCAATGGACGATCTATAAAACGGTGCGTGAAGTAATCACGAATTTACACCCAGAAGAAATAAAACGAACCAGTCAGTGACACGAAAAATAATAGCTAAATTATGTTTTTCCCTTACAGACGATATGACAATCATGATAATGAGAATAACTATATAACCAGGTCTGCTGGTTTTAGCAATAGTATGATGCTGGCTGTCAATCAAACTCAGAAACCCTTCAATGTGGACCTCGCATACAAATGGGTAAGCAGTTCTTTGCAAGTCTGTAATTTTTCATATGCCTGATTTTGAATCACCCAAACATTTCCTGGAAGAACAATGTTGAACCTGCTCTCACCACCAAATTCAATTTTGTCAATTAAAATAATAATAATAAATATTTAATATCTCTAATGTTTTTAATATTTTTGGATAATAAAATACAGCCCATGTTACTTTCTGATAATGTAAATGGAGAAAGTTTTTTTTGTGTCAATTTATTACAAGCAATCTATCTATCTTTCTAATCAGCCTACATTCAGCCACTGCTGAGTATAGGCCTCCTATATAAGCAATCACTATAATGATTAATCTTTTTATAAGACTATTAGCTTTTAAGTTTGTTATATAAGTTAAGATTTATAAATTTATTCAGGCTATCTACCACATAGGAAGGTAGTTGAACTTTACTAAACTGTGTTTAGTTTAAGCAGTCGTAAATCATGCTAAATAAAGAACTTTTAAAACATACAAGGTTATAGTTAAGATAAATGATTTCAGTTAGCTCTTCAAAGTAGTCACCACTTCGTAGAATCTTCTATCAACGGCACTCCGCTGAACCCTGGCTCCGAGCAGTGGGCTGCGCTGCAAATGCGGAACTTTCAGATAGAGGAGGATGCTCGCGGCCTAAGCGATGACCTGAAAAGATGTCATATGCGCTCTGAACCGTTGGAGTACTTCCCGTATTACTACAGGTATACACTTAGACTAGTTGACAATGATAAGATAAGTTTCTGATATTTTCATCTGAACGGGTACAGCGGGGGTTGAAGTTTGTATAAAATAACTTCACGTGGGTGAAGTCGCGCACCGGGAGGACGGATGGACAACAGGATATTTTGAGCATTGTTTATCAACACAGTGGTCACTTATTCACATGCCAAGCCTGGTGTTTTTGGTATGGTATATGCTTGAACTTGCAGGCGGTACTGCATAGTCGAATGCGAGATGCACCGAGCCCTGCGGTGGTGCAACTGCGTCCTTAACGTGCACCCTCTGCCCAAGGGCGCTAAGTACTGCCAAGCACATAACCTGCTCTGTGCCCAGCGCGCCAAAGGTAAGGTCTTTTGTTTTTTTTCTATGTAGCATCTGTCTGTCGTCCGACAAACAGTTTTGCCAATGTCAATAGTATAATAAAAGGTTTTTAGTCAAGTCGAATAAGTAAAAAAAATAAAAATCGGCTGGTGATGGTTTTGAAGAAATGATAGCGCTTTTCTTCAAAACTCAAAGAAACATTTTTGTTCAAATCGGGATGCCACATACACTTTTATTTCAATTGAATTCACTTGTGAACACAACATAACACCTCAAATAATATTGGATAAAATACCACAGAGCTTAAAATAACACTAGGAAAATAATTCAAATGAAGCGCTATGTTTCTGCAGATGACCAGAAAATGAATTCCTACTTTGTTTTGTTTACTTGTTTACAGTAACTATCGACAACAACGAATGCAACTGCCCATCGGCGTGTGACGTGGCATCTGATTACGTCTCAACATCCAGTTTCCAGCTGTTGCCTGACTCCCATCCTTTAGACTCATTTTAGTAAGATAATCTGGACATACTAGTACTGACTAAAAAAAATAGGATTAAGACTTTAATCCCTAAGCACGGTAGATATCCCACGGTTGAATTTCAAGAATTCCTTTCTGAGTACACCTTTGTGCATCTAGACGAATATAATCTGAAAATTTCAAGTATCTACGACCAGTGGTTTAAGCTGTGTATTCTATGTCAGTCAGTCACAACACAGATTCTTATAACTGGTATAAATATAGATTGTTGGTTTCAGTGAAGGGCTTAACTTTAGTAAAGTTACAATCGTAAGAGCGTTCTTGGAGAATGGCAATGAGCGTACCTACTCTCGCAGATCTTACTTCAACAGAACAGACTTGTTTGGTAAAGTAATTAACATTTTATTCAACATTTATATAACCTTCGCTACAGTATAATATACATGATTTTCATCAAACGCAGACGCACAGATGGTGGTTTAGTGGAAGCGACCTCGCTTTCTGATCATTTAGGATCCGACATGACCATCATGGACTCTCGAACTGATCACCAAAAATAGATGAACTACTTGAGAGAAAATAAAATGGAATCAAATTATATTAAATTATTTATTTTGCTTGAAGTGTGGTCACTTGGTTTCACACATTTTACCGTAAAAGTTGGCATGCAAAAAAACAAAAGCAGGTAAATGTGACAGCCGTTACAGTCACAGTTTGTAGTAGAACCGAGAACAAACATTTGTGTGTTGAACATAAATGTTTGTTCTGTGTCTGAGTGTTATAATAATAATATATTCTTATATTTTTATTCTACAAAAAAAGTACATAAGTATTCCATCAGTCTTTTGGTTCCCATAGTACAAGCTATGCTTAGTTTAGGGGCTAGATGATGCTGTCTAATTAAAATTCTACAAATATTGATTTATAAAATGAATTTTAATAGTTCAACGTACATTTTCCAGGTTTCAAACTATCTTAACTGTAGGCTGTTTATTTACAGCACAACTGGGTGGAGTTTTTAACTTATTCTTTGGATGCAGCATCCTGACTCTTCTGGAACTAACAGTTCTTGGATTACAGTGGCTTAAGCAGTTAGCTACTTGGATATCTTCAAAAACGTCAAAGCATAAAGGAGAAGGACATTTGAAGATGGCAAAAGAGAAAAGTGAAGGAAGGAAAGAGAAGAAAGCAGTAAAATTTATCGAAACTTCGTAAATTTGTAATGGTTATGTTTACATGGGAGTTTTCAGATTTCACTATAAGTTACTCAAGCACTTTTATAAATGTTTCAGTACCCACCCGTCTTGCCATATTATTCAGATGATTTGTGAGGTTACTTCATTGGTATTTTATGCATGTGCGTTATGTGTGCTCTTGAACTAATTTTGAGATGTAATAGTAACGAAATGCCTGTGGTTCACAATCTGTATATTTATCTAATGGTTTCATGTACAACCGATCACAGAAATAATAACCTCCTTGTTTTGGAGTCGGTTGGTTTGATTTTTAAATTAAAATTACCGGGAAAAATCCAACCAAAATGATGTTATCCAATTAGAGCTTAAGACGGTTTCACAAGTTGTTTGAACTGAACTATAACGTAAGTATTGTAATAAATGTTGTGTTTAGAGTGTTTTTTGTTATCATTCTGTGGTAAGACAAGGTTCGAATGAAGCATGTATTTCATCCAACCTTGTCCTTCAAGGAAAAGCAAGGATCTTCCACCAAGTGACTTTTGCCTCGTTGCCTTTTAAATCAGTTAACATCTCAACGTGCCCTTGAAAGTATTCTTATGAAAGTGCCCTCATAGCAAACACTCATCCAAATGCACTGAACGTTGAATAATTGTAAAAAATAGCCTAAACTACGTCACGACGCCGGTGACAAATAAAACACATGAGACTGTATCGTAACACCTGTATGCCTCAGGTTAGTGGATGCAGAGCAATGCATCGTAAGGCACGTTACTAATAAACATGATCTGCAAGGCAATGCTTTGTTAAGGCTGTGGTATTCGCCAACGACCTTGAGGATTCAGGCGGAGTGGGATAATTTCCCCGCGCCGACCGCGTGCCCCCCGCTATATTTTTACGCTCGCAAAGCGCAACACGCGCTCCTTGTTTGTTGGCAAGGAGCCGCGCTATTATCGTGCTCTAAAAATTTACTCAATATAAAAGAAATATTTTAGTGGTGACACTGGTTTTCCTAAAATAAGTTAATAAATAAAAAGATAATACTAAATTGGCTAAAATAATATTTATATTCATTATGAAATGAAATGAAATTTATTTGGAAACAACATACATGACTATTCATTGGTTAGACAGCATTGGTACCCAAACTGAAAAACCTGTATGATGGCGTACCACTGCCCTCCGCCCGTTTAGCATATGATCATAACAATTTGAAATAATAATAAAAATAATGTTCATACAATAACTAATAACTAACTATGTACTAACTACTAAAACAACTTTTTATAAATTTTAAGCTCAACCTATGAAGTTAAAATAATTTCCTAAAAAGCTTAATTAAAATTGTATAATCATTTCATTAAAATATTAATTTAATAATTTCATTTATATTTACTTTAATGTAATACGTGTTTGTGTTAACTTAAGAAGTAAAAAAAACACGATGCAATAAGTTGTATCCTAGTAACAGGGCGTCAAGTTTTTATGATTTATTTGTCCGTTCAATAAAGGCACAAGTATTCCTAAAATAAGTAAATAAATAAAAACATAGGTAATACTAAGTTGGCTTAAAAATATTTATATTCATAATAACACGATGCAATACGTTGTTTCCTAGTAACAGGGGCGTAGATTCGATTGTGCCTTTCATAGCATTTTTTTATTTTCAGCATCTACATACCATTTTACATAATTTCAGTTCAAAAAAGTATAAAAAAACATGTATATATTTTAATAATCAAGTTTTTATGATTTGTTTGTCCGGTCAATAAAGGCACAAGTCTTCCTAAAATAAGTAAATAAATATGAAGATAATACTAAGTTGGCTAAAAAATATTTATATTCATAATAACACGATGCAATACGTCATATCCTAGTCACAGGGGCGTAGATTTGATTGTGTCTTTCATAGTACTTTTTTATTTTCAGCATCTACATACCATTTTACATAATTTCAGTTCAAAAAAGTATAAAAAAACATGTATATATTTTAATAATCAAGTTTTTATGATTTGTTTGTCTGGTCAATAAAGGCACAAGTCTTCCTAAAATAAGTAAATAAATATGAAGATAATACTAAGTTGGCTAAAAAATATTTATATTCATAATAACACGATGCAATACGTCATATCCTAGTCACAGGGGCGTAGATTTGATTGTGTCTTGGATAGTACTTTTTTTATTTTCAGCATCTACATACCATTTTACATTATATCAGTTCAAAAAAATATAGAAAACAACATGTATATTTTAATAATCAAGTATTTATGCTTTATTTATTGCCTATTATCACGCGCGGAATCAGATGAGTGGTTCATTTTGCCCGGTGAAGAAAGGCACACAAGCCGCTACTGTCAGCTAGGGTGACTTTTATTTCCAAACTACCATGTACTGTAGGGTGTCCCTTATATGGACGAATATAAGTCCCTTATATTTTTTTTTTTGGAAATCGAATTGTATACCCCGTATTTCTTTTTAAACTATCAAGACTTACTTAAATACAAAATTTTATCTGTCTACATTTACATTAACCCGCGAATTTAAAATTTCTGTTTTTAACATTTTTCTATAAGCATATAAATCAATTGAAATATATAAACTTTTTTAACATTATGATATCAGGGCTACTTGTGATTTGGTGGATTCTTATTTCAAACACACATTTTAAAACAAAATTTGATTTTATAGATTACACTATATTTTCTACTCTGTGTGCAAATGCGTTGAATGGACGATTTTTTTATCAGGAAATCATCACAGCTAAGATCTAGTGCTTTTGCTACAGCCTGAAGTATATAAACAGAATTCCTTGTTTAATTGACATCTGTCTAAAGCTGCAACTAATTTAGGCGTGACAAAGTCTTTCCTTCCTCTTTTTGTAGTAAGTAGTTCCAGAACTTACCCTTTGAGAGGTGGATGGCAAGGGTTTCTAAGGTTTTCATCAAGGCTGGTAGGTTGACCGTGATGTCCTTGCATTTTTATAAAATCTTGTGTTGTAAGAGATGACGGTAACCGAAACATATCATCAAGCTCATATCTTTTTTTGCAAATCCTTCCAAGCACGGTGAAGATCCATAAGTTTTTTACACAGGTAGGTATAGCTCTGGTTACAGAGGTTCTAGCCTTTTCCCAAAAAATTATAGGTACAGTCGCCCAAAAAATTGGTTTACCACCCTAAGGTTGAATGCCGCTTGCAGATTCATAGGTGATAAGGATTAGTTTCGCTTGCAAACCGATTTGACAACTTCTATTGCCCTCTTTATCTGATTAAAGATAACGATGATTACTGTTTGTTACGCTGACAGCTGTTCTTAGCTTGAACTTGATGGAACCAATAATCATAAGCTACATAAAATTGTAAAGTTCTGACACAAGGCGAGTCCACCTGTCGGAATTTACAAATTATGTACACTTGTTACTTACAATATGCGTTCAATAAAACAGTTTATTTCGGGATTCGTTTTTATTATATTGTCAGAAAACAAAGCTAAAAGTAGATGTATCCTTTTATTAAATTGTCACAATCACAAGCATCAACGACGCCACAGTCATATGGTGAAATTTAAATATTACGGACTGTCGGTAGCATTGCATTTTGAAGCGCGTCGTTATAATTTACAGCCGTCGCTCGAGGAGATAGAGAGCATAATTCTCCTACACCATCCATAAATCTATGTGGATCTATGTGATCGTGGCACTATGAGGGAGAAATATACGCACTAGTATATGTCTGGACATGAATAAAGACAATCGAGCACCGTATTGGCCATTATTCGTATTTGACCACCCATTCGATACAGCCAATCAAATGATGCTAGTTCGATAACTTGAAAGTATTCTTACCATGGATTTAACTTGCCCTCTTGGGAAGAAATTATGATGGAGTTCTACAGGAAGAAAAAAATATATGTGCAAATCTTTTATTTCTTACAGAAATACAACAAAGGCATGCTAACTGCTTTTCACGTAGTTTAATTGCAGAATATACAGACCAGATACAAGGGCACATTTTAAGACCTAACTAACTGCGTTACTTGTGTTGAGCTGATTATCTAAAAGATTCCCATCTTTTTGATAATCAGCTCAAGCAATAGCTAATATTCTTTAATAATGTAGGCAGGTATATATAATGTAGGTGTGCTCACTTTCCAAAATCTTGCACACGCAAAACTCCGAGGTAAAAAGGCCCAATGGAGGTTATAACTTCTTTCGAGTGATAATCAACGGGCAAGAGGGGCACAACCGATAGAATAAAGGGAAAAATCGAAAAAACAAGAGTAAATTCCATTATTATAATTTAAAAAAATCGTAATACATATATATCTATATTTTTTGTATATATAGATATATATGTATTAAGTAGTTTAGAAGTGGTTTAGGAGCAAAATAGGATAGTCAATTTAAAAAAGTATTTATAATATTATAAATGTTTGTACAATCTACAAATATTTAATTTATAATAAAAAAATATCTATGTTTGTAATGTATTGTATTAAGTATATCAGTCACCTAGAATCCATAACATAAGCTCTGCTTAGCTTGGGACTGGATGATGCTGTGTGGCTTGTCCAGCATTATTATTATTATACTGAAATTATTTAGACAAAAAACTACCAAAAAGGTTTATAATTTCTGAAATAATCTGAAAACCACATCCTCCTGTAAGTTGACTTTTTGCAGTTATGCCAGGAGCATAATAATAATAATTTGTAAATCGTACAAGCATTTATCCCAAGTCGTGAATCAAACCCGCAACCTCCTGCGTCGCAGGCAGACGTTCGCCCGCCGCGCCACATCGACCGTGCATCATATCGGTGGTTTCGTAAATTATTATAGAATACTAGCGGCTCGTCCCAGCTTTGCACGGGTTTTAGTAAGGAACCCTAATTTTTGAAAAATAATTTAGCCTATGTCAACCGGGTATCCTAGGATACCTACGACGAATGCTTACAGGGTGTATACGACTACTCCCGCCTACTTCGAGGGGCTAACCTATTACTGTGTGGTTTATTATTCGAGTATAGTTGTGAAACTGTAGGTATCCTGTACCGTACGTAACTTTATTTGCCATAGTAATGAATAAAGAGTAATCTACCAAACTTATAAAGAAGCGTGAAGCGCGAAAAATTTACGTAAGTGCCTTACCTACGATTTACAAAAAAACGAAATTAAAAAACTAACACTAAATCGTCCATGCGCGAATCGGAGCAATGAGCAGCACAACCTCCCCGTCCGACAGTCTGAGTTGCACTGCCGCCCGTCGCCCGCACAGGGACCCGCGCATTCCATTTCGTATCGCATTCAAGAAATAATTAATTGTAGCTTAATGAATTATTAGTTCGAACTGCCAATTGTACACTTTGTGATAAAAACTTTGACAGATATTTGTGTGAAATAAAAATACTAAAAATCAATACCGTTTAGAAGAAATAACCAAATTTAAAATAAAAATTGCTTCACTTTGGATATTTTTTTCATATAGTAATAATATAGTTAGAATTTTTTCAATTGTACAAATTAAAATTTAGTCTTTAATAAACAATATATATTTTTTTTGGACATTTATATTCACTCATCAAAGAGAAATTACTTGGAGAAAACCTCGAGTTGGCGAATACCCCCACCTTAAGGTAACCACTTAACGTCATGTGTGCCATCTGCTTGTTCTCTCAGCATGTAGTATAAAAAAGCGTATCAGGATCAGAGATCGTTGGCCTGGATAAAGCATTTTCAATTTGTAAATTCAATGACGAAGTACAACAGAACCGATAGCCTTTTGTATGGCTATGTTAATTCCGTAACAAACTCGGAAGGTAATTTAAAATTCTCAGCTGGCAACATTAAAATTCTACGTCTTTGTTTAACTTTGAGATGGAAGAGTACGGCTACATAAATAAATATTGAATGTTAACGTAACTACAGTACAATCTTTCGGTTACCTTGCGACTAGCGATTAGATATTATTGATATGCTATTAGTTCATGCTGACTGGCACTAAGGTCTCTTTACAGAGAATATCGCATGCTGAGATTAAGATTCTGGTAAATGGGGAGTGTGTAGAATATGTAGATGAAGCAAAGAATCTTGGACTAACTCTTGACAGACATCTACGCTTTGAAAAACATGTAGCTGATGGGGTACGGAACAGCTTTTATCGTTTAAAAATGCTTTATAAAATACGTCCCTATTTAAGTGAGGATGTCAGAATTGCCTTGTGCGAGTCCCTCGTCTTATCAAGGTTAAATTATTGTGACGTAGTTTACGGGTCTTGCTTGCTAAGTCGAACTGAAAGACTGATCCAGCGCGTTCAGAACGCCTGCGCACGTTTTTGCTTTCATGTACCCCCTCGGGCCCATATAACACCCTTTTTGAACTCATCTAACCTATTGAAAATGAAAGCGCGTAGGTTTCTACACCTCGCTACTCTTCTTTTTGGTGTTATTTCTTATAAAATGCCTCCGTATCTTTACAGTAAGCTAAAGTGGGCTCAGGATGGGTCTCACTACCAAAAGCGAACTTGTACTCACGTGTTTGTGACGCCGAGACACAAATCTATGGCATTTCGCGGATCTTTCCGGTTTGCTTCTTCTCGGTGTTGGAATGATATACCTCCACCTATTCGTTCCCTTAGTACGGTTACTTCTTTTAAACTTGCACTCAAGAAAAATCTTCTAGCACATCAAAAACAATCGTAGGGTAGATGCAGAACGGTATATACCTACCTACTATATTGTAGGCAAGTTTACATCTGGTGGCCTATCGTGTCGAGCAATCATTATCGGTTGAGATTTGCCGTTCCCTATCATTATTGTGATGAACTGCTTTTTATTACATTCACCTTTCTATGCCACTCCCGTTCAGTTGACTATTTGAAACTCTGAACTCTTGTCTAAAACATACCTTTTTTCTCCTGTTTCCATTGTAGGTACTTCTCTTTTCACAGAATACTGGGACTTTTTGCATAATTGGATTTTAACCACCCTATAAGTATCTATTTATTTTGTTTAAATATATTACTTTCATTTATCTGTATCTTGCGTTCGTGAAGCCACCCACGGGTTTCGTCTGAAAACCAGCGCTGCCTATCATCCATGGATGGTCGGTAGCATTTTGCTGAGACGAGGCCTGTTTGTCGCACCCGGCATATGAGGACTAATCTGCTCCCTACTCTTTTTTTTTTATATAGGTATTTCTTAAAAACTTTGTGTAGTAGGTAGGGAGCTGTTACTTTTACTTTTTTTTTTTTTTTTTTATTTTTGTGTGCGTCAAATAAACTTATTTTCTTTCTTTCTTTCTTTCTTTCTTTATATGGTAATGTATCTTTTTGGATAAAATCTAGACTATGTCGGGGGCTACCTCCTACACCAATGTTACTTCACTCCATATACATTACACTGCATCCTTCACTATGTGATGTAATGTTATGAGCTTGTCATCTCACGGTAGTGGTACTTCCCTGGACGAACTGTTTTGAAAACAGCTTTATTACCAAAGAAATAACCAACACAAGTTATACCTAAGTGTCGTTTTTGTGCAAGTACGCATAACATATAGCTCTTTGGGATATATTCATGCGGTAGGGTCCAACAACAAAAAAATACAAGAGCTGATCCTTTCTCTTGGCCTTCTCAGTCGTGTTCAAAGTAAAGTTTTATCTTGATAAAACCTGAAACTAGAAATCAAATTGGGCAACTGCGTACGTAATACCAAATAAATAAATAAAATATTGTAAAATTAAAACTGCGTGGACTGATGCTTCGGTCGTTCTACCTATCGGCAACTTACAATTTGCAATGTCTGTACTATCCTTTAGCAGTATTTTTTTTATAAATGATATGTTTATCACACAATTGTTTGATAACGATTGTACCACGATCTTTTTGATTGATTTTAAAATTAACACCTTATCGAAACGTAAAAATACCTTGATATATTCAGGGTGGCTGATGGTAGCGACAGTGACTGCCAAATTGTCGACTAATGAATAAAGTTAATGATGATGCCGCACCGCCTACCGAGTATACAGCCTCCATTTAATTAAAATACTATCGGCAACTTTCCACCACTCACAGTTCTACAGCTTACTGAGAACACCTAACTCTTTCATACACAATTTATTGGTTATAAAAACACACAACTTATGTTTGTATTTCTACTTATTAAAAATGTGCCAAGTTGATTGTTACGCTATTTTGATTAAATAATGATTTGAGACTGATATTTACCATGAACAAGTATACCAGAGCCGTTTGTGATTTTAAATGAAATCGCGGCTGTTCTTAGCACACCTTGAAACCACTTTTCATTGCATCCATAAAGAATGTACCTACTTACATATAACAAAACTAAAACGATGAAAAATCTCCGACTTGACACAATTTTAACAGTGAGTGGAGTGAAGTAGCTGTTGTGTGCCGACTGCATCGAACTCTAATCGATAGTCGGTGAGATTAGTTGAACTAATGGCCGCGTGGTGAACCATCGCCATTATGTATTCATGAATGTGTTTAGATAAATTATTTTGGCTACTCCTGTCAACTGCCAGAGCACTAGTGGTAACCACGCCGACACGATCCTAAAGTCGCCAGTTTAATTCTAGCCGTGTTCCATTAACCCTTTTTCTATTCTAAAAATATAAATGCGCAATGCCAGAGCTCTCAAACTGTGAAAGAAAACATCGTGTTGAAACCCACAGCCTGTCGGCTCCGTACATATTGACCATTTATTTCCTGTGGATTAGGATGACTAGGCTGAGATGTGAGAATGGTTAAGGTGCTGGGTAGACCATCTATCACAACTTTTCCATCGTAAATACGCCTATTTACGATCTTGTCGTGTATTAGATACTAGCGGCCCATCTCGGCTTCGTACGGGTTTTAGTAAGGATCCCTAATTTTTTTGAAAATATAACATATATTTCACCTGTCACCTGGGGATAGTGTAGCTTTACAACACTGAAAGAATTTTTGAAATCGGTCTAGTAGTTTCAGAGCCTATTCAATGCAAACAAACAAACAAACAATCAAATCATTCCTCTTTATGATATGAATTATATACATAGATAATAATTGATAATAGGTCACATAGCGTTACGTATACATTTAACGTATATATTTGTCGACAGTAGGGCGGTAGGTAATGAGTCCAATTACTTGGCGCTTCGCATAATGAAGATAGAACCGAAACTTCTATCTCAGATAAAAGCACTGATCCGTTTAAAGTTCCGATCCTTGAGAAACATAAATAACAAGTAACTTGTGTAACAAGACGAAAACGATACGATTTTAGAAGTCGTTATGAATAAATTGTGCCAGTCTGGATTCCGGCAGATCCCAATATTTATGGGCAAACTATGGCAACGAGGGCATTTTTGTTCAAGTTCTGGCAACTCCGGGGACCTAGTAAGGCAGGTCCGGATTTGTTCCTCCCGACTCCATTCGGGGATTTACCCCGAGTTATTATTCACAGCAGGACGACGACGTTGATATTGTAACTTTTGCAATATTTTATGTGGAATCCTGGGGTTCTGTTCTACACGTTTATATCCAACTTTCTGATACAAATTACGCTTCAATCTTTTGCCTAAGAAAGTTTGCGGTAAATTGGACTGTCTTTATTGGAATGAGAGTTGGCCTTTTCGGATATTGTTGAAAGTATCGAAACTTTTAGTGAGTAGTAGGGATCTTTGTAAAGGGCCCGTCCAGAAAGTACTACCGCCATGTCCGCCGCCAGTGGTGAGGGTGCTGGTGAAATTACAGGCTCAGGCCGCTTAACACCTATGACTCACGTTTATTCACATAGGGCTAACGTTAGCTACCTTGTTGTAGTTGTAACCAATGCTTTGGTTACAACTTTTGGTAGTGGCTACCGCTTAGCATCAAGGTGGGCCACGTGCTTGTCCTGTTAGCAAGTGACACAAAAAGTAAAAACTCTAGGTCTCCCTGAATTTGTAGTTCACAGACACAGCTTGTAATAATTACAAAGTTTTACTCTTTGGGTACGGAACCCTAAAAAACGAGCTTTTACCTGGTTTATACTAAGCGGATAAAGCATTTACTATTCTAGTCTAATCCACCCTTAAAAAAGTTTATAAAGGTGAGCACCGAGATGCTTTTTCTAGGCTTTTAGGTTAGTTAGGTATATTTGAACACAAACAGCTCGTAAAAAAGTTTCAAATTGTAGTTTTGAGCACGACTGAGGCTCGTTAGAAGATTTTATTTAAATATAACAATGATGTTCACAACCGCACTTTTATTATAAAAACCTCTTTCAAAAATTCCTGAAAGCCCCAACAGACAGGACGCATCATTATTCAAATTCTTCTTGCGGCCAAAGCACATTATCCTCCGCAAACAAACACAAAAAATGTTGTTTTTACTAAACGAACAATTTGTTCCCTTTGTACGGCCCCAAGGCATGTGTAGCAAAAGGCGGAAAAAGCACAAATATTTTACACCAATGAGGGAAACATTCGCAGCGAGGTGCAAAACAATAAGGTTTTAAAGGGCCGTGTCCCTATGCTCCCTTTTCGAGGATTTATATTGTGAAACGTACTGTTTCAGTAGCCAGTCAAGCCCAGGAGCTTGAGATCAACTTCTTACCTCATGCTCGTGGCATCAAAGCAAGTCCTCGTTACAAAGCAAAAGAGACAAACGCAGTAGTAGTAAATTTATCTGAAACGTTTCTTGCATTATCAATCATTATCATCAACCAGGCTACACATGCATGCTTGTCATATGAAAGCGATCACTGACTCCGGAGCTATGTTTAATCTGGTGTTAGCTCTGCACTTGCATGTGCCAGCAAAGTCGGCATGTTCCACTTTAATCTAATTTTTGTGCTTTACTAGCTGCCTAGATCTAGCCACAAACATTAAAGTACATATTTTGTTTTGTATTTACTCTCTCTTACACGTATAACTATACCGTTTTTATATGGCTTGCTGATGAATCAAGAAGATTCCCACCTGGTGTTAAGTGATTACCACTTATAGCAAAGTATCACCTCGTAGGGCATCTTCGTACGAACGTGCCTTACGATGCGTCTAATAACCTGAGGCACACAGGTGTTAATGCTTGTATGCCTGTAATTTCACTGGCACAATAAGCTGCTTGGCGGCAGAAATAGGCATGGTGACAGTGCTTCCCCGGACATACCCTTCTATAAGAGCTCTATTATTGAATGTAATCGAGCGCTAAAAAAGCTAAAGCTACATCGCTTGATGTGAAAGAGTTACTGCCAGCTCCTGCGCTATGTTGTAATTCTTGCATGAGCTCGGCGGTCGCGGTACACGCACGGTCGCTTTGCAACCTTTATGCGTAACTGAATTTGTGTAATTTTGTCATGTAATCACTCTTCGCTGTTTTGTTTCGTGTGCCTGCTCGTGAGCGCGCTTGTTTTACATGGAAATCTATTCATAGGGTTTTGCGTTCTCAAATAACAATATTGTTGATGGAATTTTGTTGATAGTTATAATGAGATTCTTGTTATTATTTTATAGTTCAGCAAAAGCTTATAAGTTCCTTTGGTTTGGGTGAGTTACACGTACGCCAACACCTCGCAAGCAGAATCACCGACTACACCTAGTCCTTTCTAAAAAACTAAATTTTTGCTTATTTACCAACGCAAATAAAATAATAATTAGTTGTTGGTTGGTTATCAAATAATTGTATATTCCTTCTAATTATTTTACTTATAATAATAATGAGCACTCTACATCAAAAATCTTTATTAAAAATTCACTACAAAGTGTGGCAATTACAGGCATTTACAGTATTTTGCTTTCTTCATTACTTAGAGTATAGGTTTTCAGCAGCACATTTCCAATGATTAATTCCTTTCAATCCGTGCCGGGCGCCGATACAACTTCACCGGGAGCTAATAGCGCCCTCGTGATTCGGCTAAAACATAATTCGATTTACACGTGCCTGACTAACCGAGGTGACTTAACAAAACCTGTACCTAGCTACAGTTTGCGGATGTTACTCTGCCCAGTGACAATAACTTGTGAACATTTTCACATATCATCTAAACCCAAACTAAGCAAAGCTTGTATGGGAACCAGATAACTAAGTAGAATGCATAGACTGTAATTTGTAATTTGACAAAGCAAATGAAAATGACTGATAGAATAATTATATCTTTTTTTTATACATACATAAAATACAATTGAGTTTTGAGGGGGCCCGGTTTGGTATTTACAAATTTTAATTAATTTAATTAGTGTTTTAATTTTAATTAATTAGCTTAATAATGTAGTTATAAGTAGGTACACATTTAATTTTTGCATGCAAAAGTGTGGATCTAAGCTAGATATTTAAGTTCTCCGTGTACCACATTTCAAGCAAATAAATTTCATTTCATTTTTTTTTATTTCATAAAATCGCAAGGTTTGCAAGCACAGCTTTAATTCGTATAGTTACCGGCAAACAAGTTGTCCGCATACTCACTTGATTAAATAAATAAATGTTGGCAGACGTTCACAAACTGATGTTTAGTCTCTAATTACGCAAAGCTTGTACAATGGGAACATAACCGATAGAATATAATATTCTTTGCCTACCGTGAGCTCTTAAAGCCTTCTTGGTCCTCCAACCTCCTAGCGTTTCAGTTCTACCTTAGACAACATACATTAGAATAGATTTTATAGCTCTGGCAATACTGACGGGATTGACGGTACTCTGCTTGACCGACAAGATGGCCGATACTCTTAAGCTCAGCTAAGAAAAAACGGTAGGGAAAACGTGGCAGTCTGTCGTCGGATCGGATTGGAGTCGGTTGATAGTTTTGTAAAGTAACCTTACAAGCTTATGTATTGTACCTTTTTGTAATCAAATCCAATAGTATTTGATATTGGATTGGTTTTGCTATCCCTTTCTTTTAGATGTGAGACGTGATGACTTGGACTTTGACTTTATTAGCATTTGTTTTTCCTGACCACTTAATCTGAATATCTTTAGGATAATATAGGAAATAGGTGTCTTCTAGACCGCCCTGTTCCATCTTCGGATTCATCACTTACCACCAGGAACTGATTGTAGGTAAAAAATTGTCAATACATAAGTTTTAAGGAACCAGTATTAAGTCATTACTTCCTCCTTCTCGTTTCTCTTTTCTGGTCTATTTATCAGGTAGCACTAACTTGAAGTGGTATTTTCTAAAACAGACAAAGTTTGGGCGATGGAGGCCCATCGTAGGGTGACCACGACCGTTACTATTGACACGGCCATCGGAATTCAATGTATTATTCAGAGTTTTCAACATTATTTAAAAAAAAGCCTTGAAAGAAAACAAGAAAATTCTAACAGTGTATATATGATAACAGTAATTCTATAAAGTAAATGCAATACTGGACACCTGGACTGGGTTAATTATTGTTAATCGTGGGTTAAAATGTATTTATATTGGCGTGCAGAGATTGCTCTGCAAACTACAGACTGCATAAAAAAAAATCAAAATCAGCCCTTAGTTGTTATTAGGTAAGAAGAGTGCAAATAAAACTAATTTTTTTAAATTGACATGTTAGTAGGTAATAATAAGCCGTGGAATTAACTTCTTCAGTAAAGTTATTAGACCCAGTTATTTACCATGTTCCTAACAAATAACATGGTAAATTTGACGTTTTAAATAACTTCAAAGATTAAAAAATGTTCCAAAAAAGTTTGTGCACGCGTGGTTTACTATTTGCAGACCTACTAGATTTACCTATGTTAGTTAAATTAGTGAGTAGCTTTGAATAAACAAATGCTTTTAATATTGTTTCTTGTAATAATCCGTGATCTTGGTCACCCCTTCTTTTTCCACGAGTAGGTATTCAAGTCACGCGCGCCATCACTGAAAGGTGCCCAAGATTGAATAAAGATGGCGGCCTCAACCTGGGGTTATCATCGACCCCGAATAAACAGACTCTTTGGAATACTGATTTCATTACACATATGCGAATTATATTTCATAGTTAACTTATCGGATAATAAATTGTTCTATAGTAGACTGCTCGTTTCCGTCCGTAGCTAGCTATGTAATGAAATGAAATTTGATTCATGCATAAAGTATAAACGCGTGAAAGTAAATAGAAAATACACATACAAAAAAAAAAAAATATATATATATATATATATATATATGTAATCTACATTGTGGAACACTGTTTTTCGTTCTGTTCTGGAGGAGGGCGCTGTCACTGCTACTCAGTTTTTAACTTTTGCAGTTGTCAACGTTTTTCATATGTTATTTGTAAAATTTGTTTCTGTTCCAATAAATACATTTTGAATTTGAATTTGAAAAAAAAACATTAGAGCGACTAAAACTCAATTCGGGTTCTTATTTCATCACTTCTTCTAGGCTTGGTTGCGAGGAACTAAATAAATAAATAAATAATGCTGACAATCCACACATTAGCATCATTAGCCCCAAGCTAAGCAGAGCTTGTGTTATGGGTACTAGATGACTGATATACTTAGTACAATACATTACATACATAGATATTTTTTATTATACATAGAAAATACCCAAAACACCCGGAATAAATATTTGAACCCGCAACCTTTTGCGTCGCAAGCGGACGCTCGCCCGCCGCGCCACATCGGTCGTCAACTGTCGTAACTGGCGTTTAGATTCACCTAGATTTAAGACGTTTCAAGATGATCCCTGCGGGTATTACTTGAGTACCTAAATGCTTTTTGACGTACTGAGTAAATGCTTTTTGTTTTGGTACTCGATACATTACTAGTTTTGTAAGTGGGTACCCAAAGCCAAACCAACCTGCTTTATGTTATTCATGATAGAGATTACCTACCAATATTTTTCCTTATTTTTCCTCAGGATCCTTACAGGATTAATTACAGGCACATGAGGCTTAACACCTGTATGCCTCAGGTTGATGGACGTAGAGCAGTGTATTGTGTGTTAGGTTCCTAAAGAACGTGACCTGCAAGGCAATGCTTTGTTATAGGCGATGGTAACCACTTAACATCAGGTGGGCCATATGCTTATTCCATCAGCAAATTGTATAAAAAAATAGCATTATGGAAACCACTAAGGCGTAAAGACACACAGTGGTGCCATGTTAAAGGGTTACAGGTACCTATAACGTTCGTTAGGAACGTGCCCTACGATGCACTGTCATGCGTCCATCAACTGGAGGCATACAGGCGTTAAGCCTCATGTGTCTGTAATTTCTAAGCCAGGACCACCATATCTATACGTTACATACCTACTCCTTAAAACAGCACTGACACCAGTCCTGTGTATAGATAGTCACGTAATAGAATGAGATGGTTTTTTCAGTTGGCAACGTTTCATTAACAGCCACCATTCACTGTAGGTCAACCTTCATTTGCGTTAATATGTATGTACAATTTTGTTGTGGTAACCAATACAAATTATTAGAAAACAATACATATCTGTTTGTAAAAGGTTTTTTTTTGTTGTTATTAATTACTCTGTTGTATTTTACAACACACTTGTATTGCACATGACCTACGTTCATTATGATATTGTCTAGTTTTGTGTATTTAAGTAAAGAAAATATATAAAAATGCACCATGAGGTAAACAATAGATGGTATAAATGGTGGTTCGAGTGCTGGCTGCAGTGTCACTAGATCTGCGAACGCTCCTAGGGACAGGTGCTTACAAACATGAAGTTTGCGGCAGGTGCGTATTCTCAACACATTTGAAATTTTATTAAGTAGCACATATTTGGAAAAACAACCAACGTTGTTTGAAAATGTTAACTAATAACAAACTATAATTATTTAGTTTTGATCCATTTTAAAGAATCATCCCTACCTTTTTTGATTATTTCTGTTCAAGGTTTAATAATATTGTCAGCATGCATGCCACACTTGGTGTACGCTGATGCAGCAGCCGCCGCCGCCGCCGCCGCTGAAGGAGACAGCGCTGCCGCTGCTGCTGCCGCTGCTGCCGCCGCTTCAGATGGGGTTTTGGTACCCATCCATTGCGATTGTCCAAGCATCTACGATCCAGTATGCGGTACCGATGGCCGTACTTACTCGAACGAATGCGGCCTGCGTTGTATCAGTGAATACAACTGTCGGAACGGGCAACACGAGATCCGAGTACACCACAAGGGCGCGTGCCCTACCATGACTTGTTCATGTCCTAAGATCAAAGACCCAGTATGCGGGACTAACAACCATACCTACCCCAACCAGTGCTACCTCGACTGTGAGAACTCTATCCGAGCGCAAAATAGTCTCGGGCCCATTTGCTTAAAGAATCGTGGACCATGTCGGAAACCAAGATGCGTTTGCCCCAATTACATAGCCCCAGTGTGCGGAAGCAATGGCAAAACCTATCGGAACGTATGCATAATGCAATTCTACAGTCGCATCAACCTAGAACATTGTCTGCCTCCAATCTATGTCAAAGAGAAAGGCGCTTGTAAGAAAGAAACCTGCACCTGTCCAAGTAAGAAGGAGGAGCTGTGTGCCAGCGATGACAACACCTACTATAACAAGTGCGCGCTTGACTGCCAGAACTGGAGACGCAGCCAGCTAGGAGAGGCTCCTTTCACCATTAAGCACCGAGGCAAGTGCCCCATTAAATGCATATGCCCCGCTGTATATGCGCCGGTGTGCGCCAAAAATAAAGCTTTACAAAGCTTCACCTTCCCTAACGAATGCGAGTTCTTGTGTGAGAACGAAAGGCGCAAAGCTGCTAAGCGGCCACTTCTAACTTTACGCTGGAAAGGACCATGCGATTGCTACTGCTCAAACAACTTTAAGCCCGTGTGCGCCACCGACAAGAAAACCTATCAAAACAAGTGTCAACTTCGATGCCACAACAGGAAACTGAACCAAGACGGGTACAGAAAGCTGGGCGTCATACACTCGGGCGTGTGTAAGAAGAAGTGCGATTACAGCCACTGTGATAAAGTGTACAAGCCGGTCTGCGGCAGTGACCGCAAAACATACTGGAATGATAGCTGGTTGGTCTGTGCAATCGCCTGTCGCACTGCTGATGGTTACCCAAACACTCTTTGGAAACTCCATAATGGAGAGTGTCATTAAACCTTGCAGCTCCAATATATTTCGTTCAGATGTATTTCAATTTCGACACAAGATTCAATAAAATATGCAAATCATCTCAATGCGAATTGGCTCTTTGAATTAACTTCACTCCATCTCATTCAAACGGAGCTTTTGTGGCTAAATACGTCCTATTTCAAAATTAAATTCCGAGTATTTTTTTGTTTTTCGGGACGAGTAGAGTTCATTTCTCAGAACCTTTAAGTATTATCGGACCCCGCAGTTTTTTCCTCCCATCCTCCCACCCTCCCGATAATCACCGGAAACCGTAATGATCACGGACATCTTCATTTTTTTCGTCTATCCTTGAGGAAACCAATATTCACCCTCGTAAAGTACATCCGTAAACCGATACAAGAAAAAATAACAGCAGTAGGTAGATAATAAAGTTTTGAGGAAAAATAGAAAGCTAAAAGGAACTAATGAGCTTCAGACCATGGAAAATGTTGTGTTCGATAATTATCAGTTGTCCAAGTCATCTGCCGCCGTCACTGTTCAGTTGGTATTAGCTCTGTCTTCTACACTGTCGGTTGTGGGTTCAATCCCCACCGAGACCAAAAAATTGCGAGATTACAGATTTCAAAACTATAATTTCATCAAGATCATCAATATCAACAATCAGTAGAGGTCCACGGATGGGTATAGGCCTCCCCACACGTTTCCAAGCCCTTTCCATGCTTTGACTTCACGCGATCCTGACAATAAATGATAATAATAATAATGCTGGACAATCCACACAGCATGTCGTCCATCCATCGGGTAGGAGGCCGTCCAACGCTTTGTCTTCCAGTTGGTGATCGCCACTCATGAACCTTTATTTCCTAGCGGTTGTTAGTTCTACGAGCTATATAGCCTGTCCATTGCCACTTTAACTTGCTAGTTTTGATAGCTTTGTCGGTGGCGTTCGTTCTTCTACCTTGGATTGTTTAGGGTATAATTTATTTTGCATTAGTTCCATAGATATTTTTACAATAATCCAAATGTCTGTATTGGTTTTTTCCTTTGTTATGGTGCCACCTTCGCCTCTAGGAGTGCACTGTCTATTTAGTACTAACCATGGCTAAGTGCTTACAAAGTGCTCCGACAATGCCTTTACTAAGTGCCACTAGACTACCTGGAGATTTTGCAATGATGGGAACTATGCCACCGTATCGTTACAGGCAGGTAACTACAAAATATTAATCACATTCACAATGCATAATCATCAAATTTATTGTTGTTTAAAACCATTTAGTTGTAGTATTTTTTAAAGTTAGGTATTTCTTATAATTGTAATTTTTTTTTGTACATAATGTTACTCGCTCATTATTTTTTTTATCAAGCTGTCTTCACCTGTAATTGTAGTGGCACTTAATTTAACCACTTGTGAATGTATTTTTCTATTATTATATTGTATTGGTGTACATTATGTTGGTGAACAAATAAATAAATTAATAAACCACTTTAACTTACTTTACAACTTAGTTAGTAGTAGCTCTGCCTTCTGTGCTGTAAGTTGTTGATTTAATCCTCACCAAGGATAAGCATTTGTGTCATTCTGTTAAGGTGTTATACCTTAGGTATTCTAATTATTTATTTACAAAATCATAAGTATCTTATCAGCCATCTGCTTCCCATACTACAAGTTATGCTTAGTTTGGGGCTAGATGTTAATGATGTAGTGTCCACAAATATTTATTTAATAATATTTCTAATTGACCAATGTAATAAATATACAAAGATTTTTATATTATCCCAAAAGTTATTTTCCTCGAGTGGGATTTGAACCCACGACCTTCCCCTTGATACGGGGATGCGATACCAACTTCAAATTAAAAAAAATATATATATAAATAAATATATTGGATCTCTTTTAGAGTTGAATGAACAATGCAATTAAATAAAAATTCAAAATATAGTGTTTTTTGTGCTATAATAAATAATACTTATCTATGTTATCTACCTTACGTATTTAGAATAAAGTATGTAAAATACCCAGACAAACAACCATATATTATGTTTATCATCCAAATATCTAATCTCCGTGGGGATTGAACCCACTACCTTCAGCGCAGAAAGCCAAGCTGCTATCAACTGAACTGCGACGGCTGTCAAGGCCTGTCAAATATTAGCGGGTCCAATTATAATGTACGAACTCATGGGTTCCGGGTTGTAACTCGACCTCCAACGACCGAGTCAAAGGTTCAGGGGGCTTCAGGATCAGGGTGAAGGGTCCTCTAATTGGATGGCAACAGTCAGTCAGCAACAAGTTGAGCTTTTGTTTTTTTTATGCCGTGTAAGGTTAATGACCAGTTACCTGGTTTATCACGAAAAATGAATAACAAAATTCATATTAACGTTTTGTAATATACTTAGACCTGCTTAGGTTACAAATTTATTTATCAAGCTTTCTCTGCAAAAACCTGTTTTATATAACTACATTACCATCTTCTGACTGACCCTATCTACAGGAAAGACTGTGAATATTGTTTGTGAACTTCGTCACCATGTTTCCTTCACCGTTTGAGAAGTTTTCACAACGCTTTTATTTTTGTTAGAGTACTTCGTTGGATACCGTTGAGAGTAAAGGGCATTCTCCTTTGTTCCCGTTGAAGTGTAATCCCGGATAATAAAATGAGAATTAGGGAAAACTGTTAGCGCCTGGTGCGAGCACAATAGCCCAAGTTCCCCGGCCGCGTTTGCAAACTGCGCAGGCGTATTATTTCAATTATTATTGTTCCCCACTTCATAAAGTTTTCTTTCTATTTCACGGCCATTTGCGTTACAATCATCTCATTTCCTCGCTCGGGGTTTCAGCAATTAAAACATTATTTTATAAACGTCAGCTGAAATCAGACGTTGATATATAATGTGAAATAATTTTACTTTATGTAGTTGTGTGTAAAATGAAAAGTCAACCAAATTCTAAATGATTTTGAGAAAACTTTTGTTAACACATTATTTCATTTTACCTACTTGATAACGTACCAAAAGGCTTGGTGGAACTTCTGAGTTTTAAAATGTTTAAAGTCATTATAGTAAGTTTAGTTGCCTTAGTACAATGTGAGGACACCCCTCCCACTCCACTCGGTAGTGAGATAGACTATTCAGTGATAGCAGGGGAGGCAGAGAGAAACAAACATGACATTTTGACCTTTCTGAACCAATCAAAGGTGAAAGAAAAATACAAGAAACTATATCAGTGTTTACTTGATAAGTTGTTGAGTAAGTAAAGACATTCACTGTTCGTAATTGAAAATATTAATATATAAACGGTTTCCTTGTACTGGAAGTTTTGTAAGCACTTTTTCAGACATTTAGGTAGATTGGTTTCAATAACCAAACCAAATATAGCTGGAAACGACTACTTGCATTCACATGCAATATTTTGCCCCCAAAACCTCTCATTATCTAAACTTTACAGTTTACTTTAGCTAGTTAAGCCTGGCTACTTGCACAGATTACAGAAGGAAGTAGTACTAGCCAGTTACACGCGACCGTCTTACCTGTTTTGGCTTGGTTCCTACCGTTTTCTTTTATGATTGTTTTCACAAAATCGTGAAGCTCCAGTGTGATGTCAATCCAACTTAGTAAGGGCTAGGCAAGACAGAAACATGTAAAGGCAATTATGCCAAGAACATTATCGTCATAATAATTCCTAAGTAGGTACTTATTACGCGTTTTACACGCTTTTCACCTTACAGATTTTAATGTTCTGACTCGGAATCAATAAAATTATTGCTAATAAAATAAATAATAATATTTTTTATTTTTCCATAGGTACATGTGGGAAAGGAGGGACTGAGATAGGCTTAGAAATACATGCGTTACAGGTCACCAGTGCCCCCACTTCCACAGATTGCTCATTGACTTATATTCAAAAATACCAATGTTTTATAAGACACGACCTTTATACAGCCGCTAACAGAGTTCACTTAACAAAACCAAGTGTCCCCTGAATAAGTTAATGATAAGATTGGCTAATTTGTTTCACTTTGTTTTTTTTTCAGAGGATGTTAAAGATGTTTCCAGAAGAGGTAAGATCATATCAAAAGCGAAACAATCGAAAGTCTCTATAGCAATTGACTGATTTGCTTTCAATGTTTGTATGTATGTACCTACGTTTGCACTACTTTCGAACTGATGATTTGATCTGCATGAAATTTGGTAGGGATATGGGTTGTTAATGAGAAATTTACTTTGGTATACATAAAATCTTTCGTTTTAATAACTTAATAATTCAGCTTAAATTGGAAATTATTGATGCAATTTGACGTGTTTTTGGCAGGAATTTTTTACATTTATTATTTATATAGGTATATAAATAATCCACATCATAAATAAATATCTTGTGGCTTTAGTTCGGGGCGAACTATTATAGTGATAAGTCAAATATTTCCCCCAATCAAAAAGATCAACTTACCACCAGGTTCCACTCGGCGTATTGTCTCTGGGCAAAACACTTCAATAGCAGCTGTACCGTGGCAAGTGTCGCTCAGAGAAAAGACCTACCCTATCTGTGGAGGCTCTGTCATCACGGAGCTGTGGTGCCTGACCGCTGCTCATTGCTTGCTCAGGTATGTAGGTCTTGTACGGTCTTCAGATATTACAATCTCCAGAAATCAAAATAATGTAAGCAACAAATGAATAAAACAGACAAGTGCGAGCGGGTTTTGTGGTCTGGGGGTTACATGTTGTTTTTTTACGAACTGCAAAAACAGAATCCTAAAGGACCCTATAATTTACATCGAATGGCACATATGACTTTTATTTCCTTCCCTGCAAGGTATTTTATATCGTATTTGTTACATCGAAGTGTTTCGTGTCAATAACTAAACTCGAACAGCCTATCAAAGCTCCCAAGACAACATTTCTCTCTCCAACATCCTACTCTATCTTCGGCAGAGCTACCTAAGTACGAAGGTAAGTATATCATTGGTGCTACGGGCTAACAAGAACTGGAGGCACCTTTTGCATTGTTGCTTTGATTTTAACCGGGGGGAAATCTTTTTAAAGCAAAAAAAAAGTACTTTTACGTCGCTGGTTACGTAGATGCAATAAAATGTAAAACTTCATGTTATTCAATGGGTTCACTAGTATTAAACAAAACAGATTACATATTTAAAAACAAAAATTCCAACTGGTATTAAAAAATAGCGTAAGCTTATGTAATCATAGGTTTAAAGATGATCAAAATAAAATAAAACTCAATTAAAAACTAGTTTAAAAAAGCTTACAATACCGTTGCATTGTCCATTTGGCGGCAAAACGCAACGATAGCGCATTCTTATTTTTTTTTTGTAGCAGCGATATCTAGTTATATTTTCAGTAAACTATTATGTATTGCTTGAACTTCTTGACATTTTTTACCTGTAGCTGAAAACTGTCACGCAATCAAGACACATCATTTATCAAAATCTATCAAGCCATTAAGTTGTTTGTTACTCATATAAGAATGTACCCCATTGTGTATGTGTAATAGAAATGAAAGAAATATTTTACAATATGCACATACTACTACTGTGGCAGTCAGGTAAAAAATGTATTAAGTAGGTACCTACCATCCCAATGTTTAGTATGAACAGTCCTTATAGTTTCTGAGTAAAACGGCTGTGCCAAACGATAGACAGACGGACAGGAAAACCCTATTCCGAGTTCTGTTAGACTTCGGAATTTGGGAGGCTAGAAAATTGTACCTACTCTAATACGTACCATTTCACATTTAGAGGTAGATTTTTTAGAGGTGTATCGCGAGAGCTATGATAAGTTCGTTTTTGTAAGAGCCTTGCGAGATAATGGTCGTGAATGAGCCTATGACACGGGTTATAGATAGATAAAGTCCACTACCTCTTGCAAAGATTCAGAATAATTTATTGACTTTCGTAACCCTCACATTATCGTCGGTGCATCAGTCGTCCTACTTTTTATAATTATATCGAAAAATACGATCGTTATCCATTGTTGTATACTCCTAGTGCCTGAGTGTGGAAACAACAAGGCGAAGGCACAAAGTATCGCCAAGAGGGCATCGATAAATTTCTCGGGGGCATCGTATCTCCCCGTAGACCTAGCTTCACTATAGAGCTATCGTCTCCATAAAAACTACTGCCGTCACATAACAGCTGGGAACTACAATGTAGCTCACATCAACCAAGTTGAACCAATCTTCATGTTTTGCTGCAGCCACTAACAGGCTACTAGAAACAGAGCCAATATTCTCCCAATATCATAATTACATGTTAGGAAGAGGCCAACTTTAATCCCGATTATGAACACGGGAGTAAGAGTTTTACGGAACCAATATTCCCCATCTCTATAGTGTGGCCACAACTTTAGAAAAATAAGTTTCAACGAACACCAGTGTGAGAACGAAACCCACGGCACTGCTTTGCATCCGAAAAAATATAACCTTACGATAAATTGAAATCGTTGAAAGGAACGTAAACTACAAAAGACGGGACAAAAAGGTAGCTATGGCTGTTACTTTATGTAGCTAGTAGGTAGGTATTCGAAATAGTAGATAGAATAGTTTTACGAGGAGCTTACTTACGTACCTAATCTAGTTGGACGACTTTCAGAATGCTTTTAGTGGACTAAAATGCCATTAGAATGGCTTTGTATATTAGCGGTTGTTTTGTTCGCGCTATGCCTTTGCTTTATCTTTTTTTTTTTTTAGTATTTTCTAAATGCCCTAAAAATCACAGTCTGTCAGATAATTTGTCATCTCATTCATCAATATAGAGCTTTGGCCAAAGGCTCTGGTGCTCAAGCATGGTTGTAACGATAAATACAATTTTAGACAAATTCTTGATAAAACGGGATTTTATCGAAATTGCTATGGAACTTAGTTAAACACTAGGTCGATAAATTCAAAAAATTTTACCGAATTCATCGACAAGGTCTAAACAGGGAAACCACTCAATAAATATATAGTGGCCAGGTTCAGAACTAGCGTGTAGATAAAGTTCGATAT
This sequence comes from Electrophaes corylata, assembly GCA_947095575.1. Lineage (NCBI taxonomy): Eukaryota > Metazoa > Arthropoda > Insecta > Lepidoptera > Geometridae > Electrophaes > Electrophaes corylata. Next base: position 448,059 of record OX352704.1, read on the forward strand.
GTAGATAAAATTAGTATGTCAATACGACAACTTTGTCGACCGAAGTTTCATAATCGCACACCTGGCAGGATAAATAAGTAGGATAAATACTCGACTAATAAAAATCGGTAACAGTAAGGATTCAGCGCCTGAGTCACTGGAGGAAAAAATACCTAGAAAACCTTTCAGCATTCTTGAAGTACTACTACCTATTAATCTGCGATCAGTAAAGCTATGACTATAGTCAGATTGACAAACAAACTCATTTCATAAAAAATTGCACTACCTACAAAGATTCAAAGTTCAACCCGTTTTGTGCATCGTTTGTAATGAAATAACGTTTTGCGAGTGAAGTCGCCAGAAAGGTCAGTCAGGTATTTTTACTTCATTGCTTAGATAGTTAAGGTAATTTAGGTGTTTCATTAAAAAAAATATAGATATCTTATGATAAAAACAATAAAATTATACCTATATGCCTCAGGTTGATGGACGCTAACCAGTGCATTGTAGGGCACGTTCCTAACGAGCATGACCTGCGAGGCAATACTTTGTTATAACCGATGGTAACCACTTAACATGAGGTGGTTCATCTGATTGTTCCATCAGCGAGTTCTATAAGATAAAAAGTAAAGTCGATATAGGTAAGTTAAAACCTTCACCCAGAGTTTTTTGAGTTGCATGTAATTTGATCGTAATAACCTTGAAGGTAGCATTCGTTACAACTGTTTTATTGTAGATTTCTTTTACTTAAAATCATACAACAATAAGTTCATTGAAGTCAGTAAATACTCGCTGCTACTTGCATACCTACAAACTACGTAAACATTTATTGTGAATTTTAATTAAATTGTACTGCAGAGAGAATTCTATTGCAGATTATAAATTGCACAATAACGGTAACGAATCTACTATTGATATTTTATCAGTCACAATGTCAGAAAGTTGTTTGTGAGAATATAACTTTTAAACTTGTTTGTTTATCATTGTGTGTATATCTCGAACCCTACCTAGGTTTGGTCGCGAGGAACTGGCGCTTAGATTCACCTAGATTTAAGACGTTTCAAGATGATCCCTACGGATATTATTGAATAAATGATTTTTGACTTTGACTTTGGCTTTGGCTTTAATACCTAACTTGATAATTCGACTTCAGATTATATCGATTGGCTCTAGGCCAATCGATATAATCTGAAGCCTCGCGTAATTTTATTAAGCGGAGACGAGATTAAAACAAGAAGTTGATTTATTAGTTTCATATTATAGTGCTTATCTGCACTCAAGAAAATTACAAAGATTTTAATATACATAGAAAACATCCAGAATACCCGGAATAAATATTTATAAATAAATAATTATGTACCAACCTATAGTAGTTTATAGCGTAAAGTAGAACTGAAATAACTGCAATGGGAACGAATATTAGCTAGCTCCTCAGATCGCCAGCGGGTTTCGAACGATTGTGAGCATCCCGTGAATGTGGAGGGTACGACTTAGGGCGTGAATTCATGGCGTGAATTCGCGCGTGAATTCACGGCACTAATGTGGAGCCGCCATTAGAAGTTAGTGTGGCTTGGCTACGTCCTCCGGTGCACTTGTTTCAGGGCCAGAGCTAATGAGCTGAGCGTCCGCCTCGGCTCCTCGTGGAAGACTCACGGAGGGGAGATGTATGACGTCAAGGAATGCTTCGTACACCCGCGATACGCAAGCAAAGCTAAAGTAAGCTTCGATGTTAGCTTACATTTGGCCGGTGCTCGTAAACTTTAATACTGTTATTTATATTCCGTTATATTTTATAGCGGTTGTATAAAATATGATTGTCTCTGATGCTCAGCCTGAGGCGTACAGACGTTAAGCCTCATGTGCACACCCTTGAAACTGGAACACAGAAATGTACTTCTCGCGGCAGGAACAGGCATGGCGGTAGTAGGTACTTACCCGGACAAGCTCTTCACTAAGAGCTCCACTACGATTGTCCAACAGTGGGCTTCGTCAGGCTAATGGTGATGATCATGATTTATTCACCTAGTTCTATTTCTCCTACTACCTAAGCAGCTTGCTGTGTTCCGGTTTATAGGGTGTAGGTGCCGGTGAAATTACAGGCACGCGAGATGCCTCAGGTTGATGGACGCAGAGTAGTGCGTCGTAAGGGCACGTTTATAATGAGCGTAACCTACCTATAATGTTACCATTACCTATAACGGCAATTCTCTGTTATAGGTAATGGTAACAATTTAACATCAGGTGGGCCATCTGCTTGTTCCAGCAACAAGTCACATAAAAAAAATCGTTAAAAAAGTGATTGTAAAGATTTTAATGAAGTAATGCCTTTTTTAGTTGACTTCACTAATTATTTCGTTAAGGTGAATGATGTGGGTCTCGTACACCTGTACACTCAGCTGCGCTTCTCAGCGCGCGTGCTGCCCATCAGGATCGCGGCGAGGAACGCAAGGCTGCCCGCCAATGAAGCGGCCATCGTGTCTGGCTGGGGAAAACTAAGGGTTTGTTGTATCTACTACTATTTCTATTATTGTAGGTACAAAACAGTTTTTAGCAAGTACCTACCATTATTGTGGTCAAACAGTTTTTTGTTCGTCTAAATACAAGAAAGAATTTGATTCAGATATTAGGTACACATGATGACCGGTTAGTGGGAGGGAGTTTTTATTTATTTATTCAGATGCTATAACTATGACACATGTGACAAATATATAATTCTAAACTAGGTTATAATATAATAGGGGTAGGCTTATATCCAGTTTTGGACGTATTTGTTTATGCTAATGACGTGACGTTATAGAGATCCGTAGCCACGAATTGTGTAGCGTTCCTCAATCTTACCATCCTGTGCTATGTACTTACATCTGGTGAGATATTACATATTTTTATGTAACTTGCTGATGGAACAAGCATATGGCCCACCTGATATCAAGTGGTTACCGTTACGTATAACAAAGCATTACCTCGCAGGTTACGCTCGTTATGAACCTGCCCTACGATGCACACCAACCTGAGGCATACAAGGTGTTAAGCCTCGTGTGCCTGCAATTACACCGGCACCCACACCCTTTTAATTGGAACACAGCAAGCTGCTTGGTACCGGAAAAACGCATGATGGTAGTACTTTCCCTAAGAGCTCTACTACTAACAACATGATATGGTTATTCCAGGAAGGTGGTCCCAGTGCCACTTACCTGCAGTCCTCCACGATAAAGACGATCCCGATGAAACTGTGCAAGCGATCAGGGCTGGACAGGAAGGCCATTGACCCCGCCTCCATGTTTTGTGCTGGCTCCTTTCAGGAATCTTCACCTGATGCTTGTCAAGTAACTAAAGACTATACTAAAGACTATATTTTTATCATCATCCGCATCGGCTTCTTATCTTGTTGAGGTAACAACTTCAGTGCCCTAATTTTTAGTTACTCTAACTGTTTTTTTGTTACTTCACCTACCTATCTCAGTCAACGGCCTAAGGAATAAGTAGGAAAGAGATAGCTTAGAGCACAAGATAAATTTCAGGAGCTACCCTACCTACCTTGTTTTGGAATGTTACGCTATACCAGGTTGTCGATAAATTGTTTGAAAAAATTATCACTTCAAACGCCAACCTTCCATGACACTACCAGAAACAAATGTGATAAACGTTGCATTACTTTGGTTATAGGGCGACAGCGGCGGTCCCATTGTATTTGAAGGGGTCCTGATTGGGGCTGTTTCCTGGGGGCTCGGCTGCGCACGTGGCAACTTCCCCGGAGTATACACTCGGCTTGCCTACCCTGTAGTTTGGGACTGGGTCAATGGCCACATAACGGGAAATCACTCTGTTTGACGGACAAGTTTTGTTTACAAAAAATAATCGCTTTAAAAATTAATATTTGTGGACACATTTACACAACATCATCTAGCCCCCAACTAAGCATAGCTTGTTCTATGGGAAGCAGATAATAATAATAATAATGCTGGACAATCCACACAGCATCATCTAACACAAGCTAAGCAGAGCTTGTGTTATAGGTACTAGATGACTGATATATTTAATACAATACATTACATACATAGATATTTTTTATTATACATGTAAACCTTCCTCTTGAATCACTATTTCTATAACTGAAACTGCATTAAAATCCGTTGAGTAGTTCAAAAGATCTAAGCGAAGACAGCGGAAGCGACTTCATTTTATGCTATGTAAAGATTTACATTTTACGACGACCGATGTGGCGCGGCGGGCGATTGTCCGCCTGCGACGCAGGAGGTTGCGGGTTCGATTCCCGCCTTGGGAAAAATGTTTGTACGATCTGCAAATATTTATTCCGGGTGTTCTGGGTATTTTCTATGTATAATAAAAAATATCTATGTATGTAATATAGTATTGTATTAAGTATATCAGTCATCTAGTACCCATAACACAAGCGTTGCTTAGCTTGGGGCTAGATGATGCTGTGTGGATTGTCTAGCATTATTTATTTATTTATTTACATCAGGTTACGGAAACGGATCTACTTTATTATTACCAAATAATTATTCCTGTACCCTCTAGCCAATGCCATTCGCTCCTAAACAATACATTTCTACATTCCTTATCCCTCTAAATTGCTATACATTCTATTCTATATTCTTTGACGAATCACCACAGTACTTGGCTATTGCAATTAAAGGCTCAAAATCGTTCTATCTGGAAACGTAGGGTTCGTCAGGTGAAAGATAATTTGGTGACCTTCGTCTAGTAACCATCTCGCCTTAAGATCATTAAAAAAACACCCCGAAAATATGAGGTCAGAATTACAGTAAATAAAATACCTTAATAAATGTGTATATCGCAAGTCTTTGTATTTAAAATGTTTATATATAACAACAATAAAATTATTTACAACAACAATACAATAATGATTTGCAATTCATATTTTAGTCCCTTGTAAATAGATCACGAACATAAACACAAAACAGAGAGGGTGGGGTCGGGGTGACCCAAACATGACATTGGGCATCCCTGTATGAGGACAAGTAGGATCGAACCCGCTACTGTTGCGTCTCAGCTGCGCTACAGAGGTCATCGTTACATTTATATAATAAATTAATAGATATAAGATTTTTTTAACAAAGTATATTGATAAGCTCGAGCTCTGTACTGTCAGCGACAAAAGTGACAAAGCTAAGATTGGTAATGGTGTAAATGTTTCAAGTCCAACTTCCTCATAAATAAAATGCGCATTCTCAAATTTCTTTCTTTTCTCTTCAATTAATTGAATGCATAATTAGAACCATGATAGAATACGACCATAGTTTAGGTGCCAAATAAACAAAGATGCCACCAGTTTCCTCATTTAGAGAAGGTAAACGGATGATAGAGCTTTAGAATTTTCTCAAGTGTTTAGTAATATTCAACATTTTCTATCGCATAATACTAAACTAACCTAGTTGTACTGACAGCGACAACAAAAAATATAGTTGTTTTTGTTGTAGGTTTGATCCTCACCGAGGAGAAAAATTTGTGTGATATTAGGTACTTCTCACCACAAAAATGTTTTGGTTGTATAAGTAAATTATTCATTTACTTTTGTCACTGATGGTACCTACATTGTGCTCACTCTATTTCACAATCACAAACTTAGCACCTCTCGCTTGCTCCTTCGCCGCGAGCGAAGCGAGAGCATATGACGTCATCCACGCCACGTGAATATACCCGTGTTGTACTATGCGCCTAATCTATTTGTCTGTGATGATTTAAACTTAGACCTACCTACTACCTACTAGTTATTCTAAATTTGGTTTCTTCTTAAACCGGTTACAAAACATTCCTTTAAACTATCTATAATTAGCTATGTAAATCTAACGAATATCTACCCTTATTACAAAACATGATCTCAAAGCTAGTACGGGTATAGGATAACGGGTACCATTACTTGGAACCCGGCATCAAACCTGTGTACCTTACCTACCATATTTAAGCTGCGTTTTATAATGAGACCCATAGGTAAGTTTTGATAGGGAAAAATATCTCATGTTGACATGTGACTTAGGCATAAAATACAAAACAAGGCAGGAATATTATAACCTAATTAAAGCCAAAGTTTGGGGCATCGCGAAACACTATAATTTTTGAAAGAAATGTTATAGAAATGACGTCACAACTTTATAATTCTACTAAACTGTCTGTGATCGGGTGATTCTTGTATTTTTTTACCGATAATATTTTTTTTTCATTTTGAGATTCTCTGCCAAGCTTAGAGTCGCGTTTCTACTGACGCGAAGCGAGGATGTAGTTATTTCTGCACCGGAAAGCCATTTCTCAGAGATTATTATGTATTTCTCTTATAAAAAAGAGTGCCTATTTTAACTCACTCGTCGCTTCGAATTGACTGAACTTTTCAAAACAGCGCGCTGAAATAACATAACTTAATTTTGTATAGAAGCGCAACATTTTCCCGTAGACAATGACAATACTAATTTTTGCTCATGTCACATTGTTAAAATCATTCTGGTTCAGAAGTTAGAATCGCAACTCCGGTCGCCACTATAATACACAAACTATACCAGCATTCGATCTTTGGATCGAATCAGAGTGATGAAAAGTCTGAAGCTAAGCTCTGCAGGGCTAAGACGTGCGACGCGACAAAATATTATTTCAATTTTTTCGTTGCATCCTTTTATGTCCTATTTCGTTACATCTAATGAAGACTTATAGCTAACATTTAGCTAAAGTAATCTGTTGGTATTTTGTCTACAATTTTATTGCATACATGTGCCACCAATAGACAAAATATAAATAAAAATTATTTAGAGTATTCTAAATCAGTTATCTGGTTCCCATAGCACAAGCTTAACCTAGTTTGTTAGTTTGTATGTTAGTATTAATTTATCTCATGTCAATCACGACATATCTCACGTTGTACATCTTAGCCCGACAGAATCCTTTCGAGGTGACCTTATACCCTTTAATAACAATAATAATCTTGTCTAGGTTACGTCTAATACCTATACCAACGTAAGCCTATATTTATATCACTTTACACAGTAAATTCACATTCTACACAACACCAATCACTTGTGTTTCATCTAGTTTTTCTTAGAAGCATTAAACTGTTCCTTGAAATTCAAATTTCGCACAGTGTCAGAGCATAAGCCCTAAGGTAGACAAGAAAATAAGGCCGGCAACAGACATCGCACGGCCTTGCGAAGCCTAGGTCTTTTTCTGAGGAGGCCTCCTCAGTAAATGCAAAGGGTCTTTCCTGTAACGTGCGAATAACTCCCGCTTGAACGTTTCAAAGTGTTTTCGGTTCTTTCCGTTCTGTTTTTCCCTCCAAAGAGGGCGGTTGCGACGCGATTGAAGACCCCAATGGATTGTGAAAATCGGAGACAGTACTCTGAACTGGTAACCGATCAGAAACATCTCGTATACCTGTAAGGAAATAATTGGTTAGGACTAGTAGGTAATATAATGATTACCAGGTAGGTGTATACTTTTTTATGCCGTCAAGCTGCACTGCTGTTTCGGTTTGAAAAGTGCGGGTGCCGATGAAATGAGTCACATGAGGCTCGACACCTCTATGCCTCAGGTTGATGGACGCAGGGTATAATTAACATAATATTTGGCACATACCCGAATTTTGCTGTAGTTAGTAGGCATTCCATACAAGCGAGTCCATCACCATTGCTAGAGTACCAACTTCCTCGCTATGTTTTTCTTACCGTTTCCGTTGGAGAACACTAGAGCTACGTACATATTTTCGAATTTAAATCCATTGGTGCACGGTCAGATTCTAACCCACGGCCTTAGAATAAGAAGGTATGAAAGTACTACGCCATTAATGTATTTGTAGAAGATTCATTTACACATACATAATTATAGATTTATAGCTTACAGTGCGCACCAAAACACTATCTCAGTTGAAAAACTACACTTCATAGTTTTCAAAATAATGTCATTGTACCTACTCACGTCCGGCAGATCTACTAGATAGACACTATACAAAATCATTTTGAAAATTATGAACTGTAATATCCGTGTACGCAAAACCTAATGAAGTACCTTTACTCACAACTTAGTAAAATAATATACAAGGAGTTTCACTACGAGATAGAATCAGAAATTAGGAAATCCGTAGAAGAACCCAGGACACCGATATAGTTCACTAAATAAGCAAGTTGAAGTGGCAATGGTATCATATAGCTCGTAGAACCGACAACCGCTGAGGAATGATCGTTGAAGATTCTCAAACGGCAACCACAAACCGGAAGATGAAGCGACTCCCGTGGCCGCCCATTATTGCTAGGATCGCAGGAAGTGTGAGGATAAAGAAAGCTAATGACTAATAACTTTGCTTCTTTTGATACGTATACGAAGGTTTATCCAGCAGTGGACTTCTATAGCTTTATGATAAGTAAACTATAAGATAGTCATACTCCTCACCGACAGAACAAAACAAATCACATTAACAACCGATGTGCGGGTTCAAGTCCCGCCTTGGAATAAATGTTTGTAATATCTGCAAGTATTTGTTCCGGATGTTCTGGATATTTTCTATGTATAATAAAGAATATCTATGTATGTAATATATTGTATTAAGTATATCAGTCATCTAATACAATGTAGAGAAAAATTACTCAATAGTTAGCTTCAGCCTACGCTACGGCGAAGTTAAGCCATTACGTTATTATTATTGAGCCAACTAAATTTATTTTCTACAGTATTAGGAGCAAGAAGAAAGAACATCAGGAAGATTTTGTACACTACCATCTAAATAATGAGAAAGTCGGCCTCATTTTAACTTACATAACACACAGTAGTCAAATAATGTAAGACCTGGTTGCGCCCATTCCAAGAATTCAAAGAAAACAGCTTTACTACTGAAACTTTATTTAAAAACTATACAAAAATAAATTAACTGAACCAACGCAAAAATTTATTTTTAAAAATCTATGCCAATGTATTCTAATCTCTATCTACAGTGTCGTAAACTTTAATCTCCTGTATTGATAATACATTCAAAGAAGAACGGAAAGTATTTACAGCTCGCTGAACAAGTCTGAGCTTTAGATGTGTTGCTTGAAAGTTTAAACTCCAGTGTTGTTGGTGATCCAGTCTCGGAGAGACGCGATGTTGGTGAAGACGGTGGGGGAAAGGGGAAGCGCACATCCTCTTGCGAATGACACAACACCGAACGCTGTGCCACGGAATACAGCCGGCCCGCCAGAGTCACCCTGCGAAATATTTATTTTTATTGTTGTACACCCAGCGGTCATCATTATAATACAGCCGTATTCACGCCTCGTGTCGTGGATAAATACGAATACCATACAAGCATTTTACCCATCGTTGGAATCGAAACCGCAACTCTCATGTGAGTTTTTAGCAGTAGCAGGGTTTTAGTAAAGCCCTTCACTAAGATACTTACTGGACCTGGGAAAGTACTTATCAGCATGTTGCATACAAAAAAACATTCTTACACCATGAGACCTTAAGAAGACATTTTACCTGGCAAGAAGACACTCCTCCGATAAGGAAGTGCCCCCCACAGAACATGTTTCCGGTGAGCGCATCGCCGTACGAAAGCCGACAGAGCCAGTGCGGCACCACGGGCACCTGAGCCTCCATCATGATGCGAGGGATCCGTCGCCCGCGAGGCTGGGGGAAACGACTTGTTACATGGTAACCAGTAACTAGGAAACTGAAGCAACTGATTTGGACTTTTTTAAAGCCACACCAGTTTACATATTCGAAAGTGTGTATACCTGCCTGTTTATTATGCTTCACTTATGCACTGATCAAGGTAAAATTTTGCATTCTAGAGACTAAACTTCTACCACTGCACATAATTTACTCATCGTTCAGACTTCAGACTGCGCGTTGATTGTTGGTCAGTCAGTCTAGTTATTTTCCGACACTCATTAGTTTTATATCCGTTGGGGTATAAAGGTTCTCGAATGGTGACCACGAACCAGAAGACGAAGCGTAGGACGTCCTCCTACACGATGGACTGACGACATTGTTAGAACCGCAGGAAGTCGATGGATGGAAAGGGCTCAAAATCTTTCTTCATGGAAACGTATGGGGGAGGCCTATGTCCAGCAGTGGACTTCTACAGGTTGATGATGATAATGATTAGTTTTATTGATACTTACAGCAGTAAGCCCCCATCCAGTGACAGTAAGCCTGACTAACGGCACCGGCTGTCTCATCTGCGGGAGTCTGATAGCGCGTATGTTATCATTGAAGGCTAAAGGTCGCGCTAGCCGCAATGCTGCTATGTCGTTGTCGTACATCGGCTGTCCGTACAGAGGATGCACGGTCACGTTGGCGACGCGGACGATGCGTCCTCCGGAGTCACGTCTGGTGCTGCCGACGCGAAGACGGATGCTGTTCGGGGACACGCTGAAAGTGCACACTGGTGACAAAGCGTTTGGTTCTCACTTCAAATAGAAAAAGGATATAAACAAGTAAATAATATGAAAGGGCTCGTCCAAGGAAGTACCATCGTACCAATTTCTGCCGCCAAGCAGTGATGCTCGCATCGCTGTGTTCCGGTTTAAGGATGTGGGTGCCGGTGAAATTAAAAGCACATGAGGCTTAACTGATTTTCCGTTAGTCAGAATAAAATAAATTACAATTATTAAAGATATCGTTTGTTTTTATACAACTTGCGCGTAGAACGGATTGCCCACCATCACTAATGCATAGTGTGGCCTTGCAATTTCATGCCGTTAGGAACATGCTCTATAACGCACTGCTCTCATTCATCAGCCTCAGACATACAGAGTCCCAATCCCGAACCCTCATATTGTTTTGGAGCTGAGACGAGATTGAAACTAGAATTTGATTGTCGAAATTAAGCCTGTCTGAGATCTGTCAGACTTAAAGAATACCATTTGGAAATGGACACCATTGGACTAGATTGAAACATAAAATTGACGAGAATTGGGCCTGAGTTTCACCGGCATCTACAAATTTCACACCAAAACACAACAAGGCTAGGCGGTACAAATAGGAAACGTGCACCCCAGACAAAGCTTTCGCAGTCCTTATTGCTTTAAATATAAATTAGAGGAATATAAATTTCACATATATAACAAAAATAAATAAAATAAAAGATGAATTAAAGCTTGCGAATAAGCGCTTTCAGGAATATTAGATAACATCAATTCACCTCATAAACTATTCAGTGTCAGAAAAATCGCGTCTCTTCGGACTATTACCCTCAGGCTTGGTGCTAGACAAAAGGCTGGTTCACAAAGGACTTGGAAGACACTTGGCTGTGCATAAAACTGCTGCAAATCGATGGTAATAACTGAGCATGAATTAAGCTCGTAAAAGCACTAACCTTTGTAAATATGAGTAGATACTAATGCTTATTCAGGTGTTGTTTATAATTAAATAAAGCTTGTATTTCTATACCAAATAGAAGAATCTTTGTCCCGACTGACTGACTGATATATAAACAACGCACAACCTAAGCCACTGGCCGTAGAGACTTGACATTTTTAGGGTATACATATCTGTATTGGTGCGTAGAGATGTACCAAGAAAGGAATTCCCAAAATTCAACCCTTAAACAGGTACGGTTCAATGGGGGTTGAAGTTTCATTATTTAGACGCTTTGTTATGATAAAAATTTAAGGCGTATTTAGCAAAATTAGCCGCCAGTGGTTGATAGTTAAAAGTATAATACATAATTACTACGAATGTTAATCTAGCGAACAAGCAAATAAACGTAGAGGCTAACATCTCGAAATATCCAGAGTGGTCCAGTTTACGGCGTACCAGCTGTTCCACGCTCTGATTATTTTATCGTGCAATCATTGCAAAAATAAGCTTTTTATGAGTTAGCTGGAGTCAGACAATAACTAAAAATAATTATTTCCTTGCATTTTCCACAAACTAGCCTTTTAATTTTTTTTTAATTATCCCTTATAGATTGAAAATTCTTTATTGCACATAGAAATAACAGTACTAAGGCGATCTAAATGCTATGAAGGATTATCTTAGCTTAGCTTAGCTTGGGGCTAGATGATGCTGTGTGGATTGGCCAGCATTATTATTATTATCTTCCAGTTTGCGTATTGTAGAAAAAAGATTTCATTTCTTTGCTTTGATTCAAAATAACAGAAATGTATGTTAAGTACGAACTGAAGTCAGTTGTGTTTCGTTTGGTTTTATGAAATTGATTATTTTATTTTGATCGGTTCAAGACAGAACTACCATTAAAAAAACATTATTTTATATTTTACGTAGGTATTTTAAGCCCAAAATTTATCCCACGGGTTCATTTATGAGCCATAACTCAATTAGTGGTAGCAGCTTAGCATACTTAGGACTAAGTAAATGCACCAGAGCACTAATCACTGATCTACTTGCCAAGCGTGTTGTGGTGACTGGCAATTCTTCCCAAATATGGAGAATGCCTATTTTTAGCCTACTTAGGCTGATAACGTAATGTGACCTTGAACTGAACAAGACGGTATCCACTACGGTTATGAGTTGAAACGACAAACCTGAGTAGTGAGGGAAGTTGCAATATTTTCCAGGCTATCACAAAAATCTTTATGATTATAGGAAATAGCTTTCTGCACTAAGTATAACAACTATGTGTATCATAACTGAATGAGTTATGTTGTTTGGTGTGCCAACTCTGAACTTTTTCAATTCATTTTCCTAAGAAAACAGACACAATTTTTACCAAACCCTTACTACAAGTATACGGAAGATATAAAACTTACATAAAATGTAACTTGCGAAGGGTTTTACCGCTAGTATAGTCGTAAACTCGAAAGAGAAATGATGCTTTAGAATGAGGACTAGTCTACTTCGGTCACTCCAGAATAGACCAGAAAACTTTTTACGCAATAGGCCATTTATTGACAGTAACCCCTTCATTTAATAATGAAACTTACTGTCTGTATGTTAATACAATAGATAAAATAGTATAGTAGGTTATGAATGCATAGTATAATTTATGAAATACATGTATCTAAATATTATTGACAGCCATCATAGCTCAGCTTGTAGTAGCCTTGCCTTCTGCGCTGTAGGTGGTGGGTTCGATCCCCACCGAGAACAAACATTTGTATGATGAAAACTACTTATAGCTACTAACTACTAACTATAGCTTTATATAGCTATATATAAAATATAAAAAATAATATATATAAAATGGGTAACGGTCTGCGGATAGCTCAACTGTTTCAATGTCCTGAAAAAATCTTACCCCGGCACTACAACGTCCTATAAATAGAGGCACGAATAAAAAAAACTCGCCTCAGACGTTGTATAAAACATCTACAATACTTTACTTACTTAGTTAGTTAGGTGCTTACGATTCATACAATAAGCACGAGGGTCAGCTCTGAAAGCTTCGTGTCTCCTCTGAAGTCGTAAACTTAGGAAGTGCAATTTCGTATTTGGGCTTAGCTTGAGATGACCTTGAAAAAACTAAAGACCCATAGGATCTCTATAGCTATCTTCAAGTAACAGTAGTAAAAGTCAATTCTTCGTGTTTTCTCATAAAATGCTATCTTTATAAGGTTAAGAAAGAGATAATACCCAATTTTATGGGTGCTCATCGTTTTTATAACTTTTACCCACCTTTTTATCTTACCTGAACGATCTAACGATATGGACGACAAGAATAAAAAGAAAAAATAATGTGCAAGTGAAAAACAAAACTAAACGGCCAATAAAAACCCATTTACTTCAGAATTACTTTTAAATTAAATTACACGTACATTTAACAACAATGATTTTGTTTCTAATGATAATAGTTAGTATTTCCACAAAGCGCAAAAAATATGTGCTATTATGACTATTTACCTACTTACTTCTTTGTATACTATTTGATCAGTCTTGACGTGGTCGCAACTATTGGCCTCATACACAAGCTCAAAGTCGCACAACAAGGTTGAAGGTTGAAGGTGGGAGTTTCACTATCATCATCATCATTTCCCTGCCCTTATCCCACTTTATGTGGGGTCGGCACAACAGGTTTTTTCCCTCCATTTGCCTCTATCATCCGTCATCTCCATCCAAAAAAGGAGTGACTAAAGTCCTTTTTTACTCATATCATCTCTCACACAATCTATCCATCTTTTCTTTGGCCTACCTCTACTCACATATCACATGGGAGTTTCACTATATGATAGGATTAAAAATGAACAAATCCGTAGAAGAACCAAGGTCACCGACATAGCTTCCAGAATTGTTAATTTGAAGACGAAGTGGCAATGGCAGGCTCATAGAACCGACAACTGGTGGAAAATAAAGGTTGGCAACCACAAAACGGAAGACAAAGCGTAGGGCAATCTCCCACCCGATGGAGGATGCTACAAACGAGGTGGATGAAAATAGTCCAAAATCGTCCTTCTTGGAAATTTATTGGCTAAGTCTTTGCTCAGCAGTGGACTTCATACTCTTACTAAACAAAAATGTCAAAAAGTTAGGTTACATACTACATACTACCAATGGGCTGATGTGAAAAGGCAAAGTGGAAGTACTTAGGACGACAATAAAGGCCTGGAAGTATCGTCGACCAGACACAGCAAGCAAGTATTCTCAAAGAAGGTTGACATCAGGCAGGCGGCCGGTCGTAAAGCATTACAGCCAAACCCTTTGCAACATGATCCTGGTGAACATGAAGTAGATGGCATTCATAATATCACCACACCACATCACAGTGAGATTCCGATCCCATTTTATGATGAATAGGACGAAAGGATCAAGATAAATATACCTTGACATTATAAAGTTTTGAGATTTTACCAGTGGTTTAGGCTATGTTTTGTCTTTATTATGTCAGTTAGTCAGTCAGTAAGTGAGTTAAAAGTTTCTAATAGATTACTCACTTTTGAACACAATGCGCGGCGGTCAGCACTGTGTCTGGGCTGATAATGAAACCTCCACAGAACGAGTTGCCATTCAACACCATAGACACCTGGTATGGATGCCGGTTCACTGAGCTAGGACGTCCACCGATTATCTGACCACTCAGTTCTGGACAAGCTTGGAGATCTATATCTTGATTTGGGTCTTGGATTTCATTGTCGAGTTGGTTGTCTTCGGGCAGAACCTCTTCTGAACAGCATTCTGTGTCTGTTTCCTGGAGATCTAAAATTGTACCGTCAATCAAGTCTTCGATAGAAAATACCTGTATACATAGTGACATACATAATATGACTATAAATATTATGATATAGTAAGCGCCTACTTTTATACCAATGAAAGTGGTAAAGGCTGGATAGAAGATTTGTTTAGATGCCTTTACGTCTTTTAATGATACCTATATCATTAGAATCTGCTTTATTTATTATATACAGAAAGTACAAATACTACCTACTCCTGAAACTTAAACAAGACCTCGAGCTTCTGCGAAAATAGCAAAAACAAATTAAAACCCTGATTTCTAATAAATGCCGTTTGTGTGTCTTTTTACACCATGTATAAGTATATAAGGTATACATGTTCTATCTTTGTGTCTGTGCCCGTATTTTCACTGAACATTACATAATAAAACCATGTAATCACTCACCCCCAAAGGCCAGGCAGCATATCAGTAGCAACACAGTCCTATGGGCAGCCATCGTCACCACCAACCGCGTTACCACCAGCCAGCTGAATAGGCAGGTCGCTGGTACGGTGTGCTAACTCAAAGCATTGCCTAACGCGACCGCGACGATTCTGCACGGTCTCAGGGTCGCGACCTTAAGGTTCTTTGACACGGGGACGACAGTACAAAGTAGCACTGGTGACGTCAAATTACGCGCAAATTCTGCTGTAGGCGGATTCTGATTTTTTTCGTTTTCCGGATACCGGATTTCGGTTTGCGAGCTCGATTTTGTATAGCGATACGCTAGTGCCCCCATAGGCCGCCAGGGCACTTACCGTATCTTCATAAAAAAAAAATTGAGCTCTCAAACCGAAATCTGGTTTCCGGAAAACGAAAAAGACTCTTTGGATTTAACAGTGAAAGTGTGTATGAAGTCTAACTCAAGAGTTGCTGATGCTCATCTCCGATGTAGTTCTCTTAGTCACCTTTTACGACATTTATGGCAGTTAATAGAACCCTCCATCTAAGCCAGGACCAACTCATAGCGTAGAAGAAAATAATTACACTCAATAAAATATTCTAACAGAAACACCAAGATTCAGCAATTTCACTAATATTATGAATCTTTGTGGAGGGGTCGTCCGGGAAAGTACAGTATAATACCTAAATGCCATATTTTTTCGTCAACCAGGTTGTTGGGTTTTGGTTTGAAGGGCGTAAAGCACATGTCTAGGTCTCGGATAGACGGACGCAGGTATAATTCTTTATTATTTTGATAACATCGTCGTCGGTCCATCAGGTTGAGGGTGTCCAAGTGTCCACAAACCGTAAAACCGACAACTGATATCTGTTTTACGAACTACATTGCCTGGCCATTGGCACTACAACTTGCTGATTTTAAGCTATTTCAGTGACCTTAATTATTTTACGGGTATCTTTTTTCTTGATTCTAAAGTAGTAAAATATTACTATACTAGCTGACCCGTGCCCACTTCGTTGGGCGGTAAACATTTTTATAAAGGTACTATGTAAAAATAAAGATGCACGGTGGCGCTAGTACATAAGTACTGATGATTGTAGTCATTATAAAATAACTGAAGTAGTACTCAGCGTCGCCAACAGATGGCGTTAATAGAGGGTATACGGCATAAAATAGCGGCCACTCGCAGATTGCGTGGCAGATTTTGCCCGTTCCCGTTATTTTTTCGGGATAAAAAATAGCCTATGTCTTATTGGTATATGTACCGTATATACATTCATATGCATGCAGTAAAAACCGGTTATTTTAATATTACAGACACTTCAATTTTTTTTTTTTTTTTTTTTTCCTAGCCTATCCCGTCCCACTGCTGGGACATTTATTTTTATTTATTTGTATAGATGAAATAAACATTTTTATCTCTTTCAACCAGCTGCAGGGGTTGTTTTTTTTGAAATCATGAAAAACTTGTGTAACAATATCGTATTTTGAGTGTCCGAACCAAAATTGAAAGAAATCAAGTCACGCATTTAAGGTACCTACAGATTTTCCATATATGTATGTAAATGTTGACACCCGACCTTCCCCTTTTCGATAGGGTAGTTTTAAAAAATGTTAAGCGTTGTTATTATATTGCTATTTTTGTATTTTTAGAAGCCAAACTGAGTTTGAAGCAAATCGCACCATGCATTATAATTTTTCCATACAAACGCCTTTTCGCACCCCTCATAAGGGTAGTTTATGAGTCCTTCCCAACGCGTGTTAGTAATGTACAACCATGGAAAACACGACCTGGGAATTGGTGACCATTGCTCTGATTGGTCGAACCAAAGCTTATGCTTCGTTAAGACGCAACTAAAGAGTCAAGATGTACCTAAGTATAGGTAGATCATGCAGCTTTATTTCTGGCACTTCGGTGGCTGCTGCCGTTTTATGCCGTTGCCGTTTTATGTTCTAACCTAACCTAACCTATCCGAGTCGGATCCGCCCTAGAAAGCGAGTGCAAAAGACGCAACTAAAGAGTCAAGTTGTACCTTAGTATAGGTAGATCATGCAGTTTTATTTCTGGCACTTTGGTGGCTGCTGCCGTAACACGCTCGCTCCGCTCGCTCACCTCGCGCGTTTTTTTGATGTTCTAACCTAACCTATCCTAGTCGGATCCGCCCTAGAAAGTGAGTGCAAAAGACAGACGCAACTAAAGAGTCAAGTTGTATCTTAGTATAGGTAGATCATGGAGTTTTATTTCTGGCACTTCGGCGGCTGCTACCACAGCACGCTCGCTCCTCTCGCTCGCCTCGCGCGTTTTTTTATGTTCTAACCTAACCTAACCTAACCTATCCGAGTCGGATCCGCCCTAGAAAGCGAGTGCAAAGACGCAACTAAAGAGTCAAGTTGTATCTTGGTATAGGTAGATCATGCACTTTTATTTCTGGCGCTTCGGCGGCTGCTGCCGCAGCACAATCGCTCCGCTCGCTCGCCTCGCGCGTTATTTTTATGTTCTAACCTAACCTAACCTATCCGAGTCGGATCCGCCCTAGAGAGCGAGTGCAAAAGACGCAACTAAAGAGTCAAGATGTACCTAAGTATAGGTAGATCATGCAGCTTTATTTCTGGCACTTCGGTGGCTGCTGCCGTAACACGCTCGCTCCGCTCGCTCACCTCGCGCGTTTTTTTGATGTTCTAACCTAACCTATCCTAGTCGGATCCGCCCTAGAAAGTGAGTGCAAAAGACAGACGCAACTAAAGAGTCAAGTTGTACCTTAGTAAAGGTAGATCATGCAGTTTTATTTCTGGCACTTCGGCGGCTACTGCCGCAGCACGCTCGCTCTGCTCGCTCGCCTTGCGCGTTTTTTTGATGTTCTAACCTAACCTAACCTATCCGAGTCGGATCCGCCCTAGAAAGCGAGTGCAAAGACGCAACTAAAGAGTCAAGTTGTATCTTAGTATAGGTAGATCATGGAGTTTTATTTCTGGCACTTCGGCGGCTGCTACCACAGCACGCTCGCTCCTCTCGCTCGCCTCGCGCGTTTTTTTATGTTCTAACCTAACCTAACCTATCCGAGTCGGATCCGCCCTAGAAAGCGAGTGCAAAGACGCAACTAAAGAGTCAAGTTGTATCTTGGTATAGGTAGATCATGCACTTTTATTTCTGGCGCTTCGGCGGCTGCTGCCGCAGCACAATCGCTCCGCTCGCTCGCCTCGCGCGTTATTTTTATGTTCTAACCTAACCTAACCCATCCGAGTCGGATCCGCCCTAGAAAGCGAGTGCAAAAGACGCAACTAAAGAGTCAAGTTGTACCTTAGTAAAGGTAGATCATGCAGTTTTATTTCTGGCGCTTTGGCGGCTACTGCCGCAGCACGCTCGCTCTGCTCGCTCGCCTCGCGCGTTTTTTTTATATTTTAACCTAACCTAACCTATCCGAGTCGGATCCGCCCTAGAAAGCGAGTGCAAAGACGCAACTAAAGAGTCAAGTTGTATCTTAGTATAGGTAGATCATGCAGTTTTATTTCTGGCGCTTCGGCGGCTACTGCCGCAGCACGCTCGCTCTGCTCACTCGCCTCGCGCGATTTTTTTAAGTTCTAACCTAACCTAACCTATCCGAGTCGGATCCGCCCTAGAAAGCGAGTGCAAAGACGCAACTAAAGAGTCAAGTTGTATCTTAGTATAGGTAGATCATGGAGTTTTATTTCTGGCACTTCGGCGGCTGCTGCCGCAGCACGCTCGTTCTGCTCACTCGCCTCGCGCGTTTTTTTTATGTTCTAACCTAACCTAACCTATCCGAGTCGGATCCGCCCTAGAAAGCGAGTGCAAAAGACGCAACTAAAGAGTCAAGTTGTACCTTAGTATAGGTAGATCATACAGTTTTAATTCTGGCGCTTTGGCAGCACGCTTGCTCCGCTCGCTCGCCTCGCGCGTTTTTTTTATGTTCTAACCTAACCTAACTTATCCAAGTCGGATCCGCCCTAGAAAGTGAGTGCAAAAGACGCACCTAAAGAGTCAAGTTGTACCTTAGTATAGGTAGATCATGCAGTTTTATTTCTGGCGCTTCGGTGGCTGCTGCCGCAGCACGCTCGCTCCGCTCGCTCGCCTCGCGCGTTTTTTTTATGTTCTAACCTAACCTAACCTATCCGAGTCGGATCCGCCCTAGAAAGCGAGTGCAAACGGAGCATAAGTTTTGGCATCCAATCCTAAGCTTGTGTTTTCCAAGAGTGCAGAAAATTTGGTATGACCTAAAAAGCACAACCATGAAATACACGACCATGGAATTGGATGCAAGAATGTAAACCAATTCCTGGCTGTGTTTTCCACAGTTGTGTATTCCATGATTAAGTTTGAAGCTAGTCGCAATAATCATTATGATTTTTCCATACAAACTTTGACGTCTCATCACATCCTTTATAAGGGCAATTAAAAAAATCCATAACGCCTTTTAAAATAACATTTATCCTAAATTTAATTTCAATACGATCGCTAAATATGCATACAAACGTTTACACCCTTTTTCAACCCCTTGGGTGTAAATTTTCGTAAATAGTTTATTAGTAAACACCTAAACCTTTCAAAGAATGCCTAAGCCAAGTGTTTATAAGTTGGTGTATTTATGAAATTAATATATTAATTCCTTTTAACCACCTGTAGGGGTTGTTTTTTAAAATCATGAAAAACTTGTATAATTATAACGTATTTTAAGTGTCTGAACCAAGGTTGAAGTAAATTAAGCCACACATACAAATTTCTCCATATAAATGTCCCCCCCCATATACCTCCCCTTTTCATAAGGGTGGTCATGAAAAATTTTAAACGTAGTAATTATTATAACTGAGTTTGAAGCAAATCGCACCACACTCATTATGATTTTTTCATGCAAACTATGGCATCTCATCACACCCCTAATAAGGGTAGTTAAAAAAAAACAATAATGCATTTTTGAAATCTTGACATTAGTAACATTTATCCAAAGTTTCATTTTAATGTGACCACTAAATACGATTCTGCATACAATCGTTTACGCCCCTTTTCAACCCCCTAGAGTGCGAATTTTCAAAAATAGTTTCTTAGTAATCACTTAAGCTTTTTAAAGAGTGCCTGCGCCAAATGTTTTTATGTTGGCATAATTTTATTTTGTACGAAATTATTGGGGTAGGGGTAGTTGTAGGGGTTGTTTTTTAAAACCATGAAATACTCGTTTAGTAATATCGTATTTTAAGTGTACGAACAAAGACTGAAGTAAATCAAGCCAAGCATACAGATTTTTCCATATAAATGTTGACACCCGACCTCCCCTTTTCGCAAGGGTAGTTTTGAAAAATTTTGAATGTAGTCATTATTATTTTTGTATTTTAAGAAGCCAAACTGAGTTTGAAGCAAATCGCAACACGCACTATGATTTTTCCATACAAACTTTAACACCCCATCGCACCCCTTAATAAGGGTTGTTTAAAAAATAAACAATGTTGCATTTTATAAGCATTGCTAGAAGTAACATTTATCCAAAGTTTCATTTCAATACGACCACTAAATACAATTTTGCATACAAACGTTTACACCCCTTTTCAACCCCTTAGAGTGCGAATTTTCAAAAATCGTTTCTTAGTAAGCACTCAAGCCTTATAAAGAGTGCTTACGCCAAATGTTTTTAAGTTGGCATAATTTTATTTTGTACGAAATTATTGGGGTAGGGGTAGCTGTAGGGGTTGTTTTTTAAAACCATGAAAAACTTGTATAGTAGTATCGTATTTTAAGTGTCCGAACAAAGATTAAAGTAAATCAAGCCAAGCAGATATATATACAGATTTTTCCATATAAATGTTGACACCCGACCATCCCTTTTCGTAAGGGTAGTTTTGAAAAATTTTGAACGTAGTCATTAATATTTTTGTTTTTTAAGATGCCGAACTGAGTTTGAAGCCAATCGCAACACGCATTACGATTTTCCCATACAAACTTTAACACCCCATCGCACCCCTTGTAAGGGTTGTTTAAAAAAAAACAATGATACATTTTATTAGCCTTGCCATAAGTAACATTTATCCAAAGTTTCATTTCAATACGACCACTGAATACGATTTTGCATACAAACGTTTTCACCCCTTTTCAACCCCTTAGGGTGCGAATTTTTAAAAATCGGTTCTTAGTAAGCGTCTGCACCCTCTAAAGAATCCTTATGCCAAATTTCAGACTTCTAAGCCTTGTAGTTTCGGAGGAATCGTGATGAGTCAGTGAGTGAATGGACTTCTCTTTTATATAATAGATTATTGGGGTGAGGGTAGCTGTAGGGGTTGTTTTTTAAAACCATGAAAAACTTGTATAGTAGTATCGTATTTTAAGTGTCCGAACAAAGATTAAAGTAAATCAAGCCAAGCAGATATATATACAGATTTTTCCATATAAATGTTGACACCCGACCATCCCTTTTCGTAAGGGTAGTTTTGAAAAATTTTGAATGTAGTCATTAATATTTTTGTTTTTTAAGATGCCGAACTGAGTTTGAAGCCAATCGCAATACGCATTACGATTTTCCCATACAAACTTTAACACCCCATGGCACCCCTTGTAAGGGTTGTTTAAAAAAAAACAATGATGCATTTTATTAGCCTTGCCATAAGTAACATTTATCCAAAGTTTCATTTCAATACGACCACTGAATACGATTTTGCATACAAACGTTTTCACCCCTTTTCAACCCCTTAGGGTGCGAATTTTCAAAAATCGGTTCTTAGTGAGCGTCTACACCCTCTAAAGAATCCTTATGCCAAATTTCAGACTTCTAAGCCTTGTAGTTTCGGAGGAATCGTGATGAGTCAGTGAGTGAATGGACTTCTCTTTTATATAATAGATTATACTTAACTCTCTCCATAGCCTGTTGTGGAAGTTTTATTTTGTGTAAAAGTCCAAAAGCCACCACATCTCCATTCTAAAAGTCGCACTAAAAGTGGACTTGAACTGCTACGTATAAACAACAAAGTGTACTGCTAACTGGTAGGTAAGGTACAGTACTTACTTTTCCCGCATCACATAAAAAAAAAAACAAACAAACAACAAAGGCATAATTATGATTTTAGCACCAGCAAACAAGTTATATAACCAAGATAAAACTTATATAACCAAGAGTGCATGCCGTAGGTACATACAACAACTATTTCAAGGTTTACAAGAACAGTTTTAAAAAAAAAAAATTACTAAAAATTTTACAGCTAGACAAAAATTTGGCTAAATTTTGGCCTATACTTTTATTCGTATTCATAATTCATAAATTCGGTATGGGTTTTTTTTGACTTCAGTGATAAAATATGACAGACAAGGTGACAGTTAGTATTTGATCGTAGTAGTTTAAATACAGGCAAGCAGTATTAGTGGGAATGTACCAGCTGCTTTCAGTAATAAATTCAATGTATCGATTGGTATGTTTGCAACGTCATCGCAATGTCTCACTTTGTTTATTATACGACTTCAAAAACGATAGAAGTCAACTCAACTGTATTTTTAATAGTTTGTGTAGAGTAGAACTACAACTCTACCTTTCGTTAAAAGAACTTTTTTTATAGTTTTTTTTAAATGGCACCTGTGTGTCATTCAACAGATAATATTGCTCATGTCAAGTGTAGTAGTATACTGCTAACTGGGGCAGTATATAACTTTAGCGATATAGCGACTTTACTTTGTATATACATATATGTAGTATGTTTGCTCAAACATAAAATTTGAAATCCGATATACATCAAATTTAGTAGGTCAGGATGTTGTTAAGAAATCTATACTAATATTATAAAGAGGTAAGGTTTGTGAGTTTGTAGGAGGTAATTTCTGGATCTACTGAACTGATTTTGAAAATTCTTTTACCACTATAAAGCCACATTATCTGTGAATGTCATAGGCTGATTAACCCGACAATTAAAAAAAAAATTTTTACGACCCAGCGAAGTGGGCACGGGTCAGTTAGTATAATCAGATAAGATACGGTATTTTAAGAGACACTGTAGGTAATAATTGATTTTACAAATGTATAGGTAAGGTAGTTAGATATAAGCCACACTAGAACAATAAGATTTTCAGATTTTCAGCTTATACCATGGATATGATCAACGCTCTTTGACTGAAGTTTTTTTTTGTGTAAGTACCAAATATTCTCAGGGTACATAGCTTGATGCCAACATGGTTACCAATAGATAAAAAAATATTCGTGGGTATTATCATCCAGCCCCAAAACTCAGTATAGCTGTTATTAGCTGTACTATGGGAACCAGATGAGTGATAGAACACTTATATATGTTTTTTTCGTAAAAACATACTTAGAACACATTATAACATCCAAACAGAGAACAAACATTTATGTTTGTCTCACAAATTTTTGACCACGGTGAAGATCGAACCGATAACCACACACAAGACAGAGCTACTACTAACCGAGCTGTGAGGCCAGTCTTATCAATAGAAAGAAAGAAAAGAAAGAAAGAAAGAAAAGAAAGAAAGAAAAAAAAGAAAGAAAATACATTTATTTTGGACACATAGCACACAAAGAAATACAGACAATAAATCACAACAAACATTTAGAATAGAAGTAGGTAGGTGCAGTTTAAACAACAAACAATAAGGTCAACAAAGTTTAAAATAATATCGAGATGTCAGTTCGGGGCGAGTGACTAGTATATACGTGACGACGTAACATTAACACGTTGCGTCGTCATATTCCGCTATATTTAGCGGCTGGCATCCCGTTACATTCTCAAAATAAACTCGAGGCGGTTATTCTAATAGCAGTATAAATATGAACTGAATTTTAGAAAACCGTTGTTTCAGATAATATCACGTTGCGTCGCTAATGTGAAAGAGTTTGGCTAAAAAGCACAATCTACCACAAAATATACCTACAATAATTCAGATATTTCGAAGTCTTTTATGAATGAAAGTTAGCAATTATAGTACGAACTCACCTCATGTAAGTTATTATGAAAAAAAAGTCTTGAGGCAATTGGGAAGCTCTGAGAAAATCATAATGTCTGTAAATAGTTAACTTGACCATCCAATGCTGAACACTAATCTACATGTATCTACACTGATATTATAAAGAGGTAAACTTTGTGAGTTTGTAAAGGGTAATCTCTGGATCTACTGAACCGAAATTTTTTTTACTAATAGAAAGCCACATTATACACACTAACTCGAAATATGAAAAGTAAAAAGGTTTACCGCCCAACAAAGTGGGCGCGGGTCAGCTAGTGGAAAATAAAAAAAGTTTACGATTTTATGCATGGCATGGTAGATATCCATTTAAATCTTGAAGTACCAACCCACTTAAGAATTTTTAGGATGTCTCAGAGTATTCATTTAAGAATGCCTACTAGTACAATCTTGTAAGAATGCCAAGTATATTTTTTGCGGGTTTACCGCTAAACAGAGATCTCTACGAGACAACCTAACAACCTTTAGCTTGCAGTGGTTAGCTAGGTTGCAATCTCATCGCTGCAAAATAAACAAGTTCGTACACGTGCTGCTAAATACTGTCTGATTTTCGATCACAGTTTGAAAGCACTGGCATTGCGCACATAACAGTATAAACAACAATAGTTCTATTGGTTAATCAGTTTTCTTATGTTTCTCAGTAGGTCTTGTGAGTAAATCAGAAAATATTAGTCACGAAAAGGTCACGACCGTGTTTTTTCAGCGGTACGATAAATACGATTAGGTCCTAGCATTGAGCAACTGTACTGGCACTCTGTATAATCTGTGGTCCTATGATTCAGTGGCCTTCAACTGCAGACGCTGACCTGTTTGTAGACACGTACGTATGTCTTGCCAATAGATAACTGGTACAGATTTTATTAGAATAGATCACCACGATGACCCAGTTGATGTAGCGGTAGTAAACACCTAGCAAAAGATTTTCTCACAAGTCAGGCAAGTTAGGAACGTCTGCTACGATACACAGCCTTCAACACTCACTCCCGTCAAACCAAAACACACTGCAACGCAGCTTGGTGCCAGATAAACCCCACTACTTCGAAAAATATTTTTATAAACGAGCCTTGCAACAGCAGTGGGTTCCTATTCCTACAGGCTGATGATAACGATGAACCCGAAAGATACATCCACACCACACCATCTTTTTACACGTCCAGAATGACTGGTAGACAATGTTATTAGCATTAAGTCCTCCTAGCACATCATTGTACTGTGCGAAAGTTTTTTAAATAAAATAAATACATTGTTGTTTGCCCATATTCCGAAACTGTGATGAATTTTGAAAGATCTTTCGACACAACTACTTACCAGTGAAGAAAAAGAAGTAGAAGATCTCGTGAGCCCTTATTAGGTATAAAACCATGCAATAACCGACCGTTTCCCCTTTTCCGAAACTCCCCAAAGTTTCCGCTACAGCAAACTTCATCACCTTCTCCTTCCGCTCTCCCTTTTTAGATTTTTTTTCGCTCAAATTAGGATTTTTTTTCTCAAATTCGCTTGTAATCCGCCGATAAATTGAAAGCTACATTTTTGACCATTCTCGAAACCGAGACGTTTCGCTCGCTCGGTCAATTATTATGCCCAAAGTCATATGAAATAAGTAAAATAGGAAGAGGTGTAAAATGCAGATTTAAAATAAAAGCTACAGCTTTTAGCTGTATTAAAACTAAGCCGGTAAAGTCTCCATACCTTTCACACGGGTACCAAGGTCAAAAGAGCCACAGTACCTACCTGCAAATCTCTTTAATCTACTGGTTTTTAGAACCTTGGTTTATTATAACCTGAAAAGCTGTGATTTTTATGTGTTGAATAAATTTGAAATATATATTTTTTAATTTGTATTTCGTTTCAGACTAAATTTAAATGAACGTATAGAAACGTATAGAACTAGTGCCTAGATTTTCGATGACACAAAGATATCAATGAATCTTTTGGCTTTGATTTATTGGTCAACTTATTTTTATTCAGGTCGCGAACGGATGTTTTATTTTTCAGAACAACATTTTAATGAGAATTTAATTCTACATACCAACTTCTAGTACATCAATGCATTAATACACCGACTGATCATCAAGTTTTTTTTTTCATGGACTTTTTATGATTCTATGAACATGTCACTATGTAGTTTTTAGCTTATCTAAAACTGTTTTCAGGTTATTATCTTATTCAGTGAGAGTTATTTTAGGAAAATTCGCGTAAATAAACAAAAACTAATCGTATTTGACTAAACAATTTTATAAAAAATTTAAAGCACGAATTCAAAAACACATTTAAGATTTTGTTTATAGAGTAGGTAGATAGAAATGCAACGCAATCGTTCAGAGCTGCAGGGCTCGCAATTCCCACCCATTTCGCTGTTTCCGTAGGTACACTGCCTGTTTCGGGTGCTGGAATGTGATTGTAATAAATAAACTGGTTTTTTGCCCGGATCGGACAGAGGCGTAATTGCCAGCGGTGAAATTTATAGATGCAACCGATGGCGTTATTGAAACAGCGTCGAATTAATGAGTCTGATCCTCGCTACTGGAAATATGCATGATGTATCATATCCGTGCATGGACGCGTGATCAGCCCATCGTTGCAAATGCAAAAAATGGTCAGTGACGTATGGGAATGGAAATATGAATATAAAATGCGGTCATCCGTTCATATAAATTCCGGCCGGTAGCAGAAATGTATACCTGATGAATTGTAATTCCGCAGATTGTTGCATCTCTGAATAACAAATTGAATTATCTGTAGAAAAAATTATAAAACAACTTTTATATTTAGGGTTACTAAGTTATTTATTATTATTTATCTCTCGGCCCGATCCATCTTTCAGTAGCCACCCCATACACTTTTCGCACCTAGTACGAGAGTGACGGAATTTTTTGCTTGTTTGTAAGAATATTTTGAAAACAAGTATTTGTTTTCACAGGATTGATCTCGCGTAACCCAATGATTCTGTCAGTCGCGGCAACATCTTGCCGGCGCGTGGAGTCGTGCCAAAGCGCACTATTTGGCAGGAGCTCGACGAATCTATCAGCGGAATGGCGGACGTGAGGTTCACGTACGAACCTACTACCTAGTAAACCCTTCGTTTGTTGGATATCACAATCGATGGACCTTCAGCGGCTGCCGTCTAGCTGCCGCCGTCCAAAACGAATTTAACATTTTACAAAATGAATGAGTATGCGTAGGTAAACAATCGTAAGTGTATCAACGCAGCGACGCCATCGTCGTACTGCTTGATCTTAATTTTAGTATCACGTATACTGGGTGTAATAAAACCACTTTCGAATACTCCAGGAACGTGTAAAGCTACCTACATTAAAGTCATAGAATACCAAGTTAGCTGACAGTCAAATAGATTCAGAGTAATACGTTTATTTTGCTGAAATTCCGTTTAATCAACCAGCGATGTATTTCGTACAGCGCTCCGCCGCCACCGTTCCAGCCGTGATTAGACGATCACTATTTTTCATTTAGATTGCTGTTTTTGGTCTTTTGTCGATTTCACGAGTTTTGAAACAAATTAGTTAGGAAGGTACTTACTAAGCTTTATTTTGCAATGTATTGTTGATGTTGGAGCCGAAAACACGAAAATAACTAAACTAAATAACAAAAAGTGTAGATTTTTTTTTCGCGTTTCTATATTCTGAACCTCCTGATACCTGAGTGTGTTAGATGTGAAACAGCCTGAGCACCTATTGTAGATGATTCAGCGTCAGGGGTAATTTTCACTCGTATCTGTTTTTACAGGTGCTGGGAGCTCTACAGGAACAAAGTCGCCAAGAGACAGGATTATAAGAGTAGGCTCGCCCAGCACTCAGCCTAGTCGGCATAATCCGCAAGAAAGACTTGGTCAATATGGAGCTGGCTAAGCCGTTTACTATACAGCGGCTTAGCTTCGGATACGTTTTTCTCCGTCGTTTAAGAGCACTGTATTGCGTAATTTTTTCTAATGAAAAACTTTTTTGGTACGTAACGCTGCCGTGTCCTTAGAATCGTACATACCGACAGTTTGATATTGCGACTTTGAAATGATTGTTTACAAGAGCTGGGAAACATTATACAACGATTGACCGCCCACAGCTCAGTAATTTACGAATTGGTAAGCTGCCAATGAACGTTTTATGCATCGTATGTTTTACAATACTTTTATTGTTCCGGTGTGGACTTCCACTAGTTACTAAAGTACGTATTATTATAAAGTAATAAATAAATATTCACATGGCTAATTAGCTCACGTAGCGCTTATTAGCCTCTTGCTAATTTTTACTTAGGTATGACCTGGTTAAATAAAGAAAATAATTTAAAATGGGGCAGGTTAGTAGAGCTTGCAACGTGTCACTTAGAGAATACTAACTACTGCAAAGCATGCGTAGATATGTGCCTAATATAATGTTTGGACGAACCTCTCTGACTTCATCCATTAGATATCCTCAAATAATCGTGACTTGGTACAGCCACCTGCAGCAGAATCTATGCAATTCGTAACTTTACAATGGTATTCACAGCATTAGTTACAATAAGCCCTTACACAACAAAAACTCAAAAATTATGAGATCAGATGCTGTTCGCTTATTTTTGTATTTTTCATATTGTAACGCTGTGACATAATTTCGAAAGTTACGAATTGATTACTTTATAATTCAGCTGACTGTACTACTTGCTACTGAGCGAACTAACAGGATAATATCTACAGTGCCTGGGAATTAAAGCGGCGAGCTTGTTTCTGTTTTCCATTTAATCTGGTTATCAACTTACCTAATTAAAACAGCCAATATTTTCTCTCATTAAAGTTAACCTTGACATGGCCTAGTTCCGCGCGCGTGCAAAATTAATTTTTCATTACTTTCATTATATCGATCAGTAAAAACGTACTAAGTACTGATAGTTGGAGATAAAAACAACTGGTTTAAGTAGGTATACATTTTAGCCAAGTACTGAATTTTTGCATGGAACAGCAGTTTGAATAATGTGGTCAGGTATGTGGGTAGAGGTAGACCACAGAAAAGATGGATGAACTATGTGATAAGGATAAGAAAGGAATGAGTACTTACAGATAAAACGGCTGACAGTGGGGAATGCAAAAAATAATATGCTGTGCCGAGCCCACTTACATGGGATAAAGAGAAATTAATATGGCTTAGGCTTAGGTTCATAGAAAAAACCTGTCCTCATAGTAAAAGTATTAACCGAAAACTTTGGAGGGTCAAAGTACCCTTCAAAGTTTTCGGGAGTGGTCTTATTACACTCTTTATATTAGCTGCTTTGCTCCTGGATTACAACAAAGTAAAACAAACTGAAATCCCCGCATCGAACCCTCCTCAATTTCTGTAATTGTCGTAGTCTGTCATATGATAGGAGCAAGTATTCATCATCATCCGGCTTGAAGAAGTCCATTGCTGGATATGTCCAATGTCGTCGGTCTATCTGGTGTGTCGTCGACCTACTGTCGTAATTTTTTATTTCCCAGACATTGTAGGGTCTACGAGTTCTACCTATTATTAACGCCAATTCAAGAAATTCTGAGAGCCTTAATTCTTATTCTCTTGCTGATTTCCTCGTTTCCACTAAACTCTCTCCTTAAAAGCTAGCAATTGGATCGAGGCATGTAAAAGTATCATATGCATCAGGGTATATTAATCAAAGCTCGAAAACAGGTTTTGACGCATTTGAACGCCTCGCGGAGAACTTTTCTTTCCACCAGCATAGGCTTTCTACTATACCTAATGTATCTTCTGTGTGTATAAAGTATACATCACCTGCGTGTTTCTGGTGAAGCCGTAGCCGAGGAACCGCTCATCATGCGGTGGCACGGTGTCCGGCGCCACGTAGAACGGCTCGTACAGCAGTTCGAAGTTAGTCACGTTATGGCTGACGTGGCTCTCAGAGCTTTCGTTGCCGCCGCTCGCTTCCCATCTGCATGGACAGATTATCCTTAGGTAGACCCTTAGCGACCCGGAGTATCCTTTGGTTGATAATATCCAAATGTAAATTTAAAGTGTATTTATTTACCGAATTACTTGTACACGTGTTACAGTATTTACATGCATTTTTTTTAAGCCACAGCTGATGGAACAAGCATATGGCTCACATGATGTTAAAGGGTAACCATCACCTATAACAAAGCATTGCCTCGCACGTCACGTACCTACTTTAGGTACGTGCCCTACGATGCACTATCCTGCGTTCACCAACCTGAGGCATTCAGGTGTTTAGCCTCATGTGATTGTAATTTCACCGGCACCTACCCTTCAAACCGGAACACGCTGCGCTGCTTGGCGGCAGAAATAGGCATGGTGGTAGTACTGCCCCCGAACGAGCCCTTCACAAAGAGCTCTACTACTTACTACTAAAAACTAGCTTTTTTGTTAAAAAAACTGACTCACTTGGAAAAATTGCTTGCGTACTGATTGTAAATGAACACTTTCCGGTGGAAAGGTATGGCGAGTTTGTTGCGAGACAGCCGGACCAGCTCTGACTTGTTGGTCGGGAAGTTGGCAACGCGTCGGTCCAGCTCGTAAGTAGGCACCACGTACGCGCAGAGAGGACATTTTGGTGCGGTCGAGAGAAACTGAAAAATATGATAGCTAGAGCTCAGACAAAATCATCAGTAGAATAACGCTGCCCAGCTGACCGCATTTCATTACATCAAAAAGGTCAATACCATCAATTCAAGGTGAAAAAACTAGACGAGTTCTTAAAAAAGTTCTTACCTTATCCAGAGACTCCGCCATGCCTCTAGAAGGCACAATATCCACATCCACCAAGAACACATGAGACGTGTGACAATTCTTTCTTGCCAAGTTCCGGAGGATGTTCTGAGGATAGGGGTGCCGAGCCGTCCACGCTACCGTATCTACCTTCCTATCACCGGGTGGCAGCGGTTTTACATTACAATCTCTTGCCCAACTCGGCATGCTACCGAAAACAGCAGGCCTTTCAGAAGGCGTGGCAACATGTAACGCTATTCTAGAGTACAACTCGGGGTTGCATCTGAATAACCACGTCACGAACGCACGCAGAAGCCCCATCTCATCACCGGCGACGAATACAGCCACCGATATTGGACCGCTCCAGTGCGCTGCGATCCGTAGCAGCTCATGGAGTCGCTCTATAGAGCTCTGAGTCGCAAGGCAGACGTGTCGATCACTGGAAACTTCCGAGTACAAGTCCCCAACAGCAGCATTGTCGAACATTCTGAAGGACCTCGAGAAATCCCATCTTCCCAATCGTAAGTCAAGCCTTGCTATCGGATCATCGTCGAGTGAGTTAGTGACAGTGTCGATGCAAGGTTCGCATGACGATGGTTCTGGAGGTAAGGGGCTGCTGCTGATGACAGGGCAGGCGGGAGAAGGGCTGAGCAGCCACATATTGGCTGCGGCGTTGTAAATCACCAGCGCGACGGCAGTTATGGTGATAATACTCCATTGGCATCGCCAACTCCACTGGAAATAAACAAAACAGAATGAAAAATAGAAAACCGAATCCTACCAATCCAATCTTAGGTCTAGCTAGATTAGGTCTACCCATGCAGCTATTTTAGGTAAGTTACCTACCGTAGTCGCTACCACACTAGTCGACCCTTTTGTGCCGAACGAAACGAGCATTTTCAGATTGGTGTTTCGATAGCGTGTAGAATATAGTAGGTAAGTTATATGGTAAGCGCAGTAATATACAAGTAGGTAAGTAATAAATAAAATTCAAAGCATGTAAAAGCATCTATACACTAATAGCTAGGTACGTAACCCTGCCTCAGCGTGGGGCACTATAACATGATGACACATCACTCACAGTGCACAGTGACTTTACTCAAGTTTCCATCATGTTTCCACACATAGAAACCAATTTCAGTCAATGGTCTAG
Source organism: Electrophaes corylata (assembly GCA_947095575.1). NCBI lineage: Eukaryota > Metazoa > Arthropoda > Insecta > Lepidoptera > Geometridae > Electrophaes > Electrophaes corylata. The sequence goes on from OX352704.1 coordinate 480,366, forward strand.
TGGTAGGAGAACCTCATCTTCTGATCGGTCATGGGTTCGTCGAATCCGGTCGAACACCTTCATCGTCGGCTTCATCGTCACTTCCCATCGAGTATTGAGTGGGTCACGACACGTCACGTCATCAGCCAAAACAGTACCCCTGAGCTGGACACAGGCCTCCATATTTTAGGCGGTTTGTCATAGTCGCCACGCTTAGCAGGCGGATAGGTGACCACAATATTGGTATTCATTAGGTACTCAAGAGATGCTGCCCATCTCATCATGGGAGGCAAAGGGGGGGAATCCTATACTAAGTCAGGACTACCACGCTTGAGCGGGTAAGGGTAAGGGTACTATAATTACTAAGACATCTGAGGGATATTAACGTGCCTGGGGATTACTACTATTTGCTAGTACCTATATGCTGCTATATATGTCGTGATAATAGCTACTATTTATATTTCTTTATTTATTCCCCAAGTGCTTAGGTACTGAGTGATTTAGCTTACCAGTTTATCTTTCCGTAAAGTATTTTTCTGATCGTATCGGTATACCATTGTGACAGCTCCTGTTGACTCCTGAACTCCAGAACTTCACGAAGAACTTACGATTTACGAGTAACGTTCGAACATAGATTTGATCTGAAAATGTTCACAAAAATACTGTGAAAATGCGATGCTACGTAATAATACATAGTACTTAGGTAGGTACCTACTGATATTTAGTCTGTGAGTACTTAAATTTGAAGTTAGAATTTAATAGGTACATACCTGGGTACCTATCTACAGCATTATCATCGGCCTGAATAAGTCGACTGTTGAATATGGCCTCCCCTATATTGAAGAGGTTTGCTATAGTCACCGCTAAGGATACGCTCCTGCTCATCCTCTGATGCGTTCCTTTAGAGGCCTCGCCCACGATACGTCTTTAAGGCGGTGATACTCGCCAACGACCTTGAGGAGTCTGTCCATACTGAGTTGCACTGCCGCCCGTCGCCCGCACAGGGACCCGCGCGCATTCCATTTCATATCGCATTCAAGAAATAATTATTTGTAGCCTAATGAATTATTAGTTCGAACTGCCAATTGTTCACTTTGTGATAAATACTTTGACAAATATTTGTGTGAAAAAAAAAAAACTAAAAATCAATACCGTTTAGAAGAAATAACCAAATTTAAAATAAAAATTGCTTCACTTTGGATATTTTTTTCATATAGTAATAATATAGTTAGAATTATTTCAATTGTTCAAATTAAAATTTAGTCTTTAATAAGCAATATATATATTTTTTGGACATTTATACTCACTCATCAAAGAGAAATAACACGGAGAAAATCTCTCGTTGGCGGATACCACCTCCTTAAGGGAAGGCATTGATGTACGGAAGGTGACGGTGTGTCAATTCCATGCCGGGAGGCCTACCACGGCGCTAAGGAGGCCAAGGTTCGCCCAAAATAAAAATTCGAGTCCAAGTGTAAACTAGATATACTTACTTGGATTGCGAATGTTCAATAATAATTAGCTAGAAATTTACAATGCCAAAAATAAAAAACGGTCGGTCGACGCAGTTAGGCTTGTTTGGACTGAGAAGTAGCCAAAATACCTATTAGGTAAGTAGGGTAGGTATGTTGTGCAAATATTCATCTTAAATTGGCGTACGGTACCTACCTACAAAACTAGTAAGGAATACCATACAGTAGGTAGGTATGTAAGTCTTACTTACGTTATAGCTTCATTTGTTGCACTAATTACTTAGTATTCCAACCTATGCAGGATTATTTTGGTGACATCACAGATATATAAAATTAAGCAAGTTGTTGACGCAATAATTTTTATTCACCATGTTCAATTTACTGTGCTTATGATATTTTTAACAGGTTATTTTGGAGAACCTCCTAGATAATAATAACAAAAGGCAGCTTGACAGGTGGAGGCCCAGAAGGTCTATTCAGCGCATGACTAGGGTTTGGACATGCGCAGTCCATCTGAGGTAGGTAGGTGCCTAACTACATGTAGGATGGATCCTAACTGATCGCAATTGGCACCTACCTACCTACCTTTAATAGGTTAGGTAGGTACCTAGCATACAATAAAACGGGTTGATTATTGTGTAAAGTATAATTACATGCCATGTTATTTTCATGTTGATATCAGAATTTACGGAAAGTACCTGCCTACGTAGGTTACCAGGTAGGTCGTACATAACTCGGGATGAGCACAAACAAAGACGCGGCACGACATCGAAGCGTATTAACCGATGAATCGTTCTTCCTGGAAATGAGGGAGGCCTATGTTCAGCAGTTATGAACTTAGGCTGATGATGACGAAGGTATGTAGTTGACTAATTCAGGCTAGGTAGAAGTAGAACTTGGTAAAAGAAAACAATAGAAGCGGAACCAAAATGTTCCTGGCACAATGCGAATCAAGATGTCATTGTCAATACGTCAAGAAAATGTCACGGTGTGAATGTCAGAGACATGCTCAAATTCCCAATAAATAACCTAAAAAATGCAAACAACGAAACAAAAATATATTCGTTGGTAAATTATATTGAATAAAATAGATGAACTGAGCAGGATTAACTAAATAATTTTTAGAAGAGGTACAAAGATGGTGTTTGCAATTCCTGATTGGGAGGACGAAAACATTAAAAACAATACTGTATTCGGTGGGAAAGCAAAAGTAAGTACTCACCGACCGCCTTCAAACAAATACTTTCAGGTGTTGTGCTAGCTTGGAATGATTATATACAGTCTAGACCTGGGTCTGTCTGTACGTGGCATAACAATGTATAAACCATCCTTCACTAGGTAGCCTTTCCACTAACTTCAATTCAGTTGAACGTAGTAGGTACATACCTAGATACAAACCTTCATAATTAACATCTCATGCAGTTATTTAAATACTTTGCACTGCAAGTAACTGACTGGAGTTTAGGTTGGTTATTATTCTCTTGTATTTGTTTTTTCCCAGTGTAGCCTCATTCTGGTAGGTACTGTTACAAAAGAAGTAAGTAAACTTGAATGTTAAGCAGGCATTTCTTACTTTCTCTACTTCGACAATACAGTACTTAATACAATACGTGTATATAGTTCTATAATAGAAGATGTGTGGTTTTTGACTTTTGTTTCACCATAATTTTAGGGAAAGCAGAAAAATGATTCTCCAAAGAAATTACTTCAAAAAATTACAACTCCTAAAATGGTGGCTAAAATGAAAGGTGTTTCAGAGAAATCCAAAATAATAAACAAAGAAAATAAAAAACAGCTGATAAAGCTTAAACAAAGTGGAAATAAAAGAAAGGAAAATAGTAGTAACATACAGCAAGTTCAAACAACTAAACCCAAACATGGTTTACCAAATAATATTAGTCAAGAGACAGATAATGTGAATAGTAAGAAAAAAAAGAAACAGAAAATAAATAACTGTAAAAATAGAAAGGTAAATAAAGACAATAGTAATTGCAGTTTAAAAATTGAAAACCTTGATACAGATAAGCTAGACGAAGTGTTATTAAATGCTAAAAAAAATAAGTTCAATGAAGGTTTAAAAAAAGATGATGTTGAAGCTTTACTATTTAAAGAAGAAAAGAGCCCAGAAGTCAAAAAGAAGAATCCACAACTTCCAAAACAAAAAGAAACACAATCTAATGAGGCTTATGGTGATAGCAAATCATTGCACACTAAAAAACAGCCATTTACAGAAAAAAAACAAAAAACTAAAAACAACAAAATTGTTAAAGCAAAGAATAACAGTTTAAGCAAACCCATAATAGGCAAAGAAATCTTCAAAGTGAAAACTTTAATAAATGATCCAGATACAAATAGTAATAAGACAAGTGCTCTAACTCGGCAAGATATAAAGAAGAATAAATTAAAACAAATGCTTAAAGAAGAGAGTAATAGAAATCCTATCAATTTTAATAGAAACAAATTGAGGGACAGAATGCTTGATCGGTTAAAATGTAAGTATGATGACAAGTTAGACCATTTACTAAGCACATGTTACCTCACAACACCATCTAGCCACCATCTAGTACCAGATTTATATTCAGACACAATAAACATCTATGTTTATCCTATAAATAAAATAAATAAATAATGCCGGACGATCCACACAGCATCATCTAGCCCCAAGCTAAGCAGAGCTTGCGTTATGGGTACTAGATGACTGATATACTTAATACAATATTATATTACATACATAGATATTTTTTATTATACATAGAAAATACCCAGGACACCCGGAATAAATATTTGCAGATCGTACAAACATTTATCCCAAGGCGGGAATCGAACCCGCAACCTCTGCGTCGCAGGCGGACATTCGCCCGCCGCGCCACATCGGTCGTCGAAATGAATGAAATGATTGTCTTAGGTGGGAATTGCTTAGCTGTATTTATAATCTACCATAGTTTTAAGCTCATTTTAAGTGAACTGTGAAGTTCTTTATGAGTGATAAATAAAGTTCTTTAAACCGAATTGAACCCACAACCTACAGCCCAGAAGGCGGCAGAGCCTATAAACTGCCGTGAGGTCAAAGTGCTGGTGGAATAGTGAGATTTTTTATATCGTTAAATTGTTTAAGATCAGTATACAGAGCAGGTTTCTCCACAGCCGCACAATTCAGATTCCTCAATGAAAAGCTGTACACATCATCAGGCAGTGAGGCCAGCCAACTTTTCCAGAATGATCCATCTGCATTCCAGAACTATCATGAGGGTTACCAGCAGCAACTAAAGAAGTGGCCGGTCAACCCACTTGATGTTATTGTCAAGAGGATACAGAAGATGTAAGTGAACTTCTTTTCTTTCTATTCTTCTAAGGTTACCTAAGTTTATGCAGCGTGGCCATTGTCAAGAGTAAATCTTAACATGCATTCATGGAAGGGCTTCCATGCTTTGGAAGGCTTGTGTTTCATAAGTTTTATAACTTTTGGAAATTCCAATTTCCTGTGTACCCAATAATTTTAGATAAATTATTAAGACTGATAGATTATATATATCAAACTGAATTACAACAACACTGCTTGGCATTTGAAGAAGGCACGTTGTTGTGAATTGGCTTAGAAGCTAAGAGAATCTAGGCGTCAATTTCTCGCGACCTAATCTAGAAGGACTAGAAGGAATCAAAGGGCTCATTACCTTGTTACTTTTACAAACAGGCCAAAGTCCCATCTCATAGCGGACATGGGTTGCGGCGAGGCGGCTTTAGCGAAGCGCATTCCTCACACCGTGCGCTCCTTCGACCTGGTGGCCACCGTTTCCGCGGTGGAGGTGTGCGACATGGCACACACGCCTCTACTGACGGCCTCCGTCGACGCGGTGGTCTACTGTCTGGCGCTCATGGGCACGGACCTTACCACTTACCTGCTGGAGGCCAATCGTGTCTTGAAAATGGGGTAAGTTGTGATACACTGCCCTCACCCCTCGGAAACTATTACCCCTAACATAGATTACTTTAGCTAAAATCCCACCCTTTTGCAGAGGTCATCTTCTGATAGCAGAGGTAGAATCTCGTTTCACGGACATCAACGTATTCACCAAGGACGTGTCTCGTCTCGGCTTCAAGCTTCAGAAGCTGGACAAGGAGCGCGAAGTATTCTTCTTCATGGAGTTCGTTAAGAACCAGGAGCCTCCCGTTAAGAAGTCCAAACTACCCGTGCTGACCCTAAAACCTTGTATTTATAAGCGGCGCTAAACCTAAAAAATTTGATAATCTGTTGTCATTCCATAAGAAAATAGCGTGGGCACATGTCAGTGAAAATTGTGCATAAAATTACAAAACTTTGTTTTATCATTTAGTAGTGTTATTAAACCTGATAAAGTTGTAGTACCTTGTTGCACAATTATTGTTAAATGTGATTTACTTAAATAATTTAAAAACTCTTTCAATATTTATTAGAATTTCTAATCAACTCTTGAAGCCTCTCTGCAGTTATAATTACGCATAAAGCTAGTGAATAAAAAACTGAAATAATAAACATTGCATTTTATTCTACTATTATGTTATGTTATGCTTATAAGTACCAGTATATCCTTAATTGCATTATTTCTTAAAAATAGTAAATTGATCCACTGGGAATTTATTATAAATCATAGTCGTTCATTGAATATTATTTTAGTGCCGGTGTTCGCCTACACATAAATCGGTGATAATATTTAGTTGAAAAAAAAAAGCTAACACTGTTCTCAATACGCCCAATAAGGACGCTTTCATATAAAACAGACGAAGCGGGCTGGCACAACACAACCGAAAACACAAATTCTTCGATTTGAGGCTCAGTTGAGCTTTAAAAATCATTGGTGTGGATTGTCAAGTTTAATGTTGGTAAACAAACGGGGAAAACACGATACTGACGTTTAGTCGCGTCACTCGATTGAAGCGACTTATTGCCGTCGTTGCTCGTTTGTCATTTTCATGATTACATTCTGCTCAGTAGTAGTAGCATAATCATTCCATACTTCCAGGCAAGCCGGATCTATGAATGCTAAACTTTAAGCTCCTCCATAACATCTTCAGCTTCCGCTCTTAGGTTTTCCACTTTTTCAATCAGCATCATCTGTAGATACAAAAAAAAAACAATTACCAAAATTGCTAGAGAACCCACACAGGAGAACACCACTCACGCATATTTTATCTATGTAATCAAGTATGCATAAAATATTAATATCTTTTTTTTTTAATTTCTTTTCCTATCTAAAATGATATCTAGTACATAAAAATGAATTCAATAGACGCTAGAGGTGAAATCCTTACCCTGGCAGCACTAATAAGATGATCAGCGGCGGTCCTGGACATGTGAGAGATGCAGTTCACCAGGCTGTCGGCCGACGCCTTCGCGAGGTCTTCTACTCTCTTGTATCCGGCTCGAACTAATTGCAGGGCTCGGGTCTACAAATGAAGGATATGGACTGAAAGTTAGTACAATTATCGACATTTGCTTGAATAGTGCTCAATCACAAATTTATACGTGATCTTGCCTCTGACTACACTCTCCATGAATCCACGCTGGAGTTCATAATAAAGTAGCATGTAGGGTCTTAAGCTGAAAATTAGTTTTATTTTACGATTTACCGCTACCCTCATAATTTACCCCCCTTTCGTGGGGGTAGGCAGGGATGGGTCTCGTAAAAATTTGCCCAAGGCTTCAACTCCAGGGGTGCCTCGCGACGGTAAATAGCTGCGTAACAATAGATTATACAGTGTATTTGATCATACTTAGATGGTCCTTCGAGCCGGATTAGTTTTGCGGTAGTGCTGCGTTACCTTTTTAACATTCGGTAGTTCCATGAGGGCCTGGATCATGGGCGCGGCGCAGTACTGCAGGCGCGGCGCCAGCTCGCGCAGCAGCGCCGCGAAGGCCCACAGCCCCGGCACCTCCTCGCACAGCTTCTGCGCCGACGACGCGAACGCAGAGGACGACACCATCACCGCCTGGACCGTGCCTCGAGGGACTATGTATCTGCAATCAAGTGGAGCCCTGATCAGCTAGCCGGACCGGTCGCTTTGTCAAACCAACGTGTTCAACATGGTGACCAGTTCTTTGCAGGTGAACCTGTCACCTGCAAAGAACCTGCAAAGAACTTCCATTAGTTCAACAGAATAATTGACGCAGGTTGTTTTATTCATCGACGTATCTATTTAGTTGTCAGCGCCAAAGGATACGATCATAAGCAGTCTGGAAGAACACTGTTAGATATATAAAATGAGTAACTTCACGACTTTAATCCCCAGGCACGATAGGTATCGTAGTTGGTACCATGTAGTACCGATTCAAGATTATTTAAGGATGTCTAATAGGGGTAGTCAGAGGTTCGTTCAAATGTTACATTGGGCACATAACCACATTTTTTAGTAGTTGATATTCCTTACGTGACAAGTCGCAAGCCCATCGCCGCTGCTCGAATACAAACTGGTTTCCTAACGATGTTTCACTGAATTAAGACCTCTACTATCTACAGGAAAAACTATTCTGATTTACACCGTCTGCCCGGTATCTTTTTTACTTTGTCATCGGTCCCTGGGGTGGAAGGACGTCCTATGCTTTGAATTCTGGTTCGTGGTCGCCATTCGAGAAAATTATTCTCCAGTGGTTGTCGGTATCAAAATAACTAGGATGAGGGTAGGCGAAATAACGGAATTCGTAACAGTCCTTACTTTTCTGCTACTGTGGAAAACGGCACTTGCTTCCACAGATCATGAAGCATCAACGCGAGGTAGAACCGACATAAAACTTTTTCTGGAACATTCTAGAAAAAACAAGAATGTTATGTTCACTTACGATCCACATTCATAAACAGAAATAAGATCACGACTACAATCCTTATCTTTTTTAGATCTCTTGGATATCGGAAAGGGGTAGTCAGACATACTTACAGTTATAGCCTTCCCAGTGACCATTCGGATGGCATTCATTTCTGTGATTCCAAGTATTTTCGCCGTTTGAATGCCTTCCTCGTCCAAACTACAATACTGAAATGCAACAAGTGCAATATAATAATAATAATAGTTTATTCAATGAATGAACAATGTACATAGTGAAAAGATTACAAAGTAAAACGATGAAACTGCGAAAGTTTAAAACTGTGTTGCAGTCTCAACGCCCACCTCCTAAACCAATGAGTATAGTTCTGCTAATAACTAACTAACAATATAACAAGGAATGGAGATAAGTACTCAACTTTCAAACTTATATTTCAAGCAACACTGAACCTAACCAGGCAGCTGTACTTGTTTAGGTGCATTTCAGTCCACTTTGTAAAAGCGAGGGAAAGTGTAAGCAAATTTGGATCTTACCAGTGAGTAGTAGTGTCTATAATCAAGTCGTATTCCCGCGCCGTCATGTGGGGTCACCAAGTAAAGTAAGTGCAGGCTCCCCATCAAGACTAACGAACGAGAAGCCACCTCTAGATCCTGTAGGAGTTGTTTGGCCGTCGCTAAGTCCATGCAACCTGGAACAACGTGAGATATAGCCAACAGTCGTAGTAGGGCGCGTACGCAGTACATGTGACCGGCGGCGCTATTTTTTGTGATTAAGTAATAGAATAAAGAGATGGTCCAGTTGATGTAAAGTTTTTAATATTTTCTCAGTTTACCTAACCAGATTTACCTCTAATAGCCGCCCTAGCGAGCTTGCTAACAGATAGTACAGTTTCGTTGGAAACAGTCCGGTTTTGTGCGTCTCCGGCGGTTTCCGTTTTCGCAGAAACTTCTAACGCACCGATTTTCAACAGCGATTTGAGGGAGTTGTCACACACTGCGTCTATGTCCACGGGTGAGCTGCAAATAAATTATAATATAATTGTATAATACTTTACTTCCAGCCTGGCTAATAAAATACACTACCGTAGAGGATCTATTGTATACTTTCTAACGTAAGATGACTTTAATTTTGAGCAAGAACTTCTAAATACAAGTAGGATATAATTATTAATTTCTTATGTAATCGTTACGTAGGTGTCGCTAGATGTCGCCACAGCCTCACAGTTCTCACCTGTCCTGTTGTTGATGCGGCACGGCCAGCAAGGTGGTCCGCATCAAGGCGTGCAGGCGCGGGCGCGTGTCGGCCAGGCCGAGCGCGACGCAGCTGAGCAGCAGGCCTGCAGCGCCCGCGGGCCCGCAGCATGCAGGGCTGAGCACGCTGCGGGCCGGCGCCACACCGCGCGAGAATACAGCGCTCAGTCGAGCCCAGTCGCGCCTGCTGCACACTATTACACTCTCACCTGAGGAGTACACGTAGAACCAAACTCAACCAATCTGAACTTCTCCGGTTTACCCTACTTTGCTGCCTACTAAGTTCTTGCCCGCACTTCTATTAAATTAAGTAGCTAAAATATGTATTTCGGCAGTGAAAGTGAGGTTAGTTTTGTGTCAGACAGATTGCAAGGGGAAGATGTTTATTTGCTTAAGTTTATGGAAAAATAAATGGTGATGAACTCGTGGCCCGCATCCGGCGCACAACTACTGTACCGGTGTCGCTAGAGCCGGCGCGACCCGCTCGGCCCACCATCTGTCGGTAGGCGGCGAGGGTGATGAAATCGCGGCCCACATACGGCGCCCGCACTATCACGCGTCGCGCTGGCAGGTTCACTCCCGCTGCCAATGTCGACGTGCAGCACAGCACCACCACTACTCCTGATCTGGCGCACACATACATCGATCCTTTAGTTATCTTCTAGTCGTCTACCACGGAATATCTAGTAGTTACATAATGCATGATAGGAATCCTTTTAAATGAGGGCTTTGTCTAGAAAATCCAAAGAGCAGTATTAGAACAATTTGCATGAACAACCTGAAGGCGTGCTCAATCGCGAGCCGCTCGTCGGGCGCGAGGCCCGCGTGGTGGAACGCGACCCCATGCCGGACGCTGCGCCACAGCTCTGGCGCTGCGCCCTCGCCGCGCAGGGCGCGTTCCAACTCCAGACGCTCGGGTAGACGTCGATTACCCACTTCTCTGCACCTATACAAAAGCAGTGGCAATTCATTAATGAAAAGACCAGAGTTAGCTAAGCTTGAGGAGTATTCAGACGCTTAATAACGGAATAATAATGAATTTCTTAGTTTTCTTAATGGCTTAATGGATTTCTGTCCAAGTAAAATTTCCTATAAAAAAATATTTATGTCCACCACCGCGGCGCTACTTGAAAAAGGATCACAGAGAATATCTGCGCTAACATGCATTAACGACCTCGGTACTAATTGATTTCAGCAGTGCTTTCGACGCAGTCGACAATGATCTCTTAACTAGCCCTTTTCCCTCGACTTAACTTCTCACCTACTGTTGCCTCTTGGTTTTCCAACTATTTGAACTTTTGAATTTCTCCGAACCTGCTTAGTCAATCAATACCATATGTACGCCGGTGACGTCCAAATCTACTATTCTGCTTCCCCAGACCATTTGGTTAATGCTGCCCAGGTCTTTAACGAGGACCTCTGTCATTTGTTCTCATGATCAAATCGGTTTGGCCTTCAAGTAGGCGTCAAGCTATCATGGTCGATATCTTACGTCAATTCTGTAAGTAGAAGCCTCCAATTTCCCCACCCTTTGTAAAAAACCTCTGGGTCCTCTTTGACAGCAGCTGGGCAACTCATGTAAAAGAGGTAGGTATCTAGAAGGTTCTATGCTACTCACCACTTCATCTTACGACTTTCTTCCTATTTCATATAAAATATAACTTGTCTTGGATCGTTGCTTATCCCGATAATAAACTATACCTACCTATGTTCCCTTTTTGTATCAAACTGAGGAGCTTGTCCTAAATACCTATAATCGCTTCATTTACAAGCTGCAGAAGTACTATCACGTCAGCGAGTATGGGTCCCCATTCGAGAGAAATCTAGGAACTCTTGTGTCTGATATTTTCAGTCCTTATTCAAAGAACTGTTTTTATCCGGACCTATAAATGACAACCCCTTAACAATATAATTATTTAAGAAAGATACCTTTCAGGCTGCAGCTGGCAGAGTAGTGAAGCGACATTCTCACAATTTTTCTTGGTGGGGCAGAACACTAAACAGGAGGCCGGCTCCTCTCCCGTCCACACCAACGCGGCCAGCCCGTCAGGGTCTAGGCGTTTAGCACTTTCTGTGTACTGACACAAATTTGAGTACCAAAACACGTTATAAAGTTAAAACGAAGGCGTAGGCGGCCCCACATAAGTAAAAAAACGACATTGTAAAGATCGGGATAAATCAAATTCACCTATGTAGGTACTTTACTCATGAGTTGTGCAATAGAGAGTTTTCTATCTATTTATCTATCGACTCTAGGAACTATGTATAACCATTACCAAATTTAACAAGAATTAATAAAAAAATAGAAACCCCAACAGAGAAGAGCAGGCTTCAAACGGAGGAACCGCCTAACTAAACTTGAGAACACTTTTGGTTTCGTAGTCTTTGAAAAAAAAACTTAATCAGAATCGGCTCATCTGTTTGGGACATGGACTGGAGCTATGATGCCCTGGGCATGCAGGTTTAACTTATAATACGCATCTGTGATCGAGTCGTAGGAGGCACTTACATCATAAGTTATTTCCGTGTCCGGCACGATTTCAACGGTGTCCTTCCATCGGATGTGATGCAACATGGTACCCAGCTTCACCCGCTCCGTCAGCTCCACGGGCCGGAAGTGACGTGTAAACACAGACGCCCGCAAGAAACAAGCCAGTTCTGATAGGTTACCGATTGTCGCGCTCATGCCTACTATTTGAATGTTTTCTGAAACAAATTCTATTGACAGCATCTTGCAGCAATATTATATTTTGGGTCGACCACCACTAAACATTCAGCATTACTGCTGTACCGCATTTTTGTATATTAGGTCTGACTGAAGGCACAAACCCTGTAAGTAAACTTACTAGGCAACTGATACTAAATTACGGTTTTGGTCGACAACGCGCGCTTTGTATGTGATCAATTTTATTAAATAAAGATTATTTGACAATGTGAGATCGGATTGGCAGTTAGTAAGAAACTGACGCTCGGACATATCCATACAACACGAATCCGCCCAAGTCGTTCGAATGGTCTTTGCTTAAGCTGGCTTTGACGGGCGGGTACTGCAGATTTGTACATAAACAAAATAAACCTGGGTCTTATATTGTATTCTAAATAGGTATGTATTTACAAAAATAAACATATATAAGTATTCTATCAATCATTTGGTTCCCGTAGTACAAGCTATGCTTAGTTTGGTAATATGGTTTTTCTTTTTAAATGCTCTTAATATTGTCGGTATACTAACGGTTGGCAAAAAGAACGGTCGTCAATAAGGTCTCCAAAGTTCCACCGCGCCCTTTTTCTCCAATTAAATGTAATTCATCTACCTACAACACAAAAACAGATAAATCTTATTACCATAGAAGCGATTTCTCCAACTATATAAATGGGTATGCCATATTATATACTTGGTTTATACTAATTGGATTTCCGGTCCTACACTATTTACTTGTGTATTTGCTATTGTTTTTATATATTCACTCAGTAATAAAAAAAATAATATTCATTTAGTTTGTCCTTAACTTTTGAGACCATAATATTGCCACTACAAGAATGCTATTGCTATTTGGATTAGAATAGTTTTATTTAAGTCCCTGATTATAATTTGTTTTAATATAAGTATTAAATGTGAAATAAGTAAATAGTATAACTATTGTACTTAAGCGAATTGCATCCTGCATTGATTAACAACATAAATGACATATGATATCTTATTTAAGGATATGATCAGGAACATAGCATAGATTGTCCAATAGCAGAATAACAAGTCAATGTGAAAAATTAACAAGCTCCATTCATACTTTTTGTATAACGTTTGTATGTGCGTTCATTCACCACCTGCCCCTTAAATAAAAGGACAGCCACTTACCACAATCAGCCCTATTTCATCAAGTCGGTTCAACTCTATCAAGCTTCTAATGAGAGCTAATCCTTTCTCAATAGTGGCTATATATATGCTGCTTTTTTTGCGTCGTTTCTTAGGCGGGATATGACCTTTGCCTGCTGCATACTCTTCAACTAGGAAGTCTAGCTGGACTGCAAATGGAGACAGAGCCCAAATCTAGAATTTAATAAATTTCAATAAATCAAATTAATGCCTATGAATAAACATTTGTTTATCCTGAAGTCAAAGTCAAAAAGTATTTATTCGGTAATATCCACAGGGATCATCTTGAAACATCTTAAATCTAGATGAATCTAAGTGCCAGTTCTTTGCGACCAAGCCTGACTAAAATATAGACAGAATACAGCCTAAATCACTGGTTACTATAACCAGACTAGAAATTTTCAAGGTAGGTAGGTACATTTGTCTTAGTGAAAAAAGGAATAACTGAAATTCAACTGATGAACCCCTGCCGGGTTGAAATTTGACTTAAAAATATCTTTATTTTGATAAAATTCAAGGCGTTTTTGCAAAGTCTTTGCAATTTCTTTAAATAAACACTACCTACTATCATAACTAACAAAATATGTCTTACTTTTTCCTGAACAATCGCGACAAAAGGTAGGATGAACAGTGCATTCCTCTTCCTAACCAGGACTTCCTGGAGCATCAGTACTTCTGCCACCAGAGTCTTGCCTCCGCTGGTGGGCAGGGCATAGATTAAGTTCCGTCGTTTTTTGATGGCATCGAGGTTGAGGCATTCTTCTTGCCAGTCTGACAAATTTGTTACATTGATTGTTACGTTACGAATTTACACACTTAGAATACAATGCAGCACCTAGACAATTGTGTGATGAACATACGAAGTAAGCATCTATGTATGTTCATCACACAAGTGTTGGTTCTTGGTGCGGATCAAAACAACAACATAGTAAACAACGAAGACAGAACCAACTGATCTGTAAGGCCAGTTTAAGTTTTGGATTAGTAAATCAGCTCCCTTCTAATGAACTGAGAACATTGTTAGGATAGCGGGAAGTTAGTGGATAGAAAAGGCTCAAAATGATTCATCCTGAAAAAGTATCGGAAGGTCTATATCCAGCTGTGGTCTTCTACAGGCAACTCAGCTTGTTGTTTCTGCTGCATTTGATTGAAAATGAGAGTGTTACTAATAGGATGTATTTCTCATAGGACACCTCACTAGTTAGATATTTTGAATAGTAGGATGATTAGCTATAATAAAAGTATCAATCATAACTAAGCAAAATGCCAAGGTATTCAATCAATTCATGGTGAAAAATCTTAGAATGTACACTTAAAATGACATCAGCATCAGTAATTGCAGAAGTCCACTGCTGACTATGAAGTTAAAATGTAGATAAACATAACTCACCATAAAACTTTTCAATGTTCCTGTAATTCTTGAACAAGCCCTTTGCGATCATAGGCAAGCCATAGAACCCTTCCTTTTTTATATATTTTGGTATATCAGCAGGTCTGATTTCTTCTGTTACAAATCCACTCTCCTTGATATCAAGTAAAAACGAATCTTTGGTTTCAAATAAAGAACTTTTATTACACCTTTTATTGTCTATTAAATGGCAAATAGATTGATCAATGTTATCAAAGCTTTGCTCAATATTTTGTCTAAAGGTGTTTTCTAAATGTAATGTTTTACCGACATGATTAATGCAATGTGATTGCTCTAACTTTGAATTGAACATTTCTTCAGATATCTCATCATAATTTTCTATGGTGTCAATTTTGGACAATTCTTGGTTATTCAGGTTTCCTATTGCATTTGTACTTACGCCTACGGACTTCTGGCTTTTAATGTCTTTGATCTGGGAGCACTCAATAACACCAGGAGAACATGGGACTTCTGAAGATGAGCTAACATTGTTGCTATCACAAAGATATTCTACTTGATTACACGGTATATGTGGTGATTCGCTCCTCTCCGGCGGTATTTTACCACTACAAGGAGTATTGCAGTATATTGGACTACAATTTGATAGGAAATCATCGTTTCTGATGCTATCGACATGATTTTTCGGTCGTAGTATCCTACCGGTGCCAAGCCGCCGGCGTTTGGGTGTTGAAGTTGTTTCATGGTAACTTTCAACAGTTCGTCGATTGGAATACATTACCGATGAATTTCTCTAATTATATCATGAGTAGCAAGGTGATTTATTTTACAATTTTAAACACTGATTATAATGGTGAAAGAAGAGGGATATTTATGTTTTGTTTTGAAGTTTGTTTGTTACGTATGCAATGTTGCTTTTTTTTCACCCCTAAACAGGCTAAAGTCAGGCGCCTACTCGTCCTATAGTGGAAAGGAGATGGTGGAATGAAAAAAGTATTTTGTATGTTATAACAAAAAATATCTACCTATGTACCTATGTATTATGTAATGTATTGTACCTATTAAGTATATCAGTCATCTAGTACCCATAACATAAGCTCTGCTTAGCTTGGGGCTAGATGATGCCGTGTGGATTGTCCAGCATTATTATTATTATTAGATAGGTAAGTCCAACTTCGACAGAGGTCAGCCGACGAATCCAACTCGGATGAAGACGTAATGATGAAGCCTCAAGACGAAAGTCTATAATCAGTGTGTGTTACAGTGTGTGTGTGTATGAATCTTAACACTTGTATGCCTCAGGTTGATGGACGCTGAGTAGTGCATCATCGGTGACACTTCTAACGAGCGTGACCTACGAGGCAATGCTTTGTTATAGGTTATGGTAACCACTTAACATCAGGTGGGCCATCTGCTTGTTCCATCAACAAGTGGCATATTAAAAAAAAAACACTTGGAACTGAGACGTTTCCGCTAACTATTAGTCACATAAACAAAAGCTCAAAGTCGCATGGAGGGTATGGAGTCGTAGGGCTATGGAGAGAGCGATGTTGGAGTTTCACTGCGAGATAGAATCAGAAATGAAGAAATCCGTAGACCAATGTCAACGACATAACTCTCAGAATCAACAAGTTGACGAGGCAATGGGCAGACCTAAAGCCTTAGACGAGTGGTTAACTCGTCTAAGCATAAAGCTCGTAGAACGAATGGAAAGTGGATGGATGGAAAGGGCTCAAAATCGTTGTTCCTGGAAACGTATGGGAGACGCCTATGTCCAGCAGTGGACTTCTACAGGCTGTTGATGATACTTCAAACTTATGTTAAGCAGGTACCTACTTGGTACCTACACGTAGGTCCTAGGTAGAGCTTTCAGCAGATAGGTAAAAGTGTTTATTTACGACTCGCTGATGGAATGGATGGATGGAACGTGATCTGCGAGGCAATGCTTTGTTACAGGTAATGGTAACCACTTAACATCAGGTGGGCCATCTGCTTGTTCCAAGTTCCATCAGCAAGTCACATAAAAAAATTATTGATAAGTACTTAGTAAGTGTAAAGCCCAGAAATATTTATCATCTATATTACCAAAAGAATCTTTGTCCGGCTCTGATATTCAACCTCTAAACCCTTTGAAATGTTTATATGAAAGTAACTTCACACAAAAGAAGTCCGAGTTCGTTTCGTTAGTAGGTAGATGCATTTATCAGTTTTTGTTGGAGGTAGTGATAGAAAGAGCTGCTTATTAGCTGGGACGGTGAAGGTGGAGTCTCAGCCGACGACGGCGACGCCACAGCATACATAGATACGCAACAGCTCCTCGGTATGTGGGTTAGGGGAGCGGTTCCCTCGAGGAGTCCGTTGCACCTGCAGTGTGACGCGACGGAGCAGCGGTTGGGCTAGAAACCGGAGCTGGCTTGCTATCGCCGCCTCAAAAATGACCGGCGCTAATAATAGCCGCGGGGGGAACGGTGAGGAGCGCGGGGCGCGACGCGCGGGGAGACAAGGGGGGAGCGCGCGGCGGCCGTCGGGAGCCGCGGCGCCGTCAGAGCCGCCCCGGTCGCCGCGGACTCCACATTCCAACGTCGCTGTGCTGCCGGTCCACGAACCCAGTGACTGAGTGACCGCCTTCTTCCCGTGCGACGTAAGTGCCGTGCCGTGCCGCGCGAGTGATCCGAGGCTCCTAGTGTGTAGCTCAAGTGCTGTGAAGTTACGACTTACCAGGTTCTAAAAATACCCGCGAGCGCGAGTAAAAGTGGCGCGCGCGTTTCGCCTTGTATGTGCCGGATAACGTTACACGCCGGCGGCGCAGGCGAAGCCGCGCGCTTCGGACGCCGCGCCTGTGCTACTCGCCAGCACGCGAGCTGACTTTATAAGTACCCACACTCACACTCCACACAGTCACACACTATTAGCCAAGTGATTTTTAGGGTAGTTTGTAAAGCTAAGAAATTTTAAATTGTGATTACTTATAATTTTTACGTAATTTCGTAAGTACAAGCTGCATTAGTTTTAGAGTGCTAAAGTCATGATAGAATTTACCTTAAAATTAGTAAAATGTTTAGTTATATCTGAGCAATTTTTACTCCCAACATGTACGAAAAGAACCCAGTAAAGATTTAAGTGTAACACAAATCTAAAGTGCAATAAATATTTGAATGTACCTAGCCTGTACGGCTCTCGTCACATTGGAAGCATCGTCTGTGTGAATGTGTTTATATAAATCGGGAGTGTGTAGGTAAAACCTGTAAACAACTCCAGATGGTTCTAATTTTAGACCAATTTCTATAACTCAATCTAATAGTTCTTTCGACCTTGAAGTTCAAACACTTATTCTGAAAACACGAATGGTAGGATAGATACTACCGGCTCAACAGATGAACTAAATATCGATTCGTCAATCTATCAACAAGCATTGATTGGAGATTGGCCATCATCACGCGGAAGGGCAACCACCTGTCCTCACCTCGACTGATTAACGAACTGCTCATGCAGTTCAATGCCTCAGCATTTACAATTACTCAAAACTATTTTGAAGTAGAGCTTTGTAACTTTGGAAATTACCTAATACTTACTGAAACTATTTCGGATAACAGACAACTTGACCTGATTCAATAGTGTCTGAAATGTTGATTGGTAGAAATCTTGACGTGCCTCTTGGAATTTCGAAACGATAGACAGTGGTTTATTTATAAACGAATGATACCTGGCTCCTGAAATCAGAATACTGAAATAACAATAATTATTATAAAAAATGTTTAGGAAATTGGTAAAATGAGATGCAGAGTATAAACAAAAATATTGTATTGACAGTACCTACAAATCTAGAAACCCCGAAAAGAGCTTATAAGTTTCGACTAGTTTCGAGGCAAAATTTTAAAAGACATAAGTAAGAACCTCTGTAAAAACTTTATCAATGAAAATTCAGTATCGATTAAAATTTTCCTTAATAACAGTCCGACTACAAAATAGTTGTTTAGCGAAATCGGAATCCAGCCGCGCACGTCGGTCGGATACCAAATCCATTTTTACACTCTCGTTGGTTCTGTGCCAGCTGCCCGGTCGTAGGTGTGCCTAATGGCGCGAAAGATAAAACCGCTAAAAATAAAATCTTCATAAACAATGAGCACGTTTCTCTGTTACACGATTTAACGCCCACACGACTTTACCGAAGTCGTGCGCAGTTGTGATGTCACGCAACCTGATTGACATAAGACTTCAGCTTCGACAGAATTTGTTTTCGTGAATGAAACATTTTGCAGGCTAGGTAGGTAATCAAGATATTACCACTATATACCTACTTATGGATGAAGAAATAATACTAAATGAAGGATAAATTATAAATTCGCTAATTTATAACAAATGACACTCATACAGAAGAAGTCGAAAGATTGATATTTTAATAACAATGGAACATTTTGCGAATTTATTTTATTTACTTATACCTATAAGGAAGAGGACTAGCAGCATATCACACACTAAAACATGCGTATATATGTAGTTGTATGGTTGGGTAACCTAAACACTAGATTCGAAGCAGCAGTGAAGCCACAGTAGTGTTAAAAATCAATTGAATTTATCGTAAGCGTCAACAATGTGTCCTTAAAGTTTATAGACATAGTACCATAATTCAGCAGGATCATGTGAAACCTATCAACACTTATAAAGATAATTTAAAAACACTGATGCTGAAATCAAATAAATCCGTCGTTGAAGACGAGCGATGCGTTAGAGATAAATGACTTGGAATCAACAGGAACAATAATGATTGTTGATGTAATGCCAATTTCGTACAGATGATAAAAATGGGTGATAGATCTGAGACTACCTAATTGATACATCGCAATTAAAAATATAGTGTCAACAAAAACTACGCAGTAAAATAATAACAATAGTTGGCTCGGGAAGTAAGGGAAGAAATAGGATACGGAACAAAATGTTGGAACTTTAACTGCTAATAACGATAAAAAAAAGTCAATAGCAGAAGCGAACGGAAGCAATGAGTCAGGTTATTGATGAATAACGACAGAATAACTAACATGATATTATAATTTGCAGATAACATAAACCACCACCATGTCTGACGAAGAAGAATACTCGTAAGTATACTTTAAAAAGAAATTACATAGAAAGTCAACGTGAAAAGGTATCTGTAAAATAAACTTTGGAATGTCATGACACATATCCATTTTTCCCGCATACAATGTTTGTGAATAAAAAATACCTTAGCTAGATAGTTACATACATGTCAAAACCTTTATTTTGTGATGCGATATTATTTCCCTTTGTTGTCCTTTGTTTATTTTATATATTTTCAACGAAAGACCCTTAATGTTTCTAATAAGAACTCATTTTCCATAGTGGCTCTGAGGAGGAGGAAGTAGAAGAAGAAGTCCCAGAGACGTAAGTATAATCAACGTTGTCTCGTCTATCTTCCGGCAAATATACCTTCATAGAGTTTGTTTGATTTTGAATACCTACTTCAGCTTACACGAGCCTGGTTTCTTACTTTGCCTTGGCGGATCTATCATTTCCAACCGTTAAACTTCGAGGAGTACAGGATGATCATTCGTTTTAGTTTGTGGCCAATGCGGACAGGCATGGCTGTATAGAACCTAGTTCTTTGCTACCCCAGATCTTGGGCTTTGCACTCCCTCACCAAACCCCATTCTCTTTTGTTGCAGGAAGTAAGTGGCGTGCCATTTTGGTTGATCCGGCACTCACACTCGCTTCATTCGTTAGACTTAGTTTAGTTTGCAAACCTAACGCTTCTAGCGCTTTATGTTACTGCTTCTTTGCTTTTCAGAATCTCACCGAACGCTAAGGGCTGTGCTACAAAATGCTTTTTAATACCAAATCTTTCATATAACGCATAAACATTACACCGGATTGTCAGATTCTGTCGAAAGACCAGTTATGAGCGTGAGTAGCACTGATCTTTCCCGGGACAGAATTGATACATTTGTTTAAGTTGTGACTTGTGACGTTGCAATTAACTACATGTATGCTTCTTGTAAAGTTAAATATTGTTCTGTTTTGATGGAGTTGGAGCAGCAGAA
This sequence comes from Electrophaes corylata, assembly GCA_947095575.1. NCBI lineage: Eukaryota > Metazoa > Arthropoda > Insecta > Lepidoptera > Geometridae > Electrophaes > Electrophaes corylata. The sequence goes on from OX352704.1 coordinate 501,156, forward strand.
TCAGTTCTAATCGATATATTTTCTTTTTTTTCCACATCTGCTGACGTACAAAAATGAAGGCCCGCCCCGAAACAAGAGTGAGTACCTTTACAATTTAGAAGAGTTCTGACATGCTTCGCTTGTAGCAGACGGAAATGGTTTTTTTCTATGATTGGCAATGAATTAACGTCTTCGGTACTAGCATACTCCTCGCTTAGGCAGCACAATGTTATGCTGAGTACTTAAAAATCTGAAAATTCTAAAAATTTACAGCTTTTAATGCAGTGTTTGTTTCGTGTATGCGCGAAATAATCGTCACCGCTTGGTTTATTGAGACCTACATGCGATAGTAGAGTTGTAAAGAGAGATTTAGAGGCTGATTGATGTTTTCTGTTTCTAGGAGTAGACCATCGATCAGTGCAGCGTAAGTTGCACCGCTCTCTGTGGTGTCACTAACTATGCTCCCATTATTAACTTGAGGCACGGGCGCATTATGCTTTACGATGTTTATAACTAAAAAGTAAATTTAGATTTTTCGTGCAAGACCGGATAATTATTTGGCGTACGATCCGCGGTTCGCTGATGCTATTTTTATCAGTTGTTAGGCGTTCTATTTTTGAATTGTATACTGTGCTGCGCCCGCGCCGTTTTGTTGAGAAACAAGATGTCGGTCAGGGGGCAACCGCTCGTGTTGCTCGCTATATCGATCCTGGTTTTATTGCATGGCATCAAAGCATGAATCTAGTTAATTAAAATGTGTCTAAGTCCGTCGTCCATACCATTTACCATGGTAATTTACTGTTGTCATTTGTGACGTCAACCCCACAATTATAATAATTAAGTCATTTACAATTGAAGACAATGTGTAAAGTGTTAACGTCGATCAATAATATCCATAGCATAATCGTTTACTTTTATTTAATGTGCGATCTTAATTATAATTTTGATAGAATAATAAATCGCATAACAGAAAATGTAATTTTAACAGTGACCATTGTGTTGTATTAGTTTACACAAAAGCTTAAAACTTTAACAAAATGTACAGAGCCAACCTATATCCCTGCTAAAATGCTACTGTAAGAGCGTTTTGGCAGAAAACTTAAAATTCTAACGAGTTATAATAAACGATCCGTAAAGTTTTCACCGTAACAGACGTGATTGTATATGTCAGCTGTTTACGACGGCCTAACATTAACAGATGCTTCATACGATAGCAGATTACTTATTTATACTTATTGACATTTCAGGGGTGAGGGAGACCCAGAATTCATCAAGGTAATACTTTGGTACAATAGTTTCTTTTAAATATATTAATAAAATGTTCAGTAGAGTAACTTTTAATCTTTTGTTTGCAGCGTCAAGACCAGAAGCGGTCGGACTTGGACGAACAGTTGAAGGAATACATCAACGAATGGCGTAAACAAAGGTCTAAGGAAGAAGATGAACTCAAACGTCTCAAAGAAAAGCAGGCCAAGCGCAAGGTAAGACTTACCACGTATTATTTATGTAGATGGCACCTTCCTGAGACGCAATTCATTCTTGAGTCTAGAATTTGTTTATTCAGTAGGTATACCAAGTGATCACGTATTAACGAAGAAGCATTAACTGACTTCAAATTTATAGGTATCTCGCGCTGAGGAGGAGAAGCGCCTCGCCCAAAAGAAGAAGGAAGATGAAGAGAGGAGAGTGCGTGAAATTGAAGAGAAGAAACAACGTGACATCGAAGAGAAGAGACAGCGGTTGGAGGAGGCCGAGAAGAAGCGCCAGGCTATGCTCCAGGCGATGAAGGAATCCAACAAAACCGGACCTAACTTCACCATTCAAAAGAAGAGCGATAACGTAAGCGCGATAAGAGTACAGAACTACCCCTAAACATTAGATTAAGGTCCTTTTTTTTATAAACATGACTATTTGGGTGATAGCTTAAGGAGTACTCTGAAAAATTTAGCGAGTGTTTATAGTTTGAATTTTAAGCATTTAAATATACCTAATAACAATCGAGAGCATAACATTACCGACAGTCGTTGTTAATCGTGTGAGATACACTAAAAAATAAATACGTGTGATCATTGACCTGTTGACAAAGTACAAAACCAGCTATAGGTACTTATTTAATGTTTTCGCACAGTTCGGTCTCAGCAGCGCCCAGGTGGAACGCAACAAGACCAAGGAACAGCTCGAGGAAGAGAAGAAGATCTCCTTGTCCATTCGCATCAAGCCCCTCAGTATCGACAACCTGTCCACCGACAAGCTGCGCATTAAGGCGACGGAGCTTTGGGAGTGCATCATCAAACTCGAGACCGAGAAGTACGATCTCGAGGAGAGGCAAAAGAGGCAAGACTACGACGTGAGTACTTTTAACTTATAATTTCAAAATCATCCTTCCTTGAGACTCGATCATACATTTTTTGATAACTTCATAATAATAATTTGATAATTCATTAAAAACCATTAGGTATCATTTATATAAAATCAGTGATTTTCGTTACTAGATACAAGTTTAATAGTTACAGAAAAACAAATTAAGTAATACGACTTAACGAGGTTAAAATTGATAATTTGTTTACAGTTAAAAGAGCTCAAAGAAAGACAGAAGCAACAGTTGAGGCACAAGGCCCTGAAGAAGGGTCTCGACCCTGAGGCACTCACAGGCAAGCACCCGGTAAGCCCAAAAACTAGTTTACAACTAAAATTCACCTTTACCTTTCAAGACAAGATAAGATTCATAACCGTTTGAACTTTGTTACAGCCTAAAATCCAAGTAGCATCCAAGTACGAAAGGCGTGTCGACACACGGTCCTATGACGACAAAAAGAAGTTGTTCGAAGGTGTAAGTATGATTTTTGAACTTCCAAAAGTGATAATGACTTTTTTCCTATTTGGAAGTGATATTTCATCTATCATCATCACAAATCATAAAAGTTGCCGCATAGTGCGCCAAAGAAATAGCTAGAAGGAGTGCAACATAGAGCACAATCAAATTCTACAAGTTTTGCTTTTCAGCTAAGTTAAACTTAATTCTTTTAAAGAGTATTTTTTAGAAAAATAAATTAACTACAGTTAAATTATTATTAGATTGTGAATTAGGAAAACTCGAAATGATGATATCTACGCAAAGAGTAGTATTAAATGAAGCGCATGATTGGAATAAGCCAAACAAGTAATAATGAACTTAATTATACAGGGTTACGATACGTTTTACGCTGACTTTTTGGATAAAACTTGGAATGACAGAATGAATGACTTCATGAACCGAACCAAAAGTAAGGATGTCTACGTGTGATCTCCACTGTGTACCCAGCATGTCGTCACGGCATGACCTTGTGTCCATCTTATTTGAAAGTAGCCCTGACATCATCGAAACTATTTTTGTACTCTTTTTCCTATTGATTGTCATACTGTCAAATTGATTCTTTAAATAGATTTCTTTACTGCGAAATAATTAGTTTGGTAATTCTAAGAAAAAAATGCAAATAAGAATCAAGTTGGCAGTACCAACCGACCCTACCCCGGACATGTGACTACCGACTGTATGTCATTGACCCTCGTGTTAACCATTCCTATAGGACCTAGAGAAACTGAACAAGGACTTCATTGAGAAGGTGTGGCAAGAGAGGACCGATCAGTTCGGAGGCAGGCAAAAGGGTAAGTAACCCTATCCTTTCAAACTACGAGAATAACGCCAATTAACTTTGCGAGTACCTTCCAGCGGCTCTCTCGCACAGATAGTTGGTGCATCGAGTATGCTATGCGAACCAGCACTTTGATACACCTTTGTAAATGTTCCGATTCTATTTATGTCTCATGTATGTTTTTGGATTGTGACTTAGATATATCCTTATGTTGTGGAATTTCATTGCATCTTGAAAACAGTCTGCGAAATTGTTAACTTAAAAGCAACTGAGTTGCGATTCTTAGTCTTTTGTGTACGTGAGCTTGTACTCGAAGTAAGCTTTGTATGGAGTTACGAGAGCTCCCAATGCGCACGCTAGGGGTCCTTATTATGACTCCATGCAAAGTACACTCCAGATCCCGAGCATAGCTAAGAATCAACGCTCAGATGACTTACAGAATATTTTTATGATTCTCACTTCATTGGTGTATTATCTCAAGCTAAATAAATCTGACAACTTCAAAACTATAGCCGTCCTTGTTGTCTCAGTTCAAAAAGGGAAGACAGAAAGGGACTGCAACATTTTAGAGCTGTCAAATTAAGTGTCAAATCGTTCCGCGCGCAATAATTTTTTGGGCTCATTATTTTTCTCATAAAACAGCGAGACTGCCCAAATGGTTCGGCGAGAGGCCCGGCAAGAAGAAGGGTGAGACAGACTCCCCCGATGGCGAAGAGGACAAGGCCGCCGAGGTAGAGGAAGACGAGCCCGTGTACGAGCCCGAGCCCGAGGAGGAAGAAGAGGAAGAGGTTATCGAAGAGGAGGAGGAGGAAGAGGAAGAGGAGGAAGAGGAAGAGGAGGAGGAAGAAGAGGAATAAGTAAGTTACATGAATTTTTCATTTTTTTTAATCTTTCACCCCCATCCCTCCTCCCTTTCGATTCACAAAGCGCCCAATTTATTCAATCAAACCTGATAAAGAATGTGGGTATGTACTAACTGAACGTACCTCTGACTACCCTCCTTACGCTTTGTCCCCCTTACACTTACATCCCTTACACGAACAATTTCGAGTAGGTACTTGATACTAAGAGATCGGAGGGGATGTCTACCGTGCTTGGAGATATAAGTCGTGATGTTATTTATGATAAGCATAAGAATATACGATTATATAGCATAAGAAACGTACATTCCAAGTTTCTAATGAGAACCGAACCGAACCAAACCTAGGCGCGCTAATAGAATCATTTCATGAAGCGCTATTATCTTAGCAATTTACGTGTCTCCGTTATCATGTGCCTTATAAATTATATTTTAAAACTTAAATCTTTTGTCACTGACTACTTTGTTATTTTGTTAATTTAATATGCAGCCACAATTTTATGTGTACTGTCGACTGCACTATTATATATACATTTCGTAATTTCAGAACAGAATTCAGAATATAATAAGTACTCAAAATATAAGTGAACTCATCAATTGATTCCATGATTGTTAAGCTTACGTTCTGTAAGAGATTATAATGCTGGTGATACTTTGAAAGCTATGAAATGTGCATCTTAGTGCAGTACCTAGTGTACAGACGTAGGTACATTGATAGCGTCAAACGGTTACTGATGAATTGTTGACGTTTGTTTCAGATATAAGTTAACACTCGAGCAGGGAAGCTAGACCGCCGACGACCGTCGGTTCGCACTGTTTTGTAACCAATCCATTAACTTATTACTATTATAAATTATTTTTACTATTTATACAGTTGAGTCAATCGTTATGGAACATGAATTCACAAACGCAATCGCTTCGCGGATATCTGACGTGGCAATAAACTAATTTATTTCATAAGTAGTATGGTTTATTTATTTTGACCCTAAACCGTATCCTTATCCTTTCCCATTGTAACAGAATAATAAATAAAAACTGTATTGTAGTCAAAACAAACGAAAATCATGAAACAAGCAGCTGGCCCACCTGATGTGGAGCGGTTACCTCGACCTATAGATGCGACCATCACTCTGAGCTGCTAAGATTTATACACCCTTATTTTTTTAAATATAGCATCAAGTCAATTTCATCTTGTTCATTTTATTTTAATAAGTATGAACGTTAGTTCAACGAAAACATGTTGTAAATGACAATAAATCAAATATATTTCAATTTTCAATACTTTAACAAATAATAGAAATTATAGTACAATGATACCTCATAACTAGAAAAACGTAATTTTACAATTTATTTAAAATATACTAAGGAAACCACACAAACGGCCAGTTACTTTAACCATCAGCTAAGTTGATAGCTAATAAATGGCATATTCATAATAAGTATTGAATATAATTTAAATGCAATAATTTAAGCCCGCACCTTTGCTCAGAATCAATAGAATTGCCAATATCTCCATAGTATTTATTGCAACTTATTGAAAAAAATCTCGCAGTACCTTACTAGAGTCACTATTATCTCCTGAACGTGCCGTAATATTACTGAGAGCTGAGCATGAACAAATTTGACATTTGTATCGCATTGACATTTAAATTACATCACACGGCATCTCAACTCTCTCTCTCTCAACTGCGGGACGTTAGTTGCATGCCGCACAGTATAACTCGGATGCCGATAAACGCCGGAAACGTATTGTTTACGCCACAAATGTGAAATTTGTTCATGCTAGACCCTCAGGTATAACAAGCGCGTATTCTATAATTTTCTTAACAGTTTCAGCATTACCACTTTCATTCGTATCAAGGGAATTTGACGATCGCGTTTTCCTTACAAAATATCATTGACAGCTTCCATTGGGTAGATTCACTCTTTCGTGATCGTATCACGACATGCTTAGGTTTGTATACGTACATGACCGGAGCTTACTACGCGTGAATTAGAAGTAATAGGTAAGTCGTCAGTAATTTGACGTTTTGCCATATATCAAACAGCCGACTACTTTTTTTTACTAACTTAACTTGACTTAAAACTATTCAATCCACTTGATATTGGCTAAATTGTCTGTCGAATAGCAGATGTCATAGACAAGAGAAGAAGAAGAACACGGAGAACGGACACGGTCACCGTCACAGTTTAAAAAGTGGCAAAGTGGGGATTTATTTGTGGTAAGGCTGAAGTGAGTTGGCAAGAGTGTGGAATATATTTTATTGAATTATAATATAAGTGTTAGGAATACTTATGCCGCTGCGATAGTAGGCGCGGGCGGTGCTTGCTTCTTCTGCGGTATCTTCTGCATCAGGTTGATCTTGTCGCCGAGACTGAGAGCCATGCCCTGGAACGTGGAAACGTACATCTGATGACTACTTGTACTTGAACCTGATGCATATGCTAACCAAGCGAGCGACGCGTCTCAGTTTCGAGATTAACCAGAAAATGCTTTTTCAATCGATTTTGACGAAAATTGACACGCAGGATCGTTATTTTTGATTGGGAGGAAAATAGGGGGAAGTTTGCTGTAGTGTTATTTGTCGACGGATATCACTCAATCAAAGTTGAGAGTCACTGCATTCTACATTTGGGGAAGGAAAAATTTCACAACAATGCAATCAAACCCCAAACTTAGCAAAGCTTGTATTATGGAACTGATGAATACTTAAATACTTTTTCTACAATATGGTCTAACTAACAATCAATTATAAAATTCTGAGGTTGGCATCCTGATATAAATCTCATTTTCTAGGGTATCTCACAAAAGATTATTGCTCCGAATCACGATTTGATCATGTTTCTCAGTACAGATACGAATGGCGTGTGTTTGGTCGCTACCGTGTTTTCTAATTTGAGTGACAAAATGGTGGATCACGCTCGAGCCGCGTAATATCTAAGGGTTATTCCCGTTGAGTCACACCCTTTCAGTCACACTGTGACACAATGGGACGAAAAAGTTTCGTTGAGTTACACCTGTTACACATTGCGACTTTTATTTTCCCATTGAGTTACACTGTTACCCAACGGGGAAAAAAAAGTGGCGTTGTATCACAGGGGTGACTGAATGGGAATAAATAAATAAAATATGTCGCGTTAAGTCACACTAATTAATTAAAGTTAAATTCTTAAATTCTTTATTGTACACAAAATGTTTACAAAATGGTGAACACAAAAAACATGTACAAAGGCGAGCTTAATCCTAAAAAGAGTTTTCTTAAAAAAAATTATACAAAAATTATATGAACTTTATTAATCAAATTTTAAATGAATTTGTTAATTCTTGAAACATTTTATTATTTGAAGAGAATTATCATTTTATTCTATGAGTATGTGTTTCTAATAATTATTATTGAAAATTTTAAGAGTTAATTATTTGGACATTTTTACACATATTTTATTTATTTTCATCGTGGCAACCTTAAATATCTGTTTTTCTCTGCAATGGCAACCTTTAAATCTACTCAATATCTAATAGAACTTATTATCTTAGTATATTTATTTTCATCAATAAAACTGTTTTATTTTTATACTTTTGTAATCAGGTGTGGCTTATTGGGAAAAAAAAGTTTCGTTGAGTTACAGTGTTACTCAACGGGCACGTTTTCTTCCCATTGTGTCACACCCTCGGTATCAGTGTAACTGAATGGGAATAAAAAACTCCCGTTGAGTAACACTGTAACTCAACGAAACTTTTTCGTCCCATTGTGTCACAGTGTGACTGAAAGGGTGTGACTCAACGGGAATAACCCATATCTAATGAGATTAGTAGTGGGGGGTTACCTGTGTCTTGGCTCGGATGCGCACGTGTCCTGCGACGGGCGCGTGTGCTCGTTGCGCGGAGAGCTCTATGCTGAGGTTGGCGAGTGCGTCTTCGCCGAATATGGAGCGCGCGTACAGGTTCGCAGCCATGAACCCGCACTGCCCCGACAGCGCCTGCCACAAGCGTCACCACACGTTACAAACAACGAATACAACTCACAATGTGCATCATTGTGTGACCATCTAACGACAACTACCTAGATCCGAAAGCTTTCAGGCGCTCCGAGCCAATGATCGCTCGGTGGAAAATCTTCCTTATTGAAATTAAATTAAATTTATTGCATAAAACGTGGTCGGATTACAGATGTCACTTGATAAAATAAAAATTGTTCAACATATTTTGCTTAGCTTAGCATGCAACTAATCCTTTAGTACCCAACTTTGTACTCAACTGGGTACTTTGGTACCCAACTACTAAATTGAATTAAAATTCGTTATAACAACTACATTCACAAGCATTACCTAATAGATAAGTTAGATTTAAACATTCTTAAATGCTTGCACCTCATTCACTCGATCAGAAAATCCACAAACCAGTTACAGAATCAACAATAAACTAATATAAAGAATGGATCAGGATACTGATCTTGGAGTTATCTTTTCTCTCGATCTAAACTTATATTTGAACAACACTATTGACTCTATTATTGAAAATGCATGGAAACATTAGGTTTTATGCTGAGAACAACCAAACCTTAAATCTCTCCTGTATTGCTCCTCGGCTAGAAGTAATTTGGAATATGCGTTACACGTTTGGAACAAGAGGTTACTAATTACCAATCTGAATACTGCAATATTTGTACAAATTTCCAATTTCCGTAAGTGGAAACTGTTAAGGCTAGTTTGATCTTATCTGTTAGTAACTTTAAACTTCTAAAGTTGTTTGTTTTCCTAAAATAAATAAATAAATTACCTTATCTGGCGTGAGGCACTTCATGTTGGTGGATGCGAGTAGATGGTCGAGGTACTCGCGCAGATCTGTTATATTCGTGTTTACTGACACCTGCAAAATCATATGTGCATCACTATCACTGCACATAAAGCCGTTGTTATATTTATTTAAAGTAGTGCCTAGTTCTACATTCTCGGTAGAAAATATTTTGCCAATGAGTAAAACGATACTGAATTTGAAAACAAGAATACTAAAGATAAGTTTTCAATAAATGTGTCTATGACATTTCTAACTGTGGTTTGTTGTTATTCTATGTTTGCAGGTAGTTATTAAACACATAACAGATTCACACGCATGGTATAAACAATTGCAGTCGCTAAAGACCGACCAAACACAACGAAGAATATAAGAATATTATATATATAACGAAGGCACTAGCAAAAGTTGTGCGTGAAGTTATTTTCATACAAACTTCAACCCCCGCTATACCCGTTTAGGGGATCAATTTCGGGAATTCCTTTCTTAGTACACCTCTACGCACCAAGACGAATATACCCTGAAAAGTCTTTAAGACTAATGGTTTAGGCTGTCCGTTGTCTATATGTCAGTGAGTCAAGACAAAGATTCTTATAATTGTTATAGATATAGATAACTGGTATAATATCAATATGATCGGCAGGACCTTGTTCTCCCACTCGAACTCCGCCCACATCTGTCGGAAGTCAGCGTCGCTGCAGACGGCGGGCTGGATGTAGTCCACGATGTCGATGTGGATGTCGTTGAGCACCACCACGCCGCGGTCCTGCGTCGCGCCCGACACCTCGTACACTGCACGACAGATCATACTCTATCTTATCCCAGCTAAGGTTTACATTATGTGAGCTTCAACTCATTTATGATGAGCAGTTATGGTAGCCAAACCGCGCGAAGTCATCGTGACACTTAGTAACGAGGCGCAGACGATATCTATTATTTAGATGTCTAATGGGTGTAGTCAAAGGTACGTCCGAACATTACATTTTTTTTGTGAGAATGTTGTATAAAATTTATAAAGTAGGTACCTAAGTTAGAAATAGTGTGTTTGTATTTAGATATAATATAATATATATATTTTTTTATTTTCTGTAGTAATGTTAATGGATACCTGGTGGTGGAACGAAGAGGTTCAAAAGATTTTGAAAGATAAGAAGAATGCATTTAAGGATTGGAAGAATGTTGAAGCAGGTGAGGATGTTATGAAAGAAATGAAAAAGACAGTGTACATAGAATGTAAGAAGAATGCTAAGAGAGCTGTTGCGGTTGCAAGGGCCAGGGTACAGGATAAGCTGTACGAAAATCTACAGAGCCCGCACGGTCAAAAAGAGCTATACCGAATAGCAAAAGAAAGAGAGAGGAATGCAAAAGATATTCTACACATTAGATGTATAAAAGATGAAGATGGAAAGGTTTTAACAAAAGATGAAGATATAAAAGAACGTTGGAAGGGATATTTTGAAAGACTGATGAATGATGAGAATGATTGGAGTGGTGAGCTAGATAAAACGTCAGTAAACATGGGATTAGTAGAAGAGGTGACTATGGATGAAGTAAGAATGGCTGTGCAGAGTATGAAAAATGGGAAAGCGGTAGGACCAGACGGCATACCAACAGAAGTATGGAAGTTTTTAAAAGCGGATGGATGGAAGTGGTTAGCTTTATTCTTCAATAAGTTGCTGCATGAAGAGGCGATCCCGGACGAATGGTGTAACAGTTCACTGGTACCCATCTTCAAAAATAAGGGTGATGTACAAGACTGCAACAACTATAGAGGAATAAAGCTAATGTCGCATAGTATGAAGATATGGGAGAAAGTGATCGCGAGACGAATGAGAGAGGAGAGTGAGGTATCACAGAACCAGTTTGGGTTTATGCCTGGACGTAGTACCACGGACGCCATATTTGCAATACGTCAACTGTGCGAAAAGTATAAGCGAGTGCATAAAAACTTGCACATGGTTTTCGTGGATCTGGAGAAGGCGTACGACAAAGTGCCCCGGAAGGTTCTGTGGTGGGCGTTGAATGAGAAGAGAGTGCCTGGGAAGTATGTGCAGCTGGTTCGAGCCATGTACAGTCGAGCCAGCACTCACGTTCGGTCGGAAGCCGGCGTCACCGACAAGTTCAGTGTGGCTGTAGGCTTGCACCAGGGATCGGCATTAAGCCCTTATTTGTTTCTCCTGATTATGGATGCACTGACATCGGACATACAGGAAGAAGCACCCTGGTGTATGCTGTTCGCCGATGACATTGTCCTTGTTGGTGAAGATGCACTCGAGGTCCAGAACAGGCTGGGAAAATGGCAGGAGAAATTGGAGAGTGTCGGATTGAAGATTAGCAGGACAAAAACCGAGCATTTGTTCTGCGACTTCGGTGGTCCCTCCAGTTTCACCCCTATTGCCTTAGACGGTGTATCCCTACCAGCCTGCTCCGATTTTCGGTACCTCGGTGCATCAATTCAAAACGACGGTGAGATTGATCGAGACGTGAAGAATAGAATAAATGCGGGATGGATGAAATGGCGGCAGGTCTCAGGAACAACTTGCGATCCACGTATGCCCCTTAAACTTAAGGGGAAAGTGTACAAGACCATCATAAGACCTGTCGTACTGTATGGATCTGAGTGTTGGGCCACGAAAGGGACGGATGAGAGAAGAGTGCATGCAGCAGAAATGCGAATGTTGCGATGGATGTGTGGAGTGACAAGGATGGATAAAATAAGAAATGAGTATATTAGAGGAAGTTTGAAAGTAGCGCCTGTGACGGATAAGTTGAGGAGTAATAGGTTAGCGTGGTATGGGCATGTCATGCGGAGGGAAGAAAGCCATATAACGAGAAGAGTGTTAGATATGGATGTGAAAGGTTATAAAAGCAGAGGAAGACCAAAGAAAAGATGGATGGATTGCGTGAAAGATGATATGAGTAAGAAAGGAGTGAACACTGAGATGACGGCTGATAGAAGAGAGTGGAAGGAAAAAACCTGTTGTGCCGACCCCACTTAGTGTGGGATAAGGGCAGGAAGATGATGATTTTCTGTAGTAATGTTCTAGACATAATAATTTGGTGTAATCTGTAATGTTAGGCCTATATGTATATAAATAAATAAATAAATTACATTGGCACATTCCCACACCTTGCAGTAGTTGGTATTCCATACGTGACAGGTTGCAGGTCAGTCGTTGCTGTTAAGTAGCTGGGTTCCTCGAGATATTTTTTTTCACCGGTTGAGAGCACCGAGCGTTGCGTACATATTTTTTCCCAACAGAAAAGTCTATCGGTGCACGAACTTAGGAACAGAAGGCAGGGTCACTCTCGCTACAGCAAACAATGCTCTAAACTAACTTAATAGATAATATAAATTGTCTGAAGGCCCTGAGGAGTTCATTTTAGAGTTCTCGGAGCCCCACGACAAGCATCGAGGTCGGCCACCGGGTAGGTTTCACTACCTTACCGCATCCGTCGGTGCGGTAGATCTGTAAGATTTACCCCGGACAAAAGAAAGGCATAGACTGACCGATGTTCCCGAATATGATTCCGTTCTCAGTGGAGTGCACCTTGACGTGCGCCTTGATGGCGGCGTAGTCCCGCGGCGCCAGCACCACGGCGGCCGGCCGCTCCACCAGCCGCAGCTCCCCCAGCGTCGCCAGCTCCACGCAGCAGTTCTGCAGCGTGTCGTCTGCAACCAACCCACAACCCATCAGCCCCTGTGACGCCGACCCTGTGCACGTCGCCCGCGTAGTCCGCGTCGACTGACACGTTTTTAATCAACCACAGAAAAAGGAGGAGCTGGTCGATCTACACTATTTTTATAAGGAGGAAGGATTTGTATTTTTGTATGTAACGAATAAACTTAAAAACTACAGAACCGATTTCAAAAATTATTTCACCGTTGGAAAGCTACCCTGTCCCCGAGTTACATAGGCTATATCATAATTTCAAAAAAATCAGAGATCTTTAGTAAAACTTAAATAATGTAACCGAAGGTGAAAATTCCTAAGTAATAATAATGATTTAAGTATAGAAGCGGTCTGATGACATGTTATGGTCGTCGTTGTCTATGTTTTTCTACAAAAATATTGTTGTCGATTCTAATATTCTTATAGCAGTAGCGATACTACCAAATCTAATATTCCGATATCCAAAACACACAATACCTTCCAGCTACCTTCAAACTAAGCAAAGCTTGTACTATGGGTACCAGATAGCTGATAAAAGACTTGTATGTGTACATTTTTTTTTGTAAAACGTACTCAGAGCATAATAATATTAATATAATAACACCCAGTTAGAGAACTAGCATCTATGTACATCACACAAATGTTCGTTCTCGGTGGAGAACGAACCCGCACCACCTAACTATTTGTAAGTGTTTCGAGAACTTCGTGGTTCACAGATATTTTCTACAACGCGAGATATGGTTAAGACGGCGAACCACTGCTTTTATTGGGAACCACTGGTTTTATCGGGAATGGGGAACCACTGGTTTTATTGGCTTAAAAACCTTGCATGGGTGGGTTGACTCACCGGTCTGGTTGACGACCAGCACGTCGAGGACGATGTCGTACTGGTTGACGGTGACGATGGCCTCCGCGTACACGGGGTCCGAGAAGCCGGTCAGCTGCGTCACCTTCGACAGCTTGCTGCGCTCCTCGCTGCCCCGGGCGCGACCTGCGACACTCACGCCTATACTGCTCTGCATTGCACTGCGCATTCTACACTCTACATTATCTTAGATACATGTTTAGAATGTATTTTAAGAAAACATGTTTTAAATTTATGTATTTTTGTACATGTATGTTTTGTAAGTATGTTTATCGGTGACGTACCCTGCACCGCCTTGTTGAGCGCCGTCTCGAACATGTCGTGATGCTGCGTGCTGACGCCGAGGCCGCACAGCGCGCCGAACGATATGCCGCTCTCCACATCCGTCACTGCTTTGTCTTCGCTCTCCTGTTCATTATATTCTTATTATAAAAGGTTTTTTTTCAACGCATTCGCTTTCACCAGTAGTAAATAAAAACAGTCTTGAATTAAAGAAATTTAAGCCTTATGCAAGTGAATATGCCACGACGACCGATGTGGCGCGGCGGGCAAATGTCCGCCTGCGACGTAGGAGGCTGCGGGTTCGATTCCCGCCTAGGGATAAATGTTTGTACGACCTGCAATTATTATACCGGGTGTTCTGGGTATTGTCTATGTACAACAAAAAATATATATGCATGTAATGTATTGTATGAAGTATATCAAACATAGTAGCTACAACACAAGCTCTGCTTAGCTTGGGGCTAGATGATGCTGTGTGGATTGCCCAACATTATAAAAAAAAATATAGGTCGATCGTTACCTTCTCTTGGAGCTCTCCTCCCGGCGCGATCCTGTCGGGCAGCGCCAGCAAGGAGCTCAGCGCTTGCTTAGTGCCGTCGAGCAGCGCAGAGCTGACGACGGCCGGCTTGGCAGCCGCGGCTTGAATCCACATGGCGGAGTGCTCCAGGTCATCCGATGTCAGACCGCTAGTGGCTGAACTTGACGCTGAAATATATTTTTAATATGAAATATATTAAAATATTTTTAATGCCTGAACTTAGTCAAATCAAAAAGGCATTAAATTTTAAAGATCAACTTGAATCGTCTTAAAGCTAGTTGAATCTAGGCGACAGATCTATGCTCCTAAGAATATATAATGTTACCAAAAATTATCAGCGACAAAAAAAAATTAAAAGGATTGCGCCATAGCACTAAAAGAATTGACTCGTATCGTATAATGCTTACCTGCACTTAAGGACATGACGCAGGTCACGTGGTGCCTCAGCGCACAACTCGTCACAACTCACCATTGGCATTCTGCTTGTGGTAGGCCAGTAGAGACGCAGCCAGATGCATGGCGCGAGACGCGTGCTGGGTGTCGTCCAGCTTCAGAGCCAGTTTCCCGAGCGCGGAACAAGCGCAGGCCGTAGTGAAACCTTCGCCTTCTTGCAGGGCCGCAGTGAAGCCCGCTACTGACGTGTTCTTGGAATCACTGTTGGACCCACCAACGACAGATACTTACTTCTAGATAATACCGGGTGTAAAAAGACTACTTCCGAAAACTGAAACTGCGCATGCAGAGCATGATTCTGATTACAAAAGAAAATAAAAAACACGAAAAATAAATCTACACTTTTGTCCGTTTTATCGGTATTAAAGTTTCGAACAAGCTGGGCTGGGATGTGTTTTTCTGGCCATAACACCAGAGTACAAGCATCCCATAGCTATGCCGCGGTGATATTATGCTATGGTCTAGTACTTTGGGATAACAGCTCAAATATAAATAAAGCAATCTTAGCCCAAAAAGTGCGTAGGGGCCTTTGTTATTTTTCTTCATTCTCAACAAGTTCTCATAGAATAGCACTTGGCTGAGAGTCAAATAGATTTAGAGAAATACGTTTTTTTGACGAAGTTTCTATTTATGAACCAGCCACGTATTGTGTATAGCACTCCGCCGCCACCGCACGGTCTGTGGCCGGCCGGCTCCGGCAGCGAGCGAAAAAACTGAGTTTTTTTCGCGTGTTTTTACTTTTTTGTAATCAGAACCGCGAATTGAATGCAATGTTTCTGTTTTCGGAAATAGTCTTATTACTTCTGGTATAAAATAGATAATATCACATTGAATTTGAAATTCGCTCGCATCACTGCTCGGCAGCAGAAATAGACATGGTGGTAGTACTTCCCCAGACGAGCCCTCCACTAAGAGCTCTCCGACTACTGTGGTGTGGTGGGTATAGGAGTGGGTTAGGGTACTGACGCGGGCAGGTTGAAGGCGGACTGCGTGGCGTAGGTGCCGTCGCTGGTGACCAGCTGCCGCGGCGCCTCCGCAGCCGCCGCCGCCGCCGCCGTCGGCTCCTGCTGCTCCTGCAGTGCACAACGCATTACTACATCTCATTCTATACATTTTTTAATTTCACACGCAAGTAAGCTTCAAGTAAGTACATACATAAATTAAAATCTATGGCCTTAATTATAAAATCTGTCAAAAGAAAAACATTGATTAAACTATTGCCATCTCTTATCAATGGAATATAGATATGATGAGTCGAGGGCTAGATGAGAAATTCTGTATCCCGACTCTCAGCATCTTCGCTGTATTACTCAATGTTTAATCTGACCACCAATTCACTCTTCATTTTTCTAAAACGAGTGCATCGATATTCCTATTAAATAAATATTTTTGGAAATTTTCACACATCATCTAACCCCAAACTAAGCATAGCTTGTACTATGGAATCAGACGACTGACACAATACTTATATATTTTTTTGTAAATACATACTTTGAATACAGTATAATACCCAGACACCGAACAAACATCTATGTTCATCGCACAAATGTTTGTTCTCGGTGGGGATCAAACCCACCACCTATAAATGTTTGTTCGATCTGCAAATATGCATTCCGGGTGTTCTGGGTATTTTCTACGTATAATAAAAAATATCTACATTATGTAACATAGTATTGTATTACGTATATCAGTCATCTAGTACCCATAACACAAGCTCTGCTTAGGTTGGGGCTAGACGATGCGGTGTGGCACGTGGCACGTGACCGACCTCGTTGTCGTCGCTGAGGCGCGGCACGAGCGGCTCGAGCGCGGCGAGGGCGGCGCGCGCGCGGCCCGGCGTGTCCGCGAACTGCGCCACCAGCCACAGCGCCGCGCGCGCCACGCGACCCACGCGGATGCCGGGTAAGGCTTCTAGGAGTTTCTAAAACAAAATAACGAAAATATGGATCTATGAGAGAGTACTTTTTAATCTTTCGCGATCGGAACACATATATGGAACACTTATATTACACGGGTATTGAAAAAAAAGGTGGTTATTAAGGTAAAGGTAATTGTAAGGTTACCTTCATGTAGCTAAGCTAATTTACATTTATACTTTGGCATTTGATCTGGTAAAACTTATGGATCTTATGTTGTTGAAATATTATTTATTTATTTATTTATTTATTTCTTGGAAAACCAACAGCTTATACTAACTTAATAACATTGGGATAGAACCGGAAAGCCAATTATAGGTTTTCACGTATAGAATTTGGTTATAATACAATTGCTACTGTGAAAGTCCTATTGAAATCAACAAAATGAAGAAAAAACAAGTTAAACATTATGAAAAATTGCTAGTGTTACCTACTAATAAATATACATTTTTTATTCGCTATTGAAGAATTCACTGTTCAGCCGCTGTCTAGCTGAACCAACACTTATGCAGAATAGATCTAAATCTAAATGCTTATTCAGCTTATTGAAGTTTACACTCGCTCGCCACAGAAATGAGTTTTGCCTGTAGTTGGTACTAACTACAGGAATGTGTATAGGAGGATTATATCTCCTAGATTTAGAGGGGACATTTAATTTAATTTTGCTCAGTAAGTCGGGACAATTAACATCATTGGAGGCAATTTTCAATAGATAGCATAAGTCAGCGACATCACGCCGCTTAACTAGGGGAAGAAAGTGAAATTTTTTACATAAATTAAGGTAGCTAGAAGAGCTATATGGTATGTTCAAACGGAAGCATAAGTACTTAATGAATTTCATTTGGATACGCTCAATTCTGTGTATATATTTATCATATCGAGGATTCCATATCTGCGATGAGTATTCAAGGATGCTCCTAACGAAGGTACAATAAAGAACTTTGAACGTTTTAGCACGATGAAAGCTAGGATTATAGGATATGACCCACCTGATGTTAAATGGTTCACCTATAACAGAACAGGGATAGGTGTTAAGTCGTATGCCTGTAATTTCACCGGCACCCACGCCCTTCAAAACGGAATACAGGAATGCGAGCATCACTGCTTGGTGGCAATAATAGACGTGGAGATAGTACTTCCCCGGACGAGCCTTTTCACAAGGAGCTCTACTACTCCTGAAACTGCTCACATCTTACATCCAGCCGGCTACATAGTTCGTTAAGTTACCTGGTAGATCGACGGGCTTAGATCAGGGAAGGTGTGCAAGGCAGCTCGTAGGAACAGCATGACGTCATTGGCAGCTGCTTCATTGCCATCACCGACCAGCTCGAGTAAAGCCGGCGCCACCAAACCAGCTACTTCTGGGAACTAGAGAAGAAAGGAAACAAATACTTAATAATTATTTCAAGAATCAAATCAGACACTGAAATTCGGCGCATACGCGGAGCGAAAATAACGACCGGGAACTGCAAAGCTATCTTGAAATATTCGGAAAGGTTTCGGATCGGACACGCTGTTGTCTCTTTTGTTTGGTTTGTTTAGAAAGAGAGCGTACTCCGGGGTTCGTGGTAAAAATGGGTGTACCACAAGGTTTGATACTAGAGCCACTCTTGTTTTTTATTTACATTTATGATCTACCGGAAGTAGAAAATGATGAATAGATTGTACTGTTCGCAGATAGCACTTCGCTTTTATTTAAATTGAAACAACGATAAACTAGTTATGACAGTGTAACAGTTACACTGTAATAACTAGTTTATCGTTGTTTCTATACTAATGGTATTACTAATGTAATATCTAAAATTGTAGACTGATTTAACGCAAACCACTTATTGCTTATAGAAAATAAAACGCATTATGTGAAATAATCAGAACTGAATGCAATTGCATTTTAAGATTTTATGAAAAAATGTAATGAGACGAAAACACTCTCTTAAAAAGCCTATACAGAGTGGTTGTTTGAGAAGAGCGCTGATGGACAAACCCTAAACCACGCGAGTTATAAAAAAGTTATGAAAGGAGCCATGCTCTCGATTTATAAAAAAACTATTTTGTATAAATAAATTTAATGCTGAACTTATAACCCAGAAGTTCTTTTTTATTTTATATAAACATCAATATCATCATCATCTTCCTGCCCTTATCCCACACTAAGTGGGGTCGGCACAACAGGTTTTTTCCTTCCACTCTCTTCTATCAGCCGTCATCTCAGTGTTCACTCCTTTCTTACTCATATCATCTTTCACGCAATCCATCCATCTTTTCTTTGGTCTTCCTCTGCTTTTATAACCTTTCACATCCATATCTAACACTCTTCTCGTTATATGGCTTTCTTCCCTCCGCATGACATGCCCATACCACGCTAACCTATTACTCCTCAACTTATCCGTCACAGGCGCTACTTTCAAACTTCCTCTAATATACTCATTTCTTATTTTATCCATCCTTGTCACTCCACACATCCATCGCAACATTCGCATTTCTGCTGCATGCACTCTTCTCTCATCCGTCCCTTTCGTGGCCCAACACTCAGATCCATACAGTACGACAGGTCTTATGATGGTCTTGTACACTTTCCCCTTAAGTTTAAGGGGCATACGTGGATCGCAAGTTGTTCCTGAGACCTGAGACCTGTTTGATATTGATATAAACATCAATATCAAACACACAAATTACCATCGTATATAATGACACCAACAGAGGGTAAATGACGGATTTAATAGGTACTATCAGAGTCATCATAGTCATATACCGAAAGAGACTATTGTGAATAAGAAACAACGAATTAAGTCCGACCTGCACTCACTGTTTTGTGTAATGCTTGTTTTCCGAATTTGCCATGCATAGACTTACGAGATTTTTTTATCATTACGGTTGGTCCTTGTATATTTCTGATACAGTCATTTAACATTTAAATTATTCGGTAAAATCCCCTTATATGGTGTCCGTAAGGTCTAGATTACCTTGACAGCGGCGCGATGCATAGCCCGCACCAATAGCTGCCGGTATTTGGCCGCATCCTCGTGGTCAGCAGAATGGGCCCTCGCGGCTTCTTTGCGTAGAACGCCTACTAATTCTTCGGCGTGCCTGTTTGTCACCAAGTCTAACGCTGCAAGAAACCATTCAGAAGATTCAACGCAGGAAAAGAACAATAGATTTTCATCAGTTCCAGGATGGCCATATCCTTGCATAGAATAGGACTTCTCCATCTTGGACGGTGAGACGGATGTCGTAAGAGATGATTAAGGCAACGCACCATGGGATAGGTGGCAGCATCTCTTCTGAGTACTTAACACAAACACTGCGGTCACCAATCCGCCTGCCAAACATGGCGACTATACGGCAAACCCTCCAAATGGGAAACCTACGACCAACAGTAAACTTGTAAGACTCACTGAAGAGGTTTATATTATGTCATTATGTCATTCAGGACAGTGATAATAATAATTGATAACGACTCGTAGGGCAAATTGTAAGGAATAATATAGGCAGGAAACCCTGTGGCTAACTTGATAGTGTTATAATGTGAGTTACCGAGGTCAAGGGTATGCTTCCTGACGTCGAGGTCGGAGGAGGCCAGCACGCGCAGCACGTCCATGGCGATGTCGGGCAGCGCTCTGCGCGCCGCGTCGCCGCCGCGCTCGCGTAGCGCTGCGAGCCGCCCCACCACTATCAGCTTCACGTTGTTGTCGCTCTCCTTCACTATCAGCTCGATGTAGCATTGTGCTGCAGCCTGTAACATCCAATTCAACATAATTATTTTTTAGTTTACCTCCTTTGTTTTGTCCTTCAATTATTTCATAGACTAACAAAGCAAGTCACACCTGAACCGATAATTACTAGTAGGTAGGTAGGTCCTAGTTAACCACGAAAACTTTCAAGACTTTCAAGATGCGATTGGGGTTTTTTGAGACCTATCTAAAGCTTTTGATTTATTAGTCACCTTAATATCTATACTAAACCTAGAAAAAACATGACGGTATCCAAGACCAGGCAATTGACCTCATATAGTCATACTTAATCAATAGAATAGTTGATGTTAGCAGCGAGATGTCTCTCGAGATATGTTATATTAACATGGGATACCGCAGGGTTCGATATTAGGACTTTTTTATCCCTAGTGTATGTAAATGACCTTCAAAATATTATATAAATAAATGTAAAATAGTGCTTTTTGCTGCTGACAACTCTTTGGTCTTTAAAGTCAACATATTAAAGAATGATTACGATGACGTGACCTTCTGATACGGAGCGAATGCAGCTCTGTCGCAAGCTCTTAACTGGTTCACTATTCTTATTCCCTTCCTTAATACTAGAACAATTAAATGTATTTTATTTACTTTGCTCCCTTTAAACTCCATTATATTTACATATTTGTCTGATTTGATTTTTTGACAACCTCAACATATAGGCCTATTTTTTTTGACCTTTTTACACCCAACAACCTATAAGATGATTGGTTCGCTGTTTGATCAACAAAAAGTGATAGTACCTTGATGGCAGCGGGCGCAGTAGACAAGGTGACCAGCGTGCCGGCCGCTTCGTACCGAACAGCAGCCGAGGGCGCGTTGAGCAGGCCATACACTGTACGGATGAAACGAGACCGCTCCGACGGGTTAGCGTGACACACCTGCACAATACACAACACACTGCGATAATAACTTTCTATGAGCTGGCAGAAGCACTGGTGACCCAGTTAAGCCGTTAATTTAGCGATAACAGCTAGTTTGACAGCCCTCCCAGCCCTGATAGCTCAGCTGGTAGTGATGCTGCCTTTTGCGCTAGAGGTTGTGGGTTCGATCCCCACCAAAGACAAATATTTCTGTGATGAACACAGATGTTTGTTCTGTACCCAGCTATTCGCCTTTAAACACAAAATATTTATATAGTATAAGTATGTTCATATATTTACATAGTATTCGAAGTATGTATTTACAAAAACAAATGTATATCAGCTCCCTGATTCCCACAGTACAAGCGTTGCTTAGTTTGGGGCTAGAGGGCTTGCATGAATGCCTGCGAATATCTATTAATTTGTAACGAATATTGAATTTGTACACTTGTATGGGAAGTCAAGAGGAAAGTGTAGGTGATAATAAACAGATAGTGGGATAAACTTGACTAATTCCTCACAAACTGGAAAACGACAGTCTTCGATCGCGACTAGAAGAATAAAGCAGGCCTTTGCCCATCAATTTGTTATAATCATAATCGAAAATGCATGAAGTACAATGAATTACCTTATAGATGAGTTCCACGATTACCAGCTGCAGTATGTCCCCGAAGCCGTGCACATTGTCGAGGCGATGCGCCAGGTAGGAGAGGGCGCGCTCCTGGTCTGCGTGAAGGAGCATCAGGAACGCGTTCCGTTTGCACGACATGTCCTGCTCACTTTCAAGGAAGTTAGCGATCAGCTCCGGTGCGTCGGGGATAAGGAACTCAAAATTTCTGAAATGACAAGTTTTTGTGAGCAAAATGGTAAGTTCAATGTTCAAACCTCGATCTGTTCTGATCTGATCAACAGTAATTAAAAATAAGTTGAGCAATTAACTAAAGCTAGCGAGATCAAGCGAAACCACGTTTGCTGGCTTCACATGGTGTACCCCTACGGTAAATACCGGTGATTTCCATGGTCACCTCGGGATACCGCGATCTCTAATCCTTTCCCGCGTTTGTCTAAAAATCCCGCTGATCTGTCAAAGAAAGTTCGCCTCAAAAAGTTTATTTTACGTTGGAAAACTCGAGGACCATTTGGGTTTTACTTAGTAAAACGGACTGGTTTTCGCTACTAGACCGCCGGTGGGGCCCGTTTTGCGTCACGGGTGGTGGTTGCTAGTTGAGCCACCTGATTTGGGCTTGAGGCTATCGCAAAATCCTCCAGTAAACAATCGCCGCTCTTGTCATTAAGTACCAGTAGGTAGGTACTAGTTACATGGGTAAATTTGTCATTTATATTGTGCCACTAAACTTCTTATTCAGAAATTCTATATTAAGAAAAATCTTTAAAAAGCTTATAGGTTAGGTTTTTATTTTATTTTTTATAGGTACTATAACTTAGATGGACATTAATGATAAATTTGCGTGGCCAGATGTTCCGGGAGCTAGCATAATTATGTTTATGCTATACCTGTACCCTCTTATTTAAATTCACTAGACTGTAAGCATTACTATTAGTTCAAGCATAGCATGTGCTATCTTTTGAACTTCTGTTGTATATTATGTTCTTGGCATGATTGCCTTAACATGTTTTCTACTTTGCATTCACCTTGTTAAGTTAGATTGGCACCACACTGGAGCTTCATTATTTTCATTAACCACATTAGCATTATTTTTTTATAAGGTACTAACTGACCCAGTGACCTTCGCATCATAAACATTTTTTTTATTAATAAATTATCCCTCTTACAAACCTGTAGATGGTGAAAATGGCTAGTACAGCATTCCGTCTCACATAGGAGTGGCGGTGCTCCAGGCAAGCACGGATAGCTGGCATCAGTGGCTCCAAGAGTTCTGGTTCCTTCAGCTTGCACAGGAAGCGCAGTGTAGATCCGCGTAGAAATTCATTGGGGTGTTGGAGGTCCTGCAATGTATATAGTAGATCCTCAAATCAATGACACACAAAGCAACAACTTTACAACTTTAACCCCCAGACTTGGTAAGTATCCTCTCCAATCTTTTAAGGCCTGCCAAGTAATACAAACTCAGGATTCTTTGTTTTAGAAGGGTAGTGAGAGGTAAGTCCATATATTACATTTGGCACACACCCACATTACATAATAGTTAGTATTCCATATAGTTAGGTTTTCTCACAATATTTTCCTATACAGCTTGAGTTTAAATCAATGGGCATACAATATTATCACTTAAACCCCAGATAATATGATGTTCAGACACAAATTTTTATATTGATTTGATACCAAAGACTGATATTATCTTAACACACAGAATAATCTGCAGGTTCTAGTTTTTAAATTTTCAGGGTATATTTCTGTTGGTGCATAGATATTGTATTTGTGAATACAAATGCGAATAGCTTAGTGTGGATATTGTCATTTGCTAATCTACACTAGATTCAAAGGTCTGTGTATTTTTCCTAAGTATTTCAACAGCCAATGCAAGCAGAGTCCTAACATATCCAAGAGTCATTCTATAAGTTTTACCTTTCTATAGGCATCACAGACAAGGATCATTTCCTGCAACAGTTTACCATCAGGAGTTGTCTTGGGAACAATCTCCCAGAAGATGAGAAGTAACTTCTTGATGGTGTGGTCTTGCAGTGGTAGCACAAATCTGATGATAATCATCAGAATACCAGGGACCTTGTCACCAGAAAGGATGATGCTAATAACCTTTTTGAGGGCTTCTATCTTTTTTTTAGTGTCACCTTTCTCTGAAAAATAAATTAGTGCACAAAAATATTTACCAAAGTACTTAAATAAAATACAATTTCAACACACATCATATTTATTTATTGATAAATAAATTAAAGATCATACAATGTTTGGTAATCTCTGGGTCAAAGGATTTCATCTAACGTAGAACTTACCCAGGTCGAGCTTGAGTTGCATCTCATTGTAAGGATCCGAGTCTGTGGGGAAATTGATCAGAGTGTAGCACGGCTGCTCCACACCCGCCATCCTAGAGGTCCAAATAAGCAATAATAGTGTGGTGAAAGATAGTACCTACCTAGCTTCTCACATTTATGATAAAACATAGAGAAACATCAAGGTGTAAGGTAAGCAACCGCCTGAACTTGCCTGAACAGTGGACGCCTGCGAAATTCTTTGTAATGATGAGGAATGAAAGAATAACTGAGCACTCAGATGATGATATTGATAGGGATCAAGCACAAATTCTCAGTATAAGTAAAATTATTCAAGTTCTTTTTAAAGAATACGTGTCCACAACCAACATTTCATAGAAATAGATAGGTATATGACAACATGACAAATGACAGAAAATGACAGATAAAAATGGTAATGATAACATAGACGTATGACAACCCAAGCCACAGATGTGTTGACAACTAATTTCATATTGCCAGGAAGGAAGCAAATAAAAAATTTTGCAACAAGTGGTTTTGTGGGAGTGGCGGGGGCCTTGTAATTTCGTGGTAAGTTCGTGGGTTTGAACCGGTTGTGCACCTATGGATTTTTCTGTTCGAAAAATGTATGTGCGCAATCATGCCAGTGCTCTCATACCGTGAAGAAAAACTTTTGAAAAAAAAAACTTGTCAGGAAACCCGCGGCTTAGTCAGCTTACCATGCCTTTCTTAAGGTGGTTCGATTCGGGTTGGCGCGAAATTCGAATATTTTTGTGGTTTTGAAATTTTTCTTCGTTCCACAAGCAATGAAATTAGCGAGAAAGTAATTTGCCGCAAATCGTAAACCATTTTCTACGAACTCATGATAAAACCAACTTTGATTCGTTTGTATTTTGGGAGCGTTTGGGAAAATGTTGATTTTTAGCAGAAAATTTCTTATTTTCCCAAATGCTCCAAAAATATCAATGAATCGAAGTTGAATTTATCATGAGTTCATAGAAAGTAGTTTACGATTTGCGGCAAATTACTTCTCCGCTCGTTTTATTCCTTGTGGAACGAAGAAAAAATTAAAAACCACTAAAATATTTGAATTTCGCGCCAACCCGAATCGAACCACCTTAAGGATTAGGTCGAGAATTTTATATTATAGGCGCTGGGCAAGCCTTCTACCTCTAAAGCTCTGCCCCCCAGGCAGTAGACAACGTTCCGAATGTGAGGGTTATATGAAAAAAAAGTGCCTGACGCTTTAAAATCATTAGCACTAAAGGCAAAGGCTGACATAAGGGTGCCAGGTCTTGTGCTTTATTTAGTTTTTTTCCTGTTCTAAATATAAATAAAAGTGTCCTCAAAACACTGGCATGGAAAGAAAATACAAGCATGAATTGGGGCATTGGTTAGAATTGTTACAATAGCCACAAGAACAAAAAAAAAGAAGTGTCACAATTGTCAAATACGTATGTCAATATTGTCAATCAAATCAAATCAATCCACAGAGTACTTTTTTAATATTTTTACTTATTAGTTCAATTGAATTCAACTTGCATCGCAAAATTCGCAAATAATAAAGATTTAAATTGGATTAAACATTTAATATATCTTGGGTGTTATTCAAATGACAATGTATATCATCATCACGTTAGTTTATTTGTTGTTTACTGCGTGTATAATCTATCCGCCGACGGAATTCGTGACTGCTGGATTTACAATTCCTCAAATATTCGATGGTATTTTAGGATCTGAAAATGTAAATTTTGTGAGCTATCATATGAGGAGGACTTCCATCACCATGGTGGTCCATTCGTTTTTACCGATGGGATACTGGTTGTCACTATTTATTGGTGGTTGGCGGTCAGAATGGCTGCTATTTGCATTCGTTTCTTGTTGGATGTTTGTTTTTCTATGTCTTTACAAGATTATATGCTGGTGGGAGTATGAAAAGCATGGGCACCCTATGGTAAATACACTTCTTCCATATGTGCCTCAGGGAAGTGATTGGAGGGTAGTTGCTGCAGATCTCAATACTGAATACAAAAAGTAAGTTTCTAAATTCAATAGTTCATTTCCACCAACGTTATTTAAATTTTCACATCACTAATAAGTATCTGTTTATTTTTAGTGTTGACAAAGTGTTGATTCAACTGAGGACCACCAGCAAGTTTATAGCAACTCCGACATGGCTCATCAAGGTGTCCCAGTATAGAGTGGATGTTATCAAACAGGCTGAATGCACACTGGTTGCTACTGCAGTAAGTTAAATACAGCTTATTTGAAAAAAGGCAGGAGAAGCAAGATAGGCGAATAAACATTACCCTCCAGCCTCACCTGCCTCCTGTACATGAACTTCAATGGCCAATTTAGAAATTGCTTAAAAATCGTTCTCTCTGTCTCCAAGTTAGTTGTGCAACAACCATGAGAGCAACTTAGGCAAGTAAACTGAATACAAAATATGTTGCACTGGCTTTCCTGGGCTCTGTGATGATCCATCTGCTCCAGAGTAGATCTAAAAAGGGTAGCTAAATAATATACAGAATTGCTACCTACTGAAGCAAATTAATAAGAATGAGCCTTTGCAACTATGAATGAATGAATAAATTGATAGCACTTTCGATTACCACTAATTATAGTAATTAAATAACAATACAAATAGATCAATTAATTATAGCCTTCTTGGAAATCTATTAATGTAAAAACTTTGGTCACCCGCAGACAGACAGCCACAACATATCAGTAGCAGGGGAGGATGAAGTCCAGTACATCAACATTGAAGTCATCCCCTCCCGAGATGATGTGAAGTCATTCGCATTCCGCATCACCACCACAGCCTTGAGAGATCTGCAGCCCCGACTGTTCCATCCTGTCAGGGTGCCAGATCACCTGTCTTTATTACCAACCCTAATTGAAAGATTTGTGACTGTCTTCAGGGATTATGCGTTGCAGAATCCAGAGTACATAATTCCAGAGAATGAGGTCAGTAGGTAGCACAGTAGTGAATGAAGCTTTTGCTGAAATTTTGTTTTTTTTTAAGTGAAAATAGTCACTAAATATTTGAGGAAATTTTAAACAACACAATCTACTCCCAAACTAAGCACACCTTGTAATGGGAACCAGAGAATTAATAATGGAGCTTTTTGTAAATACATCGTAACTAACACATTACCTAATGCTTAGTGGAGTAGTAAGTTTGCTAATGCTTGATTTATGGTTAACAGGAGGTAGACCAATGCATTGGTTGCATGCAGGAGCAGGCGGACGTCAAAATCTATCGCCGTTGTCTGCCGCCGCCGATCCATCTGGTTGGTGGCCCCTCCGAGTGCCAGCCTTGCCATTGCAGGTAAACCAACATACACCTACATACACTATGTACAGTCAGCTGCACTAGAATGTATACAATTCGTAACTTTCAAAGCGGTATCAAAACCTTATAGGAAACTCTTGAACAGTAAAAACTCAAAAATCGTGAAATTAGTTGATAAGTTAACTTATTTTTTAAGTTTTGCCCTGTAAAAATTAATTGTAACAGCTGCACATTCTAGTGCAGCTGACTGTACCTACATAGGATGTGATTCAGTATACAATTATTCGCAATTGTCACACAATATTATTATAATATTAATTATTATATTAATTATTATTAATTTATTATAATTATTATAATATTGAAAAAGGTTGTTTTCATTATTTCATATTTCTAGCATCGGTAATAATAAATAATAATAAATAAATATGTCAGGACATTTTTACACAACATCATCTAGCCCCAGACTAAGCATAGCTTGTACTATGGGAACCAGATGACTGATAGAATACTTATATACCTACTTTACTTTTTTTTATCTTTACCATTTTTTTTAGTATTTCAGAGCCCTGGTGGAAGAATCATTCCCAGGGTTACGTTGATTAAAAACCATTTTGATTAATGATGTTATATTTTTTTTTGTAGGGTTTTGTGGTGCATGTCTTGCCTCGCGCGATGGTGGGCGGCTCGCGCTGGCTCCACGGAGCCATCGCGCTGGCTAGCCGGGCGCTGCACGTGTCCCGTGTGTCGCGCTACCTTCTGCCTGCTCGACGTGCTGCCCGCGCGGCACAGTACGCCTGGCCTAGCATGAGCCGCTGTACGTGTACCCACGCGGATTCCTTGATTGGATATATCAGACAAAAATAATAACCCAGCAGCATACTTAGTCCAGGTAAACCTGCTTTCTCATGAATTACCTACCTATGTTTAATGATATGTTTTCCAATTTATTTGCCAAATTCTATATCATAGATGATAGGTACGGTCAGCTGCACTAGAATGTATACAATTCTAACTTTCAAAATGGTTTCACAGCGGTGCTAAAAATATTTACACAACAATTGTTCAAAAAATAAATGAGGTCATCAACTAATTTCATGACTTTTTAGTTTTTGAGGTGTAAGAGTACATTGTTTTGCTGTTATACCATTGTGAAAGTTACCAATTGTATACATTCTAGTGCAGCTGACTGTACCTAACAGAGATGTGAGCTCTGTCTAGTCTAGTCAAATATGCTACCAGTGTTATTATTTACTGTCAGCCAATCATGCCGATGCATAATAAAGTAACTACAGGTTACCTTCCTCATTTTAATGATAAGTTAATCTGATATTTATACAAATGGAATCATAGACATGTTTAAGTAGTCATAATTGTATGTTTTGATAAAGTAATAGGTACCTAGGTGTTTGAAGACCCAAAGATGGTCGTAAATAAATTGGTGTAATAATATGTGTATAATGTTTACTTATACAAGACTTAACCAAGAATTTTAGGGCTAATGTTAAAACACAATGGGTAGTACAATTTTAATTTGCAACATTGACATTTTTCTGTCAGCGTAGTGTTTTAAAAGGGAAACCTATTTAAGTTATATATTGATTTAGTGCTCATATTGTATGCTCATGAGTAGGTAATGTACCTACCTAATATTCTAATAGTTTTATTCAGATTTCTGAGAGCTCCACTAACTAAAATGGTTGATAAGTCTGTTGCCATAAAAGTAATGG
Source organism: Electrophaes corylata (assembly GCA_947095575.1). Taxonomy (NCBI): domain Eukaryota; kingdom Metazoa; phylum Arthropoda; class Insecta; order Lepidoptera; family Geometridae; genus Electrophaes; species Electrophaes corylata. The sequence continues at coordinate 530,714 of OX352704.1, forward strand.
TCACAATATTATTGTATAAAACCTTGAAGTGTCAGGGAATATCAATGCTCCTAGCATTAGGTTTTATCATCTTATAATTTTATTTAGAATATGATTATTACCTATTTTTTTTATTATAATTACTGTATAATAAATAATGCCCAATATTTTGAGGCTTAACATCTGTATGCCCCAGGTTAATGGACGCGATGGACGCTCTTAAGGAACGTGACCTGCAAAGCAATGCTTTGTTATAGGTGATGGTAACTACTTAACATCAGGTGGGAAATCGACTTGTTCCATCAGCAAGTCTTATAAAAAAGAAATTATATATTTTTTATAAAAATATCCAAATATTATGTAGGTACTTGATAAACAAGTTTGATTAATTTGTAGTTTCATGATCATGAATGACTTATTATGTAAGGCAATGTTTTGTAATCGTGGCATGTAGCTACCTACTTACGTACGTGTACCTACTTATTATTTTCAAAAAGTTTTTATTATTTTGAAAATTTTTATAACATTGACAAGTTCTACTCTGTAGAATAATTTTACTCAACAATATTTGTCACGTATTTTTACAAATGAATTTAACTCGTAGGTATATATATATATATATATATACATATTGTAGTCATGTTAAATTTAGTGCCTATATGTATACTCAAAAAATAAAATTGTACTATAGAATTGCCTTTGTTATTGTAGTGACTTCACGTTTGTTTGTTTGTTTGTCACCTGCCGAAATAGTTCCATGACTTTAATACCCATGCACGGTAGATATACTTACCCTAATATCTAAATTACCTACTTAAGTAATTATTTTTATTTATGGACTAATGACCTTATGTAAGTACTTACTTATAAAAACCCGGCCAAGTGCGAGTCGAACTCGTGCAGGAAGGGTTCCGTACCATATCTATAGTAAAAACATAAAAAAAACACGTTTGTTGTATGAGAGCCCTTTTAAATATTTATTTCAATCTGTTTTTTGTATTTGTTGTTAAAGTGGCAACAGAAATACATCATCTGTTAAAATTTCAACTTTAACTATCAGGGTTGTTGAGATACAGCCTGGTGACAGACGGACAGGCAGACAGCCAGCGGAGTCTTAGAATCTGTGTCCTGACTGTCTGACATGTAGACAACGTACAGCCAAAACCACTGGTCTTAGACTACCTATATACATTTCAGGGTATATTCGTCTTGGTGCGTAGAAGTGTACCTACTAAGAAAGGAATTCCTGAAATTCAATCCCTAAACGGGTAGGTACAGCTCGAAGTTTCTATAAAATTAACTTCACGCAAACGAAGTCGGCGCGTTTCGCTAGTCTATCCATATAATATGGATAATTATACAGTAGATATACCTAGTATAGATAAGTACTATAAATTACTCCTGTTGTTGATTGGAACGTCACCTAGCACAGATGGTGTGGATGTGATAGGACAGGTAAATAACGTGTCACAAAGGTCATTGTATACCATTAAACGATAACCATCTGTCGCTACTTTACTTATCTACAGTGGGCTGATTCTGAGTTTTTTTCGTTTTCCGGATACCGGATTTCGGTTTGCGAGCTCGAAATTTTTGTATGGAGATACGCTAGTGCCCCCATATGCCGCTAGAGGCGCTTATCATTATCTCCATACAAAAAGTTCGAGCTCGCAAACCGAAATCCGGTATCCGGAAAACGAAAAAAACTCAGAATCAGCCCTCTGGTCTCTACATTAAAGTCATCGATGTTTTGTAGCAAAATACTCCAGGCAGGTAGGTATACCTATTGGTTTGCAAAGCTAGTCGGCTACTTTAATTGGCAGCCCATTAACATCTATTCTGAAAAGTGTGTTATGTTCTAGGCGCTTCCATAAATAGGTAGGTACCCAAATCGTAACATGTTACTGGCTGTAGAGAGGTGTACTTGCACATAGGTAATTTGAGCATGTGGAGGACAAGGTAGGTTAGGTACCTACCTACGTGTTCAAATTATATCGGGGTCACCCATGTGGAGGTCAAGGTTGGATCTGTGTCTTTCAATGACCTTTGACTCGATATCCGAGGTCCAACATTATATATATCCAGTAGTAATCTTTTTTAGACTGATGACGAATTAGGTATAACACTTCAAGTAGGTACCTATATACATATCCTCTAAATTCTTAATGTATGGGACCCCTATCTTTTGTGATAACATCGATTAGTACCTCTACCTTATCTGTTCGAATCGCAAGTGCTTTAATTAAGCTAGGTAGGAACCGACAATTACCTACATGAGCGCATGTCATTAGTACGTTATTGTATAGAACCTACCTGCAATTATTTTTTCCGAAAGTAGTTAGGCGACACAAACATGGCAATTATTCCCATTCCCACTCAACCGAATGCAGTCTTCAACCATATTCCATACAAAACAGTTGACTAGGTTAAGAGTACCTACCTTCCTACCTAAAAAGAAGTGGAAAATAAAAAATGGTTAAAAAACTGAAATCCAACTGGATTCAAGCAGTTCGCAACTTTTTTAGCGCGACGACTCTGCATGGATTCAAATATCTGTGCTCCGATTTTTATATGGACCGGTACGTAAGATAAGCTCTAACCAATAGGTGAAAAACTAAACATAAACCTTAGATCATGATCTAAGACATAAACCTACGCAACCTACTCTTTGTCTAAAACGCCTTACATGCTTGCTGAGCTGCGTTGCTGTATCCAAGCTATGTGTGACTCTGATCAGTCGCGATCTCCGCTAGGAAAGAAAATAGGTAGGTAGTATTCATTCAGTAATCACAATTCAATTCACGTCCTCTCTGCCATGTTTTTTTTTTTTTTTGTGGCCTCTGTCCGTCTTGCGGCAATTTTGCCAATGTCAAGTGGGTTGAATAAATTATTTTTAGACAAGACGAGTCGGTAAAAAAAGTAAAGTCAGCCGTCATCGGTTTTGAAGAAAAAGATGGCGTTTTTCTTCAAAACCAAAGGGAAACATTTTCGTTCAAATCAGGATGCCTCATAACACACTTTTATTTCAATTGTTCACACTTGTGCTAAGACTTCAAGTAATGATGGTTAAAATACCACCAAAATTACCCATCAGAACTTAAAATAACACTAGAAAAACAATTAAAATGAAAATACAATGTTGCTTCCAAAGATTACAGAAAACGAATCCCCATCATTCCCATGTTTGTTTGTTTATTAAAACTTTGGCGCGAACGAAGCACTAGTGCTTTCATGTGTCAAATTATAACTTATGTAGCAATTACAATATTTATCGATTTTTTCGGATATTGTTCGGTTTTACGAAATGGGTACTTTTTTACAGAATTGGTTGGTTAATCTGCTGCTGTACGAGCACGTGTTGTGCCGGGCTGCTATGCACCGTTCTGTGGGAGCGCTTTTTGGAGGTACCAGCAGTGCTGGAGCTGTGGGATTTGCAGACAGAAGAGACTGCCTACCAGTACATGCCGCTTGTAGCGGTGTGCCCACCTGTTGACCGCAGTGCTGCTATACTCGTTGACCAACTGTGAGTGGCTAATTTGTAAAGGAACCTTTCGATAGTAGGTACAATGATAATATCATTGAGTAGGTAGGTAGGATAATAATACACCTAGTAACAGTATAACACTCCGTTCTGTCCAGGTATACCTAAAACGCAGTCTGACTTCGCGTTAACGCAAAATTTCATTACCTTTTACATATTTATAATTTACTTATTGTAGGTACCAACTTAAAAATCTTTCTTTCATCAGCACACCTAACGCCACTTTATCAGAGCAAGTAAGAAAAACCCTGGCGCAAATTCTTTCTCGGAACCCAACAGCAATGCATCGACTTCAGCAACTTGAAGTGGTAATTAAACTAAGTGCAACTTTGTTGTGATTTTTCGTAACTTCATTACACTTAGTATGACCCTAAAAGGCTTCTTTTATAAAGGGTCTAAAGGGCTTCCTTTTTCTTTCTCCTGCCTGTTATTGTAACACTGGAATGGAACTCCTGTGCCTTAGTGATCCATATTTGTCTTGACTCTTTAGTGTCGTCGTCGTTGATACAAAACAAAAAACTTTCTAACATATTTTTTTAGCTTCTCGCAGAAAAAAATATATCACTCAATGAATTGGTTTTCAATCATCTGCCCTCGTGCGAACAGTATATGCTTAGATGTCGGTGGCAGTACATAATGGTTCCCTGTGAAGCTTTATTTAAGAAGGAGTTAACGCCCTGGGGAATCTGCTGTGTGATGCGACCTGATCAGTGAGTTTATGGTTACATAAGTACCTAGAGTCAAACTTCAGCACGAATCTTACTTTAATATTTTAAATATCCTTTGCTATATTAATTATCCTTGCATAATTATTACATTCACAACAAAATTTTTATTACAGAGTGCTGAATACTATTGCTCAGCCTTTAGCTACTCGTTTCATAGCTACCAAAGAACTGGATGTGGCGTTGCAATGCTCAGACGAACTTACACAAAGCTGTGGGGTAAGTTGTTCTTACAGCATCATTGGCCTTTTCATAATTACTGTTGTTTCTAAAATAAACATGATCTAGGTAAGAAGTACCTTACCTCGACGATAGATAGTTTTCTGATTCCTATGTACCTACCTACCTCACAGTCATGTTTACCACAGTACTTATTATTTACGACATGGGTACTGTGACTTTAATTGTTTTACTTACAGTTTTTCTCGACTTTCGAGTTGGAAGAAACAGAAGAACCTATGGCAGTTCTTCCTGGATATAACTACTTTGCCCAGCTTCGTTTTACTTCGGTTCCGCAAAACTCCATCGAAGAACTTATTGGAGTAGCTTGTAACCCAAATAAAAACTACGATAAAGCACATTGCTTGGTAGGTACTTTGAAAAAATTACTTAAAGCTATTAATTTTTTACTTACTGACCGGCAAAATAACTGGTTTTTTATTTCCAGGCCAGATGTGCAGAAAGAGCATGTGGCTGCGTTAATCCATTACGCCCCAAAAAAAAGACATTTGAGAGTACTATAGTACCTGCTTGCACTGTGACTCAACTGGAGTGTCTTAGAGTACATCAAAGTAGGTTCTTACGATCCTACCTATATACTTAAGTACTTAAGTTTTATGATGATAATAATCCTTGTGACATGGATAAATAGATGATAGTTAATTCATATGATTGATTATATTGAAGTAGGTACTTAGGTAGGTACTTACTTTTAAATTTAAAACCGACGACGCAACTTTGGAAGTTTACGAAGTAATAGAACGCAGCATTCTATAGAAACCGTCTAACACCGAACTGCGCTCTCAGACCCAAGTAGCTTAAGTGGATTTAGGCTGGTCATGTCTGTCGTATTTGTGACCCGTCGATAAAGACAGCCATGGAGTGGTTCCCTGACTCAGCGAAAAGGCGACGCGCTTGACCCAAACGGAGATAGCATGCCGGGACAATCTCGACTGTTTTTAGTCAGACTGGATAAATATGGCTTAGGATCGGAATCTATGGAGGGAATAGCGGCAGGCCTTTGGCCAGCAGTGAGACCAGTAAAAATAATAATATTTATTTATAGAAAGAAATACATTAGGTAGGTACTTGATTTGTGTTTATTTTATTACAGATAACTCATTCTGTAACTGTTTGCCTTGTTGCGATAAAGTTACCACGGTTGTCACTTTGGAGTCAGGTCGCATGGACGTTTTGGACTCAGTACTAGATCCCATCTAGTAAGTGATTGTAATAACAAAAGAATTCATAGTTATTTTGATTTACTCGATGTACATGAATGAATATTGTGATGAATATTATGTAACTATGGTTATATTGGATTGTAACATACATACCTAATACCTACTCAAAAGTGAACTCATTAACTGAAAAAACTTAAAAACTCAGAAATGTGTTTTTTTTTTCAGCTCTAATCTAAATGAGTCATCAACTGTGATACATGTGACGGTGTACATTGGCCTCTTAAGAATATTCACAATGAATCCGACTAAAACATGGCTTAGTTTATTATGTAAGTGCTTCTTCCTTGCTTATAATAAGTGGTAGGTTACTGTTGAATTTGTAGTTAACTGTTTTGTTCTATTTTTCAGCTTCATTAGGAGGAGTTTTCAATATGTTTCTGGGAGTAGGCTTATTCAGTGCGCTTGAAATATTGTTCTTGATTTTTGTAAAGTTACCAATCGCTTTTAAGAACTCCTCAGAAATGACTAATGCACCACTTTCAAGATATTAAACTACCTAAGTATTTATATAATTACATGCCTAATGCCGCTAAATGGCATAGGTACTTAGGCATCTATAGTTTATATTTATTAGTAATTTTCCAAATAGTAGGTAGGTTTCATGCACTACAAAATTAATCTAAATTTTTTAAAACCTACATTCTTTGTTAAATTGATCGAGTGGGGAATGACAATATAAAATAAACCTAAATTATTTTTATTGTCATAATCCCCACCAGCCAGGCTTAAACTTGATAGTGGGGAAAACGCCAAAATTTTTTTGAAGATTGTCATAATCCCCACAGGTGGGGATAACTTAGTAGGGATATGACAATGTGTGACAATGTGTGACAATGTGTTTTAGTCAAGGCAAGTCAGTAGACGAATCCACCGATTTTTTAAAAGCTTCTTTAATCTGTGACACACCACACAGAAAACAGAAAAGCCACACGCACACAACACAACACTAATAAAAGAAGAAGAGTACGTACATCTGTAACAAAGTATTCTGTGGAGTACGACACGGCATGTGTGTATTTTATTGTGGTTTGTTTAGATTGTTAATATTGTAACTGTACGGAATGATAAAATAATCACCACCACCGCCTCCTTGTAATAAGAAGTGTTAAAGATGTCTTCGTGGAAGAAAGCCGCCAAGGCTAACCAAAAAACTCACAGAGAAAGACATCAACCAGAGTCCCGGAAGCAATTCGGCCTTCTTGAGAAGAAGAAAGACTACAAAAAACGGGCTAACGACTATCATGTAAAAGGAGCAACGCTGAAAGCTTTGCGCAAACGTGCGCTGGACAAGAATCCTGATGAATTTTACTTTCACATGATAAATTCAAAAGTCCAGAATGGAGTGAGCGAACATTTACTTGCTGTAGTTTTCTGTTTTTCGTGTTGTATGTCTAGTATTTTATGATAATCTGATTTCTAGGAGCACCACGAGATAGAAAAAGAAGATGTTCATACAACAGAGCAAATTAAATTAATGCAAACACAGGATGTGAAGTACATAAACATGAAACGAGTTATGGAGAACAGAAGGATTAATAAGTTACAGGTGCGTGTGTGTGTGTTTCTTGCTTAAATGGTATTCATTTAGGGTTAGGTGTACTTGGGTATTAAGCTGTGGTGCTATTTCATTTTACTTACAATTAATAAAACAATAGGTTACTGCTATTAAAACAAGTTATTTAGTATTTTGCCAAAAAATGCTTGCTGCCTGCGCCTAGTCACAAAACTGTCCAAAGCATATATAAAACCTTTTCTATTTAGTTTAGAAATGTCCATTGGAGTGCTAATTGGCATTGGTTGTCAACTCCATTGTTATGTAATTACAGGCTCAACTCCACATGACAGATGTAGCGGATGCAACTCCAAATACTCACACATTCTTTGTTGATGAAGATGAAGTTAAACACTTCGACTTAGCAAAGAGACTGGATACTCACCCTGAACTCATCAATAGGAAATCTAACCGGCCCAGGATGGCTGATCTTGCCAAGATGCAGCTGCCTGAAATTGATCAAGAGGTGGTTTCTATTATTTTAAAAATAACAATAGTAGTTTCTGTGTAGTATAAATATACAAAAAAGTGGTCTTTTTATAATTTAATAATCTATTGCACTGATAGTTGATTATACATAGCTTAAAAGGCCTTGAAGAAATAAGAACACTAAACTACAACGTTAAACGTTTAACACTTCCATGGAGGGGGTATGAAAGCACTGTTCTTTTTCTCTTTGTCTCATAGCCAGTTACGTTTCATATATTAAAGAAGTTTTACTTCAGTTGTGTCGTCTAAAGCACACTCGTTTTTTTTATCATTGATAGACTGTCCTTTGGCTTGCAATCTCAGCTGGTGGTAAGTGACGATGAAGCAGGACGGTCTAGAAGACACCTATTCACTCTTGCCTTAAAGAGATTTAGATTATAGTGTTCAGCAAAAACATGCTGGCAATGAATTCTATTTCTTAGCGGTTTGCATTTCCTTTTTTTATTTTTCAGACTAGCCTCACAGCTCAGTTAGCAGTAGCCTAAATACATCCTCGTCACCATAAAATGTTAGGTATAGGTAAAAAATTACCATTGTGCCATAAAAATATCTTGTCAAAAGATAAACAAGGCCTAACTATTTATATCACATTTGACTTCTCCTCACCCCTTTTTTTGTTATTACCCCCAAGGGTAAAGCCACCGGCACAAATTTAAATGCCTCATCTTGAAGTAATTTTTAGTGTCAGTGTGCTTATCCCTATTACAATAACTTGCCCCACAATCCGTGACAGTGGTTATAAATAGTCTTGGCACTGTTTTAAGCAATTGTTTGTGGTATAACAGCACATACTTCTGTTACAGAGCCTAGAATCACATAAGAAGAAAAAAGAAAAGATATACAAGGAGATTTCAAATAGAATTGACAGAGAAAAAGAGCTGACCTTAATCCAGCAGAAGATGGAACTAAAGAGGCATCTCCAAGACCCCTCACTCAAGGTTCTAAAGCCGAAGAGAGTGCAGCCTGGAACAGCTGTGTCAGCACCAATATACCAGTTCCAATACAGTAGGAAGAAATAAAACATCTGGTAAAATTTCAGTTTTTTTATTTATTTTTATCAAAAAGTAGTTTGTTCTATCCCTTACAAATTTATAGCTTTTTGATAGATTTCCTAACTGAAATACTAATACAATTATAGATAATTTAATTGAAATAGAGGACTAGTAAACAATTTTATATGATTGAGCTCAAAAGTTATTTACTGAGTGGAATTCGCACCCAATGGTTTTAGTATTAGTTTAATAATTTTTTTTTGCCTTTTGAGGGGTAAAACTGGATCAAAGCTAGAAAACAAGCTGTGCTGTAATTGCAAGTAGAAGTTTTAGGTTTAAATGACACACAAATGGTAAATTTTAGGATCATAATTATAAAAAATACATAATAACTTTACCTTATTGCAATCAGTACAATATCAGAATTGCATTGTCCATGCATCATCTTATATTTTTTAACAATTTGCTCCATATTTGTAAGGGCTAATAGTTCAACTACGCCACAGTAAATTTAAACCATTTATTAAATACAGATCGTCATTTTGCTCTTAAAAATAATATCACTAGGTTAAATTTGTTCTTAAATTAAGTTATTTTTTAATTTGTTTTTAAAAATATTTGCCTACAGAATCAATTCAAATGCAGTCTCTTAATTCAAATCTTATTTTACCCAATTAAGTACAATACATATTCACTTGTACATAAGGTTTAAAATAAGGCGGTAACTTGTCGGTAACCCTAGTATTGTCTTTGGCTATCTTATATCTAGATCACAATTTGTTTGAGTCAGTGGTTGTATCACCATAATATGCACTTGTGCTCTGGGTTCATGGGCGTGCCTACCGGGCACTGCCAGGCGTCTGAGAACTCTTTAGAGTTGCTGAGTGTTCCAATGACTCTGATTTTATTGGGGCTGTGGACGCCTTCCACCATCTTGGATTTTAATGCGCCCACCGTTGAGTTTCCGCACCAGATCTGAGGAAAAGTTTGGTTCATTCAGTGGTAGGTTCAAAACATTTGCATAATATGGTTACAGGTATTTGTTCTGGGTCTAATTATTTGCTGCGGTAATAATTTCTTGGCTGTGGTGGCTAACTGATACAATTTTAGGATTACAATGCATTACAATAATATCCTTAGCTAGGTGGGATTCATGTTTGTGTTAACCACTGTGTAAATCAATAAACACTATTCTTAAAAGCCTATTATTAAACCCCACTGAAAATAGAAGCGGAAGATCCAATTTAAGTGCAGTTTTCACAGTGAAAAGTGTTTTACTTTAGTTAGTTTAGTTTAGAACACTATTTTCCTCGCGAGTTTGCTAAAATAATATAGGTATACCTGTGCAAATCCAAGGAAGAAGAGTTGGTCCGGCTTGTAAAGCGGCAAGCCAGGCAGCGTGTCGCGCCTAGTGGTCGGATGCCGGCTTGCGAGCAGGTTGTATGCGTTCAGAGCTGAGCGCAGACCTCCGTTGTCGGCTATGTTCTCTCCTTGTGTGTTGAATCCATGCACCTGCGTTACACAAACATTACCTTTATTTACAAAGAAAATATATATTCGACGATGTGGCCGATATGGTGCAGCAGACGAATGTCCTGCTGCGACGCAGGAGGATGCGGGTTCGATTCCCGCCTTAGGATAAATGTTTGTATTATCTGCAAATATTTATTGCGGGTGTTCTGGGTATATTTTATGTATAATAAAAAAATATCTATGTATGTAATGTATTGTATTAAGTATATCAATCACCCCAAGCTAAGCTCTGCTTAGCGATGTTGTGTGGATTGTAGAAGATATAATTTTCTGTCACACGTTCTCTGATAATTAGCAACCCTCCGAAGCACGGAAGCTGGCAGAAGTAAACTCGCGGTCACCCATCCATATAGTGGCCGCGTTTTTTTATGTAGTTACTGATGGAACAAGCCAACGTCCCACCTGATATTAAGTGGTTACCATCACTTATAACAAAGCATTGCCTTGTAGGTCACGATCGCTAAGAACGTGTCCTACAATGCACTGCTCTGCGTCCATCAATTGGGGGCATACAGGCGTTAAGGTGCCTGTAATTACACCCTTCAAACCTTCATACCGGAACACGCTGCGCTGCTTGTACTTCCCCGCATGGTGGTAGTACTTCCCCGGATGAGCCCTTCAATAAGAGCTCTACTACTACGTGGCTTGATACTACTACGACTACTTGATAGATTGGACGATTTATAGTCCAATCCGCAGGCGTGGATAAGTTACCGTGTAGTTGGGCAGCTGTGGCATGTGGTACTTGGTGTACTGGTCTATGATGCATTGCACTTTGCCGTGGTAATGCTCCAACGTGGCGGCCGACCACCATTGCTTCAGGTTGCCCTCTTCATCGTAACGACGACCTGGATAACAATTTATATAATCTTTCATTATAATCATTATCTATAACTTATCTTTCTTATATCTCTTTATACTTCTCTCTCTTCTTCTCTGTAAGTACAGATGTGGCGTGCCGGGCGAATGTCCGCCTGCGACGCAGGAGGTTGCGGGTTCGATTCCCGCTTTGGGATAAATGCTTGTACAGTCTGCAAATATTTATTCCGGGTGTTCTGGGTATTTTCTATGTACCTATAATAAAATATCTATGTATGTAATGTATTGTATTAAGTATATATCAGTCATATAGTACCCATAACAAATAGAATAGGTACTTAAATACTTTATGTAAATAGGGTAGTGGCACCAAAAGTTGACTGCCCCCCAAAAGTTGACTGACAGTACGAAATTTCAAATAATAAAAAATATTCCGCTGAGTACATTATGTGCAGTATTTTTTTCCGCATATGGTAGCATTTTGTCGTCCCTTTTCAATCAAAACATCAACAGTTTCTCCACGGAAGGGCTCGTAATCAGACTTTGCGCGACCAGTTCCCGCCAAAAACCAAATTTCTATGGAAAGCTACTTAAGATAAGTGTCTTCCAAATTTAAGCATTTTGTCAGATTAAAGCAAGAATTAATAATCTATTTCAGTGGTCGTTGTTTTGAATTAAATCTTGATGTATTAAGCTTTGATTATTTTGATACAGATACACATTATTTAAAGTATTTTAAAAGAAATTTCCTGTTCAAGTAATGGATTCAATTTTATTTACTTGACCCAATAAATGACTGGTCCCCGCAACCCGTTCAACTAATGGAGAAACGGCATAATTTTACAGGCCGCATAACTCAGAAACTACTGCCTTAAGACAAAAATAAAATCGCACATATTAATTTTAGTGAATCTATGAAGTTAATTACCAAAAGTTGAACATGTTTTTATTATTTTAAGTGTTTTATTTAAGGACGAAATCTTGTACTGTTCAACTTTAGGTTTCTTCATGCCCAAAACTTGAACTGAGGATTATGCTGACATTTTATTCGTTCAACTATTAGGTAACGTGTCTAAAAATGAACGTTCATTTTTACTTAGTTCAGATTTTAGTTGAACGGATATTTGTCCCAGAATATTGTAGACAATCAATATTTTTTCTTTTTGATGGTTATGTATTTTTTTATAGATGCTATTTATTTATTTCTTACAAATAGATAAAATAATTAGAACCTATGTAACCTTAATTAGGTGCATTAATTCCTATGAAAATGTTAGTTCAACTATTGGATAAAAATTGTTCATAATAAGGGCTCAGCGTTCAACTATAGGTGAAACATCCTAAATTTTCGATAAATAGTGATTTTATAAAAAACCTATAGGTGTAGGAAGCATTTTTCTTGCATAAATCGAATCTTGAGTATTTATTTAATGCACAAATCGTATCGGCAAACGATAATGTCACGAAGTAACGGAGGAAAAGCTTTTCAAAGTTGACAAAAACCCTTAATCGTTCATCTTTTGGTGCCACTACCCTACATGCTTTGAGTACAATATAACACCCAGACGGAGAACAAACATCGACGTTCATCACACAAATGTTTGTTCTCAGTGGGGATCGAACCCACCACCTACAGCGCAGAAGGCAGAACTATTGTGAACTGAGCTGTGACGGCTGTCTAAATATTTATATGTAATAAGGTTAAAACTGGTCAAAAGTATAGTAAAACATCATTTTTCTTACCTTGATCATCGAAGCCGTGTGTCACTTCGTGTCCCATTATAGCGCCGATAGATCCGTAGTTGATGGCTCTGAAAGCAGAAACATAATACATGAAATAGCTTCACAACCTTTGTCTCCAGGCACGGTAGATATCCCCTCAGATCTCGCAATACCAATATTTAAAAATAATAATTCTCGCAATATTTCAGGGCACTGGCATTGCGCACATATATTTTTCGATGGAAAAATCAATTGGTGCACGACCGGATTTGAATCCACGACTAGGAACCGAAGGCATTCTCTACTAGACCACCGGAGCTAGAACCATATAGGAAATTATTTCCATGGGAACATATAGTGCGAATTGCGAAGAACTGCCACCTTGCTGTAAGAAGCTTCTAAGCGATCTTTAAGATTCTGGTTTACTCGTCTAAGTTAAGATTTCAATAAATAAATGCCGTTTTGACTTTGGTTGTAACTCTTCTCGAACCGTCAATAACGATGCTATCTTAAACAACTTAGGTAGGTAAATAAAAAGAGTCCTTACTCAATTCCGTTTCCGTAGAACGGCGGCTGAAGGATTCCGGCGGGAAACGCTGTAAATTAAATGATAGCTGTAAGATTAATTACAAAAATATTTAAAAAACCGGCCAAGTGCGAGTCGGACTCGCGCACGAAGGTTTCCGTACCATTATCTATAGCAAAATCCATAATAATCCATAATAAACGGTAAAAAAATCACGTTTGCTGTATGAGAGCCCCCTTAAATATTTATTTTGTTTTGTTTTTTAGTCTATGTTGTTACAGCGGCAACAGAAATACATCATCAGTGAAAATTTCGAACTTTCTAACTATCACGGTTCATGAGATACCTACAGCCTGGTGACAGACAGACAGACAGCGGAGTCTTAGTAATAGGGTCCCGTTTTACCCTGTGGATAAGAAACCCTAAAAAAGGGTAGGTATGGTACTTACTGACTGAGTTGAGTGTAGCAGAGTAGAATGCATTTACTGTAGTCGCTGTTGCCACCCATCTGTGAATTAATGCAGTATTGAGCTTGTAACCAACTCTAGTAAGTTTTTAGACGGTCTTAAGCACCCTAAAAATAGGGGTAGAATAGCGCAGGGCTTGAAGGGTTTGAATGCCGGTGACATTACAGACATTACATGAGGCTTAACACCTGCATGCCTCAGGTTGATGGACGCAGAGCAGTGTATCTTATGGCATGTTGCTAATGAACCTGACCTGCAATGCTTTGTTATGGTAATGGAAACACCACGTAGTGTTACTAGTAACGATAATACTAAACTTTTTTCATCGTTTCCCGGAGTAGACCCTGTAGACCCTGTAGGTGTATTAGTCGGTATCGTTACCTGTTCCTATCCGGTTTCTCTCGGAGTGTTTCTAACGTTTTCTTGACGGCGGCCCACGTCAGCTTCAGGTAGGAGTCGAACAGGCTGCCTTCTATCACTTCCACCTGAAATACTCAGTGACATGTTATACAATTTCTAAACAGGCGTTATTTTCAATATTTGAATGTTTATTATTGCTGCAGTACCTAGATAAAAATAAAAAAACGAAATAGAAATACCTAAGTAGGTACCTATCATATTTTCAAATCTAAATATTTTGTTCGTGTATGTAAAAGAAAAAGGTTTATTCAAACGTTTTTTTAAATATGTTATATGTATCCCTGTACCAAGGGTCTAATTCTAAGATAGGTTAGGGAGTACTCACGTGCTTGTAATGCTTGTCTAGTTGGTCAGCACTCAGCAGCCAGGCGGGGAAGCCCACGAAGTTGCGGATAGCCTTCAGTTTGCTAAGCGTTTTGAGACGAGTAGTACCGTCCATCCAGTCCAGGTCTCGCACGGCAGACGCGAACGCATCGCGGACATCTTCTATCATCTCTATGGCCTGCGAGTATACGTCAATCTATGATATCCGGTCTGAATACAGCGTGAGCATTCCGAAGTGTACTTTTGTAAAGAAATCTTCTATAAGAACATGTTTCAGCTTCCGAACTGAGGACGACAAAACAAGAACTGACTTTCTGTTTTGAAGTCTGATCCAAAAAAACTTCTCTAAGGAATTACTACATAAACGGATATAAGAAATGCTCTTTTCTGTAGAAAAAAATTCAACCGCACTGAGAACTCAAAACACTTCCTCCGATTTTTGAAATCGGTTTAAAATTGCATTGGAATGGGATTAAAAGCCTACTCTTTTTTTATAGTAGAATAAAGCTGAAGAAACTCCAGGTACAAAAAAGGCTCAAGTGTTCCATTGCAGGAACAATCAATGAGAACCTTCGCTACTCGAAGTAAAACACGGTAGTGGAGTATATCTGAAATCATGATGTTTTACTCTGCATCCTGGTGGAAATTCCGCTTCACCAAGTTACCGTAGGCTTCTCTTTGGATATGGCTTTAAAATTGGACTTCTATAAAAAGCGTTGAAATAACACAAAGGTATTTTACTGGAGTTTGATATGTCCAGCTCTGGGTTTTTCACTTTTCCTTACAAATACCTTGTTACCTACCTTGGCGGGTAAAACATACCTTTTGCCTAGAGTCCTGGTCGAAATGCCTCTTGACGTAGAGGTAGCTGAGTGCGACGCCGAAGTGAACGTTGACGTTAGCGGTGCAAGACTTCCAGCGCGGCGTGCGTTGCTGCAAGCCGAACACGGCGCGAGAGAACTCGAACCCGAGGTCGCGGAACGAGCTCAGCGTCATCGGAGCTACCGTCGAGAACACGCTCCACCACAAGAAGCGCTCTGGATAACACGCCACATTCTAAGTCTCTAAGCTAAAGCCACTAGCTATATTTCTAATTGACTAGCTCATATCTATCATATTCTTTGAATATCCAAAAGCACCGAAATATCACAGCAAGACCTTTGACTTGCCAGTTCACTGAACTTTATCCTACATATTTTGAAGATGCTTTGAATAAATTATAAAGTAGGTAATCATCTTCATAATCTCGATAATAAGGTAGGTACCTAAATTACTCTGTCCCAGTCTTTTTCAAGTCACAATAGTTATATTAAATGCAGCAACCACATCATTCAGTATTGATTTTTATCTATGTGGGGATGTGGGTGTACGTACAGTCGTAGGTAATCGTATGTTACTATGCTGGCATTTATGCAAAAGTATTGTAAATAGTGTCTTACCAATAATAACAGGTTTGGTATCATTGAGCAACACCGCTAGCTTCTGCAGATAAGGCAGGTCCATGACGATGACTCGGTCTTGTAGAGGATGCAGTGTGACGGTGGTGTTGGCGAACACTAGCTTCATGTAGCCGTCCCAGTCGTGCTACAATATCATTTAAAATAATACAATTTATACTTTCGGCATCGTTCACAAATTGAACTGCATTTCTATCTTTCGCCGCCTTGCAAAGGAAATTCAGGGTTGCCTTTTCAAACATCATCAGCGGCCTCGCAAGAAAAACGACTTTGAGCTGCTTTTTCCATTCACCTTCATAATGGCATCAATCCGATGAGTCGAAAATCATTCATCAGCGTTTGTCAGAGAGCTTATTATCAGCAACACCATTCAAGACAGATTTTACAAAATTAAATACATCCTATTAGGTACCAATGCAGCATTTTCGTCGCAATTCTCGCTTACAGGCCGACTTCGCTGGTCAGCCGAAGGTCTTGTCATTTTTTATTTATTTTTTATTTTTTTTATAGACATCACTGTTATATTAAAATAACTCACGTCTGCCCATTGCGGCGGGCCTCCGCCTGTGCCAGATATGAGTTGATGCACGCTCACTTCGTGGAAGAGATGTGTCCCACTGCGTCTCACTTCTACCGGAGTCATTATCTGAACAAAAATGAATATTAGGTAATGATGGCTTTTTCGGTCTTTGTCTTTCGGTTCCTGTAAATTTTCCAGGATAAAAAGTAGCTACCTATACCTGATTTATAATCCAGGTTAGGAATTATATTTATTCTGAGTTCCATCCAAATCGATCCAATAGTTAGCATGATTGAGCCACAAACATCCATCATTCAAACTTTCAAACTAACTTACTAACTTACAAACTTTCAAATTAAAGTAGGGTAAAGATACCTTGGCCAATGCTGTGCTGAAGTCTACGATATCGTCTGCGAAGCGGTCGGCGTCAGTAGGCGGGTCGGCTATAGCGATCATGGCGCTGATGTACTTGCGGTATTCTGATATCTCGTGCGCAAACTTTAGCGGCTCCAGCAGGTAGCGATCGCTAAACCCGGGGGACACTTGCTCGACCTGGAAATTAACCATGTTACCCGCTCATCAAGGAAAATATCCAAACAGATCTATTGATACTACCCGTGAAGTTAAGGAGTGTAGTGACTAGTGGCAGAGTCGCATCGAAACAGTAAATTTAGTTGTGTCCACAATAAGTTTGAGAGATAATTTCAAACGATGAATTGACTGGGAGTGTGAACCAATTATTGGTTGGTTATTTTGGTACTCTAGCCATCTTAAACTTAGCTTGTAACCCACGAATAGGTATAAATGATACCTATAAGTAATGTTTATGTGAAATGCCTCAGGTCGATGGACGCAGAGCAGTGCATCGTAGGATACTTTCCTAACAAACGTGACGTGCGAGGTACCTAATGCTTTGTTATAGGTGATGGTAATCATTTAGATAAGGTGGGCCATTTGCTACTTCCATCACCAAGTGGAATGAAAAAATGTATAAGTAATATCTTTGTCGTTGATGTTAGCTTTGTTCTCACTCACCACAACTCTGTTTCTGCTAGTGTTCCTTACATCCTCGGCCACTTGCACACTCAGTAGCACGTTGAGGCCCAACATTCTCCTGCCGCGACCGGCCGTCAGCTCCCAGGAGAAGTTACCGCTGACTTCGGAAGGCGGCCGCGGAGGAAGGTTTAACTTCGCGAGTATCCTTTGGATGGGCTCGATGCCATCAACTTCCAGTTTTTCTAGAAAATAAACATGAATATGGACACACATTCACACAACGCCCTTTAGCCCCAAACTAAGCAAAGCTTGCACTATGGAAGCCAGATAGCTGATAGAATACTTATATGCTTTTTTTTAGTAGGTCAGTAAAAACATATTTAGAATACATTATAACACCCAGACACAGAACAAACATCTGTGTTCATCACACAATAAATGTTTGTTCTCGGTGGGGATCAAACCCACCCCTACATCGCAGAAGGCACGACAACTACGAACTGAGCTGTGAAAGGTGTAAAAAAAATGAAGTATGCAGTGATCGGTTTCTTTATTATAAAATGAGTCACGTATGTGACCATTATTTATGAAACAATTACTTTGAATGATTTCAATTTATGAATGAATTATTAGTGAAACAATCAGTGTTTTGTTGTAAGATTCAGTTCACTGAATAATGTTATATTCATGCACGAATTACAATTAAGTAGGTACGGTATAAGTTGTACTCACCAGTGTCAACACAAGTTCTGTAGAAAGCTTTTGCTTTCCGCACGCTTCCCGGCAGATCCTCTGCATCATCAGCCTCCAGTAGCTCCCGCAGGTCTATCACCAGCTGTTCCCGTAGCTTGGCGAGCTGATCCCAAGAAGTCGCCCATTCTGGGACCGGGTTCTTCTTGATCCAGCCACCACACGCGAATTCGTAGAAGTCCGTGCAAGGGTCTATGTCCTTATTCAATGCTGATAGAACCCTCGAAGCTGAAGAGACAATACAGTTTTAAAGAAAATTGAGAGAAACATGTTTTAAAAAAAAACTACTCATTGGGTTATTCTGAAGAATTGATGAAGAAGTCAGCGAAAATTTCAACATTTCTAAATTTATGAAATTTTTACATTTTCTCGATCTCTACGGCGGAGGAACAGAAGAGTGGGTGAGTGAGACGGTCATCATTTTAAAATTAAACTTCTCACCAGTTTCATAAATAGTAGAGTCGGAAGAGCGTGCATCAGATAAAACATTTAAAGAACAAAATAATACAAACAAATTTAACATTTTCCCACAAAAACCTATGACTGTACGACAAGATAAGACAAAATCTACGGCTACGTTTACGTACGTGCCGTACCTAGGGCATTCATGTAATAATCAAACAGGGATGTAGGTATGTCTTATGTAGTTTTGTCTAAGGTAAAAGGTAAACACAATACAATTGCGCGTCACCTCATATTCTTTAATTAATTGTCGTTTTGCAGTAGATTATACCACGAGCCGCAAAGAGTGCCAATTACCACACAAAATGCGCAATAAGACACTAAATAACGCGAAGTAGATCACATGGGGATAACCAATTAAAGGAAAAATGGCGCAATGAGTAAAAAGCATAGATTATTTCATCATATTCACTAAGCACCTATGTATAGTATTATCTAAGTATCTATTTCTCTTCGATAAACATCACTCAGCCGAACGGTCAAAAAGTTTTACCTTTTTGAAAGGATACCTAGGTAATTTAGTGTTCCCCTACCTACCAACTAAAAAGAGGGAGGTTCTAACTGTTATGTTTGTAGTCAGACTATATGGTCTACTACGTGTGAGTGTGACTAGACTAGACTAATGTCATGTCACGAGTCTTAACAAGTCCACTGCTGGACATAAGCCTCCCCCAAATTTGGAGAAAGGGTATACTGCTCGCCATCTCTTGGTGCTTGCCCTTAGTCGTCTCATAAGACAGCCATGGAAGGTATTAAGGGGTCTGTTCTAAGCCGAGAATATACTGTACCTACCCCTTATGCTAATGAGTTCCATTATGCCACGATTAATCATCTCAAAGTAAACAATTATCACACGTTTGTTTTTATGCACTACTACTGATAGAACGCATTTCATGGTAATTACAATTCACGTGTTAATCGCCATTAGGTAGGTGGTCTAAGCTAATGGCCACGTAGTCCAACCAATTTGCATACATTTGTTGGAATAAAATAAACAGATGAAGCTTCGTAAAGCTGTCACATTCGCATAGGACTACTATCCACTAAAGCGGTTGCAGTATGTATAGACATGGTGTGGCCGATGACCGAAGGTATAGGTACTCTACATCATGTGTCTATTAGACGTAGGTACGTAGGTCGTCCCGAACTCTGATCTCGAGTTTTTTTTATGCTGTGCGAGTCTTTGGTAGTTTTGTTGGTAAGAAAATACAAAAAAAAAATTATAAAAAATATATCATATAATAACAATTTATAGTACATAAAAAATAGTTTATTGTTAATTATATCTAGACCTACCAAAATCTCATGCAGATTGGATCAACGGTTAAAAAAATATGCTCGAAATCATGCAAACTCAATAAGCAAAATCGGTTGACACGGAGATCTTAGATCTCTTCGCTCTCACGATTTAACATAATACAGAATGATTATGATTTACCTACCTTACCAGCAAAGTTAGGCAGGTACCTAAACTTATTGACCTACTAAATTAAGTCAGTTATATTTGGAGTCACCTAGAATGTTCATTTCATACAGATATACAACGCCGAAATAACACGGCCGTTCGCGGCTTCTCAGCGGATGTCAAGCCTAAAGCTAAATTACTTATTGCATTTTAAATAGGTAATAGTCATCATGGAATCTAAAGCATTCGAAGATGTCATGTGGCAATTATAGTTTTGCAATGGGTGTACTTACATACCTTATTAGTGTAGGATATGCATTTACTTTGCATTCATTAACCCATTTGCATATTGAAGAAGTTATTCGGAACAATTATTGAACTGCGTTTGTCGCTGGCAGTATACACGTGCTAGTTATGTAATAAATAAGTAGACAGGAATCTATTATGTAGATTGTATGGTGTTTAAGAAAAATACCAGGAAAGCAAAGATGCGGTGTAGGTAGGTAATGCTGTTTATGATGACTTACAGTACCTACCTATATCTTGTGTCGTGACTTTAGTTTGCAGGCAGGTATTCAACCATTTGTTAGTTCTAAGTATAACGTATTTCTTTGCTTTGAAATGAATACCTCAATTTAAATAGCCACCTAAGCTTTATAACTGGCGTGCGACTGGTGGTATGGCAGTGTATAGCTGTGGTGGTCCCGGCTTAGAATAGAACCTCTCCATCAGCTTCTAGGATGTCGCAAGAGACGACTAAGGGATAAGGGAACGCTTTAGGAGATGGGCAGCAGCGTCTTCTGAGTACTAAACACCGATACTGCGCGAGCCAATCCGTCTACCAAACGTGGTGACTATGGCAAACTCCTCTATTTAAGGGGAGGCTTGTGTCCAGCAGAGGTCTTATTTAGGCTAATGACGTTATAGCGTGCGACGACGTTTTCAATTCGAAGAAACACGAGGCGGGCTTAAAACTGGTGGGTTTCAAACATTTGTGTTGAATAACTGACCTGTAGCCACACACTCCTCGCTTACGCAGGGTCGTGGAGCTCGGTACTCGGTCAGCACTAGCACCGCGGTGTACACAGCGAGTGCTACCAACGACAGCCCCAATGCACCGATCAGCACTGATGAGCAGCGGACTGTACGTTCTCTGAAACAAAGGGCAAGGGTTTACGAGAATGCAATGTGTTTTTCGTAATGACAATTGACACGAATACAGAAAGAGTGTATTTGTAGATACGTTGTGCATCTTACCAGGTCCTTAGTTAGTCAAAGTCAAAAAGCATTTATTCAGTAATATCTGCAGGGATCATCTTGAAACGTTAGTTGATTGATGATAACTAAGATATTGTTTAAATTTCATGAAAGACAAATAATTCAAGGAAAAGAGTCTGTAATTATCCTATGCATGATATTTTTTTTTAAGAGTTGGAAGTTTCCTTTAGACTTCCCGTGACTAGAAAAGCCCATCGAGCAAATCTCCAGGCTAAGCTTATTGAGAAACATAACACGCATCAATGGCAAGACAGTAGTGGTAGATAGGTACCTACACAAATTGTTGCAAAATACATCTACCGTAACGGGACGCAATTTGGCGTAAACTGAATGGAACATTGTTGTCAAGCTTTGTCTCGTCGGAAAGTGATGATCTTTATCTAAACAAAACGATTTGCACTTTCGCTTCTTTTCATACGAGCTTATTTACCTATACCTATACCTATTGTAAAAGTCGGGGTGTGGGACTCTAAAAAAAAATCTTTAGAAAATCCATTTACCTACTTAAGGTAGCATTTTATTCTGAATTGGAAGTAGATTATGACTATACATATTTGAAAAAAAGGGATTTGAAAGAAAGAAAGAAAATACATTTATTTGTGACTGAAACAGCGCAGGTAAAATATAAAAACAGAAATAACTTTTAATAATAAGAAATTCGGCACAGGGATTTAAATAGATATTCCCATGGGTATACCATCGATATTGAAGTTTTTGACTACACAAAACAACACTAGGATTTATAGGCTGGCCTCACAGCTCAGTCAGCAGTCGAGTAGTTATGCCTTCTGCGCTGACGGTAGATTTGATTCCCAAAGATAATAATTTTGTTAGGGATGAATGTAAATGTTTGTTCTCTGTATGGTTGTTATGTTGTATTCTGTTTTCTGTTGTTATGTAGATCTCGTTCCCATTACTTAGTTTGTGAGTAAACGGTGTGAAATATCTAAAAAAAATGTATTCCATTTATATTTAAGTATTTATTTACCTCGATAGCTGCAGTCACATACAATAGTCCTCTTATTAACCGTCACCAAGTGTACAAGTACAAAACCACAAGCTTTCCTTAGATAATCAGTAATCGGGATTTCCCTATCACAATGTATTTCCCACTCAAAAGTTTATTCTCTATAACTTTTTACCATAAACACAATGACTGTGATAAATGTCTCATAAATCACATAAAATACTGAACAACTCTTCCTCCAAATTGGTCATAGACCGCAAACTTTGCGCCTGTTTGGGCTCGTCACGTGCCTCATCAATCACTTAATCATCAGTCCATAAATCCCAGCCGAGTCAGTGGCTTCACGCATCGACTATTCACCAACCTGTGGCACTACAACTTGATAGTGATATGCGTGCTGGCACGTGTGTTGAATGGACAATGATTTCGGAAGATGTATCAGTCACCGTTATTCGAAATGTGTAACTGTTTCATGCGATAAAGTGTGTTCCGTCCTCAACTAGCTCAGTTTAAAGACAAACAGACCACCTCTGATTCTCGATAAAAATATGAACCAGTATCATAATAATACCTCCAAGACAGTTTCCTGTATAAAAGACATGACAAGCACTTTGTCTAACAATAGGCTTGAAGCTATGGAGTAAATCATGAATATCATCTCTCAGCTATTATTCAATCAGAAAGTGAAACTGTTCCGGTGATATTGTCGTAGTTCCGCGACTTCACCTGGCTATAGTATAGGAAGTACAGAATGCATTTGATGTTGTATACTTATAAGTTACGTAGTTTAGCGTCAAATGATCCGTAACTTTGATTTGCGAGTATTTATGGTTTGAATGATGCTGGTCTAGACCAGAATAAAGTGGATTTGGGATACTTACATATCGTCGCGGGCCGCTTGTACTGTGCATAGGTTTGATTGACGATATTCGTTTTGTTTCTGTAACACCAAAAAAGTACACAAAAACTATACACGAAACTTTCAAAACACTGAAAGTTTCGTGTGTAGTTTTCGTGTACTTTTTTGGTGTTGGTTTCTCGTTTCTAATTTCATGGTTTATATTGATAGGATCTGACCGTATGTTTTATAAATTGCAGGGTACGGTTCCCTGCAATTTTTTTTATTATTTTCTTTATCTCATCCATAATACCAACGTAGGAAGTGAAACTATTTTATTAGTCAATTGCGTTTGTGTATAGCTATTACACGTACTTACCTAACAAATTACGTGGAACCACTACCTACCTCCTTACGCTTTTATAGGTTTCATTCTCATGTTTACGACCAAACGAATCGTCAATTACCTATTTATATAGGCCTGTAATTAGTAACCGTAATTATTTTTTCTGTACCTACTGAATTTTAACTTTCCGAATATCATATACCAAATTGGGAAAAAGGGATAGTGGCAACTGGATATTGTGAAGATTAAATCAGTCTCAATAAATAGGATAGATCTAATTTTCCCGTTGTATAGGTTTATTATGAGACCTAAACTGTTTCACCATCAGAATAAACTTGTCATCATTATCAGCCTGTAGAACTCTACTGCTGGACATAGGGCTCCCCTATACGCTTCCGCAAGAAAAACGATTATGAGCCTTTTCCACTTCCGACTTCCCGCGATCTTAGCGACGTAGTCGGTCCATTGGGTGAGAGGGCATCCTATGCTTCGTCTTCGTGTTCGTAGCCGCCATTCAAGAACATTTATTCTCCAGCGGTTATCGGTTCTACTGACTATATAGCCTGCCTATTGCCCGTTCAACTTGTTGATTCCGAGAGCTATATCGATAACCTTGGTTCTTCTATGGATTTCTTCATTCCTGTTTTTTTTATACAACTTGCTGATGGAACAAGCTGATTTTATCACGTAGTGAAACTCTCAGCCCAGCTCTCTCCACAGCCCGTTGTGCGACTGTTTAGCTATAGAGACCAATAGTTAGCGACCACGTCTCCGTTCCATAAGTCATCACACGCACTGACTATAGACTTTCGTCATGAGCCATTCCGGTATCCTAGGTAAGTTGCGTCAAGTTATATGCCTCACATTAAACTCCATGTTTTCAAAGATGCTATAAAACTGTCTTATAGGTATCTAATATTACTAAATCTGAGGTCACACATGCATGCATGGTTCATGATGAAACTCCACGAATAACCCGACCCGATCCAAAGATCAGTCAAACTTTACATGATGTCTATGGAAAATGTTAATCCGCTATTGGAGATATTATGGTACTACGTATAAAACATTTGTATAATTTATGAGTGTAAACGTACCTAGCTATCAATATTGCCTGCTTACTGTAATATGTACTAAAGTCAGGTGTGAACTGCGTCTACGTGGTTCACACCAGCGTGGTCTGTCGGTCTGACCGATAAGCACGCTGCTTGCCCTCACATTAGCATAACCTGTCGGACAACACACCACAACAATAGCCGCCATACAACACACGAGACGAATCGCTTTAGCCCGTGCTGTGCTGATACACTTTCTACTGAAACGTCACTGTGAAGCCTGCCGTCCTATAGTAACTATGCTATGTTCTATAACGGAAAGCAGAGGTAATGTGAAAACGAAAGTCTTATAATGCATACCTATGCCTACCATAGGAATGCTATGCTATGCTTAGTTTGGGGCTAGATAATGTTATGTAAGAATGCCCACGAATATTTATTTATTTACATTGTATTTAGGTACAAAATGAAACGTACTTATTAAGTATTATAATATCAGTCGTCTGGTTCTCATAGTTATAAGCTATGCTTAGTTTGGGACTATAAAATGTTGTGTCTAAATGTGCACTAATATCTATTTCATTTATTTTATTGATTGAAAATAGCTCTTTACCGACAAACGCTCTCTTCACATTATCGCTAATTGGTAACTAATTAGTCGGCAATCGGTTCGCAGTTGGATTCATAGGCCGTAGCTTCCTACAATTTAGGAGTTGTCGCGTAACGTAGTAACTATTGTTTTATCCGTTTAGCCTATGTATTAATTATTATTGAAGCTGTGGCTGATTGTCGATAGACCACTAGACGTTATGAATTTGCCAACGAACAGGCTATAGCGAAAACCACTTCGAAGCGAACTAATGGCTATGACGGACACGTTGAGGAGTAAGTCAGCGTGGTATGTTTTGAAGCAGGAGGATATCCATATTACGACAAGAGTGTTACGTATGGCTGTGAATGAGTAATCAAGTAGAAGTAGACCAAAGAAAAGATTGATCGACTGTGTGAAAGAAGACACGGGAGAGATTTCTAGATAACGAATGATACTGAAAGAAGTGGAAGAAAAAACCTGTTGTGCCAACCTCACTTAGATCAGGAAGACGAAATTAAGGAAGTTTTATTCATAAATTTCTTTTAGATGTGGCATCATAATTCACTTTCATTTTGACTGTAATATTTGACATCCGAGACAAATTGACCAGTGTTTACAATACTCTTGTTGGACAAAACTCGCCAACCCAAGAAGAGGCAAGAAGGAAGAGAATTACTAGGCATGTAATTATTTTGTGAAGCTGTCGTGAAACGGTAGTGAAGCTACTAATAGAAGTAACTATTAGTAAAGTCATGACTTTGAGCAGGTGTTGGTATTCAGGTTCACTGCCGCAGAACGGTGGGTCGCTAATCTGTTATTACGCAAAGCACGTCCGCGGTTCGACCATCGCTTTCGAACAGGGCGGCGGGGGCACAATGTAGGAAGTGTTTATTGTGTCGCATCTAACTAGACTTTATAAGTAAAAAAAGCTCGTATGGGTTAGTGGCTACCTTTAGGCTAGGCCGTGCAGCGGTAAACTTCTTCAGACTTTCGCAGCTGACAGCTCAGCAGCTCAGCAGCTCAGCTATTTTTCAACGAGGATTAGTTGTGATCTAGTAATCTTTATTATTTTATTATTGTGACCACCCGAAAGCTTCCGTCCTTACTTAACAACCACTACCCAGATTGGAATAACTAGCTGTACGGTAACGGTATCAGCAGGGCCGTCTTAAACTAGGCTGGGGCCCTTGGGCACACATGAATTTGAGGCCCTTTTGGAAAGTAAAAAAAGCTAGTTATAATAACATTTATTTACTAAGCATGACCATTTATTGTAGGTAATCAAATACAGTATGAGGTAAAGACGGTATTGGGTATCAGCCGCCTGGAGCTAAGCAACTGGAGTGAATATTTATTGCCATCAGTACTCTGATAATTGACTGATGTCCTTTATTAGATAAACCATTTTATACATTGAACATGCTGTCTATTGTTGTTATATAGAGCGTGTATGTCAAAGCCAGATACGGAATACCCAACAGTTGCTGTAGCACTAAACACGGGCTAAACATTGCAAAATCAGCAAGTTGAAGAGCCCGATGACTTGTTCATTGCTACTTGAACTAGCTGATTGATTCAAAGTTAAAGATTGAGTCAAAGATAATCTGATGTTTCTAATACTTTCAACTGTTTACGTTACAAATATCTCAGACAGACACAATGCCAGAATTTTAGACAAATTATATTTATGTTGTTTCCGGCGCTAGGAGAATTAATGAATTTATCTCTTCTTCTTTTAAACCATTTCCACCCAATGCTAAGTAATGATCTTTTCCAGAGCACACCATCCTTTCGTTTTTGCCCCTTTCGCATCCAGCTCCTTCTCGCAACTTTGACCAGGTCGTCGGTCCATCTCATGTGTGGTTTACCTGCACACACACATTTCTGCGGCCAATTCTAGAATCCCCACTCCAGGACCATTCTGAACATCTGGTCTGCATATGTGACATGCCCATTTCCACTTCTTCCTCGCTACCATAAGGGCTATATCTGTTAGATTAATTGAAACTGTCATTTCAGAAAGGTCCGATTTTGACTAGAATTGCCAAATGATCAGCTCAAAAAATTACGAGATTTTTTTTTTGAATTGGGCCTCACATCTCGGCACTATTCGTACATACTTGTACTTATACTTTTCATATATTTCGAAGGTAAAATATCTGCAACGTTTGTCCTAATTGGCAGGTCATAAAGCTTAACATACTCGTATAATTTATCTTGACAGCTATTATAATTGACCCCTTGAACTTGAAGTCGTTTCTCATCTCGCTCACGGAAGTATTCACACAAAGGAATTCATACTTTATGTTTATGAAAACAAAGAACAAAATAATTAATATTTATGATGGATGCGTTAACATTGCATTGTCTGCGACCGCGGCTTTCTTTGTGTCTTGCTGAATTATTGCGTTACTTGGTTACTTGATAAATATTCAAATTGAGAAGAGCGTGTGTGCTTATTATTTTATGATCCTTAATTATTTTTACGTGATGGTGGTTCAATTACGTATTAGGCATGTTGTGTGTAAAATGAAGGGTCAAAGAAAATGTCATAGCAATAAATGATACTAACTAACCTATACACTTGATACCTACTCTCTCAGGCGGAGAATCTTTGTCCTGACTGACTGACTGACGACGCATAGCCTAAACCAATAGTCGTAGAGATTTCCACTTTTTAGGGTTTATTCGTCTTAATGCGTAGAGGTGTATTAAGGACATCCCGAAATTCAACCCCATGGGCATAGCAGGAGTTGAAGATTATATGAAAATAGCCTCACGTGGGCGAAGTCGCGCGCGTTTCGCTATTATTCCTCTAACACTCTTGCAACACCTTTATGTATTAGCTCCAAAACTATTAAGTATCTAGTCATAAGGTCTGACAGTAATAGACCTACAATACTGATCTTACACCACGCACGGCACAATAAAGTGTTTATTGTACAACTTTGCTGCTTCTGCAAAAGACAGATATAAACCTTATAGTTTTTAGTGTAGGTATCTACAAGTATACTAACTTCATAATAATTATGATTATTGGCACCACACGTTTTGATTATCATAATGAGGAAATTAAAAGGGATGTGTCACTGTGGCGGGTTTGCCAGCATTGTATCGATTGTTCGTTAAATTAATCAAAAGAGATATTTCATGGTGATACCACATCCATCAGTTAATTTAATTGTAAGGTTTTTATATTGACTTCCTGCTCAGATAGGTAAATATTTGATTACCATATAAAAATAATGAGTGAGAATGTCAACGAGAAATTTATAAACTTACTCCTTTGTTGAATGGAATAATGTGCTTATATGGAAATTTGGTAATTTTGGAGCGGTATCTACTAAAACTTCTACCACTACTACTAACAAATACTACCCCATTAATGCAGGGCGTTTTATATAAATCGGTCAATCTTAGACACAGGGTTCCATGGCAATATTAATCATACCTATCTATAAAATTACCACAATCGATTATTTTAAATATATTTACCGGGTATGAATGGGAATAACTCTAATAAAACTTTTTATAAATTATTTATAAAAAGTTTTGAATGCCGTTTTTAGTAACTCTTGCGTTGGCGACCGCATGGTTCCTCAAAACAAATATCTTCCTATAACTTGTAGTTTCCGACTTCTCCTTACCGCCCGATACTGTTACGGACGTTGTTTGAAACAATGCCATAAAAACATCTTGAGATTTTATTGAACCTTCTAGCATTCTGATCACGTCATGGGAGCTGGCTTCAAACAGGCCAAAACACCTAATTATAGTACCTTGTACCTTGTCATAACGTAGGTAAATTTTAACCTTCCTAGCAAGGTAAGGCTTTTTACTGATACTTCGACGCAAACCATCAAGTGTAACGTGGCGTGACTGACTGCATCACCTTAGAGAACTGGGCTTGTATTCTTTCATCTATTTAGTTAGGTTTTTGGGACTTGCTTAGTAAGTTTGTACATTTAATTCGTCCAGATGTCTAGCGTATTAGAAACTGTACCTTACCCACCTATGTTCTTTGCGAAATGTCCCATCTTCTACGATCATTATCACATCTATGATACGTATCTTGCATGAACAAAGGCATGCTCTCACACACACTAAAGGCAAGTAAGTAATTATTATGTCAAACCGTCCCAAATATGAGGGAGGCTTAGTAGTAAACTTGTTTAGGCTAATAACGTCATGCACTATTCAGTTCATTAAGCGTCTTAAAATTGTAAAATAAATAAATAACAAAACTTTAGGTACCTACACGAATTACAAACAAAACTCAACTCACGCAACGAGTCAGTCATTGCAATACAATCTGTTGCAAACCTTTGATTCGGTTACCGTTACTTTTTTGAAAGTACCGTCAGTATCGGAAGGTCCTGAACATTTGATGATTTGACTAACCCGTGTATGGAAGTTAAGACCTCGGTATTTTTTTAAGAATTCTACATGACAGGAATAAAATTTACGTAAGTCACCGCCGGTCTAGTGGGAGTGGCCCCACTTTCTGATCCTAAGATCATGGGTTTAAATCCGGTCGTACATCAATAGATTTTTCAATTGAGAAATTTATGCCACAGTGCTAGTGCTCTCTAACGGTGAACGAAAACATCGTTCAGTTCAAATCAGTTCTTCTAGCATCGGCGATGGGCTTGCAACCTGTCACGTATAAAATAACAACGACAGCATCATAATTATGGGTATGTACCATTCGAAATCCTCAAAGCACCTCAAGTAGCTACTTAGTACTAAGAGACCTGAGAGGATATCTACCGGGCCTGTGGATAAAAGTTGTGAAGCAATATTTTAATATAATAAAAATGTGCACAGGTCAACGGACTTTTTTGACTGCAACAAAGCAATAAAGCTCTTAAAGTTATGCAGCATGTTCCGATATAAGCTTACTGTAAAAGGTACATTTCACCCGAACGACATACACATACGTACCTACTTTGTTTTACTTTCGAGCATAAACGAAAAAAAATTAAGGTATTTATTTACACAAAAAGGTTTTTACAAGATAACAGGTGTAACTTACCTAAAGCAACAAATACTACACGAACTTTTTCCACAAACTGTGGATATATGCGTCAGTGCCTTAGGCATGGTGATAGCACTTCCCAAGTCTAAGCACTACTAGCGTTACTCGTATAAATATGTGCTAGGGCCTTGTTCAATCAGCAAGGAGTATAAATAAAATATACATATTTTAGAGCATTCTGTATAGATTCGTGTATCTAGTCCAATTATAAGAATCTTTGTCAAGACAAAGATCAATCAGGTCAGGTGGTCCTGACTGACATAAATGGACAACGCACAGCCTAAACAAAATGAAATATATTCTAATGAAAATTTCAAGTCTTACAGACTTGAAATTTTCAGGGTAAGTTTATTCGTTTTGATGTGGAAAGGTGTAACTAGGTAAGGAATTTACGAATTCCAAGCCCTAAATGGGTATAGCGGGGGTTAAAGTTTGTATTAATATATCTTCACGCGGACAAAGTCGCGCGTTTTGGTAGTATAGTTATCTGATAGTATGGATATCAGAGAAAATTTAATAATCGTGTTTTATAGCATAAATCTTTGTAGAGCCGAGAGCGCGTTGAAGTCTTTTGTTCTGAGACCTCCTGCGCCACCGTCAGCACCGCCGCCTTAGCAAATTCTTTAACACGATTAATTAAATGACTATAAAATCGTAGAAACTCTTCTACATAAGCCACTAACACTGAACACCAAGTACCAAACACCAAACCAAAAGCTTTGATTGGAAAGAAAAGGAAGGATTATTTTTTTCTATGACCAGCGTTGTCTATGATTCAAAAATAATTGAAGCAATATTTCAATGTGATTTGATATGACCTTTCCGTATTTTTATCTCTTTTCCCGTGCCATTTGGAAGATGGGATTATTTTTGGGACAGACAAATATCGAACAGGTACATCAGTATACTGGTTATCAGTTCAGGTTTCAAATATTCAGGGATAAAGGAGCAGGGATCAGTAACCTTCAATTATACGTAAAACCTGTTTAATCGCTTGTTCTCGTATGACTTGTATGTATGTATGACTTGTCCGTAAAATACCATCGCTGCTGTATTCCAAAGCTTGACTGCATATTTTTTTACACAATTTGCTGATGGAACAAGCATATTGGCCCACCTGATGTTAAGCATATACAGGAAAGGAGTCGCTATATATAGCAGTTTTAAAGGGAAAGGTCTGCTTTGCAGAGCTTACCACGCGGGTCAAGAAAAACAAAGCACTCACGAATGTAACAAGGAGAATGAGTCATCGAAGGAACATCAGTCTGATTAAGACCACTAATCGACATATATACCCCTCCCATATTTTAATGATTTACTATATGTTGGTGGTGACTATGGCAAATCCCCCCCCCAACGTGTGAGGGAGGCCTATGTCCAGCAGTGGACTTCTACAGGCTGATAATGATGATGATGATGATGACTATGTGTTGTGATTAGTAGGCGGTTGGTGAGCGGCTGACCGCAGTGTTGATAATAATGCATATTGCTATGCAGAAAATACTGCTGCCCATATCTCGTTCTGCTCTGCTACTACTGTGATGACTAAAAAATTATCTTACAACATCCACGGGAAGTGATGGATAACCTAAGCCAAAGTACTTCCAAGCACAATAATCTATGTTCTACGAATAATAACCGTATATTACTAGCAATAGGTACGCAAATTGCATTTACATAATAATAACGATACACATTTACCTAAGTCAAAAAGCATTTATTCAGTAGGTAATATCCACGGGGATTATCTTGAAACTTAAACCTAATAACCCTTGTACACTTAGCATACTTCGTACGTAGGTAATTATAACGAGCTAAATCAATAAAACAACGACATTTTACATCTCTCGTTAATTTTATAGTGTTTTTAAGAAAATCGTTTTACAGCTGCGTGGGGTTTTGTTTATTGGAATTCAACCACAAACCGCAAGACGTAGTATAGGGCGAAAATGGTAAAATCGCCGGATACCAGTGGAAGAAAAAGGCTCAAATTAATAATAATAATGTTGGGCAATACACAGCATCATCTAGCCCCAAGCTAAGCAGAGCTTGTGTTATGGGTACTAGATGAATGATATACTTAATGTAATACATTACAGTCATAGATATTTTTTATTATGCATAGAAAATACTCAGAACCTCTGGAATAAATATTTGCAGAACGTGCAAACATTTATCCTAAGGCGGGAATCGAACCCGCAACCTCCTGCGTCACAGGCGGACATGAACCCGCCGCGCCACATCGGTCGTCAAAAAAAATTATGTGCCTTCTGAAACTTAGACGAATAAACCACTCGTCTAAGCTGAAAATGTATGAACAAGGCCAAACAGCATGAATGATAGTCGTAATCCTCTTCATCCTGATGATAATGATGACGTTATCTGCCAACGTTCTGACTAGTGTAGAAGTTATATCAGGTTAATAATTCAGATGTTATCTTAATAATTGAACAGATTTGCTCAATGGAATTACTTTAGCATAAATCTAGGATGTATTCGTGGCTTTAGATTCTTAGGTACTTACCAACCTATTATGTTATACTTGTTATCTGGTTCTGTATTTTATAAAAAAGTTCTTGGCTAAAGAAACCAAAACAATAGCACTACTAATAACAAAATAATTATTATGGACATTTTAACATCATAGCCCAAAAAACACAAGTATGAAAAACCGGCCAAGTGCGAGTCAGACTCGCGCACGAAGGGTTCCGTATCATTATCTATACTAATATTATAAAGAAGAAAGATTTGATTGTTTGTTTGTTTGTTTACATTGAATAGGCTACGAAAGTACTGGAACGATTTGAAAATTTCTTTCTTTAGGTAATTTTTGGCGCTATGTTAAAATTCATGGCTTTTTCATATTAATAATTAAAAAATTAATCAAATGCAGCCTATTTATGCATACGGAACGGTTGCAAACTGTAAAATGCTTTGAACATAGTATTGTTGATTATGATCTAGATCTAAGGTACCTACACGGAAGACTTAGCTGTTATCTATCAGACATGCATGCTTGCACGAATGTTTGTCAAAACCAGCTAGCCTACCATGAAAGACAATAGGCGAAGTTTCGCATCGACGTTTTATCGATACACAGCGCAGTATGCTAGGCAGCGCCAATCTATTACTATGAAACGGTACCGAGTTGCCCAGCAGTGTAACATAAAACGCTAGTGCGAATTTCGTCTATAGTTTTTCATGGTAGACCTGCTGAGCTCGCGTGCATACCGTTGCCGAAACTACATAATCTTTATGCTTGTAACATGACATAATAATAGACTCAACATCATCATCATACCCTACTATTTAGTAGTTGTAGAGCTCTTTGTGAAAGGGCTCTTCCGGTACTATCACCGTACTTATTTCTGACGCCACGCAGTGATGCTCGCATTGCTGTTCCGGTTCGAAGGGTGTGGGTGTCGATGAAATTACAGGCACATGAGGCTTAGCACCAATATTTTTAGGTTGGTAGACGTAGGGTAGTGCATTGTACCAAATGTCGTGACCTACAATGTAATCCTTTGTTATATCCGAAAAGCAAAGAACAATCCTAAATTATACAGTGAATTCTCACGAAGCCAGCGTGAAGTTATTTTTATACAATATTCAACCACCACTGTACCCGTTTAAGGGTTGAATTTCGTAAATTCCTCTACGCACCAAGACGAATATACCCTGAAAACTAAGTCACTATGGCCAGTGGTTTAGGCTGTACGTTGTCTACATGTCAATCAGACAGGACCTACGTTATGTAGCAATTTTTGCGAAATCCTGGTTTGAACTCATTCAACTGCAGCTGCAACCGAGTGTCACACTTACCTACCTATAAGAACAAGTTTTTGCCAGCCTATTGTTTGTAATGACAGTTTATTTTTCTCATGACTTGATTGACTACCTATTTAAAATTGTCTCCTAGTACCTACCTTGTAATTTCCTAACCGATTGATTCTGTACAAGAGAATGCAGAAGCAAACACCCTGGCAATAGCGAATGTGTGGTTCAGTCCTTATTAGAGTAAATAAACAAACATTGTGACCGACGTGGCGCGGCGGGCGAATGTCCGCCTGCGACGCATAGGTTGCGGGTTCGATTCCCGCCTTGGGATAAATGTTTGTACGATCTGCAAATATTTATTCCGGGTGTTCTGGGTATTTTCTATGTATAATAAAAAATATCTATATATGTAATGTATTGTATTAAGTATGTCAGTCATCTAGTACCCATAACACAAGTTCTGCTTAGCTTGGGGCTAGATGATGCTGTGTGGATCGTCTGGCATTATTTATTTATTTATTTATTGTAGAACTCGAACTTTTACAAATTGACTGACTATCTGTTCTATACAGTAAATAATGTAGTAAGGTACCAATACCAACCTTTAGTATGGTTATACATATAGGTTACTATCATCAGCCTATAGAAGTCCAATGCTGATCATAAGCCTTCCCTATACGTTTCCAGGAAGAACGATTTTTAGCCCTTTCCATCCACTGTCTTCCCGCGATCTCAACAACGTCGCGTCGTGGGTCCATTGGGTAAGAGGGCATCCTTATTCTAAGCAACATAAAACGCACGTTGGTAAAATCCATGAGACCACAACATTAAATTGCAGAACACAAAAATATAAAACTTGATCTTTTGAAATACTTGTTTTCTTTTATTTTCGTTCCTCTGGGCACTACCTCTGCATATCGTATTTATGTAACGCTTGCACTAACCTAATTATCGCAATAGTGTTGTAATGCAAAGCAGACTTACACCTTCTCTTCTGAATCAATACTAGTAAAGCATTCAATATATTTTAGATTATTGCTTAGGTGTTTAGGAATGCAGTGACTGAAAGGTTTGTTCTAATTAGTACATGGAAATTGGGTATCCCTACTAGCTTGGTTTTTATAGGTCATGTGTTCTCCTATAAAGTTTATGTTACTACATAAATAACTAGTACCGAAGCGTTTTCGTTGGCGTGGTGTTATCCAAATTATACTGGGAATTCCTTGTTGACACCCTTACATAACTTAAGGACTGACATTCGATTGACCAACAACCTCTGAAAGCTGGTTTAATTAGCTTTAAAATTCAACTCTATAAAGTACTAGATTGAGCAGGACAATAAATCGGTGAGCCCACAACTGAGACATAAAGGTTCTCGAATGGTGACCACGAAGCGCAGTACGAGCCCCACCTGATGGAACGATGACATTGTGATGGTCACGAAAAGTCTGAAGAGGGGGTACAAAATAAGGAACGGAAACATAATACGGATGCGTAAAGGAAATACATAGTAAGAGGTACGTCTCATCCTCATTGGCACATGCGTTTTGAGGCATAAGAGCGTTTTGACTTTTTAAAAGATACGTAGGTATTCAACTCACAGTTTCTCTTCCAAGCTAGCTGCATCCACCGGCTTGCCTCGTTGGCTCTCGGCGTCTGCGTCCTTGACCTGGTGACAAAGAGATTCGTTCGTCATGCTACGGTTTCACTGCACTTTGTAATACTTTGTTTATAGTTTGAACAACTCGGAAATAATGTAAGTACCAACAGTTCTTCATCTAAAAGTTGAAAGTACGAGTATCTAACAATTGACCTACCTACTTGTACATTATGTAAATCTACTAAAGCTTTTTTTTTTAAAGAAATAGGTATAACTCTGGTCACCAAAAAAGAGACCTGCGCAAGTTATGGGTCTAAATGGTGGTAAGAATTACTTCTATTTCTATTTCTAAAACGGTGAAGGAAAACATTGTGAGGAGGCCCGCGGCTTAGTCAGCTCCGCGTGTATTGACCATGTCTTTCCTGTAGATTAGGCCGACTAAACTGTGAGGATGGTATAGGCGCTGGGTAAGTCTAAAAACCTTGTCACAGGCACTATAGCGTCCCGTAAATAGAGGTATAAGTAAAGTAAAGAAGTTGCCTCTGACGCTGTATAAATCTACAATAGTTTTTGGTCCTTCGAGCCGGATTGCGTAATCTCTAAAAAAACCCAAAATCACCAAAACTACATTTTGGTGTGGTTTTGGGTTTGGGAGAAGCGAATGAAGATGAATCTGGGAAATTCATCATGAATTGCACTAAACCAAATTATATTAATCTTTACAACATTACGTAGTGCGGTGATGAAGAGTTTACGATAGTAGTGAGAATAATACAATCGGCTTTGTTGCACCGAAACAATAAACCAATCGTAAGATATATCACGTAATGTGTGTGTCAGATTCGTTGCGTGAGTTGATATCGGTTCGGCTTATAGATCTGGCTGATTGAAGGCTTCACTTTAAAAAATAGCAGGTACTACCGTAGATTATGGATGTCTATTTAGCACTAGAGACATAAGCGATTGGTGCATGACAGAGCTCATCGCATACAATTACTAGGGACATGATAAACATTCAAACGAGCACCTTGTGCCAAATGTAGGCATCTTATCTATGAATGAAAAGTTCAAGTTGCTAACTGCAGCGACATGCTAGAACATGCTTACTAGAAAGCAGATGGAAATTCGTGAGTTTTTAGCCTTGCCTTGCTGGAATGCTTTATTTCTTGCAGTTGATAAATCTTCATTATGTTGGCCAAGAGTTATACCGTCCATTTCAACAGCAGACAAGTCAAAAGTTATTAAAATTTACGATGGTGACGGGATTACTGCTATTCACAGACTATGCTACAGGAATACTGGTCCTAAATATTTCTAGACCCTGGTTATGGAGTTCTGGGTCAGGAAGATAATAAGGTATACCTTCTGGGTGAGTGACTAGGCAGATAGGTACATACTAAATGCTATAGATTCGTATCGAGGCAGAGCATAAAGTTACAACAATACACGTGTCCCATAAAAGTGGATCGTATGATATAACGAATGCGATTCGAACCGGCGAATGCACTGCATCTGGTAAATTGCCACATCCATGTTGAACCTTCAGTTTTATGTGAACTGATTCTGAAAAATTACAACCGACTAATTATATACCTAGTTACCAAGAGTAAATAATATAATCTGTACTCCCTGCCTCCCTGATTGTAATCCCAGCAATAAAAGAAGATTTTAGGTGAATCGGAATATAGTCACAACATGATGACCGAGATGGAACAAGGCCATACTTATCGTAATGATAGCCTTTAGCAGACCTACTAATAGCCGTTACAGAAGTGAGGATTGAAAATCCAATAGCAAACAAAACCACACAACCCAACAAACCACGATTGAATAGAATATCGCAGCTCTTGTCACGTTTTTCCTTGTTTATTTCTAAATCATCTTGATTGCTCTCAACAAGTGCATCTACTTGTCTAACATCAGAACGAGGTCATAAAACTTGCAAACAATACCATGTGCATTGAAGCATCCTATGCTGTTTCGACAGGTCAATTTCCCCA
The DNA here is from genome assembly GCA_947095575.1 of Electrophaes corylata. NCBI lineage: Eukaryota > Metazoa > Arthropoda > Insecta > Lepidoptera > Geometridae > Electrophaes > Electrophaes corylata. The sequence continues at coordinate 568,347 of OX352704.1, forward strand.
GGAGTATATACCTAGATTGTGTAACCAATATCAACAGATGATCTAGTGTTGTTAAAAAAATGGCTCAATAATAAATCGAAATGAAGATGAAAATCCATTTTGGTAGGTAGGTACATATTCGATTGGGCAAAGGCTTCTTTCCACTTGATTACGGACTTCTGTCTTAGTTTATGAATTTAAAAAGCTCTTTTATTGGGCCATTCAACAGCAGGTAATCACTACAATTATGACCTCGAAACTTGCGCCATTACATTTTGCCACCATGGTTACGAAACCGCCATAATTTTACCTATTTTAGCTTGTCTCTAAATTACAACCAATTGTTCAGAGAAAACCGCAACTTCACCATCGGCAACGAAACGTGATTTCCAAAAGAAATCTCAAGTTCAAGAGAAACACCAGCCGATACTCACCTAATTGGTCTAGCGGATCGGAAATCGGAACTTGCAGGCCTAATGGGCTTTAGAAATTACTTGCTGCGGTGACATTATTATACCCTCATAAGTACGAGAAAGGTCTTGGCTTTTTCATGTATGGCCATTTCATTAATTTACTTATACCTATCATCCGTGGATATAATATAGGCTTTCTCTCCAAGTCCGCCAGCCTGCGATGGACGAGCAGACAGTAATAGAAGACATTAATCGTACATGTCGGAAAGGGTTGCGCAACAGGTGCCTTGTAGAGCAACCAGACGTAACGTAGACGTGTGTAGACGTATATCTAGGTTGGTAAGTACAAACATACGACTTACGAGACGTTATCTTTGGAGGGAAAGCGCACGCCTGCTTGCTTCTATTGTTAATACTGGAGTACAAATTGCGTAGTAATTCTTGTATGAGTATGAGCAGGATAATAGCATGCTTTCGTTTTAAATCATGAATTTTAAACCATGAGATCTTGTCTCGGAAACACGCTTATTATAATACATCGTCACTCACACTTTTTATCTTGGGCGAATGAATCTCGCCGCTTTAATTTTAAAATTATTTTGTATCACAAGATGTGATAAAAGTTACTTAGAAAGTTATTAGGTGATTGATCTTACAGCAGGCGTCTGCGCCATCATGGTACCTTACCTACTCGTAGTCTCTGGTACCCCTGACATTGAAATCAAGGAGGGGGGGGGGAGGGTCTGGAAACCAATTAGATCAACGACATTCGTCATCACCTATTTACTCAATTCGCATCGACTTCATTTTCCTCGCACGATAAACAAGACGATGTACCTAATTATTCGTTTTTCCGTATAATAGCGACGCAATTAAATGACCAACAATGAATGCATCATGGCGGCACGACTGCCGACCAACGATGTTCTCGAAGCATGTTTTATTCAACGCAGCATCTTCAGATAGGCCTTAGGAATTAGACCCATTAAAAGTGTTGCTGTATAAACTTGCACGCCTTAGCTTGGTGTTACCTGATTCTGAATGCTGTACACCTATATCTATACCAGTTCTAAGAATCTTTGTCCTGACTGACTGACTGACATACAGATAACGCACAGCCTACACCACTGGTCGTAAAAACTTGGAATATTGTGTGCTTAGAGGTGTAATAAGAAAGGAATTTCCGTAATTTAACGCTTATACAGGTAAAGTGGGTGTTGAAGTTTGTATGAAAATAACTTCACGAGGGAGAAGTCGCGCGCGATTTGCTAGTCTATACTAATATTATAAAGAGGAAAGGTTTGATTGTTTGTTTGCATTGAATAGGCTCCGAAACTACTGGACCGATTTAAGAAATTCTTTCACCGTTGGGAAGCTACACTATCTCTGGGTGACATATACTTATGGTACTTATGCCTGTATAACGACACCCTTTCCTTCAGAAACGGTTAAAGTTATCAACATGAAATATACCAAAATATTTGAAATTGTGAAACCGCGCGTGACTTCGAGGCTACATAATATATCACACAAACTTCAATATTCGCTGCACCTCTTGGGTTGATCAGTCAGCATCATCAATGCATTCAAAACATAATTCGCCTCATTGAGACAAGTACGTGTTATTTAGACATGTTTAACATGTCGACTTTAACTCGTTCTTGTCGCAAAGAGGCGTAAAGGCAATTAATTTGTGTGTGGAAATGGCGAACACTGCGCCGGTAGAAGCCTAAGACAGTGGGAAATAAGCACAGTACACGCATTGAAGATCAGAATGTGATTATAGTGAGCGGTTTTACATATTTTATGAAGATTTATAGCTTAGCGGACAGGAATCGAAAATATGTAGGAAGAGCTTACTCGGAGACTCATAATATCGATGACGCATTGTGATTTGTGGTAGGTAATGTAAGTTCTTTGTCCTGTAAATTTGTTTGTATAAAAACAAAAACAACCTACCTAGCATTATTTGTACAATGTGCTTCCTAATTAGGCATCGCCATTTCATACCTTTGCTTTATAACTAAAGGAAAAAAAGGTTTCTTGCTTTTTAGTAAAGTAGGTAACTTTTATTAAGGCACATTGCAGTTATTGTCTTGCGTGACTATGTTGGTACCTAGATAACATGTAGGTTCTACGAATACAATACTATATTACATACATAGATATTTTTTATTATACATAGAAAATACCCAGAACACCCGGAATAAATATTTGCAGATCGTACAAACATTTATCCCAAGGCGGGAATCGAACCCGCAACCTTCTGCGTCACAGGCGGACAATCGCCCGCCGCACCACATCGGTCGTCCTACAAATATATTATGTATATTATGTATTTTACATTATACAATATAGCCACCTGCACCAATAGTTTAAAAAAAATAACAAGTGTGTCTTACTCTCACTTTGATGCTATGCTTTTCTACCCAAGTCAGTTATTTTTAGTCAGCAGTTTCAAGCAGGTTATACAAATTACTGGACAGTTTTTGTGCAAATTTTCAGATCATATTTATGAAAACGCATTTCTTTTGAACGATTCTGAGCCTTTTCCACCCATCGACTTCCCGGTTCTAACAATGTCGTCAGTCCATCGGGTACGATCGGTAGGAAGTCCTACTTGGCTTCTTTTTGGAAACGTGTGGGGGAGGCCTATGTCCAGCTGTGGACTACTACAGGCTGATGATGATGATGATTTATTCTAAAGTCTAGCAAATCCATTTGCCAACATAGGTACCAGATAAATGTTGCTAGACAGTGTTTACTTTTTTTAGTGGTAGTTTTGTTTTAGTACTTACTATGTGGTTTTTTATGTGCACACCAACATAAATTTGGTGTTACTTATAGGTACACAATATAATATATTATTATTTTAAAATTAACAAAGACTAGAGACTAGTTATAATACAAGCCGTATAAGTAGGTACTGTTGTACAGTTCGTGATGTTTAGCTGCATTAACCTCAGAAACAACTCCCGAGGTAAAGATGTGCAAGCGCATCCGTTATGCAAGGACGAGCTTTTGAACCTACCGATGCTAAGTAAACCTATAGGTTACCTTCTATCTGTTATTACTCAACTTAGCCAGCCAGAACTGCAACGAGTCACATAACCAGGTTTGCTGGAAGAAAACTCTTTTCAGGGTTAAGCTCGCCTTTGTACATGTCTTTTGTAATCACTGTTTTGTAAATATTTCTGTGTACAATAAAAAATTTAAGAATTTTAAGAACCAGATACATAATTATGAGATTAGAATAATGCTCTAGTCTAGTTTATACCGATAACGTGGCTTAAGGTCCTCCAAACATTCAAAGGATTCATTTATAAGTGCATATTATTTTTTTATTGTATATTTGGCAAAATGATTTTTTTTTTATACGACTTGGAAATATCAGATGGCCCACTGATGTTAAGTGGTTACCATTACCACCCATTACATATAACAGTGTTGCCTGGCAAGTCACGTGTCCTACAATGGACTGCTCAACGTCTATCATACAGCGTGAAGCATACAGGTTATAATTTTCCCCGCACCCTTCAAACTAGAACACAGCAGGCAGGCATAGTGATAGTACTTCCCCAGACGAGCCTTTCCCTAGGAGCTCTAAACCACAAGTTGAATAATAACGCTCATGGTCGGCCCTTACACTAGGTACAGTGCACATTTGTGATGGACAACATTGATACGGTCTTTATTCAGTAGAACCACAATCATCACCACCTACTATTACAGCCGCGGGATTTTATACGGGTTACCTATATGTTTTAGTTGTGTTACAGTTTGAGAGAACTGTAGCATGGTGCACGACCGAATTCTAACTGTGTGACCTCATGATCCAGGGTTGCGGGTTTGTAAAGTAAAGCTAAACTGTGTTCATGAATAAAGAGGAAACTAGGAATATATTATGTTATCATTCAACTTGAGAAGACATTTTCTTACTAGGTCCTACTAAAAAATATTGCCAATGGAAATCAGTGCCAATCGGAAGGCCGATTGGTACTGATTTGGATCATTTGAGCTATCTTTAGATCGTTTGCAACGATCTGTAGCTAGCTACAGTTTCATAATTATGTATTTTGTGCATACCAAAATTATAAATACTTGCGTTAGCTGTAGTATTACTATATTACACATTTCTTAGTAATATGGAATTAAAGTAAATAAATAGATAGATACTAAACCAATACCGATTTAACTTCTTTGATGACATTATAGGTAAGTAACTATCTTATGCTTCGTATTAATAAAAAATCTGCCACAGTTTAGGTAGGTAGGTACATACCTAACTACCACACGATTATTATTATAACTGGTTCTTATTGTCACATGAGGTCGATGATCGCATTCTGGTGATGATTTGGAAGAAACAAATGATATTGTATGGAGATCATGTAACGGTCTTTTTTTGATGTTGTCCTTTATGTGTGGGACCCAAGTAACGGACCTCAATAGAGGTCAGATGACAATAATGTTTTTTTTTATTACGTTGATTGATGAGGGAGGAACCGCAGAGTTAACGGATAATAAGTGGGACCGTTATGTATTCTGGACCATTTGTTATCTGAAAGACGAGCACCTATAACATGTGTTTCGCGGTAGTTGAATTACATTGCGCGGTATCGATGAGTGCATCCCGCAATGGTTGCCTGGTTGCCGCGCAGTGTTGTTCGGATGCTGATTCGATACGTTTACACCTCAAATGTCAATGTATTCGTGGTAGGTCCTCTTACTTACTTGTTACATTACCTACACTAGCAACATTTGTCAATAGTTGTAATACATTGCAGGCGCAAACTCATTTTAGGCGAGAAGTTCCTTCAGATTTGTATTTTTGTGCGTGTTAAATAAATAAATAATAATGAAAAAAAAAAAAAAAAAATCGTCTTATTGCGTGACGAAGGTGGGTACAATAACCACAATACCATGATACAGGTCATGTCTTGTGCAGGCACAGGGGACAGTCGAGCAAGTGGGACATCATGTCATTTTTATTCCCCTAGCGCGCTCGTTCAATTTATCAAATTTAAGTAGGTAGGTAAATTATAAGTTTAATCGCACAAAGTTTCAAAGTTCATAAAAAACCGTATTTTTTTTGATAAAAATATGTATGTAGGCACCAAGGTACCAATGTTTATACGAAACAATCGATTACTTATTGTATATAACCTACCTAGAACCGAGTTCGTACAATAGTATTTACGAATAGTTAGTAGGTACCTAGGTAGGTATGTATAACCGAATCGTTAATATAAGCAGTGTGATACCAATCAAAGTAAAAGTCTCATGTTACTACAATAATAATGTTTTTGTATGTCATTGTTATCTCTCCGATGGGCGGACCATTGTCACATCAATGTTATTCGTAACTCCGATTTATTTATATTACTATGTGGGGGCCTAAAACAATACCTAGTAGGTATGCAGGGAAACAGGACAGACGAAGCGGCCTTCAACGGACAACAAGTAGATTTGTAGCCAAAATATTACAGATTTTGGAGATATAGTACATAGCAAAACTAAAATTTATAAATAACTAAACGTTACACTTACTTTGTGATATTTATTATTTGAAATTATATTTTTACAATTTTTCATCCTAATCCTCTCCATCCAAAGGTTGCCTGGAAGAAATCGCTACTAAGCGATAAGGTCGCCCATTGCACCTTCCATTTTATAACTGTTCTTTTATTTTGTTTTTGTATTAAGTACTAGTGTGTGTTGTATAATAAAGTATTTTTCATTTATTTATTCATTCGTTTTAATAAATTCTACAATGGTCGGCTGATAACTAGCTGTTTTTGGAGTACCTACTTACTTTGCAAATTTTTAACTCTTAAAAATGTATAATGTATGTTTTATTTATTGTTCTTGTAGTGCAGAGACCACAAAGATTTTTTATATTCTCGTAAAAACTCTCTGCACTCAGGGCATACAAAAAACAATTGGTACATAAGCGCAAAGTCGGCCGGTTTTTTCGTAGTAAGAACCTATTTCAAATTTCACGCGTCGAGTTGCTCATTTGAGGAGGCGTCTTATAAAGGCTTTACCCTCAACGAAGAATATACCGGGTGTAATAAGACAACTTCCAAATACTCCAGGAACGTATAAAGCTACCTGTCCTACAGCAACATCTTGTAGGATACCACTTAGCTGATAGTCAAATACATTTAGAGCAATACGATTATTTTAAATTCCTATGCATCAACCAGCGGTGTATTCCGTACAGCGGTCAACGACCGCGCGGCGGGCGGCGACCGCTAGACCAGTGCACCGGTCAGATGATCGCGATTTCTTTTAGATTGCTGTTTTGAGGTTTTTACGCATTTTTAAATAAGATTATTATGTTATTTTATTACTTACTTATTTTATTATGTATTATCAGTATTTATCCTGAAAACACGGAAAAAACGGGCAAAAAATCGTAATTAGAATCATGGTCTGAATGCGCAGTTTTAGTTTTCGGAAGTAGTTTTCCGGATTTAAATACGAGCTTGTCTCAGTCGCGATTTTTTTACATTTTGCTATGAAAATCTTTCGAAAATTCATCGCTTGAGACTGCATACTCAAATTCGGGGGTTAGGTAGGTACAAGTAATAAAGAGGTAAGTACCAGCCTCATGCTGAAGTTATATTTATTGCTAGGATCATCTCTACACATATCTAGATGATGCTGTGTGGATTGTTCAGCATTATTATTATTATTACACACATGAACATACGACCACAAAATCTTGTTTGGTCTTAAACAAATTAGGAAGCAAGCATAGGTAGGGTACGCATAGTTAAAGTCCTCTTTAACGCGCTTGGCTCGGAGCAAACTGGAGTCTGGTTCTTGCATTTGGAATCCACACGAGGTTACTTACACACTTTTGCTAGAAAAGGTGCAAAAATCTTATCTCCGTTTTTTTATATACCTTGCTGATGGAACATGCAGATGGTCCACCAGATGTTAAGTGGTTACCATCACCAGTAACAAAGTATTGCCTCGCAGGTCGCGCTTCCTAACGAGCGCGACCTGCGATGGACGCAGAGTAGTGCATTGTAAGGTACGTGCCTTACAATGCACTACTCTGCGTCCATCAACCTGAGGAAAACAGGTGTTCACACAGCCTCATGTGCCTGTAATTTCCTGTACAAGTCAGGATATTATCCGTACATGTATCCGACAAAATTCTTGCAGGGGTGTTTGGGCTTTAATTCCTTAGAAACGAGGGGAGCGAAAGATCAGATTGCCACCATCTGTAAGGTTTTCGCGGTAGAATAGACGCTCCGGACCTGCTTAGTGAGTCATTTCTGTTCTTTGTTCCTGATAACTATCTCAGAGCCAGGAAGCACAAACTGTTTGCCCTACCCTCGTGTGGTACTATCGCGCGCGCAAGCTCCCCAATAGGTACCTCGGACTCTCACTGCCCTCAACCAGCTCCTAAGAACTAACCCAAACTGTGATATTTTCGCAGACGACTGGGCAAAATTATTGTCTGAATGCTTATGATACTGATAAAAAAAACCTACCTAACGTATTGACGTACGTAGGTAGGTACCTAACTTATTTAAAATAGCTTATATATGTTTTTTTCAATGCATTTTTACCCTGTTGATATTTTTAAATTATTAATTCCTTTTTGACTATACGTACCTAGGTAGTGTAACAATTTATAATTTTTTATTATTTAAGTAATTTTGTATAAGTATATTTGTAATAATTTCTGTTTTGTTTTTAAATTTAATAATTAGTGTAATTGGTTTCATATACAGTTCTAATAATATTCAATAAATAAATAAATAGTTAGCTTTTGAATCACGTAGAGGGTAGGTTTTTTCTTAGGTTTCTAAGTTTTAAAATAGGTAGATAACTCTGTTTCAAAATAATGACAAAAAATTACCTTGTACTTCATTTTACTTCGATGTCTGTCGCAAAGTTTTAAAAAATTTCACTACACAATAACAGAAAAAAAAACAATTACTAAACTTTATTTCGGATTCGGCAAGTTTACGCGCGGTTTTGGCGAGTCCGCGCATGCGTGCTGCGGTCGTGCGACAATGGCTGCGCTTCAGGCGACGCGCCGGTTTTGCTTCCCCGCCATCGTGGTGCAACGACCCACTAATCAGTCACACCACACAACACAAACGCTAGACAACAAACTTGCCCTGCAGAGCGGCTTCAGCCAGCAAAGCACGGCAGTAGCAGACAAAATTGAAGGTGAAGGTAAAAGGTGAAGTGCGAGTGCGACCGAACCGAAACAGTTGCCGAAATCAGTTTAAACGACCAATAAATGTTGCTAAGTATCTATCTAGTGGTAGCTATCTAGCAAATAGGTACAGCCAGCGACAAAAATGGATGAACACTTTTGAAGTTACAGGCACGTGTGGCTTAACACCAGTATGCCTCAGGTTATTGGACGAAAGGTAGGGTAGTAGGTACCTACTACTTAACTGTTGGTACCTAGGTACTTGCCAAGTATTTCTTGTTATATCAGTGCTACTACTATTTACCTACCTACTTTATCCATTTTGGTACACATGTAAAAATAAGCGATAGTTTTTTTAAATACCTATAATATAGTATAATTAGCCATTGTTAGCCTATGTCACCCGGGGATAGTGTAGCTTCCCAACGGTAAAAGAATTTTTCAAATCGGTCCAGTAGTTTCGAAGCCTATTCAATGCAAACAAACAATCGAATCTTTCCTCTCTTAAATATTAGTAGGTACTAATCAAAAAAATTAATGTACAAATTATTAATCAAAAAAACGAATGGACGCTGGTCGAAACTGTGGATGAAACTGCAAGGACGCTTAGTAGGTACCGTCTAAAATAATATCTATAGTATTATTTCGTCAAACGTGATAATGTGCTCTCGGCAGCGCTGTTGTCTACGCTAGCGTATCCCCGTATCAAGGGGAGGGTCGTAGGTTCAAATCCCAATCGTGGACATAACTTTTGGGTATTTATGTAAGATTGCCTTTCTAGCAAATATGCGTGAAATACCTACCTATGCCTCTAGCTAGCATGCTAGCTACTAACAATTAACTATCTACTCTACTATTTAATAGCATGCATAATACTTATCTACCACTAGTAGCGATGCCAGTTTGGCACCGGGGGCGACAAATGACCCTTGGGTATTCCTTGTGTTCAAATACATAAATAAATAAGAGTGATCGCCTCCTCGTATTTATATGAAAATATCCGAAAATACGAGGTGACAAATTCCAGAATTATGAAAATATGAACTATCGAGACATTGACTAAATGATGGGATAGTCAAAAACAGGATCGGAGCTACGTTCCTGTCAGCATAACGGACACTTTCCAAGGCGGATTTGACTCAGATAGGTTTATTATCTGAGTTAGATCCGCCTTGGAAAGTTAGCGTAAACGAGGCCTAAGTTTTGGTATCCAATTCCATGATGTACAAAACTTTGTACGACCTGGAAAGCACAACCATGGAATTGGATGCCAAAACGTACAAAAACTCCGGGTTGCGTATTCCACGGTTGTGTATTCCATGGTTGTGTAATCACGGTACAATATATTTTACTTGCGATATTCTTTGGTGGCAACTCTGAAATAAAATTGGTTTGCTTTGCTTTGCAATTTTGCACTGCATACAAAAGCTAAATAATCTGGTTTGTGTCGTTTAAAGTAGTTGCAAACTTGCAGTATACATACATACATTGCAATGTTTGGGAAGTTCTAAAATAATCAACTGGAGATTTATTTTTGAAATGTCTCACGATCCCAGGAAAAACTTCTACGACCGCGACCGCAATGAGCGCCGCGCTTGGGTTCGTGCTGAAAGTTATAGAGAAAATAGAGATCCACGGCTGGATTCTCGTGATCCACGAGATAGAGGCGACAGGTCAAGGAAGCGAAGTAGGAGTATCAGTCGGAGCGACATAGAGAAGCGGCGGCAATCACCAAGGAAAAATGACAAAGATTTGATTGATGACAATATACTGAGTGAGATCTCTAAACTGCCGGAGCCAAGCGAGTTGTGGGAAAACCCTCATTCGCAGTTTCAAGAGAGCGGATTCTCGGGACAGCCGCTGCCGCCACCACCGCCTGGATTCCAGACTTCTGAGGTATCGACTATATTGTTTATTACAATCTTTTAGGTTAAGTATCTTAAATTACAAATTTTAATCCTGTGTACTTACTTCAGATTTATTACCAGTTGAATAAATTACTTACACATTTGGTGCACCCCTACTATTTAACCTGCACCCTGGCGAGAATTTAATTTAGTTTCATTTTCTTTTATAAAGCCACCAAACCCAAGCTATACAGCTAGCTACCAGCCCTCCTACTCAGGAATCTACGATGACTTTCCCCCTACGGCATCGGGCCCACCTTCACTTATGCCAGACATTTCATCATGGAATCAGATGTCACTGCCCCCGCCCCCCGGGCCTCATACCTCTTACCAGAATGCTGAAGATCAGATGAAGAAGGAAGGTTTGTTTACATTATTTTAATTCACTAACGGTTGTCTAATATTTTCTATTTATTAAATTGTTCAAATATTCAGGGCTGCGGAGTTCAGTTTGATCTAAAAGTATGGTAAAGTATGGACTAATCTGTAAGAATAATTGTAAAATTTAATGCTTGTGCAGTAAATTGATGGAGCCTCAGAGTTTGTATAGGCATTTGATCAACAGTGAGTCAGTAAATGAAGTAATAATTGGGCTCACAACTGGAATTTCCATTCACAAAACAATTGTTCCCAATTACTGGTCCACCAAGACATCACATCCCCCTACATCTATGGTGCTCAAGATTCTTCTAAATATTACTAGTAATTGACAAAACCTGCATGATTATGCTAGAATATTTAAATAGTGAAAATTTTATCTATCAAAGTATTTCTTCAGTAACACTTTTATACCTTACATACATACACATTACAACCATAGATATATATTTTGTACAATAAAAAAAAAGATCTATGTATGTAATGTGCTGTATTAAGTATATCAGTTATCCAGTACGCATAACACAAGCTCTGTTTAGCTTGGGGCTAGATGATGCTGTGCGTCCAGCATTATTATTCTTATACCTTTCTACAGTTTATCTAGCTCTTGTGCAAGGAAGTGGATAAAAAGCACTCTTCAGAAAACAGTGTATCAGCATGGTTTTAATGAAAAACACTACAGTTAAAGATATCTATGATTTTTTTCTGCAATGCATGTGCTGTCATCTAAGCAAAGCAGAGTTATACAAACTAGCAGCTAAGCTATGCCCTATTTTTCTCACTTTCGAATGCAGCATCACATAATATTATGCATTTTAAACAAATTTTATGTGGTGCTAATCTATCAAAATATCTACCAATTCCTTTTTCAGCAAGCCTAGAAACAGAAAGGCACCTGCAGAAGTCTGCACTGTCAAAGCAACGAGAAGACTACATAAAGAAAGCTAGTATTCTCAAAAAGGAGATGGATACACTAAAGGATCAGCGCAACGAGCTACGTGGAGATCCCAAGAGGTCACCCAGCCCTGACACTAAGAGGTTCTTGAAGGAAAACACAAAGCTGCAGGTTTGAAGGCCATGCAATACAATGAATTTTGTTGAATCAATGTCAAACTTATAGTTTGTGTATTTAGTTAGGTGGCTTTCAATACATAATGCGCTTTTAACATACTTCCATATATTATAAAATCAATGTAATTGTATGGAATGTATTCTTCCTAGTTGGAGATCCAGAATAAGTTGAAGACCATCACGAATGTCGTCGACATGCTGAACGGTATCATCGGCGAGGAAGCTACTGAGCCACACGAGTCTGACGACTCTCCCGATCGCAAGCGCAAGTCCAGGTTAGCGAGCCTACGATTTTATGAATTCAATCTTATTTATATGAAGCATAAAGTTCACTTTCTCTCAACTATTACTTCTAGTCTGTTAGATTTCTAGTCGGTTACATGCTATTCTAAAATGAACTTTATGTTTCGCAATGATATAATGCTGTCTTGATGTGACGTAGCAGTATATTAGGTTTAGTTTTACTTTTCCCCCAAACCACAGGATTGCAACGCTTATTTTATTCGACGTTTCGCAAAAAAGCTACTCGCTTTTCCTGCAATCTTAAAAGTGCTTCGACTTAATGGACGTCGCCAAACGGAGGGTATGCTTGTTTTATTTTACTGCTTAAAATGCACAACATTTTATAATGTGTGTGAATGTAAATGTTATTGTAAGATATTTTAAGTTTTATTAGTAGTACTCACTGATACTGATAAATTATTTTTAAATAAATTAAACATACAACTTTGTGCTTGTTTCTTGAATTGCTTTCCAGAGTTTTGTTTTGTTGATATATAAGTTAAGCAAGTTGCTGTATTTTACCAATGTTTGTTTGTAATTAACAGATTTAATGATGTAAGTATATGAAAATATCACACTAATGCTGTCTGTTTTTGATCCACCCTGTGTGTACTTGTATTAAAATAAATGAATGTAATTAAAATTGATGAAGTTTTAATATCCCTGCTTCAAAATTATTGCTTTCTTAAGAAACAGTTGTGTAATGCAGAAGACCAGCCAACAGACTCCAAAATTTCATAAAAAAAATTGATTGTGGCTGCATCAACTCTCATAACATTATTAAAATGTGTATTATTCAAGAAATTTTGAATTGAGAGTAGTACAATTGGTAAATATTTAATAGTGATGTTGTCAAAATGTCGTTTCATCCCTACTAATTATTTTAGAAAACGTTACTTATGATCTACTTATACTATTTCAGTTGATTTCAAGTTATACAGAGTTAGTATTCCAAGAGTGGATAAACATTTGTGCGATGATCATAAATGTTTGTTCTGTGTCTGGGTGTTATATATATTGAACAAAATGAACTCATGGACTGATTTTATGGGTTTGGAGTTTATTGTTATGTGGTACTATTTTGAAAGTTACGAATTGCATACATTCTAGTGCAGTTAACTGTACAAGCTTTGCTTAGTTTTAGGCAAGATGACGCAGTCTGCCAATATTTACTTAAAACATTCTGATTAATTCAGTCGGTTTTCTACAAAATAAATTAATACAATTGTATTTAGAAAAAAATAAATACAAAAACATTTCATGAAAATCGCAAAAATCACTTCGAATCATTTTATTATTTTAAGTTCATTTTTCGGGTTTTTATTATGGATTGTACTTTTATAAGATCTGTAAATATACAACAAAAGCAATAAATAAATCTATCGTTTTATAAACTAAGTGTATCATGTGCCAGTTCCTCGGGATAAAATAAATAGTAAACTAATCAACCTGTGCAACTGAAGTCTGGAACTAACCCAGAATGGAACCTTAAAAATTTATGGAAACTTTGCAATGAACTGATGAACCAAATATCTTAAACTTGACTTGATTTGTAAGCATTTTGTCTAAGAGGTTCTTTACCCATGTTTACATGATATGCTGCTTTGAGTAATAACTAATGTGTTCTTCAGGTCTCCGTCTAACAAGAAGTTCAACTATGTGTACTACGACCCGGAGATGCATTGGTGCCGAGTGTGCAACGAGTTCCCTCCCACGGCTAAGGACTACTTGAACCACTTGCATTCTGTCGCGCATCACAAGTTAGTATTATAAATACTATAAAGGTTTATACTATAAATACCACTTATGAAAGCTCATGTGCACAAAAGGTGGATTAGGTGGATTTTAAAATCTTTGTTTCAAATTGGGTTCAGCCCCTGGCCATCACGTCCTATTGTGATTCAGTTTAAGGACTAAACTGACTCTATGATAGTTAGAGAAAACGATGTATAACAATGAATAAAGTAAAATAGAACACAATAAAAAGAAAGAAACGTGTTGCAAATCTAAAGAAACATGGAAACGTGTTCCAAAAACTGAAACTGCGCATTCAGAACATGGTTCTGAATGCGCAGTTTCAGTTTTTGATGACAAAAAAAAAACGCGTGAAAAAAGGACACGTGTGTGTTTTTCCGTGTGTTCAGCAAAAGGTTCATTTCGAATTTTGTATTTTTTTTAAGTTAAATTATTTCTTCGGTTAATCGATCTAAAGTTTTAAGACTCCACTAAGTTTATGGAAATAATAGTAGTTACACCCTGTAGGTTTATTTGTATAATTATTGTTAAGAACATTTTTTCATCAATAAAACGAAACTAATATATCTAGATGAAATACATCCTTGTGCATTTTGTATGAGATTTCAGTACCTACAGGTTACCAAGGTACCTAGTGAATTAGGAGAGGTACCTAAGTTGGCAAATGATGGGAAAGTATCCCATCATGTTTAGCAAACTCATCACGCTTTTAAATTTGTTGGTTTTTTGCTGCTCTGAAGACGGTCGAACTGCGCTTGTTAGCAGCAACGAACGTGAATGTTAAAACAATAATGTTTCAGGATGGCTGCAGCCCATATGGAAGCCCCATGGCACACTGTCACCGGGATGAACGAGGGTTATCCCAGCTTCCCGTCGGCGCCTACCAAACGTACTCCAATCCGAGGTAAAAATCCGTATGTGCGCAATAACACGAAACGACTAATCTGCTAGAGTTAAGACGCTAGAGGCGTCGATTAGATTCAATATGTATAGTTGGCGAAAAAAGATTTAACAAATGAGTTGTATCTTAAATTTGCAGATCGCCAGTCTGAAGGCGGATCCTTAAATAAAGTTAAAACTAAGTAAAAAGTTAGCTAGTGTAAGAAATATTCAAATCCACTTTTTTTTTGGTGACTTTGTGTCATATAAGGCTGACTCAAGATTCTTTGAGGCAGATATATGTGCACATATACCAACGTTGTGCACATATATCGGATCAAGCCGGTAGCCCACCGGACAACGCATTAGGCAAAACTACTACCAACTAACTGGTGAGACCAGTAAAATTTTAAACCTTATATCATTAATTTTAGGTCTACAATTCTTCGTGCCATCCACTGCGTGGTATTGTAAACTGTGCGACCAGTTTATAGGAGACCTGCATTGTGCGTCGGCTCATTTAAAATCTATCACGCATTCCAAAAACTACATCGTAAGTATAAAATATAGAAGTTTAATGTGAATAATTGACCGAGCGAGCGAAGCGTATCAGTTTCGAGGTTGGCCAAAAATGCTTTTAGTCCGTCTATCAACCTGTCCTCGCCTACAGATCGCATTTTCAACAGATTTTGAGAAAAAGTGGTAAACAAGCTGCTTGACTTATTTGAAATTATTAGTCGATCGCGATTTGTAAAGGGGAAAAAGGAGGGAAGTTTCCTGTATTATTATATTTTTGCGGCTTTGGTATCACTGCGGCCATATGGCCTATTGTGATCGAAGTTTCCTGTAACATTATATATGAACGGATTTAAATTTTGCATTTTTTTTCGGAATGTTTACTCCTACATCAATCAGTCTTCGTATCAATCAATATAGTACAAATTATGCTTTGTTTGGATCTAGATAATTTTGGGTTAAAATTTCCACTACTTGTTTTTATATTGTTTGTTAAACTTTTTTAATGTTCTGTCAAAATACATATTTGTTTCAGAACTTTGTAGAACAGAACCCGCACTGGGAGACAGACTGGATGTCAGACCGTCAGAAGGCGTTCGAGAAGGCGCGGGCGACGCTCAAGAACAAGCCGCCCGAGGAGAAGCCGCAGTACACTCCGCAAACTATCACATTCAGCAAGGTACATCCTTACTTAGTACTGTCTATTCACCAGGCAAGTCAGCGTGCGTGCCATCATCCAGAGTCACTAAAGAGCCGCATCTAATAATAATATAATAATAATAATGCTGGACAATCCACACAGCATCATCTAGCCTCAAGCTAAGTAGAGCTTGTGTTATTCCGGGTGTTATAATTAATCTTAAGTATGTATTTAAAAAAAAAAGTATTTTATCAGTCATCTGCTTCCCATAGTACAAACTATGCTTAGTTTGGGGCTAGAGGGCGTTGCGTGGATTGTCCAAAATTATTATATTATTATTATTTTTTAATTAATATTTACCTTGTTCTAACAACGTTTGTGTTCACAAACGTGTATTCTACATAGGACGGCTTCCACACAAAGCGTAAGAAGAGTCCCACTCCGCAGCCCGAGGATAAGAAAAAAAGGAAAGACAAGAAAAAGACTAAGAAGAAGAAGCGAGACAGCAGTAGCAGCTCTTCCAGCGAATCAAGCAGCTCAGAGAGTGATACTACTAGAAGGAAACTGAAAAAAAGTAAGTTTATCTATAGCAGTAGATTCGATGTCTGGTTTATGTAGTAGAAAACATTATAATATAGGTAGGTGTTTCACCATTTTTTAAATTATAAAACATAGAGAAATGGATTTTTATGGTGTCGAGTTTAGAGTTAGAAAAACATACATTCCAACCAAATCTTTCTTTAAATTGCTTGTTATTTTGTAGTAGCTCTTTTTTTTTTTATTCTGTGTCATTGTCCCAAACGATATGAGCCCTGAGGTAATTCTAAGGTATTTTAAAAACAGTATATTCCTAAGAACAAATGTATCTATCTCATAAGTATCTGACTTTCCTCTACTGACTATCGCAATATAACACCGTTGTAGGCGATGCGTGAACTTACCTAGGTATATTGGTTTATATTTACCTGCCTATTGTTTTAAGTTTATTAAACTAGCTGACCCGTGCCCAATTCGTTGGACGGTACAAATTTTTTAATTTTTTGGCTTTTCTGTATTATAATATGTATGTATTATACATAAAACCTTCCTCTTAAATCACTATCTATTGCTGAAAATCCGTTAAGTAGTTTAAAAGATCTAAGCGAACAGACAGCGGAAGCGACTTCATTTTGTACTATGTAAAGATGCCTACACCATAAAATTAATTTTAATCATTCAAATGCTTAAATCTTTGCCGTTGCCTATATCAGAATGCTTAGTCAAATAGCATTCTTTTCACTTCATAAGCGCACGGGCGTAATAAACTTTATCAACTAGAAAAAAGTTTCTGAGATGATGTACAAAAAAAGCTTGTATATTTCTTGCATCATATCTATCGAAATCTCTACGGTATTACAGTCAGACATGTTAAACGTATAACATAGTTTGCATTGGACGACTAAAGCTTAGAAGAACAGGCAGGACGCCTACGGCTTATTCCCTACCCACTATCTACTTTTTACAAAATAATATAATAATTAAGCTACAATGTTTAAATAGTGACGCTTGAGTTGACTACGCTACTGTCTAATAATATCTTCTGTATTCTTCGCTGATAGTTTCTGGAGTGGTGTGTATAAAGTATCTTAGATTCTAAACACACTTTTGTATTGCTGCAGGATTACGTAAGTGTGCATTTCAAGACATTCAAGAACTGGAAATGGGAGAAATGAAACCAGAATATCATGTACAAAGAATTTATAATATTCCAAAAGTTATAAAGAGTGAGACTTAACCTATAATTTTCTGCTGAGTAGATAAAAAGGAACAATTGGAATTCCACTTTATTTATAACTAAGAATATTATAAAAATCTTCGTAACGTCTCCCTTGTTGGTTAGCACAAACAATAGGCATGATTTGTTTTTAGTAATGAGCAGTCATTACGGGTCTTTCTTGTCAAAAATATAGACAAGATTAGCGGCAAGGCTGAAAGAAAGAGACACAGTACTCTCCTCACTTATATCTAACTAGCTTCCCCTAAGTTTGAACGGAAACGTTCTTTAGAGATCAGTATATGCCGAGATCAACCACCATCAACCAATTTATTTATTGATTGCACAGACGTGACAACGGCGGCTTTTATAACAAGGGACTGACTCCCACTTGGCTGGTTTCCTCCACGTTATGTTATGGTTAGGGGTAGGTGCTCACTCTTATTTTTGTTTGCAGGCAAGAAGCTAAAGAATATAGACATAACAGACGACAAAGCTCTGGAAGAATGGATGTCGACAATAAAAACTGAAAAATTGGCAGAGAGCGATAGAAAGCTACTCGATAATCTCAAAAGCAGGTAAAACTACCTACAAACTGATGATTTTTAGTTTCACGCACATTGTGGTATGTAAGAGAAATTTCGAGTCTGTTTAGTCTGTTTAGTCTGATTGTCATAATATCTCAGTACAGTGACTTAAATCGCTTCACCTGAGTACGAACTTGCTTTTAAATAATGCTGGACAATCCACACAGCATCATCTAGTCCCAAGCTAAGCAGAGCTTGTGTTATGGGTACTAGATGACTGATATACTTAATACAATACTATATTACATACATAGATATTTTTTATTATACATAGAAAATACCCAGATCACCCGGAATAAATATTTGCAGATCGTACAAACATTTATCCCAAGGCGGGAATCGAACCCGCAACCTTCTGCGTCGCAGGCGGACAATCGCCCGCCGCGCCACATCGGTCGTCATAAAGAGATAAAATAAAGAGATAATCAATAAATATTGTCTAAAATTTTAGTATTATTGTCTAACGCCTTACAGTTATTGTCCAAAGCCTTAGTTATTGTCTAAAGCGTTACAACAATGCAATCTAATAAATTTAAGTTATGAGAGCTGTATATTTTTAAAACAATACTCAAATCTGAATCAAGACAAAATATTAAACAGAGTGCAAAGTATGTTAATTATAAATTATTTTACTTTCTGTTTGCAGAATCAAAAAAGAAAGAGATGATAAGAGAAGATCATTGTCTCGCGATACCCAGCGCGTGGCTGAGATGCAGAGGAAAATCAGGTTAGTGTCGATCCGTCTGAGATGTTCATTTAACTACGCCACTTTATAATGATAATAATATATGAAATACAAACGACAGAAGTTGGTTGGACTGTGTAGCAATATTCAACCTCCAAGAAGGGTAGATAGATTGAGTTTTTTTTATTGCACAGAACATTACGTATAACAAAATAAAAATACGGAATACAATGGATGGTGATTTATACCTCAAAGCGGTAAGCTCCAAACAGTGGCATAAAAAGACAGCTGTGTTTTAGATATTCAGGGCACTGCAGTGATTGAAATGACTATTATGATGATACCTCTGTTATTGCAAGCGTCCGGTGTCGTAACCATTTAATAACAGAGCCCCAAGTCTGAGTATTTTATATGTAGACTGTTCATGAACTAGCAAAATCAGATCTACTAGCGTCCGTCAGGGGCGCTTATCGTGTATCCATACAAAAATTACACATGAAACGTGTACACTTTATAATCATAGACTTGGGGTCAAGTGAGTCAGGGTCGTTTGTGGACATTTCTACACAAAGTCATCTAACACCATACTAAGCATAGCTTGAACTATGGGAACCAGATGACCGATAGAATATTAATAAATGTTATTTAGTAAATACATACCTAGTACCTTTACAATTGAACACCCAGACACAACAAACATCTATGTTCATCATACAAATGTTTGTTTTCGGTGGGGATCGAACCCAGCGCCTACAACGCACAAGGTAGGGTTACAATGAACTGAGCTGTGACGGCTGAAAATAAGGACGCTCTTACGCTCTTGTAATATCAAATGGAGTATAGGTAAAGTTGTGTGGACAGAGAGAGCGAGTCCCTCGGGACGGGCAAGCGAGCCGAGTCCCGCTGGCGAACTGACGAGCGCCGCGACGAGCGCAGGGACGAGCGCCGGGACGAGCGCCGGGACGAGCGCCGCGAGCGCCGGGAGCCGCGCTCAGACCGACGGACCAAGTCGCCGGAGAAGGAGACCAAGAAGCCAGAGATAAAGAAGATGCCCTTTATCGGTAGGACCATTACTGTTTCAAGCTTCGAGGAAAAATATACTATGCTTTGTGATACGCTGCAGATAAGTCTAAAAATCAATGAAATCGTGTCACTCTAAGCTTTAAAAGAAATGCGAAAAATTTATCTGCTTGCTTTCCTGTTTTCTAATTAAATTTATCTGACCTGACATATATTATTAATAACATCCTTCTTCAAATTAATAAATAGTAATAATAACTAACGTGGCAATACTGGCTGACAGAAACATTAAATACTTAGCTCAGAGTAATGCCTAAGTGCCTTTTTAATCTATTTATTATCTGTAAAGTGTTCTTACAAAGAACAACGACCATGTCGGTTATGAAACGTTTATAAACGAGAGAAGAATTAGCTTCATGCGCTTGATGGTAAGATCTTGTGATACACGTAATAGTATATTTTTCCTCGTACTATTTACTAGCTTCCCTACCTACGTTTGCTGTAATAATATTTGCATTTCTGTGTAAGCTGTTATTTCATTCCGAGTCATAATCTATTACATTTTAAACTTTAATTCGTTTAGTCTTGATTGAGTAGCTCTGATCTATAATACCAAATATTTTATAAGTTGTTTACTAGCTTTGCCAGCTGTATAAAGCATTTTTTTCATTTACCTACTTCAGTAGCTTTTTTATTATAAGATAGGCGCTTGAGCCACGCCGCTGCCGTGAGGCCTGACTATAGCATCAATAGATTGCTACTAGCGATTAGCGGAGTACCTTATGGAGACAGCTTATGAGCTTACTAGCTTCATTTCTATGAAAAATGTTTATAACCTGATGAAATAAAGAAAGGAATATAAAATGGCGCCGATAAATCATTACCTCTCACTTGAACACTATGTGTACGAGTGAGAGGTCATAAATAGCGGCTCAATCACATATTAGGTGCGCGAGTACGATGAATCATTGGATTATCGGCGCCATTTTAGATTCGTTTATTAAATCAAGTTATGCAACAGGCGTACTGCACGTTAAACCAGCTTTTGTGATACCGTGAAGCTTATAAAGAAACAAATATTTTATGATTTTGGTCTCGTTAAAATTTATGACCAGTCTGAATTAGTAGGGTTTCGTAGCAAAATAACGAAATCCGTTTTGGTGTTGTACTATCGATCAAACTTTCAGTAGCTCTGTTGTGGTCCGAACCGAGTTCTAAATACATAGATTAAACAACGTTAGCGTATTCAGACCGGCCTTAAAGTTTGACGCGCCCCGCTAAAAATGCAATAATAAGACCACTTTCACCTGACGCGACGCAGCCATTGGGATACCCTACGATGAATTTCCTGGACCCATCGATTATTAAGGTTCGTTTCTCCCTTGAGGGTCGTGTCACATCTTTAAATGCTTATTTTTATTTTAAACACTAACGTAAAATCAAAAAGAAACTAAAGATCGAAATATTCGCATGAAACACACATTAAGCCCTAATCATCTTTATATATTTTGATAGAAATTTATATTGGCATATGCGAATAATTCGAAAAAATTAGACTACCTAACTTTAAAGTAGTATGTAGGTGAGTTTAGTGTAAACAACTAGAGAAGATATCGACTAGATTTACTCAGCTATAGTTAGCAAGTTTGTCAGGCTCCAGACTAACCTTATTGAATTTATCTTCTAGGTAAGATGCCAGTATATAAACAGCTAGCTAAAAGCGCAAAGTCGGAAGAGGTGAAGAAGGAAGAGGAAAAGAAGAAGGAAGAGGAAGGTAGCGCGGAGAAGAAAAAGGCCGAAATAGACGCTGAGATACAGAGAAAGGTGAACTTATTTTATTTTCACTGGTAGAGTTTTTATATAATTATGTATCAAATTTGTTCTATCCATCAAGTTTCGTTATACATCTTTTTTACCTACTAATCGATCCAGCGAATGAAGGTTTGTTAAAAAGTAGGCTTGGCGCTTATAAATCACTAACAATCGCCTACGGCTTCGCTCGCGCGGTATAACAAATATAAAAGGCACTTTCCCTTCCGGGCTTGTGCTTTCTGCTTGTTTAAAAAATAATTTTCTAAATATATCAGTGATGTATCTTATTAATATGAAGGCCAGATCATCATAAACCAAGTGCAATCATAATTGATCCCGCTGTTACGCACGTGAGTGAGCACAAATATTTAAATATTTATGTTTATATGACTTAGACATACAATAGAATTTAAATGTTTATTTGTTGTTCCGCAGGTGGCGGAGTTTAAGGATAAGATAGCAAAAGCGCAACATGACCGAGAGCAACAGTTGGAACATCTGCAGGTGGCGCTGCCTCCGCCTACTCTCTTACAACTACCGCCGTAAGTACCCTGCCTCACAACTACTGACATAAGTACCCTGCTTCACAACCAACTTTGAAATTTTTTTTTCAATACTTTCATCCACCCGCGGCTTCGTTCGCGTGGTGGAGGTAATTTGATCTAATGGTGCCTAGATATAGATCTAGACGCTATGTCATGATCAAAATTAAGGTCATTTTTCTTCCAGGCCTCCAACCCCGATGCCTGCCGGAACTCCGGCGCTGCCGAAAGACTTCCAAGAAGCCTTGGACATCATTTTCCCAACGGACATTCCCCAAGTCACCGAGAAACTCCACCAGGATCTCTTCTCAGCCATGCAGCCTGGCATCTTGGGCTGTCCTCCCTTCATGCAGCCGTTCAACCCTGGCCATCTAGGCCCCCTAGGCCTCATGCAGCCCCCGGGGATGCTAGGCTTCGACTTGAACTCTGGCCTCTTCCCGCAGCCTCAGCTATACGACCAGCACGTTCCGCTTAACATTTCTTCCAAGCAACAACCGCAGCTGAATTTCAATAAGAAAAACACGCGTAATAATAGGAATGATAATAAACAGTATAAGGGTAACGCTAGGAACAACAACCGGCCGGCCACTCCTGCCGGCAAGGGGACGGCGCCGGCGACGCAGAACAACGCTCCTAACGGAGAGGCGGCCGCTAAGAAGAAGGAAGAAATGGACGATCTGGCTATGCTAGGTATTGATGCGTCAGATGTAGGCTCGGGTATGTAAAAAGGTGAACTTCGGCTTGCCTCATTACGTTAGCTATAGAGTTAGATGTTCGAGTCCTAAAGCGCTCTCCGCCTCGTTTCTACCATTTTGACGTGCGTCTGACTTCTCTCTAGGACTCCTCCTATCACGAGTGGTATCTTTTATTTACCATGTTTTATCTTCCTTTGTACTAACGATTTGACTCTTCAATAGTATTTTGATATTCAATTGATTGTTGCAAATGGATTATTCATTAGTTATGGCTTTCTAGTAAATATCTCTCAAGGATAAACGATACTTAAACTATAGCCATTGCTTACCAAAGGGTAAATTCAAAGCAATGTTTAATTTTAAGTATGTTGGTTTGTTTATAAAATTGTAACCGCCTTGTTACATTTAATAATAATAGGTTTCTATCGTTGATATACGATTATCGGGTTAATATTTTTATGACTAAAAATATAGAATTTTGTTTTATTTTATGTATAATCGACTACCTCGGTAGAATGTTATTTAGACAAATCATTATATTTTTAGTATTGACTAAAATTAAAATACCTTACCCTAAGAGTCGGTGCAGATCAAGCAGAAAGAAGTTGCTTACGTCCGCTCTGTCTGAAATACTCTGAATGTGGCTAGTATAAGCTATCAAAGCATTTATCATATTAATAACCGACCAATAATGAATAACTGATTCAACCTGGTTTTATTATTTATGACGAGTTATGTTTTATTTTATTATTAGCTGTCATGGGATTTAATAGTCGTTTTTTTTCTATATAGATTGAAATTTCTAAATTTAAATTGTACAAAACTATTATTCACCTATTTCTCTGGTTTGGACGCAACGCCCGTCGTCAGCGCCATAGAAACTGTTACTCTTACTGTGGGACGACTCTTGTTTATA
The DNA here is from genome assembly GCA_947095575.1 of Electrophaes corylata. Taxonomy (NCBI): domain Eukaryota; kingdom Metazoa; phylum Arthropoda; class Insecta; order Lepidoptera; family Geometridae; genus Electrophaes; species Electrophaes corylata. The sequence continues at coordinate 592,365 of OX352704.1, forward strand.
ACTTTAATTCAAAGATACATGTAGTTGAGTAATTTCGCTAAGATTCTAATCTGGGTGCTCCAATCACTGCATCCTTACCTATAGATCCAAACAAAAAGGAAGATGGTAAAATATATGTAAGATGCGTATGTAGATTATGTTTTTACCGTATGCTTATCAAAGCAATACTGTCGTACCGATCGATCTGCATGGAATTGGTTCAAAGAGTATCATTTTATGATGAAACTTGTAACTATATAAAGTAATGTACCCTTTATTATAAGTGATCTTGATAATAAATGTCGTGGAACCTAAAAATGTGTTTTATTGACAGCTTTTGCCATCGAAATATGTAGTACATTTTTTTTTAATGCTAGATAATTTTATTGTAGACATTTTCTAATTCTTCTGAGTAGGTTTGTAATTCGGACCTCGGCCTTGGAAGACGGTGTACCTGCGTATCTCAATCAGGTAGAAGACGTTATAGAGAAAAACGAGAATGTATGAAGACTTAGTAAGAAAGCAAATGAAGTAAGAGGTATATCAGGATCGTAGCAAGTGGAAATCCGTGGTCTCTACCTATATACCTTCATGGGAAACAGGCGTGATTTATGTATGTAGGTTGGTACTTGTACACCTACTGTTATGCTGGATGGCTTAGTAATAATAGATAGAAAATTTAAAGGCATAATATGTAAAAATAAGTTATGACATCCCTACCTATAGGTACTTACTAAAAAGTGGGATATCAAAAGAATATAAATTATATTATTTCACGATTCATTTTGTAAGAGCTGTTATCGAAGCAAACGTGGGTGATTTGTTATGGAATGAAGAAACGTGACGTTACCGCGATAACGGGTATCATCTCACGAGGCCCGCAACAGGATTCAAACAGATTTAACATTAATTTACTAAAGAAAATAGTTCTGACTGCTTCATCGTGCAACCTCGTAAGCGGCTTTGTAGACTTTCTGTTATCCTAAGGTAATTTATCCTTCCTCCTTACTGTCGAAATATCAACAAGTTCTAGGGAAACGCCCTTATGGGCGGACATTACGTATGTCATAATATTACTTTAGTGTAATTGGGTTTTAGGGCTTAAGGTAGCTTTAATTTTAGGTACTTAGGTTCCTACTCGTTGGGGACACGTTGACTCCTAATGGAAATTTCCCAACTCCACTAGGAGATAATATTATTATCCTGGTAGGCAGTATAACACACACCGCCCAGTTGCCTGAAAATACCATTCTAAGCATACAATATATTTATTTACCTAGTGTATGTAAGTACTGCGAGGCTTGTTATTGTTTTATCATAATTATCTCGATGGTTTTATCGCTGTTATATTCTCCAGTAGAGTTACCATTGCATCGCTCAGTCCGGAGCAAGCAACGGTAAGAGGTGTTGCGTCATACGAACTCGTGCGGTAAGTCATGGGTTATAATAGTGTTTTGAAAGTGAGATTTAAATTAAAATTATGAGATAAACGTGAAGTTTTTTGCTGAAAGTTTCAGAATTTAATTAGCATATTGCGCGATTTATCTTTGGTAAAGTCTTGACGAATATAGGTATGTTCGACGAATATAGGTAGGTACCTAATATTTAATGTTCGCAGAGTCAAACATCTGGTTGTAAGAATATTTCTTTGCTTTGACGTAGTACTTAAGAGGTGCAATTGCCTGTTCTGTGCCCTAATTCGTAACTTTCTTTTATACAACCCATCGACGGAACAAGCAGATCGCCTGCCTGATGTTATGTGGTTACCATATCCTATGACAAAGCAATGTCTTGCGGTAACGTTCGTTAAGAACGTGCCTTACGATGTACTGCACAGCGTTCATCAACCTGCGTTTATTATGAGTCATGAGTGACCTACGGTGCAATACTTACTTCGTTATAGGCGATGGTAACCACTCAACGTCAGGTGGGTCATCTGCTTGCTCCATCAGCAAGTTGTATAAAAAATATGTGCTTTTATCTCAATTCTAGGATAAATAATGTCAGCAGACAAAGTATTCCACTCCCGGTCCGAAGGTATCCCCTCCGAGGGAGTGAGGGACCAGTACGCAGACGGCAAAGCAGCTCGAGCTTGGAACAAGTTTATAGGAGATAGCAACCAGAGGACACAAAACTACAAGGACTTTTTGATTGGTTTACTGAAAAAGCATGGTTGCAAGAAAGTTCTCGACACCGCTTGTGGTACCGGGTAAGCAAGCACTGTATCTATAATTCTTATACCTTCTGCCAAGTCCGAGTAATAGACTATGGGCTAGGCTTCGGCAGCCTAGGCCATAGTTTATGCAATGCATTATAAGAGTAGTGTGTGTAGCCATGTGCATTGTCGAAAACAGTCTTTTACTCTGGGCATACCTACATAAACATATGCAAGGTGGCAGCGCTAACCTGGTGGACAATACCCAAAGACAACCAGCAATGCTAAATGTAATAAACTGGGGAAGGCTGCAAAATTATCACAAGGCGTACTACCACACATGCAGGCATTTACGAAGAGCAAGTTCTTGATGAGAAACGACAAGCCCTTCAGTATCTGCGGGCCTCTCTTATCTCACCTATAATTCTACGAACAGTACCTAGTGGATCAGCAACTCATTCTCTGGCATCGATTCACAGGTGCTGCGTGCGTCAAGGGCATGTACCAATCTAAGGATAGGATACTGGGCTTAGATAGGACCCTACCTTAAGGCGGTGGTACTCGCCAACACCTTGAGGAGTCTGTCCATACTGAGTTGCACTGCCGCCCGTCGCCCGCACAGGGACCCGCGCGCATTCCATTTCATATCGCATTCAAGAAATAATTATTTGTAGCCTAATGAATTATTAGTTCGAACTGCCAATTGTTCACTTTGTGATAAATACTTTGACAGATATTTGTGTGAAAAAAAAATACTAAAAATCAATACCGTTTAGAAGAAATAACCAAATTTAAAATAAAAATTGCTTCACTTTGGATATTTTTTTCATATAGTAATAATATAGTTAGAATTATTTCAATTGTTCAAATTAAAATTTAGTCTTTAATAAGCAATATATATTTTTTTTGGACATGTATACTCACTCATCAAAGAGAAATAACACGGAGAAAACCTCTCGTTGGCGGATACCACCTCCTTAAGACCCAGAATTCAAAATATACAAGCTCTTACTATTTTAATCCTGCTTACCGTTGGGCATTCAAATTTGTGTGTAGGTACCAGACCAATCCTTACTTATAGAGACTTTAATCCTATATTTATTCGCGTTTTAACGCGAAAGTTTCCAAAAAAAAAAAAAACAAAATGTTGATTTAACTGCTGTTGCTCCATCTTGACCCGAGTTGTTCTTCGACTGATAAATTATAATCATAATGTCACCTAAACTTGTATTATCATGTTCATTATCTTTAATTATGAACACATTAAAATCTTTGACCTCACGAAGGCGAACCTAGTTGATTGGTATAGATTACGTAGGGAATAGGTACTAACTACCTACCTACCTAGGTTCCTATTTTAGTGCGACCGCGCTATCATTACCGGTGGTGTATTGCCCCTTTGATTTCGGTTTAATTTAGGACCATACATTCAAATATTTCCATTATAAGACTTATAAGGCTTGTGACTTATAATGTGCATTGTATTCGGATCCTTTCTGTTTCCAGGATCGACTCGATGATGCTGGTGGACGAAGGCTTCGAGCTGGTGTCTGTGGATGCTTCCGACAAGATGTTGAAGCACGCTCTCAAAGCCCGATGGGAAAAGAGAAAAAATCCCAAATATGATGAATGGGGCAAGTCTCTTATAATAATTAATTTAGTACCTTCTTACCCAAATAAACACATAGGTACCGAGATAAATTTGTACTGTACAAAAATATTTTATGCAGATAATGCAAAGGCCTTGACGCAAAAGTCGAACCGGCACTTCTCGCTCATCAAACCTACGAGTTCTCATAAATTAAATACCTAGTATAGGTAGGTCTCCATCATCATCATCATCATTGGCAGCTTGTTCTAACCCACTGCTGGGCATAAGCCTCCTCCCTCAGACGCCACTCATTACGCCTAACCTTATGCGAATCAGTTTCACATTGATTGTTTCCGTTTTAGTGATCGAAGAAGCCAACTGGGAGACCCTTCCCCGCGACATCGACTCCTTCCAGCCCGATACTCAGTTTGACGCCGTCATCTGTCTAGGAAACTCCTTCGCCCATCTCCTGGACGAGTATGGCGACCTTAGAGTGCAAAAGATGTGCTTAGAAAATTTTGCAAAGTGCTTGAAACCTGGCGGCCTACTATTCATTGACCATAGGAATTATGATGCGATGATAGACAGCGGTGCCACACCCGGACATTCCATTTACTATAATGTGAGTATGATACAAAATCCAATTCAGTTTATATTTATTTATTTAGTGAACATGAAATGTAAGAAAACAAACAATAAGTGAACACTTGAAACTGCATAAAGTGAAAACTGTGACGCGCTACCAGCACCCAACTTTTAGTAAAGAAGCAGCTTCACAACTTCACATTGTAAGAGTAAGTAGGTATTAGTAAGTCTAAGAGTAGTGTGTGTAAGGGTGCGGGTGCGAGAGTTCTCTTGAAACCGAGCCCGCAAGACACAGAAGACATTGAATGAAACAGTGTCTTTAGTTAGAGAGTATTGTTTCTTCGCGATATTTTCCATCTTCGTCGGATTAGGCACGTACTATCATCGCATATATTTAACTAAAACAGGTGGTGTAGGTAGGTACCTATAGTTTATCAGAATGCGTAGGTAAGTAGGTATATAGGTACCTAAGTATATCTATGGTATGGTATTCTAGGTGTAGGTAAGTATAGGTATATACCTACCTAGCTGACCACTTAAACCAGATTTCATCAGTTTAAGTTCACTTAAATAGTAAACACTGATAAAGTTTATGCTTTTAATCACTACTGCTTGCTACTGCCCACTAAACAACCTGCTTATCATTTTTGATATCAGAATGTTCACTGAGCTAGGATATCTTCTTGTTTTGTCGTCTGAAACTGTAAAATATATGAAGTCATCTCAGAAGGTCAATAAAAGTCACTGATGAAATATAATTATGTGGAGGCGGGGTAAACAATTTGTACCTACTTACCTACCTAGAGATTTTGTGCAGTACCTATGATATATCCTACTAGATAAGTAAATGAGAATGTTTGGATGTTTGTAGCTTGATGACGCCCTAACACAGAATTGCGCCCTAACCACTGATCTGATTTGGATGAAGCTCGGCGTTATATGGACTCACATTATGCTTAGGTTACTTTTATCCCTAAAAAATAACAGAAACCGAGTAAAATAACCTAGCAAGCCTTGGGAAAAATGCCATAAATTTAGATTATAACAAAGTTTCTAAGTAATGTTAGCAAAATTACCTCCACTATACCGGCAAAGCCGCTGGCAGCTGCTAGTGTACCTATTTATTTATTTACACATTATACTAAGAGTAAATACTCTAAATTGTTATTATAGAATACAAAAATATTACACCAACCATCTAATTTCTAGGTAGGTACCTAAGTAGAGTAGAGTAACAAAAGAAACCATTCTGAAACTCGCCACGCTGCGGATATCAAATCCGCACCTTTCGATGTCGACAGCGCGCCACAGAGGCTGTCAAACCTTAATAAATTTCTTCGCATTTTTTCAGTGCAAATACCCAGTTGATATCAAAACTTCAGTGCTGGTGGTACGAGGGAAGCCAGAGCTGATAGCGTTAGACTACCTCATCGACACCACGAGCGATGGAGAAATCAATGAGGCGAGGTAAGGAATCAGAATAAATTATCAGTTTTTTTTATTCTGCAGCAAACGTCTCCAAGAATGTCCCTCATTGTCTCATTGCTTAATGTCCAGTAGTGGAATAACTCAGGTTGAGGACGTACTAAGGCCTTGAGTGTAGAGTCTTCACCTATCTGTGATTAGTGGTGCTCGCATCGATTAATTACCTCGCAGGTAACGCTCTTTAGGAACGTGCCCTACGTACCGGAACACGGTAACGCTGCTTGATGGCAGAAATTGGCATAAACTAGGCTTTGGCAATACTTTCACTAACCTTCTGATCCTACGTTCGTGGGTCCAAATCCGATCGTGCACCAATGGGTTTTTCTGTTTGAAAAATGTATGTGCGCAACGCCAGTGGTCTCAAACGGTGAAGGAAAACATTGTGAGGAAACCAGCCATTCTAGCAGCGGCAATGAGCTTGCAACTTGTCATGCATGAAGTAAGTACTAGCCACTGCAAAATGTGGGTAGGTACGTACCAAATGTAGTTACTATCTGGACGTACCTCTGACTATCCCCCTTAGATATCCTCGAAAAATCTCGTGTAGGTAAGAACTTGGTACTAAGAGATCTGAGAGGATATCTACTGTGCTAGGGGATTAAGGTGATGCTTTTTATTTATTTTTAATGACATAGGTAGGTAGGTACCAAACATCTATGATCGCACAAATTAATTATCAAACTCACACTCTATACCGTTGTAGACAGAGCTATTACCAACTGGCCTGTGAGGCCTATCAATTGTTTGCTATCCTTGCTACTATAACAACGTATTAAACTTATTTTCCAGTGAATTTCGTCTTTGCTACTACCCTCACAAGCTGGACAAGTTCACGCAGATGTTAGATGACGCTTTTGACAACCGCGCCACCCACAGCATCTACGCAGACTTCCAGCCGCTGCAGCAGGTGCCGGTTCCAGGGTTCTATATCCACGTTATGCAGAAAGCCATGTAAATAGATTAAGCTTAGGTACCTACTTAAACTATTCTTGATAGTCAAACAAAACGTACAGAATAGGCAAGTAGGTACCTATCTATTGTTTACCTATATTTACCTTATTCTTTACATATATATTACTTCGTACCTACCTATGTATTTGACGAGCGATGTGGCGTGAGAGGCGAATGTCCGCCTGCGGCGCAGGAGGTTGCGGGTTCGATTCCCGCCTTGGAATAATTGTTTGTACGATCTCCAAATATTGATTCCGGGTGTTCTGGGTATTTTCTATGTACCTATAATAAAAAAAATCTATACATGTAATGTGTTATTAAGTATATCAGTCATCTAGTATCCATAAAACAAGCTCTACTTAGCTTGAGGCTAGATGAAATTGTGTGGATTGTCATGCATTATTAAAAAAAATCTTATTATTATTATTAGATGGAAACACTATTGGGTGTTTTCTATTCATGCTGATACTCCGAAGAGAACTGACCAAACTCTAGCCAGAAATTTCAAAAAGTAATCACCATATAAGTACACATTAGAATCACAGGAATCAACTATTAGAAATGTTACAAAAAGTCGGCGAACTATCGTATTTTGATATCACCGTTTTAAAAAATAAAAAAACAAGCTTAGTCCTAATCTTTGGTCAAAGAATTTGTAAGCACAAAATGCTCCTCAAGCTAAGGCAGGACTTGGGAGAATGTCTGCAGGATGCAAACTGGGTTTGGTTTTTGGCATGGGAAATAGACTCAATGGCGTAGCTAGGTGGACAAGGGCCCCGGTGCTTAGAGAAAGAATCGGGGGCCCTCAGCCCCCTTTCCATGTAGCTTTATAATATTAATATTACTTCTTATTAATATCACTTATAATATTGGCCTTCAAAAAGTTAATAAACTTTTTAAAGTTAATTTTTTTTCTCTTTTTCTTTTATGTTCATCTCTTTTCAAAGCTTAGGTTAGAGGGCCCCTGGTGCACTGCACCACCTGGCTCTACGATAGCTACGCCACTGAATAGAATATTCACAGGTCTATGTTCCATATTAACTACCTATAAGTGTTTTATTCTTATACAATTATATTACATCCACTCCAAACTGTGTGTGTGGTATCTGGCTGTGATAATATACATTTTGTTCAGTTTAAAGTCTCCAATTTTTAAGCAGGAAAAGAGGATTGTTATGGAGCTCTAAATTAAGATTTTTTTGATATAAGGTGTGGAATAAACTTTTATTTACTTATATACCTAATGGTTTTTTTATGCATTCACAGTAATTTTCTAATTTATTTATAATAAAGTAAGTCATCATTATCATCAACCTAAGGAAGTCCACTGCTTGACAGACTGCAAATCTGCTTTATGTAAAGCGGAAATGCATGGTCTTGTCATATATTTCTGTGGGGATAGATTTCAGGCCTCCTCCCAGCACGGATTTTCCCCAAACTTTACATTGTCCTTAGTTCTTGGGTGGGGAGCTTCCTACCCATCAACGGTTCTATGCTATATGGCATGCCCGCCCATTGCTACTTCAAGCTGCTAATTCAGATAGAGCTTCAGAGGGCCATGTTTTTATGGATTTTCCTGCTGCATGTTTTTTTCCATCTTGAAAGTTCAAGAATGGTTTTCTCCATAGTCCGTTATGATAATAATATGTTTGCAATAAAATTTTAAATTTGATGAAAGGAATAATTTATTTTTTAAGAAATTATAATGATAACATTCTTACTTTAGAAAAGGAGCCTTATTGATAAGAATTAAATCTAAAACTAATAGCTATGAGGTCTATGAGCCAACAATGATATTGTTGATGGGAATGTGTATCAGCTTGACGAAGAATCCAATGAAGCCCATGATGCAGAATCCAATAGCAGTTGCAATAGCGATCTTTTGGAATTCTGAAACAGTAGTAGTTAGCAGTGTGAGAATGTCTTTTGCACTAAAAAATACACAAATTTTAATAAAACAATATATGCTAGTGCGCGAACAATACCTGCTGTTTCTTTATAAACTGTAGGAAGTAGGTAGGTACCTTTCGTTGCGAATGTGAAAGGCAGGTTGTAATGTTCACCTTTTAGTTTTCATATGAATTTAAGTAAATACTAAATATTTTATAGTTATCTACGAAAACGTGACCGGGCAGATACTTGGTTCAGAATGTGGAGGAACTAAATTACCAACACTGCTGTTTAAAGTTATTTTAAGATAAACAATGCAAGTAAAAACGGAATATATATGGTACGTATCTAGGTACAATAAATTACACAAAATTACCTTTTCTGTCAGGTTTGGTGCATCTTCTGACCAATCTGATGGAGTCCTTGGCGAACTGCTTACCAGGCTCGACGAATTTAGCGATTTGATCCATTTTTCTGGAATTAGGACAAGGGCGGGTTATTTCTTTTTTTCGATCACGAGCTTCAAGCTCTTTTCGGCATTGGATATTACACACATGCAAATTATTTACTACACATTACAAGTTATAGGTGATTAAGACTTACATTTTACGATTTTATTCACGCAAGCAGCAAACACACTTAAAAATAGGGAGTTCAATCACAAACTGACACAAATCGCAAAACTTGACAAAACGTCAGGCCACGTCTTGAAAATCATGGCACGTCATCGTCAGTGTGACCAGATTTAAATTGACCAAATCTACTGTAACATGTCGATACCTACCAATACCATTTTCATTACATTTACAACCGCTCTTGTGGTAGATATCGATGAAGCCTAGCGTATGCGTACGATATGAAAACGTCTGCCCGAAAGAAACTGCAAAGTCTGCCTACCGTAATCTCAAACATTGATTACCTCTATACTAACTCATCTTATTTCTAATATTTCATTCCCAACACGTGGGAATGTACAACCGTGGATTTGATGTATATTTTCTGCGTAGATCTGCCTGAGTTTTCCATGGCTGTGGTTTCCTAAGTCGTTTATTCCTTGGTTGTACATTAACCGGACGGTCTCTTAGATTCGAGGAATAAAAAGTAAACAAACAGTACCTACCTAGTTTTTAATCACAGAGTACTTTTTTAAAGACTGTTTTTAATCTGCTTTTGCAAGCCAGGAGAGAAGAATTTTTATAAATCAGTACCTACCTATCATTTTCTTTTACTAATTTCAGATTTAAGCTTCCTTAGTGTAAACAGTGAAAATAAAATCAGCCTTCTCCTCATTTCAAAGTTGAGCGGTTTTTATTACTTCGTAGGTCTACGAATTTCAATCAACATGTATGCAGTGGAAAAGAAATTCGAGATAGAAATGAAGCTAAGGAAGGTTTGTATTCGCCACCAGTTTTGCTTTCGTTCGTCTCCAATGCCTATTGGGCACAAAATGTGTTTAAGTCGTGTATTGCGTGAATAATGCAGATAACTTGTAATGTATATAGACACACGTATTGCTTATTTTACTTACCTAAGTACTTTTAACTTTAAGGTGGAAAGTATTTTTGCCCAAAAAAATAGGTGACCTTAAACTGATTTGATTTTAATTATTTATCAGGAAATGACGAACATTCAAGAGCTCAAAGCAGCTGCAAACCGTAGCTCAGCTCTGGCTAGCGATGTGTGTAATGTGTTGGGGGCGTGTGAACAACGTCTGCAGCAGCTAGAGACAGCCGTGCTGCCGCTGTACGGAGACACTGCCAGGCTTCAGCATATCCATCAAAGTTTGTACTTAATTGATAGACAATTTCAGAAGTTACTATTCACTCTTTTATTAAAGGTACTCATTGAAAAACTCGCCTCTGATGCTGTATAGATTTTCTACAATGGATGCAAAGGCCTCTTTACTTTACTCTACTATAGCAATGTGAGCGTCACTGCTTGGCGCTAGAAATCTATACCAATTATAGAATCATTGTTCTGACAGACTGGGATATAGGCAACATACAGCTTAAACCACTGGTCATACGAAACTTGAAAATTTCAAAGTATATTTGTCTGGGTACGTAGAGGTGTACTAAGAAAGGAATTCCCAAAATTCAACCTCTAAATGTGTACAGCTGAGGTTGAAGTTTGTATGAAAATAGCTTCACACGGATGAAGTCATGCACATTTTGCTAATGATAGCATATAATCAGTATATTGGTGTGTCAATAAGGGTGTAGTAGTAGATAAGTATGAAATTACATCCTCCCAGAATGAATAAGGGTCATACAAAGACAATTATAAAGAATTAAAAGTCAACATATAGCAATATTTATAAAACAAAATATTTACAGATATGGAGAGAACAGTAACAGCTTTAGACCATGTGATAAACTACTACATGGTAACCAGAGAGTTAGCCGATCTCATTCAAACAGGGCCTCATACCTCATCAACAGACTCCTTGAACATCTATCTTGAAGTAAGTGTCATATTCTCCATCAATTTCCATTTGCTGGTTTATTCCCCATCAGCTTAGTAAAAAATAGGCTTCACAACTTTAATCACCAGGCATGGTAGACATCCCCTCAGATCTCTACCAAGTGGCATTGACTCAAGATTATTTGAGAATGTCTAATGGGGGTAATCAGAGGTACATCTAAATATTACGTTTGGCACATACCATACCCACATTTGTAGTTGTTGGATTCCATATGTGACAGGCTGCAAACCCATTGCCAAGGGAAAAAGTCCATTCTTTCATGACTTGATTCGAACCCATAACCTCACCACACCGCAGAAGACTGCACCGTTCCCACTAAACCATTAGTGCAATCACAGCTCATGCTGCTTAGCTATATAACCTTAAGGAGGTGGTATCCGCCAACGAGAGGTTTTCTCCGTGTTATTTCTCTTTGATGAGTGAGTATAAATGTCCAAAAAAAATATATATTGCTTATTAAAGACAAAATTTTAATTTGAACAATTGAAATAATTCTAACTATATTATTACTATATGAAAAAAATATCCAAAGTGAAGCAATTTTTATTTTAAATTTGGTTATTTCTTCTAAACGGTATTGATTTTTAGTATTTTTTTTTCACACAAATATCTGTCAAAGTATTTATCACAAAGTGAACAATTGGCAGTTCGAACTAATAATTCATTAGGCTACAAATAATTATTTCTTGAATGCGATATGAAATGGAATGCGCGCGGGTCCCTGTGCGGGCGACGGGCGGCAGTGCAACTCAGTATGGACAGACTCCTCAAGGTCGTTGGCGAGTACCACCGCCTTAATCTATAACGTGGTTCAGAAAAACTGCCAAGTATCCTCGTTTTTTTTTGTATACCTTTTAAAAGTAGTTCTAATTCGTTTTTATTAATACTGATTTTCAGGCCTTGGATAAGCTAGCTGAAGCACAGAATTACTTCAACAAAAACAACCCACAAAGTGTTGAATTGGAAAATATTGTAAGTATCTTGAGATTTTTAAACATTATTTAAAAGATGTAACTTTAAACTGGTCTTATAAGAATTTGGTGCAGATCTGATGAATATGTTTGGCGTGATGAGCAGAATGAATAAATAAATAATTGTGTTCATTTTTACACATCATCTAGCCCCAAACTAAGCATAGGTTGTACTATGGATGGGAACCAGTTGGCTCATAGAATACTTATATACGGTTTTTGTATACTTAGAATACAATATAACACACTCCGTAAAATGCAGTAAATTGCTCAATTTTAGATTTCTTAAAAAAAATGTTCTCAAGGTCTACTGTCCGCAGAACTACTAGTTGTCATAATTTCAGAATCAACTGTACAACAAAGGAGTAACTAACCTGGAGACGGCGTTTGAGGAACTCCTCAACCGCAACACAAGGCCACTTACGCCAACCATGCTTATGGACATGATTGCCTTGGAAGATGGTATGTTGATCCTACCCTCACTTTTCTAGTTTTCAGGTAAACATTAGAAACCCATTGCCCATCTAATAGCGACTATAAATCGTAAAAAAGTGATCCATAGAAGGATAAATCAGGCTTGTAAATTGACCAAAACTTGACGATACTGACATGATTCTCTTTTTATTTTCATCAATAACTGCTTGCTGTATAAAAAGTGGTTGTGGTGGAAAAACCCTAAAGGTCGAATCACACGATCAATCATTATGCGGGTCCGTGCTGGTCATGTCTACTGTGATTCTTTAAGATGATATCATACAGTTCGCGCCGAACGCGGGGAAACAATCCAATTATAGAATCGTTGTATGAAATCCTACCAAAATGCGATAAATGGACTGATTTGTAGGTACATAAAAAATTTAATTAATAAACTACTCGTTCCAGATTCGAGCGTGGAGAGTGTAAGTGTAAGCGGCAGTTGTGTGTCGTCCACTGGCCTTGAGTGTATGCGAGTGGCAGCCGGGTGGCTCAGTGCGGCCGGGCGAGCGCCTGCGCAAGCGTTACTGCAGGCCAGGTGAGTGTCAGTGCGTCGTCCACTGGCCTCGAGTGTAAACTAGTGTACGAGTGTCGGCAGTTAGGAAAACGTTTTCATTCAATCATGCCTAAATGAGTTTGATAGGATGAGGGGCTTCCTAAAGGATAATAAGCTTCCTCCAAATGTGCTAAAAATAAAATATGTCCCCTCTAGGCTTAGATCTAACCTCTTACCCCACCAGCTTGAATTTGTCCAAACAGTCCGTACTGGTTACTCTAGAAGCTAGAGTAACCAGTAGCCAGGCTAGAGTAACCTTGTCATAAACATAAACAAGGTGTTATATTGTACAGGGCGCCGCCGGCCAAGCAGTCACTACAGGCGTTCAAGGACTTTCTACGTTCGCGATCCATGCAGGCTTCGCCGCTGATGGTAAGAACAACATCGCGCTGACAGAAAGAGCGAGTCTTGGAGTAAACGTGGAGCAACCGTCGACTAAACGTTATCAGCTGGTCAACAACTGCTAAAATGTAACGATTATGGAAGGGACAATACGTTGTCGGGTGGTCAAGAACTAATAAGACGTGATGATGATAGGTGGGATAAAACGTTGTCGGGTGGTCGAGAACTGGTAAGATGTAACAATGATGGGTGAGACAAAACGTTGTCGGGTGGTCGAGAACTGGTAAGATGTGACAGTGATGGGTGAGACAAAACGTTGTCGGGTGATCGAGAACTCGCAACCTTGACGGACTGGTAAACTGGGGGAGACGTTAGGTAAAACAATATTTTCATGGTCCATCTTACAAATTTACATGCAGCATACTGAATTTTACTGTTTAAGGTTAAACAAGTCGGTACGTTGTCCATACAAACGCTGTAAGTGTTTAATGTCTGCTATTTATGAACGTGCGTCCGAAGTTAAGTTTGATACTGAATTATCTTGCCGTTATCTAGGTACGTTACCCTATATTCTACAGTAAAATCAGATTACCTTGAAAGTTACAAGCGTTACAAGATTTAGTACTAATTCTTTCGACGCTTGTAACTTTCAAGGTAATCTGATTTTACCGTAGAATATAGGGTAACGTACCTAGATAACGGCAAGATAATTCAGTATCAAACTTAACTTCGGACGCACGTTAATAAATAGTAGACCTTAAACACTTACAGCGTTTGTATGGACAACGTACCGACTTGTTTAACCTTAAAGAAATTTAATCACGTTTAATTACACAAATAGAAGTGATTTATTAGACAATATAATTATTAATATTTACAACCTTACAGAAAGCCAAACACATACTCAATCGGTCAGACAGCACTAACAAAAGAACAAGCAAACTGCAAAAAGTGTAAGTTACATTTTTATATACAAACTACAGGTCCTTAAAGAGTACCTAGGTTGTTAAAAAACTACCTTAAAAGTTATTTCTCCTTAGTGTGTGGTGATTTTTTTGTGCAAAAAATATTGTATCTTGTATGAAACTAGCTGTGTTCTTGTTACAGGATTGAGAAACGTGCCAACAAAATAATGTTAAAAGCGTCTCAGACGTTGGAACAATCCACTGGTTTGGCTATTGGACCGCGGAGATCTGTCGTCGAGTCATGTAAGTTTATCCTACTACTAGAGTGTTCTTGACTGCGGTTGCGCGTCAAAGAAACGAGGACAGGCAAGAAACTTCCTGTTTCTAGCATATTTTACAAATTGTTCTTTTAATAATAGTATATTATAATTTAGAAACTTTTCGTTAATACATTTTTTGGATTTACTATTCGACAGACACATCAGTGTACGAATAAATAAATATTTTCTGAAAATTCATGCATCGTTATCTAAGCCCAAACTAAACAATGTTAAAAGCTGTTGAATTATTTTTTAATTTTTATTGGTATAATTGTCAGATTCAGAGGACGCGACTGAAGCTATGGACGAGTGGGAATGTGAGGTAGCCGGTACGTTAGCGCATGCCTTGTGTCGCATCGCGAGGCATGAACAAAGGCAGCTGCTAGGGCTAGTGCCGCTCCAACGGCTCCCCGCCCTGTTGTCCGCTGTTATGAAGGATTGCTTCGCTCTTCTGGCTGCCGATGTCGAGGTACATGAGGCTTCATGTTTTTCAAACATTCAAAATCCTTATCTGTGCATACATTGATGCCGATCGATATGTACAAAATTTTGAATCCAGTTAAAACGCGGGATAGATGAGAAACGATTACAACTGAAACGAATGCTTCATCAACTAAAAATAATAACTGTGATCCGTCGTTTTTGTGTACGTAATTGTTTTTCTGTTAATTATACGAACGACTGCGTCGATCGATCCGACTACACGGTTCCCACGGCTCACTAAAGTGTCACAGGTCTCAAAGCTCCGTCGGTAAAGGCTCCGCCTGCTACGCCGCGCCATAGCCTGGGCGAGATGCGCATCTTAATCTTCTTTTATTTGAATTCACTAGATTGTAAACATTACTATTAGTGTGCTGTCTTTTGAACTTCTGCTGTATATTATGTTCGTGGGATGGTTGCTATTGAACATGTTTTCTGTCTTGTCTCCCTGGGGCTTCATTACTTACATTATTATTAATTTGCTAAAGTATCATATAAAAAATCGGTAGGAACCAAGTCGTAAGTTTGTTGACTGTTCCTCTAGGCTCAGTCGCGAAGAATCTAGCTTTCAGACGTTTCAAGATGATCCCTGCGGATGTTACTGAATAAGATTTTTAAGACGAGGAGGAACCATTTGGGGTGTGGTAGGAGATGATGTGTGTTGTACGTGCAGCGCGCGTGTGCGGCGACGCGTCGTGCGGCGGCGCGGTGCGGCGGCGCGGCGGCGGCGGGCGGCGGCTGGGCGCTGTGCGCGCGCCTGCTGCGCCTGCAGCCCGAGCTCGAGCGCGCGCTCGCGCCCGCGCACCCCAAGCCCTACGCCGACATACTTGCTACCTGTCAACGAGAGGTATCTATTTACGTTCATTATAAATATTCATGAGTGGCAGGAATCTACCTTGATCGGCGAGTTCGATTGCGCTCCGGCGAGCACCTCCTGAAGTCGCATTCTCACTTTTAAATTAATCAGCACCCGACTGCCGAAAAGCTGATTAACTAGGATAAATAATTCAACGTTCTAAAAGAGGGTGGTTAGTGATGTTGTCGTGTGTGGTACAGTGCGTGCGTGCGCTGGAGGAGTGGGTGGACGGCGTGCGTGCGGACAGCGCGGCGGGCGCAGTGGACGGCACCGTGCACCAGCTGGCGGCCGCAGCGCTGGCGCACCTGCACGCGCTGCTCGCACATATACACACTATAGGTAACGTACAGTGCATGTGTGCGCTGGAGGAGTGGGTGTATACACACCACAGGTAACAACGTTTTACCACTCCGACAGAATTTTACCCCACATCCCGTCACTAAGTCTTAACAGTTTATGACCACCACGTCTCACCAATTTTTGCCTAAAACGCCGACATCCTTTTGCCTCACCTATCGTATCTGCGTCTCACCAATTTTTGATCACCACGCCGGCAACGTTTCACCCCACCTATTATTTTCAAGTCACGACGTCTTACTAGTGTTTGGCCACTATTCCGATGATATTTTGCCCTACCAACACCACTACGTCTCACGAAGTTTCTATTATTATATTTATTATACACGCCTAACCTAACGTACTGTTGCCGATCCCTAAGGTAGTCCGCGATTAACTTAAGCACCCCTGGTGCAAACCCCAAAACGCTTAACTTCGTAAGAAGAACGTCATTATTGACTCTGTCGAAGGCTTTACGGAAGTCAAAGTAGAGAATATCAACCTGTTTTCCGCGGTCCATGCTAGCTGATATGTAGTCAACGACAGATAGCAGGTTCGTCTTAACGGACCTCTTTTTCCTAAAGCCATGTTGCTCATTGCATAGGTACTGCTCCACTTGCTTGTAAATTTCCTTGTGAAGTATACGCTCGAAGACCTTTGCAGGTGATGAGATTTGCAGGCTAAGGTCATAAGTAACGATGTCTCACTAGTGTTCAACCACTACTCTGATAACGTTTTGCCTTACCGACATCACTGTGTCTCACCATTTTTTGACTACCACGCCGGCAACGTTTTGCCCCACCTATCGTTACAAGTCACGACGACTCACCAGACTTGCCACTACTCTGATAATGTTTTACACCACCTGTCGTCACTACGTCTCACTAATATTTGGTCACCACACCGGCAACGTTTTGGCCCACCTATCGTCATGACACATGTCACAAGTCACAACATCTCACCAGTAGGCCGATTCGGTGCTTTACACCGAAACTTATTGAGCTTATTTACAGTTTCTACGTTATTATAAACTGATGTATTCAGTTAGACTACCTACTCAAACAATACGCTTTATTGAAATATCAACTGGGTGTTCTAATTACTGCCGTAAACTTCGGGTGGATAAAGTACCCCGTAATACTATTTTTTTTCTATAGAACCTGTTGGTTGTTGGCCTTTTGCTTCTATTGTAGATGATTTATGCAGCGTCAAGGGTGAATTTTCACTCATACGCCTATTAGGGGACGCTGTAGTGCCTGGGACAGGGTTCTAGGTGGAGTATGAGGTGGCTTTGCCATCCTCACAGCTTAGTCGGCCTAATCCACGATACGTGAAAGAACACAAAAAAAAACTCATACATTTTGGCCAAGTTTTTAGTTTGTACATTTTATTGAACTTTTTTATAGTAACTTATTTTCATTTCGCATAAACATTGCTTTTTTGTGTGTAACTGTATCTGACAACCGATGTGGTGCGGCGGGCGAACGTCCGCCTGCGACGCAGGAGGTTGCGGGTTCGATTCCCGCCTTGGGATGAATGTTTGTACGATCTGCAAATATTTATCCCGGGTGTTCTGGGTATATTCTATGTATAATAAAAAATATCGATGTATGTATTGTATTAAGTATATCAGTCATCTTGTACCCATAACACAAGCTCTGCTTAGCTTGGAGCTAGATGATGCTGTGTGGATTGTCCAGCATTATTATTATTATGTGTGTATCAGGACCTGCGCTCGCACAGGAGCCGTCGTACAGCCGGGCTCTCAGTCAGCTCTCAGGCTCGCACGACAGAGACGCGGTCATCTTAGCTGTTTATATGCGTGAGTTCACTATTTTATTAAATTTCTTCCATAATTTGAAGTAAAACTTCTTTACGCACGCATGACTTGGGGAGTAAGCTGGTGAATGCGTGACGAGAGCGTTACGAAAAGTGTGATCGGGCGAGACGAACGAAAGTTGAGAGGGAGATATAAGTTAGTGAAGATAGAAAGAGAGAGAGTTACGTTTCGTATATTACTGTAGGGGCAAGAGAATGGTGCACACATTTTATTTCTATCTTTCTCTCATAGCCAGTTACGTTTCATATATTAAAGAGGTTTTACTTCAGTCGTGTGGTCTAAAGCACACTAGTTTTTTTTATTACACTAGTGTAGTTTTACTTAAATCATTGCTCACCCAGCCACTCACTGTGGTATTTTTTGTTTTATCCAGGCCTGACACCTCAGTCGGTAGTAGCTCTGCCTTCTGCACTGCAGGTTGTAGGTTCGGTCCCCACCAAAGATAAACATTTTTGTGATGGCCATAAATATTTATTCTGTTTGGATGTTAGATAGTAATCTGCATAATTATGTATTTACAAAAAAGTATTCTATCGTTTATACGGTCCCCATAGTACAAGCTTTGCTTTGCTAGTTGAATTGCCCCTAATATTTATTTTATTTATGAGGCGGGTTTAATACCTAGGTGTAATATTTTCCAGGTAAAGTGTTAGCTCAACTGAACCTCGCGCTTCGAAATAAAAGCGAGCAGTACCCAGACGCATTGAAGGCGATATTCCTACTGAACAACACTCTCTACTTACTTCAGGCAAGTTCATTCATCATCATCAACAACAACCTGTAGAAATCCAGTGCTGGACATAGGCCTCCCCCATATCAAATATGGGCCATATGTTTCCAGGAAAAACGATTGTATGCCTTTTCAGGCTAAGGACTCACGAAGCGGTTTTCACCCGTGCCCGCTGCGGTTGCGGGCCCGCAGCCTTTGTAGAATACAGATATTTATGTAAAAAATTAAAGCACATTTCACGACGCGTTTTACGCCCGCGGCGTGTGCGATTGTTTGCGGGTCCCGCTGCACCGGCGGTCATCTTGTACCGGCGGGCGCGGGTTGCGGTCCCGCAGCCGCGCGTTCTGCGGTCGGTTGGCGGGCGGTTGCGCGTGGACTTCTTGCAACCGCCCGTCTTGCGATTATCAACCGCCAAGTCTATTCACTCTTCTCTTGAAGACATCCAAATCATACGTGATCGGAAAAACAGATTATTAATATAATTCTTTATTATAAATCTCGTAGTACGGATAGGAGGTATGTCTACCATGAATGAGTGTCTCCTTTCCGTAGGTCTGATCTGGTTCGATGATCGATTGTTGATAATGGAACTAATTGGGGAAGTTCCAAAAAAGGTATACTTCGAAATGTAGTCAAACTACAGGCTAAATTTCGAAGAATCCATACTTAAACAAGTAGGTATATTTTATACAATTTATTGCTGAAACCTACCTGATGCTAAGCGGTATCACCTTAATATAGCATTGATGGTACGCACGTTAGAAACATTCCCTACGATGCATTGCTCTGCTTGTATGAACCTGAGGCCTTGTCATCATCCTGCCTGTAATGTGCCATGTCACAGGCAGGAATCGCAGATGATCACTGCGGATATTACTGAATGCTTTTTGACTTTGACTTTGAATAGGTATAGGCTAGTACCTCCCCGGACGAGCCCTTTACTAAGAGCTCTACTAACCACTATAGCTGGGAACTTTACTGTGACGCTGAAGACTCGGAAATCTTTGTTACTCTTGTATATATTTGCAGGGTCTCCAACGCGGCGGCTTGTTAGATGTGCTAGCTCTAGCGGAACCGGAATGTGAGAAGAATTACCGCGACATGATACAAGAGCACAAAAACGCTTATTTACAAAGGCAAGTATTTCAGATCAACACTGTACGTCTATTCAGTCTCTTTACCAGTTTTATTATTAAGTAAGTTCGTACGAACTTTTAAAAAGAAAGAAAAAATACTTTAGTCTCCATGCACAGTAGATAACCCCTCCGATCTCTTAGTTTTTTTAATACCATTTGCTGATGGACCAAGCATATGGCCCACCTGATGTTAAGTGGTTACTATAGCCTATAACAAAGCATTGTCTTGTAGGTCACGTTAGTTAGGAACGTGCGCTACAATACACTGCTCTGCGTCCATCAACCTGAGGCATACAGGTGTTAGCCTCGTGTGCCTGTAATTACACCGGCACCCACACCCTTCAAACCGGAACACGCTGCGCTGCTTGGTGACAGGAATAGGCATGGTGGTAGTGCTTCCCCGGACGAGCCCTTCACTAAGAGCTCTACATTTACATTGGTACATTTGGTATATACCCACGGGAGGTTGCGGGTTCGATTCCCGCCTTGGGATAAATATTTGTACGATCTGCGAATATTTATTCCGGGTATTCTGGGTATTTTCTAAATAAATATATGTATGTATGTAATGTATTGTATTAAGTATATCAGTCATCTAGTACCCATAACACAAGCTCTGCTTAGCTTGGGGCTAGATGATGCTGTGTGGATTGTCCAGCATTATTATTATTATATTTTACACCAGATGTTATAAAATATTTTTTTTTGCAGTTGGAATAAAATATTATCGTATCTCGTGTTGGACGAGACCCTGCCTGCTAAGCTGCGGGACAAAGACAGGCAGATGCTGAAGGATAAGTTTGCGGTAAGCCTCCGCACCATTTTATGTCTGTGAGCACTGTTCCGTGTTCCGACAACCGTTGGGGAATAAAGGTTCTCGAATGGCGACCACGAACCGGAAGACGAAGCGTAGGACGTCCTCCTACCCGATGGACTGACGACATTAGATAGATAGATAGATAGATAGATAACACTTTATTGTACACAAGGATACATTATACATCTAGGCGTAAACAAATAAAGTACAATTGGCGGCCTTATCGCTGAAAGCGATTTCTTCCAGGCAACCTTAGCACGGAAAGTAATTAAATACAATAGTAATGGACGGCGGTGCACAAGTGTGGTAAATAGAAATGCTTACATAAAAACTGCTAAATAAAGATAATCTAACAATAATAATCCTAAATAATAACTAAACTAAAAGAAAATCCTAATACTTATATAAAATTGAATATACTACACATACATACATACATACTATACATTGTTAGGTTGGCGGGAAGTCGATGGATGGGAAGGGCTCAGAATCGTTCTTCCTGGAAACGTGTGGGGGAGGCCTATGTCCCAGCTGTGGACTTCTATAGGCTGATGATGATGATGATGATGAGCACTGTTCTGATTTAAAGGATTTCTTTAATAACATTCGCTGATGGAACAAGAGAATGCCACCACCTGTTACGATTATATAGCAACGCTTTGCCTTATAGGTCACATTAGAAACGTGCCCTATGATGTACTGTGGTATACAAGTGTTAAGCTTCATGTGCCTGTAATTACACCGGCACCCACGCCCTTTAAACCGGATGACAGCAAGCTGCTTGACGGCTGCAATAGGCGCAGTAGTAGTACTTCCCCGGACGAGCCCTTTACTAAGAGCTCTACTACTAAGTATCACAGGCACATGAGACCTAACGTCTCAGCGATGGAAGCAGTTCCACCTAGAACACGTCCTCGGTGCACGTGAATTGTTACACGGAGAGGTAACCGCTCAACATTATTATTACTTTGTAAAAGGATCATACAAAAAAACGGTAGGAACCAAGCCGTAAGTTTCTTGCCGGTTCTTCTAGGCGTGGTCGCGAGGAACTGGCGCTTAGATTCACCTAGATTTAAGACGTTTCAAGATGATCCCTGCGGATATTACTGAATAAATGATTTTTGACTTTGACTTTGACTTTGATTAGATGGGTCATCTGTTAGTTCTATTTTTTCTTATAAACAAACCTAATTTGTGGCTACTGCTGGGATTTCGAGTTAAATTTTGCAGGTTGTATTTTTATAGTATTAGAGGTAAGTGTATTATTATACATTATATCCAGGTGTACTTTCACAGCAGCGGTCTGGGATTTTTTATTTCAGTTTATTCAATATATAGATAGATATAGCATCACAACTATAATCCAGGCACGGTCGATATCCTTTCAGATTAGTACAAAGCACCCACTCTAGATTCTACGAGGATGTTTAAGGGGATAATCGACATCGGGATAACGACGACCGCTGTGGCGCGGCGAGCGAATGTCCGCCTGCGACGCAGGGGTAGCGGGTTCGATTCCTGCCTTGGGATAAATGTTTGTACGATCTGCAAATACTTATTCCAGGTGATCTGGGTATTTTCTATGTATAATAAAAAATATCTATGTATGTAATATATTGTATTAAGTATATCAATCATCTAGTACCCATAACACAAGCTCTGCTTAGCTTGGGGCTAGATGATGCTGTGTAGATTGTCCAGCATTATAAAAAAAAAAAAAAAAAACAGATGTACGTCCAGATAGCTCATTTGGTACATACCTACATTTTGCAGTAGCTAGTTGCAAGGCCATCGCCGCTGCTAGAATACTAAGTGGTTTCCTCTCGATGTTTTCCTTCATTGTTCGAGAGCAGTGGCACTGGCTATAAGGTTTTAGCAAAGTGCATGTTGCATGTTGCATGTTGCAGTCGTTCAACCGCGAGTGGGAGGAGTGCAGTCGCGTGCAGCGGCGCTACAGCGTGCCCGACGCGGAGCTGCGCGAGGCGCTGAAGCGAGACAACAAGCAGGCGCTCGTGCCGCGCTACTCGCACTTCCACAACCTGTGCGCGTCGCTGCCCTTCTCCAAGAACATCGACAAATACGTCAAGTACACGCCCGTGCAGGTGACGTCACACACCCGCACACCCACCCTCACACCCCCACACACCCCCACACTCCCCTCCACTTATCTTTCTTCTTTAATGCCTTACCCCCGAATTAAAAAAAAATTAAGCACGTCTCAAGTAGTGATTTTTAACAGTTTGCAATGAAAATCTGTTAAAAATTCGTCACTTAGACGTGCTTAAATCTGAGATGCTATTGAGTATTCGGGACTTAGTGCTTTTGCTGGTGTACGTGTGTGCTTATGTGGGTAATAAAGAAAAAAAAATCCTACTAATATTATATACGCGACAGTTTGTAAGTATGGATGGATGTTTGTTACTCTTTCACGCTCCAGTAGAACGATTTGGATGAAATTTGAAATAAACACAGATTATAAATTGCATTAACATATAGGCTACTTTTTATCCTGATGAATAACGGGAACGGGAAAAAACTGCCACGCGGGCGAAGCTGCGAGCGGCGGCTAGTTGTCTATAAACAACAAAACTTTCACATTTTTTTTTAGTAGGTTAACGGATACAATTTGTTTTTCAGATTGCTACACAACTTGACGGGTATTTCGATGAGGCTGCCTAGATAAAGAAGATTATTTAAGATTCTTGTAAACTAGTTTAGGTACGATTATGTTATGATAGTTAGGTTAGTTCTAGACATTATGTACATAAGTCATAATTAAGCATATTAAAAATTATATTATCAATCCTGTGTTTTTACTTTTTTATACTACTTGGTGACGTAATAAAAGGTTGTGCACGCGCTTTACGATTCAACTGACAAGCCTCGTGCCTGTAATTTCATTGTAATTTGATGACCACTCTAAAGTCATGGAGTTATATTAGTTATAGTTATTAACTTTGATACTAGACGCTAAGTAGTTAGACTTATCATACAGAACTAACAACGTCTACATAAAACAGAACATGTAGACCAGCCTAGGAACTCCTTAAGAACTGGCACGACTGAGCTGTAAGGCATACAGCTCAGTTAGTTAGTAGCTCTGCACTGTAGGCTGTGGGTTCGATCCCCACCGAGGACAAACATTTGTGCGATAAACGTAAGTATATGTTTGTTCTCTGTCTGGGTGTTATATGGTTTTCTAGGCACGTACTTACTACATAACTTATATCAGTTATCTGGTTCCCTTAGTCCAAGCTTTGCTTAGTTTAGGGCTAGATATTGCGTAAAAAAAAACAAGTATTTATTATAAGATATTTATTAGAAGGTGGCTAATAAGATATATTGTATTAATATCAAATTAAGTAAGTAGGTGGTACTTACCTACTAAGAAGCACATAGTAGAAGAGCTAGGCCCAGGCAGGCACATAGGACATGGATTTGACTTGAGATCAAAGTCCAAAAGGTAAGATGTACCTACACTAAACTTCGACCGTTCGCCTAAAACCGAGGTCTCGCTATGTTTTTGCGATTGACTCCGAGAGATGTAAATTATAAAAAAATAAAGAGAATATTAAAACTTTTGAAACAGAAACACTTCAAATCCGATCTAAGCTGAACTACGAAGCCAAGAATAGTCTTCTTGATAACCGATATTTTCATAAAAGTTTGGTGTACTTACATAAATCAGACGTGTTAGAAGTTAGAATGCCCTTTTTCATATAAAAGTTTAGTGAAACTTTAACTATAAGATGTATCACAAAAATGGGGAAACAAACCATGAAACTAATCGAACGCTTTAATTCCTATGATATTTTTTAGAACTTCAAGACTGTTCAGTAAAAATAATACAAAAACCCTCCCTCAGGTCACCTACACCGTAGGTACACGCACCGAACACATTTCACGGGCCAGTTAGCAGCGTAATGCAAACCCGAAAGTTATTGAATAGGAAATCAGGGATCCAATAAAAAGCTGTCAAACCCAAAATTCGGGACACACCGCACATGGGACACGACAGGTGACTCGGATGTACGACACCTTGCTATGTAGGTACCTAATCTCTGCCCATTCTACCGAGTGCCATTATACGCATGGTAGGTTATGTAGGTAGGTACCTATGTAGGTAAGAAAGTACGTTGATACCACT
Source organism: Electrophaes corylata (assembly GCA_947095575.1). Lineage (NCBI taxonomy): Eukaryota > Metazoa > Arthropoda > Insecta > Lepidoptera > Geometridae > Electrophaes > Electrophaes corylata. The sequence goes on from OX352704.1 coordinate 617,396, forward strand.
TGCCGTTCTTTTCACTTGCTTGAGCTTTGCCGTTTTTCCTATGTGATCAATTCAGCTCTGTCTGATAAGATAAAACAGGTCGGGTCGCAGGTCTTATTTGTTAGGAACGTAACCTACGATAAACAACCCTGCGTCCATCAACCTGAGGCATACAGGTGGACTTTAGCAAGGGGTTTAAGTGTTAATGCGTCAAGCGACAATGCCCTATGTTGGACTGGTTCAAATAATTAATTAACAGTTAGGTTCACTTTAAAACACTTATCTGAAACGAACTCATAATATCTTAAATGTTTTGTTTCGTTGAGTGGGGTGAACTTTGCTCCATAGCTTTGGCAGACCGGAAACCGGAAAGGGGTTTTTGTTGAGTAATCACCGCCCGACCCTCTTATTACGATACCTAACTCACAACACGTTTGCGACAAACGTCAATGAATTATCACCGCTGTCAAAGCCATGCATAATTTTTTTAAGGACCTACTAAAAAGTGGAGTGGAGTTTACGGTTTAACAGCAATAGATTCTCTTTTATACGACTGTTGCAAATTAGTTAGAGCACGTCATTCGACAAACAATTTTGCCAATGTCAAGTGGCGGATAGATTAGTTTTTAGTAAATTTGAGCCAGTAAAAAAAGTAAAGTCGCTGTCATTGGTTTTCAAAAATAGATGACGTTTTTTTGAAAACAAGGGTAACATTTTTGTTCATTGGTTTCGTTCACATCAGGATGCCTAACACTTTCATTTCAACAGTTTATAAAAAAGTACTCTGTGATTTCAACTGTTCACACTTGTGCTGAGAACTCAAGTAATAATGATGACCACCTTTCATCCGTTTCTCTTCTGCAATGTCATAGTCTGTTATTCGACCGTAAATTTTTGCTAGAGTCAAGTGAAATAATATACTTTACTATACGTAGAAAAAGTTATGATAAAATATGTAGATATAAGGTAGATAGGTTAAATATTAGATGTAAAATATTTGTAAATGAAATGAAATGAAATTTATTTGCTTGAAATGTGGTACATGGAGAACTTATATTATTATATCTAGCTTATTAGACCCACACATTTCCCACAATTACTTCCGTTATAAAAAATATCAGTGAAATAATTGAAAAAGTTCCTAATCAACCTGCTGGGGCAATCTTAGAGTTCTTGTCATTATTCTAGAGGCCACTTCTTTTTTTGAAATGCAAGTGACAAAGACAAATAAATACGTATTCTCATCATAAATTCTAATTTATGGAACGAAGAGTTACTACCTATCATCACATTCCGACTTTTACGTGAAAATGGAATAAGCGCCCACAGAAATTAGTACGACTGGAACAGAAACACAATTTCCAATGGAACTATTCACGCCAGTCCCAGTTCTAGTTTTCTTTACCTTTTGTCTGTCTGTACAAAGCAGAAAATAGGCTGCAGTCACGTTGAATGCCGGTCGCCACCGGCGCCGGCCGACCGGCCTGCTTTCACCTATTTTTGCATTTACATCCCCCACTTTCCCGCGATTTTATTAATAATGTGGTTGTCGCTGTAACTTTCTCCATCTCAGTTTTAACCTCTACCACATATAAAAGAAGAAGATCTTATTAGCTCCTATATATGCTAGAACTTCTACTAGGTATTTGACTTCTACCTACTTTCTAACTCAACAACGCACAACAATTAAATTTATTTCATGTTGATCATAGACTATGGGCCGAGACGCCCAGTAAAAATACATACCTACCCCTCGGTCTGCTTTTCACATGATCGCCGGCCCTGTAAACCCAATCAGGAATCTGTCGAAATGTCCGTCCATCGGACCGACGGACAGGCCGGACGGACGCTGCGTAAGAACGCCATTCTTTTTCGCGTTCCCGCGTCAATTGGCTACACTCGACGTCTGAATTGGTGCCGACTGCCGATATGCAAATAGAAGCACGTGGGAAGTCTCGCCACGTTCTGCTGACTTAGCTGAAGTGGAGGGTTCACAGCTACTTTTATGTATGAATTTTTTGAACTGTTTTATTTTTAAATTTGAATCTACTTCCATACCTACTCACAAATACATCAGCTTTACCCGTGCGAATGCTTTGATGTGGTACATTTATTGTTGGTGGTTGGTGTTTGATGTGGTCCGCTATTATGTTTTTCAAAATAATAAAAAAAATTGTATCACGACTTTAAACCCCAAGCACGGTAGATATCCCATCAGATATTTTAGTACCAAGTACCTACGCACGATTCATCGAGGATGTCTTAAGGGGGTAGTCAGAGGTACGTCCAGATATTATATTTGGCAAGTACCCACATTTTACAGTAGTTGGTGTTCCATGCGTGACAAGTTTCAAGCCCATCGCTGCTGCTAGAATACTAACTGGTTTCCTCGCGATCTTTTCCTTCATTGGAATTTTTAGAAAAATCCATTGGTGCACAACTGGATTCGAACCCACCACCTTAGGATCAGAAGATGGGGCACTACTACCGGCACTAATAACATCGGAGCGACTTAGCGTCTTCTCATCTCAAGGTCGTGGGTTCGAATACAGTCGTGCACGAATGGATTTTTCTATTCGAAAAATGTACCTATGTGCGTCACGTATGAAATACCAACTACAAGTGTGTAAGTACTTCTAACTAAAAAAATCTAGAGTCAGTGCTACTTTGCACTAAAAGATCTCAGGGAATGTCTACCGTGTATTGGGATTACAATCGTGAGTAAAGTCGTGTGTGTTAAGTTCATCAGTAAAGGAAACATAACGTGTAACTTAAATAAGGTGGTTGATGAAAGTCTTAACTTAGTTATTACTTAGTTACAATGTTTCTCTTTACCACTTTATCAAAGTTTTATAGAAAAACTTTACACGAAACTCTGCTAGTTATTAGGTGAGCTTAGTCACTAGTTAGGTCGGGGCAAAGTTTAAGCTCTTTGCGGAAAGTGATAAAACACTTTTAAATTTTAAGCTCTATTTACAGTTCGAAACTACTGGCAAAGCATTCACGGCGTAGCTACCTTCTTTTAAACCGACTTCAAAGGAGGAGGTTCTTAGTTCGACTGCACGTACGTGTTCTGATGTATCTTTTGCCCCTCCGATTGCTCTCAGTTGTGGTCTGATATTGAACGTTTTTTGTATTATATACTGCAGGTTGCGTTTGTTAGGAACATGCTCTACGACGCACTACTTGGCGTCCATCAACCTGAGGCATACAAGTGCCTCTATGTGTAAGTGTATTCAGTAACGGCTGTTTCATAATGTGTTTTATTTTTAGTTGTGCTTCTTTAAGTTGACGACCGATGTGGCGCGGCGCCGGCGGGCGAATGTCCGTTTGTGACGCAGGAGATTGCGGGTGAGCCATCTAGACCCATAGGTCTAGATGGCTAATATGCTTAGCTAATAAGCTTAACACAAGCTCTGCTTAGCCTGGATCTAGGTGATGCTGTGTGGATTGTCCAACAGTCCAGAGTTATTATTATCACTCAGCATTAGTATTACTAAAGTGCTTGTCTACCTGTTATTTTCTTGTGTGGACTCGACCATGATAAAACACGTTTCTGAATAAATGGAATGTATTATACTTTTATTACAATTTAAACACATCCCCAGACGGAGTGACACGTCTTCGGTACGTTTATTGCTTCAAGAAGTTTGCTACGCCGTCCCCGAGGACGACAGATGGTAACGCAACCTTCAAAGGCTCTACTCTGACACTTTATCCTCTATGGACTAGAATTTTTAAATTCTTCACGAAAGTGCTTTAAAAAGAATAAAAGTTTGCAACTTTATCAACTTTTGATGCTTCAGTTTTAGTCTTCTTCTTCATATTACGTGTCAAATACATTGCCACCTTCACTCCGTCATCATTGGCTATAGGAACACTATTTAGCAGGTGGTAAGACATAAGTTTCACATGTTATGGGTACAATTAGTACATCTATGCAAATTGTGTGGAGGGAGGTACTTAATATAGGTATTATTTGACGTTGTATAACATGAACTAATATACCCTACTTTAGGGTCAACACATTACCCATTTATGTAAGTAGCAGCGCTCTTGCGCAAAAATAATTACTACTATTTCTGCTGCAAACCAGTAATACTCGCATTTCTGTATTCCGGTTTGAAGGGTGTGGGTGCCGGTTAAATTACAGGCACATGAAGCAACATCTGTATACATCACCTCAGGTTGATAAACGCAGGATAGTGTATCGTACACGATTCTAACGTGCCTGACCTGTGAGAAAATGCTTTGTGATGATGGTTACCACTTAACATCAGGTGGGTCATATCTGTTGTATGCTGATGTGGTTTCATCAGCATGTTGTTTTAAAAAGCTATACCCTGGCTTTTAAATCATAACTGTAGGAATAGAATCACCAGATTAACAATTTCTAACAATTGCATTGCTATTGCACTGGTCTAGTGGGAGTAGGTAACCCCGCCGTCTGGCCGTGGGATCAAATTCGGCCGTGCACTAATGGATATTTCTATCGTAAAATTTGTATGAGGAAATCAGTTAGTATCCTAGCAGCGGCGATAGGCTTGCAACCTGACACATATGTAGTATTTGAACGTACCTCTGACTACCCTCATCAGACATCCTCAAAAAATCTTGAGTTGGTACTTTGTACTAAGAGATTTGAGAGGATATCTACCGTGCCTGGCGTGAAAGTGAAAGTCGTTAGCCTATTTCTGTTGTTTTGTTTCCATTACTATAACTACAAGTAACAAATATGTAGGTATACACCAATATTCGGCACCAGAATGTGTGAATAGTAATCCACATAAGTTCCGACACCGTATGAAACTGTCACCGTTTAATTTCTCAAGAGGACGATCTGAAATTCGACAAATTTGTCCCCCTGTCGTGTTCCAGCGTCCCGCGGGAGCCGTTGGTGCAGCTGCTGATTGACTGGATACGTGAAGACACCCTGAGGATATGTCCGATTGGAAGGCAGTTTGTATTAGGTTGCGTGAGGGCTGACCCCTCTTACCATAAATTCAAGTTTCACCCTATTTGATTCAATTCTTAAAATCAACGAACTGGTGATAAGTTTTCCAGTCAAACATCATTTACTGGGTAAGTTCGTTTGACGATGAATAAGTGAATATTTAACAAAACACCATCTAGCCCCAAACTTATAGTTAAGCTATGGTAACCAGATAGTAATAATAATGCTAGACAATCCACGCATCATCTAGCCTCAATTTTTATTATGCATAGGAAATACCCAGAACACCCGGAATAAATATTTGCAGATCGTACAACATTTATCCCAAGGTGGGAATCGAACTCGCAACCTCCTGCGTCGCAGGTGGACATTCACCTGCCGTGCCACATTGGTTACATCGATCGGATAATTGATATTATACTTTTTTGTATATACATACTCCGAATACAATATAACACCCATACACAGAACAAAATATATCTACGTTCATCACGCTATAGGTACGTTTTCTCGGTTCAAACCCACAACATACAGCACAGAAGACAGAGCTACTACCACAGAACACATTATATCTTACCGGCTATTACCAACTAAGCTGTAAGTTTTCAGAGCAAACAATCTTGTACAGTTAAAATAGAGCTCCTAAAACCTTACATTTCTCCAACAAAACGTTGGAAAATGCCATAAATTTTCCACAACAAGGATTTTAGTTTGTGGACATTAGAAAATGGCAGCTGGAAGGATACATCATCGGTTTTGAGGAACAAGGAAGAGGCGGGGCATCAGGTAATGTAGCCGCTTGTACTTGCTCCTGTAGTCTTGTGACAAGATCTGAATCTTCGGTGTAGTAGGTAGGTAAGTCTTTACGTAATAATCTTAGTAAGTTTTTACTAAGATTATTACGCTCCTTGACAATACGGACCTAGTACCGTGAGAAGACTCAAAAAAAAAAAGCCTTTTGAGTCTAGTATTATTATTATTATTACCTATATATTCTTAAAATAATAATATATGATAACAATTCAAGACAACGTAAAATTACTTATTAGCCTACATTGTGGCTAGATTGTAATTATATTAGAGTACATTCACCATGGCAGATGGTGTACGCTAAATGATAAAAAAAAAAATTTACTTCTTTTTTATGAATTAGCGTAGGTACACCATCTGTCACTAATCAGCCTGCTCATCGTTGTGACTACTGTAAGCACTCCTAAATATGGAGACTTATGTCCTTATTCAGGCTCATGATGATGAGTCTAAACGTTATATTAATACCTGAAATTCGAAACCCGGATCAGTAACATCGTGTACAATTTATTTTATTTCCATTTGAGCCGGTGTATCTCCTGGCGCACGTCACATCGATAAGTACCTACGCTCAGACGAGCCGGCTATCTATCACGATACTATCTACATCGAATACTGGAAAGGTCGACTGTTTGTTAAAATTATTTAAACTTCTGAACCAATATATGGAAGTGTTTTTTGCAAATGAGTAGAGATGAGAATGTACGCTAAAAATTGACTGTTTGCATTGTACAAATTTATGTAAAAATATTACATTTGACACATATTCATATTTGCAGTTGGTATTCCATATAAATATGTATTTAGGAACAAAGAATAAAACATTTAAGTATTTTTGTATTGGTGCCTTGTTAGAATTTGTGTTAATTTGTAAATAGCAAAGCCACAGATAAGCTAAGCATTTGTGAAAAGTCTTCAATTGACAGGACGAGATGGGTTTTTGGCAATGCAATGGAATGTTAGCACAGGTTGACATAGAGGTATATCTTTATTTTTCAAGAGATAACAAGTAGGCAAAATTTTGTTGCGTTGCAAATTTTCATTTGTGATTGCATGAGTTATTTTTACACAATAATTTTGTAGTAACCAGTTCACACCGATGCAATGGTGTGGTAGACATTGCCATCGCAGTCACAGATGGTCGCTTTGGTTTGCCTTTCATTTACAATGCAGGCAATGTCGCGGACAATACAGTTGGTTGTAACTACGAAGTAATCTGCGGCACAGTGCAATGTGCCGTGCCTGAGCGATGAGTCGATCGAGTAACGAAATAGTGCCCTACATCAAACGCCATGGAGTGCCGCGTACGAGACATCGTGGCCGGAGTGCGGCGTCTGTCACACCAATGGGTTAGGGATGGGTAGCGAAAGCGGAAACATCTTCCCTTAAAACAACTATACACCCATGCCGAAACAGAAAATCAGAGGTATAAACATTCCATATTGAAAACTTATATTACACGGGTATTTATCGCGTATTACCTTTTTTTTTGCCACCGTTTTTTTTTTACCAATCTGCCCGCGACCACGACTATTGCAACATAGTCGAAGCGTCGGGAAAATAAATAAAAAAGGTAATACGCGATAAACACCCGTGTAACATAAGTTTTCAATATGTGTTCCGATCGCGAAAGTTTAAAAAATACTATAAACATTCCATACGGGACAAGTTGCAAGCCCATCGCCACTGCGCTTAGATTCACCTAGATTTAAGACGTTTCAAGATGATCCCTGCGGATATTACTGAATAAATGATTTTTGACTTTGACTTTGACTTTGCTAGAATTCTAACATGTAGAATACGATGTTTTTCTTCGGCGTTTAAGCATTGGCATTACGGCATAGTTTTTTCGAATAGAACAATTAGTTGTTTTTTTTTTAAAGATTTATTCAGTAATATCCGCAGGGGTCCTCTTGAAACGTCTTAACGTCTTAGGTACATGATCAGATTCGAAGGCACGACCGGTTCCTCTCACTACACCATTGGTGCTCTAGACGCAAATTTAGATACGTAGCATACTGAACCCGAATACCCAAAATCTCGGGAATTTTTGCAAAATACCCGAGTGTGCTACGCGCTACGCATGTTCTACGGCGTAGCGCAGCGTAGACTATCGTAGCAATTACTGTTGGTTGCTATAATGTAATTTATATTGTGTGAAGGGCATAGATGATAAAAAAAAAGAAATATCATCACCACTTGAATCCTCAGGCACGGTAGATACCCCTCAGATCTGATTTACTCACAATCGTTTCCTTCCCCGTTTGAGAGCACTGGCATTGGGCATATAAATTGTACTATACATAATTATATTAAATGTTTTAATTCAAATATTTAAAATAATATATACTATGATTTTAAAATACTCTGCCACTCTTCGCTGGGCCAGTTATGGCACCACTAAGGCGGTTACACAACGTTTAAAATTGTAAAAGTTGTTTTATATTATTTAATTATAACCATACCATGCGTGAACCGAAGTATCTTTTAAATATCATTCAAAAATAATTAAAACCCATAAAATAGTGGTAGTTTCAACCCTGGCCGCTATATTTTGCTGATATCAACATTAACATGCCAACTCTCGATCACACTGGCATCTCGATCTATCACGGATGCTGTAGATACTTAGGTTTGTGTGGAAAAATATATTGGTTTATTATAGTAATAATAAATATACCTACTACCGTACCGTATAGTACCGTGATAAAATTATACCAGGAAAAAAAAATGGTATAATATTATTGAAAGTTGCTCGAACACACGTACACAAACATGCAAAGCAAAATCTCCCAAATTGCCGCATAGATCTTCGATCACTTTACTAACTCGATCAAAAAGTAAAAAAAACCGACCAAATGCAAGTCAGACTCGCGCACGAAGGGTTCCGTACCGTTCTATAATAAAAACGGCAAAAAAATCACGTTTGTGTAGTATACTTACCTATCTACGCGCATACTGTGAAAGTACCTCCCTATGATCTAGTTATAAGGAAGCGCCATCTCGGAAATAAACCAGTTGTACATCAGTCACCGCGTTGTTACTTACTCCCTCTAACTATAGGTATTCATACATTACAGTTTGTTGTATGACAGTCCCCTGTATGAGACTGACAGACAGAGGTCTATAGCATAGAAGCTTCTTGAAGGCTTCGCAGGTTCGGAAGAGCGACCTGAGGTTTCCTAGCATTTCTTACGTCGCTATGCCTTTAAATACCAGGGCTACGTGGGCAGCTGGTTATTCTTCGGATAAGCAGCCTCTTCAGACTAAACTGTCTATGACTCCGATGTTGTAATCAAATATCTAAAACAAAACTATCATTGTTAATTAAAATTATCCCAAATTCCTACAGTTATCATAGTCACTGACAGCTTATCTGTACCTCAAATTGTGTTAAACCAATTACAATTTCGTAATTTGAAACTTGAGCAACATTCCATAACTCTAACCCAGTTGGATATGCACCCCAACAAGATTGTCTCCAATCCTACCCAATAACAATAATTACTAAATCACTTATCATCCTATTTAGTCGGGTCCAGCAGCAAAGGCAGTCTCTGGGGTTCATCAATCTCGGTGAACTGTCCGAGCTGTCATAACTCTGGGCTATTTGATTAATTTCAAGACCCCACCGAACTAGCGGGACGGTCTTCCACGGTAGGATGTGCGATAAAGTTAATCTACGGTTATTTGGATAAGTGCTCGCGCCTTGTCTTCCTGAAGAAATTTGCCCGTAGCTGAATTCCAAAAATATGCATGTAGTTATAGTATAATCCATCAATATACAGATTAATTGTATTAACACACTCGTAGACGCGTAAGAGCCTGTTTAGACAACGTGAAAGATTTCGCTCACTGACGATACGAAAGTTGTGAAAATCAATCCTACTTATCCACCAAGTTTCGTCTCTATATTTAGGGCAGCGCTCTATTAACAGCGTTCAAACTTAGAATATAGAAATGATTCAGTATTGATTTTCTCAACGGCGCGGGGGCCGCGCGGTCCCTTCAATTTTTCGTGCCGTCTAAATGCGCCGTAAGTGTGTTTGTTGTTTACACAATATATTAATATTTACCGATCAAAAATCACAAAGGTGCAAGTAGTTGACATTTTGAAGACGGGTGTAGGTACTTTGATACAGATTATATGCATCATACCATTCAACTTTAAATATATTTATAAGTTCGTAAGATATCGTACACTTGAATTGAATTACTTACTGAATATAATGAACGAACATCACTTTTGAAGTTTGTTTGAAATTCAACAACCCCTGTTATTGACTTTGATTTTCGTGAAAGAACAAAATTCAGAGCTTTAAGTAATGGCTCCATAGCATACCTACGCCAAAACTACCAGCAAAAAGCGTACAGACATTACCACTTGAAATAAATATAGGTTGTAATCTGGAATAGGGCATAGCCTACTTTTTATCTCGAAAAAATTACGGAAACGGGAAAAAACTGCCACGCGGGCGAAACTGCGAACGGCCGCTATTTTATGCCGTATACCCTCTATTAACGCCATCTGTTGGCGATGCCGAGTACTACTTCAGTTATTTTATAATGACTACAATCATCAGCACTTATGTACTAGCGTCACCGTGCATCTTTATTTTTACATAGTACCTACCTTTGTAAAAATGTTTACCGCCCAACGAAGTGGGCACGGGTCAGCTAGTTTAATATAAAAAAGGATTTAAGTATTCTATCAACTATCTACTTTTCATAACCAATAGCTTAGTTTGAGAGTGGAAATTAAATATTCGCACTATATTGAAACAGTATAATATGATGTAAACATATCAAACACTACTTTTGCATTGTTTACGAGATACCTTCGAGTGTAATATTAAAAATTCCATATTATTATCTTCTCTCGCAATGGACGGTCGCCTTGGTATAGCAAGCAACTAAGAGGACTTATTGTTTTCGCTAGCTGATTTATCATTCAAGTCGTTAACAAGACGCGTCTTGGACATCTGATCGGCCACAAACCAAAAAGCTATACATATTATATAGTTCTAATATAGATACTTGTACTTTATAATGCTATGTTATATACAATCTGAGTTTTTGGTCATGTTAAAGCCGGCGCCCACGTAATCTTTATCAGTAACCCTACTCAAAAAAACATATAAATAATAAATCTATTTTTTTGTTATTAATAATAACACGAAACTTAATCGATAATATAAGAGCCGATAGTAGTTGCTATATTAGTTTGTCGGCACGAGACACATGGCGTCGGCAGCACAGGTCAACAGGTCAAAGCAAGCGGCACGGCGGCGTTTCGTTTGACTATAAATTCACCTATTAGTCCACGTGGAACTTGACCAATCATATGTCATCGCGAACACCGCCCACGACATAATCTTTCCAATTACATGTTGAGTGAGCGAGATAGACTCTCTATCATGCTCACTCGGCACGTGTAGCGTAGCTCGGCAGTCGGCGCCGGCACATACACCTGTTGGCTGTCGCGCGCGTGAGTTTATGCTTTGCGTAATACCTACAAACTTACGACATGAATACGCAGCATTCTTACAGTTACCTGGAGTTCCTGCACATGGTACGCCTCTACGCTGCCGCTGGTGATAATTTAGTGATAAGTGATAGTGTAATTTATTATCATTATGAAGCAAGGCGCGCATATCAATATCCCGATCATCTGTCGACTCTTAGACGCATGAGCATCTCTGAACCCCAAGTTACCTCAGTGCAAACTACGTGTAAGTACCTACTTACTTTTCTGACGGTCCTAAGCTGATTCTGTGCTGATAGGTAGGTACATTCGTCGCGCGGCGCGGCGGCGGCGGTGGACTGTACTGTAGGTAGTCATGTGCGCGGCCTTACCATGTGCTTAACTCACTTTTGTTAGTCTTTTCGACTATTCGGTTCCGTGCGAAATACTTATCAAATTCAATAACTAAACCAACGACACAAATACGATTAAGTAATAAAAGAATTGGGCGCCGGCTTTAATCTGACCAAAAACTCTCGGTGTATAGTGTTTCAATTCACCACAGAAGGTGTACATTTTAATACTGCAGTACCTATCTTCTCAGTTAAAATAAACGTACACACAGCTAATTCAAACTCACCGTTCACCAAAAAATCATTGGTAAAACATAAACCTTACAAGTATAAAGCTATATTTTGTTGGTAGTACAGGCAAACAAGTAAAACGAAACATTACACTGAACCAAAAGCCTTCTGCTATTTACTCTGTAGTGAAAGTAAATAATAACTGACCGCGTTTGATAAACAAACCGCAGAAGTTTGCAGTGTTCGGTATAATCAGCGACGTTAAAATCGAGTTTATACCCAGAAAGCGATTTGGCACTACCTTTATCAAGAGAGCTGCTAAAACTACTACCATTATTATTAGTAGAGCTCTTTTCTGCCCCCGGCAGTACACCAGATAGTGTGTGTATAAACAGAGCACCGGTGGTCTAGTGAAAGTATTCCCGCCTTCTGATTAAAATCCGGTTCAAATCCGGTGTGCACAATTTATGTGGAATGTGTGTTAAGTGGTGTAGGCGTCGCGTCAGATTCATGGAAGCAAGGCAGTATGTCATAAGGCACGTTCTAACCTGTGACTATTCCTTCTGTTTTTAGGATTACCTTATCCTAAAAAAAAGAGCTTTATGATTACAGCTTTCTTGTGTTTTCGTTAGTTCATAATAAATAAGAAAATAGCGCTAACAGTTTATGTCGTGAACTGTAGAGGAGTTTGCGCTAGACATTGGGAATTACATTAAAGTTTCACCTGCGCCGTGACCGCGACAAAGTGCGGAGTTCTACTGGACAAACTATTTTACAGTTTCCGAATGTTTTTCTCTACATTTAGAGTAGGGTTGTCAAAAATCTGTTTCAAATAGACATCATAACTTAATATTTTTTTATCAAATTATTATTTAATAATAAATATTGACACACATTTACACAACGCCTTCTAGCCCCAAACTAAGCAAAGCTTGTACTAGCAGATAGATTACTTATATTTTTTTTTTGTAAACACATATGCATAGCATTCAGACGCAACTAACATCTATGTCCATCACGAAAATATTGGTTCTCGGCGGGGATCGAACCCACCACCTACAGCGCAGAAGGCAGGGCTACTTTAAACTGAGCTGTGACTGCTGTCACATTTAAATTGATATTTCATATAGTACGAACCTACTCCATAACAGTATGAATTATTTTTCAAACAGTGTTTTCGACACAATCTGGCCAATAGGCCATTTAAAAAAGATTATTTAAATTAGGCGATAAAACAGAACCGAATTCCGTCGAGTATGTCGAACAAGTATGGTTCCCAAATTGAATATTTATACTTGAACCGCCGCCGCGGGCGAGGGTGCGTGCACAATACAGCCTCCTTACAGTAAAGACACTGAACATTTTTTGACCACCCAGAGGCAGCTAAGCTTGCTTTTTAGTGATATTGTTATTTCATAAATTGTGGGTGCATAAGTATTCAAGCTACTGTTCACTGTCGTTTCTTTCATCAGGCGGGATAATTTGAAGTTTTCATTATTTCAAAGTCAATGGGAGACGGTTCATAATTATTATAATAATTGTGTATTGGTGAAATTACATTCATTAGTTTTATTTTATTACCCATATATTATATATGGTATATATTATATACCATAGATATACCATCTAGCCCTAATTGATATATTATATGGTCGTCAATAGTCTATCTTTGGCTTCAATCTCATCTGATATAATATAATATAATAATATAATATGTCTCTTGTCTTAAAGAGTTCCAGATTATAGTGGTCAGAAAAAACAGACGCTGGTAATTATTAAAAACTATTTTCAACTATCACCAAAAATAAAGTTGTAGTAGTAGTTCTTGGAGGTCATGCACGCTAGAAACGTGCCCTATGATGCACAGCCCTGCGTCCTTCAACCTGGGAATTCATCAAGTTGATGGACGAAGATGGATTTTCAGGTGGCGTATAAGAATCTCCGTTACTCTTGGCCTTTAAATAAGTGAATGACACATACTGTTTGATATGTTTATTGTGGCACGTAGCAACTAGTATGTAACCTGTGGTGAGGGTAGATGGAAATCGGCCGCGCAGGTGTTGGTATATTGTTTCGAGAATATTGAATTTTGCTACACTTATTTTACATCTCGAATTAGACGGTATACGTCGTCACGGCGTGGGGGTCTGCACATTTGAATAAAGCTCTGCAGTGCGGCTAGTTTTGACTAAGATAAATTCACCGGTCTTCAAACTAAACCATAGACAGTGTTACCATTAAAAAAAAACGCTGTAATAAAAAAAAATGTTTTACTGTGTATGTGTAATCTTTTTCGTTTGAAGCTTGACACTTGATATTCCATCCTTTTAAGAAATAGATTTAAAGTGTGATTCAGAATTTAATAAGAGTTCCTTGAGTTTGATACTACCAGTGACGGGAACAAAAGGGTGAGTGAAGCGAGCCCATTTAAACCTAGACATGTGTAATAAATGCCTAAATCGCCTGGATCTGCCCTTGATATATTTCTTGACTCCGCTGGGCCTTAGTGAGAACTCGTTACTAAATTGAAAATATCCATGTCATTAGTGACCGATCAATCTTTGATGATCACAAAATCTTATAAAAACTTGAGTAGCTTTTTGCCATCTGTGTTTTGGTGTATATTTTTGAAAACAATTTGTTGAGTCTGTGTGCAAAGTGTGAGCCATAGAATAAGATATTCTTAGGTGTAAGCAATTGTAAAAGTGTAGCTATATCTTGTTTTAAAAAAAGCCATCTATTTTTCAAAATCATCGACAACCCGACTTGACAGAACCCAACTTGAATAAAAACTATTGCAATGAATTCATTTGACACTGGCTAAATTGTCTGTAAAACCACGGATAGAAATCAAGAAAAAACAACTATAATTTCTTTAATTTCCATCATACCATAGTGGTGACCACTTACGTACCATTAGGTACATGAAAAATGAAATGAAAAATAAACTTAATTCTGAGATTCAGGGTTGTAGGCATTTCTTTTTTGGCCGTATAAAGGATTGCTTGAATGAAGTTCCTGATATTTCCCCACTTGAAGCAGGTGGTACTTCCTGGCTAATTAATTGCGTTCTGTCGTTAAGTACGGTAAAAAAGGGTTGGTGAGAAGACGGACAGTCTTGTTGCAACTGAGCCCCGCCAGACAATGATTTATCATGTGCTCTGGCGTACATAGATAAATGTAACCTTTATATTTGCTGTGGCTAGGTTTTTTTATACAACTTGCTAATGGAACAAGCAGATGGCCCACCTGATGTTAAGTGGCTACCATCACCTATAACAAAGGATTGCCTCGTAGGTCACGCTCGTTAGGAACGTCACCTACGATGCATTACTCAGCGTCCATCAAGTTGAGGTATACAGGTGTCAAGCCTCATGTGCCTGTAATTTCACCGACACCCACATCCTTCAAACCGGAACACGCTGCGCTGCTTGGTGGCAGAAATAGGCATGGTGGTAGTACTGCCCCGGACGAGCCCTTCACAAAAAGTTCTACTAACTACTAAGTGCAAAGTTTCTCTCTAAAAGTTGTGTTATTTCCAAATAAGGCAGCGAAAAAAATACCAAGCAAATTTTACTCTAAGTCCAACGAATAATTTAAATACGAAAGTAAGAGACTATTGCGATGTGAGATTTTACTAATGGATTTAATTTGGAATGGATACAATTACCGGCCGGAACTCACGATGAGAGCTTTACTACGAGATTGAATAAGAAATGAGTTAGTGCGTAAGAACCAAGGTTACTGACATAGCTCTCAAAACCAGCAAGTTGAAGTGGCAATGGGCAAGCTACATAGCTACGGCGTCAAAGCCAACGTTTCACGTATGCTTTTATCACGGACGACCGATGTGGCGCGGCGGGCGAATGTCCGCCTGCGACTTAGGAGGTTGCGGGTTTGATTCCCGCCTTGGGATAAATGTTTATACGATCTACAAATATTTATTCTGGGTGTTCTGGGTATGGTCTATGTATAATTAAGAATCTCTATGTATGTAATGTATTGTAATTAAGTATGTCAGTCATCTAGTACCCTCACAAGCTCGGCTTAGCTTGGGGCTATGGTGCTGGATTGTCCAGCATTATTATTATTATCATTATTTTGCAGGACGCTGTAATAACTTACTACTATACACCTCACAGCTTTGGTCGGTCTGATCCACAGGAAAGATATGGGTAATACATGCAGGTTTCCACATGATGTTTTTCTTCACCAGTTGAGCGCACTAGAATTTCGCGTAAACATTTTTCGCATAGAAAAACCCCAAACTTTCAACGATTCAAACCCATTACTTGGAGCCGCAGTAGTATTAAATGACTCTTCCTCTCTCTCTTACGTGCTCTTACTCTTTCTGACCAATAAAAAAAACAGTTATAATAAATGTTTTTCGAATTTATGCTATTAAAATTACTACCTAATTATAACATAGTTTCACTACCATGAATACATATATGTACTATGTTTTACTACTATGTTTTACATTTACATAGTTACTTTTTACCGATAGTTATTCTAACAATGTGTAGCTGACTGTACTTACAAGTTCAAACAGAAAATAACAAAACATGGGGCAACCTCCATGTTTTTACTTATCATTAAAAGAGGCTTACTCTAAGTAAAGGTTGGTTAGTAGGTACAACGCTTAAGATGATAATGATGAATATTTCTTCTGATGCGACTGGCTTGGACAATCAATCTTGCTTGCGTCTTTTATTCAAAGTGTATAACTCTAGGTATTTTACACTTAATTCCATATAAAATATTGTCTTTTTAAATCGTCTGAGAGCAAGCGTACTATAAGGAACAAGGTAAGGTTAAAATAACTTTGTAACTTTTAATAGTGCTAAAAAGCCACTTTTCACGTTATTTCGTCGGGTTCGATTGAGCTCTCGATGGCGTAGTTGGGCGCAGTTATATCATAAGAGCCCTATGCATTTTAGGTGTGCAATGGGTCATTTATGGAGAACACTGTACGATTCTACAATTAAATTCCTAAAAATGCCACTAAACTACCTATTCGGAAATTCAAAGCCTAACTTAAGATAAATCTATTAAGAAATAAAATGTTATTTAGATAAAGAATGTTTTTTAGATAGATTTTTTTAGTTTTTTTTTTATTAATGATAAATCTGCGTGGCCAGGTGTTCCAATCGCTCTACTCATCAGCAGCTAGCATAATTATATTTTTGCAATGTCTGTACTATTCTCTTATTTGAATTCATTAGATTGTAAGCATTAGGTACTATTATTTGGAGCGTAGCGTGTGCTGTCTTTTGAACTTCTGTCGTATATTAAGTTCTTGGTATAATTGCCTTAACTTGTTATCTGATTTGCATCACCTTATCAATTTAGATTGGCACCACACTGGAGCTTCATTATCCTACTAATATTTAAACGCGAAAGTTTGTAAGAATGGATGTATGTATGGATGGATGGATGGATGTTTGTTACTCTTTCACGCTCTAACCAGTAAACCGATTTGGATGAAATTTGGAATAAACATAGATTATAACTTGGATTAACATATAAGCTACTTTTTATCCCGAAAAAATAACGGGAACGGGAAAAAAACTGCTACGCGGGCGAAGTCGCGAGTGGCATAAAACTATAGGTATATCTCGTTTTATGCTCGTCATATCGTGTAAAAGGCACTATGTCTATCGAAAACTAATAAAATTGCCTGTCGCCTTCTAAAAAAGATTTTATGTTTTACTCGTATGTTTGAAGTATTCAAGGGTCCATGTTATAGCTGATCAAGATTACATTTTTTTATACACCAATGAAACAAGAATGTAGCCCACCTGATGTTAAATGGTTACCATAGCATATAATAAAAGCATCGCTTCGCAGGTCACGTTCGTTTAGTACGGTTCCTACGATGGACTGCTCCGCGTCCATCAACCTAAGGCATATGGTGTTCAGCCTCAAGTGCCTGTATCTTTACCGACACCCACACTCTTCATACCTGCTGCGCTGCTTGGCGGCAGAAATAGGCATGGTGATAGTACTTCCCCGGACGAGCCCTTAGTAAGAGCTCTACTACTGAAAACTTCCTTAGTAGTAAAGCTCTTAGTGAAAGGCTCCTCCGAGGAAGTACTACCACCATGCCTATTTCTGCCGCCAAACAGCTTGCTGTGATCCGGCTGGTTGTGGGTGCTGGTGTAGTTACAGGCACATGAGGGTAAACACCTGCATGCCTCAGGTTGATGGACGCTGAGCAAAGCATCGTAGAGCACGTTCCTAACGAGCGTGACCTACGACGCAATACTTTGTTATGGGCGATGGTAACACTCAACATCAGGTGGGCCATCATTTTGTTTCATCAGCAAGTTGTAAAAAAATTTAATGTCATTTATGGTACCTATAATAAAGAATATCCATTTAACATGTATTTGACTGATTTGACTAAAAGCTATTTTATTAACTACTTGACAGTGACAAAATTTTCTGTCAAATTATGGACAGTTGCCATAAAGAAGAAAGAAGAAGAAGAAATCGATATTGCATAGCTAGTATCACTTGCTCCAAGCGTAATTTCAGTCTGTCTGAATAAAAAGAAACAGAAACAGCACCGACCGACCGATGTGGCGCGGCGGGCGATTGTCCGCCTGCGACGCAGAAGGTTGCGGGTTCGATTCCCGCCTTGGGATAAATGTTTGTACGATCTGCAAATATTTATTCCGGGTGTTCTGGGTATTTTCTATGTATAATAAAAAATACATATGTATGTAATATAGTATTGTATTAAGTATATCAGTCATCTAGTACCCATAACACAAGCTCTGCTTAGCTTGGGGCTAGATGATGCTGTGTGGATTGTCCAGCATTATTTATTTATTTATCAATACGCTAGGTACAGTCTATCAAGATTCCTTAAAGTGTGCGAGGTATACATCTGCAGATAGCGCACGTCCGTGCTGGGAGTGAGTGGGCTAGGAGCGGTGACAACACTTCATTCTACCCGCTGGACTACTTCGTAAACGCATTACTGATAGATATGGCAAAATACATTTTGTGAAGAAAGTTGAACGGAGAATTCATGAAATCGTTCTTCCCTGGAAACCTAAAAGGAGGCTATGCTTAGGAATGGACTTAATATTCAGTACGTATATTGCAATGTCAGATCTTTGGACAAGGTACAACAATAAAATAAACAATAATACATACAAAAATAATAATTTTGGCGCCAATACACATAATATTATGTGTATTGGCGTCAGAACCTTAAAAGTGTTCATAATAATTATGAACATTTTTAAATTAGCTGGTTTCGAATTGTTTACATTCTAGTGCAGCTGACTTCATGTTATTTTTTTAATGCTACTGCTTTGGAAGAAGCAAATGATCCACCTGATGTTAAATCGTAACCATCATTTATAATAACACAAAGCCGTGTAGGTCACGTACGTTAGGTACGTGCCCTACACGTACATTACCCTACGTCCACCAATCTGAGGTATACTGGTGGTAAGCCTCACACCCTTCAAACCGGAACTCAGCAATGCGAGCATTACTGCTTGGCGGCAGGAATGCTGAACCGCTTGGTTCACTCTTACAATTCCAACTTCAATTCCATTGACATTGCGGTGACGCGTCCTAGCACTTTCAAAAAACAGATTCGTGAGATTTTAGTTAAGTATAATAATATCTCTCATAACCCAGGTATAGTAAAAATACTAATTAGCATTAAGTTCGCCTATGTACTTCTTTTTTGTGCAATAAAGTATTTTCTAATCTAATCTATAGTAATACTTTTATATAATCTGTGGTAAACGGTGTTGGTTTCACAATTATTAAATTGTTTGTAGGTATATTACTTTAAGTTAGCTATGTATATTGTGCTACTGTTTGTTTACCCAAATAAATATAAAAAAAAAGAATATGTACGGTGGTAGTACTTCCCCGATAAGCCCTTTTAAAAAGAGCTTTTCTACTACTATGTCAATATACCAACAGGAGAATGGTGGTAGCTGGTATTGCATTGAGCTGCATATTTTCTACGCTTAGTCTACGAAATCCAAAATCACTGAGCCAATCCAAATTCAACCTGTTAAGTACCACATCCAAACAGTAAGCTATTTATCACTTGTTGTGGAATCACAGTGCAATAGATTATAACAACGGACCCAAAGCAATTCAGCCACTGGACTCAAATTATCTATCTATTGTAATCAGGGCTACTTTGTCATAGTTCCTAAGTGTATGTGGTTCCCATAATACAAGTTATATACTTAGTTTGGGGCTCGATGATACAAATATTCATTTATTCTCACTCATCAGACCGTTGCTTGTTAGGTCATTTATTAACAACCTTAAGTTTACAACTAAAACTAACTTTTCCTTAATTTAAAATCTGATTTCACTTCTGCAATTACTTACTAAGTCAAGGATCTATTGACTTTTACATTTTCGTCCTCCAACTATTTTTTGGATGTTTCTCACCATTTTATAGCCACCACGACTATTAATTATGTTAAGTGAGACGTTATGTACCTAAGACGATAAAATAACGCTATTTTTTATTAAATATTATTTTCATGTCCAGTAGTTAATAAAGTCAGTCGGTGCTTCGATCTGACGGCGGTAGCGGCGAGCCTCTTACGTTATCCGTTCTATAAAACCCTTGATGATGCTGACACAACAAATTTTAATTGCATACGTGATTTTTTTACCGTTATTATTAATTTATTTACTACGGGTAGAGGAAGACCAAAAAAAAAGATGGATGAATTGTGTGAAAGATGACATGGATAAGAAAGGAGTGAGTTCAGATATGACGGCTGATAGAGGGGAGTGCAAGAAAAGAACATGTTGTGGCGACCCCACATAAAGTGGGATAAGGGCAGGATGATGATGATGATTATTTTATTTATTATATTTATTAAAATCCACAGCCCTTATTCTAATAAAATTAAACGTTAATTCTAAACTTACGGCCAATAAAGGATTATTTTATTTAAAATGGTTTTTTAAACTGACAGTTGCAAAATACAAAACTAAACACTAATTATGACTAAGTTACCTACATACATGCATTGTATTGATAATCCTTAGAAATTATACGTCACAAATTTTGGGTTTACCCAAGGTAAGACAGTGCATTTAACATAGGTAATTATTGTAATTATATTTTAATGAATAGATCAAATAATAACTTCATGATACCTAACTATTCAAATAATCTAAGTAAACTGTATTGAATTGCATACTTATCTTTAAAACATAAACTTAATTAATTATTTATTGTAAAGCTAAATTATTTATCAATGAATTATTCTATAAACTATTTTCAACCTTACAATTTATAAACTCGCCATGGCTGTAGAACGCCTTTTCTAAGAACCAGTTTTACTTCGAAACAAAAATACATACTACAAACAGAGCAAATACAAAGTTAAAGCTAAAGCTGAGTATTTGTCTTTTGAAAATTGTTTAGAATAGTCTAGAACGATGAGACAAGAGCAAGACGAGCAGTTATTGAAATGTAAAGGACTTACCTTTTCACCGTTGTATTATTTTAGTCCATCTCACATTGGATGGGCTGTAAATACTTATCATAGTAACCATTTTTTTTATTACAGTATCATTAACAATAAATATTTCAATGATATTTTAATGTCAAGAAACATCTCAAAATTATCATCACTAGTCATAGTAATAACTATCACTATTGATGTTACTAAATCGATCTTACTTTATAACTTATTACTAAAAGATATCGAGAAAAGTAGATTGATGCCTTGTAGGTTGTAGGTCATGCTCGTTAGGCACGTGCCCTACGAAGCACTACCCTGCGTCCACCAACCGGAGGCATACTGGTGTTAAGCCTCATGTGCTTGTGATTTCACCGGCACCCACACCATTCAAACCGGAACACAGCAATGCAAGCATCACTGCTTGGCGGCAGAAATAGGTACGGTAATAGTACCCTTTCACAAAGAGCTTTACTACAGCAAAAGTCTTAAAAGAGTATTGTAAACCCTGCATACCATCCGCGCAGTAAGTACTAATTAGTATGTCGGCGGCAACATCTTACTACTTAGAGAGAGACATTGGAGAGTATTCTTTTTCAAAGAAAACTTGCCCTGTCTTGTTATTGTTATGGGCTTTGCAAACGAGCGTTTTCGCTAATAAAACGAAAGAGTGCGACTTTGTTATCAGCGTAAAAAAGTCCACTGTTGGACATAGGCTTCTTCCATATTTAGGAGAGATTACCGTAGTAACCACGCATGGAGCTGCTGTTGCCTATCCCTAGTGCATTTAATCGCCCCGTACGACTTCCTGGGAGGTGATGGAGGGTCCTATTATAAGCCAGGACCACCACAGGTAGTAGCTTAAATTATTGCACAAAGGTATTGAGCGTGATAAAATTGGGATATCGTAACTCTTGTAATTTTTTTGAGCTGACACGAGATCGTAACAAGAATTTGAGTGTCAAAATTGAGCTTGTTTGAAATGTCACTTTCAAAGAATATCATTTGGAGATTGACTCTGAATTTGAATTTGACAATATTTTTTTGATTTGAGAATTGGGTCTAAGAGCCTCATCTCAGACTTGTTTAGTGGTTTCCAGGAATCACTAATTGTATTTTTGAGTGGTTTTTGTGTAGATTTACAATGAACATTTCTTATAAACGGCCCTTATGAGAACAGTAACTCCATACAAAATCACTCCCGAAAATAAAACATTATTATTTTGATATTTATACTACGCTCATGTTCTTATTTTTAAATGAGATTCGGCTTTGTTTGAATACTACACGATGTTGAATTTGGCTTCACGTAAAATTATCTTCGTTTAAAAATATTAACTTTATTGCAGGTGCTGTAGAAGTGGCGGAATAGTACTTATATGTATTGATTCGTCTATTTTTACTTTTCAATCGTCAAAAAGAATATAAAAAGATTATAAACAACTTCAGTTTGCTGGGCACAGGCAAAGTAAAGGAACTTTATGCTAAAATGAATGCACTCGCCGCCGCGTCGCCAAACGCCTGAGTACCTCGTGACTTGAATACTGATTCCTATCTAACAAATGCATACTACTTTTAGAACTTGAGAGCCTCTTCTTGCCTTACTGCTCTGTTGGTAGTACGTCTGTCTTTTGCATACGAGGACATATATTATGCTACTGCTGGTGGATACATGGCCCACCTGATGTCAAGTGGTAACCATCATCTATAACATGAGAGACAAGCTTTAGCACTTTTATTCAAGGGTCTATTGGATTACTGAATATGTTAGTAATTGTCAATAAATTATTTTTTACGTAATGTATTTAATCTAATGACAAAGAACTATTTATTTTACGAACTACATAATAAAGAATTATTTAATACGAAAACCTCAATTATCCTTACACGTATTTGTAATGCAGACTCTTTATTGTACATAATTGCGTGAAGCATGAGTAATTTTGAATATGGAATTTTACATTTGAAAATGGAATAGGCAAATAGGATGCCGTGCAGCGATATTTTGTTATTCTCTGATTGTTGTTTTTACAATAATGGCTTATCAAGAACAATTTGATTTGATGAAAGCTTATATTTTAATTGCAAAAATATAAATTTCGCTCTTCGCTGGTATGGAGAAAGATATCCGGACCGACAAGTACCAACTCGATTCGTTAAAACGAATGGTAGATTATTTAAGGAATACGACTACAATTTTGTCAAACTGTTCTATCAAAAGTTGCCCGTTACCCAATTTTTTGCAGCCGCAGGGATCATATTGAAACGTCGTTAGTCTAAGTGAATCTAAGCGCCAGTTCTTCGCGACCAGCCTAGAAGAACCGCAAGAAACTTACGACTTGGTTCCTACCGTTTTTTTGTATGATCCTGCTACAAAATAATTAATCATGTAAATAACTAAGCTCCAGTGTGGTGCTAACTGAATGCATGACAGAAAACATGCTGGTGCAACATATTTGTGGTACTGTGGGCAGAGTTGCGGCACAAGAAGTTGAGTTTTACTACCGCGGTAGAACAAATGTTTATGTGATACTTAAATACAGACTATCATAGGGTGGGGATTTCTATGTATGTGTTTTTATGTAAAAGGGAAAACTTTCGAACCTATAATAAAATTCAAAAACGTTAAGTAAAATCTTTTGCTATTTATATATAACCAGTTTTCAATCACAAAATCCACTATAAAAGCAAAAAATTATTTACAGAAGCCAAACTATTATAGCATTTAATGCTGTTAAAACCTTATTCTATTTCTCTTTATTCTTCTTCTTAGCCTCTGCAGAGCTAGAATCACTTTATTTCCGTTAGATCTGCAGGTCTACTCTTGAAAACGATACACGAAGTCTCGTGTTGTCGTTTTGAGTTACATCGGTGACTCATCCCACAGTCAAGTTATCGCTGCCAAACATGCTGCGTAGTGTAACACGAAACTACATCAACGATAACTTTGTTGATCGTTTTTAGGAGAAAACCAGCACATG
This sequence comes from Electrophaes corylata, assembly GCA_947095575.1. Lineage (NCBI taxonomy): Eukaryota > Metazoa > Arthropoda > Insecta > Lepidoptera > Geometridae > Electrophaes > Electrophaes corylata. The sequence continues at coordinate 641,641 of OX352704.1, forward strand.
ATGACCGTTGATCGTTCACAGCCCGGTTCCAATATCCTGTTAGTGTAACTAAGAATCGCTGTTTATTTTCTCTTTTATTTTCTGGCTAGTGTTAGGGTGGCAGTTTACACTGGGCAATGAGTTTATCTGACAGGGAATAACCCGTAGTCATATAGTAGTTGTCGATTCAACTGCAATATCGGTTATCGAATAGGCTTTGATAGTATATCGTCAAGACTGTCGATGGAACCACGGTCACTAAAGTATCGTATTAAAACCATCCCAAGGATTACTTCATCGGGTCCGATTGACTCTCAATAGCACAGTTGACTAGCGCATCCCCGTATCAAGGGGAGGGTCGTGGCTCGTGGGTGTAAATCCCACTCGATGGAATAATTTTTGGGATAATATAAAGTCTGGAGCAGGTAAGCACTATAAAAACTAACAAACTTGTAGTTCTCCTACGCTTGCTTACAGGAAATTGGAACCGAGCAGAAGTCAGCACTAATTGGCTAAAATAAAGTGAAGGAAGGTTTTCAACAGTAAGTCATGAGTTCGTTGATACTGCAAGCTTTGTCACAGCATTCGCTGACAATTTGCTGACGTTTGCCTCTCTGGCCCATCATGCCTCGTGCTTTGGATGGGACTACCCAAGTCCAGTCGATGGGCATATCTTGGTCCTTGTATGGTGACGACAGAACTGCACCTGCGAAATTTTTGTTTCCATACATTTTTGTAGCAGAAGGGCTCGTTTGGGGATATACTACCACCACGCCTATTTCTGCCGCCAAGCAACTTGCTGTGTTCCGGGTTGAAGGGTGTTGGTGCCGGTAAAATGAGAGGCACATAAGTTTTAACATGTGTATACAACTTAGGTTATCTCAGAGCACACCAAAGACAACAACAATAAAAGCAGAATTAATGTCGCCGTAACCGAAACTAGCCAGGACATGCTAGTTTCTGCATACGACAAAAGGTGATGGAGAAGTTTTGTTCTATGCAAGGCCACCACGGCCCCACGGCTTAAGATAACATTAAATAATCTAAGAAAACTAGGAATCTTGATCGTAAAGGCTTGAAATAAAAGGTACTGTATTGTTGTAACTTACTGTACATTCCAGAATCAGAGCGCTTGTTACTAGGGATGTCGTCAGCGCAGAGCAATGCCAAAGCCCTAGCGAGGGTCCGGCCGCAGTATGCCTGAGTCAGTTCCTGGTTCGGGACGCGGCCTCCGATGTGGGCGGAGCACATGGCTGCTACCACCAGAACGATGAAGAAGGAGATTTGTTGTGAATTCATCTGCAAAATGTTGTATAATCGGTAATTACATTGTTTTGCACAAATATACCTACCTACATACCTACAAATCATAAAATAGCTCTGTTTCTAACAGCAGAGGTAGAAAACAGAGTTTAACCACTGACTGCAAGAAGTGTGCCCAAAAGGCTGGGAAAGTTATCTTTTTAAATAGCTAAACTATTTCTCTGTGCAAGGTAAGCACCAGCCTTTTGGTCGTTAGTCACCTACCAGCCACTTGGATAACTCTTTGAATAAAAGCCACTAAATAATCTAGTTAATGACTACAAATGACTGAACAAATACAAAATCAGCTTACCTTGCCTTCACACCTGGAACGTGTATGATAGAAGTGTTGGAAGCACCCTGTTTTATACCTGAGTCTTTATAAATATTCAGTAACATGTCAACTCCTAACATTAACCAATCTCGACTCATTGAAAGCACATAATTGTCGTTTCACTGAACAAATTGACATTTTCAGTTAGGAAAGGGAAATGTACCGTTAATTTCTGTTTAAAAGTTCCTTCTAACACGAAGACTTAATAATTTTTGGTTTAATATTAGTGCTTAGGTTATTTAAAAGCATAATTACTGGGTGTGCACCGATGGTATAATTGGAGTGACCACACCTTCTTATCTTAAGGTCGTGGGTTCGAACTCGACTTATGGACCTATGGAAGTGCGCAATGCCAATGTCCTCAAACGGTGAAGGTAAACATCGTGAGGAAACCAGTTAGTATTCTAGCAGCGGCCGTGGGCTTGCAATCTGTCACGTATGGAAAACCAACTACTGTAAAATATGGAAATGTACCGAATGTAATATTGCAACGCACCTCTGGCTACCCCCATTAGGCATTCTTGAGAAGGTAGACAGGTACTTGGTGCTAAGAGATTTGATCTCTACCGTGCCTGAGGATTAAAGCCTAGGATTGAAGCTATTTCTATTTTTTTTCTATTATTAAAGTTATTTTTAGAATTATTATTGTGATAGGGAAAAAATATAGTCTCAGGATACTGCTAATGTGAGAAACAGATGTGGTTTTATTTATGTAAAAAGTTTTTGGAATCACCAGTAAAGTTGACTGGTGAGTTTTTGTATAAATATGTAAAAATTATTCTAAGCAACGGTACCGAGCTCAGTGAATATTACAAGTTAATAAGAATCTTAGTCCTGACTGACTGACTGACATATAGACAACATACAGTACCACTAGTCGTAGAGACTTGAAGTTTTCAGGGAATATTTGTATTGGTGCCTAAAAGTGTACTAAGAAAGGAGTCTCCGAAATTCAACCCCTAAACGGGGGTTGAAGTTTGTATGAAAACATCGTAAATACATACTTAGAATACAATCTTTTGTTCACTACATAAATGTTTATCCTCGGCGAATCACGCAGATCCTGGTCAAGCCTCCAACCATATATTACCATTTTCTACATACATGCAAAAACTACGTAGTAACGAGAACAGAAACATACAAGTATAATCACACACATATTGAAAATATTGCAATATGGCGAACAAAAAAAATCGGCTAAGTGCAACTCGGACTCGCGCACGAAGGGTTCCGTACCATTATCTATCGTTTTTCCTGGAAACGTATGTGGGAGGCCCCTGTCTAGCAGTGGACTTCTACAGACTGTTAATGATGATATTGTAAATGTCTCTGTGACAATAATGAATTTAAGAATCAGAAGATGCGTTTTTATTTCTGAATTTGTATTTTATTTTGGCAAAGAATACTCGTCGCATAACAAAGGCCCCTAGATAAAACAAAAATGTTTATCTCTATTCCTGTCTACAGATACTGACGGATCTTAGAGGTGGAATTTTGTATTTTTGTGTTCTTCAACAAATAAAAAAAAAAGAAAACTTTACGACCTCGAACTTTACGAAGTCTTAAGAACGTTTGATATTTCCTAAGATCTCTTTGTATTAAGTAATACTGGCTCAAGTCTCTTTGAGGGCGTCTAATGCGGGTAGATGTTCTTCCAAATATTACATTTTCAACAACCTACATTTTGCAGTAGTTGGTATTACATGCGTGACAGGTTGCAAGCCCATCGCCGATGCTAGAATATTAACTGGATTTCTCATGATGTTTTTCGTCTTCGTTTGAGAGCCCCTGGTATTGCTGACATACATTTTTCGTACAGAGAAATTATAATGTACGACCGGATTCAAACTCACGATCTGAGGATCAGAAGATTAAGTCGTTCACACTAGACCGCAGGTGCACTTGACTTGGTCCGTGTGAAGTTATTTTCATACAAACTTTAACCCCCGCTTAGTTCTTTAGGGGAAAAATTTCGAAAGTTTCTTCCTTAGTTACATCTTTATGCTTAAAACGAATATAACTATCCTGAAATTTTCAAATATCTTCAACCATGGGTTTAGGTTGTGCGTTGTCTATATGTCAGTCAGTCACTCAGGGCATTACAACATTATTTTAACAATTACCTAGTATGGATACGTATCATTAATTTTTTTTAAGCTTTTTTTGAACGAGCATGTGACCCACATACGTGCCCTTCTGCACAACTCTGCGTTCACCAACCTGAGGCATACAGGTGTGTGCCTGTAATTACACCGGCACCCACACCCTTCAAACCGGAACACAGCAATGCGAGCATCACTGCTTGGCGGCAGAAATAGGCACAGTAGGTAGTACCCCGGACGAGCACTTTCACAAAAAGCTTTACTACAACTAAACTAACCTTACCTAAATTAAATGGTGGAGATCGGTGTGGAATAACCCTAAGCTGTCAAATAAAATGAAGCCAAGCAAAGCATCGTATGTGACATCTCCATCACACGCGACGCCAAACACATCGCTTGTTGTATAACTCTATTCCACATCAGTGGACGACACTCGCCTTTCACAACACTGTGTCACGGTATGCACTCTTACATTTTGACAGAGACACCATACATAGGAAAGAAAAGAAAGAAAATACATTTAGTTGACATACATTGTATGCCTCAGGTTGATGGACGCTGTGCACTGTAGGGCACGTTCCTCACGAGCGTGACTTACGAGGTAATACTCTGTTATAGGCGATGGACCACTTCACATCAGGTGCCATTTGATTGTTCCATCAGCAAGTTATGTAAAAAAATACATATTATTATACAACACAGAACGGACTCAAAAACAAACAATAGGTAGTAGGAAAGCTAGATAGTGGAAACAATAAACTTTTAATTAACAAAAGCCAAGTGCGAGTTTGAGTCGGACTCGCACACGAAGGGTTCCGTACCTAATATCTTTAATACCTGTTACCTATAAAAACGACGAAAAAGGCACGTTTGTTGTATGAGAGCCCCCATAATCATAGCGGCAACAGAAATACATGTTCTATGAAAATTTCAACTCTCTATCATGGTTTATGAGATACAGACGGACAGACAGACAGACAGACAGCGGAATCTTAGCAATAAGGGTTAAGCTGTTTACCCTTTGGGTACGGAACCCCAAAAAGCTAACAAATAAAGATTCATTTACCTACTTTGAAAATAAGTTAGTAAATCAAAAAACAAAATCGTGCTCAATTTCACGAGCATTACATAACAGGCGCCATTTTTCAGTCAACCAACCATTAAATAGACTGGCGTCTTTGATAAACAAATTGTTCAGGAAATTCCACAGATTTCTGATTTTTTTGCTCAAAGATCAAAAGAGCCGTTCGTACCTAATCATGTGCTTCCGATGATTATACGAAGGAATTCTGACTGAAATTGAAAGAAGCAGATTCATAGCTTCACTTTATTCGTATTTAGGATTTTACACACGAGTAAACAGTGGGATAAGGGCAGATTACACAAAGGCCTTTGCATACGGACTGAAACGAAATATTATCAAGTTATATTAGTACCTACAAATCTAAACCTATTATAAAAATCTTTTTCCTGACTGACTGACTGACAAATAACACAAATACGAGTTGACGAATACACACCAATTTATACTTAACTAGTAGTCCGTCCCGGCTTCCCACGGGTTTTAGTAAAGATCCCTAATTTTTTTGATAATAATAATAATATAGCCTATGTCACCCGGGGATAGCTTCCCAACGGTGAAAAAAATTTCGAATCTGTCTAGTAGTTTCGGAGCCTATTCAATGCAAACAAACAAACAATCTGATTTTTCCTCTTTATAAACCTACTAATATTATAAACGCAAAAGTTTGTAAGTATGGATGGATGGATGGATGGATGTTTGACTCTTTCACGCTCTAACCAGTGGACCGAATTGAATGAAATTTGGAATATATATAGATTGTGACCTGGATTAACATATAGGCCACATTTTATCCCGAAAAAATAACGGGAACGGGAAAAAACTGCTACGCGGGCGAAGCTGCGAGCGGCCGCTAGTATTAGTATAGATTAGTTTAAATAAACTATTTTCTCATTGGCAGCTTGTCTCACGTACAAAAACTATTCAATCGTACAACCTTCGCTCCGATGTCAGAGGCATGACGCAGCTTTTCATGCGACAGGTAATTTTCTATCCGAGTGAACGTTAAAACTTGTTAACCTTTGTTTCTTCTGAACCTTTGCGGCGTCCTTGTTCGTCGATCGTCACTACGACGACTAAACGCACACTTGGGGCCCGATTCCCGTATTTTTTTGAGCTGAGACGAGTTTGGAACAAGAATTCTAGTGTCAGAATTGGGCCTGTCTGAAATGTCAGTTTCAAAGAATACCGTTTGGAGATTGACACGATTGAAACATGATTTTTACGATATTTCATTACGAGAATTGGGCCCCTCTAGCGAGGTAGGTACTCATTCTTCTTCTAGCGTGTCAGATGGTTACAAGGTACTCATTGAATATGCTTTTCATTCTCCTAGCTCGTCTTTATAAAGAAATTTCCACTAATCTATACAATATTATTAATGAAAATTGTTAGGTATTTGGGAGCTTGTTACCTGACTGATTTGGATCAAATTTGGAATGTAATATTTAGACAGTCGTCAAAGCTCAGTCGGTTGTAACTCTATCTTCTGTGTTGTAGGTCGTGAGTTCGATCCCCTACCGAGAACTAATATTTTTGTGATGAATACAGAATACAGTACAGCACCCCAATACAGAACAAACATTGTTTGTTCTGTGTTGGGGTGTTTTACTGTATTCTATGTATGTATTTACAAAAAAAAAGTATTTAAGCATTGTATGAGCTATCTCGCTATTTCAGCTCCCATATGACGAGCTTGGCTTAGTTTGGGCTTGGTGACGTTGTATCAAACGTATATTAATGTCAATATTAGACCATTTTTTTCCAAATTGGGCCCGTCCAAACTATCAGTTTCAAAGAATACCATTTGGAAATTGACATAATCGATTGTTTTCAGTTCAGCATTGCCACGCTGAATGGCTTAAAAAGCAGAAACACTTGTGACACAAATAAATTGTTCTAAAATAGATATTATTAGTGATAGAGTAGATGCAAAATTACTTGTCACACGTGAACCGTAGAGTTAGAGCGCTAACCTCACAAGGTGAGGAGTGTGAGAGTCTGTTCCGTCTTGTGAGTGCACGTGTTTAGTCTAAGACTATAGGTAAATTAAGGCCCGCTTGCACAACGATCACTAAATGTATTTAGTTAGACCCTAAATCTATTTATGAAGCTAATTATTACTAGCACGCTTAACATCTTGCACAAGGCAAATTATAAAGTTGCTTTTACGCCATTGGACAGCCGTCACAGCTGCTAGAATACTAACTGGTTTCCTCACGATGTTTTCTTTCACCGTTTGAGAGCATGGGCATTGCGCACATACCTTTTACGAACAGAAAACCCATTGGTGCACGACTGGATTTGAACCCACGACCTTAAAATCAGAAGGCGGAGTCACTACCGCTAGACCACCGGGGCTTCAAATGGTTAAAATAATACAATTTCAGCATTACCTGCCTGACGAGGGTTACTCACAGAAGGTCAGTAAATGTCAGTTTAGCTGACACCTTATTATTTTAAGAACGTGTTCATCGAAGCTTTTCACCTCAGCACGTAAACTGATCGTGTAAAATTATCTTAGATTTGCCGGTTACAATATGTTTTAAAGTATTTTTTGTGATTTTGATTAATTAAAACTATCGCCTGTTTTTGACGTAGTAGATTTCTTTGTGAAAGGGCTCGTCCGGAGAAGTTTTATCTACCATCATACCTATTTCTGCCGCCCAGGTGTTCCGATCTGAAGGGTGAAAGGAAAAAAAGTAAAAAAAAATCTTAGGAAAAAAGTGGTAGTTATTGGGCACGTTGGACCAGGTCGGTCTACGAGTGATAACGAGTATAAGATATGCTTTTTTTGTATATATTTGTTTTTATGATATGAATGATGATAATGGTACGGAACCCATAGTAGGTACGCGAGTCTGACTTGGCCGGTTTTTTTATGTAAATTGTTGCCAAAACAATCAGATGGCCCACCTGATACTAAGTGTTCCCATTACCTATAACAAAGCATTGCCTCGCAGGTCACGCTCATCATAAACGTGCCCTTACCATGCACTACTCTGCGTCCATCAACCTGAAGCATACAAGTGGCGTGTCAAAATATATGACGTTTACTTCAGTATATGATTTTAAAAAGTATAAAATTGGTAAATACTATAGCAGTAAACTCGATGGCACAAGTGCCTAGGGCATTGTAAAAAGGTCGGAGTAATCGCAGCAAAAGCTATTAAAATTTTAAATAGATGGCGACGATGACGTAGCTCCTATTTAAATGAAGTCGGTAAATAACGCAAGTTCGGATGGTATCGTCTCCCTAGGGCGCCGTTCGGCGGTGTATTTACACAACCTGGAGGTCTACTACTGCCTCTATGCACTGATTTAATTTGACATCGTGAGGAATGTTAGTGTTCTAGCAGCGAAGGGCTTGCAACCTGTCAAAGTCAAAGTCAAAGTCAAAAAGCATTTATTCAGTAATATCCGCAGGGATCATCTTGAAACGTCTTAAATCTAGGTGAATCTAAGCGCCAGTTCCTCGCGACCAAGCCTAGTCACGTACGTACCCCTAACTACCCTCTTAGATATCCTCAAAGAATATTTTTTCCTCTGTTGGTACTACTTGGTGGGTCCTAAGCAATCTTTCTAAGGATATCTCTTTCTTATTTTTTTTTGTGACACTTAAAATACACAAATATTATGTTTTTATTGTGATACCAACAGTCGTCGGCGGTTATACCCGCGTGTTTTGAGGTAATCTTCCTAACTTACATTGTACATTTGTACCTATTTATATAAGTAATCCAATAGGGTTAGGTAATAAATAAAATATATTATCTTTTTCAACCGACTTCAAAAAAGGAGGTCCTAAATTCTTTTTGTTTATTGCTATGAACTTTAAGTAATAGTAAATTCTAACCACACCAAATCAAATGATGCATTTTTTCTTTTTTTAATATCAAAACATCGAAAAATGTAGAATATCATGGTAGAACCCTGATTAAACAGAAACGCTAGCAAAACACTGGACCATCCTGATTACAAGTGCACGATTCGGCTGACGCGCCGACTGTCCATACAAAATTCTACCAATCGCACAAATACCATACACATACCACATACCCCAGAGTTCCGGTAGTAACGAAAAGAAACTACGAATACTATGAATAGTAGTAGTAGAGCTCTTAGTGGAGGGCTCGTCCGGGAAAGTACTACCACCATGCCTTTTTCTACCGCCAAACAGCGCAGTGTGTTGCCTCATGACCGAGAAGATTATACCAACCGGAAACGTCATTGCGCAAAGATATCACATATCCGCGTTTATTTATTTCATGCTCATTTTTAGAGTTTCCGTAGAGTAAAATTGGTTGAGCAATTGTCAGTATAATATTAAAAATAATATCAAAAGGAATCCGTCAAATATACTGTAATTTAAACCTTTTTGTAGTACTCGTACATACCCCAACAAAAATTTACCCTAAGAAAAATTTGTCTGTTGATATTTCTAATCATTTTATTATTATTGAATGAATGAATGACTGAATGAATGAATGAATGAAATAATGATGAATGATTGATGAATTTATAAATAATGTAACCTAAATGCCTCAAGTGGCACATTTTTGAAAAATTTTCATGTCCAATATGAGGATAGCGCAGCGGGCTAAAGTATTGTTTTTCCTGTAAGTAGTTTTTAAGAATGATTACTTTATTGTATATTGTAGTCAAAGTCAAAGTCAAAAATCATTTATTCAGTAATATCCGCAGGGATCATCTTGAAACGTCTTAAATCTAGGTGAATCTAAGCGCCAGTTCCTCGCGACCAAGCCTAGAAGAAAGTAGCCGTATGTTGTCCCTGAATAAATAAATAAAGACCGCCACCTGGTGGTGAGTGTTCAACATCACCTAGAGCAAAGCATTACCTTGTAGCTCACGTTCGTTAGGACTGACGATACACTGCTTTACCAACCTGAGGCATACAGTTGTTAAGCCTCATGTGCCTGCAATTTCACCGGCACCTGCACCCTCCAAACACAGCAATAAGAGCATCACTATTCGACGGCAGAAAGACGGTGGTAGTACTTCCTTGAACGAGCCCTTTTACAACAAGCTCCACTACTACTAAAACTACTACTACTACTCTACAATGCCAGGTATGGATTATCATCAGAATTCGACGAGAATGGGTTTCCGTCAAATGATAAAATTCTTGATTGCAAAATTTTATTCATGTTATTCCTGAAAGTTCTCAAAGTTGTCGCGAAGAATTTCAATAAATGTCGTTGTTCTAATTACTTTGATTGTTGCTGGGGCCTAATTTAATTGAAAATCTTACTAATGACTGTTTCAGACAAGCGAACTGGAAAAACGAGTAAATAATTCAGTTTATTAAGATTATAATTAAGTTGTGTTTTCACTGCGTCGTTTTGTTTTACAAATGGCATTGATAATATGAACATTGTTCAGGAAACCCGTACCTTAGTCAGCTCGGCACTTATTGACCATTATTTTTCCTGTAAATTATTTGGCGGCAGAAATAAGCCTGGTAGAAAGAGCTCTACTAACAAAAAGCTAAGACTAAGCTGTGAAGATAGTATAAGTGCTAGGCAAGCTTACTCCACCTTAAAACCCTGTCCCAGGAAATACATCGTAAATAAGGGGCTGAGAGATGAGTTTTCCCTGACGCTGTACAAATCATGTACCGTAGATAAGAGTCCGAAGCGAATTACTGTAACCCTACAATAGTTTCTTTGCAATTTGCGTCTCACTGTAACCCTTCAATAGCCTGTATTGTATGTAGGGTTACAGTGTTTTGGACCTAGAAGCCTTCGCATAAGAGGTGTGGGGGATAGAACTACGTCAGGTAAACGTAGCTACATACCTACTACTAGATAACTACTTAAGTAACCTATAAAAATCTTCCAATTACTGTTTCGTTCTAAATAAATAAAGTATTGTAGATAAAATGTGCCTGCAGCACATGAGGCTTAACACATAAGCCTGAGGTTGTTGGGAATTGAGTAGTGCATTATAGGGTACTAACGAGCGTGACCTACGGTGTAATGCTTTGTTATAAGCGATAGTAACCACCTAACATCAGGTTGACCATTTGCTTGTTTCATCAGCAAGTCATATAAAGAAATAAAACAAATATAGATTTAAATTATAATTATATCCGCACAAACGTTGCCTATATAATTATGATAACTAAATAATTTTATTTTATTAAATACAAATGTAAAAGTTCGCGTGAATTTATTTTTATACAAACTTTAACCCACGCAGCCCTTTAGGAGGTTGAATTTCAGGAATTCCTTTATTAGTACCGCCAAAACAAAATATACTTTGAAAATTTCAAATTTCTACGACCAGTGGTTTAGGCTGTACTTTGTTAAATAGCAGTCAATCAGTCAGGACATAGACGGTGGTGCGAGTATAACTAATATAAATGGTATAGATATAGATTAAATGAGTTTTTGCTGCTTTTTTAGATATTTATCTATTTAAATAGTTTATCAGACCTGTCAGGATGTATTTTATGGTTTATAATGAATAAAAACATTTTATCTTTAAGTTTATATTTGCACAGAGGCGTTAAATAACTACGGTTTGAGAGGAAAACCGCAAAAAATAAATTTACAAGTCTCAAATGCTCAAGTAATAACGAGCAGAGGGTAGTTAGCATATTACAGCTGGTTAATAATTGTATCAGGGCGGGCGGCGGCAATTTGCATGGCTGATGAACCTCCAGCCAAGATGTTTTTCACAACTTTACGCTCTCGGCCGAGTGTACAACTACCCTTTAAGATGATGGCCGTAAAATTCATAGTTTTGTTGTATATATCTTAAAATATTTTATAGTAAAGTTTAGTGGGTTTGAGTGATACTTGACTATGAGAAATTTATCTACATCATTAGGTATACCTGGGAATGACATAGTATGCCACTTTTAAAGTTAAACGCAGGTATAACCGCGAGCGAATGTTAGCAGTTCTGATAAGAAAACTGCTCTATGCGATTCCCATGAGGTAAGTATTGTGGCATGCAACGTTTAGTTTAACTATATTATTAATATTATCAAAACTATATAGGTAGTTTATGTATGCACGTCAAAATAAAATTTTAAATGCCAAATGTAGGATGATAGTCAAATAAAGTCATGCTAAATTTAAACGGATTGTAACATTTGAGTTAAATGACTGTAATCTGTCTGTCATGAATTGATCTATAGTGTAGTAACAATTATTAATCAAAATAGTTCTCAGCTTCCGTTGATGCGACGAAGTTCGAAGTTCTGTTATTGCTAAAGGAAATTTATTATAAACACATGGAGCCATACAAAAGAGGCTTGCATTATATTGCTTGCGTATTATATTAATAAGTTTAAGAGCTAAGGACACCAGCTTTATTTTGACTTCGTTTGTTACGATGAATAAATTGTTGCTAAACACACTAAACACCTTTTCAGTAAAATTTGTAACGTCTGCGCCTCTAGTCAAAGTAATTTGATACAAAGCGACTTAATTTCTACACTTGTTATCACTCTAGATTACTATATATCTTTTCTTACTTCATGATGCAGTAAAATAACAAACGGATATAGAATAGTATGTAAGTATAGTCATTTTGGAAATAACAAAGATTGCTTCGAAAGAACCGATCAGCGGCTAGCCCCCTGGGAATCTTCTCGGAAAAACGGTACATGGTGTTTCGTTTTGCCGTTTTGAGTTACACTGCACTTCCACAGTTAAATTGTAGAATAGCTATCGGACATACCACGCAGTGTAACGAATAAAAATATAAGACGCTTTTCCGAGTAGACATACTAAATGCAATAAATAATGAGAAATAACTTCAGAAATAATTCCTCGTTGTGCACTCAGCTCAGCCTTGAGATTTCTGCATTCAATGACAGTAGCAGGAGATTTCTTGTCGTAATTAAGTGGCTCTAGCGCTGGAAGCTGTGTTTTGAACGTGCTATTAACACAAATTAGTAATTCAAATCCGGTGCAAATACTTTTGATTTACGCGCCGCCTCGCCCGTGCCGCCGCCACCGTCGCAGCTGACTGGCGAGCTGAGCCAACACTTTGTTTACCCTATAATGGTCTTTGTTGACTCCTTAATTTGTTAGTTTTTATAGTGCTTCGACGTCGAAGGTCGTGGGTTCAAAACCCGCTCGATGAAATATTTTTTGGGATAATATAAAATCTTTGCTGACTTCTTTTTGTTTCTAAAGGGCTAGACAATGTTTGTTTACCTCGAAGTTATATTCGTTGTAGCTAAGTGTATTATACTATTTAATATTCATTGAAAAATTTACCACGCCACGTGATCCATTTCCAAAGATTGCGATAGCGAATGTATAGTTTACTTACCAGTATAAAGTTTACTTATCTTGGGGCTATACTTGTGTCAACTGTATGTCAGAATTTATTTATTTATTGCTGTTGGTCAGTAATTCAGTCAAAGAATAATAAAACAGATCAGCCAACGATAAGACTCGGTGAGGAAGCGGCTCATGATTAGCGCGTCAAGTTTGTCAACATTCCCGCCACGTGTTGATAATCAAGAAACTTGGCCGGCGACATCAGACGTGACGCCCATTCACCCAATATGGTACGTGACGACACATAGATCAGATTATGCAGAAGCGTCACTTCTACGAAGACGAAGGTTGAAATGATACAGTTGAGTTGAGTTACAGTTTAGTTACAAAAATATTATAAAGTAAAACAATGCAACAGTCTCATGAATTTTATGCCCGGGCACAGTATATGCTCAGATCCCTTATAGTAAGTAATTTTTTTTTTTTTTAATAATGAGGGGTGAGGCACACTTACTTTCATATTATATTACATTGTGGCACATACCCACATTTTGCAGTAGCTGGTTGGAATACCAGAGATGGGCTTGTGACCTATCACGTATGGAAATACGTGACAGTTGCAAGCCCATCTCCACTGAATACTTACTGGTTTCCTTCATTGCGCACATACATTTTTTGAACAGAAATATCTATTGATACGCGACTGGATATGAACCTAGGATCAGAAAGGATAAGTAGTCACTCCCACTAGACCACCAGTGCTCTTAAGACTTTTTAAAGTTGACACTGTCTTATCTACACAACTGTCACTGAACTAATCTATGCCCTCCCAAAACACAAGAACCGTCCGAGTTGCATTATAACTTTGTTATTGACGCATGCGTATACATAATGTGATTTATTCGCTAAATCTTCAACCGTTTACAAGTTGTAAGGCATTTGAGCGTTTAACAACAGTTCGGTACCTACGTTGCAGAAAACATTCAGTTAAGAAAAATGCAAAGTTTTCAACATCAAATTTGACAGGCCCCACCTCGCAACCCAGTCCTCAGTCTGCACTGCAGGTTGTGGGATGAACTTTTACCTAAGACTTTGTGAAATATTAAAAAAGTTACATTGTTCACATTACTACCTGTCTCAAACTAAGCAAAGCTTATATTATTGTAATCAAGTAACTGGACACTTCAAATAAATGATTAAATAGTTACAAACCTAAAATACAATATAAATACTTTTTGTTTGGGGTTGCTTTCGATTGCCACTGATTTGGATCAATCTAGCTATCTCTAAGTCGTTTGGAATAGTTTGTAGATAGCTCAACGGTTTCATATGTATTTTGTTCATAAGTATTGTAAAATTATATTAATAAAATTTGGACAGAACAAACAATTGTGCTCATCACAGAAATTTTTGTTCTTAGTAGGGTTTGAACCTGAAACTTCCGAAGCAGAACACAATGCTGCTTACTGACGGCTGTTTGTATATAACGGACATACGAACCGAACGGCGAAGCTTAGAACAACCTCACATCCGATAAAGCGACGACATCCTTGCAGGATCGCGGAAAGTCCGCGGATATAGTTTTTTCTGGAGAAGAATTTTCATTTTTACGCAATTGCCGATGCAACAAGCAAATGGGCTACCTAATGTTAAGTGGTTATCATCACCTAGACCTATGTAATACCTCGCAGGCCACACCCGTTACAAATGTGCCCTACAACATACTGCACCGTTTCAACCTGAGCATACAGGTGTTAAGTTTCATGTTTCTGTAATTGCACCGGCACCCGCTCCTTAAACTTTTCAGTTTCCCACAGCAAGCTGCTTGGCGGCAGAACTAGGCATGGAGGTAGTTCTTCCTCGGACGAGCTAAGCTCTTCACTGATTTCTAATATTTACTATACTAAAACGAAATAAAGGTTACTTTATATTTAACTGCTACACGTTTCATAATAAAAAGTTCGGTTTTTTAGTATGAAATACAAATTATAATACGCTTAGCTACGAAGCGTAGACTCGTAGCGAAGCGTAGCACTTTGTAGCAAAAGAGAGCCTGCAAACTATACTAATTTTCCCGCTGTGCGTCTGTAGCGAAGTTGCATTCTACATTTTGTAAAGTTAGCGGAAAAGGCCGGAATATATGAGATGTAGACAGTTTACAGACTAATACAATGCATATTTCGTTATTATGAAACAAATTCAAATTATAAATAAAAACGCACGCATCATATACCTACTTATCGATACCGTATAATATACTTCATTATAAATATGATAAAGCTAAAGTAAGGAGATACGTGAAATCGAAAATAAGAATTACAAGATTATTCTCAAGTAACGGAACACATGAAGTTATTTTTCATACAAACTTCAGCCCGCGCTGTACCCGTTTGAAGTTGAATTTCAGGAATTCCTTTCTTAGTACACCTTAACGCCCCAATACGAATGTACCTACCTTGAAAATTTCAAATCTCTACCATCAGTGGTTTAGACTGTGCGTAGTCTCAAGTCAGTCATCAGTCAGTCAGGACAAATACTCTTATAATTGGTATAGATTTCAGACAAATATCTTACATGTTTCGTTACCAAAACTGTTGTACCCTTTTTGAACTCTGCAAAGTTGGTTAAAGCAATTTGAAATCACACGGTTTGAGGGCACTTGTCTTGACTAGAAACCAAGTAATTTATATTGCCGTTGGAAAAATAATAAAACAGTTTGCTGCACAGTAAGATTGTCTCCAGAAAACTTTTTATTTCCCATCTCTTGCAGGACCCTTTCGTTTGTTGTCGGTTTCAATAGAACTCTTTTCATTGCGTTTACTTGGAAAGTAATGATGTCCCTAGAAAACTTTAGCTGCAGTGAAGACCAGTATGGATAAATGAACCTGCATACTGCTCTTGTTTTTAGTTGTTTTATATAAAAAGATTTGATTAGCGGGATGATCGCGGTGCTTTGCTCAATAGTAATGGAACTAAATTAGACATAGACAAGCTAACTTGGTAGAAGTATATAAAAAAATAATAAATTAGGGAAATACGCGTACTTTTTTAAACTTTTATTTATGTTTTTTTTTAGTAAACCAAGTTAAAAATATAAAACACATTGGATATTTTTTTTAGAAAATTGCTCCACAAGTTTCTTGATTTGTTTAAATTTTTTGATGATCATGATGACTAAAACTAATTACTCCTTCTTGCTTATTGTAGACTTTGAGCAAGATATTCTCACAGAACCACTAGTCTTCTAAACTATCTTTGAGTATCTTGTATGTGATAGTTGAACTGTGTTTTCAGCCAGTGCCAGACAGTGTACTACAGTAAATCCTATTTAATATTATAAATGTGATTGTAAGTTGTTACGCTTTCACGCGAAAACTACTTAACCGATCATCATGAAACTATGTACACATATTTTTAGAGGTATTAGAAGGATACTTTTTATGAAAAAAAAAAATTACGAAAGATCCAATGCGAGCGAAGCCGCGGTTAAAAGCTAGTATTAAATAAATTACATCTAGGACATGGAAACACTTTGCAAAGCAATAAACTGTACAAGTTTGTTTATGTTTAGAATAATATAAAGGTTGGGTTTGCTAGGATTCCTCTAATTAAATGTTATATTAAATGACAGAAAACATCTGAAACATCCGTAACGAGGACTCATATTACATTATGAACCCAAGTTCCCCAGGGAGCTAATTTAACATGAAAAACAACAAATCGTCAAGGAGCCTTTATTCCAGCAATGACAATTCACGCTTTGTTACTTGATTTAATTTCCACTGGTTATTGAACATGACTAACTTCCTACTTGGCTTACATTTACATGTTTACCTATTTATATTACTTGACTCAACATTACGAGCAAACTTGCAAGTTTTCTTGAGACAAGAGTATGCACATCATTATTAAATGCGGGAATATAGACGAGTAGAGATGAATCCGCTATCATATCACATGTTAGAATCACCGATTTTATAAAATAACTTTGTTTTGAAGTGAAAACGAACAAATTATCACAAAAGGTTGCGAATATGAGCCGGCTGTTGAGTGGGACAGTGACAGCACACTGTATGCATGCATTTAGTCATTGAATAAACAACAAATCACTGAGCTCATTCCTACGTAAGAGTTCTTTAGATGAGGCAAGTTTTTATACCCTTTCCATATTCATCATCATCTTTCAGGAGACAAACTATCATCGTTTAATCGGCTTTAGTTAGTTCCACACGTATTGCTCATGTCTATCCAGTGGATTAGATCGATTAGACTGAGAGGATAGTATTAGATGCTGGAGAAGCATTCTATATCTTAAAAATCGTGTCCGATACACTACAATTGTTTGCGAAAAAGATTGTGTGTGAAGAGTTACCTCTGAATCTGTATAAATCTCGATACAAAAAACCTGTATGAACTAATTTATTAAAAAAAAACTTTTGTCTGATGTAACTCTTATAGATTCTTGAGGAAGTCTAAGAACCCCTACCCAACTCAGTGCCAGGACATGCCTTCGACTAAGAAGCATGATCTAGCAAACTACGTAAGATTTATTCAAATTACTTACATTTCATAGACACAGATGAATTAGATTAATTTATTTTAGATACCTGCACTGATAATTTTCCTATTATAACAGTAATTGTCTAACCACTTAATTAAACCGCAGCCGTGTCTCCAGCGGCACGGTTCATTGATGCGTCCAGACGGTACAGTCAAATGCAAAAGGATTGTTACATTTCGTACGCACCACAAAGTGACACATGATTCCTGTCAACGCGTCATTGACCGGGCACGAGCGGTGAACAGGCTATTTGCCGATGATCTTGACAATCGTAAATTTTTGACATAGTTCAAAGGATGAATGTGCTTGTACGCTTCTGTACCTGCTTACCGCGCGTCGTCTGTATTACGTGCGACATCGTGTTCACACATGTCATGACAACTAATTGAAGTAAACTAATATGAAGTCTATGATTTTTGGGGTTTCGTACCCAAAGGGTACAATGGGACCCTATATTACTAAGACTCCGCTGTCTGTCTGTCTGTTTGTCACCAGGCTGTATCTCATGAACCGTAATAGTTAGAGAGTTAAAACTTTCACAGATGATGTATTTCTGTTGCCGTTATAACAAAACGAATAAACATATATTTAAGAAGGCTCTCATACAACAAATGTTTTTTTTTTTGCCGTTTTTACTGTAGATATTGGTATGGAACCCTTCGCCATCGCTTATCCACCGCCTTCTCTTTTGAACGCTTTTTCTCCTTTCCAAATCGATGTTAATTATAATTTTTTTTTTTATGTAAATCGGTTACACCACATGCAGTCCACCATTGCTTGACCTTATTAACTTGCCCCTGCGTATATGAATAACTCTGCTTTCCAAAGCTGTGAAGCGTGCATATGAACGCGGTAATACTGTTTTCAAAACTATGGCAATTTAGTATTACTCGTAGTAGAGCTTTTTGATACGGGCTCGTTAGCGGAAGTACCTACTACCACGGTGCATAACTTCTGCCGCCAAACAGCGTTGCTGTGTTTCGGTTTGAAGAGTGTGGGTGCTGGTGAAACGACAGACACATGAGGCTTAATACCTCAGATTGACGGGCGCATGACAGTGCATCGTTGGAGTTAAAAAAACAACATTTTGTACTCAAAATCATTCTATCAGTCCTGGTACTTCGAAATCAGATGTGATGACGTCAAACTTGATTATGTAATCTGCTTGACTTGTGATGTACTTTTGTAATTTATTTAAAAAAAATATATAATAATGAAGCTGACTGTACATGTGTACCTACTTACCAGACCTACCATAGCTGCCAAACTGATGTGGTAATTTGCCTATTTGTCTAAATACGCCGCCTATTATTCACCCAAACAGTCTAATTTAGATAGAGGGGGGGAGGGGTCAAGTTGTAGGATCATGCAGATATATCATCATCAGCGGACTTTCACTGCTGGACATAGGCCTCTGTAGACCCTACAATGCATGTAGGCTACTGAAACTGAAAAAAACGTACCCTTTTTCCCTTTTTTTTTTGTACCACTTGCTGATTGAATAAGCAAATGGCCCACCAGATTTTAAGTGGTTACCATAACCTAAAACAAAGCATTAGAATGCATTGCCATACGTCCATCAACTTAATGCATACAGGTGATAAACCTCGTGTGCCTGTCATTTCTGGAGTACAGTAAGCTACTTGATGGCAAAAACAAGCATGGTTAGAGTATTTATTGAATCACAGCCACTGAAGTAAGATGGTGATTTGATTATTTAATTTTCAACGTACACATTTAACTAATAAATTAATTAAACCTATTGGAAAACACACATTCCATTTCCATTACACTTTGGCTCTTCATGACTGTGCATACTCTTACCTTCATAAAGGTCTTTGAAGTCTCCTTTAAATCTGTTGCCATCTCTATTTATTGACATGAAAATGACAGTGACAATATCCTACTAATATTATAAATGCGAATGTTTGGATGGATGAATGAATGGATGAAATTTGGAATAAATATAGATTGTAATCTGGAATAGGACATAGGACATAGGCTACTTTTTATCCCGAAAAAATAACGGGAACGGGAAGAAACTGCCACGCGGGCGAAGCTGCGAGTGGCCTCTAGTGATTTTATAAACTTGTTATAATATAGTTTTTATGAAACAGACAGGATATTAGAAAATCTTTGCAAAAGCATTGTAAACTAAACTAAATTAATAAAGCATTAATAAATCTTCAAATATTGAGTCGCTGTATCGATGTCAGTACCAATTATTATGTTTGTCCTGACTGACTGACTGGCATATAGACAACGCACAGCCTGAACCACTGGTCGTAGAGACTTGATATTCAGAGTATGTTTGTCTTGAATACAAATAAGCGCATAAAATATGAGAGGAATTTCCAAAATTTAATCCCTAAACGGGTTCGGCGGGGGTTGAAGTTTGTATAAAAATTGCTTCACGCGAACGTAATCTTAGATATGGGTCTGAGGTGATGGGGATAAACGTGTGTTTATTTTTTGCTTTGCCACGATAAAAGTCATAAAAAATATAAGTCTCTTGCAACTAATCCTCTCAACTTTTATATACAAGGGGTGTATTAAGGGGTAGTAACGGTCCGGCCAAATCACGGCGTCTGATCAACGCGGACGTGCCTAGAATAAAACGATGTCAGCTTGAGCTGTCTAAATAACCCAATATTGATGCCTGATAATGGACTCTCTGCTCTATATTTAGGTGTTGTTTAACGTGCCTTGTGTGACAGAGTCAAAAGACATTTCTTCTATAAAATCAAAGCAAGAAGAAAATTATACTTTTGAGTTTTTATTGAAATTATAAATGAACTTAACTAGACTATAACCTTTTTGCCCTTTTAGGGTTCTGAACTCAAAGGTTAAATTGGGACCCTATTACTAAGACTGCTATCTATCTGTCTGTCCGTTTGTCACCAGGCTGTATCTTATGAACCATGTTAGTTAGAGAGTTGAAATTTTCACACAAGCTGCTAAATTAATACACCTTTACGCATCAAGACGATTATACCCTGATATTTTTAAACCAGTTCGACTAGCGGTTTAGGCTTTACGTTGTCTGTCATTCACATCAGTATAATGGGGACCCGTCACAGTTTTTTCTATGAATGCAGTTTTATAGGCCTTGAGAAACTAAAACATAAAATGCAAAATTTTTTTTTCTACGGCCAAAACTGACTAAGTTATGGGCAAAATACCGAACGAGATTCACTGACCGCGCGAACGGAAGCGATGACGTCACAATGGCCCAGCGCTAGCCGCCAAACCACTGCGCGCCCCGCGTTTCTGTTCGCGATACTCGTCCGACACGGAGCGTAACGTCACCAAGTGATTTGATTAGGTTTTTATTAGAAGGTTGTTATTTTAATATAACAAATGAGTATTAGAAATAAGGTAGATATCGGTTTTGAGCAAGCGCAATCCGATAATCTACCTAAAGTTGATACCTTCATGGTATTTGATTATCTTAGTAATCATTTAAATTACACAAGCGCTAAAATTCATGGTTGGAAACTTCAGAGGTAAACAAATCTCATTATCAACCTAATCAGAATAACAGGATAATATGTAGGTAGGTACACATACTTGGACTAGCCTATAAAATACCTAAAAGTTTTAGGTTAGTCAGCCAGGGAAGTTGTGTTTGTTGTAACTACCTACGCTGTTATTTTCAACATTGGTATGTAGATAAGTATGTAGAAACTTAAAGGTTTAAAGAAAAATATTATGTAGGTATAAAATAAATAAAATTAGACTTAAATACTTAATTTGACAGGAATGTACCTACCTAAGTTCTTTGGACACGTAATTTAGAGCTATGAATAAACGAAAGCGTTAGGTATGTTAAGTTTAAAATAAGCCCTAAGAATTTAAATTATATTTTGTCGTAGGTTATACCCAGATTTATTTAAAAATTATACAATAAATAATCAAGGTCAGGAATACAATACAGGAATGCAATACTTCCTTCTTCAATCTAAGCATTCCTCCCACAAGCCTATACTTGACGTAGTTCTCCATATGACGACCGATGTGGCGCGGCTGGCGAATGTCCGCCTGCGACGCGGAGGTTGCGGGTTCGATTCCCGCCTTGGGATAAATGTTTGTACGATCTGTTAATATTTATTCCGGGTGTTCTGGGTGTTTTCTATGTATAATAAAAAATATGTATGCATGTAATGTATTGTATTAAGTATATCAGTCATCTAGTACCCATGACACAAGCTCTGCTTAGCTTGGGGCTAGATGATGCTGTGTGGATTGTTCAGCATTATTATTATTATTATTATCAGCTTCCACCTAAAAATATAATAAATTCAGGTATATATTTTTTCTTTTTTATTATATATCACTTTTGCTCGCAACTTCGTTCGCGCTTAGATTTACGTACTTCTTTTTCATTCACTTTGGCTACAGTTTTATTACATGTATAGATAGATATCCTCATCCTCGAGGGTACGACGCCAGAGGCATGGAGCAGGAGTGTGGTGGTAGGTACTGTTCTTTAAGAAAGGTGATAACACCCTTTTGAAGGAGAGTAGTTACTAATCGTCTCGCTCGTAGGCTAGACGACTTCCAGCCTCCCGAACAAGCCGGGTCCCGAAAAGGCTTCAGTAGGTACCATAGACCACATTCATACGCTCCGGCAGGTTATACAGAAGACCGAAGAGTATAACCAGCCACTTTGTTTAGCGTTTGTGGACTATGAAAAAGCCTTCGATTCAGTCGAAACCTGGGCAGTGTTACGGTCACTCCAGCGGTGTCAAATTGACTATCGGTACATCGAAGTGTTGAAAGGCCTATATAGTAATGCCACCATGACTATCCGACTCCAGGACCAGAGTACAAATCCTATCCAGTTGCAAAAAGGAGTGAGACAGGGAGATGTAATTTCTCCGAAACTGTTCACGTCTGCACTGGAGGATATTTTCAAGCTCGTGTCCTGGAATAGGTATGGCATCAATATCAATGGCGAACACTTAAGTCACCTTCGATTTGCCGACGATATAGTCATAATGGCGGAATCGCTGGAAGACCTAGAAACAAGGCTTAGAGACCTCAATATTGTCTCCCAACAGGCGGGTCTTAAAATGAACATGAGTAAGACGAAACTTATGTCAAATGCTCATGTCGCACCCGTACCGGTATATGTTGGAGGTCAGCCGACGAATCCAACTCGGATGGGCAGCGTTCGGGAAATTACGGCACATCTTCTCGTCACAGTTACCGCAAAGCCTCAAGACGAAAGTCTATAATCAGTGTGTGTTACCAGTGATGACTTATGGCACTGAGACGTGGTCGCTAACTATTGGTCTCATACACAAGCTTTAAGTCGCACAACGAGCTATGGAGAGAGCGATGCTGGGAGTTTCACTGCGAGGTAGAATCAGAAATGAGGAAATCCGTAGAAGAACCAAGGTCACCGACAGCTCTCAGAATCAGCAAGTTAAAGTGGCAGTGGGCAGGCCATAAAGCTCGTAGAACCGACAACCGTTGGGGAATAAAGGTTCTCGAATGGCGACCACGAACCGGAAGACGAAGCGTAGGACGTCCTCCTACCCGATGGACTGACGACATTGTTAGAACCGCGGGAAGTCGATGGATGGAAAGGGCTCAGAATCGTTCTTCCTGGAAACGTGTGGGGGAGGCCTATGTCCAGCAGTGGACTTCTACAGGCTGATGATGATGATGATGAGATAGAATCTATAACTATAATCCCAAAATGATCCCCGATATCCCGGGAAACTTGTGGGATATTCCCGCATTGGGGAATATTACCGGGAACGGCACATTTTATTGTAGTTAGACCTGAGTACGACCCTGGTTTTAACCCGACTACCGAGGAAGGGTTATTAGAAACTTCACTACTTACATTTTTTATCATTTACTTACTCATTGAAATATACCTAGTAGGTACGACCCTGTATTTTTCTTTAACATTCGTAAACAAGCTTTACTAAGCTACCTACGCACCTGTTTACCACACGAGTAATGATTGAGGATCATTTTGATGTAAGTATGATAATAGTTGGTATATTATGGAGGTACCTACCTACTTACATCAAAATGATCCTCGCAACAAAATCTTGAAGTTTGGCACGAAAGCGGAATTTTGTCATCCCTCTTCATGATAGTGCACCATTTTTTGCGCACTTTCGGGACCTTTGGCACATTGAAAAATAGTTTTTTAGGTGTACTAACTGAAGTATTAGTACACTTCGGTACTATACAGTACTTATAGTTCGGCATATTCACGTAAAAACCACAACACGACCCGCGCAGATCGAGTGAACTCTAATAAATGAATTGCGGAGAGCGCGCCCGCGGGCGGAAAAGATTTCGTGACGTCACATGAGCTATTCGGCCGCCCCGCGGTTGACTGGTACAAAATGTGTAATATCTTCGCAACCAATGGAACGATTTCAATGATTTAAAAAGTATCGTACCTAAACGAGTAAAAGGAACACCATTACATAGATAATATATGCATTTTCCGACTTGGTACGGGAGCTCATTGGCATAGATGTATATTACAAGCAAAATAATAATCAAATGCTTGAGTTGAGATACATATTAGTTATAATCATGTAATGTATTCAGCAAGGTGTCAAATCGTCAAGTGCGTATTTCCGGCATGTAAGCCACATGTGGCGCCCCATTCCGGCGCGTTCTGGCAACTTGTCAAACATATCAACGAGCGATTATCACCTCGTGTTGTTGTGTATGTCAATTTATTTTAACCTATAACCTCGCTAGCACGTACCACCTCATGTAGGGCTGCGAGAGAGATGCGAGAGAAATTCTGTTTTGCCTCCGCCTAATTATGTTAGATTGACATCACACTGGGGCTCCATTAATGACATTATTATTAATTCGTAAAAGGGTCATGCATCGAAACGGTATGAACCAAGCCGTAAGTTTCTTGCATGTTATTCTAAGCTTGGGCGTGAGTAATTTATGCCTAGTTCACCTACCTCTAAGATGATTCTAAGTAATCCCGAAATATTACCAAGAAAGAAGCAGGAAACCGACAGTCGACATCCTCTTTACGGCTACCTGCCACCTCCAGTCCGATTAAAGAGTCGTAAGAGTTTCCTGCGTTCAACATGCAACACAAAAAATAGTCCAACAGCGTCAATTCATGAACATCAAGCTTCCTTCAACCACATCTCTCCAGCAGTGCACCTGCCTCCTGGCCACGACTTGCAGTGGGCAACTTGGAAGTCATTAAATCGCCTGAGAGCTCAAGTAGGTGGATGCAGGGAGAACCTTTCCAAGTGGGGCTATATTGACCCGTCCGGGAGTAAGTGTAACTGCGGAGAGGTACAGACTATGGAGCACCTGCTCTCTTGCTCTCTCTGCCCAACCACCTGCACACGAGAAGACTTGTACCAGGCAACGGGACGCGCTATTGGGGTCGCCTCTTACTGGGCTCACATTGTATGAAGAATTTATTGGTTTAGCCAATGACTCGAAAGAAGAAGAACCAAGTGAATACTTTTTATGTAATAAGAAAAAAATATGCATACTTAGTAGAGAACATTTTGTCAGTATTTTGTAAAATCGGCACGGAGTCATGCCAAAGGCTAAACTTGATTATATTCAAGTAATACCTACTTCTAATGCGACTTCCAACAAGATTGCGTTAAACGTTTAACACTACCATGGAGGGGGTATGAAAGCACTGTTCTTTCTCTCTTTCTCTCATAGCCAGTTACCTTTCGTATAATAAAGAAGTTTTACTTCAGTCGTGTGGTCTAAAGCACACTCGTTTTTTTTATTTACTTGTTGTTTTATATTTCTTATAATACGCAGCCAGTCTTGTAAAGGTACTGTTTTTTAAACGCGTTGCAACCCTGGAGCGATACCTAGGTACTGTCCCAGGGTTGCAACGCGTCCAGCAGTAGAAAACTGTCGAGTGTGGCCATGTCCGGTCGAAAGCAGCCAGATGTGGCGCTCCCTTCCGGTGGTGCCGGCCGTCCAACTTGTAGGCTCTGCGGTTTTACCGATTTTGAGGGTATGTTACGTGCAAATATTTTTTTTTAGGATTTTAACTCTTATAGCTTATCTTGTAAGGTAATTAAACGTAAATATCCTAAGGTTGATAGATCTCTCGATCGTTTGCAGCGGTCTGCAGATAGCTCTAATGTTTTACACGTATTTTGTACATACCTACATAATATTTAGAATTTATAGAATACAAAGTGCTTACATATAAAAGACACTATAGCGACCCATGAATATAGGCATGATTAAAAAAAGTTGCGAGCGTGTATAATTGTAAGGTATTAAAATTAATACAATACATTACATACTTAAATGTTTTTTTATTATACATAGAAAATACCCAGAACACCCGGAATAAATATTTGTAGATCGTACAAACATTTACCCCCAGGCAAAAATCGAACCCGCAACCTCCTGCGTCGCAAAAAAATAAAAACATATAAAACACATAAACCAGAACAGTTTCCTCGTTTAAAAACACACAATAGCGGTAAACAGAAATAAATGTACAAAATACAATTAAAATAGCAGGTGTGATTAACATAGTAGGTAGGTGTAGGTTGATCGACTGAATCTTATTTTTAAAATAAAAAAATATATCAACAAACTACACTAAAATCATGTAAACATGTAAAAAACATGTAAATTATGTAAGTAAGCCAAGAGAAGGACGATACTAAGATATTTTATTCTAGCATCGTAAACAAGCTGCTAAAATAATAACATTTGCCAACTGATCACCTATTAAGAATTCCTAGCAAGTATTGATAAAAATCCCCGCTCGTCCAAAGTTCCGGTTGATCGCGGGGATTATTTAAATCTGCAGATTATCGCTTCCCCCCCATTTATTACCCGATCCCTATCTTATCCGGGATCAATGGAGGAATCCCAAAAAGGTGAACTCACTTAAGGAAGACACAGCAAACAGATAACAGTAGGTAAGCATATATTAGGTTTTGTAAAAAGATGCCAGTACCTGTATTATTTTGAAAAAATAACATGATTGTCAAAATTCAACTTATCTGTAATGTCAGTTTAGAAAAATACTTTTTTGAGATTGACACAATCGAAACTTAAATTTATGATATTTCGTTGCAAGAATTAGGTATCTGTTGGTAACCTAAATAAATATGGGTGAGTAAGGGCCATATAGTGCTTAGCTTGGGGTAATATGGCGCTGTATGAAATGTTTGTCTGCTAATGTTTATTTAATAATACTCTTGTGTTCATGACACGAATGTTTGCCTTGGGTAGGTATGCATCAAATCCACAACCTAAAGCTAGGAATAAAAGTATATTATTCTATAAAAAGGATAATATAAAACAACAGTAGAATCCAACTTTCTTGCCTGTTCTTTTAGGCTTGGATGCTATGAACCATCAGATCAGATCCAGATTGGTAGATTGGTTCTAGTCGGGTTGGCGTCCAGATTTCTGGAAATCATTGAAAAAAACATTTTGACTGGCTTTGTAGGCAGAGCTGACCAGTTTAGCTGTGATACTTTTTTTTCTGTGTACAAAGTAAACAAGAAAATGTGGTAAATAAAATCACTGGCAATATTTTTAGATTTACAAATTCGCATAAAGTAGTTGTGTCGGAGTAGGTATCATAACGACTTTAATCAACATAATAGAGGCATTTACAAGTCGAAAATTATTCGGGCAACGGCCTGGTAATAAAATATTTATAGTATCATTAATATTATTACAGAATTATTCTTGTTTGTCCATAAAAGAGCATTCGGCGCTTTTACCATTGTTTGTACTGTTAATGCGGTCGCTGTTCAAGTAAGACTATTTATTAATTTTAGCATTGAATTGTGGAAATCGATGGAATTGAAATTTCATAGTAATCTTCACTGTCCACTGTTTGTTCGTTTTCTACCATCTTGAAAAGTAACATAATTTTTTAAAATTGTTTTTATAGTGTTTCATGTTCGTAGATAAATTCTTTCTGCTATGTAATTTCGATGGCATTTGAAATGACTTTACTTGAGGTCTTGGCACAAAGTGTGAGCAGTTGAAATGAAAGTCAAATAATGTCTTACGAAATCCTGCGAAAATGTTCCCCCGAGGTTTTGAAGAGAAACGTCATATTTCTAAGAAAAACATATTTCATCGTCAAACTAATTTCTTTCTAGGTAATGTGTTTATCGTTCATGCAATAGGTACCACGAACAAAGTTTTTTTTTTAAGTGCTTTTTTATCTAATGTAAATGAAAACAAATCGCTCATTTTAAGCTAATAATATTATAAAATCTGTATGATAAACAATGTTTAACTATTGCCATCTCTTACCAATGGGCAATAACGAAAAGTGACAAAACTCTCAATTGAAATAACGTTTATAAGAATACGGACAGAACTCAGATGAATAATGCACCTACAACCTACACCTTTGGATATAAAAATCTACTACTTGGCCTATGCACAGCTTCATTTTATTGTGCTCGTATTAATAATGAGAGCTTGTCTCAGGCGAGTAAATCCTTCGCAAACGGAATTATGCCATTAAGAACTCTAGCTGACGTTTGAAAGGTCGTTTTGAAAGGTATAAAGTTCCTTATTACAGAAACAAGAACTTATTGTTAGGAAGTACTTTCTTCCATTTAACCTTTGATTAAATTGTAATCCTTTTAATCGCTCAGATTGAATGATTCGCTTCACAAAAGTAACTTTATTTTACTTAAACTAGATTGTTACTACTGCCACTGTTGTTGCCTATAGAATGGTGAGGCTAGTTCTTGTGTAAGAATTGGGTCTTGATGGTGAAACACTTGTGCTGAATGCTTAGACAAACTTTTATCAATCTAACTAAGTAGGTACGTGCAAGATGGTTTGTGGACAAGTAGTTATTAGGTCTAAGTACAAAACCGTAATGGCTGCTCGCTTGCTCTCCATACGTGTCCCTTCACAGGAAGGCTTTAGTATTGACAACCAAACCATACATAACTAAACAAAGTCAATTTACCTTTTCATATTTATTTGTGTTGGGGTGCCAACAGCCACTACTAATTTTCAATTCTGTTTACTTCACCTTTATAACAAATACGTATTATCTTACCCGGGAAACATACGGTGAAGATGTAATCATACCATGCCTACACATTGCATATCAAATGTCATGCAATCTTCTTAGACAGATCATATTACGCTACGTTACACAGATATGTATTTGTATGTATTCAGTGATGCAACGTGTGAGGATACCGCATCTCACTGCGGTGCCAATTCCCGACCTAGGATTCTATTCACGCGTGCTATAGTCCAGGAGTCCGAGAGTTAGCTTTATCCATCCATACCAATATTCTGGTAGGCCTCACAGCTTTGGCAGTATCACTGCCTGGTTTGATCTTCACCGAAAATAAACATTTGTGCGAGGTCAACTCAGTAGCATTTTGCCGGTTGAGTTATCGCTGATTCGCATGTCACGCAGTGTAACTTAACTTTGTTTGTAGGTTGGCATATCAGGTGGATCTGTGTTAATCTCACCCAGTAACAAAACTGTTGGGTGTGATGTAGTAAATCTTCCATTATCTTTTAGACTAGGTAGGATCGTGTGCGTCTCTGTGGATTAATATTGCAGCATTTGCAGTAGGAGCCGGCAGGTGGCGCGCGAGGCCAAATTGAAAATTGCTTCAACGTTTGTACACAAATTCAAGCTACTGATTACGTACGTGCTTGGTGTATTGATTTATTTTAAATCTTCGCATTCGCGTAGAGATAAGTCACAGTATAACACAAATACAAAAAAGTTATTCGACGTACAATTTCGCCACTGTCAAGTAGGTGAGTAATAAGTTTTTCGAGTCAGTTAAAAAAGTCGGTTGTGATAGATTTTGAAGAAAAAGATTGTGTTTCTCTTTAAAACCTACGGGAAACATATTCATTCAAATCAAGATGCCACATATCTCACTTTTTGTGCAGCCGTGCTGAAAGGTCGTGTAGGTTAGTGTTACAAAATTGTTGACTTGTAGTACAAATAAAGTCTGAAAACTGCCGAATACAAACCTATAATAGCCATGAATGTTAGTTAAAGAAGTTAGTCATCGTTTTGACATTTTGCAGCCGAGCTAAAAGAGCTCCCGGTAAAGGGCCTGATCTCAAGTAATGATGGTTAAAATGCCACCGATATTACACGTTACAACTAAAATAATAAAAATAAAAATGCTGCGTTACTTCTAAATATGTCAGAAACCGAATCAACTCCGCTTGTTTTGTCTCGGTAAGTATTAATTGTCACTCAATAGCAGATTTAGACAGACCAAATCAAAATACGATCGCTAACATAAAGCTATGTGCCGTTTCAATAAACCGGAGTAGCTATCGATATAACCACCGAGGTAGATTGCTATTGAGTTTTTATGGCTCTGTCATAAAAGGCTCTCTGGCAGATCTGTGACTAATGAGAGCGGCTCATTGCTGCTCCTAATTGCCGCGGCGATTAAGAACACTTCATTTCAAATGCACGGTGTGCCGCTTGCGATTGCCGGCCAGAGACGGACTTAGGACTATAATGTGGGGCTTTGGAATGCCGGGCAGATACGTTACTTATGCATCGTAGTTTCAACAAGCACGTTCTTAATGAATGTGACCTGCGAGGTAATGTTTTGCTAAGGTTTCATGCAGAGTTTGGACTAAAAAACTTCGTTTACAGGCGTTTCTAGGAACAGAGCACGAGCTAGCACAAACAAATCAAAGTTGACAGGGTGATAGTGGCATCTGTGGCACCGTAGACCCCGAACGGATGAACTGATTTTGATTTAGTTTTTTGTAAAATAAAATAAGATATTATTGTTATTACAGTAAATGTAAGTAATTGCCTCTAAACTAATCTCTACATAAAAGTATTGTTTTAACTAGTTAAATTTAGTTATTGTCCCCTGGCTGCGGTCCTAAGTACGTCCTTTCATGCACTTTGTTAGTTTTTTAAACTATTGTTGTTGCTACTAAAGAATAAGTGTTAAAGAATATTCGTGAGACTTATCGACTTTTCTATATCACGTTGTCTTTATGTAAAACTAACTGACTCACTCGCGACTTTGCCTGCGTTGTTATTTGAATTTTTCATGCAAACTCCATCGTCTTTTTACGCACGCTTTAGGGATTACAACTCAACAAAACCTATTTTAAGCTTTATTAGCAAGATTTTAGAAAAAACTCTTTAATCTACAGACTTTTCGACCTCTACAGTATTATGATAGTATAGATAGATAAATGTTTGCTTTTACGACCAATAATCTGTCATTCCTCCCACGTTAGACGCTTGGCTTCAGTTTCCAAAGTCTCTGAAGTGTAGATTCCATAATGAAATAATCAGTGAACGATTGGTGCAGCGCTGATGGTATTGTGCTCTTTTTTTAGGGTTCCGTAAAACGCCTAAAAACGCGTTAAAACTACAAAGAAACAAATACAGCTAACTAAAGCAAATCGCAATCATCTGACTGGTGTGTTGTTTCTGCGGTCACCGCCACCGCACGGTCATTGACCGCTGTACGGAATTCATCACTAGTTGATAAATAGGAATTTTAGCAAAATAATAGTATTTCTCTGAATGTATTTGACTGTTAGCCACGTGGTATTCTATAAGACCTAAGTTGTGAGCAACTTTACACATTCCTGGAGTTTTCACAAGTGGTTTTATTACACCCTGTATACATGAACTGTTCCTTACCTTAAAATTACCTAAGCGAGCTATTACTGGGCATAGTCTCAAAGTAATTACGTAAGTCGGGAGTGCATTCCGAAGACAGACCAACCCAGCGGCAGGTATTTGTATTAGGTGTCGAGTGCCACTCGCCTCGGAACTTTACTCATAATAAACTTCGCTTACTTGAACTACTGTTACTGCTTTAATTGTAACTTGTAGCGCTAAGTGCTTTATGACCGAGTCTAAGCTAGGGCAGGTTTCCTGGACTTTTTCAGTCGTGGCGCACAGGCATAATACTTTGTTATATATTCCATAGCGGCATATCATGAAAAAATATACTAAACTGTAAGATAACTCGAAACGCATGCTACTTCGCCCGCGTGAAGCTATTTTCATACAAACTTCAACCGCCGTTATGCTGGTTTAGTGCGGTTGAATTTTGAGAATTTAGGTGCTCTTGTACACACCAAGACGAATATACTTTAAAAAAAACGGTTGTGCGTTGTCTATATTATGTCAGTCAGTCAATAAGTCAGTCAAAACTAAAACTCTTATGACTGTACTTCACACAGCGTCATCTAGCCCTAAACTAAGTAAAGCTAGTACTATATAAACTAGATTGTTGATAGAACACATCATTATATACTTTTTGTAAATATAACTTAGAATAATGTAATAAAGTATTACCCAGACAGAGAATAAACATCTATATTCACCACAGATGTTTAACCTCGGTGGTGATCGAACCCATAACCTAACAGTGCAGAAGGTAGAGTTACTTACAACTAAGCTAAAAGGTCAGTCAGTAGAATACAGTAGGTAAAAAATGAAAATATACTTTATCATTGGTGTTGTATTGTGTAAAACACCAAATCAAAATGGTTTTTATTCAGTAGAATTTTAGGAATAATTTTGACTCACAACTAGGTCATGTCACCAGTTAAACTTTATAACTCGTAGTAGCAGAGTTTAGTGAAGGGCTCATCCGGGGAAGTACTACCACCACGCCTATTTCTGCCGCCAAGCAGCGCAACATGTTCCAGTTTGAAAGCAGTGGGTGCCGGTATAATTATAGGCATATGTGGCTTAACACCTGTATGCCTCATGTTGATGGACGCAGAGCAGTACATTCATAACGAACGTGGCCTGCAAGGCAAATGCCTTGTTGGTTGGTTACCACTTAACATCAGGTGCTCCTTATGCCTGTTCCTGGAGTATTTACATAAAAAAATTGTTATCTCAAACGTGACTCTTTATAGGCCAGGCCATGGCAGTCGTTCTTGAGAAAAGGGAAACAGACGGACTGCTAATAAAGTTTCGTTTTTACGATCCCGAAGTACAGAACCATAGGAAAGAAGGAAAATGGAATTGGTGGAACGAATTGGATGTTCACAAAGAAAATTTATACTGATTCAGATCAGCTAGCAATTACGCTTTAGTCCGTTTGTGAAGGGCTGAAAACTAGGTATTGCAGGCGTTCATCTTATCGGCTTTTCTTCTTTTAAGGTTAAACAAGTCGGTACGTTGTCCATACAAACGCTGTAAGTGTTTAATGTCTACTATTTATTAACGTGCGTCCGAACTTAAGTTTGATACTGAATTATCTTGCCATTATCTAGGTACGTTACCCTATATGCTACAGTAAAATCAGATTACCTTGAAAGTTACAAGCGTCGAAAGATTTAGTACTAAATTTTGTAACGCTCGTAACTTTCAAGGTAATCTGATTTTACTGTAGCATATAGGGTAACATACCTAGATAATGGCAAGATAATTCAGTATCAAACTTAAGTTCGGACGCACGTTAATAAATAGTAGACATTAAACACTTACAGCGTTTGTATGGACAACGTACCGACTTGTTTAACCTTAAAAGAAGAAAAGCCGATAAGATGAACGCCTGCAATACCTAGTTTTCAGCCCTTCACAAACGGACTAAAGCGTAATTGCTAGCTGATCTGAATCAGTATAAATTTTCTTT
Source organism: Electrophaes corylata (assembly GCA_947095575.1). Taxonomy (NCBI): domain Eukaryota; kingdom Metazoa; phylum Arthropoda; class Insecta; order Lepidoptera; family Geometridae; genus Electrophaes; species Electrophaes corylata. Next base: position 674,887 of record OX352704.1, read on the forward strand.
GTGAACACTTACAGCGTTTGTATGGACAACGTACAGACTTGTTTAACCAGTTTATTTTGCATCCATTTCCAATGTTCTTGTTATTGCTCATTTTAATCGTGGATCAATGGTGAATAGAAATACTCTGTTGAAAATATGTGCACTTACAAACGATGAAGGCAAAGATAAGGAGGGGAAACCAGTTAGTGTTGTAGCAGCGATGATGAGTGCAATCTATCACGTGAATACCAACCACTGTAACATGTGGGTTTGTATCAACTGTAATACGACCTATTGACGACCGATGTGGCGCGGCGGGCGAATGTCCGCCTGCGATGCAGGAGGTTGCGGGTTCGATTTTCGCCTTAGGATAAATGTTTGTACGATCTGCAGATATTTATTACGGGTGTTCTGGGTGTTTTCTATGTATAATAAAAAATATCTATGTACTTAATAGTATTAAGTATATCAGTCATCAAGTTCCCATAACAAAAGCTCTGCTTAGCTTGGGGCTAGATGATGCTGTGTGGATTGTCCAGCATTATTATTATTATAAAACGACGGTACGATGCTTCGTTTATGGTTTCTAAGAGTAAACCTGCTGAACATAAAGTATGATACAAAAAGGAAAAATGTTTTACAAAATACTTAGCATCCATTTCTTATGTTGATGCGACCACTGGCAAAGGCTTCCAAGCAATTGAATTAAAACCAATACACAGGGTAAGCAATTAGTACATTTGCGGTTGTAAAGCCCACTCGAGCAGAGTGCTCGGGAAAGTGCATTTTATTTGAGGGAAAAACTGTTTCAGTGTATTTGCACAATTAATTACTCGTCGTGCGATTTTTTTTAATATTTTTCAATAAATAAAAAATATCATATCCGATCTTTTAGTACTAAGGAGATTCAGTCAGCTGCACTAGAATGTATACAATTCGTAACTTTCAAAATGGTTTCACAGCGGTGCTAAAATAATTTACACGACGATTATTCAAAAAATAAGTGAGGTCATCAACTAATTTAAATAATTTTTAGTTTTTGAGATGTAAGAGCTCATAGTTATGCTGTAATACCGTTGTGAAAGTTTTGAATTGTATACATTCTAGTGCAGCTGACTGTGCTTACTCCTTCTTCGATTAGGTCTAAGGGGAGTATTCAGATGTACGTCCAGGTAGTAGGTACATTTGGTACGTATCCATACATTTTGCAGTAGTTAGTGTTCCGTTACAGATTGTGAGCCCATGGCTGCTGCTAGAATACTAGAATACTGTACATTGATGGATTGTAGTGGAACAATATGTAGAATCAAATTCATCATGGATTTGTTTAGTGGATTTTAGTAGACTTTGTCTTTCCGTTAGTGATCACTTTTCGATAACCATTACTCCCCAGTGGTCTGCAATAAAAATCCTATTTTAATGAAGAAACAATAATGAAACGAGAACATTACAAGTGTTATTTTTGCGTTTCAGCTTAATACCCAGTCTGGGAATTTCCCAAGAAAATATTTGGGGGTTATTCGAGATGGCTGTGTCTATAGCGCAATGGGTATTCCCATATCGTCGGTGCTGGAGCCAATCAGGCCAAATGTTTTCTGCGGCCGTATCGAGACCCGGGTGGGCCCTTATTTCCTGTACAGTTACCGTGGGCCCTACCATTGGAACTTGTCGTAACATAAAATGTGAAAGTTCTCTAATAATTACCCGCGTCGATTGTCTCAGTCGTTTTGTATGAAACAGACAGAGATAGAGACATGGGAGCGGGCTCGTACTGACTACTCTAGTGTAATGTAATCTAAATACTATACAAAATCAATTGCACAGATAGGCTTCTGACGCGTCACGTCACACGAGGTGGGTCTAATGTAACCCTGCCTTAACCCTTATGATGTTATACACCTAGTTAATTATCAAAATGCTTAAATATCACGATTCCTATTAGATATCTTCTGCATGTGTCTATTAAAATTGGTTATTCGATATATAAATAAATATTTGTGGACATTTTTACAACATCACTTAGTCCCAAACTAAGCATAGCTTGTATTATGGGAACTAGATGGCTGATATAATGCTTATAATGTATATTTTTTTGTAACTACATACATAAAAAACAATATGACACCCAGATACAAAACAAACATGTTCATCACACAAATGTTTGTTCTCGGTGGGGATTGAACCCATCTCGTTTATAATCTTTTATTTTTTACTAGCTGACCCGTGCCCACTTCGTTGGGCGGTAAACATGTTTACTTACAAATCTTAACTGAAGTAGTATTCGATGTCGCCAACAGATGGCGTTAATACGGCATAAAATAGCGGCCGTTCGCAATTTCGCCCGCGTGGCAGTTTTTTCCCGTTCCCGTTATTTTTTCGGGATAAAAAGTGCCTAAGTTACTCCTTGTTACATCAGCTATCTGCCAGTGAAAGTACCGTCGAAACCGGTCCAACCGTTCCAGAGATTACCCGGAACAAACAGACAGACAGACAGTCAAAAAATTTAAAAAATGCTAGTTTGGTATATGAATCGTATATACATTCGTATGCATGTAGTAAAAATCGGTTATTTTAATATTACAAACAGACACTTCAATTTTATTTATTTGTATAGTTTGTATTTTATTTTACAGGAACAAATACGATAGAAGAGTAACGAATAAAAAATAATAAAATTGTATGCACAACTTTTTGACGTATCGGTATAGTAAAACTTTTTAATATTTCACAATGGACGTCCGCAGTCACACCTAAACTAGTTAACTGGCATAACTACCCTTTTAGATTAAAAAAGGTAATTTTATGCTATTGTACCTGCGACCGCAGGAAATTCATTAAATAATTTTTTTATCTGTCTGCTGGTAGAACAAGATATGGCCTACCTGATGTTAAGTGATAACCATCACCTATAAAAAGCCATGTCCTGTAGGTCACGAACGTTAGGTCGCCCTGCATACACCAATCTGAGGCATACTGGTGTTAACCTCATGTGGCTGAAATTTCACGGGCACCCACATCCTTCAAACCAGAATATAGCAATGCAAGCATCACTGCTTGGCGGTAGAAATAGGTACGGTGTAGTACTTCCCCGAGCGAGCCCTTTCACAAAGAGCTCTACTACTACTAAAACTAATCATTCATCCTAGATTTGACCCATGTCCAGAATTGGACTCTTCAGGCTGATGATGATGAAGACGACTTTGACTTTGGTATTGTAGTTACTTGTCTAGGTGTAGTTGGCACGTGGTAGGGCCTACTTACCGCAACGTCTTCGTTTCTGTAACCCGCGTCATCTTTGATATTGTACTGCGGCCGATATTGTGCCCTCATCTCACCCTCAGAATAAAACGTTTTGTATCGGGAATTGAATTGCTCTTTTTCCACTCCCATGAAATTTTATAGTTAAGGATCCAAAGTAGCGTAAAACTGGTTCGAACAATAGGTTTTTTGACTGCGCAACTATTATTGCATCGAGCATTTTAAATTGACTTGTACTGGGTTCGTTATTGTTCATGCGGCAAGTTTTATGAGCTCTACAAGTAGAAAACAATGTAAGCTTTGCTAGTTTTTGGGATAATTATTTTTTTTGCTACTGCTGGTGGGACAACAATATGGCCCACTAGATGTTAAGTGGTAACCATCACCTACAGAGTTCTTAGTCAAGGGTTTGTTCCGGGAAGTACTATCACCATACCTATTCCTACCTCCAAGCAGCATGCTGCTTTGATGGGTATGGGTACCGGTGAAATTACAGACACATGAAGCATACCACCCGTATGCCTTAAGTCGATGGACGCATAGCAATACCTCGTAGGGCACGTTTCTAACGAACGTGACTTGCGTGCGAGTGTGCTTTGTATGATACAACTGTAACTACTTAGCATCAGTTGCGCCATTTGCTTCTTCCCTCAGCAAGTGTTTTTTTTTTTATAAAACTTGTTGATGGAACAAGCGGATGGTCCACCTGTTGTTAAGTGGTTACCATCACCTATAACAAAGCATTGCCTCGTAGGTCACGCTCGTTAGGAACGTCACCGACGATGCACTGCACGATCAACCTGAGGCATACAGGTGTTAAGCCTCATGTGCCTGTAATAACACCGGCACCCACACCCTTCAAACCGGAACACATCAGCAAGCTATTTGTCGGCAGGAATAGGCATGGTGGTAGTACTTCCCCGGACGAGCAATTCACTAAGAGCTCTACTACTACTAAAACAGTTACCAAAAAATTCAAAGCATCACACACTGCTATATCCTTGCTATTTCTAAACCAGTAGGTACTAACATCTTGTCGCGAATAAAAGGAAAAAATATAGCGCCACTACCGCTGGCCTGTCAATAAATGTTATATACCTCATACGTGAAGTTATATATCTCATACGTGAAATAGAGGCGTTAAATATACAAAAGAAACGATATAAAGTGATATAGCTGCTCTATTCGAGACCTCATTTTACGGTTCTCTCGTAAAATTATTATAGCGGCAGGTAGGTAGGCAGGCACAAGCGATGTTTAAGGGTCACGAGCGAGTAAGAGGTAAAATATATAAGGTTTTTATTGGATCATAGCTTCGTATATCACTTTATTGTTTTAAGGTGTAGGAGTTTAGAGAGGTTAAGCGAGTAAAGTTAGCTGTCTTTAGTAAAACAGAGCTATTTGCATAGAGTTAGTCTAAGGAAGTATTAGGACCGTGGCTGCTGACGTCGAGCAGTGATGTTCGTATTGCTGTGTTCCGATTGGAAAGTGAATGCTTGTACAATAACAGACACAAAGAGTGCCATACGAGGCCAAAGTAATCACTAAACAACAGATGAGACATCGTTCCGTCATTTATACTTAGTATTTAAAAGATACTGCGATTGTGAATGATGTGAATTCGTTACACCAATCCAGTTGGTACAGCAAATGAATATAATATTTTACAATACGTGCTCACAAATAGAACGAACAGTAATAAAATCTATGGCAACTGGACAACAATACAACTAGGTACTACCGGGAAAGCATCTTCGAAGCGATTGGAATCTAAACAGGACACACTTGAAGTCATGTGTACTCCGAGTGACAGCCACTGACGGACATTTTCTTCTCTCCAGGCTTTTCGACAGCAGGAAAAATAAGGGAAAAGTGCGCGACTCCACGCGAACCGTTTGTCTAGTGGAAGTGACCACGCCTTCTGGTCCTAAGGTTGTGATTTAGAACCTAGTTTTGTACCAATGGACTTTTCTAACCGAAAACATTATGTGCGCAATGGCAGTGCTCTTAAACGGTGAAGGAAAACATCGTGCGGAAACCCGTGGCTTTGCTTACTCCGCACGTAAACACCATGTCACCTGTGGAGTAGACTGACTATGTTGTGAAGATGGAATACATGTTGGGCAAGCCAACTTCTTGTAAATAGAAGTTAGACTGAATAAAAGTTTCATATGTATTGTATACATACCAATTATAAATACCAGTATTAGCTGTAGTTTTTTATGTAAATAAACGTTTGTATATAGTTATAGAATAAGGTGTACATTTTCCATCAATCAAAAAAACGTGGAAATTAAATTCGGACGTACGAAAATTAATATGGAGTACCGTACGTGGTAGCTATATTTTGCTTTCAGCAATCACTTATCAAGTACCAACTAGTGCAGGTTCTCGCATCGATAAATAACGTTTATTATGTTCATGTTTTATGATTCAATTCAATGTAAAAAACACGAAGAACGTTGGGCAACTTCAAAACTCCGTGATCACTCTGCGCCACTGAAGATGGTCACTACAACAAATAAAAAGTTACAGAGAGTGTGTAAGTAAGAGTGTAGGTTGTAGGTACGTCAGAGTGTGTTAGTTCAGAAGTGGCGGCAAGTTCAACAAACGTGGGAAACCGACAATCTCAGCGCAATCTGCTAGACTATCTGTGTTTGCGAGAGAATAACTAAGATTATTACACAGGGTGGCGCAAAATTCGTCCGTCGTTCTGAATAGCCTCGCACTCGGCGAAACAACACGCCCTCACGGAGCACGGCAGATATAAGTGACAGTCTCCAAAATTTGTTGATCGTCTTAATAATAATAATAAATGAACTTTATTGAAGACATAATCTATAAGTAACACAAAAACTAAAAATAAAGTACAAAAGGATTTGTCACGTTTCAGCGCCACTGCAAACAAGCGCCATATGAGCCATTGTGCTCCTTGGTAAATACTGAATGGATCCCATTTTTTACCACTTTATGTTTTCTTTTATATCTGCAGTGTGTTTTGTATTGTTCTGTTGCGTAAAAAAATATTTTTCTATTTAATTCTATTCTAAATCAATTTACTATTTTTTTTGAGAAAAATTTCTTTAAAAACTAAAAAACGTAGATCAAGTCTGAAATGTTGTAAATTTTTTTTGCTTGTATTGAGCTTGTCATTTGTGTCGCACGAGGTACAACTTTTGGTTCACCCTGTACTTCTGTTGGAATGGTACGGATGTGAGTTTCTATTACTGTAATGCCATCGTCCTGCTGGCACGAGATTATACTCACTTGTACTATGTTGTGTTGTTTTTTACTTAGATTAAATTTTTGTAATTAAATTTGATTGTAAGGCCCGCTTGCACAACTATCTGATTTAATTTTTTTTAGCTAATTACTTTTACCTAGATAAACATGTTTAGCGTAGACGTAATACCGACTTATTTTCCTAATTTATTTAACTATTCTTTATTGTAGATTCACACAATTGGTATATACAAACAGTAAATTACACAGCGGTCATGTACAAAAATGAGCTAGGGTTAACTAAAACCTAGAAAGAGTTTAAACCTTTTTAAGATGTTAAATGTAAGTAACTTTCTAAATGAATTTAGGGGCTCGCATTTAATCCGCAAGATTTGCTATGAACATGGAAAAGCAATTAAGCATTAATTTTTAAATATATACTTAGTATTTATTATTTAACTAGCAAAACGCGCGCGACTTCGTTCGCGTAAAGATATTTTCATAAAACGCTGTACCTGTTGAATTACGGAAATTCTTTTTAATACATACATTTCTTAATACACCTCTACGTACCAAAAAAAACGTACCTGAAATTTCAAAACTAGACCAGTCGACTAGTGGTTTAGGCTCTTGTCTAAATGTCAGTCAGTCAGAATAAATATTCTTTTAATAGGTATACATTTAATAGGAAGTGAAGAAAACAAGCCTTTATATCTATTGTAAATGATTTAAACAGCGCTTGGGGCAACTTTTTCAATCGTGTCTCTATTTACGGGACTCCTGTACCTGTAGTGCCTGACAGGATTTAGTAAGAGTAGGCTTGTCTTGTACCTATACCGTTTGTGAGCACTAGGTGTACCCACACCAAAAAGTAACGTACGTTCAAACACACAGAAAAACGCCATAGCAGCACGTGGAGTTTTGAGCTTTATATCAACAACGCTAAGTGCGTTATTTGAAATTGCACGCATCAATATAATCTGGAGGAAGTTCTGAAATCATATTACAACCGAAGCCAAATATTTCAATTAAAACAGACATCGCCTTCGAAGTATTTCGTCGATGAAGAATGCCGGCGAGATCCAGAAGTTGTAAAACTCCGATTGGAACGGGTTCTGCATATTTAGGCATTCGGATGCATTCACAGTGAAAACAGATTTATTAGTGCGGGTTATCTTGTTAAGTATCAGTACTATCATAGTCAAAATGTAGTAACTTTAACAAAACTAAGAAAGTTATTTACCTTATACAGTGTGTGTGACAGTGATCTTTATAAGGTACTATGTAGTACTACAGACAGAAGAAGGAAGTAGTACAAATGTGATTTGTTTTGGTGATATACAATTCAAAACAAAAACTCGTGGAACTATATGTTATTTCTATGAGCTGCGCTAATTATGTGAATGATTCAATCTATTATTTTATTATTAAGTGACTATTATTATAATTGAACTAAATTATTAATATAATAACACTGATTGTGTTTCCAGTGATGACTTGGCGTGGTCGCTAACTATTGGTCTCATATACAAGCTCAAAGTCGCACAACGAGCTATATGGAGAGAACGATTATATAACATTTACGTTATCTATTAACATAATTATAGTGCACGATCAAAAATCAATGTATTATTATTAATATTGGTTTCACGGTAGTGATAACGCTGCGGCATTCAGTTTTTTACCTGCTTCTTATTTATCAAACCGGTGCGTGAAGTCAGCGGTAACCTGATTTCTACATGAAATATACCCTTAGAATTTAAGTAATTGAAATAATTCCGGAAGATCATACAACAATTTCTGGATTCGTCTTGTTTTTGTTTTATAAGAAGCCGTGAAACGTGAAATAAAATAATATTTTATAAATAATTTAAAAATAAATTAGTCTTGCGTAATATTAGTAACGTTTTGGGATACTTTTTGATATCTAAATGTTTAATTTGTCATTTAAAAAAAGATCATACAAGATAATGTAAAAACAAAGTTATATTCTTGAGGAAAAAATATCAGCCATTTATTGGCCGTTATGCAGATTCCCGCTTTGTCGTGTCAACTGTTGCTAGATGGAACGGTCAGGCACAATAAGAACTCAATACAATGTTATTGCTATTGTACCACTATGGTATGAACTAAGTATTAGTGTTACGACCACTATGAAAGTGTGCAAAAATCACAAAGCACGACTAAAAAAAACTAAAAAGTCCCGTGTCGTTAAGTGTCCAAAAAATAGTGGTTATAAAAAAAAGGTATTTCCAATTTATTAGGTCCAATTTTTTCGATTTTAGCTTAACATTTTGTCGAGGTTGCCAGTTTACATCAAACACTTTGTGTTTTTAGGGTTTCGTACCCAAGGGGTAAAATGGGACCCTATAACTAAGACTCCACTGCTAGTCTGTCTATCTGCCTGTCTGTCTGTCCGTCTGTCGTCAAGCACGTCTTGTAAATAGGCGCATGAATAAAATGTTGCTCTTTACGTGGTATATCTATCCTCTTCTACATTACCTGTTTACTCTGTGGTAGGTAGGTATAGACACTAGTTCCTTATAAAATGTTCACGTGTTCTAAGTAAAACGCATTACCCGTTCGGGTGTAATGTTTCAGTTGCAATTCCACATTTCGTTTATTTTTTCCCGTAATGGTTGTTTATGCACGACATGAGAATAATATTGTCGCCGCAAATGCTACCATTTTTCTCCATACTCACCAAAGTCTGGGTTGCTAAATATTTCTATGCATTAGTATTTCTACCTTGCTATAGAATATAATAAATAAATAATTTTGGGCATTTTTACACAACATCATCTAGCCTCAGAATAAGTATAGCTTGTTCTATGGGAACCAGATGACTGATAGAATAATTATATACTTTTTTGTTGTAAGTACGTATCAAAAATACAGTATAACACCCAGACACAGAACATGTTTGTCCTCGGTGGGGATCGAACCCATAACCTACAGCACGAAAGGTAGTAATACTACTAACTGAGCTGTGAGATCGAATAAATAATTGTTTTCACCTTTTTTCATTTTGCATACTAATGGAACAAGCAAACGACCCACCTGATGTTAAGTGGTTACCTTTGTTACGTTCTCACATTTGTCAAGATCGTGCCCTACGATGTCTTACGCCACGTTCTTCAACCTGAGGTAAACTTGCTATTAGCCTTGTGTGCTTGTAAGTACTTTACACCCACAACTTAAACTGGAGCTACTTCGCCGCAGAAATATGTACGGTGGTAGTTACTTCCTCGGACGACCGATGTGGCGCGGCGGGCGAATGTCCGCCTGCGACGCAGAGGTTGCGGGTTCGATTCCCGCCTTGGGATAAATGTTTGTACGATCTGCAAATATTTGTTCCGGGTGTTCTGGGTGTTTTCTATGTATAATAAAAAATATGTATGTATGTAATGTATTGTATTAAGTGTATCAGTCATCTAGTACCCATAACACAAGCTCTGCTTAGCTTGGGGCTAGATGATGCTGTGTGGACTGTCCAGCATTATTATTATTATTATAGTTCATTATTACCGTTGCAAAAGCCCTAACACTCGTATATTATTAGCAACGCCTCAAAATTTGAAGCAGTCATCATGTCTTCTAACTATCAGTTCACGCTCCATGCAGAGCCAAGAGGACGAAGTTTGGTCGATTTGGCAGGAAGTTGACTCGCACTTGGCATACTTAACGAGTACGTGGAATCCCATTAGTCGCATCTTGTTTTACATAACTTGACGGATCTTATGTGACAGGTATTGTAACAATCGAGTTATTGAAATAATGATTTAAAACATTCGTATTTAAAAATACGCGTGTTCAAGTGTTTTCTGATACACGTGTTGAAAATGAGACGTTGAGAGCTTAGATTGTTATGTTTTGATTTACAAATACCACACCACTCATATTTTTTTTTTTACAATCCACACAGTATCGTCTAGCCCCAAGCTTAGCAGAGCTTGTTTTATGGGTACTACATGACTGATATACTGAATAGAATATATTACATACATAGATATTTTTTATTATACTTAGAAAATACCCAGAACACCTGGAATAAATATTTGCAGATCGTACAAACATTTATCCCAAGGCGGGAATCGAACCCGCAACTTCCTGCGTCGCAGACGGACGTTCGCCCGCCGCGCCACATCGGTCGTCAAATACTATCACCTATAGTATAGGTCCTATACTATACATATTACCCAACAATGATGTACTACTCTGCTTCTATTAACCCTCACAGAAGATGTGCAGGTCTAGTCTTAGAAACGAAGATTGGTATTGTCGGTTTGTAACACACTGCGGGGCAACTCGGCAGCCGTCAAAAGTCAAGTTGTGGCTGCCTGACATGCCGCGTAGTGTAACTCAAAACGACAATACGAAACTTCGTTTATCGTTTCTGAGTGGAGGGTCCACATATATTATACAGAGGTTTACAGAGGTTGCGTGTTCGATTCCCGCCTCGGGATAAATATTTGTACGATCTGCAAATTATTTATTTATTTATTATATTTATTCCGGGTGTTCTGGGTATTTTCTATGTAGAATAAAAAATATCTATGTATGTAATATAGTATTGTATTAAGTATATCAGTCATCTAGTACCCATAACACAAGCTCTGCTTAGCTTGGGGCTAGATGATGCTGTGTGGATTGTCCAGCATTATTATTATTATTATTATTATTACCCTCGTGCCTGTAATTTCACCGGCATTCACACCCTTCAAACCGGAACACAGTAAGATGCTTGGTGTCAAATAGGTATTATTGTAGTACTTCGTCGAATTTGTTAGTACCACGTACCTACTGGAGATCCTTCTAGGATGTCCTTATAAACTCAATAATATAATCAAAATAATAATATGTTGTTTTATTGATCTAAGCAACGCGTGGCATTCTGCTGCAATCAATGACAATGAACGTCAAAACCATTGAAAATGACCTACATATTTATTTATTTATTTATTTATTTATTGAATTTAATTAGAACGGTTTAGGAAACCAATTACACTAATTATTAAATTAAATTATTACATAGTACTAGTGGTCTAGTGGGTGTGACCCCGCCTTCTTCTAGGTCGTGGATTCAAATCCGATCGTGCATCAATAGATTCTTCTGTTCGTAAAAGTTATTTGTGCAATATCAGTGCTCTCAAACGGTGAAGGAAAACATCGTGAGGTAACCAGTTAGTATTCTAGAAGCGGCGATGGGCTTGCAACCTGTCTCTTATGGAATACCAACTACTGTAAAATGTAATATTTGGACGTACCTCTGACTACCCCCTTAGACAGCCTCGAAAAATCTCGAGTAAGTATTTAATAATAAGAGATCGGAGGGAATATCAACAGTTGCTATTCCTTTCTTTTGTCTTTGACGTCACTAGTAATTGTCATCAACGTCGTACGTCGACCATGATTGTATTGAAGTAGGAAGGACATACCATATTATCTCATTTGACCATGGTCGAAATGATTGGATATGGGCTATTTAGTCATTATTAACGATACTCCAGTTAGTTAACAATATTTCAAAACATTTGCATTCACTGTTGTTGTAATATCAAGTTTTTCAGACGATCAGCTCTTTCTTTCAATTCTTTTCATAACTTCAGTGATTATTTGGTATGTTTTCTGGTTTGGTTGCAGAACACATTTTATGTTTTAAATGTTTGGAAATTGTTTGTCAGCATAAAACATAAAAAGCAAGGAAAACGCGAGTGTTACCACTTACCCTTAAGCTATTTTTAAACCTGTACCCTATTGTTATCTAATTCATGTCGTGTTTTGCTGTAATATTTTTTTATTTAAACACAAAAATAAACAAACAAAGAAAAATAAACCATACTTATTCTATGACTTGTATTATAACTTTCATAATATCTTTTTTGTTTTGGTGCGTAAGGGTGTACCAAAAATAAATTTCTCATTTTAAAACCTTAATTAAAACGAGCAAAGACGCACGCAAATCCACTTTTGTTTTACAGCGAAAGGGTTTCCAGGCATAATTACTTTTAAATTCTTGTCTTACTTACGAGAGAATACACCTCAATAAGTTGAAATAGCACATCAAGGAAACTTTATAAGGCTTACAGTTATTATTTTGCAAGAACTCAAAGAAAACTCAAAGAAAACAAAGTCGTCTGTGCGTAGCCTAAATGTGTTCGAGTTACACTCACTACGAGCTCGTTTTCGCCGTGGGTTTTGTATGAAGTCATTGTTGATATCAATTTTGACTCCACACAAAATCCTCTCGGAAAATATCCTCGAAAAAGTGGGCGCAATTCAGTGAATGGCTCGCTGTTGTATACCGGTTTGAAGAATGAAAATACCAACAAAATTTCAGGTATATGAGGTACCTACACCGGCATGACGTAATTTAATAGACGCATGGCATTGCATCGTAGGGCACGTTCCTACGAACGTGACCTGCGAAGCAATGCTTTGATATAGGTAATGGTTCCTACTTAGCATCTGATGGGCCATATGCCTGTTCCGTCAATAACTAGTTCAATAAGAAACACTCCATTGTTTTAGGCTGCGTGTAACTGGCAGAGGCAGTTTTTAAAAACCAACTTTCCAAGTATTCAGCTGAATTTTTCCAGCAATATCCCAGTTTAACAATATAGCTTCTGGTCGAAGCGACGCGTGACCCGAGGGCTGGTGAGTATCTGGCACAGCGAATCAGCATTGCTATTCAGCGTGGCAATGCAGCTAGTGTTTTGGGAACGCTTTCGATTGGCACTGATCTGGATCAGTTGAGCTACCTATAGATCGGTTGCAACGGTCTGTAGATAGCTCAACTGTTTCATAATATGTATTTTGTACATATTAAATATAAATACTTGTACTAGCTAATGGAGGAATAAACTAGAGGCCACTCGCAGCTTCGCCCGCCTGGCAGTTTTTTTCCGTTCCCGTAATTTTTTCGGGATAAAAAGTAACCTATATATATTTATTCCAAATTTCATACAAATCGGTCCACTGGTTAGAGCGTGAAAGAAGAACAAACATCCATCAATCCATCTATCCAAACATTCGCATTTATAATATTAGTAGGATGTATGCTTCCTTGAGTCAAGAAAACTTTATATACTCAACTGTCACTTATAAGTACTAATGCATGTCAGTCCTTGTAAACTCACTGTAACTCGGTTAGCTTAGGATAAGTTCAGCCTCCACGTCCCGGTAGAGCCCCGACAGGGACAGGACGTGTCAATTATATTATACCTTTGAGATAAAGACAATACTAAACTATCTGATGCCTGCAGACTCGCTTGAAACTATAAATAGAAATAGCATCACAAGTTTAATCCCCAAGCAAGGTGGATATCCCTTCAGATATCTTATTACATATACCTATTCGTGATTCTTCGAGGATATATCTCAGAGGGATAGTGAAAGGTATGTCCATAAATTTGGTACAAACCTACAGTTTGCAGTAGTTAGTTATTTATACGTGACAGGTTTCAAGCCCACCGCCGCTGCTAGAATACTAACTAATTTTTTCATGATGTTTTCCTTCACCGTTTGAGAGCACTGGCATTGCGTACATAAGTTTTTCGAACAAAAAACCCATTGGTGCACTACCGGATTCGAACCTACGACCTTAAGATCAGAGGGCACGGTTACTTCAACTAGACCACCGCACCGGTGCTTCTTAAAACTTCGAAAATAATAGATTTAAGATTACTAGCAGTAGTACTTATTTACTATTTATATTTAATGGTATGCATGGTATACGTTATACGTTATTTTATATACAAATAAATATTTGTGGGCATGTAGAGTTTTCGGGATAAAAAGTAGCCAAATATTTTTCCAGGCTATAAATTATGCTTATTCCGAGTAATGAATAGTACATTAATATCTGGCCGTTGCGGCGTTGTTTATTCACAGATGTGCACCGCTCAACATACGGTAGCGTTTTCTCATTGAAAAATATCTTTTAAATAGGTACTCAATAGAAAAAAATTTTTATCAAACTCACTTACTAACTTACCTACCTTATCACGCTTACGACGCGTTTAGACGGCGCGAAAGATTTCGTGCCGTGACCGCGCGGCCGCCGCGCTGTTGAGAAAATCAATGCCACTTATCCATCAAGTATCGTCTCTATATTCTAGGTAACAATGTTCAAATTCCTGTCAAACGGCCGCGCGGTTGTCTGTTTAAGTAAGTTTGAATGTTGTTACCTAGATTAATATTAATCGGTATTAATTTTCTCAACCACGCGGCATCCGCGGTCACTACGCGAAATCATTCGCGCCGTCTAAGCATCATCCGACCGACCGATATAGACGACCGATGTGGCGCGGCGGCCGAATGTCCGCTTGCGACGCAGGAGGTTGCGGGTTCGATTCCTGCCTTGGGATAAATGTTTGTACGATCTGCAAATATTTATTCCGGGTGTTCTGGGTGTTTTCTATTGTATAATAAAAAATATCGATACATGTAATGTATTGTATTAAGTATATCAGTCATCTAGTACCCATAACACAAGCTCTGCTTAGCTTGGGGCTAGATAATGCTGTGTGGATTGTCCAGCATTATTATTATTATTATTATTATCATTATCTTCCTGCCCTTATCCCAATTTATGCGGGGTCTAAGCACGCCCATAAAAAGTCATAGATGAAATCCTATACATACGTTATCTACTACTGTATTGGTATGTACCTATTTTTTATAGCAATGCCACAGAACACAGAACGTTGACCTTGAGATATAACTACAACAAAGCGTATCAAGGTCAATGTTCGACAGTCACCTTCCATTGTGATGAGGAAAGCCGCTGACGTCACAGTCAGTGCAGAGTTTGTTTGTTCCATGCAGACAACCTACTTTACTCCTAATTCGTTTTATAGCTACCTAACTGATGACCGCTTGGAGTATGAGTAGAACTGGTACATAGGTTTTTATAGGTACAAGAAGTACTATAACCGTAGGTACCTATTTCTGCCGTTAAGCATGGTGCTGGAATTACTGTATTCCGGTTTGAAGGGTGTGGGTGCCGGTGAAATAACAGGTATAACTTTGTTCAGGTTGGTGGACGCAGGGCAGTGCATCGTAGGGCACGTACCTACTTTACGTGCGTGACCTGTGGGGCAATGCTTTATAATAGGCATTATCTACAAAAAATAACAAATAAAAAAAAATTGCAAAAATCAACTTCAGAATAAATAGTACCGGTAATTTTACATAACGCCATCTAACCTAACAAAACATTTTAAAGCAATAGTTTAGTTAGTCATCATCATCATTATCATTCTTATGAAATCGAATCCGCTCGACATAGGCCTTTATACGGTTCTAAGAAGAATGATTTTGAGCAATTATTACTCAACAACTTCCCACAACCCCAGCAATGCTGTCTTTCCACCAGAGGGGTATCTTTCACTTCCGTCTTCGGGTTCTAATGGTCGCCGTTTGAGAACCTTTTTTCCAGCGAATGTCGGTTCTACGCATGGCCTGGTCATTCAACTTACTGATTCTGAGAGCTAAGTGATCGACCTTGGTTCTTTTACAGATTACCTTATTTTTCTATCACGCATTGAAACATTAAAATCTTATCTTTATGAGTAAACACTTACCTACTTATAATAAACACTCAGTCACAAAGAGTTGTTTGTTTGTTCATCACACAAATATTTGTCCATGGTCAATATCACCAGAGTCAGACAAGTCAGAGCTACCAACTGAGCTGCAAGACCTGCCACTGAACTACATAGGACAAGTCAGTGTATATACTTAGTTTTAAGTTGGGGCCGTATATTATGTATTAAACTCAGTATAATTTTATTGCTAGCTCATATCGGTCTGGACAAAACGGGACTCTATTATTCGATGTCTGTCTGTCTGTCTGTCTGTCAGTCAGTTTGTCACCAGGCTGTATCTTATGAACCGTGGTAGTTGAGAGTTGAAATTTTTACAGATGATGTATTTCTGTTGCCGCTATAAAAACAAATAGGTACTAAAAAACACAAAAAAACGTTCAAAGGGGTTCTCATACAACAAACGTGATTATTTTGCTGTTTTTATTAAAGATAATGGTATCTTAGCGCGCGAGTCCGACTCACACTTGGCCGGTTTTTTATAAGCTTTCCAGTTTACAGTATAGGTAGTTAGCATCTCTTCGGTACTAAGTAGGTAGGTATGTAAGTTGCGTGTTGTAGGCATCACCGTTACTAAGACGCTATTGTAGATACAAAAATACCTGTCATTAAGCACAGATAATACACGCAACATGTCACTATCAAAGTACGAAAGTGATTTGAAAGTATGTTATGAGGCATCCTGATTTGAACGAAAATGTTTCCCTTTGGTTTTGAAGAAAAACGCCATCTTTTTCTTCAAAACCGATGACGGCTGACTTTACTTTTTTTACCGACTCGACTTGACTAAAAATAATTTATTCAACCCATTTGACATTGGCAAAATTGTCCGCAAGACGGACAGATGCCCCAAAACAAAAAAAAATAATAATAATTGTATGTATAGAAAACTAAGAATATGGACTATAAAGCAACCAACAAAAAGTACAGACAGCTGCAAAAACGGACAGCTACAAAAATAAATTACCCTCACGCGTTAAATATTTTATTTTCAACTCGTGAGGAGAGGATTTGGAAAAGTAAAACTTAACCTAGATTTGAGATTTTGTTTTGGTATGATAAAAAATAAACCACTGTGCACTGACTCAATTAAAAATATTGGAACGGTTTGAAGGGTGTGGGTGCCGAGGACATTTCAGGCAGGTTAACATAATTAACACAACACCTCAGGTTAATGGACGTAATGGCAGTGCATTGTAGGGCACGTTCCTAACGTGACCTGCGAAGCAATGCCTTGTTATAACTAATGGTTAGTAGTAACGCTCTTAGTGAAGGGCTCGCCCGGGACAGTACTACCACCATGTCGATTTCTGCCGCCAAGCAGCTTGCTGTGTTCCGGTTAAAAGGATGTGGGTGCCGGTGTAATAACAGGCACACGAGGTTTAGTACCTGTATGGTTGATGGACACAGCAGCTAACTTTTAAATATTTAAGGGGGTGGCTTGCTCTATTGAAATAAAATTCAACATCCAACTCGTTTCATGTTCATTAACATCCATGACTGTGAACGCGCTATCTTTTTTGCAGTTTTAATTTGTTTAAAAATAAATGAAGCCACGTTGATAAAAAGTTTATAGATATGTTTTTAATTCAAGAAATTACCTCTATTCTTATTTTAAAAAAATATGGTAGTTGTCGTTCAAAATTTTGAGAAGTGCGCGACGAAAGTTTTTCTCTAAACTAATTTTTGCTATTTTTTTTCAAGATGCTAGAAGTTCGAGTGCAATATAATTAAATAAATCTTTTGTATAAACTCTTTACTATGCGCTGTAATTTTTTTATGTTTGTATTAGTAACTGATTTGTATGACTGCGAGTCGAAAACCAAGACGTTTTACGGTTTTTTGGCTTTAAATAGCGCCTTAACATCAGGTGGATCATTTGGTCGTTCCAGCAGTAAGTTGTAAAAAAAAATACACAGCCTAAACTTGTGATAGTCTTATGCCCTGCTCCAAAATCTTACAAGCACCAACAAGCTTACAAGTTCTAAAATCTTCAAACCACGTTCACGCAAAAGGACTTGGCACAGTGTGGTCCCACCTATCCCATCCTCATTGTTACATTAATCAATATTGTATGCTCCATGTATTTATGAGCAAGGCGGGGACGGTTTAGTTAAGTGTTTCACTGTAATTATATTAAGTATAGACGCTTGCTATGTTGTCTCTATGTGTGTTGTGTGTTGAATAAACATTTTACAAGCGTCCGTTAGTATTACTAAGATTCGGTGCTTGTCGAATAAGCATTCATCTCATTGGCTGATGTTACAATGACAATTTACACTTACGCTAATGTAAACCAACACCTAAAGAGATTAGCCTGACAAACTATGAATCGAAGTGCTACTAACGGGTGCTGGTAGAATACTGAAACCGGGCATTAGCCACTACTCAATTAATTATTATGAACATGGACCATTGGTCGCGTAGAGATTTTAAATTCAGAGTATATTCGTTTTGGTGCGTAGAGGTGTATTAAGAAAGGAATTGACGAAATTCAACCCCTAAACGGGTACAGCAGGGGTTGATGTTTGTATAAAAATAACTTTACTCGGGCGAAGTCACGCGGGTTTTGCTAGTTTTTCCATAAGCGGATTAGTATTTTTAGATCGTCTATTCAAATCATAACTTTCCAGAACATTCTTTTGATGAATAGTTTTTCTGTGCATAGTTTTTGTAACAGCCCAATATAATAAGCAATAATAGCAGTAAAATCGTTTGACAATCTATCTTCAGTGGCGTGATTGTCTATGTCCGCTGGCCTGTGACCTATTTTGTCATGACCTTCTAACTGTAGGTTTCTACTGCCGAAACAATATCATCATCAACATCCTGTAGAATCTGCTGCTGGGCATTGGCTTCCTCCACACGTTTTCAGGAAGAATGATTTTGAGCCCTTTCCCTCCATCAACTTTCCGCAACCCTGACAATATCGTCAGATCATCGCGCGTCGTCATTCGGCTGAAATAACAGCAAAAACTAATCACAAAATAATATTGAACAAGTCTTTTTAAAACTTTCGCGATCGGAACACATATTGAACACGGATATTTATCGTAAATTACTAACAAAAGAGGTAAAGTGCGCTAACCGTGTAATATAACGGTCTGTAATTTCATAAAAACTTAAGACATTTTAACAGATCTATAAAGTCTTATTGTCACTGTCACTTTCTTGCCAACAAATAAAGATGGCAACAGTTTTAGTTACAGGAGATTTCAGAGACTTTTATGAAAGAGACGGTAAGTACTTAATGTATTGAAAACTCTATGTCAATATAACGAACCATGCTTACACACTGTCAGACAGCTTGTCAAAACAAAATAAGAATATGTTTGTCATTTTATAGTTCTAGATATGTTGCAACAACAAATTCCGCAAATCTTGCCACACTTGCCTAGTTTGATAATACTAAAAACTAGATTTATAACATGTTGCAAAACATGTTTAACAACAGTGCGCACACTAACCTTAACAAATTTTATCATTCGTATTTTAAGATATTATTTAACCTTAAAACGAATGAAGTTTCGATTTGAAATGTTAAAAAAAGATTTATGGAATGTTTTGTACTATTCTACCAAATATGACATGTACATTTTTACGATGCGTTTCTGTATGTTTATTTTATCAAAATAAAAAAAAAAACAAAAAAGTAGGAATAAAGAGTTTCTTGTAAGGATATATATGTTCTGTGGTTTCTTGCCTGTTCTTCTTAGCCAGGTTGCAGGGAACCAGTGCCTTAGATTCACCGAGCTGTAAGACTAAGTGAGTTATGATTCCATGAAAGAAAGTGTCCTTTGACATTAAATCAACAAACTGCAATCCTTGGACGGCTCTTGTGCCTAGATCTTCCATGGCTGAGTGTTTTTTATTAATAATGTTGATGGAAGTGTTATTAAATATTAACCTGACGTACACAAACATGCATTCATCGAACTGTTCAACTTGAGATGTGTAGGTATTATTATAGACGACCGATGTAGCGCGTCGGGCGAATATCCGCCTGCGACGCAGAGGTTGTGGGTTCGATTCCCGCCTTGGGATAAATGTTTGTACGATCTGCAAATATTTATTCCGGGTGTTCTGGGTATTTTCTATGTATAATAAAAAAATATCTATAATTATGTAATATAATATTGTATTAAGTATATCAGTCATCTAGTACCCATAACACAAGCTCTGCTTAGCTTGGGGCTAGATGATGCTGTGTGGATCGTCCGGCATTATTTATTTATTATGGTACGTGTGTGATTTGGCATGCGCCAAAAAGGTATAATATAAGCCACCTTAAGTTGATTCTATAACTAGACTTGCAAGTTTGTATGTGAGGTCTGGCAACCAAACAAGCAGTTGTTCATTTTAGTTTAGTTCCGTTACATGTATGGCTATTAATCGTGATCACAATGAACGTAAGAACTGCTACTGCGTCTGTGGCCTCAGCAGCGGCGACGGCCGCATCCGACAGTCGTCTCAGAAGCATTCCGTGACTGTAGCTTCACGACACTGCACAGTTTACTTTTATGTATATTTTTTACTTAAAACCCTGCAAATTAACAAAAGCAGTTGCTAAGTAATTTTTTATACGACTTTGCGCAAAATTTTGCGAATTACTGAACTATTTTAATGCCTAAAAAATATTTAAGAGTGATGTTAAAAATAAACGTGTGAATTAACTGATAAGACTAAAAAAAAGGTTTTTGATAGTTGCAACGTTGCATTTCGTGTTAAATGTGCGCGGTAACGGAAGTGGGAAGGTTTTTTGAGTTTAATAACATACTGTTGCTTGAGAAAAACCCTGAAAAGTAACTGTTTTCTGTGTGAAAAATGGAAAAAAACAGTTTGGACGATGTGTTTTCAAAGTTTAGCATTTTCGGTCGGTACCACGTCAAACTGATGTGTTTATTTGGTCTTGCATATGTAACGAATGCTTTATACAGCTCCAACTATATTTTTGCCGCTGAAAAAAGTGAATACCGGTAATTATACTTAATAATTAATTCGTTTTATAGACTTGTCTCAAAGTTATACACCGAATGGGGTTTGAGCCCACGACATTTAATACGGGGATATGCTAACTATCTGTGCCATCGAAGCCTGACCTAGTATAGTAGAATAGCTTGATATAAAACTTCATCTTCAAATCCTACTCGGTGCATAACTTTTGGAATCATTTGTAAAGTTTTATTTTAAGGTCAGGGCGCAAGCTCTAACATCAACGAAGAATAATTTCGAACACCTACTTGGTAGGCGGACTGGTTTCCGCAACTAGGCCGCTGATGGGGCCTTTTTGCGTATCCACTTTTCGAAACCTACTAAAATAAATTAAAGGATATTAAAACAATTCATTTTATTTATTTAAGACATTATGTTTCAGAGGAACATTTACTGCTTAAGACATAGACAACCGATATCTAAATAGAAATAGTATAACTTTTATTTTCCAAAAACTTTTTTTTTTTTTATTTTTATTTTTATAAAACGTCCGGGTTCGATTCTCGAACTGGGTACAATTTTTTTCAAATGTATGAATGCATATTTTCATTGTACTAAAATCGATGACATGGTTCCTAAAAACAGATCTTCGTATGTCTTATAGTTTCAGACTTTCCCATACTGACTGATCTAAATGTTACACCCTGTATAATCCCCAAGCATAGTAGATGTGAATGGTAGGTACAGTCAGCTGCACTAGAATGTATACAATTTGTAACTTTCAAAATAGTTTCATAGCGCGGCGATGCTTATGGCGATGGTATGATTGCCTTAACATGTTTTTTGTCTTGCAATCACCTTATTAAGTTAGATTGGCACCACACTGGAGTTTCATTATTTACATTATTATTACTTTGTAAAAGGATCATATAAAAAAACGGTAGGAACCAAGCCGTAAGTTTCTTGCCGGTTCTTCTAGGCTTGGTCGCGAGGAACTGGCGCTTAGATTCACCTAGATTTAAGACGTTTCAAGATGATCCCTGCGGATATTACTGAATAAATGATTTTTGACTTTGACTTTGACTTTGCTAAAAATATTTACTTCACTCATTAATAAGTGAGGTCATCAACTAATTTCATGACTTTATAGTTTTTGAGATGTAGGAGCTCATTGTTTTGCTGTAATACTGTTGCGAAAATTACAAATTGTATACACTCTAGTGCAGCTGACTGTACTTAATCGAGATTCTTCGCGGATGTCTAAGGGGGGTCAAAAGTTAGTTCACGGAAGTCAGAAGTACGTCCAAATAATACATTTGGTAGGTACATACCCATACTTTGCAGTAGTTAGTATTACATACGTGACAGGTTGCAAGCCCATCGCTGCTGCTAGAATACTAACTAGTTTCCTTCACCGTTTTGAAGCACTGCCATTATGCACATACATTTTTTAAACGGAAAACTTATCGGTGCACGACCGGATTTGAACCCATGACCTTATGATCAGAAGGCGAGGTCACTCCCGCTAGACCACCGGTGCTCCAATATATACGAATGTATATTAAACAAAAACATTTAAAAGTATTCTATCATTCATCTGGTTCCCATAGTACAAGCTGTGTTATCCGTATTATCAGCTAAAGTATATTGTGGGGGATATGTGGAGGATATCAGAAAGATGTGTTCCTCTTGTCTTCTAGTTACATTCCTTCAGGATGATGCAATACATGTTCCATTTACTGATTTATTTCCCACAATAGCACTACATATTTACACAGTGCGGGCGGGGAGAGACGCCTGGCGACGCGACACACAAAACCTAAGCCCGATTAGTACCTGTGGCTATCCGCCTCATATATAAATAAATAAATAAAATAAATAAATAAATGCATAGTTTGGGGCTTAAAAAAGAAACTAACTGACATACAATGCATACCAACTCAACTTACCGTAAACTGAATGAGGCGATAATAACTTTCGCGTCCGCAAATTCACACTCAATATAGAAACAGGAAGCTATTATCATACGTACGTACACTTCAAAAAAACCTTCAATATTTTAAGAAAGTAGGTGAGTAATACCATTTTATAATCAATTTATGAAACATGTTCACTTTGTGTGTAGATTATGTCTAATCTAATTAAGCACTCATCATTATTATCTGCTGTAGAAGTCCACTACTGAACCTCTCCTATATACCCTATATACAAATCTAGGAACGATTTTGTAAATAATCTCCTTCCAGCTCCATTTATTATGGGAACCAGACAGAATATAATTTATGGCGTTTAAGTATCTACTAAATGTACTTTTATTGTTTCCTAATAAAAAAATATTGTTATGAAACCCTTTTTAAGACAAAATGTGAAGAACCACAAATAAGTAACTTAATTAGTCGAATGGAGGAAACGCTTATAAGATGCCATAAACCGGCTGCGTGCGAGCAATCAAAAGTTTATGTAGATAAGAACTTGTTATGTATGTGACCAGCGGTCAACCTCATTACGCTACTGTTTCTCGACGACGATACATCTTATAAGTACTGTTTTATATGTATTTCAAGTATTTACCTAAAATACATACAAAATAATGTTTTCAAAAACATAACAGTGTTAAATTTATATTCTTAGCGAATGGTGGTAAGACTAGCGTGTTGAAAGTGTTTGTGCCTTTTATAGAGCCAGTCTTTTGGTTCACCTTTTAATAATGCAAACCCTTGTGTACAAAACTATTGGTATTTTTGACCCCTGTTATCACAGTTGAATTTATCTAATGGAAAAAAGTTTATTTATCAGTAGTGTTATTTTATTGATGAAATACCTTCAAGTATAGATATGGATAACCCGGAAAAACAGAATGGTTTGGATGAAGTGTTATCAAAGTTTGGTATTTTCGACCGGTACCATCTTAAAACGATGGTGTTACTAGGACTGGCGTATGCGTCTAACATTCTGTACACTTCAAACTACATATTTGCAGCTGAAGAGAGTGGCTATAGGTAAGCCTATCAAAAAACTTGGAGTCGTGAAACGTGCGCGTGCGCGGTTTGAAGTTTGTATGAAAATAACTTACTCGCAGAGTTATTTTCATACAAACTTCAAACCCGATGTACAAGTTTTGATGTTGAATTTCGGTTATTTCTTTCTTAGTAGGTACACCTGCATGCCCCAAGATGAATATACCCTGAAAAAATGTCTTTTTGTCAAAGTTTTTTGATCTCATTGTTAATTTCTATTTTACTTAGTTATAATTTTTTTTAGAAAAAGTTTTTCAAATCTGTTTTATAAATTACAAAGTTAAGAACATAAAAACTAAATTGAGCTAAAAAATCTGTGCATTCCAGAAGCAAAAGAAACTGATTATAATATGAATCAACAAAAAACACTGAGTATTGTGACCTCGGAGGATACCTTGACCTTAAACTTCTGTGATCTGAGGATTAAAGTTGCTAAAAAAGTACATCGTACATACAAGCCCAATTCAACAATCAAATTCTAGACAAATCTCGTTTCAGGCAAAAAAAGAAATTGGGCCTTTGTTGCTTTACTATGAAAAACGATAAATTAAGTTTCATGCTGCCGTTTTATGTTACACTGCAGAACAACTCAATGTAACTCAAAACATCAATACAAAACTTCTTTCATAATTTTTCATGGTAGACCAGAAGATCACGTGATCCTGTGACCCACCGACCTACTGAGAACTGATAGTTCACTATTCATAATTATCATTTTGGCTAATGAACTGATAGTTAATTAGCCAAAATGATATGAATATTGTCACTCATCTAAAATGTATATCCGTTATTGACGACCGATGTGGCGTGGCGGGCGAATGTCCGCCTGCGACGCAGGAGGTTGCGAGTTCGATTTCCGCCTTGGGATAAATGTTTGTACGATCTGCAAATATTTATTCCGGGTGTTCTGGGTATTTTCTATGTATTATTAAAAATATCTATGTATGTAATACCATTGTATTAAGTATATCAGTCATCTTGCACCCATAACACAAGCTCTGCTTAGCTTGGGGCTAGATGATGCTGTGTGGGTTGTCCAGCATTATTTATTATTATTATTTATTGGGCCGTTCGTACAAATTTATGATAGAATAAGCTTAAATTAAAACTGTGGTAGATTTAGTTTTTGTAGCAGTAGAGAGCTCTTAGTGAAAAGTTCGCCCGGGGCAGTACTACCACCGTAGGTACCTATTTCTGCCGCCAAGCAGCTTGCTGTGCTCCGGTTTGAAGGGAGCGAGTGCCGGTGTAATTACAACACCTGTATTGTACTATGTTTTATGTTACTAATAAAGCTATTATAATAAAAACGTGTGCGAGACCAATAGAAAGAAAGAAAGAAAACATATTTATTTGCTGACTCTTACACAGCACAAAACAATATCTAAAATAACAACAAAAGGGGCCAGGAGTCGCAAAACGGTCCCTTACTCAACATGAAGTTAGTTGACGTTTACAGTCAACTAACGCTGGTCTTCCGTTAGAGCCGTGTAGGTAATGCCACGGACAACCTTCACATACAAACAGATCAGTAAAACATTACAAATAAAAGTTATCAACCACGTCTGAGTTCTAAAAGTCATTACATATGCCCTGCCCAATGCCAATTCAACATGCTGATTTCGAGATCTATATCGATGACCGTTTCATATGCCTCTAGAGAAATTAGAGCACGTGTTTCCCACGCGTTCAATTGTCATTCAATTCTATGGAATTCCTTCTTCTTGCATTCCTAAATGGTTTTCTACAGTCTACGTCTACCGGCTTTGTATTATTCAACAAATTTTCTGATTAATGATTGAGATGAAACATGGGATTTCCATATAAATACTGACATACATTTAACACAACGTTATAAAGCGCCAAACTAAGCTAAGCTTGTGTTATGGAAATCAGATGGCTAACAGAATGCTATAGCATTTTTTTTGGTAAATAAATACTCACTCTACTACTACTCAGAACAAACCAGTCATCCTAGAACAAACCTGTAAAGCAAAATATCGGTAACCAAAGCTAATAAAAAAACTGGCGAAGTGCGAGTCGGACGCGCGCACGAAGAGTTCCGTACCATTATTTGTAATAAAAACGATGATTACGATAAATCACGTTTGTATTTTTTTTTAGCGGCAACAGAAATATATCATCTGTGAAAATTTCTATTCTCTAACTATCACGGTTCATGAGTTACGGAACAGACAGACAGCGGCGTCTTAGTAATAAGGTTCCGTTTTACCTTTTGGGAACGGAATCTAAAAATGGAAAACACACGATACAAGTTATAAGAATATTAAAATAAACAAGAGTACTCTAAAATCGAAATAACGAGTTTGAAAATATTCATATTGTAACAATTTATTTCTATCTTCTTTGCAGATGTAAAGATGAGATTTACAAGAACAGTACCTGCAGTAGCGAGAACAACATCGCGTGCGCAGAATGGGTTTACGACGATCCTCGGAGTTTTGTCGCTGAAGTGAGTAGTTCTTACGCCAGCTGTGATTTTATCTCAATTCCATCTGGTACTTGGTACTTGGTGAGCGGACTTTTTTCCGCAACTAGGCCGCTGGTGGGCCCTTTTTGCGTGATTAATTCCATCTGGTATTAGTAAGCCTACATTTTTTGGAAGCCACGGAATGTACCTTCTCAAGTACAGGGTGTCCACTGGGAAAGTTCAATTTTCAATGGTAATAAAAAACAAGTATTTTGAACAGAACAAAATATTTATTGGCATGCATGAAAACTTTAATAATGCGGGTTTCATTTTCTAAAGATGGTCCCGTCTAAATGCTTGCCGTCCATTCGTACAGTCTCCTGTAAGCGAGTCTGTAAGTTAGCGAACACTTTTCTACAGAGCTGCGGAGAGATTTTTTCGATTTTGGATTGGATATTTCTTTTGAGATCACTAATTGTACGCGGCTGGTTTGCATAAACTTTAGCTTTTAGGTAGCCCCATAAGAAATAATCACATGGTGTAATATCCGCTGACCTGGGAGGCCAGGTAAGGTCTCCAAACCGGGATATAATTTTTTGAGGAAAAAGCGCCTGGACCACGGTCATTGTATCCCTGGCAGTATGGGCGGTGGCGCCATCTTGCTGGAACCATGTGTTTCTGTTAATGCGAGAATCTCTTTTCAACATAAGGACGAAAATAAGTTTCAATCATGTTGACATACCGTTCAGAATTCACGGTAATTGAGGTGCCGTTTTGGTTCTCAAAAAAATACGGCCCAATTATGCCAGAGCCAGAAATTGCACACCATACAGTCAATTTTGGACTGTGAAGTTGTCTTTGATGCTTCTGTTTCGGGTTCTCTGGAGCCCAATATCTGCAGTTTTGTTTGTTAACATAACCTTCCAGATGGAAATGGGCCTCATCACTGAAGAAAATGTTGCTTAGTCGATGTACCGTAAGAAAATTGGGCAAGGAGTCTTTCTTCTTGATTTTCGTAAAAGACAGTCACTTTCCTTCAAAACTAAGCAAGACTAAGCAACCCGCATGTCCGGCGCGTCGTCCAAGCCTCCTCTCTACCTCCTCAACCCAACCACCACCGCACCAAAGAGTTTTTAAATGTGAACTTACCCAGTGGACACACTGTATTTGTAAATCAGTTCCAGATAGCTTGCGACGAGTGGAAGAGGACGCTGGTGGGGACGATGCACAGTCTCGGCTACATGGTGGGGTTACTCTTCGTCGGACCTCTTTCTGACAAGTAATTATTTTTTTATGCTACTGCTGGTCGAACAAGAGTATGTCTCACTCGATGTTAAGTAGTAACTATCTCCTATAACAAAGCATTACTTCACACGGTCACGGAGGTTACGTACGTTTGGTACGTGCCTCTGAGGCATACTGGTGCTAAGCGTCATGTGCTTGTTTCCCATCTGACACCCACACCTTAGAAACCTACTACACTAATCAGGCTGTTCTGGACACGAATCGGAAGGCTTTTTGAGTGACTTACAAAAACACGCGTGATGTGAAGTTATCTACAAACTTCAACGTCGGATGAATTTTGGGAATTCCTTTCGTAGTCACAGTCACACTCAAAAAGGGTTTATTCAGTAATATCTGCAAGCATTATCTTAAAATATCTTAAATTTAAGCGCCAGTTCCTCGCGACCAAGCATTGAGCTTACAGCTTGGTTCGTATCGTGTTTTGATTATGATTCTTTTACAAATTAATAAAAATGAAAATAATGAAGCTCCAGTGTGGTACAAATGTAACTTTAGAAGGTAAGGTAAGGTAATACCTTCAAAAAATTTAAGTTTATACGACCAGTGGTTTAGGCTGTACGTTGTTTAACGTTAGTCAAGATAAAGATTATTACAGTAATATATAAAGAGAAAGAAATTATCAAAAGTTATGCTATGGAAGGGAGTAAGTGTCGATGAAAATACAGGTACATGAGACTTAACACCTCAAGCCAATGAACGCACAGTGCATCATAAGGCACCTTAAAGATTGTGAGCTCCGAGGTAAGACTTCGTTCTTCTTCTTTGGTCGATGATATTATTGTAAACTAATCTTTTTTAAATGTTGCGTTCCTAATACTTGGCCACACCACACCAGACTTTGTTATAAGCGATGGATACTACTCATCATCAGGTAAGATATCTACTGGTTTTACCAACATGATATGACTTGCTGCTCTGACTTTGGACTCCTACTATTATAATTATAGTTGAAGCCACAGCTGTCACTTACCCTAAGTGGTGTAACCCACTTTTATGGTATTAACCCCATAAAAAATTACAAAAATAATGTTCATAATCTATGAAGAGCGTGTTCTGTTGATATTTAATTACAATGCTTAGGAAAAGTTGATGTTAATTTCGCTATTACGTTTTTGTTTTTCTGCATTCAAATAGAATTTCACGCAGATAAAGACTACTAAAAATACTAACAACAATTATTGCAGTGTAAAATTATAGGTACTATCGCGCACAATTGGTAAAATACGTTAGTATGGAAATCGAACCACCTTACTGATATTACGGTTAACCTATTGTTGTGTTTGACTTTGTCCGTTTCTAATAATTACCTGTAGCAGTCGTCGTGGTCTTAGAATAAGTCAATAAAAAAATATCGGTATATGTTTTTAAAGTTTATGTAAACTATCCCTATTAGACACCCTCAAAGAATTCGCCGTGTTTGGGGGTTAAAGTAGTGATGTAATTTTTTTATATTTATTAGAATCTACCGAAATAAATTCATTTTATTAACTTTGATAAATTTGATGAACATTTTACTAACTTTTAAAGTGGTTATTGGCCAGACTGGAAGAAAGGTTTAGTATATTCCATTTAGAAAATTAATTCTTGCCGTGTAAAACTTTATTGCAATGCTGTGATAGCAAATGGTATGTATCTTTGTAGCTAACTGTATACACTCCACAGATAATTACTTTTTATCGGTACACG
Source organism: Electrophaes corylata (assembly GCA_947095575.1). Classification (NCBI taxonomy): domain Eukaryota; kingdom Metazoa; phylum Arthropoda; class Insecta; order Lepidoptera; family Geometridae; genus Electrophaes; species Electrophaes corylata. Next base: position 704,322 of record OX352704.1, read on the forward strand.
TTCAGTAAGCAAAATTCCTTGTTATCACTAAAACGTGCTCATGCTTAGATAAATAAATATTTTTATTGGCTAATAAGAGTTTATCAACGCTAACCGTGCACATTTTTACAATTTTAAATTACTTTTGTAATATTGAACTGACGTACGCTGTTATATATTTGACACAACAACGCCATCTAGTTTTAAATTATGCAAAGCTTGTACTATGGCAACCAGATAAGTGATAAAATTCTTATTTTTTTTTTCCAAAAATACTAAAATGCTCGTTACGATAGCGTTCCGATAGCGTTACCGGGCTACTGGCGAGCGCAGAAGGCGCTACGCCATTATAAAAATGGTTTTGTTTTTGTTGGCAACGGCACCACAAGCGCACCAATTAGGTACGGACCTCGGCTTGGGCTGTTGCCAGGGAAGGGAGCTACGGAGAGACTCTTCGCCCTGAAGGGGCGTTAACGGGGAGACGTCTTCGACCCCGCCGCCGGGGTCGGTGTGATTGTGGAGTGTTTCCTGTGTTCGGACCTAATGAAGCGATTTCTGCCGCATTTGTGACGGTGATCGTGTCATCTAGGTCACCTAAAACGTGTCTAGGACGGTACCCTATTTTCAACCATAAGCATGAGGACGGGTCCCGTGTACTAAACACCGACACTGCGATCACCAATCTACCTCCAAACGTGGTGACTATGCAAACCTCCTTCAAATTTGAGGGTGGCTTGTCTCCAGCTGAGGACTAATTAAAGTTGAGGATTGATATTTTTCCTATCACTAATCTGTTGAGAAATTATAATTGTATAGGTATCTATTCTTTCTTATTGTTGAGGAGCTTTTGAGACTAAACCTATCTACTAAGGTGTCAGTACGTTGTTATTTAAAAATAACCGCTAAAGAACTCTTAAACATCACTCATAAAAACAGAATACTCATACATTTAATTTATTTCTATGTGTGGGTAGTTAACAAAATCACGACCAAACACAAACTCACAACAGCATTTTTTCCAGAATAGGTCGCAAAAAAGCGCTTATCCTGACTGGTATGGCGGGGGCCGTCATTGGCTTGGCCAGAAGTTTCAGCACATGGTACTGGCTGTATATAGCACTAGAGTTTCTAGAGTCAGCCATCGGGGACAGCTGCTCACCAGTCTATATCCTCAGTAAGTGCTTTTGTAAATACTTTCTTATTACCGATGTATCAGAAAGAAATAAACGTTGAAAAGGACAAATTCAGCCTTACTCAAAGGAAAGATTTTTTGCTGAGTTGCGCACATCATTGGTGTATGACCAATATGATTCTTTTGTTCTCTATTATTGTATTTTGTAGTCTTTAATTCTTCTTTTATTTTTTACAGATATTGAAATAGTGGCAACCAAAAAACGAGTTATATACTACAATCTTTGCGCCATCGGCTATGCCCTTGGTTCCATCTTACTACCTTTTGCTGCCTGGTCCGTGCCTTACTGGAGAAACTACCTTCGGGTCATATACGCTCCAGCCTTGCTTTTCTTCTTCTATACGTTCTTAATAGATGAAAGCCCCCGATGGCTCCTCACAAAAGGAAAAAAAGACAAAGCTGTTGTTATAGTCCAGAAAATAGCAAATCAAAATAAAGTGAAGCTAGATCCTGGAGCATTGGATAAGTTACTTACAGTCGAAAAGGACGAAAAGGGCGTAGATTTAGTAAGCTTGCTGAAGATGACGTTTGCATCTCATGCGTTGCTGAAGCGCTTCCTAATATGCATCGTCTGGTGGACGACTTCCACCTTCGTGGGGTACGGACTGATGATAAACGCAGTATCTCTGCAAGGGAATAAATATATCAACTATGCGTTGGTATCGATTATAGATCTGCCTGGGAATTTCATTATAATGTACATTCTGACGCACTACAAGAGAAGGAATCCGTTGATTGTCTCATTCTTTTGTGGCGCTGTGCTGTGCTTTATGCAACCATTTTTACCTACTCGTAAGTATTAGCGATCCTCTAAACACCTTTATCATTAGCGTTATTTTCTTTGTATTAAGTACTCTCATTCAAAAACTAAATGCCGACTTATAGTTTGTAGTTTTCAGTAGCGCTTGCCTACTGGAAATCTTAATCTACCTTGCTTCAAAATGAAAGTCACAAGCTTCAACGGCTCGTTTTTTCATATTCACTGTTTTTTTTTACTACAAATTCTTACAAATAGACTGCACCAGTTTTCTCGAAAAATTTTTGATTAGACTCTCATTCCAACATTAACTTCATTCACTGGTAAACAATTTATAGAATTGTTTTGTAATACGAAATCTATGGTATTTCATAACTTTACCATGTTTTAGACCTCCCGTGGCTATCCGTGATGGTGTACATGGTCAGCAAGCTGATGTGCTCATTCTACTTCGGCATCACTTACATGTACACGTCTGAGCTGTTCCCAACGTACACGCGCAACTCAATGCACGCGCTGTGCTCTTCCCTCGGCCGGATTGGGTCTATCATCGCCCCACAGACTCCTTTGCTGGTAAGAAATATAAAACTAATGTTATTTTGTCTTAGGTAGTAAAAACAAATATTTGCATATTACAGCGCCTTCTAGCCCAAACTAAGTAACACTTGTACTATGGGAACCAAAGAGCTGATTGAATTATGTTCATCACAAAGTCAAAGTCAAAAAACATTTTTTCAGTAATTATCCGCAGGGATCATCTTGAAAGCTAGGTGAATCTAAGCGCCACCAGTTCCTCGCGCTACGGCATAGTTCCTACTGTTTTTTGTATGATCCTTTTACACACAAATATTTGTTCATGGTTTTTATCTACATTGCAGAAGGCAGAGCCACCACTAAGTGATTGGAGTGCTGGAGTGTTAGCCATATTCAAAAGTTGACAAATTAAATGAAATTATTAGAAGATTAGAGATTGGTATATTCCAAAATAAACTCAAATTACAGGTGCCCTGACAAGACGGTCGTCAGGGCACCTAATGCATCTTAGTCCAAATCCTGTATATCACGATTTTAAAGCTCTTTAAGAATATTCAACTTCCGTGTGGCATTGGGTTTTATTAAGGAAACTACCAGTAGGTCAGTACACATGCAACCTGTCTTGAATAGGCTTGTCGAGCATATTAATTGAGTTGGTAATTTTGACAGGAAAACGGTACAAGGTCTAAGGTTAGGCATTAACCAGATTTACTATTGCAATTCAAACAGAACCCGGTGCGTCTTCTGCAGTGGTCAAAGTATTGCTAAAATTTCTTTTTGAGAGGAGGATTTTGTTGAAAGGTTAGGAAAAGGCACAAGGTTAAGTTTGACCTGCATGGGACTGAATTCGTTATGGCAATTCAATTACGACGCGATTATATTTATGCATCGAACAGACACGCAATTCCATCTACTGTTGTTGAATTCAAGATTTGAGCATTTATGACGCAAAGAATATAAAAGTCTAATCAGCATAACCCATTATCGACTTCACGACTACAATATTGACTAAAAACTGCTCAGCGTTTACTAAATATTTGCAACGTGCTTGTAGCCCAACAATGGGAGATGCCATACGCACGCCTTATTGTTTGTTTAGAGCAAGTGGTTCGTCTCGGGAAGGCAAAGAGGAACAAATACATTTTCCGAAAAAAATATAAAAAGGGAAATCTACAAAAAGTCTCCTCTGTGCCCCCTTACATTGCCCCCTTTTGGATTTTTTTTCGAAATATCTTGTGTAACTAAACTCCCTAATATGCCTTTCAAATTTGGTTGATAACTATCTATAAATAACACTACAGTAAACTTCCTCCATTTCCCTATTTTTCTCCCTTATCAGAAATAGCGATCGACAAAATTTTTTTAATAGATTAAGGAACGTATATATTAACAAGATCATTTATGGTCAATCTCGAAACTGAGTCGCTTCGCTCACTTCGCTCGCTCGGTCAATTATACATTTTTTTTACCTTAGGCCCTACAGTATCCTGTAGAAAGAAGCGTTATGAGTAAAAAGTTGTGACAGATAATTAGACGTGGCTCATCATCATGATTTTAGCTTTAGACAAAAAAAAATACAGTGAATAATTTTTCCGTCATTTTACAAAACTACACCGAAACATTAAAAATAAATTCTTTAAATAGTTTTTATTTATTGGTATAAACTATCACCTGTAACGGCCCGTTTTCTTTTTTTTTCAGATGGTCTACTGGTCCGGCCTACCGTCAATAGTGTTTGGCAGCATGTCTTTCATAGCTGGAGCTATAACCTTCTTAGCTCCTGATTCAGCAGACAGTTCTTTACCAGATACAGTCCGTCAAGCCGAGGCCCTAGGCACCAAGGTGAAAGGTATCGACAATATTGCCATGGCCCAAGAGATACAACACCTTGAGAAGCAGAATGAAGTAAAAGATCCCAACCTGGGAATCGAAAATCAGACAATGACAAAAACTGTCGAGGAAAGAATCAAAAACAGTTGACGATATAAAAGTTTATAGAAACGAAGGCACTAGAAAGTATCACTGAGATATTACATTTAGAAAAAAACTGAAATGAAAATGTCACAATAAATTGCTGACTTGGTGTAAGCGCGATTGTAGGAACAAAGAATCAATAAATTTAAGTTTTAAATATTAAAATACACAGGTTATGAGAGTTGTTTGACTTTGTTTTAATATCCTTTTAAAGTTAAAATCCTTAATTTAAATTTTAATCACTGTTTTTCTAGGCAAACGGTGTTCAGGCCATGGCCCCGTTTTAAACAATGTTTAAAGCATCAAATTGAAAAAATAACGTCCATCAACCTGAGGCATATAGATGTAGGTTGTGGGTTCTGTTATGCGTCTCGAGGAGAAAGTCTTTTTAAAAAATAAAACTAATTAAAATATGGGTATCGAAAGACAACCGTCTGGATAGGATGATGGATAGAGACTGAAGAGCGGAGGGCATCTGAAAGGCTTCAAGGAAGGAAAAGCTGAGTTGCAGAATGAAAGGGAGTGTCAGCACTATAGGGTGCAGATGATGTCTATAACACCTCCCCGGGGTAGACTAAACTTCGGGGTTGAAATTTCGAAGTTTGGGAAAAGAGGAGAGGGGAGAACATAGGGGTATTATATATTTCTCCTGGTACTAGGAGCCGGGATGTCTGCCGGGCTCTGACATTGTTTACTGATCTTAATAGGAATGACGGGATCAGGTTCAGGCATCAGCTCGACAGGTGGGTTTATAGGAACTGAATGAGAAAACCTAGGAAAGTGGAAAGGAAGACGGTTGCGCGATTTAATACATAAAACACATTTAGTTATACAAAAAAGAAAGACAATGCAAGTGATTAAAACTAAAGTAATAGAGTAATGAGTCCCGTATTTAATTATTTGGTGTTGACTAATAATGTCATCACTTTTATCTGACAGTGATTTCAATTTAGTTTTTGTTTCTTCAGTAAAAATATCCAAGTCAACATTTTTTAACTCTATACGAGGTTCATTGCTTATTTCTGTCTTAAACTTATTTAAACTACAACAAGAATCGTTTATAATATTAAAATCAGAGCGAGTAACCATGATATTTAGTTTAATGTTATTAAATCTAGGTATCAATTTAGTACTTTTACAATAGGCAAAACAATCATTTGGGATGTTTACAATTCCTGTACCGATAATATATATTTCTACAATTTTCTGGTTAGGGCATTCTATATATAGTTTATTGTTCTGAGATTGTACATAAATCCAATTATTACTACTTAGTGGTTTCCATAAATCTAAATGTCCGTAGATGAAATCGGTTTGACACTGCACTGGTAGGGATTTTATCACATTTGATATTAACTCACTTTCACAACTTGGGTTTGCACTAGTCGAGTGTACTGTCATGACGTCACAGATGAATTCGCGGGAACTAACTACTCTGCACTCGTTTAACGATTTAAGATTACAATATTCCGATTTGTCCTTGGTCATTGCGATATACCTACTACTAGGAGTTATGAAACTAAATGAGTTCGGTGTTACAATATTATGTGGGGTAGGAAGTGCAATATTGTGGTACAAACTATACTCCTTAGGGGATACTAAAGGTATCCTTAATATAAAAACAATCTTGTTGTTTGAACTATAACAAACTACACTAGATATATTTAATAATACATGAACATTGCTTAGCTCTAAAGTAACAGGTAATCTTACATCTACAGGTAGGTGTCTATAATTATCAGCTAAGTCCCGATATAACTGCGTAGGCGGTAGTACAGCTGGGTGCAGTATGTTTTGACTACAAAAGATGATAGCATTTGTTATATCCTCAAGTCGGAATGATAGAGCGAGTACAGCGGCTTCCAAACTGTTTAATATTGAGTTAATGTTTGATTTAATAATTAAATTATTTGAATTCAAAGAAATGTTTTTAAGTTTTGACTGTAAGCTGTCGATACCAGAATTGAGCATGGCCTCGTTAATTTTTATTTTACTTAAAGTTTCATTTAATTTAGTAAAAGTCGATGTTGTAATTAAAATATTTTCCTTAATAAGTGAACTTAACTGTTTTTCGTTATTTTGTAAATTTTGTATGGCGGTGTCATATTTGACAGCGTCATCCTCGTCTAGGGTCCCAAAAATGGTTTTTGATAGGGTGCCTACACCACCTATCCAGGCTCCACGCTTAAACCTCTTAGTACTAGTGAGATGGGCAATAGACGAGTATTCGGATACAATATCATTATATCTGATGGTTAGCGGCTCTAATACATTGTGACATTCTAATTTGCTTGTAGTTTCAATCTCAATTTGACCGCACAAGAAACGTACTGTACCAATTACCGAATTAATATTTTTAATATGAGGCTCAATATAAGAAATATCGAATGGGGTAACTATATCTAAATGTCTGATGCTAATTTTGAGCTCACCGACAGGATCAAAGTATATACCGGAACTTGAGTTGATCGATTGGACATACTCTTGGTGACCACGGGCCAGGGCGCTGTAATGAGAAGGGCATTACCAACTACTAGACTTAGATAATAATTTAAACATAATACTTATTCACTTACATCTACAGGTTTAACTTCATCGTAATGATGTTTTACATGGCGTCTATTTATTAATAGTGATAAAGTGTGGTTCCCATGAATTTTCACTACTTTATATGGGCCTTTCCATAAGGGAGCTAAGGCTTTACGCATCCTTAAATGGTTTTTCAATAGGACGTAGTCGCCTACTTCATACTTCCTAGGATGACTACGTGAATCGTAATATCTTTTGGAATTTTCCTTAGATTTGTAAATGTATTCCAAGGCTTTGTCACGCGCATGCTTCAAGCGGTGTTGGAGAAGTCTTACATACTCGGGATAGGTAGCGGTAGATTTATCATCATAAACAGAGTCTGGAATATAAGGCTTGTGCCCGAATAACAACTCGTATGGAGTATAATGAGTGGTTGAATGTACAGCGGTGTTATATGCCAACATGGAAGTGTATACGTACCGGGGCCAATTGTCTTGATTGTCATTTACATATGATTTTAGATACTCTTTAAGAGTAGAATGGGATCTTTCTAAAGCGCCTTGGGTTTGGGGATGGTATGGCGAAGACCACAACTGTTTGATTTTTAAAAACTCGCAGGTTTTTTTGAAAAGTTCAGCTGTAAAGTTCGTCCCTTGGTCGGTAAGAATTTGTTTCGGTATTCCGAAGAGAGATATAAAATGGAGGAGACAGTCACTAGCTTCGGCAGCCGTGTTACTGTGAATAGGATAGGCTAATGAAAATTTGGTTAGATCGTCTTGCATGGTCAGAATATACTTGAGCTTGGCCGTTCCGGATTCAGGGAGAGGACCAACGACATCAAGAGCTAGGCGCTCGAAAGGGGACGTAGCAGTGGATGTTATAACCATAGGGGCTCTGTTTATTTTCCTTAAAGCTTTATTAGTTTGGCATGCTGCACAATTTTTTACGTAGTTCTCAATGTCAATCCGCATATTTTTCCAGGAAAATCTCTCTTTTATACGGCTTAGCATCCTTGTGGATCCTAGATGACCAGCAATAGGGATATTATGGTTCTCCTTCAATATTCTTGGGATTTCACTCAATGTAGGATATATAATTTTATCATGATAGATGTGTACTTCAATATTGGTGCCATCATATAGGTAAGCTAACATGTTGTATATTTTTGTAAAGCAATGTTTATCAAAAGGGTTTCGAAAGTCAGATATGCCAATCTCATTGACAGTGGGATATGACATCATGATTTCATCCCGCGCATATTTAAGGCTTTTAAATATGTCCGGGTATGAATGATCATCGAAATGATGCACCTTTGAAAAAAGGAAAAGATAAGTTTTGTTTCCAATTATCAGAGGGGAAGAGGTGTATAGAGATCTCTCCATTTTTAGAAAATCATCGCGTTCAGGTTCTGGGCAAATATCGAGCACTTCTTGGACATAGGGCATAGATTCATCCATATCAATTGGAACAGGTATTATTATTAGTTGTTGTTTGCCTTTAAGTAGATTTTCGTTGTGCTCCGTAATGCGGGTGTTATAAAGCTTTGTAGGTGATCTCAAGAACTTCTGATAGGTAGTGTCAGGTAAAGATACGTTTCCAGATTCAGAAGAAGGAGTTCCAGGGTCACGATATGCAGACATAGATTCAGGTAAGGTTTCAGGATTTTGCCAACTAGAAGAAGGTTGTGGATCGAGTTGTGTTCCAGTACACGGCACATCATTGGATATAGGTAAGTTTTCAGGTGCTGTTGAAGTACCTCCTGGATTACAGCCTATGGGTGCAAGTGAAGGTTCAACACACGTCTCAGGTAAAGCAGGGAGAGCACCTGTAGGAGAATAGGAGTCAGCAAAAGCGGAAGGATCCAGCGGGCTAAAATCGATGTCATTGTCATTAAGTGGATTAGACGTCCCTAACAGTTCATCAAGAGTCTCTCTTGTGATTTCAGGAAAAGCTAATTCAGGCTGCAGTTCGGGACTTGGATTAATACCTCCAGATGGATAGGGGTTCAAATTGTCCCTATTTTCAGGATACACTGGATTCACTGGATATCTAGAAAGAGCGTCAGCAACAGAGTTTAATTTACCCTTGCGATATACCATTTCATGCTCGTATTCTTCTAGTTTTAATCTCCAACGTTGTAGCTTGCTTCTAGGATCTTTATGATTGAACAGCCACTTTAGTGGTCTATGGTCTGTCACGATCTCGAATTTATTTCCGTAAAGGTAAGGACGAAAGGTTTTACAACCATAGAGTATAGCTAACAATTCTTTCTCTGTGGTGCTATAATTGGATTCACTCTTATTGAGTGTGCGCGATGCATAGGCAACGGGTTGATCTTTACCGTTTGGTCCTTGAGAGAGGACAGCGCCTACAGCATAATTAGAAGCATCACAGGTAAGGATAAATGGCTTGGAGAAGTCAGGATAGATTAGTAGTGGAGCTGTCGTCAATTTGAGTTTCAGTGTGTCGAAAGCAAGTTGTTGTTGATTTTCCCACTTGAAGGGAACGTCTTTTTTCAAAAGGTTGGTGAGGGCTTTAGCCGATTTTGAAAAATCTGGTATAAAACGGCGATAATACGACACTAGTCCAAGGAATGATTTAATGTCCTTGGGAGACTTTGGAACTGGGAAATCAGTAACAGCCTTGATTTTGTCAGGATTCGGTTTAACGCCTTGTTCTGTGATAACATGTCCTAGATAACAAACTTCTCGTCGAAGGAATTCACATTTGTCGGGTTGTAATTTCAGATTATAGTTACGGATTCTGTCGAAAATAGATTTAAGGTTCGACATTTGTGTTGACAAGTCATAGGAATAGCAAACGATATCATCAAGATATACAAAACATCGCGTGCCTTGGAGCCCCGATAAGGCAGAGTTCATTAAACGTTGAAAAGTGGATGGAGCATTCTTGAGCCCAAATGGCATTCTAAGGAATTGGAAATGTCCCTCTGGAACGTTGAATGCTGTTTTGGCTTTATCGGCGTCGTTTAATAAGATTTGATGAAAACCGGATGCTAAATCCAAGGTTGAAAAGTATTTGCTACAGCCAAGTTGGTCTAGGATTTCCGTGATTTGAGGAAGAGGATAAGTGTCACCAATAGTGACATCATTAAGTTTCCTATAGTCAATGACCACTCGCCATTTTCGGATGTTAGAAGCATCAAGCTTTTTGGGAACAACCCATATGGGTGACGACCATGGGGAGTCAGATGGCTCTATGATATTTTGCTGTAGCATTTTATCAATTTGGCTTCGAACTTCAGCTTTGTGAATTTCTGGGAAGCGATAAGTTTTTGTATGTATTGGTATGTCGGTTGTCGTCTTTATGTCGTGTTTTAGGGCATTTGTATGCGACAAATTTTCTCCAGGTAGGTGAAAAATGTCAGAAAACTCCGAGCATAATTGGAAAAGGGCTTCCCTTTCTTCGTCATTTAGGTGAGAGACGCGTAATAGTTTAAGGACTTCTTCTGTTCGTGAAGCACAGTCAGTCTTTGTATGTATATGGTTGATGGATTTGGTAGGATGCTCTTTGAATTGCATAGGATCAATTGGGATAAGTTTTAAGTTGAGATCTGATTCTAACGTCACAGGTTCTTCAGAAGTATTCACAATGGTGATATTAATTCTGTTATTCTCTTTTACTCGTACTACACAATTCGCAACTAATAAGGTGTTGGAAATATTCTGATCAAGGATTATACCTTCTTTAATTTCAGGATTCCGAACGGAACATTCTATGACAGTCTCGGTTCTTGGAGGAATTAAATATGCAGGGTCATGGAAATAGAGTTTCAAGGATGATTTACCGATATGGAGTAAACTATCAGTGTAATTGATGTTGCAACTATGCATATTAAGCAAGTCAGAGCCTATGATGCCATCATAAGGCAAGTGTATAATATCGATCACATGGAATTGATGTATTATACTGGATTTAGGTAATTGGATTTTGAGCTTGAAATGGCCCTGACTCTGTATAGGGTCTTCGGTTGGGTCTATACCCTTTAGTTGGATTTTTTCGTTTATGAGTTTGGGCTGTCTATCAATACTCGATTGTTTCAATAAGCTGATAGAGGACCCTGAGTCTACAAGTAACGATAGCGGGATGTCTGATACGGATGATTCGACCAGAACGTGCGGTAAAAGCATGACCGCAGGATTACTTGTTATCTCGAATACATTAGATTTGAGCAAATTTTTATTTTGCATGGATACAGTGGATGTTCGCAGATCATCATGTAGCGATGAATACGAGGATTTAGAAGATTTAGTAGAATGACCTCCATGTTGCGGAGACATTCTGGATTTGGAATTAAATAATTGGGTGTCAGTTTTTACAGCATGTTGTCCCGTTCGACACCGGGACGAGACAGAAACTCGTTTTTTGAATCAGTGTCAACAGTGTCATAGTCTTCTACTGCGTCGACTGGGTCTACGTTTTCGGGAGCACTAGTAGCATAGTGAACGCGCTGTGGCGTCTTGGACTGATCTTGATCAAGTCTGAAACGATTGTTGTTGTACTCGCGTTTACGGCATTGCTCCAGGGTGTGTCCTGGTATTTTACAGTACCTGCAGACTGGTGCAGTAGAGTTATTGGGCCGATTAAAACTGACGCTAGGCCTAGGCTGGCTGAAACTAGGAGATCGTTGTTGATTTTGGTCACGGGGGTTTGAATTCGGCCTTGAAATATTAGGCTTGTCTTGACGTAAAGGAAGCGGATTCCGTTTGAATAGAAATTGTTGAATTTTTTCTTCAGAGATAGCCATGTTGACTGCTTCGTTAAGACTTTTAGGCGACTTACATCTGATAATATTGGATATACGGAGTGTCAATCCCATTTGGAAATGATGGAGAGCTAATTCCTCCATTGACGCTGTGCGTCCAATCATCTCGCGGCTTTTATGACCATGTGTGATGGATATCTCAGTAAGCAGCTCAGATAATAACGTCTCTATTCTTAGAGCATACTGGCTTACAGGTTCGTTATTTTGTTGTTTGCATTCCTGCAGGTCAGTGAGCAGGTGTGCGTAATGTTTTCGCTCACTAAATTGAGTCTTTAAGAACTCTTTAAGTTGCGCCCAATTGACAAACTCTTTTACAGAACAAGCAGTTTGTGCCTTACCTTGTAGCTGGCACAGTATATACTTAAATAATATATCTTTTTGAGCTTCTGAGGCTAAATCGTAGGCATTGTTGCAATTAACAAGGAATGAGTTAAGCGTTTCCCTGCTCCCATCAAATGGCTTTATGAACTTCAGTAATGTTGAAAGGTCAAGCTCAACTTTTGCCGCGGCGGTGGTGCTTTTTTGCTTTTTTGCTGCTGCCCTCGTGATCGGACCAGCAGAGGGAGGAGGGAAAAGGCTATCATCTTCTGCCTCAGTTACCGCTATTTGTGGGCTCTCTAGTTTAGGACTTTGAGATCTGCTCTCAGACATTTTGATGTTTTTTATATTACACTGAACAATGTATACTAATAACCAGTAACACTAATTATATAGTAAAAATATGGTAATGATTAAAAGTGGAAATAGTATTACAATAAAATAACACAGTGATTTAATAAAAGTTTGAGAATCGCAATGACCAAGAATCACTTACTTGAGTACAGACAAAGTGATAAGAAAGGCTAGCATTTCTTGGAATTGGCGTACAGTAGATAACGCCGGGTCTGCTCTGGATCGCTGGATGGATGCTCGTCGGATGGCCAATACCCGTCACAACACCGGGATATGCGTGACTATGGGTAAGGCGGATGTAGAAGATAGGCTGGCTGCAACACCAACAGTGTGCAGCAGTGGGCCTTGGTATGGGCCTGATATTGGGTTAGGACCGGCGCACTTTGCTCACCAAACTGTGCACACTCACTTGCACAAACACAGGTATTAACGTTTACACTTTACACGTATTCCGTAGCAATTATTAGCACTCGCGTTGCACTGGTATACTGTGGAAGGATACGGTACCGGGGACTATTAAAATCCCTTTACGCTGCCACCATTAATGTTATGCGTCTCGAGGAGAAAGTCTTTTTAAAAAATAAAACTAATTAAAATATGGGTATCGAAAGACAACCGTCTGGATAGGATGATGGATAGAGACTGAAGAGCGGAGGGCATCTGAAAGGCTTCAAGGAAGGAAAAGCTGAGTTGCAGAATGAAAGGGAGTGTCAGCACTATAGGGTGCAGATGATGTCTATAACAGTTCGATCTCCACCGAGAACAAACGTTTGTGTGATGAACATCGATGTTTGTTCTCTGTCTGGGTGTTATATTGTATTCTAAGTATGCATTTACAAAAAATTTATTCTATCAGTCATCTGATTCCCATAGTACCTACAAGCTATGTTTAGTTTGGGACTAGATGATATTATGTACAAATGGCCACAAATATTTATTTATTATACGGATAAATAAGGCATCTATCGACTCCGAGCGGTCGAAACTTTTACTTTGAGTCTCATTATCGTTTAAAATGTTATGCTCGAGGCGCACGCAGGCGAGTATAACAACTAGAGATAGCTGGAAGTGGTATCTCCATTTGCAGATTAGTTCGACGGGAATAGACGACGTAGCTAAGCTTAGCACTTACATAATGGTATCTATACAGATACTGGAATCGACTAAGCAACAACCCAGTAGTGCCCAGAACAACGCGTTTAGGGCGCTGCTGTGGCTCCCGCGGTACTGCAGCGCATCGGGTATGTTCACCGAGGCGCGCACCAACACCTTTGACGCCATCTGGCGCAGTACTGCTCACAGCCTCACTACTGAGCAGAGGGGGAATTTGAGTTTTATACGTTTTGCGGATATCGGATTTCGGTTTGCGAGCTCGAACTTTTTGTATGGAGATACGATAAGCGCTTCTAGCGGCATATGGGGGCACTAGCGTATCTCCATACTAAAAATTCGAGCTTGCAAACCGAAATCCGGTATCCGAAAAACGAAAAAAACTCAGAAAACGCCTGCAGGCTACGCGCGAGAAACAACACCATCCTAAGCGTCATAGCTAATTAATTGTAACTAAGTTGCTAACTAAGTATTTAATTGAATTTAGGCTCATCCAGTATCCTAGAATCATTGGACACTCCTAAGGGATAGGAAACGCAGTATCCTACTTGTTTTGAATTAGCATTTTAGAATACCATCAAATCACTCTAGACCTGCATACTGCAGGTCTAGAGTGATTTTAAAGTCGTTTTATAAAAAAGTAAAGTAAAGAGAGCATCGGTCTAATTGAAGTGACCTCGCCTTCTGACCCTGGGTCGTGGGTTTGAATTTGGTCATGTATCAATTAATTTGTCAATTCAAAAAGTTCATCCACTCAATGCTAGTGCTCTTGAACGGTGAAGGAAAACATCTTTAAGAAACCGTTACTCTAGCAGCGGCAATTGCAACCTGTCACTTATAGAATATCGACTACTGCAAAATGTGGGTATGTTCCAAATGTAATATTTGGATGTACCTCTGATTACCCCTCCTTAGATATATCGAGTAGGTTCTTGGTTCTAACAGATCTGAAAGGATTATCTGCCGTGCTTGGAGATTAAAGTCTTGACGCTATTTCTTTATTTTCATTTTCTATTAGTCAAGTAAGGTATTAGTACGATGTAAGAAACTTGACTCTTTAAGCACATGTGTGCGAGGCCGACTCACACTTGGCCGGTTTTTTTTCATTCCTAAAATTTTGATATACATTTTTTGCATCTCAATTGCACTTTGTATCTCACGCACCATGCATGTGAATCGAGCTTCGCCTACAGCGTTAGGCCGTACCTACATGGTACGCATAAACAGGACAATTTTGTAAAAGTCCAACATCTTTTATTACTGAAAGTAATTTATTTTATAACGGAAGTAATTAAGTATAAACAAATATTTTACATCTAACAGATACCTATCTACCTTATATCTACATATTTTATAATAACTCTGTTTTCTAACTGCGGGTCTTTATATAGAACAGAATTTAAATCACTGACCCCAGGAAGTGTGCCTAAAAGGCTGGCAACGTTACCTCTTTGGATAGCTAAACTAATTATTTGTCCAAGATAAGCGCCAGCCCTTTGATCGTAGCCACATCCACCAGTCTTTTGGATAACTCTTTGAATAGAAGCCACGCTTCTGGACCTCATGGACCATCTTTTTAATTGGGTATAGTTTTAACAAGGTATACCTATACTTGCCTGGTAAAAACAAGTTTCCATAATAATATGATAAAGTTACAACTTTTGAACTTTTTGGACGCCTTCTTCTAAAAGAAACTATAGTAAAAATATGCTCCTGAATAGAGTTTGTGATATCTACAACTCGAGATTCACTCACATTGATATCTTCTAATTGACTGCAGCTGAGTTCCAAAAAAAATTTTAAGTAGCTTAACTAATGAATAAACCATTTTTTTTGTGTTATTATGATTGTTTATATTTTATTGATAAGTATCTTTTTTTTGTCATTGTATGTAGTCTTTATTTCTTTTCATTATTAGCTCACGCACTAAATGTATGATTTTATAGTGGAAACTTCGCTGGTTTATGTATTTATCTTAAATAATCTGTTATTACAAACAGCCTTGGGTTCATGAAAAATCCCACAAGTGACACATCTAGCGAACATTTTTAAGTCAACTATGGACCAACTATAACATTTTAACCACAAGTCTAGGTAAAACAAATGACCAACAGTGCTAAAATACGTCTAAAGCGAACGACGGCTGTCGATGAAGTGTCCACAGAGTACCACATGGTGTGACCATTTTATACCACATCGCTCGGCTCAGCCCGGGTTGCAGGTAGAGTCTCTAACACTGTTATATATTACTACTGTACTGTTTGTTTCCCAAATAATAAAAAAAAAACTTGCTACGACTTGTAGAGCAAGGCTACAAAGGTCTACAAATCGTAGCATAGTGACTGTACTGTCTCGTGGGCGTAGCACCTTGGCCTTAAGATTCTTGGAACTCGTCTTTCCAGTTTCCTTTGAAGAAAATTAAAGAAAAATTATAAGTAATGGCATTTCAAAGAGATTTTAATGGTGATTTTGTGTAGGATTTTTTATTATATTGTTTTGGACTAAAATTCACAAAGAAAAAGGAAATATTATATTCATTAGTGTCTGCCTACTTTTTTCTTAATTCAGTGTATGAAATCTGATTTATTGTTATATTTATTACTAGCGGCCGCTCGCAGCTTCGCCCGCGTGGCAGTTTTTTTCCCGTTTCCGTTATTTTTTCGGGATAAAAAGTAGTCTATATGTTAATCCAAGTTATAATACATTTTTATTTTTAATTTCATTCAAATCAGTTTACTGGTTAGAGCGTGAAAGAGTAACAAACATCCATCTATCCATCCATCCATCCATACTTAAAAACTTTTGTGTTTATAATATTAGTAGGATCTTCAAGCACTAGAATTTTCAATGCTTATAACACTTTAATTTGTACCTTTTCGATTATTAAGATTCTATGTAATGCCAAAAGTAATGTTCCAAAGTGGAATTTGACTAGTTCACATAGCTCAAGTTGACATGAACTTAAATTCCACAGGTTTTAACGTGAAGTTCATACCCGCCCTCTTCCCCTTTCTCCCCTCACTGATCCTCGCACATAAAAGTAATGTCGTCATAAAACGCTACCGTTATCGCAAACAGTTAAAATTGAAAAGGCCGCCCTTAAACGCACTAATGCGTGTAAGTATCGTGTAGATATTAACTTATTGATTTTTTTTATGGTGATGATTAACATGCATGATACATGTACCTTTCTTTTTACATGATTGTGGTATTATACTGTTAAGAAGACACAAATTTCATAGTAAAATTATGTTTGCACTATAACTTACATAAAGGAAAACAATTATATAAACATCGTTTTTAGTTTTTTATAGTGCTTACCTGCACTTAAGGAAATCACAAAGATTTTTATATCACCCCAAAAATTATTTCCTCGAGTGGGATTTGAACCCACGACCTTCCCCTTGATACATGGATGCGATAACCAACTTCGCTACCGAGGATTGAAATGACTCGATGAAAATAATCACCAATGGGTATTTTTGTTCAAAAAATGTATATGCGCAATGCCCGTGCTCTCAAACGGTGAAGAAAAACATCGTGAGGAAACCAGTTAGTATTCTAGTAGCGACGATGGGCTTGCAACCTTTCACGTATGGAATACTAAGTACTGCAAAATGTGGGTACGTACCAAATGCACTTTATGGACATACCTCTGACTACCCCCTTAGATATCCTCGAAGAATCTTGAGTGGGTACTTGGTACTAAGAGATCGGAGGGGATATCTACCGTGCTTGGGAATTAAAGACGTGATGCTATTTATTTTATTTATTGTTATTTTTATACATTGTATTTATTGTAAAGTATCTATACAGCCGCAGGGACAACTTTTCATTATCATATGACGACTGATGTGGCGCGGCGGGCGAATGTCCGCCTGCAACGCAGGAGGTTGCGGGTTCGATTCCCGCCTTGGGATAAGTGTTTGTACCATCTGCAATTATTTATTCCGGGTGTTCTGGGTATTTTCTATATAATAATAAAAGAAAATATCTATGTATTTAATGTGTTGTATTAAGTATATCAGCCATCTAGTACCCATAACACAAGCTCTGCTTAGCTTGGGGCTAGTTGATGCTGTGTTGATTATCCAGCATTATTATTATTATTATATCCTGTGTTACAGACGCTGTAGTGTCTGTGACATGGTTTTATAGAGTAGACTTGCCTAGCACTTAAACCATTGTCACAGCTTAGTCGGTCTTAACCACAGGAAAGACAATGGTCAATACGTGCCGAACTGACTAAGCCACGGATTTTCTCACGTTCTTTCACTAGTTTACATTTCGCACATAAACTGGGATAGAAAAATCCATTAGCGCGAGACATGTATAAAAAAAGAAAAACGTTTTTATTTTGTTCTTTATTATATTATTCGATTCCCGCCTCGGGATAAATGTTTGTACGATCTGCAAATATTTATTCCGGGTGTTCTGGGTATTTTCTATGTATAATAAAAAATATCTATGTACGTAATGTATTGTATTAAGTATATCAGTCATCTAGTACTCATAACACCAGCTCTGCTTAGCTTGGGGCTAGATGATGCTGTGTGGACTGTCCAGCATTATTATTATTATTACTAGCGGCCGCTCGCAGCTTCGCCCGCGTGGCTATTTTTTTCCCGTTCCCGTTACTTTTTCGGGATAAAAAGTAGCCTATGTTAATCCAAGTTATAATCTATGTTTATTTTAATTTCATCTAAATCGGTCCACTGGTTAGAGCGTGAAAGAGTAACAAACATCTATCCATCCATCCATCTAACCATACTTACAAACTTTCGCGTTTATAATATTAGTAGGATTTAAATATTTCGTTCGTAATTTATGTTCATCGTTCTTTTGTCCTAAAACACTTTTTGCTAAGATATTCTTTGGACATGGACTTAAAGTTTTTTTATTATTAACTATAATCCCGGATTTATTTACATCATCGTTGGAAGCAACGTAACTTTTTCATCTTTTCTTAATTCAACTTGACTGAAAACTATTTATTTATCCAACTGACATTGACAACATTGTCTGTTGAATTACAAACAGGTGCCATATAAAAGAAAAAAGAAAAAAAAGAGGGATTCGTTTTCTGTCATCTTTGGAAGCAACATTGTATTTTCATTTTAATTGTTTTTCTAGTGTTATTTTAAGTTCTGATGGGTAATTTTGTTGGTATTTTAACCATCATTACTTGAGCTCTTAGCACAAGTGTGAACAATTGAAATGAAAGTGTGTTATTAGGCATCCTGATTTAAACGAAAATGTTTCCCTTTGGTTTTGAAGAAAAACGCCATCTTTTTCTTCATTATATGGAGCAGACAGAGACAGAGATAAAAAGAGCAGCAACGCGCCGTCTGTTATAGTGTAATTACTTCTAAACAAACTGTATGAGACCGGGGTTCTGATGCGTCACGACACGCGGGCTGGGTCTGATGTGGTTCTGCTTTTAAACTCACGACTTAAGGATCAGAAAAAGGAACCGCTCCATCGGTGCTGCTATAAACGACGATAAACAATGGGAAAACTTAAAATTGAAACTTGGCGGAATGTTAGTGCTTACAACAACGGAGCGAGAGCTAAGGAACTGGAAACAGGAAATACGCATTAAAATTCACTTTAGAGTTAGCTTGCTAATGAAACGTTACTCGTAGTTTTATGAAAACAGTAGGGCTAACACTAGTTTATATGTTTACTTGTAGACTCTTATGCGTAAAGATAATTTTAATACTAATTTCAACCCTTTTTTCATCCCAAAAATAATTAATTTTAGCAAACAGAAGCAGATTTATTAAAAAAACCAATTTTATTAACCTACAAACAAAACAGAAACAATAATTGCAATAAGAAACATTCTACTAAAAATAAAAAAAACTACTACAAACTGAGCGGTGACAGCTATCTAATTTTCCATCAGCAAATTTTATAAAAATTACATCAGCAATTGAGTCCTCAATCATGTACCTACACAGTTGAGGATAGTCTAACTGGTGCTTATAACTGTGTTTTTGTTCAGCGTTTCAGTTGGCGTCACGCCTAGCAGAGAGCCACTACAGATCGAATTAGTTTAACTTTGGCTCGTTGTTTTTAAAGTTTTATGTTGCATGGAAACGGATTCGCTCACTATCGTTGCCAAAAAAATTATTTATGATCGAATGCACCAGTATTTATCTTGTTTGTTAAGATTTAAAGTAGGTACCCACAAACTGTGTTCTGTGTTTGACGACCGATGTGGCGCGGCCGGCGCCTGCGACGCAGGAGGTTACGGGATCGATTCCCGCCTTGGAGTAAATGTTTGTACGATCTGCAAATATTGATTCCGGGTGTTCTGGGTATTTTCTATGTATGATAAAAATATCTATGAATGTAATGTATTGTATTAAGTATATCAGTCATCTAGTACCCATAACACAAGCTCTGCTTAGCTTGGGGCTAGATGATGCTTTGTTGGTTGTATAAAATATAATCAAAGTTAAAGTAAAGATCATTTTATTGTATAAAGTGCCAGGGATCACTATGCACAAACAGCTTAAGAGGAAACTTGTAAACGACAGCAAGATAACTACCCCTTATTTACTAAGAAGCCATTTCAGAAACAATGATGCCGGTACTCTTATATACTCACAGGAGTTCCGTATCTTATTATTTGTTTATACTTATGTAATGCTTTGTATTTATTTATGACACCGCCATGTAAAGCTCATTTAGTTTCTTGTCCATCCTACACGGAAAAAAAAGACACTACATATTATTTTAAGCCAAGAACACCGATATTCTTAAAAATATTGTTTAAATATGAGATAATATTATCTTTACTCTAAACATTATTCCTGCTCTAAGAAACACCCAATTCTTACATTCTGAATAATTTATTCTCAATAAATTATCTAAAACTAAGAATCAGATGCTTGAATTCAATAGTTTGTAGTATTATCTCAAGAGGCTGTCAAAGTATTATTCGAAGAAATGTATGTGTTTTCTTTTAAAAATATATTTCTTTCCTTTAATAATTTTAGATTATTAAAATAAAATTTAACATCGAGTATAAGTTGGAAAAAATATTATTCTTAATGTTGAAATAATTACTTAGTAGATCTTTACATTAAGAATTATATTCTTACTGTAGGTATAAGATTTAGAACATCAATAATTATTTCATAGAATTTTTTTTTCATAACCTATATCATTCGCTGCTGGGAAAAGGCTTAGCTTGAAGGCTGCTTAGCTTGAAGCTTGATGATGCTGTTTGGATTGTCCAGCCTTATTATTATTATTATAATTAAATGAATAATAATACTTGAATTACGAAGTACACCAATATCCGAACTAAAAATATTATACAATTTTCCTAGAAGAATCAGCATTCTTTGAATAAAATGTTTACTATCTCATCTACAAAACTATGAAGTTTCTTAATCAAAAACACTAGAACTTTTTAAATGAAGTTAATTAGTTTTCATTGCAGAATATATATGGTGGAAGTGAATAGTAACATTAAGAATGTAAAAATGTTCTCGGGAGAGTTATTATACTGGAAACAAAATTGTATTTTCTTGACTCAAATAAAATACTTGCTTAAACAAAGACAAAATGTTTTGGTTCAAGAATATTCACCAGTTTCAGGCGAAGCTAATGACTTTTAAAGTAAAGTATATGCATATACTCATAATACTCTTGACATAAATAATACATTAAATTTTAAGCTAAGAATATATTCTGTCTTATAAGAAAAATTAATATACTTAAGATAAGATGCGTATTATCTCTTCTACAAATCTTAAAATTTCTTAAACAAAAACAATAAAAATTTAAAATTAAGTAAATTTTTCTTCATTGTAGAATAGGTATTGTAGAAGCAAATAGTAATTTAAAGAATGTAAATCTCTTGTAAAAAGAATAATTATTCTGTAGCTATTTTTCGACTCAAATAATTTTTTTCTTAAACAAAGGCAACGTTTTTTGGTTTCAGAATAATAACCAAGTTAAAACGAAGCTTATGATTTTAAAATGAAGTATACACAGATACTAATATTAAGCATGACACTCTTGTTATAAGTAAATAATACTTAAAATTTTAAGCTAAGAATATATTCTGTCTTATAAGAAGAATGAATATACTTAAGATAAGATGCGTATTGTCTCTTCTACAAATCTTAAAGTTTCTTAAACAAAAACAATAAAAATGTAAAATTAAGTAAATTATTCTTCATTTAAGAATAGGTATTGTAGAAGTAAATAGTAATTTAAAGAATGTAAATCTCTTGTAAAAAGAATAATTATTTTGTAGCTAAAATGGGTTTTTTCGACTCAAGTAAATGTTTTTCTTAAACAAAGGCAACGTTTTTTGGTTTAAGAATAATAACCAGGTTAAAACGAAGCTTATGATTTTAAAATTAAGTATATACAGATACTAATATTAAGCATGACACTCTTGATATAAGTAAATAATACTTAAAATATCTTAAACAAAAACAATAAAAATGTAAAATTAAGTAAATTATTCTTCATTGTAGAATAGGTATTGTAGAAGTAAATAGTAATTTAAAGAATGTAAATCTCTTGTAAAAAAAATAATTATTCTGTGGCTAAAATGGATTTTTTTCGACTCGAATAAATATTTTTCTTAAACAAAGGCAACGTTTTTTGGTTTAAGAATAATAACCAGGTTAAAACGAAGCTTATGATTTTAAAATTAAGTATATACAGATACTAATATTAAGCATGACACTCTTGATATAAGTAAATAATACTAAAAATTTCTTAAACAAAAACAATAAAATGTAAAATTAAGTAAATTGTAGAATTGTAGAAATTTATTGTAGAATTCATTGTAGAATAGGTATTATAGAAGTAAATATTAACTTTAGTAGTCAGAGGTACGTCCAGATAGTACATTTTGGTACACACCTACCCACATTTTGCAGTAGTTAGTAGGTATTCCATACGTGATAGGTTGCAAGCCCATCGCCGCTGGTAGAATACTAAGACTAGAACTGGTTTCCTCACGATGTTTTCTTCCACCGTTTGAGAGTACTGGCATTGCGCACATAAATTTTTTGAACGGAAAAACCCATTGGAGCACGACCGGATTTGAACCTTAGGATCAGGAGACGGGGTCACCACCACTGGACCACCGGTGCTCTCTGATAAAAACAGAAACACATAAAAAAAATTACGAAATCAAAATGTTTTGGTTCGAATATATCAACCAGTTTCAAAAATACTATTATCTTTCTAGAATAATCAACATACTTACTTTAAAATCTTATATCAACAAAACCAATTAAACTTTTCAAATTAAGTAAATAATTCTACATTACAGATTATTTAATTATTAAATGGTAAATTTAAAAAAGTGAAGGTCATAGCGAATCTTTATGCTGGAACCTTCAATGCGGGAACTTCAATGATTAGCAGTACAGATACAAAGTGTTGTAAATCATCATAATATCATCATGATGCAGCAGTCCACTGGGCTGGACTGGACATAGGCCTCCCCCATACGTTTTCTGGAAGAACAGACCTTTCCATCCACCGACTTCCCGCGATCCTAACAATGTCGTAAGTTAATCAGGTAGGAGAGCGTCCTAAGCTTCGCGTTTCTGTTTGTGGTCACCATTCGAGATCCTATATTGTAACGATATTTTGTAGATAGGTAGGTATATGCATTCAATAATGATAGCGGTGTGGTGATATTACGTAAAAACCAACAGTAGTAGCAAGTAATAGCACTAAAATAAGTCGTTACTGGTTAATTTAATACCTATCTCTTCCAATCAAACTACGCAGTCCTTTCCGGTAGGTACCAAACTAGGTACCAAAGGAACGCGAGTAATCTCTAAAATGTATACCTACTCATATTTACCGTGCTTAGGAATTAAAGCTGTGATGCTATTTATTTATTTTTATTTTATTTAACCTTATTTTGCTCAAAAGTATACCTACATACAAGGTAAGGCAAGCGAGGCTTACTGTTCTCACAGAATGTTGTGATGTTATCGTCAGGAGAGGTAGGTAAGGCATTAGGAACGTAAGTATGTTTATATCAGTTCCTTAAGTATACTCGTACCTACTTATACCTTCTACTATCCGCACGTGGAGAGGTAGGTAGCTATAGGATTTATATATCCTATACCTACCTACCTCTCCATGTGCGGATGTGCGTGTAGGTACCGAGGTGGGTAAATATCTAGTGCCACATTGGTACTACCTACGTACACAAATAAATGTCTAAGCAGGTTATCATCATCAGCATTTAAAGAAGTCCGCTGCTAGACATAGATACTTAGTAGGTACGTATGTACCCCGTGGGTATTCCTCATATATCACTTTTGCATTTTCCACCTTCACAGTTTCACTGATTTCTCGCAATCTTAACAATACCGTCGGTCAACGGTCGTCTACAGATTGTGGTCACCATTCGCGAATCTTCCTGCTGAGTAATAGGTAGGTAGTAGGTATCTAAATGTACTTACTATCTACCTACTTACCTAGGTTTTACAATTTTTAATCAAGGGATACCTAGGTAGGTACATACCTACTTACCTACCTAATACCTAAACCTACCCTACCTAACCTTACCTTAGCTTACTTACCTAATATTTTGATACTTATACCTATAATGCCTAGGTTACTTATATCTTAGTAAGTAGTAGTAGAGCTCTTAGTGAAGGACTCGTCCGGGGAAGTACTATTACCATGCCTATTTCTGCCGCCAAACAGCTTGCTGTACCTATTCCGATTTGAAGGGTATGTATGAATGGGTTCCGGTGAAATTATAGGCACATGAGGCTTAACGCCTGTAGGTATGCCTCAGGTTGATGGACGCAGAGCAGTACGTTGTAGGTCACATTCATAACGAACGTGACCTGCAAAGCAAGGCTTTTTTATAAGTGATGGTAACTACCTACTTAACATCAGGTGGGCCATGTGCGTGCTCCATCAGCAATCCATAATAAAAACTTAAATCAAGAATATTATTCTCCATCCACGCCACCGTACCTACCTACCTACTTAATTTAGTTAGGTACACACATAAACAAATTCTCTTTCTAAGCACAAATATTCTTGATTTGAAAGCTTACTGATAAAATAAAAGACAATTGGTTCTTGTGATGAGTCATGTTATTGTACGACCACGGAAAATACAGCCATGGAAAACACAGACAGGAATACGCAGTTTTGAATGCATGCAGGTCATCTATTCAAAAGAGTTGGTGGCCATTAATCGCTCGTATTGGTCGAACTGTATAGATACAACTACACAGTTAAATGGTACTATCTGGTTTTGAGATAAGTGAAGGTAATGCAATAATTTTCTGGAGGTGCGGTGGCTGCTTCCGCAGCACACTTGGTCCGCTCCTCTGCTGGACGCGTACAACACAGCCTGGAGTATTCGATCAAAATGTACACAAATTCCAGGCCGTATTTTCCATTCCAGACTGAACAAAATAATGTATACCCATGGAAAATACGTCCACAACAGTTTTATACCAAACCTACGCTTCGTTTGCACTCAATTTTTAGAGATTTGCATAGGTTAACCTAAGTTGGAACATAAATACTACGCGCGATCATGCTGCAGTAGAAAAAAAAAGCTCTGTGTAAGCATTATAATACTATACAGCAGCTTTGGCGGACTTCTGCAGTAGGATGAAAACCACTCGACAGGGCATCATCTGCTTCACAAATAATCTTAAAATAGGATGGTAAGTACCTACAATTTTACTCTAAAGGTGCATTTATTTAATCTAGCAAGGTGGTACCTACCTAAATTCTCCTAGTTATAAGACTATTTTTAGTGATCACTTTGATCCTATGAAATAAATGCTTTTTGACTTTGCGTTTGACATTTAAATGAAGCATAGGCTTCGACCAATCAAAGTAATGGTCACCAATTCCCAGGTCATGGTACATGAATTCGTGGTTGCTTATCCCTGCCTATGCTCCATGGCTATAAGTTTCCGGGTTATATTTTCTATGGTCATACAATATCCGGACTCAGCTATGCGCCCGCCCGCGCGCGCGGACTGTTACTTTCTTTTCCGATTGATTCTGGTTCATGTAAGGACGTGTCGAGAGCGGCTGGCATAAAAAAATAATTGTACTTAGATCGATTGGAACTTATTGATACTATTAAATTTGACTGTGTGTGACGTGCTTACTACTGCTTGTGAAGTAGATGAGTAAAATGGAAAATTTACTAACGTTTTGGGAGGTCCCGCCTGATGTGATAAAAAAATTTATGGGTATGTAAGTACATAACTATTTGCTACAAGAAAGTCGTACCTAGGTATTCTACTTTGTTCGCACGTTGAAGGCGAGACAGTAAGTTGGTATCTACTTTTGTGGGTATTTGAAGCCGTTTAGGGACTGATTTTTATTGCTGGGACTTGGGACCGCTACCTCATCGTGCCTTTCGAAGCACTGAAGCGCTTAAGGCAATAAGGGCACCCATTTAGCGACCGCGTTGCAGGTTGCTTAGCATACCTACCTGATTTAGAACAACTAGGTACTTAGTACTATACCTACTTAGGCAAGCTACGCCACAAGCGCTTCAAACTGTAAACGTTGAAGTTGATTTTCTTAAGTTAAGAATTTCGTTTTTTCTTTTCAGATAATCATGTAACTACTGATCAGTTAAAAGGATTAATAGATGGTGGTGATATGCTCAAGGAACTGTGTCCGGCTGTGGGTATTCGCATTCAAATAAAGAAAAAATCCTAGAACACCTGACATCACTGGTATGTACTTTAAATAAAATAATTTTTAAAAGTAGTTAAGTAAGTACCTACTTAATCTAAACTCTTGACAGAGTAGCCCTACCCCATTTAGCTACCGCGCTGAAGGTTGCTTAGCATGCCTACCTGATTTAGAACAACTAGGTACTTAGTACTATACCTACTTAGGCTAGCTACGCCACAAGCGCTTCAAACTGTAAACGTTGAAGTTGATTTTCTTAAGTTAAGAATTTCGTTTTTTCTTTTCAGATAATGATGTAACTACTGATCAGTTAAAAGGATTAATAGATGATGGTGATATGCTCAAGGAACTGTGTCCGGCTGTGGGTATTCGCATTCAAATAAAGAAAAAAATCCTAGAACACCTGACATCACTGGTATGTACTTTAAATAAAATAATTTTTAAAAGTAGTTAAGTACCTACTTAATCTAAACTCTTGACAGAGTAGCCCTACCTACCTATTGTTCATCTGGTACGTAGTATAAAAAACCGTAAAAAGGTATTATTTATTTTTCAGACTGATATTGTTACCAATACAACTACGTGTGATATTTTGTGTGATATTGATGACATCAACATCGACGAGCTATTTGTGGCAAATCAATCTTAAAGCACTATGAGATTCACAATACATTGAGCAACCAACACCGGAACCAGTTGACTGATATAGTGATAAGACATATATTTACTTTCATCGTCAATAAGTGAGTATACCTTCCTACCTGTCTTTTTTAGGCTTGTGGGACTTTATTAAATATTAAGAAAAAAATCATTCTAAAATTTCAAGGACTTTCGAGTCGCTGAGCGACTATGTCAGCCCTTAAGCTACTACTTCTTTCTATCATAATTGGTTTAACAGAAGTGTATTGTATTCTTATAATCAATCAAATGTATATACTGTGTCAGTGTTTTTCTTGTTGAAAATCTCAACAAAAGTATAATTCTAAGTACTTGTGGGATTGTTGGTACGGTATACCATATGGTTATTAGGTTTTAATGTACATTTTATGGCATACCATGTAGAAAAGTTCAATTAATCTCAGTTCATTTATTTAAATGATTGTTATAGTGTCATGCCAAATGTAAACCATAACATAAAACAGTGTGATTATGTTGACTATATAAAAATATAGTGTTATTCAGTAAATAAATATGTAAAATGCTGATTAAATATTAAGTTGCAGGGCTTTTATTAACATTAGTGTGAAAATACAAAAAAAAAATTTTTGAAAAAGGAGGTGAGCAAGACTCTTCCTTTAATTATTATTAGGATAAATAGAAAACGGTTATCTTTCTCCAAATAATAAAAATTGTAACATGTCACGAATTGAACTGTAACCCTAGTTAACAACCACTGGTTGTTAAGGGTTACAGTTCGACCTTTAAGCTGGTAGGACTTTATTGGGGAATTAAAAAATATTGATCTCTTGCAATTTATTCTAAAATTTAAAGAACTTTGAGTCGACTCCGCTAGTGGGACTTTTTATCATAATGTATCTTGTTTAATAGAAATTTAAGGCTACTGTAAGTACATAGGTAGTATTGTATTATATTCTTGTAAGTAATCATTTAAATGTATATTCTGTGTCAAAGTGTTTTTCATGTTGAAAATCTCGGCAAAAGTATAATTTTAAGTACTTACTTGTAGGATAATTGGTACTGTGTACCATGTGGTTATTAAGTTTTAGATTTTTTTTAAATAAATATTAATGACAACGGTTTATTTCTTTTTATTTGCATAAAACTTTATGAGATTGTAATTTCTTGTATGAGTGATCTTTGTTTCTTGATTTAATAAAGTGTTGTCTTAATCTAAAACAAAATATTCTAAATGTAAGACATTGTTCACGTCACCTTAAAATAATTCATGATATAATTTCAGGTAACCCTGTAATTATATATTGTATATATGCATTACATTATTACCTATATAATTACAGGGTAAGGTACCTGAAATTATTTGGTTTAATCTAATACTGTAACACAATGCATAATTTAGATTCAGTATTAGATTAAACGAAATAATTTCAAGTACCTAACCCTGTAATTATATAGGTAATAATGTAATGCAAATATACAATATATAGTTACAGGGTTACCTGAAATTATATCATGAATTGTTTTAAGGTGACGTGAACAATTTCTTACATTTAGAATATTTTGTTTTAGATTTAGACAACACTTTATTAAATCAAGAAACAAAGATCACTCACACAAGAAATTATATTCTCAAAGACAAACTCATATATTTTAGTTCAAGAATAAATAAGAATCAAATGAAGAGGGTGATATGATTGAATGAAAACAACATTGTTATCAATACAAGAAATTGAATTCTCAAATTTAAACCCATATTTACTTCAGTAAAGAACAAATAATTATTCAACCAATAATATGGTATACTGAAATGAAATTTAAGTTTTATTAAATGAAGAAATAATTATCATCTTTATAAGAAATGAGAAGTCTTATAAGGAAACATTAATTTCTTTCTTAAAGAATGATTGGTTCAATAAAAAAATATGATATACTTAAATTAAAAATAAGTTTTATTCTAAGAAAACATTGTAATTCATAAAACAAGAAATTGAATTCTTATTTCAAAAATATGATATACCTAAAATAGAAATAGGTTTTATTGAATGTAGGATAAATTAGTATTATCAGAAGTATAAAAGTATCTTATTCCAAAAATAATGTTCATTTAAATGAAGCATACGGATATTCTTGGGATGAAACAGTAAACTTACTTGAAACTAGTCTTCATGACAAGATATCATTATTCTTGAATTAAAAGTAATATTATTCGATTAAGATAGCCAATTTAACAATATGTTATGGTAAAGTCAAGTATATATTGTTTAGGCCATATATAAATCATTATTATTCTTGACCAGTAGGTTTTGTCTTAATTGGAGAATAATTTATTTTTACCTACCTCACTATTGTATACTTAAAATAAAATAAAGTTTCATCATTGAAAATAAAATTATCTTATTACAAGAAGTTTTAAGTCTTACAACAACAACATAAATTCTTTTATTAAGAATAAACTATTTCTATTAGAGAATGTAATATCTTTAAATTGACAGTCTGTTGTCTTCAATAAAAACATGTAATTCTTTAGTCAATAAATTTTGTTATCGAATCAAAACACACGATGACTGAAATTAAGAATTTATTCTATCGAAATAAGAATACGATTTATTTAAATTAAAACATGGTTTTATTGAGTAAAGCAAAATGAAATTAATTACTAGTATATAATTGTCTTATTCCAAAAATTTAAAATACTCATATAATGGAGAATACGGATATTCTTCGGATGAGATATGAAATACATTTGAAACTAATCTCCAAGACAAGAAAACGTTATTCTTGAAAGAACAATCTTAGACTTGGATTGAGACAGTTAATTTGAAACAATATTATGCTAAAGCCAACAATACGTTGTTTAGGCCATATATAAATCATTATTATTCTTGGTCAATAGATATTGTCTTAGTTGGAGAATTGTTTTTTTTCCGTGTAAGGTAGTCTGGAAGAAATCGCTTACAGCGATAAGACCGCCCATTGTACTTCACTAAGCTTTAGAACTTGTATATTATGTTATTTTTTTGTTCGTTGTGGTGTACAATGAAGAGTTTTCTATCTATCTATCTATCTAATTTTCAAGATATATTTTGCATGGAAATAATTCCAACCTCAAATGGCGGTACAATCTTTATTTGTACAATCTTTAGCCTTTATTTTCTTCAAGGGGATCAATTAATTTATGAAGTTAGGTTCTAGTGACTCATCCCGGTTTCACACGGGCTTTAGTAAGAATACCAGGTTTTTTTTTTAAATATTATATAGCCTACGTCACTCGGGAATAGTGTAGCTTCCTAACGATGAAATAATTTTTCAAATTGGTTCAGTAGTTACGGAGCCTATTTAATGCAAACAAACAAATAATCAAATCTTTCCTCTTTATAATATAGAAAGAAGATAAAAGAAGAAGAATAGACAACTTAAAAATAATAAATAGATCTACTACGGAACTATCTATTAGGGGTACGACACATTTACATTTCAAGTCTAAGAAGTAATTGTAAATTAATCTACTAGAAATCTTAGCATTACGTAAGTTACCTCAGTGTAAGTTAACAGTAGATACTGGGGAAAAGAGGCTACATGCGATGGCATGTAGCCTGCATGTTTGACGATGGTCAAACAGGATGATTTTTAACCGACTTCAAAAAAGGAGGAGGTTCTTAATTCGACTGTTTTTTATGTTTGTTACCTGAGAACTTTCGACTGGGTGAATCAATTTTGATGATCCTTTTTTTATGTGAAAGCTGATGCTTCCTGTATGGTCCCATTTCAATTTGGTCCAGTTCTGACAAGGGCATCTGTGAGAAATTTAAGTCGTATTTTTTTGTTTAAATTTTATTAATTAGGAGCACTCCTTGACTTGTGTATTTTTTGCTTTATTTGCTTTTCAGACGCAGTTTATGAATAAAGAGGCTAATTAGAAATTTCCTTTTACGGCAGAGTTGAAAGCTTACTAGTCTATAACAGGGCTTCAGGGCTGCAACCTGCAATCTCCTGTGTTATCAGTTTGTTGCTCATAATTACAATCAACCTAAAGAAGTCTACTACGGGACATGAACTTTCTTCATACGTTTCCAGAGCTTTGTTTTTTACTAGCGAAACGCGCGAATGAATGTATTTTCATACAAACTTCAACCCCCGCTAGGAGTTAAGTTTTCGAAATGTTATTCTTAGTACTCAGTGATTTAGGCTGCGCGTTGTCTATATGTCAATCAGTCAGTCAGTCAGCCATAACAAAGATTCTAAATATGTTATAGATCATAATATTGTACACAGTAAAATATAATGAGTACTTAAGCTTAAGACATAGGCAGTTTTAACCCTAAAAAGAGTTCTCTTCCAGCAAACCTTTCAGTAGAAACGGCACGTTATCTCAAATATATTATGCTACAATAATAATTATATTCAATAATTAATTAGGTATTTAAATAAAAAAAAAATATATACCGACTTCCTACGTTCTTTACAATATCATCGGTCTATAATGTAGCTAGCCATAGTGGCTATTTGGCCAGCCAATTTTCGCCATGACGTCTATAAAAAGCATTGGCATCACAGCTAAAAAAAAAGTCAAAATAACTTTAAGACTCCCCAGATCAAAGGCAAAAAAAGGGGTTTTTATTCAGTAAAAGCAAACGGAGCACTTCTTTGGCTGTCTACTCGAAAAGAACTTCATAAAAGGAACGCCAGACATCGCCTCAACGAATGTAGCCAACTACATTTTAAAAAGCGATACCGTTTAGACAAGGCCGAAATTGTATAGAATTGTTTGACATAGAAATGATTGTCACAGGAGAAGTCGTAATCTAGGAACACAAATATTAAAACACTTTATTACACGGGTACTAATCAAAAATTTACTTATTCAGTAATTATCTGAAAAAAATGTATTTATGCACTTATTAACTATGTATTTTCTGTAGATTAGGACGACTAAACTGTGAGGATAGAGTGTCTGCTGGGACTAAATATTATTAAAATCTATTTCGTCTAAAATCCTGGAATGTATATTATGATACATATAACACTAAAGGATTTAGGGAGTCTTAAAAAGAAAATCAAAGGGACATTAAAAAACGCCAATTGCAAAGAAATAACTGTGAATTAGTGCCTGCGCACAGTGGCGCACTCTTTATCTATTAATGTTGTCTTATCTTAATACATAAAAATCTATCTGTACCATTTATGAGAATATTTTATCCTTAACTGTAGACAGCACACAGCCTAAACTACAGGCGAAGTTGAAGGTTTCAGGGTATGAGTCTAATAATTTTATAGTCTATTTGTATAAAAATACCTTAAAGCGAACAAAGTCGCGCGCTTTTCTCTCGTATAGTATAGAATACTAAGGCACATAGAAATTCCCCGCAAATTAAAAAAAAATGATAAGGTAATTAAATTAAGGTAATTAATAAAAATTTAATTCTCGGTTGTTCCTGAACAGGGGCCTCTTATGCCCCGGTAAAACGGGCATATGTACGTTGTCCTTGATGAACCCGTATACACCCATAGGTGCCATAAATATAACATTCAAGAGAGGTGCGAAAGAAAAATAGCTACGGGACCCTCTTGAGCACCATTAATGAATTGGGGTAGTGCTAATAAATACTGCAGACGCAAAAACATCGTTAGAGGGAATTGAATGGAATAGTTATCAGGTTATTTTGTTGACTTTGGACTTTTATTACACTCTGAGGTGTTCGTATTTTGTTGCATTGCGAAGAACTATTTGAAGAATAACATCGATGGTACAGTCAGATTGACACAACATCATCTAGTCCCAAATAAAACAAAACTTGTTCAATAAAAGTCAAAGTACTCAAAGGTGATAAGGTCTAGCGATAAGATCGCCTTTTGTACTTATATTATAGTTAATAAGTTTCTTTTTGAATGACGGAAGATGGACAACAGCGGCCGAGAGACGCTCAGTAACCACGAGGTAGACCACTCAGTGGAAATTGAACCTTCAACCTACAACAGGCAAAGCCACTACCAACTGAGCTCAAGAGTTGCATAGGATAGAGAAGGATGGCATAATGCTAATATAATTTTCAGAGTGAGTACGTATTTTTATCGAACTTTTCTGTTTCTGTTATCGTTCTGTTTTTACATATTCACCCGAGTCCCCAAAGTTTCGCCCTGATTCGATTATTCCAAAGATACCAGCTCTTCGATATTGTCCTGCCGATATTTGTTTTTTGTCTGCAATATTTTATTTTTTGTATGCCTTATTCCATTTCGGCGAGGGTTTCAGAAGACCCAATTTTCCTATTGTATTGTTTGCAAAGCTGCGGTATATATTTTATGGTTCGGAAAGTATTTTATTTCTACTAAAAATAAGATAAGGATTTATAAATACCTAGCAATAGCTGTTCTTAATCATCCTTAAAGAAGTACATATTAGTAACTGTAGCGTGGGTGTGATAAGATTTGGTAGTGTCTACCTACTCCAAAAAACAATAAACGAAGTTTTATTTTGTCGTTTTGGGTTACATTGCAAGACATGCACAGCTTATCCATAGAAAGGCTACCGAGGCCCCGCAGTGTAATTCAAAACGACAATACGAAACTTTGCTTATCGTTTTCCGCATACACGTTGAGCTCAGTATTATATAGTTCACCGTGTTACAGCTTGCTGGTCCCTTCATTCAGTACGTTTTTTTTTTGCAACAGTCAAATTTGTAATTATACTGATACTAGGTCTAAAATAATTAGTCATTATACTAGGAATTGGATTTCATACAGCATTTACGAATTTGCATGTTATCTTCCCTTGAAGGGCTCGTTAGCAAAACGCACGAATAAATTGCACATTTGTGGTGTAAACGTATCGTCCCGATATTCGAGTTCCACTGCACGGTATCGACAACTCGGCTGTGGAGTGACGCTTCACTGCCGCGCAGTCTATGGATATCGGGACGAATCTCTTTAAAAAGTTGTTCATGTTACAGCTCCCAGATACAAACAACATGTGAAATAATTTTCTGCAGAAGGAAATAAACTGAAAAAAAAGTTAAACCGAAAAACCTAACAACATTCAATAAATTTTTATATTATCCCAAAAAATATTTTCCTCGAGTAAGCACTATAAAAACAAATAAACTATTCAATAAATTTACTCAATCAGTCCGTCCTCTCTTACAAATTGTGGGACTTAATTATGTACTACCTAAATTCTCTCGAGTCTCGTCTCGTCTCGACTTGATACTAAGAGATCGGTCCCTTCCGCTTAAAGTCGTGATGCTATTTATTATTATTTATAACATTAGTGGATTAGTACCAAAACACACACATCTTTCTCCATGAATTAATTTAGTAAAAACATTTTGAAGTATCAAGCGTAATTTGGATCGTTCCGACGTTTGATCAAACATTTGGCTCTGAGCGTACGGATCCTGTTCGAGCCTGGCTCTAAATCACACGGAAGCCGTTTGAGACGTTGCCAACGCTAAACTAAATCAGATTAAAGCTTTGGAACTAACGAATTTTAAATATGGGCAGATAGTTCCGAGTTGGGCAGGTTTAATACAGGATTCGTGTATCGAGACTTTTAGTAATGACCACTTTTTTCGTTTACTTTATCTTTAGCTTAAATGTTATATCATATAACTTGCTTATAGAGCAAGCAGATGGCCCACCTGATGCTACGTGGCAGTCATCACCTGTAACAAAGCATTACCTCGCAGGTCACATCGTTTGTACGTTAAGATGTACTGCCC
Organism: Electrophaes corylata; assembly: GCA_947095575.1. Taxonomy (NCBI): domain Eukaryota; kingdom Metazoa; phylum Arthropoda; class Insecta; order Lepidoptera; family Geometridae; genus Electrophaes; species Electrophaes corylata. Next base: position 738,902 of record OX352704.1, read on the forward strand.
TGCATTCATCAACCTGAGCTATACAAGTTAAGCCTCATGTGCCTGTAATTTCACCGGCACGTCCTTCAAGCTGGAACACCGGTAACGCTGCTTGGAGAATTGGAGACGGTGGTAGTATTTTCCGAGACGACTACGCTAAAAGTTCTACTATTAAATGTTACTATAATGCTACCAAGGCCTTCTTATTAACTCTATAACCAGCGTGGCTGTTTCTACTTTTTTGTGCACAGATGTTTTAAGCAAAGTTTCAATAAAATCTAGTGATTGTGAAGTGAATGTAAATATTGTTACAAAAATATGTGCATCGAAAAACACACCCTTTGTGTAGTATTGGTATTTTAACTGTCAAAATAAATAAAACCATGAGGTAAGTTTAATATTCCGATGCTGGTGTAGGCCGTTAGCTATTAATGAATCGTTTTTGTGGATTAATTATACGACTATATCTGGCTTCGGACAAACGAATATATTTACTGCAGTAATACAGCATAAGAAATAATAAAAACCATCATTAACAGAACCAGTATGATTGTATGATTATTATGTGGCGCGGTGGACGAATGTCCGCTTGCGACGCAGGAGGTTGCGTGCTCGATTCCCGCCTTGGGATGAATGTTTCTACGATCTACAAATATTTATTCCGAGTGTTCTGGGTATTTTCTATGTATAATAAAAATATCTATCCATGTAATGCATTGTATTAAGTATATCAGTCATCTAGTACCCATAACACAAGCTCTGCTTAGCTTGAGGCTAGATGATGCTGTGTGGCCAACATCTAAATATATATGTATAACTCAAAGGTGACTGACTGACTGACTGACATAGTGATCTATCAACGCACAGCCCAAACCACTAGACGGATCTTGCTGAAATTTGGCATGCAAGTAGATGTTATGACGTAGGCATCCGCTAAGAAAGATTTTTGATTAATTCTACCCCCAAGGGGATAAAATAGGGGATGAAAGTTGAACGGGGTAGTGAAAGTACGAGAACGGGAAAAAAACTGCCACGCGGGCGAAGCTTCGAGCGGCCGCTTGTTATTAATATTATTATTACCATTGTACGTAATTGGCATAGGACGGAACGTTGTTCTAGGCTTAGTCGCGAAGAACTGGCACCTAGATTCTTCTAGTTTTAGGACTATTCAACGTGATCGCTTTGATTTCAAGGAATAAATGCCTTTTGATTTTGACTTTGGAAACTGGTCATCAAAAACCCTTTTCATTTTCTCTAGCCCATGAAGAAGTAGATTGTATATCTACACTAATATTATAAAGAGGAAAGCTTTGTATTTTTGTATTTTTGTATTTTTGTATTTTTGTATTTTTGTATTTTTGTATGTTATGAATAAACTCAAAAAGTACTGGACCGATTTTAATAATTCTTTTTTTATTAGAAAGCTACATTATCACTGAGTAACATAGGCTATATTTTATTTTGGAAAAAAATAGCGTTCCGTAAAATATTTGGGTTTTTCAGACACAAGGTGTAAAAAATCAACCAGAAAAGTTACTTATTTTGCGTACGCTGCCTAAACTATAAAAGATAGAACCATAAAATGTTTTACATAATTGTAGATCTTATAAATATCTACAAAAAAGTCAGCGACACACTATACCTATCTATGTCGAGTGAGGCACAACAACCATTTTTTTATTTAAAAATCTTCAATTTTTTTTGGTCTACATTTAAACGCATTTATTTTACTCATACTATTAATCCTTATCAAAATAAATTATTTTATCACTAAGTACAGTTCATGTAGATAATATTTGGTCTTTAAATGATTAGAATTGGACGTTTGGTTTTGAAGTTATGGCGAAATTAAAATATTACGCCGTTGCGAAGTGAGCGTCACCAAGTTGGGAGTGCGCGTGCAGGGAGTAGTTTAGATCTATGAGTTAGGTACCCGCGCGGCTCCGACGCGAGGTCGGCTTCCTACGCAGGTGTTTTATAAAAAGGACATTAATTCATAATGTAATATAGTTTTATGACAAAATCTATACAAATAAATAAAATTGAAGTGTCTGTTTGTAATATTAAAATAACGCTTTTTACTACATGCATAGGAATGTATATACGATACATATGCTCACCGAAATAGCATTTTTTTAAATTTTTGTCTGTCTGTCTGTCTGTTTGTTCCGTGTAATCTCTGGAACAGCTGGACCTATTTCGACGGGACTTTCACTGGCAGATAGCTAATGTAACAAGGAGTAACTTAGGCTACTTTTTATCCCGAAAAAATAACGGGAACTGATAAAAACTGCCACGCTGGCGAAACTGCGAACGGCCGCTATTTTATGCCGTATTAACACCATCTGTTGGTGACATCGAGTACTACTTCAGTTAAGATTTGTAAGTAAACATGTTTACCGCCCAACGAAGTGGGCACCGGTCAGCTAGTATTTTATTAAAATCGTCACATCGTTATCGGCTTAATATAACCAAAATGAATTTCGATGCTTCAAATTGGCGAATTGAATTTTTGGCTGGCAGCCGTGATTTTCAGTGAAGTGCACCTTCCCTATCATTGAGGGAATTTGCATAAATAATTTCAGGGCATATTCACGGTTTTGCCACAGTAGAGAGAATAATGCTGATTTATTTCAGAATAAATTTATAAACGTGGTACTAAATTGGTGTAGTTACACCAGTGTGTTTTGTCTTTTGCACTGACAGGTTTCAAATTAGATTGAAAGTGACAAAATACATTGTGTTTATAAGTAGTCGGGATAATCTGTCGCGAGTTCAAATCAGATCGTGTGCTAATAGTTTATTCTATTTGAAATAATTACGCGCGCTAGCAATGCTCTCAAACGTTGAAGAAAAACATCGTGACAAAACTGGTTGGTATTCTACTCGGAACAGAGGCGTCGAGCTTGCAACTTAAATAAAAAAAATTAACCTTGTTTAAAATCTTTGAAATTGTCTGTATTGTTAATATTTTGGTAATTTTTTCTGTATTTCTCGTATGCATACTCAAGTTTTTAACTCCAACATACTTGATAAAGTACCTCTATGCACAATGAAAAAATAATGCCGCTATTACTTTTATCGCTATACTTTCTGTAAGTAAACTAGCCTTTGCATCTATTGTGGATGATTTATACAACGTCAGAGGTGACTTTTACAAATGTGCCCCTATTTACAGGACGTTGTAGTGCCTGGGACAGGATTTAAAATAGCTTCCCAGCCTTGCCAGCTTGCCAAGCACCCATTCTTTTCTCACGGCTTAGTCAGCCTATTCCACAGGAAAGGCAATGGTCAATACGTGCGGAGCTAACTAAGCCACGGATTTCATCACGTTGTTTTTTTCTACACGTACTTTCTTTACGGATGAAAAAAATACACTTAATAATATAAATATTTTTGTAATGTTTTTTTTATATACATCATCGTTACCCTGAAGAAGTTCACTGTTGGCAGGTTCGTCCTTTACATTTCCAGGAAGCTCGATTTTGGCCTCCTTAATTTATCTAATTCCTTAACGATACTAATTAGGACATTATTAGAAACTTGCAAATTACTGAATTCTAAACGTACAATAGATTAGATCAATAACATAATTCTTGGCCGGAGATTATTATTGCTTTTTCTCGACATTACTGACACTGACTTTGAATACAATATTGCACTACTGCTAGTTATTGTTCTATGGCAACCAATGAATCCATTTTAGCTGGCAATTCCCACAAATTGTCTCTCGTGGAGTTTGAACGGGTGGGGGGAGGTTTTTTCGGACCCACATTAGGGCTTTCAGCAATTTAGCTAATTGCAGTTCATTTTCAGTTCATTTTGTTGAAATAAGTTTATGCGGATCAGAGGCTGCGGTTTTGACTTTATTTGATGGTATCTGTTTTTAATGGATTGCTGATTTTTATTGGGTTAGAATTTTTTTAAAGGACGAATTCAATTTGGCAATTAAAATAGGTCTTATAATTACATATTACTATATAAGATCTTATAATTTACAGCAATCGAGCTCAACTGTTTCATGTGAATTTTGTACTTCAATACTTGCTTAAGCTTAGTACAATAGTCTTTGCTTATTAGTTTTCTTTATACCTAAAAAATAGTAATTAATAAATAAGTGTTTATAATACATTAGAAATTAAATTGAACAGAACCAATGTACAGTACAATAAATTTGAGTAGTAATAGAACTCAGTTAGTGCAAGGCTCGTCTGGGGAAGTACTACCACCATATCTTTTTCTGCCTGGTGACAGACAGACAGACAGACAGCGGAGTCTTAGTAATAGGGTCCCGTTTTACCCTTTGGGAACGGAACCCTAAAAAGTGACAGTTAACTATTCGGGATTCAGGATTCTCACGACAGGATAAACGTAGACGAGTAGTTACTACCAAACGCTAGTTTTTAGTAACAATAGACAGTAATTACTACTTACGCTCGCTTATTACAGACCGGTGGTCTAGTAGAGTGACCCTGCCTTCTAGTCTTAAGATCGTGGGTTCGAATCCAGTCGTGCACCAATGGATTTTTCTATCGAAAAATTTATATGCGACATGTCAGTGCTCTTAAGGAGTGAAGGAAAACATTGTAAGGAAACCATTTAGTATTCTAGCTGGGCGTCTGTTGTGCGTCTACTTCGAACGTACCTCTGACAACCTCCATTATACATCCACAAATTATCTCGATAGGTACTTAGTACAAGAGATTAGAGGGGATATCTACCGTACCTGGGAATTATATATAAATGTGAAGCTATTTTTTTATATAGGCGCAGGCGAGTCTACTTTTGCAATGCGGATGTACGTACAATAGTATAGGTTTCAAGCTTTTATTTTTTCTTTTTAAAGGTTCAGAAATATGCAATATGCGTAACGGTGCATTGTTTTCCCCATACGAGTACCGATGGCAGCAATGGAGGCATACATGGCATACCGTGAATAGCTTTGAGCGGTATAAGCTCACAGAATACATACGTGCGTTATTGTGATAGAAAACTCACATGTGCATGTTTAATTTTTATAATGACAGTTCACTGAGTCCTTTTGAACAGTGCTGGGTTATGATTTCTGCTGGAAAAAAATATCATACAGAAAAAGATTTTCAAGAAAAAATTGTAAAGTACATTAGTATTTTTACAACAAATTGTTATACAGTGTTGTATATTTACATATTATACATTATACTCTGTTTCCAACTTTAAGCAGATAACTTTTTAGTAGTAGTAGAACTTTTTGTGAAAGGGTTTGTTCGGGGAAGTACTACCACCGTACCTATTTTTGCCGCCAAGCAGTGATGCTCGCATTGTTGTGTTCCAGTTTAAAGGGTGTGGGTACCGAGAAAATTACAGGCACATGAGGCTTAACATCATCTGTATGGCTCAGATTGGAGGACGCAAGTTAGTGCATTGCAGGGCAATTACTTAACGTGCGTAACCTACTAGATAATGCTTTGTTGTAGGTGATAGTTACCATTTAACAGGTCGGTCATATGCTTGTTCCACCAGAAGTAGCAGCATAAAAAAGAAAAGTTCAGAGCACTGGTAACAGTCACGGTTCACTTGTCCAGAAGGCTGGCAACGTTACCTCTTTGGATACATCATTCTGTAGAAGTCCACGTCTCCAGGAAGAACGATTTGCCTATTCTATCCATCGACTTCCCGCGATCGTAAGAATGTTTTCGATTCATCGGGTGGAAGGGCATCCTAAGGTACGTCTGCCGGTTCATGGTCGCCAATCGATACTGATGATAGACTTTTGTCTTGAGCTTAGTTTGCAGTTTGTTTTACTTTGAAGGTTTCAGTTTGGTGTTGAGATTGTTAATTCCAAGAGTAGCCAGGGCAAGTCCAATAGTTTTATATTTTTTCAGCAAACAATATCCGTTTTGGAACTGGAACGATTCTGACAAACTTTTTAAAATGAAAATTCAAAAAACAGGATGGTTTTAATTAAAATGTTAGCCTTACGTCCTCCACCTGTGTCCCAGAATTGAACAGAGCATGTGGCAAGTGACGTACAGATATGAAACTGTTTCGTGAATTTACAGTTCCACCGCGCCGCCTAGTGGATAAGCTTGTAATTAATGTGTCATTACCGTTCCCGCAGGCTCTTTGTGCTGCCGATATTTGGTCTCAAATTTTATAATATGTATTTAAACGACAAGTTGGGAAGGGATAGCTTACATTTGACATACACGTAGTCTTGTGAGTTGTCAACCATTATGAGGAGGAAAATAGAAACTGTAGCGACTTGCAAGTGTCTTTCCATACATTACTGTTACTGTTACTACTACTACCTACTAAACTTTATTGGTTACGGATGGGCGTCGATTGGACCATATGTGTAATGTGTTTATATCTACGCTATGTGACGCTTCTTACGGTGGCGCTGCCAAATAACGTAATAAGTATCATAATATCTAAGATCAGTATTCTAAAATACAGCACCTAACCGAACATTTCAAGGCACCATCATAAAACAGTTATATATATTCATATTTTTTTAATACTTGTTTGTCACGTATGACAAAAATAAATGTTTTATGTTAAATACTCAAAGAAAGTATGTAAAAACACCGCTGAATTTATAATTTTATAATTTCGCAGTTTCAGTTCTGTGCACTATTACATTATCCTTAGTCCCGGGAAACAAGACGGGGTAAATTAAAACCGCTTGTAATACCCCTGCAACAAACCCGGGAATTAACTTTACATGTTCGCGTCCGTGTGAATAATTGCTGGTGTTCTGCTGAGTGGGTCCATGTCAACGAAAACAAGTTCCAATTTATGATAAGCATTTAAATTCATAGTCAATCTCACCATCATCATCAACAGCCTGTAGAAGTCCACTACTGGACATAGGTCTCTATGCGTTTCCAGGAAGAACTATTTTGAGCCCTTTCCATTCATCGACTTCTCGCGCTAACAATGTAATCAGTCCAGTCAGTAAAAGAGCGTCTTACGCTCATCTTCCGGTTCATGGTCACCATATGATTACTTATATTCTCCAGTAGTTTTCGGTTTTACGAGCTATATGGCCTGCCCATAGCTATTTCAACTTGCTGATTTTGAGAGCTAAGCGAGATTTTGTAAGCATCACACTGGAGCTTCGTGATATATTATTTTGTAAATCTGAAAATAACGTAGTTACCAAGCCGTAAGCTTCTTACCTCTTCATCTAAGTTTTGTTGTATAGAACTGATAAATGATCTAAATTTTTTTTCCTATTTCATAGATCTTCTTAAATATTTTGTATATTTGTGATACTAATGGCCTTATTTGAAGTTTTCTGGCCTATTAGACGTAGACAGACATTTATTTGCTACAAAAACACACATGCACAGCACATACAAAACAGATCAAATAGTGAAGACAAGACAAAAGGAAGGACATAAGCAGTAGGTGCCTGTGCTGCAGCAGCAAGAGGATCTCGAGTCAGCGTATGCCTTACCACTATTTATATCTAGTAGTTAGCCTATTTGTTTCAATTGAAGTGGGATTTCATTTGGGAGTCCGTGCAACCATCGCAAATCGTGTCACGTGAGGCGAATGCACTCGTTAAGGTATGGCCAGTATAAGAGCGAGTGTAATGATTTCAACGTAGAAGAAATTTGGTTGTCTAAGCGCAGTTTATAAATGTGGAAAGTTTTTCTCCTCATAGATATATTAATACACTTACAATATTCTCTATCGAATGACAGAGAAGTCTTAGAGAAGAAGAATGAAATAGTTTTCATTGATACTTTTTAGAGACCTAGCAGCTTCGATCAATGATACCCCTAGATGACGGGTCACATTCATAATCATAGCTATAAGCTGTCCGCATGAATATTTACTTAGACAGCTACATGTGTTTACTAACGAAGTGAGAAAAAAATTATATACAGTTTAAAGTTCAACCATGTCATCTAGTAAATAATGTCACTGCTTGTCAAAACAAAAAAAGGCAGATTTTTCGCGCCAACCCTATAATAATAATAATAATGCTGCAGGTACAGTCCACACAGCATCATCTAGCCCCAAGCTAAGCAGAGCTTGTGTTAAGGGTACTAGGGGACTGATATACTTAATACAATACATTACATATATAGATATTTTTTATTATACATAGAACACCCGAAATAAATATTTGCAACATTTATCCCAAGGCGGGAATCAAACCCGCAACCTCTTGCGTCACAAGCGGACATTCGCCCGCCGCGCCACATCGGTCGTCCAGGGGTATCATTGTTTGAAGCCTAGGAGCTACGATGATATCTTTACACTTACAAGCAGTTCTTGCTTCTCACTCCTCGCTAACAGTGAGGCAAAGCCACATCGCCAAGCTCAGAAACCGTATCGGCACGTATCGGCTTGCTCGTCCTTTTGCGAGATATGAGATCTTGCGAGAGAGAATTATTAAAGGTTACGAGTGCCTACTGAAGACTTACTGAGCTTGTAAAGTTATGTAGAACTGCAGACATTAAAAAAATAACTAAAATATTATAGATTTCTTAGTAAGTACCTAATCGAGATTATTCAAGGATGTCTATGGGCAGTAGTTAGAGGTATGTCCGGATATTACATTTGGTATAATATATATATTATATATATATATTTTTAAGAGCAGTGGTATTGCGTGCTGATTCGAACCCACGACCTTAGGATCAGAAGGCGGAATCACTTCCACTAGACCATCGGGCTACTTGCAATATTACCACCGGTTAAATACCAGTATATTTTTACTCCGTGTCAATCTAAGATAAAAATCTGTATTACGGTACTGGAGTCTACATTAACACTGTGACGGTGGACGGCAGAACCACTTAAGATGGTAAATTCTCTGACAAAGCACTTCTAAGCGTCCATATTGTTTATTGAAGCTCAAACAAAGTGCAATAAGCGTCGTAGTCACCGCCGCCGCCGGCACACTGCCCGACGTTCACGCGTTTTATATCACCCGACTCGATTTCTTTTTAACTTAAAAAGCAAACCTTTACTGTAGAACAGAAGCAAGCAAGTGCGTACCATTCTTTATCTATATGCAAAGTAATGGGCCTCTTTACAACATACCGCTACTTATCGGTCGCTGTAATTTATAATTATAATAATAATAAATAATGCTGGACAATCCACACAGCATCATCTAGCCCCAAGCTAAGCAGAGTTTGTGTTATGGGTACTAGATGACTGATATACTAATACAATATTACATACACAGATATTTTTTATTATATATAGAAAATACCCAGAACACCCGGAATAAATATTTGCAGATCGTACAAACATTTGTCCCAAGGCGGGAATCGAACCCGCAACCTCCTGCGTCGCAGGCGGACACTCGCCCGCCGCGCCACTTCGGTCGTCGAATTTTATTTAATTTATAATTTATTTTATAATTTTATTTATTTGCGTGACATATGATGTAGTTCTTGGAATAAATTAGATGGAGTAAACTTGCCTAACACCACCGTTTACTCAGCCTAGTCATACTTATTTGCCCTCGATAGAATGTTCGCCTAAATCCTGCTAGGTCTATCCATAAATCTTGGGTCACAAGATCCATACTACTTTTTTTGGTAATGTTATACTCGTATACACGTTTTTTTTTCCTTGAGTCGCCTAGTCATAATTATAATAACATGCATAATTGGGCACTATACCTAACTCCACTATTCATTATTTTAGTAAATAGATACCTATTCATAAGTTATGTATAGGTATTTATTTATTAAATAAGACTACGCAATGGAAGAAGCCACTGGTTCCTGAAAAAAAGTATTAACTAGTTTGGGAGCCTATGGATTCAACACTGGAATATTGTTATCTTTTGTGTTCATAAATAAATTATTATTATTATTACTGTTGGGTGACTTTTTTCCATTTAGTTTTTAATATTTTCTCCATCTACCAATTTATGAATCACCTTTTTGAACTACTTTTAGTCCATAATTTGGGCAAAATCTTTACACCCAGCTCAGTTCAAGTTAATTTAGTTTTATGCTATAGTGAATATACTAGAATATAAAGTTTACTCAATATATATTTTAACTTAAATATAAATGTCGTATCTTAGAGTGTAAAAAGGTCTGTGGAGACTCGATTCAATATAACCCGTACTCGCTCCGTGGAATCAAACGTGCTAGGAATGCGTGCGATATCATAGTTTATTCTTCGATATTCCTTACCGTGGCATGTAATGCACGAATAATAAACGAATATTGAATAGCGACAATAGGACTGAGTTTTATTGCGTTAGCCATCGGAGGATATTGAATCAAGAGAATAAATTGACTTAGGTAAGAAATACTTACTACACAAGTTCAAAATAGTTTGGACGGATGAAGTATGGAAAGAGCTATGCTGGTAGAAAAATAGGTAGTGATTAAAATTTCACCGTGTATAAAAATAACGGCCAGGGTTTTAAAAGTATAGGATATTAAAACAAAGTTAAACAATTCTCATAGCCTATAGTTGGCAATCTAATGTGACACTTTCATTTCAGTCTTAAACGTTATACTATAATATTTATTTATAAATTTAATATCTCAGTGTTATTGTTTCTATAAAATTTTACATCGTCAACTCTCTACTCTTTTTGATCGTCAGCTCATCATCGTTTACATTTTGTTTTATATCGTCAACTGTTTTTGATTCTTTCTTCGACAGTTTTCGTCATTGTCTGATTTTCGATTCCCAGGTTGGGATCTTTTACTTCACTCTGCTTCTCAAGGTGTTGTATCTCTTGTGTCATGGCAATATTGTCGATACCCTTTAACTTGGTGCCGAGGGCCTCGGCTTGACGGACTGTATCTGGTAAAGAACTGTCTGCTGAATCAGGAGCTAAGAAGGTTATAGCTCCAGCTATGAAAGACATGCTGCCAAACACTATTGACGGTAGGCCGGACCAGTAGACCATCTGAAAATAAAAATAAAATACAGCTAACAGTTTATACAAATAATTTAAAACTATTTAGAGAATTTATATTTAGTGTTTCGGTGCAGTTTTGTAAAATGACGGAACACTTATTCACTGTATTTTTTTGGATATTCTATCTAGTGTGGGGAACGGCCATATTGGAATACTTTCCACCTAGAGCGGTTGCTGGAAGCTGTGGCTGCACACAGCTGTAAAACCTATAGCATGTTCAGCAGTGGACGCTCCAAACGTCTAAAGCTAAAATCATGATGATCAGATAATTTAAACATCGTCAGTGGCAACTTTTGCTCATGATGCTTTTATATACGGGATACTGCTATGCCTAGATAAAAATTATAATTGACCGAGCGAGCGATGCGTCTCAGTTTTGAGATTGACCAAAAATGCTTTAGCTATAATTAAGTTTAAAAAACTTGTGTAGCCGACTTGAAGTTTAAGGCTTATATGGTTTTCTCATGGATGCCTATCTGGTTAAAATTTTCTTAATAAAACCCTGAAGTTTTACTAAGGAAATTTGAAATCGGAAATTGTGTCTGGGTGTTTCGTTGTTTTCTAAGTACTTTTTACTAAGTATATATCTACAAGAAAAATGTATGTAAGTATTCTATGAAGTCTCGGCTTCCCATAGTCCAATCTTTACTTAGTTTGGGGCTGGAAGGAGAATAAAAGAATGTTTATTTATTTTTACCCCTTAGGCAAATTAGCATTAGTTATAATTATATTTCTTACCAGCAAAGGAGTCTGTGGGGCGATGATAGACCCAATCCGGCCGAGGGAAGAGCACAGCGCGTGCATTGAGTTGCGCGTGTACGTTGGGAACAGCTCAGACGTGTACATGTAAGTGATGCCGATGTAGAATGAGCACATCAGCTTACTGACCATGTACACCATCACGGATAGCCACGGAAGGTCTATAACATGGTAAAGTTATGAAATACAATATAATACATTTATTTACAAAGAAAATTACAGCTAACACAGGTATTTATATTGGTAGGTATGTACAAAATACATAATGAAACAGTTCATAAAATAATTTGTCTTATAAAACAATTATCAAGACTCGGTCATAAATCGTTTGGCAGTGAATGAAGTGAATGAAATGAATGTTGAAATGTCTAAACAAAAACTTGAATTAGCAGGTTGTAATAAAAAAAATATGAAATTGCAAGCAGTTGGACAGCTTTTGATTGTTATTCTGAAGCAAGGTAGATTGAGATTTCCAGTAAACAAGCACTACTGAAAACCACAGGCAAATTGCAAGTCGGAATTAAAGTTTTTGAATGAAAGTAAAAAAATAACGTCTATGATAAATATGTCTATAAGATAACTAATACTTACGAGTAGGCAAAAACGGTTGCAAAAAGCACAAAATAGCACCACAAAAGAATGAGACAATCAACGGATTCCTTCTCTTGTAGTGCGTCAGAATGTACATTATAATGAAATTCCCAGGTAGATCTATAATCGATACCAACGCATAGTTGACATATTTATTCCCTTGCAGAGATACTGCGTTTATCATCAGCCCGTACCCCACGAAGGTGGAAGTCGTCCACCAGACGATGCATATCAGGAAGCGCTTCAGCAACGCATGAGATGCAAACGTCATCTTCAGCAAGCTTACTAAATCTACGCCCTTTTCGTCCTTTTCGACTGTAAGTAACTTATCCAATGCTCCAGGATCTAGCTTCACTTTATTTTGATTTGCTATTTTCTGGACTATAACAACAGCTTTGTCTTTTTTTCCTTTTGTGAGGAGCCATCGGGGGCTTTCGTCTATTAAGAACGTATAGAAGAAGAAGAGCAAGGCTGGAGCATATATGGCTCGTAGGTAGTTCCTCCAGTAAGGCACGGACCAGGCAGCAAGAGGTAGTAAAACGAAACCAAGGACATAGCCCATGGCGCAGAGATTATAGTATATTACTCGTTTTTTGGTTGCTACTATTTCAATATCTGTAAAAATAAAAGAACCGCGTCATGTTGGTCATGCACCAATGATGCACCTCAGCGTCCACCAAAATATTTGTGCGTATTGACCATTTCTTTCCTTTGAATAAGGTTGAAGTCGGCCTTTTTAACGGTTATTTCTTTCATATCGGTAATAAGTATTTACAAAAGCACTTACTGAGGATATAGATTGGTGAGCAGCTGTCCCCAATAGCTGACTCTAGAAACTCTAATGCTATGTACAGCCAGTACCATGTGGTAAAACTTCTGGCCAAGCCAATGAAGGCCCCAGCCAGGCCAGTCAGGATTAGTGCGTTTTTGCGACCTATTCTGGAAAAAATGCTACTAGTGAGTTTGTTTTTGGTCGAGACTTTGCTCACTACCCACACATAGAAATAAATTAAATGTATGAGTGAACTTGCGTCGACTGTCTTAAATATTTTGTACGAGACAGACAGAGACAGAGACAGAGGGAGTAGGGGAGAGGACCCGCGCCGTATGTTGTAGCGTAATTACTTTTTATACCAAATGTATGTATGGGACCGATAGGTTTTTGACGCGTCGAAACACGTAATGCGGGTCTGATGTGACTATATTTTTATGAGTAAGGTTTTTGTTTGTAAAGTAACGTCACATCTACTGACAGCATAAAAGATAGGGTCAGGTTCAAAGGCTCCTCAACAATAAGGGATAAATAGCAGCCACCCGTAACTTCGCTCACGTGGTGGCAGCAATTTTACTACCATCAATATTTAGGCACTTTACAATCATCATAAGCTATCATCATAATTTTAAAATTTCTTTCAGGGCATATTTTATAATAACATAATTAAATATTTGTATTAGACCCTCCCAAAACATTGTAGTGAGATATCCTCATCAACAGAACACGCTCTACATAGATTATGAACATCATTTTTGTAATTTTTATGGGGTTTATACCACATAAGTAGGGTTATACTACTTAGGGAAAGTGACAACTAGTGGCTTTGTCTTGACTGACACTGACCTATAGACAAACCACATCTGCTTTTAATCCGCTGGTCATAAAGACTTGAATTTTTTTCGAGGTATATTCGTCTTGGTAGGTACTACATAAGGAATTCCTGAAATTCTTAATTTGAAGGTTGTATATAAAAAAAACTTTACATGATCAAAATCGCGCGTTTTCGCAAGTCGCTTATAAATAATAATAATAATAATAATTCGTGTCCAGGACAGCCTGATTTGTGTAGTAGGTTTGAAGGGTGTGAGTGCCGGTAAATTAACAGGCACATGAGGCTTAGCACCAGTATGCCTCAGTTTGGTGGACGGAGAGTAGTGCTACGTAGGAAACGTACCTAACGTACGAGCTTTGTTATAGGTAATGGTTACCACTTTACATCAAGCAGGACATATGCTTGTTCCACCAGCAGTAGCATAAAATAATTACTTGTCAGAAAGAGGTCCGACGAAGAGTAACCCCACCATGTAGCCGAGACTGTGCATCGTCCCCACCAGCGTCCTCTTCCACTCGTCGCAAGCTATCTGGAACTGATTTACAAATACTTGGGTAAGTTCCTTGGTACGGGTTTTCAGACGTCCTAGGCTTACTAACACTAGCAGAGCGATCGCAAAACCGAAATGATAATGGAAATATAAATAAAAATCTATCTAAAATATAAATGATGTAGGCATATAATAGAGTTGAGATAAAATCACAACTGGCGTAAGAACTACTCACTTCAGCGACAAAACTCCGAGGATCGTCGTAAACCCATTCTGCGCACGCGATGTTGTTCTCGCTACTGCAGGTACTGTTCTTGAAAATCTCATCTTTACATCTGCAAAAAAATAAAAATAAACTGTTACAATATGAATATTTTTAAACTCGTTATTTCGAGTTTTCCTGTTTTTTATAATAACTATTCTACAACATTCTCTGTGTCCTGCCATTGTGTTTTTTTCTATAATTTGTTCTTTGGTAACCAGTTTCTCGCAAGTTGGTAACAGGCTTATTTTAGGGTGGTTACGAGTAAAATTATTGCTGTAACATGGTTGGTACAAAAATAATAAGAATTTGTGTTGTATATTTATGGTGTTTGATAACTTTTGTTGGAAAATCAACAGTAAGTAATATATGGCAACATTGTCTGGCAAGTCACGCATATTAAGACCTTGCCCTACTATACACTGATCTGCGTCCATCACTCTTAGGCATGTAAGTGTTAAGCCTCTTTCTCGTTGAGGTTGATGAGTCTGAATATGACCGATTGGCATTAGGTACCAATACTGCGTGCATCACTCTTAGGCATATAAGTGTTAAGCCTCTTTCTCGTTGAGGTTGATGAGTCTGAATGTGAGCGATTGGCATTAGGTACCAATACTGCGTGCATCACTCTTAGGCAT
Source organism: Electrophaes corylata (assembly GCA_947095575.1). NCBI lineage: Eukaryota > Metazoa > Arthropoda > Insecta > Lepidoptera > Geometridae > Electrophaes > Electrophaes corylata. The sequence continues at coordinate 754,131 of OX352704.1, forward strand.
ATAAGTGTTAAGCCTCTTTCTCGTTGAGGTTGATGAGTCTGAATATGACCGATTGGCATTAGGTACCAATACTGCGTGCATCACTCTTAGGCATATAAGTGTTAAGCCTCTTTCTCGTTGAGGTTGATGAGTCTGAATGTGAGCGATTGGCATTAGGTACCAATACTGCGTGCCGTGCTAATCGTAAACTCTCCCAAATCTGGTCTTTCAGTAGACTTTGGGCAGACAGTGGTTATCTACTTATTAACATTTTACCACAGTATTAAATTATATTCTGTTTTCTGCGCTGTAGGTTGTGTTTTTGATCCCAACCGAGAACAAATCTTTGTGTGACAAACACAGACGTTTGTTTTGTGTCAGAGATTTTTTTTAATTTTTTTTTTAATTCATTAATCAGAATTTTTTTTGAATAATACAAAACCGGGTAGACGTAGACCGTGGAAAATCATTTAGGAATGCAAAGAGCAAGAATTCCATAGAACTAAATGACAATTGAATGCGTGAGAAACACGTAGTCTGCTTTCTCTGGAGGCATATGAAACAAAGTCACCGACATATAGATCTCAGAATCAACATGTTGAATGGGGACCCGTCACAGTTCTATCTGTGAATGCAGTTTTATAGGCCTTGAGAAACTAAAACATAAAGTGCAAAAATTTTTTTTCTACGGCCAAAACTGACTAGGTTATGGGCAAAATACCGAACGAGGCTCACTGACCGCGCGAACAGCCTAGCGAAGAGATATTGTGACGTCATGTCACAATGACCCAGCGCTAGACGCCGAACCCGCGCGGTTTTACTAAAAAAAAATTAATTTAAACCAGAACACGACCCGCGCAGATCAAGTGAACTTTAATAAATGAATGGTGGAGAGCGCGAGCGCGGGCGAAAGAGAATCGAGACGTCACGATTCCCTGACATGAGCTATCCGGCCGCCCCGCGGTTGGCTGGTACAAAATGTGTAATATCTTCGCAACCAATGGAACGATTTCAATGATTTAAAAACTATCGTACCTAAACAAGTAAAAGGAACACCATTACATAGATAACTCTTAACTACCTACCCCCTATTTTAGTCACGTAACTACCTACCCGCGGTCTGTGCGACGTCTGCGATATATCGCTCTAGCAAATAAAATCTATGCCAGTGGGAGATAATTTGTGATAAAACTTATATTTTAATTAGTTTTTTATTTATATTATAGTATTAAAAACATAAAAAATCAACATTGATTCTTAACAAAATAAAAATCTCTTCTTAGAGCTGAGAAAAACGAAAAAAAAGTCTCCATTTGGTAGTTTCTCATCATTGGAAGGATATTTCTCTAACCAGCGCTTAATAATTCGGTCATTAGAAGCAATTTTGCACTTAAACAATAACATTCTTTTGATGATAAAAAGTCACGTAACTACCTACCTGCGGTCGCTGAGACCGGTGACAAAAGTTTTTTACTCACCAAAAGCAAACGCGCGCACGTGTGTGCTTGACAAGCGCAGGTGTAGTACTGCGGGTACCAGGGAAAAGGTACATGGACTCACGAGATGTAACAACGCGCACACGCTTCGTAATTCACAAAAATATTATCGCTGGTGTCCGTGAGACCGCGGGTAGGTAGTTAAGGGATAATATATGCATTTTCCGACTTGGTACGGGAGCTCATTGGCATTGGACAGGACATAATATATGTGATGACTTATAGAACTAGACGTGGTCGGTAACTATTGTTCGCATACATAAGCTCAAAGTCGCACCACGGGTTATTATGGAGAGAGCTATGCTGGGAGTTTCACTGCGAGTTACAATCAGAAATGAGAAAATCCGTAGAAGAACCAGTGTCACCAACATAGCTTCTCAGAATTAGCTAGTTGATGTGGCAATGGACAGATGAGATTTTCGTCGAGTAGGGTCAGGTTTCAATGGCACAAATGGTTAGCGCATCTCAAAAGAAGAGTCGTGGCTTCAAACTTCACTCAGAGCATAATTTTAGGACAAGCACTACAAAACGGATAAATAATTAAACATACTTACCGGTATTCACTTTTCTCAGCGGCGAAAATATAGTTAGAGCTGTATAGAGCATTAGTTGCATATGCAAGACCAAATAACCACATCAGTTTGACGTGGTACCGACCGAAAATGCTAAACTTTGAGAAAACATCATCCAAACTATTTTTTTCCATTCTTCACATAGAAAATAGTTAATTTTTGGGTTTTTCTCAAGCAATAGTATGTTATTAAACTCAAAAGACCTTCCCACTTTTATAACCGCACACTTTTAACACGAAATGCAACGTTGCAAGTATCAAAAGATATACTTTTTCAAAATTCATATAATTTACACATTTATTTTTATAATCACTCTTAAATATTTTCTATGTTATAATAGAGATTAAAATAGTTCAGTATGTAATCCACGAAATTTTGCGCAAAATAGTATATAAATTACTAAGCAACTGCTCTTGTTAATTTATAGGGTTTGAAGTAAAAAAATATACATAAAAGTAAACTGTGTAGTGTCGTGAGGCTACAGTCACGGAATGCTTCTGAGACGACTGTCGGATGCGGCCGTCGCCGCTGCCGAGGCCACAGACGCAGTAGCAGTTCTTACGTTCATTGTGATCACGATTAATAGCCATACATGTAACGGAACTAATCTAAAATGATCAACTGCTTGTTTGGCTACTAGACCTCGAATACGAACTGAGCAAGTCTAGTTATAAACTCAACTTAAGGTGGTTAGCACCTATAGCTTTTTGGCGCATGCCAAATCACACGCGTACCATAATACCTACACACATCAAGTTGATCGGGTTAATGGACGCATGGTTGTGTACGTCTTAATGTCAGGTTACCGCTTAACACCTAACAATTCCTAACATTATTACAAAAAATACTCAACTATGGAATATCTCGGAACAGGCGCCGTCCGAAAATTGCAGTAGGTATATTGATTCAGAGTCAATGTCAAAAGTAATTTATTCCATGGAACCATAGATCACTTAGAATCGTCTTACAGCTAGATGAATCTAAAGAGTCGGTTCATCGCGACCAAGCCTAAAAAAGCATGCAATAAACGTACCTACGGTTAGTTTCTACTATTTTGTTTAAATTTTGATAAAAGAAACATACAAAGCGCATCGTAGAAATGTAAAAAACTTTCTTTTATAACATTCTAAATTGAAACTTATAAATGTCTCCGACATTCGTTTTATGGATGAAATATCTTAAAACATAAATGATGAGATTTGTTGTGGTCAGTGTTCGCACTGTTGCTAAACATGTTTTGCAACTTTTTATAAATCTGGTTTTTAGTATTGTCTAACTAGGTCAGTACTTATTGAAACAAATCAGAAAGTTTCGCTGAACTTGTTGCGACATATCTAGAACTGCAAAATGTCAAATAATATTATTTCACTTTAACAAGCTAAGCTTTTGCAAGCACGGTTCGTTAAACTATTGACATAAATAAGGTTTTCAACATATTTAATACTTGTATTATATTGGGCTGTTACAAAAGCTATGCACAGAAACACCATTCATCCAAAAAATGTTCTGGAAAACTATGATTGGAATGGACGATGCAAAAGATACTAATCCGCTAAAGAAGAAACTAGAGAAACGCGCGCAACTTCGTCCGCGTGAAGTTACCTACTTTTATACAAACTTCGACCTGTACCGTACCTGTTTAGGGGATAAATTTCGGAAATTTGCTTCTTAGTTCATCTCTACGCACCAAGACAAATATACCCTGAATTTAAAGTTTTTACGGCCAATGGCTCCTGTTCATGATAATCAATGTATTTCATTGATTATCTAATGCTTGGTTCCAATATTCTACGAGCACCCGTTAGTTTTTATCTTCTTTCGTATCAATGATTCTTTAGTGTAGTGAAGTAATGATGTAGATGTTGTTGTTGAAAGAACCATTGTGGTGAAAGGATATATATCGTCGTATCCTAGGAACAAAGGCACACTTGCAAAAACTCAACTTTACTGAAGGTTTTTTTCTGGTTATTTTAGAAATTATTCAACTTTTTGGTAGTGTTTTCTTCCATATAACTAATAATATAATTTTTCATCCCACCATCTTGGAAAGAGTATTTTTAATCTTCAATATCTGAGTGGAAAAGCCGTTTTTATTCTCTAGAGGATAAAGTAAATTGAATTTAGAACATCGTGTGCACTAAGTTTGTGAATTAAAAAAAACATTAAACCTATTTACTGCTACCTCTATGGTGCCGAATATATCATACAACTTTTTTTTAATTTGTTAAAAACTCAGACTCGGAACCTTCTTGGTGTTCTTTTTTCAATTTGCATTTAGTCATTTCCTCGCTGAGGTGGAATGAAAAGTTACGTGTTGCACTCGAGTGCAAAGATTTTTCACCTCGTGCTCTTTTGATTCCCTCGCTAACGCTCAGGATTCTAATTTTGAATCACTCGCTGCGCTCGTGATTCAATTTTAGAATCCTTCGATTGCTCGGTCGTCAGAATTGAACACGCGGTTAAAAAGCAACTTTGCACTCTTGTATAACAAATAACTATTAAACATTTGCCTTCTCACCATTCTTCATCTATTTCAGTTTAAAAATGTATAGTATTACATATTTACAATTCTAAAATGGACCACTTTGATATTCACCAACTTTCTATCAAAATGGTTCTGGATGATAAAACCCTCGGTTTACCTAAATAAACAGGGCTGATTTATTATGATAAGATAAAAAAGATAAAAAAAAATCACATGTTTCCATTTTACACGCTTTTGCATTTTGCTTTTTTTACGTTAAGATATTTTGCAAAAATAATGGCCTCGGTAACCACTGTACTGTATAACTGTATCGTATTTATCGTTCCAAAGGCTATAGAATAATTCCCAAACATGTCATATAAAGTTGTATCGTGTGGAGTAACTTTTAATTGCGTTTTGGCCCTCAAAGCTAACTATGACGATAGAAAAAAAACCATAGAGCAAATAACAGATAAAAAACTTTTATATTTTTAGTTTTCTTTTGCAGCACCGTTCGTTTTGTATGGTCTGTGGAAAAAATGGTTGAACATTTCTTATTTGCAAAGAAAGTATAAACTATTATTTATAGGGTTACCCAAAGGGCAAAACGGGACCCTATTACTAAGACTCCGCTGTCTGTCGGTCTGTCCGTCTGTCACCAGGCTGTAATCATGAACCGTGATAGTTAGAGAATTGAAGTTTTTTACAGATGATGTATTTCTGTTGCCGCTATAACAAAAAAATACTAAAAAACAGAATAAAATAAATATTTAGAGGGGCTCTCATACAACAAACGTGATTTTTTGCCGTTTTTACTATAATGGTACGGAATCCTTCATGCGCGAGTCCAACTCGCACTTGGTCAGTTTTTTGATATAACGTAAGCTGTAATTCTTACGTGTATATATTCTGTGGCCGTATAGAGAGCGTTCCCACTGGTACTTAAACTCAGTTTATGGTGCCCACTCTACTTAGCTGTTATAATATATTTATTAATTTACTAGTTTCTGCCTACATCTTCGCTTGTGTAAGGGTGTATTTAAGCGACGCGAAAGACTTCACGCGGTCACCGACCACCTCGCGGTTAGTAGTCATAGGTACGTCCAGATATTACTTTTTGCATACCCACATAGATATTTTATACCCACATTTTACTGTAGTTGGTATTCCATTATGACAGGTTGCAATCCCATCGCCGCTAAAACACTCTGGTTTCCTCACGATGTTTTCTACCGTTTGAGAGTACTGGTATTGCGCGTATAATTTTTTCGAACAGATTAATTCATTGGTGCATGACCGGATTCAAACCTGCGACCTTAGGATTAGAAGGCGAGGTTACTCCCACTAGACCATTGGTGCTCTTGATCGGTGTATTTATTTTATTTTGACATCACTAGGATCGAGTGTAACCTGCAGACCTACTTTTAAAAACGATAAACGTTTTTTATGTTGTTTTGAGTACATTGCGCGACAAGCCAGGCAGCAACAACTTTACTGTAGAATTGGTTACTGCAGTATAACTTAAAATGGCAATACGAAACATTGCTTATTCAATTTACAAATAAAATGTGCTACTAAAACATTAACGGGGGTTTCCCATTAATCACTAATCAGTGCACATGGAATTTCCCTAATTGGCCAGCATTTTCAAAGCAATTGTGGAATGAAGCCAAATGCTTGGACTTTCGTATGCTTTGTTAGAAAGTATTTCATTATTCAATTACCTGAAAAATTATGGTTTATTTTTAGTTGTATCTTGAGTTCAGTGGAGTTTTATTGTTATATTGTAATCAGCCTTAAAGCCTTAAAAATTAAAGGCAAGATAAAAAAAGATTAGTTTAAAAATGCATAAAACTGTATTAATAAGTAATTTGTAATTGGTAGTGTTTTTTTTTAATTTGGGTATTTAATAATAATAATGCTGGACAATCCACACAGCATCATTTAGCCCCAAGCTAAGCAGAGCTTGTGTTATGGGTACTAGATGACTGATATACTTAATACAATACATTACATATATAGATATTTTTTATTATACATAGAAAACACCCAGAACACCCGGAATAAATATTTGCAGATCGTACAAACATTTATCCCAAGGCGGGAATCGAACCCGCAACCTCTTGCATAGCAAGCGGACATTCTCCCGTCGCGCCACAAAAAGTAAAAGAAAATGGCTCGTGTGGCTTTCAATCTTTCGATTTATTGATCTGAATTTTAAACGTTTACTTACTATGTATCTACTCGTAATGTCGTCTAATAGTGATGTCCAAACCTCAAAAGGTTGTATTGAAATACGACAAGGCTACATACATAGAGACTAGCAAAACCAAAGTCAGATTGCTTCAGTATTTTGCTTTGCGGTTTTTTTCTAATTTACTTAGCCCTAAAACGTATCTTAATGTAAAGTTTGTACCAAACAGTGATTGAACAGCTTCGCGCTCCAAAAATCTGTCTCCATAAAACGTGAGCACCATCAATGTAAGAATAACCCTAAAAGCATCATTAAAATGTAAAAGTTGCCGCGGCAATGTAAATAAAGTGTCTCGTCATTGGGCACAGTTTAAGCATTCGCAGTAGGTTTCATTTTAGACTATACTTTTTTCTAGTCGGTGCTAATTTTCATGTCATTGTTATTATTTTCCTTAATTAGTAAGGTTTATTTCTGCACTATATTCGTGGTTTTTTTAGTCCTGAGCGCGTGAGCCTAGATATAAGCAGTGGTAACCGCTCAACATCAGCTGGGCCATAGTAATATTTTGGTTTTAGTAATCAAAAACATTACACAGTTTATTTTAATTAAAAACATCAAAAGGCTTTCTTCTGTTCGTATTGGTATCTGTCCGTCATGCGACTGACTATTTTGCCAATGTCATGTGGGTTGTATAATTTTTTTTAGTCAAGTCGAGTAAGTAAAAAGTAAAAGTAAAGTCTGCTGTTATTTTGTTTAAAAAAGATGGTCTTTTTCTTCTTCTTCTTTTTCTTCAAAGGAAAACAATTTCTTTCAAATCAAGGTGCCATGGCAGACTTTCATTTCAACTGTTCACACTTGTGCTAAGACCTCAAGTAATTATGCTTTGAATCCCACAGAAATTACACATCAAAACCTAATATAACATTATAAAACAATGTTGCTTCCAAAGATGACAGAAAACAAATCTCATCAAAATGCTTGGTTCCCTTCACCTGTGATGTTTTTTTTTTGTGGCATGTTCGTCTTCCATCATTCGGACAATCATCTTTGACATTGTTGCCAATGACATTGTTGCCAATCATCATAGGCAACAATGTCAAGTGGGTTGAATAAAATACTTCTTAGTCAAGTCAAGGTGGTAAAAAAAGTAAAGGCGCTGTAATTTGGTTTTGAAGAAAAAGATGGCGTTTTTATTCAAAATCAAAGGGAAACATTTTCGTTCAAATCAGGATGCCACATAACACACTTTCATTTCAACTGTTCACACTTGTGCTAAGACCTCAAGTAATGATGGTTAAAATACCACCAAAATTACCCATCACAACTTAAAATAACACTAGAAACCAATTAAAATGAAAATAACACTAGAAAAACAATTAAAATGAAAATACAATGTTGCTTCCAAAGATGACAGACAACAAATCCCTGTGATGTCTTCGTTCGGTTATGCTCGTAAAATGTCAAAATCGCATTCCATGTAGTCGACGACCGATGTGGCGCGGTGGGCTAATGTCCGCCAGTGACGCAGGAGGTTGCGGGTTCGATCCCCGCCTCGGGATAAATGTTTGTACGATCTGCAAATATTTATTCCGGGTGTTCTGGGTATTTTCTATGTATAATAAAAAATATCTATGTACGTAATATATTGTATTAAGTATATCAGTCATCTAGTACCCATAACACAAGCTCTGCTTAGCTTGGGGCTGGATGGTGCTGTGTGGATTGTCCAGCATTATTTATTTATTTATTTATTATTTATAGTGACGTTTGTTTGGTATAAAGGTCTTGCTCACGATTGAGATTGAGATTGTGTAGCCACGTACAATACATGGAAAGCTGAAGACTATTAAGCGTATTTTACATTTATTTATTTTTGCCATTACGTAATTTTTTTGTCAACGGATTTTATTTTGTGTTTACAAAAATAAGTATTTAAATATTCAATCAGCTCTCGAGTTCCCATAGTACAAGCTATGTATTTCAGTATTAATTATTATTATACTGGCCTGCCATAGTGATTCTTGTGATTTTACTGCAGAGTTCACGTTGACTGACTTTTCTGTTGTTCTTCTGTTTTCATTCCACTGTATAATTGTTTGGCTTTCCTTATAGGTAGAATCTGATTCTTTAATTATAAAATGCAAATTCATCGCCCACGATCGAACCTCAAAACGTTTATGAAGTGCAAGCAAAGGCCTAGTTTCATCATAGCGTCGGACGTAACATAAACATGAAATTTTTTTCGAGGCTCCTGTCCGTCATTCGATAGACGATTCTGCCATTGTCGTTCTGTCAGCAGTCATATCAAATTGTTTGTTTGTAAATTTGTAAACTCGACAATTCCATTATCATCAAATAACTTGTGATGTAACACCGCTGTAGCGTGTGAAGGGGGTGTAAGGTACCTGCCTGTTGTAAGGAGGAGTTGGTTCTTCTTCCAGTGAATAGGTTACTTTAAAAATATTATATTTACGACGCACTAGCGAGAGGAACAATATAATCGTAACTTCTGTCTTTTTTTCAATATTTTTTTAATTTTTATTAGTTTTCCCTTAAACGATTTCCTTGTTGTGACGGTCTAAAAGCGGACATGATTTTTAGGAAATCCACATTTAACCGCCAGTGAAATGCCGTCTAACTGTCAAAAGAATTAACAAAGACAAGAAAATGTGTTGTGTACTCCAAGCTTTTTCGCTTGACTGGCTGGATCTATTGAGCTTACATAATTTGTTTTATCACTACACTTTCCCATAAAATTATAACATGAACCACTTAAGAAAAAAACCACCACCGAATACTACAAATATGAAATTTTAAATAATATACCTACGAATGTCAAAATAACATGCACTCTACCGTCGGACGATCGTAAGATTGACACTAGGTCTTTTTTAGGGTTTTGTACCTAAAGGGTAACAGGGTAACTAAGACTTCTCTATCTTCAGTCTGTCTGTACGTCTGTCACCAGACTGTAGGTATCTTATGAACCGTAATAGTTAGTGAGTTGAAATTTTTACGGATGATCTATTTCTGTTGCTACTTACTATAACAACAAATACTAAAAAACAGAATAAAATAAATATTTATACAAAACACATATTTTTTGCCATTTTTACTATAGATAATGGTACGGAACCCTTGGTGAGCGAGTCCGACTCGCACTTGGCCAGTTTTTTATGATTTTTCGAAAAATCATAAGCGTGGTAATGTTGTTGTAAAAAAAACACCACTTATTTTAAAGAAAATACTTTTTTTTCTTTCGATTATTTTACCCATGTATATTACATTACATTATTATATTACATTTTTATTTTCTGGTACCATCAGCTGCACTAAAATACATACAATTTGTATCTTTCAAATGATATTATAATAAACTTGAATACAAAGTAAAACTCACAAAATATACTGTAAATGAGAGTTTAGGCCAAATGTAACATTTGGATAAATAAACTTAAGAATCTTGAGTTGGTACTATTTGGTAAGCACTAAGAGGTCTAGGGGATATCATTAATTAGGCTGGTTTTTATTACTTTTTCATAAATTTTTGAGAGAAAGTGATAGAACAAACAATCGACCCTATATATACCGAACCTACTTACCACCGTGTGTCAAGGATTACCTTTGCCTGTATGAAACGTGCTCTTCGTGCACTTCGTCCATCGCTTTAAGACGCAAAGCCTGCAATTTCAGCAGCACCCACACGCTTCAAACCGGAACTGAGCTACGCAAGAACTGCTTGCGTAGTTTATGTCTCTATGATAATATAAATATTAAAACTGCATGCCCAAGTAGGTATATAGTAAAGTAATAAGTCATTTAAAAAAAAAAGTAATGTGCACAGTATTAACACTAGAAACAACACAAAATTATGTATTCCGAAATTTCGACTGCAAAATTTTTATTATTTTGTAAGAGGATCATACAAAAACACAGTAGGAACCAAGCCGTAAGTTTCTTGCCGGTTCTTCTAGCCTTGGTCGCGAGGAACTGCCGCTTAGATTCATCTAGATTTAAGACGTTTAAAAATGATCCCTGCGGATATTGCTGAATAAGTGCTTTTTGACTTCCCCGCTGCAAGAATACTAAATGGTGTCCTCCAGAACCTATGACGTTAGAATCAGAAGGTGCATTCTTACTACGTAACTTGTGAGTTATTCGACCAGAAGTATTTTTTATTTCTTGTATAATTATCTTACTAGTTATTGTAATAAATCGTTCGTAGCAGGTCTTGGTGTAATCTGATGTAAGATATTAAAACTAATTTGTAATCTGTAGCAGATTCTTACATAGAATAATTTGGCAAAATCCTCGAAATCCAGCCAGATGTCGCTTTAATAAAATCATATCAATGCTCGTTCAGTGCCGTGGAGCCACGAAAGATGGTGTGACAACTTGTACTATATTAAATGTAATTCTTGGCGTTTTTATATGAAAAACTATGTGCGGTTTTAGCCTGTAGTTTCAGTATTCTGAGAAAATGCTCATCTCTTAGTGAGTTTCCTTAGTCACTTTTTACGACATTTATGAACGTTACGGAAGAGTTTTATTTAAGCCAAGATCACTCTTATTTATTTATTACTAAGAAAACGCGCGTAACTTCGTCCACGTGAAGATATTTTCATACAAACATGAACCCCCGCTAATCCCGTTTAGGGGTTGAATTTCGGGAATTCTTTTCTAAGCACACCTCTAGACGTCAAAACGAATAATCTCATCCTAAAAATTTCAACTCTCTACGACTAGTGATTAAGACTATGCGTTGTTTATATGCCAACCAGTCTGTAATAATAATAATAATAATGCTGGGCAATTCACACAGCATCATCTAGCCCCAAGCTAAGCAGAGCTTGTGTTATGGGTACTAGATGACTGATATACACAATATATTACATGCATAGATCTTTTTTATTATACATAGAAAATACCAAAAACACCCGGAATAAATATTTGCAGATCGTATACAAACATTTATCCCAAGGCGGGAATCGAACGCGCAACCTTCTGCGTCGCAGACGGACATTCGCCCGCTGCGCCACATCGAGCGTCAGACAGGACAACAATTCTTATAATTGGCATAGATTGAACTTAGACACAGTTTAAATATACATTTAAAATTAATCGAAATAAAAGAAATATCGGAAAGCTTCGCGTTCTGAAATTGTACGCCGAGCTCAAATTTGAAACCAAATTATAGGTTTTCCTCCGTTTCTAAGCTCCACGGATCATTAGGCCCGCGACGTGCGGATTTCATTAATTTTGTCTAACGAGATGTGATCAATATTCACATTGCCTTGTAATTTGAGATTTGCCCGCCATATTGGGAGGAAGACTTACATAGCTTTAAATATATCACTCCTAAATATGTATTTCCTCTTATTAAATCAGAAATGGGGAAATCCGTAAAAGAACTAAAATCATAGACATAACTCTCTGAATCTGTACGTTTAACGTGGAAATTAGTAGTTCATATAACTGACAACCGCTGGGAAATAAAGGTTCTCGAAAGGTGACAACAAACTGGAAGACGAAACTTAAGATGATTCTCCATCAAGTATATTCCGTGGATAATCAAATTAGTTTTCCATTTCAAGAAACACTCGGATACATACAAGCGAAATAAATCGAGCAACGAATGGCGTTTTTTAAGAGTTTATGTTTGGTTTTTTATATTCTGTTTCATTAGATATTTGGCAAATGTCGTGTTACTGTTATTTGACCAAATATACAAAAGCTTAGTTTTTGATAAGAAAAAGTTTTTAAAAATAAGCATATGAATAAATTAATGGCTTTTTCACATATAGGACTGTCAGTTACCGTGTCAGTTACTAACTTTTGATGACCCTCTCGACTAAACAGATAAGCAAAACCAACGCATTCAACAATGGCTTTCAATTATGTGTGGGCAATGAGTTTAAATTGAAAAAGCTGTTTTAGTTTCAAAAGAGAGTTGTAAAAAAGACCAGGACTGTAAGCTCCCGAGGTGTCGCTATTGATTAGAAAAAGTAATTCTAAGTTTAGAGGTTTCCATATTTTTTTATTCAACGACATCATAATACTTTCACGATGATAATGTTTTCACAGAAAATAACTTCACCAATATGTTTGATTGCCCGTCACAAAATAAACCTAATGAAATGAGTCCCTATCGTCAAATTTTAAAAACTTCTTCAAACAATATAATGTACTCTCATATTTAAAGTCAATATAACAATTTTGACAACCGATGTGGCGCGGCGGGTGAATGTCCGCCTGCGACGCAGGAGGTAGCGGCGGTCGATTCCCGCCTTGGGATAAATGTTTGCACGATCTTCAAAAATGTATTCTGGGTGTTCTGGGTATTTTCTATGTATAATAAAAAATGTCTTTGGTATGCACTAACACCACATCTGCAGTTTCCAAAGCGCTAACTCATACTTCCCAACGACCCTCAATCACACAGAACAAACAGCGTACTAGTGTGCTGATAGGTTATTCACACAAAGCTAATTTTGAGAGCGGCCAGTGGTTAGATACCGCTAATATTTGCTACTGAAGCGACGAGTCATCATTCCTACCTGAAGTTTTCGATGGAAACTCGATTTTGATACAGACATTAACAAGTATTTTATTTTATTTTATAATCTTAGGAAAACTTACAGCTAGCTATTTAATAGGTACAGAAATACAAAGTATGATGAAGGCCAATAACAAGTTTCCACAAATAATTAAATGATAGCATACATAAAAAGAGGAGGTAGACGAGATAAACGAAGGTATTATACTTTATCTAAGTGTTAGTCTTTACTTTATTAGTGTTGTGTGTCGTAATGTGAACACTGACAATATGGATACAGAAGTTCAAGTGGGGGTAAAACGGAACCGGGAAAAAATTACCACAAATATTTATTTATTTCGTGAATATAGTTCCGTAGTAATACGATCGTAAAACAGCTTTTACAAGCTCAAACGATGTAGATTAGCTACTTACATAATATCCACAGATAATCGTGAATGGGAGACCGGTTTCGTTATCTGGTGGTTAACTGATAACAGTTCAGTGCCCAAACGAATAAAATTAAAACTATTTTAGGGTTCCGTACCCAAAGGGAAAAACGGAACCCTATTACTAAGACTCTGCTGTGTGGCTGTCTGTCCGTCTGTCACCAGGCTGTATCTCATGAACCGTGATAGTTAGAGAGTCGAAATTTTCACAGATGATGTATTTCTGTTGCCGCTTTATCAACAAATACTAAAAAACAGAGTAAAATACTAAAAAACAGAATCTGTCAGTCAGTCAGGACAAAAAATCTTGTATTTGGCATAGTTTTTTTTACCAATAAATGTCATCAAAAAAGCAAAATATTTTTTTTTTCTTGTATAGTTATTAAACAGCTTTATTTGGTGAAAAAGGCTCGCAGAGCTTAGCACCAATGAAAAGTATATATGATGATCACGTAATACCTCTAAAGAACTCTGGCATATTTTTATAGCTTCATAAATGTAGGGATTCTGAAATACGTAAATAAATTACCACTACGTGTTCAATGTATCAAGTAAAAAAACTTTACTATAAGCCAATTGTCCAGCAATAAAATCAACCAAAATAATTGAAGGCAACAATAAATTGTAGCAGAGCTGAAAATGATGACGCTATAAATAACTGTGTTTTGTCGTCTTTCTTTTCATAATCCAACCATAATTCTATAATTCTTTACTGCAGACAAAAAATACATGAAAAAAACATACAGAATATTAACACACATGAGCAAGTTTACACCCCTGAAAAGACTTTTTTACTCACTTAAAATTACCAATCAAAAATGCGAAAGTGTCGGTCTGCTTGTTAATTATGTTTTCTTAGCTAAACTTTTTTTACTCTATGTTTGACTATTCTTTGGCTTTAATCTCACCTGGTGGCAAGTGACGATGAAGCCGACGATGAAACAGGACGGTCTAGAAGACCTTATTCACTCTTGCCTTATAGAGATTCAGATTAAAGTGGTCAGGATAAACTAACGTTGATAGTGAGTTCCACTCCTTAGCGGTTAACATGAAAATCACTCGATAAAAAATGTCGAGACTAGTTCCGTGCTAACGGGTGTAGACAAAATTCCTAAAACCTACCTAAAAACAGTGTGTTGACCAAATTCGATGATCGCACCCCAGAAACCGCATAAGAAAAGCAATAGCAAAGTTTCCTTCGAAGATAATGAACTTTTGCTAGCCTAGTTAGCGAATTGATTATTGTTTAATAGCAAAAGAAACGTTAGAACGGTAATGGTTTTTCCACGAGTTTGTTTGCCTTTTTCGTGTTCTAATCATTACTTAAATAGCCCATTCGTTGGTGCTGTACATGAAAAATTCAAAAAATCATTACACTGAAAGCCTTCATCAGACATGTCGATTAAATGGCCGAACTAAATTATGTATGCCTCTTCGTGATAGTCATTTTAATATCTATTTTCATGAGTTTATAATTCGTTCGTGGAATTGTTTTGATTCATTGAACTTTCTAATCAATTGAATCTAGATTAGGTTTGAATCAGTCAACATGCAATGGTCGATACTTTTTAACGTGAAAAAATCATCCTACCGATTGTCAGGGGTAGTAAAGTGACGTCAGACTCTCTGACTACAATACAAAAGAAAGGCACTTTACGAACACCCTACAAATGCAATACCAAATATAATGAAGAAAAATATGTTGCTTTTTTACATTTTCTTGTAACTAGACGATATAAACGTTGTCCCCGATCCTTTATTGAATACTAAAATATCGTTGTAACATATCATTTTATTGACAGCCGTTACAGCCCAGTTCGTAGTAGCTCGTTGCCTTCTGTTCTGTAGGTTGTGGATTCGATCCCCACAGGAAACAAGCATTTGTGTGATGATTTGCAAAAATAGTATATTATAAGTATTTTATGAGCGATCTAGTTCCCAAAGTACAAGTTTTGCTTAGTAAGATTGTGTGAATGTTTGTCAATATTGATTTATGTAAGAAAATTTAATTTAGATTTATTTAGGAATCTGAGTAAATTTATTTTATTTAATTCAGTTTTTATGTTAGTAATATACTCAA
Source organism: Electrophaes corylata (assembly GCA_947095575.1). Taxonomy (NCBI): domain Eukaryota; kingdom Metazoa; phylum Arthropoda; class Insecta; order Lepidoptera; family Geometridae; genus Electrophaes; species Electrophaes corylata. The sequence goes on from OX352704.1 coordinate 769,900, forward strand.
TTTACAAATAATTTTAGTATTACGCTTGTATTGGCGTCTATCTTCCGCCGACCTTTGAACTATTAATTACGGATCCAGTGTGGGTAGGTAGGTTGAAAGGGATTTTAAGAATAATTACAAGTACAATACCTTTAAAACTTAATTGAAAACTTCACGAGAACCACCGTGAATCGACTTATGATTTACTAGCGGCAACTCAGCAACAGCGACTTTTGCTTTTATTTCAGAGAAAAAACTCAAGTATTCAAAGAACCTCAATTTGAGACCTTTTGTTCTGAACTTCTGATATTCCTGTCTTGATGCGCGTCTACACATTGGATGGAACACGTCTAATCAGATATCAAGTCATTAGGGGGTTTATAGACTGGTAGCATTGTATCAGAATACGTCTTAGTCGGCCTTATTCTGCGTTGCTAATGCCAGTCAGTCAGTCAGTCAGAGTTTTGATTCTTATTAGACGTGAATATACCATATTTTGATTTTGTAATTAAATATCGTAAAGTTGAAACCTTGTTGGCAGAGGAAACATGCGAAAATATAGATTTGAAGCGGTAGGTACGTTCAAAGAACTTCAAACTTCATAGACAAAGCGTACCTCGAGTAAACATAACACTCAGTGTCAAGTTGCTAGGTTCTCGAAGCAAACTTAAGTTCCGTGTAACCTATTTAACCTCTCGAGTGATGTAAGGCTGTGTTTCTACTGTGGTTCCAGCCTGATTTGGAAAAATAAATCTTTTGCCTTCTGTGTTGTAAGTTGTGGGTTCGATCCCCACCACAACATTCGATCAAATTTGACATAAATTCTAGTAAACGGAGTTTTATCGGAATTTATCGAGATTGGTATGGAACATGGAACTTGGTGAAACGCTAGGATTGATAAATTCGAGAAGTTTAACCGAATTATTTAACCATATCGACAAACTGTACACAGGGAAACCTCTCGATAAAATATCCCAAGGCTATATCTGTGCTAGCGGGTGAAGATTGCTTTCGATAGATAAAATACGATTGTCGATACAAGTTTGTCAACCAAAGTAACATGATTGCACTCATGATGGTTTAAAAAAAATTATAAGATAAATATTAAGATAAAATCAATGTGAAACCAGCTTATGCGGAAAGTTTTAAAACAGGTAATCAAATATCACGCCGACAAGTTTCACTCCGCCCGGAGCGTTGAAAGAACCAAATTTATTTCCCGACATTTTCTGCATAAATAGTAGGTACAGTAAATTCATTAAACATGTATTTTTACGCTTTGAAATCTTATTAGCCTTCTTTTAATAGATATCAAAGCGTAAAACTAAAAACAGCGTAAAGCAGCGTTTTTGCAGCTTTTTTGCCTGTGATTTCATTAATGCACTTAGACATCACGGACAACGATGCTGCAAATACGGTAAGCAATATAGAAAGAAAGAATAGCTTCACGACTTTTACCCCGGTAGATATCCCCTCTAATCTTTAAGAACTACTTGAAATTATTTAAGGATGTCTAAGAGGGATAGTCAGAGGTACGTCCAAATATTACATTTGGCACATACTCACAGTTTACAAGCTGGTATTCCATACGTGACAACTTGTAAGACCATCGCTGCTGCTAGAATACAAATTTATTTCCTTTCAATGTTTTCCTTCACCATTTGAGAGCACGTCCGACTTTGAACCCACGGCTTTAGGATCACAACGGTGCCTGTATTTGTATCTGTATTTTTATAACAAGCAATCATTACATCCCGACAGCACAGTTCTAATCAAATAACCCAGCTCCATCCGATTAGGATTTGATGAGCATCCGGCGCTGACGTCACAACTTCTAAGGCCAAGTTCACACAGTCAGGTCACGTCACGTTATCAAAGTAATTTACACCGCTCGCATGGTAACTTCATCTAACTTGGCGAAAGTTGGTTGATTGGGCGCGTGACAAGACTGCGATAAGCTCTCCCGCTAATTATTTCACAAGCTGTTGTGGACCCGCGCCTAGAGGAAATGTCGGTAGGATGTATCTCGAGTCAGTCAACATGTAGTCCAGCGAAGTACATGCCTTATTCTACCGCCAAGCAGCTTGCTGTGTTCCGGTTTGAAGGGTGTAAGTTTTTTTTTTTTTACATGCTATAGGTAAACGTTTGACCGCAATCTCTGATGATAAGTGATGACGCAGTCTACGGTGTAGCACGTTTACCTAGAAGATACCTATTCACTCTTCTCTTGAAGACATCCAAATTATACGTAATCGGAAAAACACGACACAACGACGACGGCAACGAGTTCCATTCCTTTGCTGTACGCATAATAAAAGTTGGGTTGTTGAGTTGAGTGCAACCTGCATGCCCTAAATTGGTAAGCAGACGGCGGTACATCATAGGGTATGTTTCCAACGTACGTGGCCCGTGTGGTACGCTATAGGCGATAGTTGCCACTTATCTTACTTATCTATGTATAATAAAAAATATGTATGCATGTAATGTGGCGCGGCGGGCGAACGTCCGCTTGCGACGCAGGAGGTTGCGGGTTCAATTCCCGCCATGGGATAAATATTTGTACGATCTGCAAATATTTATTCCAGGTGTCCTGGGTATTTTCTATGTATAATAAAAAATATCTATGTATGTAATATATTGTATTAAGTATATCAATCATCTAGTACCCATAACACAAGCCCTGCTTAGCTTGGGGCTAGATGATGCTGTGTGGGTTGTCCAGCATTATTATTATTATTATTATTATAATAGTATACCAGTCATCTAGTACCCATAACACAAGCTCTGCTTAACTTGAGGCTAGATGATGTTCTGTGGATTGTCCAGCATTATTATTATTATTATCATCAGGTGGGTCCTCTGCTTGTTCCGCCTACAAATAGTATTTAAAAAAGTCACACTAGGCCACCGGTGCCCTCAAGCAAACATTGATAGATTTGTTGAATTTCTTTGAAGAGAATCTATAACCATTTCCTGACTACTCCGTGAGTTGGTCATTTATTTCGGGTTGATCTTTGTTGACGTTTGTGGTTAAAGATCTGGGAGCTTTGTTGCCGGTTCTCAATGCGATTAATGTTGATTGTGAGACGTTGTGATTGCAATTCTCTTAACGATATCCTGGGCGAGAGAATACTAAACAGGTTACTTCGAAGGTTTAGGGGACTCTTCGACTGTGGTCCAAAGCCCGATCGTGCACCAAATAATTTATTTATCTATTCGAACCTAATTATCTGAATCAGGCATATACATACAGCTTGTTGTTTTCTTATGTATGACTAGCGACTCGACCCGGATTCACACGGGTTCTTGTAAAGATCCCTAATTTTTTTGAAAATATAATATAACTTCGGGCTCAAATCCCACTCGGGGGTATAATACATTTTAATTTTTGAAAGAATTAACAAGTAAAAAGAGGTTCTTCTAAGCTTAGTCGCGCGGAACTGGTACCTAGTTATAAGACTGCTTTTAGTCACTTTGAATTCCTTTTAACTTTGACTTAAAAAAACTAGGTAAAAAAAATAATTACTAAGTCCTTTATAAGTCTTATAAAAAAGCAGTAACTATTTAGTTTTAACTTTGATTATTATCCTCTCTTCGAAACGAAATGATTAAAAACTTGCCAAGATAGGTTTGAGTTTAAAAGAATAATTTGTAAAGTTTTCGAAGTGGTCTCCGGGTGGAATGTAAATTAGACCTGGAGCCGACCGCCGTAGAAAAACAACATCATTATGCATTATGGAATTGTGCAAAGAAGACTGTGTTCCACTGCACCTTTCGCTGCTTATTATGCTTTTTTTACACAACTTGCTCATTGAGCAGGCAGATGGCCCACCCGATGTCAATGTTTACCATCACCTAAAACCTCAAAGGCTACGTTTGCTAGGAACAAGCCCAACGGTGCTCTGCTTGGTGTCCATCAACCTCAGGCATACAAGCGTTAAGCCTTATTAGCTCGTAACTTCATCGACACCTACACTTTTATACCGGAACACAGTTTCTTAAAGGCCGAAGTAGCCCTGAACTAGTTCTTCACAAAGAGCTCTTGATTTCTTTCACATTGTTAATATGCCTTCTTCCTTAACGATGGCCTAGTCAACATATACAGCTACGCTTGGCGGGCGGATTAGTGACTACAGGTATCCAAGCATGGATATCGATAGACAAAATTTGACATAAGTTCTCGATAAAACGGAGTTTTATTGAAATATATCGAAATTGGTACCTACTAGCTTGCAACTTAGTTATAATTATGTTAGGTCGCTAAATTCGAGAAGTTTTACTAAAATCGACTAGCTGGCAAGGCAATCACTCGATAAAATATGTTGTGGCTAGTTCTGTGCTAGCGGGTTTAGATAAAATTCAATATATAAAACCAGTTTGTCGATATAACAAGTATGTAGACCAAAGCTCCATAATAACACTCATAGTGGCTAAGATAGGCATTGTCAACATAGTGGATATGGTGGTAGTCGTAAAACTCAAAATGCCAGATTAGCAAAAAGTCTGAAACTTCACCTCAGCTAATTCAAATTGGGTTATTCACTTAAACTTCCCGTTGGGTACGCAATTTCCATAACTTCCGGTTTTGGGCTTGAGTTTCCGTATAGTATTAAGTAGTTACTGAATCTCAATATACTTATGCTCAGATGAAACCACAATATTTTAGCCATGACCGAAGCTTAGGGGTGGCCAATAAACTCCTTTGTACACTAGTTCAAACCTCTTATTTTTGTATGTACTTTATTCGTAAAACACGCGTAATTTCGCATGAAGTTATTTTCATACAAACTTCAACCCCTTTCTTATTTTTCGTACACTCGCTTAGAGGTAAAATTTTCAAAAAAAAAATCTTAGTACCTTTCTACGCACTAAGGCAAATACAGCGGTTTAGGCTGTACGTTGCCTGTCAGTCAGTCTGGACAAATATTCTTATAATTGGTATAGTATATTGGTATTTTTCACATGACACTATCTAGCTAAACTAAAAAGCTTGTATTTATCGACCTAGATAGTGTTCAAACTTATTTATTATAGAGTATACGTATTACTTAACCATTACTTCGATTTCGAGCCATTTCCATCTACCGACTAGCCGTAGCCTAATGTCGCCAGTTCATCGGTCTATACGCTTCCACTTCCAATAATTCATGCTCTTCATTTAAGAACTTATATCCCTCTGCAGTGGTTGATTTTAAGAGCTACATTATTACTTATAAAAACAAAAAAAACCGTGTAATATTGCGTAGGTACTTAACTTAATTCTGGTTTATTGGCGGGGTTTGTAGTGAAACATTATTTCAGTCAACAGGCGTATATTTTACCAATACTTTTCTTTATTTCTATTGAAAGAACCGTGAAGCAAGAGAAAGATTTACCTATATTGTGTTCGCTGCTGTGGGAATATCGCAGCGTTCAAAAGGATTCGCATCCTATTCGTGTAAGTTGAAATATTGACATCGGATTTGCAAGCGCCGAGCCGAGGGCACAGGACAAATAGTAGTGTTTTCTAAATGTCTCACTTCAGTAAAAACCTATGCAAGATCGAATAACATAAAAAAATTTGACAGCCGTTACAGATCAGTTTGTAGTAGCCCTTCTGCGCTGTAGGTGGTGGGTTCGATCCCCACCGAGAACAAATATTTGTGTGATGAACGTAGATGTTTGTTCTGTGTCTGGGTGTAATATATATATTCTAAGAATGTATTTTCAAAAAAACCAGCCAAGTACGAGTCGGATTCGCGCACGAAGGATCTATAAAAAAAACGGCAAAAATCACGTTTGTTGTATGAGAGCCCCCTTAAATATTAATTTTATTCAATTTTTTTTGTTTTTGTTGTTATAGCGGCAGCAAAAATACATCATGTGTGTGTGTGTGTTTCAACTCCCTAACTATCACGGTTCATGATATACAACCTGGTGACAGACGGACAGATAAACATACGGACAGACAGCGGAGTCTTAGTAATAGGGTCCCGTTTTATCCTTTGGGTATGGAACCCTAAACACTACTGTGGAAAGTTTAATTTCGTTTAAAAAAACAACGAGTGTTTTCCATTACCTACTCCATGAAACATTCCAATATTTTGAATGTCAAACAAGTTTTGAATTTATAACCAGTGACGTAAAGCTCATTTTATATTGTAAACTGATCCTTAGTGATGTCAGTGGAGAGTGAAACATTGTCGTTTATTCGTCGCGGGATAGTGTCGTGTTTGTTTTGTTTATGAATTGTTTGAAGTATTTGAGAGCGGAATGGAGTGGCAAGTTTGGTTTTCAATCAATTACAGCTTCATAAAAATACTACTAAAACGGTAACTCATGTTGTAATAGTTTTCCTGGTAGCCCCCGCATAGGACACACCTATATCGCGGAAAGCCGGTTACTGCTGTAAGACAGACAGATTATAGCTTTATTTTACACCATTTAAATACAAGAGTAGAACAATAGAATTACAACTAAAAACCAGAGGTAGGTACAATGAGCGGTCCTATTGCTAAAAATGATCTCTTTCAGGCAACCCTATCTTTCAGTCAACCTTTTCTTCTAGACAACTTCAGATATATAATAATAATAATACGATTTTCACAGCAACATCTAACCCCAAGTTAAGCAGCGCTTGTGTTATGGGTACTGATGACTGATAATACTTAATACAATACAGTCATTACGTACATACATATTTTTTAATATGCATAGAAAATACCTAGAACACCCGGAATAAATATTTACAGATTGTACAAACATTTATCCCAAGGCAGGAATCGAACCCGCAACCTCCTGCGTTGCAGGCAGACATTCGCCCTCCGCGCCACATCGGCCGTCATTATAAGCGATAGATTAAGTTTTCTAGGCTTAGTAACGAGAAACTTGTGCCTTGATTTACCTATCTAAACGACGATTCTAAGCATACCTGTTTGACTATGACTTTGAGAAAGTAAATATATTTTTGAAGAGTTCAAGAGTATAGTTTCGCGTGCAGTGTGCACATTCCTGTTCATCTCCACATAAGGAACTTGAAGTTCCGGCATTAAGATAAGACAAATAGTTTCTTATACCAAATGGATTTTTAATGTCTAAGATACGTTCAGACTTTAGACAGACATGTTCTCTGTAATTAAATATGTGCAACTTTTGATTAATTTTCTCGCAAACTTTTAAGTGTTTTTGTTTCGTGTTGAGAATTATTATATTTTGTTAGCAAGTTGTGTTTTAATTATAGATTTCTCATTTGCTGCACCCCCGACCATTTTCCAATTTTTCGTCTTAATCCTCTCCATCTTAAGGTTGCCTGGAAGAGATCTCTACTAAGTGATAAGGCCGCCCATTGTACCTTCCATTTTATAACTGTTCTTTTATTTTGTTTTCTATTACTAGTGTCTGGTGTGTGTACAATAAAGTATTTTTCATTCATATCATTCATTACGAGTTAGCGCCGAAACGTATTTGAATCATAGAACCGAACCGTTTAATAGAATACAGAACAAAAACAGTTAGTTATACATACATCATAATAATATATTTTTTGTTATTACATACTTGAATATAATATAACATCCAAAGTAGCAACAAACATATACAAACATCACACAAATGTTTGCTCCCGGGGGGTCAAAGTCAAAAGTCAAAAAGCATTTATTCAGTAATATCCGCAGGGATCATCTTGAAACGTCTTAAATCTAGGTGAATCTAAGCGCCAGTTCCTCGCGACCAAGCCTAGAAGGGTGGGGTGGGGGGGGGGACAAACTACAACCTACAGCGAAGAAAGCTTACTACTATGTAAAAATAATGTGCTATGTATGTATCAAAGTTAGTTATTAGAATCCTAAAGATCACTTTAACTGGCCATTAAGTTAGGTAAATCTAGGCGCCATCCAGATCCACCCTACCAAGCCTAGAAGAAGTAACGGCTTGGTTACTACCCTTTTTAGGGTACCGTACCTACCCAAAGGGTAAAACGGGACCCTATTACTAAGACTCCGCTGTCTCTGTTTGTCTGTCACCAGGCTGTATCTCATAAACCGTGATAGTCAGAGTTGTAATTTTCACAGATGATGTATTTCTGTTGTTGCTTTATCAACAAATACTAAAAAACAGAAACGTATTTTTTTTGCCGTTTTACTATAGATAATGGTATGGAACCCTTCGTGTGCGAGTCCGACTCGCACTTGGCCGATTTTTTTGTGTAATCTTTAACGAAACATATAGCATCCAACTTATTGAGGTATAAGAGACAGGAATATAAAATGCCATGGTAAAATTAAACCGTAAACATGAGGTTTGTATGTATATATGTATATTTTATGTAGGTATTGTGTTCTAAAGTAGTCATAAAATCTTCTCCTATTTTTACGTTTTAGTTTTATATCACATATAAATTTTCTCATCATCTACTTTGTGTCTGTACACCTACCCACCACTACAATCTGCTTTCTCTATCTTCTAAGGTTTGCTGGAAGAAAACTCTTTTTAGGGTTAAGCTCGCCTTTGTACATGACCGCTGTAAAATAACTGTCTGTATAATTTGTGTGTACAATAAAGAATAAATATATATATATATATATATATATATATATTTAAAAGGTAGCACACGCCTGTACAATGTATTTTAGTAGTAGTAAAGCTCTTAATGCAGGGTTCGTCCGGGGAAGTACTATCACCATGCTTATTTCTGCTGCCGAGAGCTTGCTGTGTTTGAAGGGGTTCAAAAACTGTTGTTATGGTTCTACTCTAAAAAGTTACAGTTGCTAGTCTATACTAATATTATAAAGAGGAAAGACTTTATTGTTTGTTTGCATTGAATATGCTCCGAAACTACTGAACCGATTTGAAAATGCTTTCACCGTTGGGAAGCTACACTATCCTCGGGTGACATAGGCTATATTATATTTTCAAAAAATTAGGGATCCTTAATACCCGTGCGAAGCCAGGACGGACCGCTAGTCATCTTATATAGGTGCAAAAAGCCTTTGATGATGATGATGATCATGAATATAATGGAACTCGTTAAAAATACCTGTTTTTCTTTGACCTCCACTTTATAGCACCATTTACCATTAGTAGTTAAACCGATAGCAATAAAGGCCCACTTAGTGCACGTAAACCAAACAAATAAAGGCGGTTTCAAACAACCGCAAAAAGTTAAGTCGACGAGCGTATAAAAAGGTTTAGTGTACATTTGCAATTTTACGGTAGAGCCCCTTAGCACTTGTTTAAGTTATCCGATTGGCTTGCAACTTTGCTGGTAGCAGTTTTGCTTTCTGTGCGGGTTTGACTCTTTTTTGAGACAAATATTTAATTTTTTGCAAAGGATATTGAGTTTTGGGTGTCATTATGTATAAATGATGACTATTTTTTTTTATTGACACCATTGCATTAATAACAAAAAAAATAAGGTAGGTATTTCATGAATAAAAATTATCAGTATTATCTTTGCTTTGGTTTGACGACCGATGTGGCGCGGCGGGCGATTGTCCGCCTACGACGCAGGAGGTTGCGGGTTCGATTCCCGCCTTGGGATAAATGTTTGTACGATCTGCAAATATTTATTCTGGGTGTTCTGGGTATTTTCTATGTATAATAAAAAATATCTATATATGTAATATTAACAAGTAGTACCCATAACACAAGCTCTGCTTAGCTTGGGGCTAGATGATGCAGTGTGGATTGTCCAGCATTATTTATTTATTTGCTTAATTTTGCCCTTTAATCACATATAACAGTAATTATTAATAAAATCGTATCGATGATGCCAATATCGTACCGGTATATATAAAAAAACATTTCTTAAGGCAGTAAATTTGGGAATTTGGATGTGTGCCCACAGTTTCCGTTCTACATAATTCTTATTGCGTTGGTTACACGGCTTTGGCATTTGTTGTTTATATGCCTATCGCTATGTAAATAATGAGTTGGATAAACTATACATTTTGCTAACATTTATAAGGCATATTTATTTTATAATTGTACCCGTGTAGAGAGAAGAAAGGTCAAGAGAAAATTTGATAGATGTGAAAATTAACATGAATCATCAGACCTTTGCAGTCAATGCAGAGAATTTGTACAGCATCAGGAGTAACTTCTTAATTTACGTAACACTGTAATGCCTCAGACAGGAAGTAGTATTATTGCACTAATTTTCGAGCAGATTTCTTATAAATTATCATTATTGTAATCGAGAACCTAGTAGTTAAAGACAAACCTTTTTTTTAGGTTTTAAGCTACTATTGAAAAAATTGTATTTTTTTTTGTGTCAAATAAATAAATAAATAGTTCAGTAGTAGTAGTAGCTCTTAGTGAAGGACTCGTTCAGGAAAGTACTACCACCATGCCTATTTCTGCTGCCAAACAGCTTGCTGTGTTCCGGTTTGAAGGGTGTGGGTGCCGGTAAAGCTAAAGGCACATGAGGCTTGACAATTTATATACTTGTGTCGATATAGTTATCATTGTCATCTCTAAAGCAGAAGTTCTCTGCTAAACATAAGTCTTTAACACACAAATTACACACACATCAAATTATTTATTGTTTGTAAAATATTAAATAGTATCTTAGATAAACGATTTTTTTTATTATCTTTTTGACGGGTACCTAGTTGCCCCGTAGTGTTTAACACTACGGGGCAACTAGGTACCCGTCAAAATTCAAGTTGTCGTTGCCTGACATGCCGCGTAGTGTAACTCAAAAAGATAATACGAATCTTCGTTTATCGTTTCTAAGAGTAGACCGTACGCGTAACTTTACAAAAGTCCATTGTAAAAGTATAAAATAGATGCGACAACGAGAGAGAGAGAGAGAGAGACAGCCGGCGAGACAACAAGCCTCACGGAGCACAGTGAATACGAGTAACAGTGTTCAAAATGAGTTAATAGTCTTATTAATAGCAAGCCTGCTTGTTCCATCAACAAGTTGTATAAAAAAAAAAGTCAAATCTTCCTGAGGATGCTTTGTAGAGAAACAAAACACGTGTCGATATCCATACGTTTAAATTTCGTCGATTGTAATTGTGCTTTTACGTAATTATGCTTGCAGATTTAACTAAGATAATAACTTTAGCGCGGGTGCTAAAGAAGTTGCAAGAATACGATAAATTTTTTTTGATCTAAAAAAGTTCAAGGTGCGAAATAGTACTGTATATTATTTAATCGTCTATTTTATACTTTCATATTTTAGCTCCTCATAAGGTGCCTCGGCAATTGAATAAGGGAAGATCTCTAGTTATTAATTTTCCAGACAAATGCTCACTTCAAGCAAGTAAGCTACTATGAACTGAGGAGAATAATATTTTCCCAGTTTTATAAATTTCTAGTGTGCTTTTGAAGAGGAGTGATAATCGCCTTTTCAATTTAACTTATCCCCGCTGCCGGCGGGTGGCGGTGCCTTGTAGCTCGTTTCTCGTCTCCACGGTTAAAAATAAAATCTTCTTTGGTGTATAGTTCTTGCAAGTCTATTTTTGTAATGCAGGTAGTACTTTTTTATGTTACGCGCCATTGTATGTACACTCTGTTTAGTAGTAGCAGAGCTCTTTATGAAGGTCCCGTCCGCGGAAGTACTACCATTTTGTTTTTTTTCTGCTGCCAAGCAGCACTACTGTGTTTTGGTTCAAAGGGTGTGGGTGCTAGTGAAGTTACAGGTAGATGAGGTTTAATAGCTCTTTGATAAACGGCAGAGCAGTGCAGAAGGACACGTTCCTGAAAACGTGATCTGCGAGTTAATTTTAATCCGGGGATCACCACTAACTATCTCGGTAAAGAGGTCGTATTTCTAATCAATTCTCAAAGCATAATCCTACTAATATTATAAACGCGAAAGTTTGTAAGCATGGATGGATGGATGGATGGATGTTTGTAACTCTTTCACACAATAACCAGTAGACCGATTTAGATGAAATTTGGAAAACATAGATTATAACTTGGATTAACATATAAGCTACTTTTTATCCCGAAAAAATAACAGGAACGGGAAAAAAAGCGAAGCTGCAAGCGGCCGCTAAGTAAGGTTATAAAAACGTAAAAAGTATATTTTTCTACCAATAACTTTAGGTAGGCATTAAAAGCGGACGCAAAGGGGTTGCCATCACCGATTTTCCAAATCAGTGCAATTCGAGATCTTGAGAGTGAATACGTGTTTCCACGGAGAGAGTGCTCGAGTCAAGCACTCTCACCGTGAACGCAAAGCATACGTTGGTTACGAATGGAGGTACGGTGCTATAGGAAGGTATCCTTAGTTCTAGTTCTAGATAGCCTATTTATCCGGTAGCCTATTGGTAAAAAAAGAAAGAAGAAAGAAAGAAAGTATATTTATTTATCCCCAAACCACACAAATTGCAAACATGTATAGCAGGCCTAGGGAGTAGGTAGGTCTTGGCAGGAGTAGAAACAAGCGGAATTTACGTATAACAATATGCTCATTCGACTGCGTTTATTAACGATGAATAATTATGCGAACAGTAATCGAGAGTACTTATACTAGTAATATCAGGGCGTGTAGACTGTAGTACATTAGGTTTACTTAACCTAACTAAAGAACAAAAATAAGAAGTACATCGACTACAAATAAGCTAGTTAACCTACTTAGCAGTAAGGTTTGTGTTGCTTGGGGTTAAATAGGTCCCTGCCTCAGCTGTATGCAGCATTGAACATGGTGTCATTGGTATATTGGTTTCGACCGAATACCAGCGCCTAACCACTAGGCATGCATAGTGGTGAGGTATACGCTGAGTCGAGACCCTTTTGCTGCTGTAGCACACAGGCACCTTATGCTTATGTCCTTATTTTTGTCTTTTTTTTTCTCTTTTTGATCCGTTTTTTATGTGTAAATGTGCTTTTGTAGTAAATAAATGTATGTCTATGTTTATGTTTTGTGGTAGTGAAACCTCCTTTTGATCCTTTTTTTTGATTCCTTTTTTTCTTTTTGAATCCGTGCACGGATGCATTTTTTCATTAGAAAATTTTACGTACGCAATGCCAGTGCTCTAAAGTAGTAAAGAAAAATATCGTGAGGAAACCAGGTACTCTAGCTGCGGCAATGAGCTTGCAATCTGTCACGTATGGAATACTAGTTACTGCAAAATGTGGGTATACAGTTTGACAGCTATCGCAGCTTAGTTCGTAGTAACTCTTTTGCGCTGCAGTTGGTGGGTTCGATCCTAACCGAGAACAAAAATTCTGTATCTGAGTGTTATAATAATAATGTATTCTAAATAGTATTTACAAAAAATAAGATTATAAGTTTTATATCAGCCATCTAGTTCCCATAGTACAAACTTTGCTTAGTTTGGGGCTAGAGGGCGTTATAAATAATTATTTATTTACGCTAGGTGGGAAAAATAGGGCCCGCCACAGCGAGATACCGATTCATCCAAAGATAGACCATTTGAGCAAAAAGTTTTCATTATAAAAAGTTTGAGTATTTTTTTAACAAAAGAAGTTTATTGTTTAAATATATTTTCAAAAACAAAACAAAGTTCGATTCCGCCAAGTCGAAATAACAAATACAACAAATAAAACAACTTTTATTGTCTGTGGAAACTTCGTTTGTATTTTCATTGGTCAGTTGTTGTGTTATCTCGTAGTGGCACGAGGATAAAAATACCGGTCAAGTGCGAGTCGAACTCGCGCCCAAAGGGTTCCGTGCCATTACCTATGCAAATAAATAAAATTGAAGTGTCTGTTTGTAATATTACAATAACCTCACTTTTATACCGACTTTTATCACAGTCGCCACGGTGATAAAGTCAAAGTCAAAGGGCATTTATTCAGTAATATCCGCAGGGATCATCTTGAAACGTCTTAAATCTAGGGGAATCTAAGCGCCAGTTCCTCGCGACCAAGCCTAGAAGAACCGGCAAGAAACTTACGGCTTGGTTCCTACCGTTTTTTTGTATGATCCTGTTACAAAATAATAATAAAGTAAATAATGAAGCTCCAGTGTGGTGCCAATCTATCTGAATGCAAGACAGAAAACATGCTAAGGGAATCATACCAAGAACTTAAAATACTACAGAAGTTCAAAAGGCAGCACACGCTACGCTTCAACTAATAGTAATGCTTACAATCTAATGAAATCAATTAGGAGAATAGTACTGACATTGCAAAACCATATCCTAGCTGTCGATGGGTAGAGCGATCGTAACATCTGGCCTCGCAGATTTATCATTAATGTAGCTATCTAGGGTATAGTATGCTTTCTTCATAAGATTTGTCTTAATGTAGGCTTTGAATTTCCGAATGGGAAGCTTAGTGGCATTTACTGGAAGTTTATTATAGAAACGTGCAGTGTTCCCCATAAATGACCCATTTACTTTTTGCAGTCAAAATTTCGGAATACATAATTTATTATTGTTTCTAGTGTTGATACTGTGCTCATCACTTTTTTTCTTAAAACTTTTTATATTTTTATGAGTGTACAATAGGTGAATTGGACCATAGTATTGATTTTTCTCAGGTAATTAGTATACAAAAGGTTTCATGATATTATTAACCTGAATTTAATTTTATTATATAAATGAAGAAAGGATCTCTAAAATAAAAAAACGTTAGATTCTGTTGCAATGTTCGATCAAAACCAGGCTGTCAAAGAGATGCACAATCTGCTCGTGTTTTATAAAAACAGCAATTTCGTACAGAAATGCGATACATGCAGGGAAGTTTTGGCTGTAATTTTTTTATACAACTTGCTGATAAAATATACAGCCAGTAGCTTATGGTATGCCTAGCAAAGCATTCCCATGTAGGTCACTCGTTGGCCCTAAACGACGACCCTCAACTTGAGGTATACAGGTTTTAAATTACATGCCTCTAACTTCATCAGCACCCACCCTTCTAAACTTAGCACCATTTTTTTATGATTTTTAATGATTAGTATGTAAATCAACTTTTTTATTCACAAATTCACTATTTCTTAAATTAGTAAAATATTAGCATATCATTGTCGTCACAATCTCGAAATCTATCTTCAAACTAATTGAAAAACAAAATCAAGCATCCACGTCTTTGTATTTCAGTAGTCTGATTGAAATGGTTTACCTGTAGTCTAGCCGTGATAAGTTGCATATCAACGTTATATACCTATCTTCATTTAAAAATGGATTAGTAACATAATAATATTACTTTGTTTTATTTTTGCTTTTGATATAATTGTCTTAACAAGTTCGATGTGTTGTCTTCGCTTTATCAAGTTAGATTGGCACCACACTGCTGCATTATGTATATTAAATAAATAAAAATAAATAAATAATGCCGGACGATCCACACAGCATCATCTAGCCCCAAGCTAAGCAGAGCTTGTGTTATGGGTACTAGATGACTGATATACTTAATACAATATTATATTACATACATAGATATTTTTTATTATACTTAGAAAATACCCAGAACACCCGGAATAAATATTTGCAGATCGTACAAACATTTACCCAAGGCGGGAATATTATTATTCATTTGTAAAAAGATCATACAAAAAACGGTAGGAACCAAACCGTAAGTTTTTGCCTGGCTTGGGCGCAAAAACTGCACTTAGATTCACCTAGTTTTGAGACATTTCAAGATGATTTTTGCATATATTACAGAATAAATCTCTTAGTACGAACTTTAAGATAGACTTCTAAGTAAATACTTAATACTGAATTTTTCTATGGATTCTAGTGAATGTGTAGAAAAATTCTCACGTACTCCAAGGAAATTGGATCTTCGAATGTGACGTGCTCAGTTACCCTTGTGCACAGGATCGATTTTTCAGCAAGTTTTGAGGTTCATCATCATCATTAGCATGAAGGAAATCACTGCTGAACATATTCATTATCATTTATTTATTTAAAACTCTCTCACTGGACAATGAAGTATAAAGAGTGTAGCCTACTAGTTATCCTGAACGTGAAAAAATAGGATAACGTGTTTTTATAAAATAAAACTATACCTTAGTTTTGTTGAACTTCTATTATAAGTAGGTACATGAAAATAGAATAAGTGAATATTTATACAGCCACGCACCTAATTAATGGTTATATCTAGGCGTCTTTTCAGGAAAAACCATTTTGACAAACAATAACGTCAGGCTATCGGGGGTGCGTACGTCCTACACACTACGTTTTCTAGTTCGTGACCGCTATTTAGGAACCTTTACTCGTAACCGTTTTTTAACTAAACAGGCACTGATGGAACAAGCAGAAGGCCTACCTGAGAAAAAGTGGTTAGCGCCAATAACACAGCATCGCCTCATAGAATACGATTGTCTTACGATATACTGCTCAGCATCCATCAATCTGAGGCGTACAGGTGTTAAGCCTCATACATCATTTCACCGACACCCTTCTAGTCGAAACACTGCAAGCTATTTGGTGGCAGAAATGGTGGTAGTACTTCCTCAGATGAGCTCTTTCCTAGGAGCTCTACTACTAAAATGTAATTGTACCATAGTGATTATCTGCTGGTTAGTATTGGGAACAATAAACAGAGTACGGGGCCCGACGTGACCCTCAGATGCGCGTCCCGAGGGACCTTCACGTCCGTTTACACACGTGATAAAATGCTGCTTAGATTATCGAGAATGCTTTTGTATCACTATATATCCCATCTCATTCGTCTCTCCCTCTCTATCTTTTTAACCGCCTTAAAAAAAAGAGGTTTATAATTTGGCTATGTTTTAATGCCTGTTATTTCGTACATATAAACTGATTTGGTCAATTTATCAGAGTAGTTCTCAAACCTAATTAAAATCGGTTCGGTAGTTGTCTTTTTCATTTAGGGAAATCTAGTTTTTGAACTTATACCTATTTACAATTATTGACACCCTTAATTTGAAGTTGTGGTAGACCTGCCTCATCCTTCGTTAGTTTTTACCAATCTCTTATTTTTATCAAAACGTTTTATATTATAATTACGACTTTTCTTAGACCAGGGTTTTTTGTTTGTAGAACCAGAGAGTTTTCTAGTTTTTTTATATTTGTTGTACATACATTTTTGTTGCAAAATGGGTCTTCTTGAAGGCCTATACACCCATCAGAGGAAAAGTTTAGGTTTACGATGATCTTTAAATAAAATCTTGATTATAACGGTCGTTCCAATATTTATAAATAAAGTGCTAAGCGCCATTTTAGCCCAAGAAAAACTCCAGTAAATTCGCTTATAGCGCTACTAACAGCAAACAACTCTTGGGACCTACGTGACACGAACAAATAAAAACTAGTCTTTGAACTTTGATAGCAGGAAATTGTTTTAAGCAACGTAAAGTAGAGATTTCGTTGGTGAAGTACTGTCCCAGATGTACCAACTTTAACAAGAGGAAGCAAAAGTTATTCGTCTTTAGTTTCGCCTTCGGGCGAGCGTTTGTTGGCTTACACGCTCCACTTAACATGATTTAGATGTTGTGGCGTGTTCAAAAACATTTTAAACAAGTAAAATCTGACTTTCCTACAAGGATTATGGATCATTACGAATACTGCTTAAAACTATCGAAGCCCCAAGGAATATAATAATAATAATAATAATAACTTTATTGAGGACAAGGCTTATAATTAATCCAATAAAATATAAAATAAAGTACAAAAGGATTTGTCCTGCAATCGGCGGACTTATCGCGGGTAGCGATGTCTTCCAGACAACCGTTATACTAAAATAACCTAACCTAAACTTATACTTATAAGTACCTAAGTAATGTTTGCATCGTCAATATCGTCAACTTCAAGTTTTGACTGTGTCACCAAATGGTTTATTTGAAACTGACATTTTGACACGCCCAATTTTGACAATCAAGTTTTGTATCAATCTCGTCTCACAAAGTCCACTTGATGTTGAATGACAGCCGTTACAGCTCAGTTTGTAGTAGACCTGCCTTCTGAGCTGTAGGTTGTGGGTTCGATCCCTACCTAGAACAAACATTTGTGTGATGAACGTAGATGTTTGTTCTGTTTCTGGGTGTTATATTGTATTCTATGTATGTATTTACAAAAAAAAAGTACATAAGTATTCTATCAGTCATCTGGTTGCCATAGTACAAACTATGCTTAGTTTGGGGCTAGATGATGTTGTGTAAAAATATACTAAAATATTAAAAAAAAAAATGGTTATCACAGTTACGGTAGCTCATAGAGCACGTCCACTAAGGGGGTACCTTACGGTATATTATTGCACATATTTTAAGTGATCACTTTGATTCTATGGAATAAATTACTTTGACTATTTAACAGCACCTTTCACTCTTAACAAGTGCTAAGTCTCATTATGGCAGTGATTACTGGCCAAACATACCGTTTGAACTGAAACACAATGTGGTCTTAGTGCGTAGGTCATTTTAATTTAGCTCAAGGATTTGTAGATAGCTCAAGATAGCCTCAAAAGTTCTAAATCAAAGTGCCTGTTACTTTTAGTCCATTTTATAAGGACTAATTTCGAAAATACTGAACGTTCACTCAAGTAATTCATAGTTTCTTGAAAGTTTACCCCACGTTAGTTACAGGGTTAGTACTAGAAACCCTGCCATCCGATCCTGGAAGCATGGCCGGATGCAGAGTTTGAAACCAGCCCTGCATCTATGAACTTTACTGTTTGAAACAATTATGTGCGCAACGCTAGTGCACTCAAACGGTGAAGAAAAACATCGTGAGGAAACCTGCGGCTTAGTTTGCTCTGCACGATACTATGTCTTTCCTGTGGATTAGGCCAAATAAGCTGTAAGTATAGAATAGTAGTTGAAGAAAGTGAGGGTAGGTGGAATCAGAAATAAAAAATCTTATACATCTGAAGAAAAGTGTTTTTGGACATATTCTTAGAATAATAATTTTTGCTAACAACTTAAGTCAACGTAAAATTACTAATTAGCCTACATCGTGGCTAGATTGTAATTATATTAGAGTACATTATTTACAGATTGTGTCCGCTAATATAAAAAAAATAGTTTTATGCACTGTTTTTTCATAAGACTTTTATTAAACCGTAACTTTACGGTTTAATAAAAGTAATAGGTGCTTCATTGTTTACTCATGAAGTCAGTGTGTAACTATCACTCCAGTATTTATGAAAGTACATAAACAGTGCCTTCCTACGCGTGGCTTGTTGACATTCGATTAAAGGGTCTATTGTCCATGGTCGGGGATTCACCCGCATTCATAATTCAGCCCCAATTGTGTTCCAGTGTTTTATTCAGATCGGTTACGCGGCTATATAACACAACTTAAGTAAGTTATTTCACGCCATTTCTTAAAATTGCTAGAGGCAAAGTGGATTGAATTTCAACTACAACTATAATCCACGGCATCTAATTTTTAGATCTTTTTATACCAAGTTGTACCGAATCAACAATTCAATTCAATCATTTATTTATATGGATATATTCTTACATGTCATTTTAAAATAAATTATAAGATTATAGGTACCTACCTAGTAATCAATACCTCACAATAGGTACTATATATAATTCTATGATTGGTACACGCTTACATTTGAGAAGTTTTGGAAGAGTTGGCACACTCTTTTAATGAGGGTAGTCAGAGGTAGGTCTAAATTTATATTTGGTACATCCCCGCATCTTGCGTTAGTTGGTATTCTATACGTGACAGTTTGCAATCGCATCGTCGCTACTTGAATGCAACCTTGTTTCTTCATGATGTTTTCCGTCACCATTTGAGAGCATTGGTATTGTGCACATATTTTTTATATAGAAAAATCTATTAATACATGACTGGATTACAAACTAGAATCAGTAAGCCCCGTCTTCACTTTTTTTTTAGAGTGGACTCAAATTCTGGTATAATCGCCTGGCGATTTCCAACAACACATTAACTAACACAATTTAATTAACAATTAACACTTTTTTTCCTTCTAGTTCAAACCCGCATATCACAAGCTACTGTATTTATTTTTGTAAGAAGTGTCGATTAATTTCTCCACCAGCACCCATACATTTTAAAACGAATTACAGCAATGCTTGACAAGCAAAATAGATACGGTAATAGTACTACTCCAGACGGAGTAGATGTAGATGTATCTTTTTGTATCTCTCCAAAAAGATACATAGATATACAAAAATGTATATGGTGAATTTAAATAGAGATCTCAAGACCTAATGACCAAATTCTTTTAGGTTTTACAAAATAATGTTAGCTATTTTATTTAATTTATGTAAGTACAATAAAACTAAGCTTTGGTTTTTATTGGTCTGGGTCATTGAACCCATAGCAGGCTTCAAGGGTTTTGATAGCACAATTTGGTGGTTAAGCAGAATTCGTTTATTTAACCTTTTTCTTATTTTACATGGCACCTGCAGTTTGACAGACAAATTTGCAAGTATCAAGTAGATACATAAATAGTTTTTGTCTAGCCCAGTCAGTAAAAAAAATACGGCTGTCATTGATTTTGAAAACAAAGATGTCGTTTCTCTCTTCAATAAATGATACCCCTAGATATAGGGTCACCCATGCCATTGCACCCAGTTTGGGTCTGTTCGGGCCTCTTTGGACTAAGCTATTTGGTGGATTGAGATACGAAAATGGCATAACAAACAATCGTACTCACGGTTTTCCCTCAGAACCCTAAACCTAGACGTATAATAAAGCACATAGCTACACGATTTTCGTTCATGTGTGGTTTAAGTAAAAATTCACATGAGCCGACCGGCAATCGCGTTTCAATATCGGTCCATAGAGCAAGTTAAGCCGGTTAGACATGACATATACTAGCATTATGACTATTTGCAAACTATTATTATTTGATCACTGGACCAGCTTTCAGAATCAACAAAATAAAATGGCAACGGGCTGGCCATAAAGCTTGTAGAACCCACTACCGTTGTTGTATATATATAAAGAATATCTCTCTGTGGTCGGTACTTCATGGCTGAAGATCGTGATCACTGGATGTCTTCGTAATGGAGTGGACGGCTTGTCTCCAGCGCGTTCTGTTAGTCGCCAATTTGACAACTTCGTAAAACT
Organism: Electrophaes corylata; assembly: GCA_947095575.1. Taxonomy (NCBI): domain Eukaryota; kingdom Metazoa; phylum Arthropoda; class Insecta; order Lepidoptera; family Geometridae; genus Electrophaes; species Electrophaes corylata. The sequence goes on from OX352704.1 coordinate 790,797, forward strand.
ATAAAGAAAAAATAAAAAATAAAAAAAAAAAGAAAAAAAAAATAAAAAAATAGAACAAAAGAAAAAAAGAATCGTATAAAGAATATAGAACGATCACAAACAGGAAGATATTGTCGTTGCCGCCGTCTGTTTTTCCGGTCACGTATAATTTAGACAAGAGAAGAGTGAATAGGTTTTTTCTAGGTAAGCGTGCTGCACCGTCAACCACATCATCACTATCAGGTGTATTATCATATATCAGGTGAGATTGCGGTCAAACGTTGACCTATAAACCATCATTGCCAGCTTCTATTTTTCCTGACCACTATAATTTGGATCTCTTTAAGGTATAAGTGAATATGTGTCTTCCAGACCGTCCTGCTTCATCTTCACTTACCATCAGGTGAGATTGAAGCCAAAGGATAGTCTATTAATGTTAAAAAAAAGAAACCGTAAAAGAAAAATAGACAAAACGCAAGACGCCCTCCCACCCGATGGTCCGACGAGTACTGTTAGTAGACAGTGGATGAACAAGGCTCAAAAACTTCTTTAGACTGATAATGATGACAATGATGAATATTTGAATATCCGTTTTTAGTCATTACTAGCGGCCGCCCGCAGCTTCACCCGCGTGGCAGTTTTTTCCCGTTCCCGTTATTTTTTCGGGATAAAAAGTATCCTATGTCCTTTTCCTGGCTCTAAACTACCTCCCTGCCAATTTTCAGCTAAATCGGTTCAGCCGTTCTTGAGTTATAAGTGAAGTAATTAACACGACTTTCTTTTATATATATAGATTATTGCAAGCCAAAATGGCTAAGTCCCGACAAAATGGTCATTGAATACCTAGAATTGTTGGTTTAGTTATGTTGCTGTCTTTACCATAGCATTGCTGAACCGGAAAACAAAGAGTAGGAAGCCCTCTCACCTGATGAAATTGGTGTGGTATTTTATAATAATATTTGTGGTAAATAAAACACACATTGGTGTATTGAGCATTAAAATATTGTTCTATTGGAGCTATCGCTGTTACCACACCAATTCCGGAATTGCAATATTCGTTTTGATTGATTGATAACCCCATATGGAATAACGGGCCATCCATCGTGACCAAGTGTTTTATTTCCAAACCTATTGGCTAGAACGGTTTCATCATCATCATTTTATTTCTAAGTACTACCTTAAAATTGTGTCAAGATGTTTATGTTACTTGGTACCTAAGTAATAAAATTGGAGAGTATACAAAGTTATTTATTCTCTCAAAAGATATTTATTCTGTGATATCTAAAGATGATATTGCGTAGTAGTAAGGCTCTTTGTGATGAGCCCGTCCAGGGAAGTACTACCACCATACTCATTTCTTCCCCAAAGCATTGTTGCTGTTCTGATTTGAAGGGTATGAGTACTTGTGAAATTGCAGGTACATGAGGCTTAATAGCTGTATGCCTCAGGCTGACAACGCAGAACAGTGCATTGTAAAGCAGAGCAGTTCTTTGTTATAGGTGATGGTAACCACTTATTATCAGGTGAGTCAGGGACAGCAACCTTACAACAAACACTACCAACCGCAGTTTGTTGCTACGCTGTAGTGATAAAGCTACGGCGTAGATGGTTTTGCTACGGCGTAGCAGAACAGCTAAGAAAAACAAACTACGTAGTAGATTAAGTCAGGGTTCCTTTTAGCTAACTGTTATTTTGAGTAAAGCAGTTACTGACCAAGACAACAACATCAATTTTGGTGTACGTCCGAACTCAAACCCAAGAATTTAGGATCAGAAAACAGGGTTATTTCCACTAGAACACTAGTAGTAGTAAAGCTCTTTGTGAAGGGTTCGTTCGGGGAAGTACTACCACCATGTCTATTTATGTCGCCAAGCAGCGCAGCGTGTTCCGGTTTGAAAGCACTTGAGGCTTAACACGTATATGTTTCAGGTTGATGGACACTGAGCAGTGTGTCGTAGGGCACGTTCGTAACGAGCGTAGCCTACGATGCAATACTTTGTTATAGGCGATGATAACCACAATTAACCAACATTAAGTGGGCCACCTGTTTGTTACATCAGCAAGCTGATAAAAAAAAATAGAACACTGGTGCCCAGACCGGAGTTGTTTGTTCTAGAGATGTACTTGTAATGGAATCGGTAATGTGCACAGAATAAATATTTCTTAGTACATTACCCAACTATACAATCAAGGAAAAAGGCCATCTGTCTCCAACATACCTATAAACAGTATTTTTGTCCGAAAGCTTGGTAGCCTTACAAAAATATGCGCTTGTATGCTTCTTGCCTCAATTCAAAGTCCAATCAATTAAATCTACGATGTATCCAATTGATTGTAAATAAAAAATAAAAAGAGATACAACGATTAAGCTTGGGCTAACTTTAGATCGGAATTTTAATTAATTAAATTGGACAAGTAATTATGTTTGTCTCTCACAGGGTTCCTGTGGCTTTGGTTTGGACATGGCCATTATTATCATCATGTTTGACATGATATGACAGACAACTATTTTGTCTCATATTTTGGCAATCAATTGAGAGAGCGAAGCGGGTAAGTACCTCAGTAGTACCAGTAAGTGATAGATTTTGCTTTGTATATGCTGTGTTATTTATGTTTTTTCGTGCAAACTTTTGAACATTTCTTTTGTTGTTTTTTATATAAAAGTTAAGCCTCATGTGCTGTTATTTCACCGGCACTTACGCCTTCTAATACAGCAAATTGTTTGGCAGAAATAAGCATAGTGCTTCCTCAAACGAGCTCCACACTGCGAACTAACTACTACACACTACTACTACAAAATATTCTGCAATGGTTTTCTACATGTGGGTGATGATTCTGGTGTTTAATTGTTCCGAAAACAGCAATGAGCATAACGGTATCATCAATCGAGCCGGGGCGAACAGCGCCGCTTGCAATTTGTCATCGGCGCGCGATGACAGACCGACGGACGAATTTCATGATTTATTATTGCATGTGACGTATTGCACCGGCTTATGAAAGATGAGGTTCCATCTCTCGTGATGGGGTTTAGGTTTATTTAGACAAATGACTTCCAGTCTTTAGCGCTGTGACATTTTGCCGACGCAAGTGCATCGTTTACGAAACGCGTTCTCAACGCATACTTCTGCGCTAAGGAATAGTTATAGAAAAGTATATACCACACAAAAAAACAATACAGACCACACACACACACAGTACACACGCACAGTAGATCTTAAATAAAAAATAAAGTAGTGAAAATAGCATCCAATCAGCATTTACCTAGGAGCGCGATGGCTCATATGACGCTGGTTCAAAACGTTAACAGAACAATCTTGATGGTCAAGAAAAGGATTGATGGTAAATAGTCAAAGATCAGGAAAAGTGGAAGATTTTGAGACTTTTGCCTAGCAGTGAAACACAATAGATATACCTACTTAAAAAAACACATGTACGACTGAATTTGAACCTGTGACCTTAGGATGGAAAGGGGATTTTTATATGACTTATTGATGGAACCTGCAGATGGCTCACCTGATGTTAAGTGGTAACTATGAGCTTGCAAAGCATTGCCTTGTGGAACACGCAGGTCAGGTAACACACAACCCTACGTCCGTTTATTTGAGCTGTATTTAACACAGAATAAAAAAAATCCTAGATCTCGGATATGACTGCATTTTTTGGCGTTTGATGTTGAATTTATCACTTATGCATTTTTAGCGTTTGTTTATAAATTTTCTCTGCAGTGCGTTGTATTTCAAGAGCTATCACAGAGCAATGAGGCATGTCTGCTAAGAGTTTTCATTTTCATAGAGTTGGCAAAACATTAAAAGCATTTGCAATGTTATGCAACGTACAACGTTATTGGTCAACTGACCACTAACACTGCAAGGGAAAAAGTCAATGTTTTTTATATTTATTTTGCGTCAACTCCACTATGTTGACTTTGGCGTTTTATTTTGATTAGAAGGTTAATTAGAAAGTTTTTCAATCGTGCCTCACGTGTGGGGTTTCGCATGAAGTAGGCTTGCCCAGTACCTATAATATTATTTTATTTATTATTATAAAAATACAGTAGGAAATAGGCTGTAAAGTTAGTGGTTAAATATTAAAAGATAAAGATCTCTGGCCTATGTTAGAAGGTAAACACTGTCTACAACATTTGTTCATCTGTTCATCTAAGACATTTTTCGTCTCCAGTTTTCTCATATTTTATTCACAAGCTTTCTCTCGTGGGAGGTAATGGTTTTTGATAGCATTTTCATGTATTTTTATTTGGCTTATGTATTTATTACTTCAAATACTACTTATTTATTTAAACGGTCAATCTTTTGATCCTAATATTGCTAGAGTTATTTAAAAAATCTTTAACAGAAAAAATTGGTGTAAGGAGTGCTTGTGAAATGGCTTATTTTCTCATTAAGTTATTTGCTGGACAAAGGCTTCTTCTCCCATACATTTCTAGGAATAATGAGGTTGAATCTTCTGCGTCCACCGACTACTTTCACTTTGTCATCTGGCTTGTGGACACAATTCAAGAACCTTTATTAATTAGTTTTCTTGGTCTTTCTTTTTTAGCCATTTGACCACGTTACGCAACAGTTTGTATGGTTGCAATTTCAGTGGTTGAACGCTTGATCCTGTATCACAGCATTTTTGATGAGAATGTGCTCCAGTAGTGCTAAGATGAGCAACGCGAGATATGTCGCGAATGACAAGAGATACTTTGTCTATGTAGCTTAATTTGTCGTTTACTCTAACATGTGCACCACGACAGAGAAGTTTGTCTTCGTAGACATAGATACGCTAGTGTAGAGAAACCAATATTGCCATAAAACGGTTCCCTATTAATTTAAATATAGCAACACCGGTTTCGTTCATTTAACTTTGAGTGATGGCTCTGGAACGCGTCCTTAAATAATATATTTTATTGACATTGACAATTTGCAAAAAACGTCACTGATAACTTTTTCATCGTTTTTTTATTCGTTTTCTGTCATCTTTGGAAGCAACATTGTATTTTCATTTTAATTGTTTTTCTAGTGTTATTTTTAAGTTCTGATGGGTAATTTTGGTGGTATTTTAACCATGATTACTTGAGGTGAGGTTTACATGAGGCATCCTGATTTGAACGTAAATGTTTCTTTCTTTGCTTTGGTTTTGAAGAAAAATGCCATCTATTTCTTCAAAACCGATGACGGCTGACTTTACTTTTTTTTACCGACTCGACTTGACTAAAAATAATTTCTTCAACCCACTTGACATTGGCAAAATTGTCCGCAAGTCGGACAGATAGACAGCCAGATTCAACGTCTGGCAGACTAAAAGGATTGTCTGCAATCCTTTTCTCTGACAATTTTCCGCAGAATTTCTCGGTTTTTGCGTTGTGCGTAAATATGGTATAAGTAATTATAATAGGGTACTGCCATTGTTTTAGTTTTCGGTTTAGGTTAGGTCGGATAACAAAGTATTCTGTGAGTCGGATCACTAACAATTTTGTCTATCTCGTAACTATCTCGTCCTCAAAAAGTACGACGAGAAAATAGTCGCGCCGAAATGTCAAAACTCGTTTAAAAAAGGGTGCACATGTTAGAGTTTGAAGACAAAAAATCTACAGATAAGCAAAACTGAGCGTTATTTCTTCATTTGACAGGTCTTGACGAGTTTTCGGCGCTGCCATGTTAGTACAGGTAGACGAAAAGAGATAACTTTATTTTTCACGAGAAAACGAGTAGACAAAATTTTGTCGTGGTGCACATCTTAGCTCTGCAGGATGCACAGCCCTGCGTTTTACAAGTGATAAGTCTCATGTACTTGTAGTTTCACCAGCACTCGCACCCTTCAAACCAAAACACAGTAACGCTACTTGGCGGTAGAAATAGGCGTAGTGATAGTATTTTATTATCTGTATGAACTCGTGTTGAAAATTAAATCTCTAATTGGACTGTTATGCATAAATAACTACGTTTATGGGAAAATAAAAAATGTTTTGCATAAAATATCAAGAAAATTGCTTTAAGTACTAGTTTTGAACAAATTGCTCTATAATTCTCCGCCTGATTATCCTATAGGCGAGTATTGCATCAATATCAGTTCACACTTCGTCGTACACAGTCTATTATGGAGCTCGAAACAGACCCGGATGTAGAAAAAAAAGAAAGAAAGTTTCAAGATTTTAACAACACGTTTCCATTATGTTCTATTTCTCTCGTGTTTGGTTTCGTTTACCCAAACAGAACCAACGCGCTTAAAAGATGTTTCCTTATATCGTTCATAATATTTTTAAATGGTGGACAACTCTTCTTCTTCTTAACGTACACGTTCAAGTGCTTATATACATTGGACATCTACAACTTCTCGAGAAACATGACACTGGGTGTTGTCTTAGTTTTGTTTTTTTTCAAAACGTATTATGTGATTTACGCCACACAAAAGTTTGCACCGTTTCTGCATTGGATGTCCCGAGATCTTCTGAAAGGCAACGACTTGACAGAAGACTATCAGGAAATTTACGAAGAGCACATCAAACAATGTAAGGTTGCGGAGAACTCTTGGTTATGGATTCCTACGTGTTTGAGCGCTCTGTTTCCTGTCTACGCTGGAGTTTGCATGACAATCGAAAGCTTACAGAGAGATGACTACACAAGGCTGATGGTTCATGATATGGAAATGATATTCTTTGAAGACGTTCAGAGTGACTGGCCGTTTTTCCACTGCTACTTTGCTTACAATTGCTGTCAGTGCGTGGTACTTGTGCCGAATTACTGCGGTTTCGATGGCTCATTTTGTATTGCTACCACGCATTTGCGAATGAAGTTGAAATTGATGACGCATAAGCTTGAGAGAGCATATCAAGATGCCAGAAGTCCAGCCGAGCTGAAAGCACTGGTAGTTGAAGTAATAAAGGATCACCAGGATGCCTTGGAGTTTTATTTTCAATTGCAGGATGTGTATGGACCGTGGTTGTTTGCCGTGTTCATGTTGACGTCTTTCATGATATCATTCAACTTGTATTCGATTTATCTTTTGCAGCGGTTGGAGCCAAAGTTCACGATGTTTGGACTTTTTGGAGTGCTTCATATTTACTGGCCCTGTAACTACGCCAGCATCTTAGCAGAGGTAAAGTTTTTATATATCTTTTTCAAATATTTTTTGAACTATCTACACTAATATTATAAGGAGGAGAGACTTGATTGTTTGTTTATCTGTTTGTTTGTATTGAATAGGCTCCAAAACTACTGGACCAATTTGAAAAATTCTTTCACCGTTGTAAAGCTACGTTATCCCCGGGTGATATAGGCTATATTGTATTTTTTTAAAAATTAGAGATTCTTACTAAAACCCGTGCGAACCCGGGACGAGCCGCTAGTTTTATATAAACAGGCTGATGATTCCGAATAATTTCTTGTTTTTCTACCAATAGGTTGGTGATGGAATAAGTTCCGAAATCTATAACGTTCCATGGGAAACTAGCAAAAACCCAGAAGTGACCAGAATGCTTGTCTTCATGATCGCCCGCGCCCAGAAGACACTCATCATCACTGGATGGATCGTCACCTTCAATATGGATCTGTTCAAGTCAATTCTACAAACATCATATTCGTTCTTTACACTTATTACAGCTTAATTTTTTTTTATACTAACTTAAGGACCAGCGCATAATGGCGCCACTCGGAGCAGTGTATTTAAGATTTATCTATGTATAACTTATATTTTCCATCTTTTTTTTTAAATTTAGTAGCTCAACTTTTGGCGATGTTGATACACTTATCTCTATTTAGCTCTTTCTAAAACAGATACTTTAATCTTCTCAACAAGTATACATATAACACTTTCTTAAAAGAAGAAAAACTACATTGATAAATAGTTAAAAGTACTTTGCCGCGGCATGCTCCAGTGTGCGTTGGTGCTTTTACGTATATTACACATACCTATTAATATATGTTTTTTAATCACGTATGCACTAATAAATCCATTAAAAGTGTATCAAAAACGTTTATATCTAGGTTGGCTACTTTACTTTTACCTACTGAGCGTTTAGTCTGCTATATTTTAGTTGCAGAAAGTAATAAAATAAAAAATAATAAGGTAAATTTAGTAGTTAGGTTTCATAATGAGTGCTTTCCTGTTTAACCCAAATGTTTCTACCCAATATTGTTTTTATCCGTTCAACCTAGTTCTACTCAATCCAAAAATCAAAGTCACAGTGTATTTTAAACAGCGAGTCTACTCATAAAAATGGTAAACGAAGTTTCGTACTGTCGTTTTGTAATATACTACGGGGCTACTCGGTAGCCATTGTCGACAGTCAAGTTGTCAATGCCTGAAATACCACGTAGTGTACCTCAAAACGACAATACGTTTTTTTTTATCGTTTCTAAGAGTAGACCTGCTGTAGAGACACCGTAATTTTTATAAAAAAATGAAACTTGATCAAATTATTAATATTATTATTTAGAGGTGCTGGCTTAAAACAAACCCTCTCCGCATCACCTCCCTTGGATTTCGTAAAATATGACTAAGAGAAAGAATCAGAAAAGTATGTTTAACCTTTTTTTCTAATGCTAGGAGTTCTGTGAGAACAGTAGACCTCGCACGTAGGTAGACTGACAAACGAACAAAAGCATTTTTTTTTTATAATAATAATTTATTTTTATCTGAAAATATGATAAAATATGAAATTTATTGGCCAATCTCAAAACTGAGGCGCTTCTCTCGCTTCGCTTGCTCGTTAGTAAACTATGGTATAATGTTTCTGTACTCGAATGAAAAATTAATTGTCTAAATTTTTTTTACTAAAGTAACATCTATCAATTTTGACTTAAATTTTAATTTAGTGTTTTGTACCTGTTTATAACGAAGACAGTTCATTATTCCCATATCACGGTTCTATGTAGTATAAATTACTGTCTTATATTTTTATTTATAGGTATAATTATAAGTTTTATACCCAATAACCAATCTACACACAAACTAAAACAACTGAAATAAGCTTTAAAACCGCAAGCGTTTCAAAATGCTGAAATTTTTCTAGAACCCCAGAAAAGCTCCAAAACGTATCTTTAGTTTCAAATTTCCCTACATATTAAACTTGGTAAGCTTAGTTCGTTGTTCACCAGCAGTTTTTTTATGCTAATGCCGATGGAACAAGCATATGGCCCACCTGAAAGTGGTTGCCTTGTAGGTCACGCACGTTAGGTACGTACCCTACGATGCACTACCCTGCGTCCACTAACCTGAAGCATACTGGTGGCAAGCCTCATGTGCCTGTAATTTCATGAAAATAAAAGGGCATTACCATGATCTAAACATCTAAACATCCATGTAAGTACAATCAACCCCAATCGGTACATGTTAGTAAACACAGAACAAGTTAAAAGGAAACGTCAAGCAAGCCGCATTAACGCGCGAAAGTGAAGCGACATCACTCACTTCACACTTCCATTCATTAAACCAACTCAAAGTGAGTTCGTTTGAGCCGACATGTGGCCTCAACTTTCTTTAAACGCTTCTCAACAATTTAACTTCCTTCCTTCCAACACTCTTATAACAAAGCAGGAGAGTTCAAAATGATGAGTTGTAAAGTTGTTGTGAATTCTTCTGATGGTTGCATAGCGCAGGCGCAGTGGTCATTGCAGCTTCGGATGTTGAAAAGTCTGGCACGGTTGCCGGCAACTGTTGGCAGCGTGACATTGACAGTCGATAGCCGACCTCAGCGCGGAGAGGACCTCTCGTTTTCCACTCCTGCCGCCTGCGAGATCGCGTAATTTCGAGTGTAAATTTAGGAAAAATACAGTGTATTTTTAGCTGTTTTAGACGTGCTGTGTTTCCTGATTAGAGAATTTTCTTGGTGAGTTTGAGTTTTATTCAGGAAAATATGAAATGTTATTTTTCCACTACCTTTCCGTTCTCGAAGTAATATTTATATTTGGGTAATATTGGTATGGTAAAATACTCTGATCTTTTGGTGATGCGGCAGAAATATCTACTTTACAGTTCATTTTACATTTCGCTCTTCACTTACTTACTATGTCTAACTACAATTAAATAACTGTTTATAACTAATTGAGATTGATGATTTAATTTTCATTTCGATAGATTATTTGTCTTATTTATAGAAACCTTTGTAAAACGAGTTTGGTAAGATTTCATAAAAAATCTATCATTTTATTTTGACCGAAATATGATTATATTAGGTTTTATAACACAAAGTTACTAAAAGGTTTTGAGATGAATATAATTTGATTTACCTAATTAAACCAGAGTTATCAATCTTATTGGCATAGCTTAAACAGTATGGATTTGTAACTACATAAACTGAGCCGCAGTAAGTTTGTTCCATACAGAAATATAAAAAAATAAATTAATATTTGTGAATTACAACATCATCTAGCCCTAAACTAAGCATAGCTTGTACTATAGGAACCAAATGACTGATAGAGTACTTATATACTTTTTTTGTAAATACATACTTTGAATACAATATAACACCCAGACATAGAACAAACATCTATGTCATAACAAAAAAGTTTGTCCTCGGTGGGGATCGAACCCACAACCTACAGTGCAAAAGGCAGGGCTACTACGAACTGAACTGTGATGGCTGTCAATTAGTTACTAAATCAGGCTTTGTTTGTAATAAATAAGTTTTATTATAAAACACAATAAAACATTGAGCGTAGTATATTTTAAATGTGGCAAAGCCAGCGGATGTCTAACCTGATGCTGAGTGGTTACCTCTACCTAAATCAAAAAAATTAGGGACCTCACAAAGCAAGTGAGATCGAAGTTTTCAAGACCGTTTTCATTTATTTTTTATATACGTTTGTTACTTTAAAAAGGGTGAAAAAACTTAGTTTTATCACTCCATTAAAAGTCAATCAGTGAAAAAAAACCCCTTGAGAAAATCAGTTAGTATTTTAGCAGCGACAATGAGCTTGCAATCTGTCGCGTAATAATAATAATAATATTCTACATAGAAAATACCCAGAACACCTGGAATAAATATTTGCAGATCGTACAAACATTTATCCCAAGGCGGGAATCGAACCCGCAACCTCCTGCGTCGCAGGCGGACACTCGCCCGCCGCGCCACATCGGTCGTAATGAATACTTACTACTGTAAAATGTGGGTTGTGTTCTTAACGTAGTATTTAAGCTTACCTCTGAAGAAAAGAGGGGTACCCATCCTTAAATAATCTTGAGTTGATGCTACTGGGTAGGCTCTTGAGATTTGAAGGGATATCTACCGTGCTGGATTACAGTCATGAAGCTGTTTCTGTTTTTGCTTCCATTAAAGCAAATAAGTCAGCATTATTCAAAACAATTTTTGTTTAACGACCACTTTGAAATTCATTGAATCCGTCCATTGTCGATGAGCGCAAGTTTGGAGACACTTGAAAGTTTTCTAATTAAGCAAATTAGACTTGTTGATTTTGTTTTTGCCTTTTCAACAAAATAAGGAAGCTGTGAGGGCTCTCAGCTGCTAATGCCTGCAGCTTCTATGTAAAAGTTTCCACTTTGCCACTTCAAGTAACTAAATTACAGATTTCGAAAAAGAAAAGAATTAGTTTCACGATTGTAATCCCCAATCACAGTAGATATCCATTAAAATCTCTTAGTACCAAGTATCTATTCGAGATTCTTTGAGGATGTTTAGTGCGGGTAGTCAGAGGTACGTCTAGATATTAGATTTGGACATACTCACATTTTGCTTTAGTTGGTATTCCATGCGTGGCAGGTTGCAAGCCCAACGCCGCTGCTAGAATACTAACTGGTTTTTTTATGATGTTTTCCTTCAATGTTTGACAATGTAGACGACCGATGTGGCGCGGCGGGCGAATGTCCGCCTGCGACGCAGAGGTTGCGGGTTCGATTCCCGCCTTGGGATAAATGTTTGTACGATCTGCAAATATTTATTCCGGGTGTTCTGGGTATTTTCTATGTATAATAAAAAATATCTATGTATGTAATATAATATTATATTAAGTATATCAGTCATCTAGTACCCATAACACAAGCTCTGCTTAGCTTGGGGCTAGATGATGCTGTGTGGATCGTCCGGCATTATTTATTTATTTATTTATTTATTATTTGAGAGTACACTGTAACTTAAAAACACTGAAGCTTTGTAATCCACATAAGATCATCTAGCCCCAAGCTAAGCAGAGCTTGTGTTATTGGCACTAGATGAGTGATATACTTAATACAATACAATATTATACAGATATTCTTTATTATACATAGAAAATACCCAAAACACCCGGAATTAATATTTGCAGATCGTACAAACATTTATCCCAAGGCGGGAATCGAACCCACAACCTCCTGAGTCGCAGGCGGACATTCGCCCGCCGCGCCACGTCGGTCATCAGTAAAAACCAAACGTTCTAGTCGGTTTTTTTAAGGTCGCGTACATCTGGTGCCTAAATTCCCTTATTTAGCATAACTCAAGGTTATCATAAGGTTTATATAAATTTTAATGTTCAGTTTCAATGAATGACAGTTGATCCGGAACACAAAAAATCTCTAAAATAAATCTCGCTACGAATATTTTGATGGAGCAGAAAACAAACTAGTTTTATGTGGCTTTTAAATCAATGGAGCACTGAAATTTTTGTGAAATATTTTTGGTTTCAGCGGGGCTCACAAATTTTATTTTCAAGTGTGGTTTTGAGTTTTTTTATAGAAAAACAGGAGTTTTATAAAGATAAAATACAAGGCACTTAAAAGTATTAACACTTGCATAGGTATATTTGGTATCCCTTTTGTTTATACTATGCATAGTGTAAAACAAAATCTCTTTACGCGTCTATCTGCCAACCTAATCTAGACATTATACTGAATAGATTAGACTTCAGCTTTCACAGATATATAGGTTTAGGCATGTTGTCGACCCCGATTCTAGTATTTACTAAGCCATGACGCGTGAGGCTTTGAAGTGGCCCAGAAAACTTCATTATCTAAATTGTCTATCTCGTAGTAAGTTTACTAACCTATAAAAGGTTTTAGATATGTCTTTGAATATTAATACTAGGCACTACATACAATCAGACGTACTTAAGAATTCGAAATACTTACTCAGAAAATGTCTTTTAATCCATTATAGTTTTGATCAATATTTTGGATACAAACGGGATAACAACCCTAAAAAAAATTTAGCGAAATATAATGTTAAAACTATTTTTTTTTATACAATTTGCTGATGGAACAAGCAGATGGCCCACCTGATGTTAAGTGGTTACCATCACCTATAACAAAGCATTGCCTCGTAGCTCACGCGCGTTAGGAATGTCACCTACAATGCATTACTCAGCGTCCAGCGCGTTAAGCCTCATGTGCCTGTAATTACACCGGCACTACACCCTTCAAACCGGAACACAGCAAGCTGCTTGGCAGCAGAAATAGGCATGGTGGTAGTACTGCCCCGGACGAGCCCTTCACAAAAAGCTCTACTACTACTAAAACTAGCAAAGTAGTTGGTGTACCCTAATATTTGTCACTGACAATACATCAATAGCGAAGACTCAGACTTATTGTAGATTATATCTATGCTGTAACAAACAATAACTTACATTAGCCTAACAATGGCGGCCGACCTTTCTCATAATACTTATCTACGTAAACACTTAGGGTGTTCATTTTGTTGCTGAAATCGAAGGTATGAATAATTTTTTCGTTGCCTATCGAATGTAAATTTTCTGATAAATCCTGTTATCTTCAGTAAATTATAAAAAGGAAAGATTTTTTGTTTGCAATAGCAATTATTTAGTATGGTTTATTGATAGTTGGTTCTATGTTACGTATATCAGAAAAATGTAAACATGGCTTTATGATAATGTACATAAATGAAACATTTTTTTCTCTAAAATAAAACATTTATAGAATGTAAAATTATTAATGACTTACATAGGCTTAGTTAACAATACCGGCGATTTTACAACAAGGTAATAATTAAATAAACATTGAATAAACAACACACTAACAAACAAAAATTATATATAGAAAATACCCAGAACGACCGGAATAAGTATTTGCAGATCATGCAAACATTTATCTCAAAGCGGGGAACCCGCAACCTCCTGTGTCACAGTCGGATATTCGCCTGCTGCGCCACATCGGTCGTCGATTCTCCTAAATGCTCTCCAAATATGTAGTTATCGTTGTGCAAGCGGGCCTTAGTAACGGTTTCCAGATTTGTACTAAGAAACATCTTTGTATACTATTTGGAGAACCCGTAAATTCAGTTAGGAAGCTAATTTTTGTACACATTGTTCGGGTCGCTTCGGACCTGACGGAACAAAGCAAAAGCCTGTCTTTCAGGACTGAGCTCACTTCACTGAGTCACAAGTAAACGAACTATCGAACTTACGTTTACCCCTTAGGACTTATAGCTCAGAAGCTATAAGTCCTGTTATTATTTTTCCACTAGCTCTACAAATGAAATGGTCTCACTAGTCTTGATGTCAAACACAAATGGGAAGCGAAAATGTCAGAGTATATTATAGTTTTATATGTGACTGTATTGTCTCACCACCGTACCGACCTCGGAACGAATTTCAATTGTAATCAAATATGCCGAGGGTTGCCACGTCTGAGTAAACAAGATAAAGGGCCCGATGTGTACGCTCGTAAACGTGTAATTCTAAGCTGACAGCCCTACGGTGTGCAAATGATGAGTGAAAATTGTGAAGAACTTACACACTTGCAATTTTAAGGCTACGGTTTGTACAGCCGTAACAGGTTCTTTATTTTTATTGAGGCAGTAGATACTTTTGAAGATATAACATTTTTGGTTTTATTATGAAAAGAAAGAATATAAAAGAAATAGCGTCACGAATTTAATTCCTAGGCATGGTAGATATCTCCTCAGACTTTTTTGTACCGAGTAGCTACTTAAGATTCTTTGGGTATGTCTATTGGGTGTAGTCAGAGGTACGTCCAAATATAACATTTAGCACATACATTTTATAGTACTTATTTATAGTACTATTTCATTTTTTTTTTTAATGTCACATACCAAATGTGACATTAAAAAAAAAAATGAAACAGTTGAGCTATCTACAGACCGTTGCAAACAATCTAAAGATAGCTCAACTATCATTAAATTTAGATCGTTTGTAACGGTAGCTCAACTGACCCAAAGATTAATAAGACGGAGATATTCAGTAGCTCTTTTTTTACCCTTTTATAAAGTACAAACACGCCAAAAATAATCTATAAAGTCGTTAAACCTGTACACCAAGATTCTTCCAGAGACCAACCCACGTATTTCTATGGAGCTGACAAATTTGGATGAGCCTGTCTGAAATGTCAGGTTCCAGAAATTCTATTTGGAGATTAACACAATGGAATCATGAATTTGATGATATTTTGTTACAAGCCTATTTCTGCCACCAAGCAGCTTGCTGAGTTCCGGTTTGAAGGGTGTGGGTGCCGGAGAAATTACAGGCACATGAGGCTTAACACCTTTATGCCTCAGATTGATGGAAGCAGAGCAGTGTATTGTAGGTTACGTTCCTAACGAACGTGACTAACAAGGCAGTGCTTTGTTATAGGCGATGGTAACCACTCAACATCAGGTGGGCCATATGCTTGTTCCATTAGTAAATTGTAATAAAAACACAAGAATGGGCCTCACATCGATTGAAAAATAAAGCATGTAGAGAACTTGTAGGCACTTCGCTTGCTCGATTAATGATATTTTTGTTATTATAATTGATAATCGCGATTGTATAATCGCGTCGAATGAAACCGTTCACATAATTGTGATCAAACTTCACTTGGTAAGTTCGTTTAATCATTAAAAATACGCGCCACCGACAAAATTAATATAAACCTTATGCCAATAAGACACGAATAAAGTAGCCAGGCGGTATCTTCCGCAAGCGCGTTCAAAAAAATGATCTCAGCTCATTTATATTTTTTTAACAAAAGACGACTATCACACCTTTTAAAAAAAACAATTCATCGTGATAAGTTAATACCGTGTAAATTAGCTTTTATACCGTAATATTTCGTCGGCAAAGTGACTGAGCAATCTCAGCGTCCATTACGACTGACGAGCGTTCCGAGCAAATTACTGCTTACTGCTGAACGTGTGGCGTCAGCCTAAAAGCTTTAGTTCATTGTTTCTGGGGTATCATAGCTACGGCTCTTAAAGAATGCGCTACTCAAGTCGCTAGCTCTTAAAAACTAAGTTAGCGACGATAAAGTGTTTATTATACCACTTGCTAATGAAACAAAGTCCAAAAGCATTAATTTATTCAGTAATATCCACAGGGATCATCTTGAAACGTCTTAAATCTAGGTGAATCTAAGCGCCAGTTCCTCGCGACCAAAAAAAGAAGAACCAGCAAGAAACTTACGGCTTCGTTCCTACCGTTTATATGATCCTGCATGAAAAAACAATAATAATGAAGCTCCAGTGTGGTACCAATCTAACTGAATGCAAGACAGGTAACATGTTAAGGTTTAGAACCTGATATGCAGAGGTAAAAAGGCAGCACGCGCTACGCTTCAACTAATAGTAATGCTTACAATCTAATGAATTCAAGTAAGAGAATAGTACAGACATTGCATCTGGCCACGCAGATTTATCATTAATGTAGCTATCTAAGGTATAGTATACCTTTTTTGATACTCTCTTTCTTTTTGTCTTTGAATTTCCGATATTTTTTATTATACATAGAAAATACCCAGAACCCACGGAATAAATATTTGCAGATCGTACAAACATTTATCCCAAGGCGGATATCAAACCCGCAACCTCCTGCATCGCAGGCGGACATTCTCCTGCCGCGCCACATCGGTCGTCACAGGACACATGCTTCATATGACTGTAACTTGACCAGCCACACCCTTCGCCGGATCAAAGCAACGTTACTGAGCGTAAAAATAAGTATAGTGATAGTACCTACTTACCCGGATGAGCTCTATACAAAGAACTACTTCTACTTACACGTGTATGTAAACGTGTGTGAGTTACACATACATAGCACCTTTGTGTCAATAATAACGTACGTATAATTGTAACCCACAAAATGTACTTATCATTTGACGGGCTTCAGAAATATCTCTGTCTTCTGAGCCGTAGGTTCTGGGTTCGATTCACAGAAATAAGTACGATGGTAGTACTTACATGGACGAGTCTTTTACTAACAGCTTTACTACTGCTAAAAGTACTCAGTAGCAGATTTTCTAGTTATTTTTATTTAAAGACCAAATTACTGAACTTATTTTGATGAAATCTATATGGGACCCCCTCTATGGCAACACACAAAAAAAAAAGACATACCTAGTCAAATATAGAAGCTTCTCTTTTTTTGAATTCAGTTAGTTTTTGACTATTTTGTTACAGACCATACCATTTTTTTCTTGATTTTTAGCTTCATCGTAAACTGGAATTGGAGTTTTAATGTTATAGATGACTTCTTTTGTAATATTATTTGATGTTTATTCTGTGATCCATTATTTTTATGGCGGTCGAATAAATTTGGTGAAGTTTACTTACCGTTTCAGTTTAGTGGCTATAACATCAGAGGAAATTATAAAGACAACTTAGGATATACAAATAAAGTAATTTGTTAGGTAAGTTTGTAAAAGCGTGATGTTTTTTTAGAAACAGATTATTCAACATTAGTTTTTATCTCCGTTGGTCTAGTGAAAGTGAGCTTCTGGTCCTTAGGTTGCGGGTTTAAATCCGGTCACGCACCTATATTTTTTATGGTTCCGTACCCAAAGGGTAAACCGGGACCCTATTACTAACACTCCGCTGACTGTCCGTCTGTCTGTCTGTCTATCCGTCTATCACCAGAGTATCTCATGAACCGTGATCGAGAGTTGAAGTTTTCACAGATGATGTATTTTTGTTGCCGCTATATAACAAATACTAAAAAACAGAATAAAATAAATATATAAAGCGGCTCTTATACAACAAACGTGATTTGTTTTGCCGTTTTTATTATAGATAATGGTGCGGAACCCTTCGTGTGCGAGTCCAACTCGCACTTGGCTGGTTTTTTTCATTGTGCACAATGTCAGTGCTCATAAACAGTGAAGACAAATATCGTGAGGAAACCAATAATTGGGAGTGAAAGCTTTGTAAGGAATAGGTTATGGTAACTACTTAACATTAAGTGGGCCATCTGCTTGTTAAACAGCAAAATATAAAAACTTTGGTTGCTCCTCACCCTCACACAGAGAAGATGGTGCTAAGGGTGCAACCCTTAATTTATGAGCACATAACGTCCGCAACCTCGAGCCGGCACACCATTTTCGCAGCTTCAATTAACCGGCACAGCTTTATTAACATCTTCACGCGTCGCCAAAGAAAACACCGTGAAAGATTCATAATCTGCAGAAAATAAATCCATGAGAAGGTATACTATATCGAATGTATATATATTATAACAATTTCTCCTTTTTGTCATTGGATATTATTTGCAATATATTGTGCAAAAGAAAGTTCTTAGTGTGCCTCTCAAATTTGATTGAAATCAGCTGTTAAATAAACAACGCTACATCAATCTTCCCTCGTTACCCCCTATTTTTCCTCTACAGACAGACAGAGGCAGACAGACAGACAAACAGGCGGGCAGGCAAGCATGCAAACAGACGGACTGCCCGACGAACAAAAGCATTTTTGACCAATCTCAAAATTGAGACTCGTTTGCTTAATAAAAGAAATTTGAATTTAATAAAAGTTTTTTTGACAAAAAGTAGTGTGTTCAACAAAAACAAAAATCGAAATCAAATGAACACAAATTCCTTGATTTCCAAACTAAATTAAAAACTGTTTTGGGAACCAATGATCCTCTTCTAAGCATAGTTTATAATAAAAATAATAATAATGCTGGACAATCCACATAGCATCATCTAGCCCCAAGCTAAGCAGAGCTTGTATTATGGGTACCAGATGACTGATATACTTAATACAATACATTACGTACATAGATATTTTTATTATGCATAGAAAATAGGTACCCAGAACACCTGGAATAAATATTTGCAGATCGTAAAATTATTTATCCCAAGGCGGGAATCGAACCCGCAACCTCCTGCGTCGCAGGTGTACGCCGCCGCGCCACATCGGTCGTCAAACAATACTGGCTGAAAAATAAAAAAATAGTATGATGTAGGCGAAATCGTGCATATAGTTCCACTAGATGTTAAGAACTAGCTGTGATGAGAGCAATCTTAAGCTTATTTCATACATTAATTTAAGAAGACGGTGCTACGGGTTGAGATAAATCGAGTTCCGGGACGGCCTCTAAGAAGTCAATTTGTTGAAGGCCTCACTTTTCCCAGTTTGACAGTTAATAAAGTCCCGATAGAAGCGTAATCTGAATTGCTAATGTTATTTTTCTTTAAATTACTTCGCTGCGAGGATTAAGGCGACACTTCATGGACCTATTTTCGTACAAAATAATTGTCCCTTTTCCGTTACCCCAATCTGCCTCGTTAGGGTGACTGATAGGACAAAAAAGTTCGGTCTGTTCTACTTATTTTGGCAATGAAGAACAAAATACTTCTTTGTACACGACTAGCTTTTTTTAGGGTTCCGTACCCAAAGGGTAAAACTATCTGGGGTCTATCTGTCTGTCTGTCTGTCTGTCACCAGGCTGTATCTAAGGAACCGTGATAGTTAGAGAGTTGAAATTTTCACAGATTATGTATTTCTGTTGCCGTTGTAACAAATACTAAAAAACAATATAAAATAAATATTTGAGGGGCTCTCATACAACAAACTTGTTTTTTGTGCCGTTTTCATATAAGATAATGGAAACCTTCTTGCGCGAGTCCGACTCGCACTTCACATCATCTTGCCCCAAGAGCTTCTACTATGGGAACCAAATGACTGATGATGACTTAGAATATAATAAAAAATGTTAAATTAGCATCATGTCTCAATCCCTCACGGCTTGGTAGGTATACCTCCAGATTTCTTATTACAAAGGACCCACTCGTGTTTCTTTGAGGATTGCGGTCGTTGACCGGCGGTGATCGCGAGGGGAACGTACCGGTCAGATTGGTTTTTTAGTATTTTGACATTTTAATGCGTTTTTAAACAAGATAATTAGAACCTATATGTTTAGTTAATGATGTATTGTCGATATTCATGCTGAGAACACGGAAAAAACGGACAAAGAGTGTAGTGACAATGTGATTAGTGATCATTAGTCACTCGCAGGTATAAAAAACGGACGACAAGACGATTTACTCACTCAAGATCTCGAACTCAAATCCATAGCCAAAGTCATGAAAAGCGGCTCCATGTGGTTTTACAGTCAGGTTTCCACCATCCAAACCCCTTAATTAACACGCAACTCATTATACTGTAGATCCGCCCTTTTTACGTACCTTCCGTAGACCTAGACACGTTTTAGATGACCTAGATGAAACGATCATTGCGCCGGAGGTCGCCTTATCAGGTCCAGACACAGGAAACGCTCCACAATTACACCGATCCCGGTGGCGGGGTCGAAAACGACCTTTTAGGACGAAGAGTCTCTCCGTAGGTCCCTTCTCTGGCAACAAACCAAGCCGAAGTCCGTTTCTACGTAGTGCCCTTATGCTCATTGCTAACAAAACCATTTTTGTATTAATAACAGTTAGCCCGGTAACGCTGTCAGAAATAGCTGGGCAATTATGCAAGCATATTAGTTCGCCCGAATAAAAAAAACACACTGTTTAAATTATAATTAAAATTTAAACTGTGTTTAATTATAAGAAATAAAGAAAAAAAAGAAATAACATCACGACTTTAATCCCCAAGCACCTTAGATATCCCTTTAGATCTCTTAGAGCCGACCAAGTAGTACCAGCTCAAGATTATTTGAGGATGTCTAAAGGGGTAGTCAGAGGTACGTCCAAATATTACATTTGATACATAGGTACATAACATTTGGTTTGGTTGCAGTAGTTGGTATTCCATGCGGTAAACGGTGTTGGTTTCATAACTAGTAAATTATAATTATAAATAGTAGGTACTTTGTGCTATTGTTTGTTTACCCAAATAAAAAAAACAATTAGAGGTGCGGAATTCTAAAAATAACCTATATTTTATTAGTAAAACGTGTTTCACGATTGTCCCACGTGTTTGTCTATCGATTATCGAGATTCATACCTCACCCTACGTCAACAATACACTTGATACTTCACCCATTTCTTGTTACCCATTACTCTAATGGTTATGTTGCCAACTGTAGCTTTTTCGAGGGTAGATTCATTATTTTGTTTTATGAACACTAGTTTTGTGACTTATTCATGTAACATTTTTTTTTATACAATTTGCTAATGGAACAAGCATATGGCCCACCTGATGTTAAGTGGCTACCATAGCCTATAACAAAAAAATGCCTTGTAGGTCACGTTAGTTAGGAACGTGACCTATAATACACTATTCTGCGTCCATTAATCTGAGGCATACAGGTGTTAAGCCTCATGTGCCTGTAATTACACCGGCATCCACGCCCTTCAAACTGGAACACAGCAAGCTGCTTGGCGGTAGAAATAAGCATAGTGGTAGTACTTCCCCGGACGAGCCCTTCAGTAAGAGCTCTACTACTACTAAAAATAACAACATCCTCAATAATCCTCATTTTCCCCACTCCGCTGCCTCTTTTGTTTTTTTTTCGCAAAATCTTATGTAGAAGTTCTTAGTGTGTCAAGTTTAGAATCTTTGTCCTGGCTGGCATATAGACAATGCAAATCCTCAGCAGCTGGTCGTAGTGAGCTGAAACTGTCAGAGTATATTTTTATTGGTGTACTGGTGTACTAAAAAACGAATTCTTATTATTCTACTCCCAAACGGCCAACGTGCGCCAAGCGTAGTTACTATGGAAAAATCTCCCAAATATAGAAAAGCATAATGTCCAGCTTACTGCTGAACATATTTATAACCATTCTTATTTATAACTGATGACGATGACAAACTCTTAAACGGGTGCAGAGTATTTTTTTTTTTTATTAAATAATGCTGGACAATCCACACAGCATCATCTAGCCCCAAGCTAAGCAGAGCTTGTGTTATGGGTACCAGATGACTGATATACTTAATACAATACATTACATACGTATATATTTTTTTTATTATGCATAGAAAACACCCAGAACACCCGAAATAAATATTTGCAGATCGTACAAATATTTATCCCAAGGCGGGAATCGAACCCGCAACCTCCTGTGTCGCAGGCGGACATTTGCCCGCCGCGCCACATCGGTCGTCAAATATTACTAAAGCTTCACTCGGACGGTGGCATAATATATAAGCTAATTTTTATCTAGGTACCAGGAGGTACTGTATAAGCAGATCAGTAGTTAGCTAGTTTATTTAGGGGTGATTAAGTTGTTGGGTCAAGCAGCTATGAAAGCGCCCGTTCCCACCCTTCTGATATGTACGCTTGGCACGCTATTCCATACCAAATTGGCATACTAATCTTGACATCTAAGGACAGCCCCTTAAAATGTTAAGTAGTGGCAGTCTAAGACTGGACCCGTTTGGCCACACTTGCACAAGAAAAGACAAAATCATCAACAATTTCATATCTACCGTAAAACTACTACTAAAAAACAATGGTACTGACTGTACAAGGTTTGATATCGGGTTTAAACAAATGGTTTTCCATGGCATGCAATGGGAAACCCGGTGACAAACATTATTATCTGTAACTGTGGGAGAACAAAGATGAGCATTGAATATATTTATTTGAAGTAGAAATAAAATGGAGTACAACATGATAGTCTTTTATTTTTTATGTGATTTTACTGAGAAATTTTCTAACATTACTGGAGGAACCTGAAAAACTGGAGGCTGAACACGTATCTTCGGCTAGCATCAAAATCCAGTTGCATGTGTCAAATATGAGAGATTTTCTATAGCGTATCTGTCATATTTATTCATACATGCGACTGGATTTTGATGCCAACAGAATAACATGATCAGGGGTGGGGGGGGGCTGGTGTAATAGGGCTGGGCTTGTAATCTTCAGCGCAACAGAAATACCATTCAGCGTAGCAATGCAGCCAACGTTTTCGGGACTTCTGATTGGTACAATTTTTATATACTACTTAACATCAGATGGGTACCATCATCAAACCGTGGCTTTGCAGGTCACGTTCGTAAGAAACATGCTCTCCGATGCACTGTTCTGTGTCCATTAACCTAAGGCATACAGTTGATTAGGCATGTGCCTGTAATTTCGCTGCTTGATGGTAGAACTAGCCATGGCGTTAGTACTTCTCCAGACAAGTCGTTCACCTATTTTCCTACTTAGTGGGTATAGCTTTGTACTGTACTGTATGTCAGCGCATACAGTACAGGGACTTTTTTTTATTTAAGGTTCCTCACACAGAACTTGCGTGGTTATTGAGATAAAATAAAATAACTTCTGAGAAATATCTCGGTGACCTTCTACGGATTTCATAATTTTAGGTTCTATCGTAAAACTCCCGAACTTTTAACATGTCAGAATATTATATCGTCCGCATTTGATATAGGTACCTAAAGTTGTGTGCACACGCGACCATTTGCCGCGATTACCTTGCAGCCCAGCACATGTTCGCATTGAATGCCGTGCACGTGTGCTAGGCTTTCAACACAAATTGCGGTGTTCTCCGATCAGCCGTTTTACCGCGAAACCATGAAACCAAATTATAAATGTCTACGTATTATCTACTTATCTATCTATCTAAATTTATTAGCCATCCGTGTGTACACCCAAAGGTAGCTTGAAACTCTAGATTTAACATAGTATAATACAGATTTAACATAATTTAACATAGTATAATGGACGGCCATAAGGCCATAAACAGCTTTAAAGAGCAATTTTTTTTAGGCAGCTTTAGTATATGGGCCACCTGATGTTAAGTGGTAACTATTACCTATAGCAAAACATTGCCTCGCAGGTCACATTTCGTTAGGAACTGCCGTACGACGCAATACCCTGCGTCCACCAACCTGAGGCGTACCTACTGTTGTAAGGCGTAATGTGCCTGTAATTTCACCGGCACCCACACCCTTCAAACCGGACACACCGAGCATCACTGCTTGGCAGTTTTTTTTTTTTGTAGCTGGACAATCTACACAGCGTCATCTAGCCTCAAGCTAAGCAGAGCTTGTGTTATGGGTACTAGATGACTGATATACTTAATACAATACATTACATACATAGAAAATACTTAGAACACCCGGAATAAATATTTGCAAATCATACAAACATTTATCCCAAGGCGGGAATCAAACCCGCAACCTCTTGCGTCGGCGGACATTCGGCCACCGCGCCACATCGCTCGTCACATAATGTGCTAACCTTTACATATAACAAAACAGTGCCCTGTAGGTCACGCACGTTAGGTACGTGCCCTACGATGCACTACCCTGTGTCCACCTTTCTAAGGTCCGGATACACTGAGCATCACTACTTAGCAGCAGAAATAGGTACTATGGGGTAATAAATCTTTGTTGATACTTTTTACATCGTACGTCATAAGCCAATCTAAGTCCACTGCTGGAGAGGCCTTCCTCATAATTTGGAGAGTTTGGTATACTCACCCTTGGCAGACGGATTAGCCATATACTTTTTTTTCCTTTTTTTAATACAACTTGCTGATGAAACAAGCAGATGACCCATCTGATGTTAAGTGGTTACCATCATCTATAACAAAGCATTGCCTCGTAGGTCACGCTCGTTAGGAACGTCACCTACGATGCACTACTCAGCGTCCATCAACCTGAGGCATACAGGTTCATCATTAAAAAAACTCCAAAAGTTTCTAGTATCTCTAGGTGGTTGGGTTTTTACATAGTTACGATAGCGTAATATTTGTTTTACATTGCTATTTATTTAAATGTTGAATCAACTAAACCGGGTAATTGAAAATGTCAAATCTAGAACTTAAAATAAAGAATGATGTGGTAAAAAAGTATTACGCAAAGCCTGTAATTTTACTGTCATAAAAATGTAATGACAAACGAGTGCAGGAATATACTACACCGTTTGTTTATCGCCTTAGGTACAGTCGCGTTTATTAATTCATAACGATTTGAAGTCTGACATGCTATCCTGAATCACTCTATAATGATACTAAATTGGTTTAATGTCTGTGGGACTACTAGTTTAACTTTTATGATAGGTAATTCATTGACCCCGGGTGCGTTAAATTAAACATAAAAATGTACTGTGCGAAATCTTTACAATCAATAATAATCTTTTAATGTACACAATCAATAATAATAATAAATAATAATTATTATTACTATTTCACCTTAGACATGTTTCATTTTATTATTTCTCCTTATTATTTAATGTTTCCTCTAGATTATACGTCTGTTTTTTTTGTTGAATAAATGTTTTTAGGAATATTTTTCTTTTTTTTTTTAAACTGTTTTTTTTTTTATAAATAATAAATAAATAAATAAATAATGCCGAACGATCCACACAGCATCATCTAGCCCCAAGCTAAGCAGAGCTTGTGTTATGGGTACTAGATGACTGATATACTTAATACAATATTATATTACATACATAGATATTTTTTATTATACATAGAAAATACCCAGAACACCCGGAATAAATATTTGCAGATCGTACAAACATTTATCCCAAGGCGGGAATCGAACCCGCAACCTCTGCGTCGCAGGCGGACATTCGCCCGCCGCGCCACATCGGTCGTCAATTCGATTTGTTGCTGGAATAATGAGATGGCCCACCTGATGTTAAATGGTTACCATTACCTTTAACAGAGCATTGCCTTGCAGGTCACGCTCATTACAAACGTGCACTTACGATGCACTTCTTAGCGTCCATCAACCTGAGGCATACAGGTGTTAAGCCTCCTGTGCCTGTAATTACACCGGCACCCACATTCTCCAAACCGGAACACGCTGCGCTGCTTGGTGGCAGAAATAGGCATGGTGGTAGTACTTCGCCGGACGAGCCTTCCACTATGAGCTCTTCTACTACTAAAACTGTACTGCGTCTACCCTCTTTTTATTCGCCTCGATTACCCACGCTGTATACTTATAATAGCTGACAGAGTTAATTATAGGGGTTGCATTTTATATACTACCCTGAGCACTGATTCAAAAGGTTTAAGCAAACAATGTATAATCTGAAGAGGTTTTTTGTACAACTTGCCTACAGAAAATGTAAATGACCCACCTGATGTTAGTTGTAACCATAGCTTACAGCAAAGTATTGCCTCCCAGGTTAGGCACGATAGGAACGTGCCCTACCATGCTCTACTATGCGTTTATCAACTTAAGGTGTGTGTGTCTGTAATTTTACCGGCATCCACACCATTGAAACCAAAAAAGTATTTATAAAATTAGATATTAGCACACGCGTATGCATGGCAGTGTATTGTAGAGCACGTCCCTAATGAAATGTGACATGCGAGGCAATGCTATGTTTTAGGTGAAAGGAACAACTTAACAACAGGTGGGCGATTTTCTTGTTAAATCTGCAAGTCGTTTTAAAAAAGAAATATCTGATTCTAATTCTTAGGGCGCGTTTATACGGCGCAAAAGATTTCGCGCGGCCGCATGATGGCTTACCTTACCCTTACTCTACCCTTATATTATTACCCTTTTGTTACCCGTAAGGGCGCGTTCATGCGACCGCGCGGTTGGCCGCATCGCAGGAATTTGAACATTATTACCTAAAATATACTTACTAAATAGTTGGTGGATGGATATTAGTATTGATTTTCACAACCAATTACATTTTTTCTAACCAATTAAAATAGTTTAAAGTGGACGAAGTCATGCGCATTACCACTAGCGTACTAATGAGTTACATTTTAAAAACATGACAGAAACTGCAACTCACGATACCTGCATTGCGACTTATATCGTGACATTAATATTATGCATTTTAAATCGTCTGTGTTGAGTAATAAAAATCAAAATAATTGCCTGGATAAATTACTTACTTAGGCGCGTATCGCAAACATATACTTTGCTTGTAAACTTTGAATAGATAAAGGTTTGTCAGTAGAATTTGATTTATTTATATTTTGGGTATATTTTGAGTTTGATTGTTTCCCGATATTTCGGCACAGTTGCATGCGCCATGATCACGGGTCGAACTGAATAAATCAAACTAAATATCGTGGTAAATATCCCTTTTTCATTCCATTTCCCCATTTCTATCCAAAATTGGTATTGATTGAAACCTCGGTAGCTAAAAAAGGAATTTTATTTGTTTTATGGTTAAATTTTTTTTATGATTTTTGTTATCTGTGTTTTTATATGACTTGCTCATGAATCAAGCAGTTAGAAACGTGACCTACGTGTACTACCCTGCCGAAACACAGCAAGCTGCTTGACTGTAGAAATAGACATGGTTGTACTACTTCATTTCTTTTTTTAACCTTGCCACTTATCTTCTTTAGACCAACATGCACGTAAGCCACAGACAGTTAATAATTTAGTGAGATGTCAGGAATCAGTATTGCCAACTGTAAATGTTTCTCCTATTTGTTCTGAATATAAAAATACATGTGTAAAACGTACTTATGGTGATAATGACCACTGTGCTCCTCGTTGATGTTCGTGTCCTCACGCAAGGCCCTGTCTGAAAACCAGCGCAGCATTGCACACCATGTTCAATGCTGCATACAGCTGAGGCAGGGACCTATTTAACCCCAAGCAACACAACTTTCCTGGACTACCCCTTTACATAAGGCCTTATTAATACTAAGATATCATTAACTTTAGGACATTAATCTAAACCAATTATAAAAATATGGGGCTCAAATATAATCTTTCAGGACAAAACATACTACTGTAAAAAAAGACTGAAAGGTAATAAGAAAAAAATAGCTAACCAATCCAGGTAACCCAGGTATCCCCTGAAATATCTTAGTACCAAGTACTTATTCAAGTTTCTTTGAGGATGTCTAAGGAAGGTTACACAGGTACAAATATTACATTTGATACATACCAACATTCTACAGTAGTAGGAAAAACATATGTGATAGGTTGCAAAACCATCGCCGCTGCTATGTGCTGCGAGCGTAACCTGAGAGGCAATGCTTTGTTATAAGTGATGGTAACTACTCAACATCAGGTGGGCCATCTGCTTGTTCCATCAGCAAGTTGTGTAAAAAAAATATACTTACTAAACCTCACAATTATTTTCTTTTATCGCTTGAGAGAGACATTACGCATATGCATGTTTCGATAGAAAAATCCATAGTTGCACGACCGGAATCAAGCCCACTGAGGACACGTGAGGTCACTTCTACTAGACCACGTACTCTTAAAATAAAATGGCTTAAAATAACACGACTTTGGTAGAAGTTCTTTGAAATTAATGAGCTGCTCTTTTTAAGAAAATAAAGTAGGAGCATTGAGCAGTTGTGAATAAAACAAACCACGAAAAATGACAAACGATCTTCTTTTGTTTCGTAACACAATTTTCAAAGCGATTCGCCTCAACTCATTTACAATAGAACCACATTTATGTTGAAAGCAGGTAGCTGTGCCGGTTTGTCTACAAAGATTTATAAAAAGAAGTTATTTTCACCATTCAAATGGATATCATTAAAGAATTCGCTCATTTGTTGATTCGATTTTTAACTTTTGCAGTTTTATATACTTTTCTTTATACTATACCTACTTTACAAAGGTATTTTTAAAAATTTATAATAAATAAATAATGCTGGACCATCCACACAGCATCATCTAGCCCCAAGCTAAGCAGAGCTTGTGTTATGAGTACTAGATGACTAATATACTAAGTTTTATTACTCCGTCAAATATTTTTGTAATGTTTATTACACAAATTTCACTAGATTGAACTGTGATTAATTTATAATATTGTCATAAATATTTGTTCTTATCTTTACGCGATAAAAGTAAAACCCAGGATGTTCAGATACCCCAAAAGCAGCGACTTAAAAAGTTCAAATTGGTGTTTTGTGTATACGCTACGCTGCATCGCGGTGCTGTAAAAATAATCCCCCTCCAATAAGGAACCTGCAAAGTTTTTTATGGATAAACTCAAACCACGCCATTTGATTTTTGGAAGTCAGAAAAAAACAAGGGAGTCAAAAAACGATACAAGGAAAAATGGTCTAGCGTCAGTTGTAACGTGTTTACAACAAGCTCTTACAAGATAAATACCGTTTTGTGACTCAATTTGCTTTTTGTTTGAGGAATAAATAAATATTCTCTTTCGTTCTCATTCATTCATTCAAATAAATAGACTACGTAAATATTTTCTGAATCCCGATGATGTGGCGGCATAGATTAACCTGTTAGGTTAACAGGCGCTGACCCGTTTTTTATGTAAATGCATTCAGAAATCGGTAACATTTTTTGAACGCAAGCAACGCGACATTTGCTTTGGAGTCATAGGAAGCTCGTTAGGCAGATTGGAATTAATGTGCTTTGTTCGAATGTTTTCGAATGATTTAGATCGCTGTTTCGGATGTTTATGTTCACCGCTCTGAGTTTCTTATAAATTTTCTCCCAAGCTGTGTGATGTATTGATTTCATTTTAAAAGTTAAAAGTTTTTATTTTATTAAAGACCCGGCTTCACACAGTTTTCCCTTTTTTTTAAATATAATATAGCCTATGTCACTTATGGATAGTGTAGCTTCCTAACTGTGAAATAATTTTTCAAATCAGTCCAGTAGTTTTGGAGCCTATTCAATGCAAACAAACAATAAAATCTTTCCTTTTAATAATATTATTAGTATAGAAAACATTGTAAGTACTTTGAAAGTCAGTGATTTTAATTCAGTAAAATCACTAAGATTACTTTGAAACGTCTAGGTCTTTTACCTTGCCAATTTGACGACCGATGTGGCGCGGCAGGCGAAAGTCCGCCTTCGACGCAGGAGGTTGCGGGTTCGATTCCCGCCTCGGGATAAATGTTTGTACGATCGGCAAATATTTATTCCAGGTGTTCTGGGTATTTACTATGTATAATAAAAAATATCTATGTACCTACGTAATTATATTGTATTAAGTATATCAGTCATCTAGTACCCATAACACAAGCTCTGCTTAGCTTGGGGATAGATGATGCTGTGTAGATTGTCCAGCATTATTATTATTATCATTATTATTATTGTAATCTATTTATACAGCGTCAGAAGCCACTTTTTTTCATTCACGGGACGCTGTAGTGCCTGGGATAGGGTTTTAGATGGAGTAGGCGTGTGGCCCCTATACCATCCTCACAGCTTAGTCAATCTACTCACAGGAAAAACATGGCCAATACGCACGTACGCACTTAGTCATGACTAAGTCACGGGTCTCCTCACAATGTTTTTCTTCACTGTTTGGGCACATAACTTTTTCGAACAAAAAAATCCATTGGTGTAAGGCCAGATTCAAACCTACGACCTTAGGATCAGAAGGCGGGTTCGCTCCTACCACTGGTGCTTTCTTGAGACGTCTTAAAGCTAAGTGAATCTAGGTGACATTTTTATGCACTTACACGAAGCTTAGATGAACTGGCAAAACTTAAGTACGGCGGGTTTTTTAAATTTTCAACTGCGCCGTGATGCTCTGTTTAAAATGTAAGGCATTTTTCTTCCAGGGCTTTTTCGGCCGTTATCAACCGATTACTGTAATTTATTTAGGGTATTGTAGCTTATAATTATATTATATTGATATTAATTCAGATTATGAACTATATTTATTGTGAGTTTGATGGAACCCGGTTATCTAAACTTAAAGTGAGATGTGTGTTGTACTTTAGTTTATTTTACTCCATTAGCCTAAAAATGTTTGTTTGTGTAAACCTACCATATTAAGTTGTTTTCTCAAATAAATATTATATAATTTTTAAACCAAATCACATCTTCCTGTTTTGTAGCCGCTTTGGTGGATTCCAGCCCTTAGTTATTATTTATTGCCCGTACTGTAATTTAGAATGTTTATTAGGGCTATAAAATTAATGAACTACGCCAGCGAACATGATGACGCAATATTATCTGTGGTCGACACACATCAAATATTAACTCATACAACATTACGTTATCATACTGAGGGGGTAGTATAAATTTTGAAGTCTTGTACCACCATATAAATTACAGTGCACGGTGACCAAGCAACACTCAGAAGTTGAGTTATCGATGCTACGCAATGGAATTTAAATATCAGTACGTCATAATAATATGCCACATGTAAAATTTATTCATTAAAGTTTACTTAAAAATATACAAAGCTGAAAAACATGTTTGGGTATCCTCTATTACATGATTTTATTGAAAGAAAATGAGGGAGCGGAATCTCAAGAAAAAGTTACATGATGTATTTTAAAGGTAGGATTTTAATATAATGAAAGTATAATAAGTAAAGTTTAAGTTGGTTAATCCAAGTTTTTTTAAATTTTATGTAGGTACAAATTATTTCTCCTTTTTTGTACACGGGAACGAGAGAGTGAAAGGAAAATATAGATGGGTATATTATTCTTTCACTCTATTTTTGAAGGTTTGCTGCAAGGGAACTCTTTTTAGTTTTCAGCTCGCTTATACCGGGTGTAATAGGACTACTTCCGAAAACGAAAACTGCGCATTCAGACAATTATTCTGATTACAAAAAAAATCAACACTTTGGTCTGTTTTTTCCGTGTTTTCAGCATCAATAGGCTACTTTTTAAGTCGAAAAAATAACGGGAACGGGAAAAAACTTCCACGCGGGCAAAGCTGCGAGCGGCCGCTTAGACAATAAATTATAAAAATTAAAGTTAAATACCTACCTAAAAAAATATAAATAAATGAATATAAATACATAAATATTCCAATTAATAAATTATATTTCTAATCCTATGATTAAACATATATATTTCTAATCGTATTTTCAAGGTTCAATCAATCAAAAATTATTTTAGTTATTATCTTTTTAAATGCACCAACCAATGTGAAATAAATTTATAATGTGAATAATTTTGCATGCATATTAATATTGTATAGTTTTTGTATGAAAAGCAAGAAATAAAAGGCTTTTTTATTTTATTTTTATTTTATTTTATTTACCTACCAAAGGCTTACTTGAGAAATGAACTCTTATTTTGTTTTGACAATTAGTGACATTATTTACTAAGTGACATGGTTGTAATTAGGTTGAACATAAAACTGTTTATTATTTTTTCTCACTTCGTTCGTAAACAAATAGTTATATAAGTATATATTCACGCGGATAGCTTTTAGCTATGATTTTGTATGTGACCTCTCATTTGGAGTATCATTGATTGAAGTTAGATTTAGAAAGATAGATAGATTTACTGATTTGGATCTGTTGAGCTATCTCTAGATCATTTGCAACGGTCTGTTGATAGCTCAACTGTTTTAAGATAATGTTTTTTGTATTTTCTATTATAAGTTCTTATATTAACTGAAAAAAAAGATTAATAAATCTTTATTGCACAACATAAGATAAAAGTATATAAGCATACTAAATGTTAAATATGCCAGCTAAAGTTATCCAGATTATTTAAATAGATACCAGTATCAAACGTAAGGTGTAAGGAGTAAAGTTGCAACTAAACGAAATTAATGGGTTGGTCTCAATCGTCCCTTAGTCAGGGACAACCCCAGCTATAAAACGAAAACAATCACTCCAACGGTTAAAGGGCTAGCACAGCAGTTTAAATTAATTAGTAATAACTTAATGAGAACGGGTTAAATATTATTAGCTACTAGCGGTCCGTCCCGGCTTCACACGGGTTTTAGTAGTAAGGATCTTTAATTTTTTTCTAAATATAATTATATCCTATGTACCCTATCCACCCGGGAATAGTGTAGCTTCCCAAATGTGAAAGAATTTTTCAAATCGGTCCAGTAGTCTTGGAGCCTATTCAATGCAAACAAACAAACAATTAAATCTTTCCTCCTTATAATATTAGAATAGACTAGCAAGAAGCACGTGACTTCACCCGCGAAAAGTTATTTTTATATAAACTTCAACCCCCGCTGGACCCAATAGGGGTTGAATTTCGGGAATTCTTTTCTTAGTACACTCTTACGCACCAAGACAAATATACCGTGAACATTTTAAGTGTCCATAACCAGTGGCTTAGGCTGTGCGCTTCTTTATGTCAGTGAGTCAGTCAGACATAGATTTTTATAATTTACTAAGCATACATAGACTAAACTAACCTTACCAGTCACATTTGGTAACTATACCTTCTACAATGTAATTAGGTTGTTTGTTCGATTTCCTCTGAGGGAAACATTTTTGTGTGGTTATAAGTCTATACTAGAGATTGGGATTATATTTCTCTGCTTTAAACGCAAACTCATGGAGATGTGCACTCACCCTATTCTCACATACGGTGCATAGACTTGGTCTTCGACATTTCAACAATGGTCCAAACTCGAGGTCTTCCAACGGGCTATGGAATGCAGTACTAGTAGTTACATACATTAAATACATTTCATTTTGCTAAGCTAACGTAAGGTTAAGCCTTATATTATAAGACAACTACATACCATTCCTCCATCGTTTTAATTACCGATTTGACGACCGATGTGGCGCGGCGGGCGAATGTCCGCTTGCGACGCAAGAGGTTGCGGGTTCGATTCCCGCCTTGGGATAAGTGTTTGTACGGTCTGCAAATATTTATTCCGGGTGTTCTGGGTATTTTCTGTGTATAATAAAAAAAAAATTATCTATGTATGTAATATAGTATTGTATTAAGTATATCAGTCATCTAGTACCCATAACACAAGCTCTGCTTATCTTGGGGCTAGATGATGCTGTGTGGATTGTCCAGCATTAAAAAAAAAAAAAAAAAATTGTCAAGGATAAGTAGAGGGATAATAACAGAAATAAACCATTTTAGAGCTAACACCTTGAACGTGGTTGTTTGTTGATCCGAGTACTTTAAAATGAGTGGTTTTGGATATATTATTAATCTGTGCGGTTCAAAAATATTGAAAAAATCACGTCCGTGTTTTAATACACTTCAGCCAGATCGCTTTAGTGACCGTGAGATGAATTTTAGGAAAGTGGGTTTTAAAATGTTGTATGGAAAAGCTGATTTTCTTGTTCAAAGTATTAGCTCCATACAGATTGTTGTTTATATTGATACTCATCAATAACTTTAACCCCCCGAAGTTATCATGAGTCTTTCTATTACAGCCTGTATACAATTTAAAGTGTATGCGATAATTTTTATATCACCTCACAATCTTTTGCAAAAGTACAAAATGCGCATATGCTTTAGAGGTTGGGTTCAGAAAAATCGTCTGAAAAACGTTGACTCTTACTACCCTTTATGTGGGTATGTTTTTTTTATGCCATGGCAGGCAGACGGGCATACGGGCCACCTGATGGAAAATGATCACCGTCGCCCATGGACACCTGCAATACCAGAAGCAATGCTGATGCGCTGCCGACCTTTCAGGAACAGATAAACCCGTTTCTTAAAGAACTTTATGTTACAACTCTGCAGGAAGACCGAAGATGGAAGCTCATTCCACAACTTACACGTGCGCGGTAAAACAGACCGTATAAGTAAAAGTGTTGTAATGTGCTAATAAATCTATAGGTACAACTCATACTCACATTTTCTTGTAAGTAGTTGATTTTTAATACGTGACATGTTTGAAGCCCATCTTACTGCTAGAATACTGATTTACTCACGATGATTTCATTCACGGTTTGAGAGCACAACCGGTATTGCGCAATATTTATTTAGAACTAGTGAAACGCGCGCGATTTCGTCCGCGTGAAGCTATATTCATACAAACTTCAACCCCCGCTGTACACGTTTTGAAGTTGAATTTCAAGAATTCCTTTCTTAGTACACCTCTACGCACCAAGACGAATATACTCTGAAAATTTCAAGTCTCTACGACCAGTAGTTTAGGCTGTGCGTTGTCTTGTCTATATCCCAGTCAGTCAGTCAGTCAGGACAAAGATTCTTATAATTGGTATAGATTAGTGCACTATTGGATTCGAACCCACCATTTTAAGATCTGAAAGCGAAAACACTAACGTTAAACGACCGTACCGAGGTGCTTGAACCACGGGTAAAAAAAAACTAGGATCAGATATTAGTACTCTACTACTAATAAACTCGCAACCAGTAGTGTGTCTTTTTCGATCTAATTTGAAACTTCCTGGCTATGGAAAAGACAAAATGCAGTGTAACGAGTTAATTAGAACCAGAGTTGAGCATGATTCAGTTAAACTATTTGTATTTTCAGCGCAACAAAGTCTAAAATCCAAATTTGGATGTGAACTGAGCTTAACAAAGGCTAATGAAAAAGTTAGTTACTGTATTATTCGGCAAGCTAAAACGAGCTCTCCACATGTGCCTAAACTAATCTGGGATCAATTTGCCGAATTGAGTAATTAGTTTAAAATTTAAACTATCTATAGTTTTCTATTTACTAAAATATGGAATGCATACAATAATTTGACACAACATTTTTCGTTTAGAAAAATCCATTGGTGCACAACCGGATTCGATCTTTCGACCTTAGGAGCAGAAAGCGGGGTCGCTCCCACTACACCATCAGTGCCCTACCCCTTATCCTATTCCCAGTATTGGTACTTATTACAATATTCAGTGCATAAACCACAAACCACTGATTAGACAACTCCATCTTGTTTGTGTTTCGACACATCAATTATTGTATTTGTGTTCGTTTGCCCTAATTGTCTAATTTATCTAATGGGAATTCAATGCTATCTGAACTCTGACAGTTGAAACTGTTAAAATGTATATTATGTGACGATGTTTGCAATCCAGCATGTTGGGTTTTTAGTTTTTTAGTAGTGGAGTAGTGAAGGGTTCGTCCGGGGAAGTACTAACTACCATGCCCATATCTGCCGCCAAGCCGTTTATTATATTTCGGTTTGAAGGGTGGGGGTTTGAAAGGTACAATGGTACTGCCCTGCGTTTATCAGCTTGAGGAATACAGGTGCAAGTAATTGCACCGGCATCCATAGCTCAAGCTTCTCTGTTCTGCAGGTAGTCTGTCATCTAAAAAAGTCTATACCTAGCTATAAACATTTTCAATATCAAACCTACGCACGTTATTCAACTTTTAACCCCGTAGTTTAATGCCAGCTAATTGCTGATTATACGCCTACACTATCTGCTAAGCCCTATATACATTTGCAAATCCGACATGTCATTTGAACGTCACAACGAGGTCATTACTAACCGAGCGGGCCGCATAAACGTTCCACGCGACCGTATCGCCTTTAGCAGGGTTAGATAGTACACTCAAATGGAAAAGTGTTTTACTTGTCTGTTAAGACACAATGATAAAAACATGGTCTCACTTGCTCGTGAGTGCTCGGCGAGATAACACGCCTGACGGAGCACGGCAGATAGAAATGACAATGTCCAAAATGTGTTAATCGTCTTAATTACAGTAAGTTAAAACTTCCTGAAGATGCTTCGTAGAGAAGCGAAACACGTGTCGATATCTCGTTTAGTTTACATTTTGTAGATTATAATCGTGTTTTTACGTATTTACGCTTGCAGGTTTTAATTAAGATAGGTATAATAAAATAAAAAAAGTAAAAAAAAATAACTTTAGTGCAGTGCAGTTACAGCACCTGGCTGTAGAAGTTCCACATAATTTTGAACTTATGGGGGTTTAAGTGACGGAATATTTAATACTTTTTCAATGCATTTCTACAAAGTCACACTTAAATCAATTAACTATTTATAGACAAACACATTAGGATATAACATGCGTTAAGTTAGCGCAGCGGTCTCGGTAAATTGTAGTGTAATAAAGGGGCTATTACCTCCCACAGATCTCGTAAGAGGCGATTTAGAAAACACACCAAGAGATGGGTACTGCGGTCACCAATCTAGGTACTTAGATTGGTGACCGCAGTACCGATCTTGGCAGGTGCCAAGCTTGGTGACTATGAAACCCCGAAATATGGAGAAAACCTGTAGACTTAAAGCTGATAAAAAAAAGATTAGAAATTTTGAAATCTAGCAATCTTTTTTATGTTTCCTACAACAGAGTAAATGCTAAAGTTGGAAAGCATTGCACATAAACATAGATTTAAAAAACAATGTTGTGTATTTTCTTTCCAGTACCTAGTAAAGGAAAAAGCTAAAACAGGTATACAAAAAGAAATATGTTTATTAAACAGGAAAAATGAGTAGATAACATGTTGTTGCGTTGCACATCTTAGTCCTTCAGCGGTGGACTTCTACAGACTGTTGATGATGAACCAATACTGGGCATTAGTCGATTGGTTAGGAATGACCAAGCAAGCAACGGATACGAGGTCCATCAATTTCAGTTTTCGCCAAAGTTCACAAATGACTTTTGTGACCGACGTTACAAGGCACCGTCGTGATGGTGACTGGCCGATGGTTTTACGACACTTGTGGAGGGTTAATGTGATTAAATAAATGTATTTAGCGATAAGACCACCCTTTATTTGTGTTCGTAGTTTATGAGAATTTATTTGAATTGCTGACCATTCTGTAAAACCGTAACTGGTTTGTAATTTACGTATTTATTACTGTTTTATTGAGGGAAATCGTGTTTTTGTTAGAATTTCTTGTTTTGTCAATATGAAGCTTAGAAACTAATTTCGACGACCGATGTGGCGCAGCGGGCTAACGTCCGCCTGCGGGTTTGATTCCTAGATGGAGTTGTACCTATATCATCCCCACAGCTTAGTCAGGCCAATCCACAGGAAAGACATGGTCAATACGCGCGGAGCTGACTAAGCCACGGGTTTACCTCATGATGTTTTCCTTCACCGTTTGCGAGCACTAGCATTGTGCACATAAATTTCCCAAACAGAAAAATCTATTGGTGCACGACCGGGTTTGAGCTCACGACCTTAGGACTAGAGGGTGAGGTCACTCCACTCGACCACCGGTGCTGTTATATAATCAAAACGAAAAAAAAACTACAGAATTCAATTGAAGGGATACAAATAATATATTTGTGGAAAATAAGCTTTTATTCGTATAAAACCCGAGCGTAAGTATAATATTCTGGATTCAGCGAGTAACAATACGTTTATCATACTCATGCAGCATTCAATATCCTATTCATTTCAAAACCACTTGAAAAATGAACAAACATATTTCTACATATTATTCCTACAGAAAGAGCTTGTTTTCAAGAGGATTACTACTTCAATAGATCTGCCAGACGCTTTCACCTTTTGAATTTAAAACGGAGAAAAACGGTTTTATGGAAATAATTCTCGCAGCATGGAAAATTTACACGAAGTTGGGTATAGAACCCTAAAAACATTGGGGTTCCATACCCAAAGTAAAACGGGATCCTATTACTAAGACTCCGCTGCCTGTTATCTGTCTGTCCGTTTGTCACCAGGCTGTATCTCATGCACCGTGATAGTAAGAGAGTTGAAATTTTCACAGATGATGTATTTCAGTTAGAACCCTAAAAACATTAGGGCTCCATACCCAAAGGGTAAAACGGGATCCTATTACTAAGACTGCTGCCTGTTATCTGTCTGTCCGTTTGTCACCAGGCTGTATCTCATGAACTGTAATAGTAAGAGAGTTGAAATTTTCACAGATGATGTATTTCAGTTGCCGCTATAACAACAAATACTAAAAAATAGAATAAAATAAATATTTAAAGGGGCTTTCATACAACAAATATGAGCTTATAGCCGTTTTTATTATAAATAATGGAATGGATTAATAAGACCGATAAGACTCACAAGTACGAGTAAGACAAAACACAAGTTAGCTGATTTGGATCAGTTGGATCTTTAAATCATTTGTTATTTAGCTCAACTATTTCATGTGTATCTTGTACATATTAATTATAAAATACTTTTATTAGCTGTAATTTTCTTTATAGATAAATTTTACTAAGTTAGCATTTATAAATTTGTAAACTCAGACTGGACAAAAGGAGTTTTAAAGCTGAAAGCTACCGATCAATTGATACTTGATACGCTACTGTCAGGTTAATAGACGTGAACTAGAAACCCGTAGCGATGCGACAATCTCCTCACATTTCACCCTAAATTCAACGCTATCCCTTTGCGATAAAGCTGTAAGCGGCTTAACGAACAGGCCATTATTGAAGTCGGAAAGATTTCAGGTGCGATAAAAATGTAGATTCCAGTACTCGTCAGTGACATTATGCCCTTATTTACGTCTCGTTATGGTACAAATATTGATGTTTGTTGAACGTCGACATGCTATCGATTTTTACTGACTACAGGTGTAAAATAACACATTAGTAAAAATAAATATAGCAAAATATAAACCTTCGTACTTAGAATCTCATACATACATAAAATCACGCCTGTTTCTCATAGAGCAGTTCAACAATGTTCGTGTCCAGTATAACAATGTATTCAGGGCG
The DNA here is from genome assembly GCA_947095575.1 of Electrophaes corylata. Classification (NCBI taxonomy): domain Eukaryota; kingdom Metazoa; phylum Arthropoda; class Insecta; order Lepidoptera; family Geometridae; genus Electrophaes; species Electrophaes corylata. The sequence continues at coordinate 830,071 of OX352704.1, forward strand.
GTGTTGGGGCTGCCCCGCTATACTGTAGTGCATCAGGGATTTTGCGGTGGCAAGGGTGGCTTGCCGGCACCGCTGGTGCTTTGATGTTTTTGCTTGCTCCACTTTTTCTCCTCCAATCAAACTTACTTAGTACTTATAAAATGAAATTATGCTTAAAATAAATTCTGTCACTGTTTCTCTTTAATGGCATCTGTCCGTTGTTCTTGACACGCAATTTCGCCAGTCCAATGAAAAAATTTAAATAGTTTTCAATTAAAAAAAAGTCAAGTCTGTTGTCGTAGGATCTGCAAAAACAAGATGGCGTTTCTCTTCAAACCTTGGGAAACATTTTTATTCAAATCAGAATGCCATATTTTACACTTTTATTTTAACTGCTTATAATTTGCGCTAAAACCACAAGTAATATAATGCTAATTAAATTACACAGAAAAACTTAAAATAACACAAGAAAAACAATTAAAAAGTCTTTGTTGTTTCTAAAGATGAAAGAACGAATTTTTACTGCGTGATACTTTACAACAGCAGTTGTATGAAATATTTTTGTCACTGTCACTTTCATGACAACAAAAAGAGATAGCAACTAACTTATTGACATTTTTAACTAGAGAAGCATTACCGCATTGGCATTAAGGTTAAAAGTAAACTTATAACCAATGTAGTAGTAGTGGATGATAGACATCGTAGGGCACATTTTTAACAAATGTAACACAATGCTTTGTTTATGGTATGCCTATTTTTGCCGGCAAGCAGCAGCTTGCTGTGTGGCGGTGAAATTACAGGTACACGAGGCTTTAGACCTGTATGCCTCAGGTTTATAGACGCAGAACAGTGGTAGTGCAGTTTCAGTAGTAATAGAGCTCTTAGCGAAAAGCTCGCCCGGGAAAGTACTATCACCATGCCTATTTCGGTCGCCAAGCAGATTGCTGTGTTCAGGTTTGAAAGGTTTAGGTACTGGTGAAATTACAGGCACACGAGGCTTAACCTGTATGCCTCTAAGCAATGCTTTGTTATTGGCTGGCTTTGTACATTTTCATGAAATAAATGCACAATTACAGACAATGCTAATTTCATTTCAAGAATAATTTACTAAGTTAATATCAAGTTACTCGTACCTGTTATAGTAGATTTATCCCAAAAGTGATGATATTACGAGCGAGGAGCCAAGTTTTTCAGCACAAATTCTAAATATTTATTTTTATTTACTACGGCTTCTGTTACCGATCCCAGTAAGAAATGAGATTACGAAATATTTCTCGAGTAATAACTCGCAGAGAAGTAAGGAATGTATTCGAATATTTAAATAAAACAGGCAAGTGCGAGTGATACTCACGCCATAAGGCTTCCGTACCAAGAAAAAATATTTTTTGTATTCCTTGACCGCAAAAACCTTCGATGCGTAAATTATTACGAAATGGTTAAAACTCTTCGAATTTCAGATAGATTTTCCTACGAGCTTTACTATTCCATTTCAGGGTTAAAAAATCGACGTTCTTCAGTTTCTTTTTATCACAAAAGTTTAAAATTTTAGTATTGACAGAAACTTAAGAACTACCTTTACATATTTTGACTTTCACAGAAAAATAAGACACAGTCAAGAAGCGTTATTCGGTTTTCTTAATCCTATTTAAACATTACGGCTTACTCTAAGCATACTGCGGTGTAAGGGAGGAGTAAGGGGGGTCCCTTAAAGCCTCCTCAAGTATAAAGCGGGCCCATGTCCAACAGTGGACTTATTTAACAATGATGACATGACATTTGTCGCTAAACATAAACAGCTTTTTTTTTTTTTATACAACAAAGTAGACAAACAAGCTTACGGCCCACCTGATGGAAAGTGGTTACCGTAGCCTATGGACGCCTGCAACTTATTAAGTTTACTCTCCTGATCATTAATGTCATATTTTTTATTAGCTACATACTTTCCTTTCACTCTTAGAATTTATTTTATATCAGAAGCCAGTTGGGACGTAATGAATTCAAATTTCGATCATGTCAATCCAAATGGCATTCTTCGTAACTGTCATTTCTGATATGCCCAATTTCGACAGTCGAATTTTAGTATCGATCTTGTCTCGGCTCCAAAAAATTACGTGAGTTGGGCCCCAATCTATGCATTTATCAGTGGAAAACTCAGTCCTATACTGCAGTCCGTAGATCTTTATCCGCGTCAACATTTCCACCACAAAATTGAAAAGTCCCAAGCAAACATTTTTAGAGTAAAACGAAATACGTTGTAAAAACCCGCATAGACGGAACCCACCACGTATTGCTTACGGAAGTACCCGCAGAATTTTGATATTATATTTTGGGCACGTACCGATTCTGAGTAGACCAGCCGAAATTCATAACGCAGCAATATGCGGCTTTATTGAAAAATAGTTATTTAGATTAGCAGAGAAACAGACCGACGGAATACCGCTCTTTTTGCACGATTTGGAAGATCATTTTGCTTTTTTCGGAGTCATGATGAGATTTAGAATGAGATAAATAAATTAAGGTAATTTTTTTGTGATTTTCATTTATAAACAATATCTGCATTTTAAATCATAATTTGTGGAAGCATAATTGAAATAGAATAATTATTTGCAGACATTAGGTAGCTGATAGAACACTTGCACAGGTTGTAATTCGAATACTCCCGAAAGGCTGTCAGTACGATACGATATATTTTTTTTACTCATTATATTCACCACACAAATGGTTGTCTTCGATGGAAATCGAACCTACAACATAAAAAACTGAAGCCAATGCATTTGCGATATTTTTTTTACTGATATACATATTTTTCTTTGTTACAGACGGTGCATCAATTTTAATGTGCAAATGTAGACATGTGACTTTCAAAGTAAAAATGAGCCCTAAAAATAAACGAAAACGGTTACCCACCGTCCGGGAGGAGCCAAATAACAGTGACGTCATGATTTACGTCATGGTTACCACCACAGCTATTCTTAGTTACATCAACAGTTTGAACGGTGACTTTGTTCATGACGATATACCGGCGATTGTGACGAACGGTGACGTCATCGGGAGCAACGCACTGAAGGAACTCTTCCTGAACGACTTTTGGGGGACGCCTATGTGGGATGGGAACAGCCATAAGTCCTACCGACCCCTGACTACACTTTCTTTTAGGTAAGTCCTAGACTAGTTTTATTAATTTTATATATTCTCACGCCAAAGATCCTTATCTGATTTTCACAATTTTTTTATGAAACCTACTAAAGATTAAAATCGGATTTTATAAAGCGGAAATATTCAGACCCCTTTCTACCCCTTTCTGGTTAAATTTGCCGGGGATTTTTGATTAGAGGGTCTGTAATTAAAAACTCCCGGCTGCAAAAAAAACGTAAACTCGTTTAACCTGTATGCCAAGTCTCATCCAGATGGGTGTAACACATGATGTAGAGGAGTACCAACAAACTGACGAAGAGCTAATTTTGTCAGACTTAACGAAGATGAATTGATGACCAGAGGCTAGTGCATCGTAGAACACTTTTATTACAAACCTGCAAGGTACTATTATAATTATAACAATAATGCTGCACAAACCACACAGCATCATCTAGCCGCAAGAGCAGAGCTTGTGTCATGGGTGCTAGACGACACATATTTTTTAGTATACTTACTAAAAGCAAAATAATACATTTTGATTTAAGTATTTCTGTCTGAACAAAATGTTATTGACAAGATTTTTATGAGAGAAAATTGTTTAGTTTTAAAAAAATCATATATCAAAAAACCCGTCCCTGTTGCCTAGAGATATCGTTTATTTCTTCAAATCAAAGCATGTTCTCTTCATTTGATATAGTAGTGTGTTGATTTAAGATTTAAAATCAAAACAATAAAATGCTGAAATCGAGAATTTATTGTTTTTTCTATATAAGAGACAATAGATAGATAGATAGATAGAAAATACTTTATTGCACAAAAAAATAACAGTACAAAGGCGAACTTAATGCTATGAAGCATTATCTTCCAGATAACTTTTGGGTATTGTGGAAAAATGGTTGTGTCGGTAGTGCACAAAGAAAGAACTAAAAAGAATAATTACTTAGAAACTGGTGGTAAAATACTTCTAAAAATTCAATAAACTTACATAAATTAATTACTTGCTATAATATAATAAATATATACCTTAATTTAATTAATAAAATAATATTATTCTTGACAAATATACCTATATTTTCTTAATTTATGTTTTTTTTTCTTTCCGTGTGGATTATGAGATCCAACTTTGAAGACGGAGATGTTCATTAACCCTGTTTCTGATGGAAGTACCTCTCCTCTAATCAAAAGTTACCATCCGCTACAAGGCTTTGCGCCGACATTGCTGCTTGATGGGTCTTTAGGGTATACAAACAAACTTGAGGCGCATAGCCCTTCAGTAGTGCTGAAGATTACATTACCTAGTATTACAAATAGAGTAAAACTATTTAAGCATCAGCGTCCAAAAACTCATCTATGTTAGATTTCTAAGCCCACCCGATGGTAAACGGTTATCTTCACCTATTCGCATACACTCGTAATACATTTGCGGTTTTATTATACGATTTACTGATTGAAGAAACAAATAGCCTTCATACCGGAACATAGCTATGTTGATTTTTGATGTAAAATATACTATTCATCACTACGTTTGAACTCGTCCTAACACAGTCAACACACGCGTTCTGATTTCTGAAGTGTTGCCAACTCAATTTGGGTTTTTTGCCAAAAAAGTGCGAATTTTTCCAGTTGCTGAAAACGTTAAATCCTTTAAGTTTTTTAAATTTAAGAAATAATATTTTACCGACAGTAGTTAGAAAGTATAAAAACTGTATTCATTAGTTTGTGTACAGTCGCCATAATTTTTGAAATTATGTCATGGGTATATTTTTTGCAAACATAGATGTATATCAAAATTTTGCTCATAACAAGTTGGTTCGACTGGCCTCACAGCTTAGTTAGTAATAACTCTGCCTTCTGCAAGGTTGTGGGTTCAATTCCCACTAAAGACAATCATTTGTGTGATGAAAATAAATGTTTGTTTTCTGTCTGGATGTTATATTGTATAATAAGTATGTATTTACAAGAAAACGCATTCAAGTAGTTTATTTGTCATTTGGTTCCCATGCTTAGTTTGGGGCTAGATGATGTTAGTTAAAATTTCCACAAAAACTTATTTATTTAACAATTATTTATTGATTTTAACAAGTGCCAAAATTCTAGCTACGTAATCAATCCAATATTTTTTATTTTGATCATTATTTCCACTTGGAAACAGGTAAAATCCATCAGATGAAACAAGGTTCAACCTTTTAAATCTATATCCGTTGTCCATCTGTTCGACCCTTGTCCCGCATGAAGGGTGTGATTCTCGGGGTTTCAGGGACCTAGCCGAGTCACGTTAGGTCCCTATATCGTTTTGCTTCTAAGCGATTATATTTCTAGTACAAAGAAAATATTTCAATAAGTATTGTTTTTAGATTAATAATAATAATAATGCTGGACAATCCACACAGCATCATCTAGCCCAAGCTAAGCAGAGCTTGTGTGTAATACATTACATACATAGATATTTTTTGTGTCCATCAATCTTAGGCATATAGTTGTTAAGCCAAATTTTTTAGAGTTCGATACCCAAAAGTTAAACGGGACCCTATAACTATGACTCAACTATCTGTTGGTCTATCTGCTTGTTTGTAACAACAAATTCTAAAAACAAAATAAAATAAATATTAAAGGGGCGCTCATACAACAAACATGATCTTTAGCTAGTTTTTTTTTACCAGCACTCTAATCTTTCAAACCGGAATACAGCAAGTTACTTAGCGGCATATATAGGTATAGTGGTAGTACTTCTCCGGACAAACCCTTCACAAAAAAACATCTTATTTAAGGTAACTTGGCTACAATCAGAGTAAAATTGTTCTGTAAACACATTTCGAAAAGCTGAATCCGCAATGAGATTAGAATTTCGTATTCTGTAGAACTCGATAATGCCAGTGGCGCCTCACTGCCGAGCGTGGTAGTCAAGTGAATTAAGCTGAGTGAGATTATGACAGTGTTAGTGAATAATAGCGCACAATTTAGTATTCTGTTAGATTTTATTAATTTCATTTTATTTGGAAAACAAACAGAACAATGATACTTAAAAAACTGGCAAAAAAGCACGTATATTGTATAAGAGCCCCCTTAAATATTTATTTTATTCTGTTGTTTAGTATTTGTTGTTATAACGACAATAGAAATACGTCATCTGTGAAAATTTCAACTCTCGAACCATTATGAGATACAGCCTGGTGACGAATGTCCACCTGCAACGCAGGAGGTTGCGAGGTCGATTCTTGCCTGGGGATAAATGCTTGTAAGATTTGCAAATATTTATTCCGGGTGTTCTACCCAGAACTGCGTTTTTTATGTACAATAAAAAAAATCTATGTATGTAATGTATTGTATCAAGTATATCAGTCATCTAGTACCCATAACACAAGCTCTGCTTAGCTTGGGGCTAGATGATGCTGTGTGGATTGTCCAGAAAAAAAACATACTACACCCAAAATGAACTCTGTCGAAAGTTTTAATTTACCATTAAAATAACTCAACCAGGTTAAGCATGCCTATTGGAATTTAACAAAATTTGGTCTCTATGCGAATTCCGGTCGCTCCCTATAATCGGGCATACCTGCACAACAGAGCACTAATAAATTACACGATAACGTGACGGTTGAACGTCGGTTATCTCCCGCCAGTTCGCACTTTAACAAAATGTGTATTTATGACCATTTTTCGCTTGTACGGAATAACAAAGAGTGGGATACTTGGATAGGTGTGGGTGACATGGTTAGAGGGGGAGAAAAAACAGTATTCATAATCTTACTATCTGTCAAAAAAAAACGATGCTGGAACTACTGTCGTCTCTTACAAGTGGGTGTGGATGAATAGTGACAGAGATAGGTAGTTGTTACACGATGTCTAAAGGAGGCAGCCTGAAAGTGGTCTGTATGCATAGAATATGGACTAAAATATCGTATAGATAAAGAGTTGTGTGAAAAAATACTATAAATTTGCGATTTTCTTGTAGAATATTCTATTAACATACCTTAAAGCTACTCAATAAAACTACGGTACGCTGTAACCATACTAAACTAGGTGCATTTAGATGCCAGTACAATGCATCCAAATCTAAAAGAACAGGTAACAAATGGCTCCTAGCATTTTTAAGATACTTCTTACAATAATGGTATCTACTTAACTTTAGCCTTTGTTTGTTTTAGACCTCAGGGTTTTATGGACCAGTAAAAATTAGGTTACAGATACTGTTATATAAGTTAAACCTATAGAATTTGGATACGAGGCTTTTTCACAAAACAATAGTTGAACAGTCTTGCCTCAAGAGACCGTTAAAAAGGCCAACGTAATCTTGTTTCCACATAAACGCGAGCGTTTCCTTACGCATGATAGGGTGAGACGAAATGTCGGGGCGTGTGGTAACACAAAATTTTATCGCTCTATTGTCATTGATAAGCACCGAAGAACGTATTTGCGGAGTTTTATGTGGTTGCTTGTGGGATTCGAAAAAAGCGATAGACTATTTAGCTTTTTTTCAGGAAATTGGTTCATAAAAACAACCGACTCAATGACGAACTGCGACCTTCGTTCTAAGACTCGCTGAACAAATTTCGCTGAACAGCAAGATTTTTATCATAGGCTTTAGGCTTGTAGCCTGAATACATCATCATCATCGCTATCGTCACCGTAACAGCCCAGTTCGTAGTAGCTTCTGTGCTGTTGGTGGGTTTGATATCCACCGAGAACTAATATTTGTGTGATGAACGTAGGTTTTGTTTGTCTGGGTGTTATATTATATTCTAAGAATTTGCAAAAAAAAACGTATTTTATCAGCTATCTGGTTCCCGTACAAGCTTAGCTTAGTGGGGCTAGAGAGTGGTGTTTAAATGTTTGATAAAATTTATTTCTTTTGCTAATAGAAGAAGTTTTTCTTTATACAATTTGCTTATTCCGTCACAAGTAGATGAATTAGAAGTAGACGTTAATTGCTAGAAAAATAAAAAAAAATCAAGTGGTCCAGTAATAAGTTTGACTGCTAACTACTGGGATGAGTAGAAATAACGACAAATATTCAGTAGGAAGTAGATAATAAGTATAAATTGAATGTATATCTCTGATAATTTACTGGAACAACGGCGTAAAGATAAAAGGAATTTCATTGAGTGCTGAACCCTACGGCCATTACAACGGAACGAGTGTAAATGAGGCTTTACTCCGAATCTAACTTTGTAAAATTAGTCCTACTGTAGGATTTTAAGACGGTTCAATTGCGACTTTTAATTAAATACAAAAAATATACGAACTGGGATTTGAACCAACTGTGCTATAGACTCTGTAGTATAGAGAGTACCGTATTAAAATACCCCAAGGCTTTTTTTATTCGCGTTGTTCAAACTCTCGATAGCGCAGTTGGTATCGAAAGGGTCGTGGGTTCAAATCCCAGTCAAAGAATCATTTTTGGGAACTAATAAATTATACAAACCAACAGCTTGGCCAAACAAAGCTAACAACAAATGGCATTTATTGTTATACTGACCTCCGCTCAAGTGTTAAGAAACTTTTTAAGATGTTTACTATCATCATGATCATCCTGATACTTAAGAGGAATGCTGTAAGCACTACCTTGGCGGGCGGTTCGGCGATCACTGTACTGGATGTTATGTACTTAGATCTGCTTTTTATTCTCTAGCGTTCCCTTAGTCACCTTGTACGACACACACGGGGAACATTATAAGAGAGAAGGAGGATAGAGGAGGTCCTACTCTTTACCAGGGTCACTACAGTTTATATTTACTAACCGTACCAGTAGTAGTAGTAGCAATAATAATAATAATAAAAAGGATTGCCCAAAAACAACGAGTAAAAATGTTATTTTAAGCAAAAAAATAACTTTAATTAATTTATTATGTCACTCGGGGATAGTGTAGCTTCCCAACGGTAAAAGTATTTTTCAAACTGATCCAGTAGTTTCGGAGCCTATTCAATCCAAACAAACAATCAAATCTTTCCTCTTTATAATATTAGTATAGCTAAAGAAACTAATTCGATGAATTCAGTAAAACTTCTCAAATTTATCGATCTAACATTTAAAGTATAAAGTTCCATGCTACCAATCTCGATAAATTTCGATAAAACCCCGTTTTATCGAGAATTTATCTATCGACACATCCATGCTTGGAAACAGAGTACAATTAAAATCGTAAAACTCCAGAAGCTGCGCTAAATAATACAGTAAAATTCATGGAACTCATAGTAGGGGCTTTTGCAATAAATCCTCCGCGTTCACACTTCGCAGTACTAATTCATCACTCGGACTTTATGGTGTAATAAACGACAAAGATTAATATCTGTAATTTATACGCAGAAGCGACGCGGAAGGAAGCTCTTTAATTGGGTTGGTTAGCGTTTGAGGGTAGTTAGATAGACGCAATATATAAAGCTTGAGTTCAGCAAAGAATCAAGGGTAGCTAGCTTGATTTTTAAAAACCAGAGATCAGGAAAGATTGATCTTGTGATTTCAAGTGCGTTTCGCAGTTCTTAGTCATTCTCGGGGTGTGGTTTTAGTAGAAGTGGCTCTTTAGTGAAGGACTCGTCCGGGAAAGTACTACCATCATGCCCATTCCTGCCGTCAAGCAATACATCGTAGAGCACGTACGTGACCTAACGAGCGTGACCTACCAGGCAATACTTTGTTAACCACTTTATATCAGATGGGCCATCTGACGTTTTAAAATGATCTTCTTACTCTCTCTTGAGGTACTTTTTTTAGGTGATTTTTTACCTTTTCTTATTCTGTTTTTCTCGTGCAAAAACATATAATTGGTAAATTTGTTTACATCAGGTTTAATATTTAGTTTGTACATATCTACTGTTTATTTTTCAAATAAAATAAGAGCAAGATAATATTATTTTATTATATTTACAGCCGCCTTTCCGTTCATTCATCTTACCCGTTTTTCCCAGCAAAGCCTAGAGTAAGTTATAAAGCCCTATATCTAGATCTCGGTAATCCTATATTGCGGAGGCGAGACACAGTGTAAAACTTGGTTAACCTGCATTTATTTTACGGTTACCGCAAGTTGTAACTTTAGCCGCACTTTAGCTCGGAAAACTCCAGAGCGGTTCTGGATCGGCATGCATCGAGAAACCAAAGTAAATGAACATTATTTTTACACGGATTTACCAGTGTGTGTAATGTGATGTTTTATTAGTAGGTGTTTGAAATTTCACTGCGAGATAGAATCAGAATATCACGCAGACGAAGATGCTCGTGTTTCTTTAGCAATAAACTAGCGGCTCGTCTCGGCTTCACTCAGGCTTTAGTAAGGATCCCTAATTTTTTTGAAAATATAATATGGCCTATGTCACCCGGGGATAATGTAGCTTCCCAACGGTGAAAGAGTTTTTCAAATCAATCCAGTAGTTTCGGAGCCTATTTATTGCAAATAAACAAACAATCAAATCTTTCTTCTTTATGATAGTATAGATAATTGTATTTCTCGGCTATTTTCCTACCACAAACCAAAAAAACAGAAGCAGACGTTTTCATCAAAAAATTCCATCATAAAAATAAAGATGTTAAACAAAATGCCTTTGCAGGAATCCGCAAGAACCGCTTCGTCCACATTGTGGTTAGCCCGCATAATAACAGAAACATTCTTCGAGAGAGATATTTTATTTAGTGGGTCCCTGCTTCCTAAGCGGGGTCAGGACAGCTATAAAAATATTATATACGAAAGTGTCCGCTTGGGGGCTAAGCTATGAGAATACCTCGGCTATTTACAAATTTATATAAACTTGCTGTGAAATCTGAACGGACTTGTACAGTACATTATGAATGATAACTGCTTACCATCGCATAGAACAAGTCTGTGCGTTATAGGCACTGATTTTTACCAGCACACAAACCCTTCAGACCAGAACACAGCAATCGGCTTGGCGGCATGGTGGTAGCTTTGTAACTTAAACCACTTTAACTTATTGAAAAGCATTTCAATATATTGCGTTTTTATGTTATCTTCTTACATTAATCGGAATAAAGATGCTTTTACTGAGCAATATTTATTTATAAAATAAAATAAACACTCTGATCTCTTAGTACTAAGTACCTTCTCTAGAATGTCTAAAAATGGTAGCCGGAAGGAACACTAACTAGTTTCCTCACGTATATTTATTAATTGTATTATATTATAGTATGTTCTTACAATGTTCTCAAGAGTCATCTTCTTTTTAATGAACGTCAATGCAAGAAAGAGTAAAAAGGAAAAGCAATGGTTGTAAATTTTGGAGTGAATTTATAGGTATGTATAGTAGTAGTTATCTTAGTAAAGGGTTTGACCCAGATAGTAGTAGCAAGCCAAGCAGTATGCTGTATTCCGGTTTGAAGGGTGTGGGTGTCGATAAATTTACAGGCACATGAGGCTTAACATCTGTATGCCTCAGGTTGATAGACGCTGAGCAGTGCATCGTAGAGCACGTTTCAAACGGGCGTGACCTAACATCAGTAACCACTTAACATCGGTTTCTTGTTCCATCAGCTAGCCATAACAAAAAAATTAAAACAAAGCAAAACTAAGATACTATAAGTAAAAAGAGTACTCTAAAATCAATGTATTAAAGCCAAGAAACCTGAGGTAATATACCGAAGCTCACGATAATACAATAAAGTAACATGCTAAGTAGCTTCTATTCTTTCTATTTTATTTTACTGGAAAGTTTTAATATCTAAGATATACAGTAACGTGCAGTTATCAAGAAAAGTATAGTTAGAAATAATACAATGTGTAAAAATACTTCTCCCAATAAATTAAATAGGACCATATTTAGAATGAATTCTGATTTGAGCCATTGTCCGACTATTTTTGTACTCCCGAAGAAACAGAATCAGACTTTAGTCCCCTTTTGCTTTTCGGATCGAAAACTCAACTTATTATGGACCAGTAAGTGGAGACCTCTACTGGAACAAACAATGAAACTCCGAGGTAGGAAACTGACTGGTTTATTGTATATGAGGTGACTACCCACATTCCGGGTATCTGCGGGTAGGCGTCAACCATTGCGCGTAGCTCACACAAAGTCCTCCTTAGTCCCCAAGTAGTACCAACTCAAAAATTCTTTGATGTTATAGACTCAAAATTCTTTGACTATAGATTTGATGCCAAATCCTTTGGCACATACCCATAATTTGCCATAGTAAGTATACCATTCATGACAGTTTGCAAGCCCATCGCCGCTACCAGAGTACCAACTGATTTCTCGGTACGTTAAGCTTTTAACCCCAATTCTAGCAGTCAATAAACCATGATGAAGACATAATAATACTAAAACTTTTACAACTCATGCATGCTAGGCTTTCAACACTCTTGTTGTTAACATATTTGACAGTAAAACTTATCTTAAAATTATCATTATCTGAATATCCCTAAAAAACATTTTCTTCAGTTTTCTGGTGTAGTTATTTTACACCTTGTATATGCAGAAGATTCTTGTAAAATAAGCTTGTTATTTTATTATGCTAGTCTGCTAAGGAAAATGAAATGCTTATAGGTTTTTGAAACTTACATTGCTTACTCATATTTACTTATACAAAAGAACAAATAGCATTTTGTGGTACTTTGTAATAAAATTCAGTTCTTGAGTGCTCAACATTTTTAGTAACATTTTTCTACTGGGATCACATATTAAACATTCAAATCTCATTATACATTTTTTTATACGGCTTGGTAAAGAATCTTTCAGAGAATCCACTAGATGATACAAAATAAATGATATGATGACTGATATAAAACTTGCTAAGTAAACAAAAAATTTAAAAGTTAGGTAATTCTGATGCTTAAAAAAGAATATAATGCTTAGGTTGTATTTCAAGTATAAACTAGATTTTTAATCTCTGTGTTTTTTGAAAGTAGGAAGTAAAAAGTAAGTAAGTGATTTATTTTTATTCTTTATCTGCAAGAACCCTTTCACTCCAAAGGCCTTCTCCAAAGGTAACAATTTGTTTCTATTTTTAGCTGTATAGAGACATTTTGGACCCGCCGTCTTCCTTATGTCGTCTTCCCAGCTAGTGTAAGGTCTTCCTTTGCAACGCTTACCTTGCAATCCTTGCTTTGAAGTTACTCTATTACCAACCGGATGAATACAATAATAATAATGCTGAACAATCCACACAGCGTCATCTAGCCCTAAGCTAAACAGAGCTTGTGTTATGGGTACTAGATGACTGATATACTTAATACAATACGTTACATACATAGATATTTTTTATTATACATAGAGAATACATAGAACACCCGGAATAAACCGATTTGGTGCCCGCCGCGCTACATCAGTCGTCAAATTAGACGTCGATTATGTTGATATTAGTAGTAGTAGAGCTCTGAGCACAGAGCGAAGGGCTCATCCGAGGAAGTACTACCACCATGTCTATTTCTGCCGCCAAGCAGCTTGCTGTGTTCCTGTTTGAAAGGGTGGGTGCCAGTGTAATCACAGGAATTATTGTATGAGGCTAACACGTATACACCTCAGGTTGATGGACGCTGAGCAGTACCTTGCTATACCAAACCTTACTCTCATCCCACGGTGACATCGGCACAACAGGGTTTTTTTACTTCTGAATTTGAACCCATGGCCCTAGAACTAACTGAGTAGCTTCAGCTAGACCAAAATATATCTAATGCCTTAATAATTTAATGCAAAAGCAGCAAACTACTTCGAAGTATTGAAGCATAATAATTAATGCATGTTCAAGTTAGTAGAAAACGAGATCAGCTGTAAAACTTGTGCTGCAGTTAAGTGAATCTTAAAGTGATGTTTTGCTTGAAAAGTGATGTAGTTTTAAAGATTTTGTTATTCCGAACAGCTTGGTTCAGAGGCTGCAATACTTTGAAAACACTATTTAACTGCTTAATATAAACGTATTTTAGCAGCGGCTATGGGCTTGCAACCTGTCATGTATGAAATACTGACCAAAATGTGGGTGCAAAATGTGGGTATGTACCAAATGTACTATCTGGAAGTACCTCTGACTACTCCTCGAAGAATCTTGAGACACTTGGTACTAAGAGATTGGAGGGCATATCTACCGTATCAATCTTTTATCCCTAAGGGATAAAAGTCTCGTGAGAAAACCAGTTATTATTTTAGCAGCGGCAAAAGGGCTTACAATCTGTTGCGTATGGAACACCAATTACTATAAAATGTGGTTACGTACCAAATGCAATATTTTGACGTGCCACCGACTAAGAGATCTGAAGGGATATCTACCGTGCCTGGAGATTAAAGTTGTAATGCTATCTCTATCTTTCTCTCTCAGGAAACGAATTTCGTATAAACACTTATTTAACATTCATTTTCAGAAAGCAATAAAACACAGATGCTTTCACTGTAATTAAAATGTCACTCGGTTGACAACATGCTATTGAAATGTCAAGTGATATTCCGTCGTTTTAAAAAATGCGTCAATCTTGAACATATGGCATGGTTTTTCATTAAAAATGTACACATTTCTACTACGGAAGCCCAATGTTCGTATACGAAATAATATAATTAAATTCAAGTTAAGATTGTGTCAATCTCCAAATTATTCTCTGACACTGACATTTCAGACAGGCCATTTTGACATCTCAGCTTCAAAAAAATACTTTAATTGAGTCTTACGTCAAAGTACAAGGTGTGCACTTGGAATGTATACCTTTCTATTATGACACCCATTGGAAAATATTTTTATAGGTTTTAAAAATATACTTATTTTAACCGAATTTAAACTACGTTTGATTTTTTCGCAACCAATCACTGAATATAATAGATGATTCAATTAAATATAGCCCACCTGATATTAAGCGGTCACCATCACCTATAACAACTACACTATCTATAGTGTGTTTACGTCAGTATGGTGAAGAATTTAAATGTATATAAACTAGTACAATAAATTCAAAATAATGTCCGAATGTACCGAAGAAGTATCCAATAACGATCATTGTTTGAGAACAAGGGGAATATTGTAAAAAAACATACTTACTTCTACATAATATATGCTTAGTTTTAGTGTTTTGGGAGCTCTTCCGATTGGTACTGATCTGGATCAGTTGAGCTATCTTTAGAGTGTTTGCTCAACTGTTACAACATATGTATTTTGTACATACCAATTATAAATACTTGTAATAGCTGTAATTTCCTTTGCTTAGTCTTCTGAATCATGTTTATGACGGCAATGCACTTATGGCATATTCGCTGGCTTAATCTTACAACCTCTTATAACTAAACATGATTTAGTCAAACATTTCCAAAAAACATTTAATAATTCATTAAAAATCTCCGGCTCGATTTATTCAGCAAGGTTGAGCCTAAATAAATAAAATGAACAGAACTCAAATATTCAACATTGCATGGAGGGAGGCCATTACCTCTGTAATGTACTCGCTACATTTTTTATTGATGTAAAACTTTTCTGGAATAGCTTAATTTTGACACACAGATACTAATGTACAAAATGAATCCGAATGACGACCGATGTGTCGCGGCGGGCGAATGCAGGAGTATGCGGGTTCGATTCCCGCCTTGAGATAAGTGTTTGTACGATCTGCAAATATTTATTCCAGGGGTTCTTGGTATAAAATATCTATGTATGTAATTGTATTAAATATATCAGTCATCTAATACCCATAACGCAAGCTCTGCTTAGCTTGAGGCTAGATGATACTGTGTGGATTATGCATTATTATAATCGTATTCAACATAGCATTTCCAAATTTTACACAGTGAGTTACTTGGATGATATCGTCGTCCCTTGCTTTTATATGACCGATTGTTTTATACTTTGCGCATTTATAATATATTATTACCCTTAAAAGTAATATATATTATGGAGGGTTGATATTTGCAACACAGTACATTACTCCAGCGCAAATCATCATTTTTCAAATTTGCTTTAGGTCATCTGTTTATAGTTCCATATACAGATATTATTTTGATTAAGACAGAATCTAGAACAACTCAGAAACTTATTAAAAGTAAAGTAATTTGTACTTCTAGTTAATTTACATCTTTGCTTTGGTAATAAGATTTCTTCGCGCTGGCACAGCGAGGTACGACGCACAGCGCTCATAATAATACTACTGATGAATTTTACTCAAAATATGGAGTACGGAATATTTTAAGCGGATAAAATTGCCTACACATTTTCATTTTTAAAACTGTTGTTTATATAGTTTTTTACAGATTTAGTATAGATCTTTACTTTCGAATATTACAATGAACTCTTACACTCAAGCTCAAAAATCATAAAATCTGTTGATGAGTATTTTTAGTTATTTTGTGTTGTGGGTATTTATAAAATACGAAAAAGGCTTGCGAATTCATCCGCGTGAAGTTCTTTTCATACAAACTACGAAATCCGGTGTACGGAAAGTACGTTTTTGAGTTGAGTTTCGGAAATATACTCCTGAAATGTCAAGTTTCTGAATTGTGTTTTAGGCCACTAACGTGACGTGACGACCATTTAAATCGCACTTAAGAAATCAATTCACTCGAAATTACTACCACAAACTACAGAAAACGAATCTATATTTACGTCATTTTAATCATTAAAATAATGACAAGTATACATCACAAACACTACGGTTTTCTGAAAACTGTTGTGCGTAAGATAACGGCTGCAATGAAACGGAAATACATCATTATAAGGGGTACTTATGGGTACATGAGGCTTAACACCAGTTTGCCTCAGGTTTGTGGACGCAGGGTAGTGCATCTTAGGGCACGTATACGTAATGTGTATAACCCACAGGGTGTAAGCGTCAATGGTTACGATTTAATATCAGGTGCTTGCACTATTAGTATAAAAAAAAATCTTCTAGCAAAAGGTTGAATACAGACAGAATTAAGTTTTTTTTACTCATGTTATGACGGTTTACTGTGCTGGTTCCAGCTTAAAATAGGACCTCACTATTAAATCCTATGGACGTCGATAAGAGGCTATTAAGAGAACGCAAATGTGGTCATCAATCCCTCTACCAAAGTCAAAGTCAAAAAGCATTTTCCTAGAGATAATTTTAAATCGTCTTTAAGCTAGATGCATTAAGGCGCCAGTTTCTCGCGAGTGGTGATTGCAGCTAATTTCTCCATATTTTTAAGTAAAATTAGAGTTTGTTTCAAAAAAACCATGCAACAATATGTATCTCATAAATAATTATGTAGAAATATTCATATATTCATTGGTTGGGCAGCATAATCAAACTAGAAATCTGTTAGATACGCCCAATGTGTGTACCTCCATCTGGTCAGTATGTAGTTTTAATAAATCTATATCCATACCAATTATAAGAATATTTGTCCTGACTGACTGACTGATTGAGACTGATGATATATACACCGCCTAAACCACTGGTTATAATAACTTGACATTTTCTATTTCCTAAGAAAGGAATTCCCGAAATTCAACCCCTAAACAGGTACAGCAGGGATTGATGTTTATATAAAAATAACATCACGCGAGCGAAGTCGCGCGTATTTATTTCACTGGTGTTTTTGTAAAACTAGAACATCACATATAAAAAAATACAACTTGGTATACATTTTTACGTTAAACTGAGTTATAAAAATAACCATTTTTAATTGTTATACTGAGTAGGCCTATGTCCAGAAGTCAAGAAATGACGGTCGTTTTGTGGCGTTTGATAGCTGACTGGAACCAAGGCTTTAAAGCTCTCATTAACGTTGTAAAAAGCGGTCAAGTACGTCATTATAACGGCGAAGCAATGGAATGGATACATTTTGAATGAACTGAAAAAGAAAAAGTAGTTTAGCAAAGGATAAACCTGCTTTTCAGCTCAATAAGTTGCGAAAAATATGTATTTACAAAAATAGTACATTTATACAAGTATCCTATCACCTAAATGGATCTCAAAGTTGAATCTTTGCTTTGTATGAGGCTCGATGGCGATATCTTACCAATATATATATTTTTTATTCATAAAAACGTAATTAACTTATCCTGAGGCCTAAGCACGTACTGGGTATCGTAAAGCTAGCGTATCAGAGACGCTAGCAATATGTAAGACATTATTCACAGCGCCTCTATCGTACGTAAGAGAACTAAAATTGGAAGCACGAACACTTTTGGCATTACCCACGTAAAGTAAACGATAGCTAGGTCCGTAAAGTAAAGTAATTCGATAGAGAGCGATCACAAACGATGTTTTGACAGCTTCTCACTGGTCGTATCGTAAACTTGCGAATTGACTCAATAATTTGTCAATGAGAATTCGAAAGCCAACAATTATGTGTTCCTATTTATTAATTATTTATTTTTTACAAAGATTTTTCAAAAAAACCATTGTTTCATTGAGTCGATCGAACTCGGAATAGCGCAATTCAAATCCCACACGAGGAAATAATTTTTGAGATAAAATAAAATCTTAGCATGAATTATCAACATGCCTAAATCATCAGCATTATTTTCTTTTCTCTTTTGACTATTTTCACTATATCCTCTTGAGGTGGCAACGGTTTGATTGCACATCGCAGCGGTAGGCGATATCGTATGTGAACTAAGCTAAGCCTTTATGTATTGAGTTAAATGTAATTTATGAATGTACGAGATTGCAAGTTTTTGGCAACAGAATGACACTATACTGTTTCTGAAACGTATTTTAATAACTTTGCAGAACTAAAGGAAGCTAGGCAATATTAGTATAGGGCTTCTCAAATTACATTTTTAATATTACATCGCATTGCGTCTAATCACTTTAAATAGGTGTTATGTCTCATGTGGAGTTATACAGCGATTTCCTTCAGTGTTATTTCAAAGTTTTTTTATAAATAATAAAAAATTATATCTTCTATCTATAGTATATATATGAAAAAGATAGTCGTGTTAGTTACACCACTTTTGACTCAAGAACAGCTGGATAATTTTTTATGTTTAATGTTTTTTTGGATTTATCTTCATCCAACTTATTATCCCTAAAGCGGGGGTAAAAAGAGAGTGAACTTTGTATGAAAAACGCCTTGGCTAGTAAAACATAATTTTTAGTAGTTAGTATGGTTTTTGTAACGGGCTTGTTCAGTGAAATACTATAAGCCAGTGTATGTAAATATTATAATAGATCTACCATATTGGTCACCAAGCAGTATTGCTGTGTTTCGGCTTAAAGGGTTGTTGGATCTTTGCTCATTTTAGAAGGTAGATACTTTATGTTTGTCATCTGCTTTTCTACGACTACCGTCGTTTTGGATTGTCGGGTGATGCATTGCGCGCCCTCTACGCGAGCGCATCGACAGTTGGCTTGTGCGACTACTTCAAATCAGCCGCGTTCTTTTGAGCAACTATTCCGTGGATAGACAAGATTAACTCTATTTCAACCACTGCCGTGCAGTATTCATTATGTGAGACGTTCTCGCAGTGCTGTGCCAATTTTGATAGTGCCTTCGGAAACCCAGGATCCTTGCCGTACAGAGCCCTCGTGAAGAAACGTACGTGTGGAAGTGTGAGGTAGGTGATAGACTGAATTATCTGCCTTATTCCGAGCAAAGATCATACCTAGGTACTTTCAGGTTGTTGCAGCTATATTAAATTAATTATTGATCCTTCGAAATATAAAAAATAGAATCAAATTATTACCAGCATTTACAGTCATACTCAACAGAGTGTTGGTGTTGGTAAACAATTTGCCTCAGGTTGATAGACTCAGCGCAGTGCATTGTAGTGTAAGTTCCTAATGTGCGTGCCCTACATAAATAATAATAAGGTAGTGTTTTAACAAGGTCATGGTGACCACTTAAAATTAGGTTTACCATCATTTGTTTCCATCAGAAAGCTGTATAAAATATTTAAATAAAATTATTTTATGAAATAAAAACAGCAGTAATTACTATGTAGAATAATCACAACTCATCCATTAGAAAAATATGTGTAAAAAATTACCTAAAACAATGTCAGGTTCTTTATTAAATTTATAGACAAATGTTGAGCCTGTCCAAATTTAACCCACCCTCCTCACCACGCACCGGATAAACAGACTCCAGGCAACATGCCAATTTATATTTCCAAATTAAGCTAGTCTAAAATAAATTATAACGTTGCACCAACATATATTTTTACTGAGATAACTTAATTCAGTAGATTGCAGTTTGAAATTTTGCATAACTCCCGAATTTGTTTTTCTTGCACTACTGCAGACTACTACTAACTAATAAATAAATAAATAATGCCGGACGATCCACACAGCATCATCTAGCCCCAAGCTAAGCAGAGCTTGTGTTTTGGGTACTAGATGACTGATATACTTAATACAATATTATATTACATACATGGATATTTTTTATTATACATAGAAAATACCCAGAACACCCGGTAAATATTTGCAGATCGTACAAACATTTATCCCAAGGCGGGAATCGAACCCGCAACCTCTGCGTCGCAGGCGGACAATCGCCCGCCGCGCCACATCGGTCGTCAATAATAATAATAATTGGATTATGAATATGTGAAATTTTGCACTAGTGGGTATGTACCAAATTTAATATTTAAACGTACCTTTGACTATCCCCCTAAGCCATATTTAAAGAATAACGATTGGTAAATACATCTTAGGGGATATCTGGGGATAAAATGTCGTAAGGCTGTTTTTTTTTTCGAAAATTCTCTAACTATAGTAAAAAATGTATAGTCAAAGTCAAAGTCAAAAAGCATTTATTTCGTAAAATCCGCGGAATCTAAGCGCCAATTCCTCGCGACCAAGCCTAGAAGAACCGGCAAGAAACTTAAGTAGTTCGTTCGGGGAAGTACTACCATCATGCTTTTTAGTGTCGCCAAACAGCTTGCTATAATCCGGTGTGAAGGGTGTGGGTGCCGGTGAAGGTACAGACACATTACGCTTCTTAGCACCTGTATCTCTCAGGGTACAGGTCAGTGCACGGTAGGGCACGTTTCTAACGAGCGCGACTTGCGAGAATACGTTGCTATAGATGATGGTAAAAACTCTTACTGGCGTTACTTGACGGTAAACTGGTGACTAAAAAACATAGTATTACCATTAAATCCTCTATCTTCTTCTTAAAGCCTTAATATTTTATTTTATTTATTGGGGTAAACTAACAGTGACACAATAATGGCTAAGGTAGAGAGTTTAAGGTAGACAATTATTCGAGAGTGACACCAACTCCGTTTACCACGGATTACTTAAATATTTTAAACTTACATCTAGGTATAGCATTATGTTAGGTTAATAGTGCTTATTTTAGTGTTAACAGAAGTGTTATAAGTTGTTTATTAAAAGTACTAGCTCGCATTGCCGCTATGTCTAAAGAGTTAAAGTTAGTGTTAAATGAATCAATGATGATATGAAATATTAAAAAAAAATAATGAATATAGTACCAGCATATCTTCAATCATATCATACGTAAACGAATTTTTATAAGCTATAAAACTCTAGGTATCAAAATAGCTTTTTCTATGCTCCTGATAGTGGAACAAGCATATGGCCCACCTGATGTTAAGGAGTAAACATCACTTATAACAAAGCACTACTCTGAGTCCAACTTCCTGAGACATGTTTCATGTATCTGTAACATTACCGACACCCACACGCTTCAAACTGGAACACAGCAATGCAAGCCTCACTGCTTGGCGGAAAAAATAGGTACGACCTCCGGAATCCTGAAAGCCCTGTTCGGCCCTTATAAAAACATACTTTTTGTTGAAAAATTAGTATTCTAGTAGCGGTGATAGGTTTGCAACCTGTCACATATGGAATATCAACTAGGTACCAAACGTAATATTTGGACGTACATCTGACTACCCTTCTTAGGCTTAAAGAATCTCGAGTGTAAAGCGCATAAAGGCCAAATTAAGGGGTTAAATACTAAAATACTGATTCACACCAAATAACTGTATCGCATTGTTGGATATGAGTTCTACCGGGTACCGCGCCGTGTCTGTCCCGGGGTACCATTTCGTAAATTTTAACTGACAAATGTTGACATTAATTGTCGGTATAATTTATAGTTTCTAATCATGCCGTGGACGTTAACGTTTCATTTATTGAAGAAGTCACGATATTGCAAACTGTCAGTCTACTCTTGCAAACGATAAACAAAGTTTATTATTTTCGTTTTAAGTAACACTGCGGGGCCTGGGTAACCCGTTCCACAGTCAGGACCCATTTATACGATGCAAAAGATTTCACGCGGCCGTACGGGTCTTGACCGGATTTTACCTGTAGGTTTACTCTTAGAAACGATAAACGAAGCTTCTTATTGTCGTTTTGAGTTACACTACGCGGCATGTCAGGCAGCGACAACTTGACTTTTGACGGCTACCGAGTTGCCCCGCAGTATATTACAAAACGACAATACGAAACTTCGTTTATCGTTTCTAAGAGTAGACTTGCTGCCAGCTAAAGGCGATGTTTGGTGAATACTCCATACTGATTTTCTCAACCCTGCGAAAGCTTTTGCGCAGCATAAGCGCGCCCTTACTGTTTCTCATTCATGCATATAATCATCATCAAACTTAAAAATGATGTTTGTACTTTAATGAAATCATTTTATCAACATCAACAGCCTGTACAAGTCCACTGCTAAACTGCTTTCTCATACAATACGTTTCCAGAAAGAATGATTTTGAACCCAACTTCCCGTGAACCTAACATTGCATTTATAAAACCATGTAAAAGTAAATAAAATAGTAAAAAAAAAATGTACTGAATATAATATAGTATGACAAGTATATAAATTCTCAAAGCTTAGTTTGTAGTAGCCCTGACTTCTGTGCTGTAGGTATTGGTTTAATCCTTACAAAGAACAAATATTTGTGTGACGTTGATGTTTGTTCTGTGTCTGGGTGTTATATTGTATTCTAATGTACGTATTTACAAAAAATATTAGTGTTTTATCGGTTATTTGGCTCCCATTGTCCAAGCTTTGCTAAGTTTGGGGCTAAGGGGCGTTATGTGAAGGAAAGCACTAATAGCTTCAAGCGTCTACAACCACTATTTTATCCTGAGAATTATCAGAAAAGGTTGTTTTATTTTGCATGAGAATATAAGCCCGGGCCTCGGAATCGATATTTTATTAATTTACAACTTACAGCGCAAAAGGTAGATCTACCAACTGAGCTTAGAGGATTCTGGGAGGCAGTTATCACACACTGTCAGCTTCCGACAAAGGTGTGCGTTAACAGTATCACTTAGGCCACAGACGATCAATGGAAACCCATTTCGGATTTGCCTGGTCCAAACTGTCGATGTCCTGATTGGGTTTTCCGATCTTGTGAACATAGGACTCAACACAAAGCGATTGATCTGAGAGAACATCGGTGGTCTAGTGGAAATGATTCCGCCTTCTGATTCTGAGGTCATGAATTCAAATCGTACACCAATAGATCTTTCTGTACTAAAAATTATGTGCGCAATCCCAATTCTCCCAAATGTTGATTTAAAAATTGTTAATCAACCAGTTAGTATTTTAGCAAAGGTGGTTGATAAGCATTAATGCTTGCAACCTGTCACATATGGAATACCAATGGATGCAAAATGCTGGTTTTTAATGTAATATTTGGATGTATCTCCGAATGGAACGAAGGTACTTGGTACTAAGATATCTGAGGGAATATCTACCGTGCTTGAGGATTGAAGTCGATTGAATGATACGGAATCCTTCGTGCGCGAGTCCGACTCGCACTTGGCCAGTTTTTTATGAGTTTGGTATGCCAACAGAAAAAATCCTAAAATTCAGCCCTTAGGGTGATGGAGTTTGTACGCAAATAGTTTCCCGCGGAAGTTGCGTTTGCATTCTTAATAATATAAAGAGTAGGTAATGGATAGTGCGTATTGTTTTTATGAATTACTCTAGAACTTTGAGGCTGGTGTTGAAGAAAATAACACTACCCATTAGTTGCCAAAAGGTCTTTGCATTGTAACCCACCGTAAATACCGTGACTATCCGATGAAGGTTTTATTGATAAGCCCAAATTAATTCCATTGAGAGCCGAGCGTAAATATAACAGCTTCTCATGCTGTAGCTATCTCAGACGCGACTTTAGAAACGTGAATCTGACTTCAGCTTCCACTTTTGATACTTTGGATGACATTCTTTAGTTGAGTTTTTACAGCTATAATAAATGGTTTAAACATGATATCCTCCGAAATATTATCAAATTCATTTTTCAATCGTGTCAATCTCCAAATTCTTTAAAACTGATATTTAGGCAGGCCCAATTTTGACAGTCAAATTCTAGTTCAATCTCGTCTCGGCTCCAAAAAACGAGCACATTAGCAAGGTACCCCTTATACCTGAGTATTACTTAGGTAGTATTAGTTATAAAGCTATTTTTTCTATGTTTTACCTAACTAATAGTAAATAGTAATTTATTCATACAACAATATGTCAGACAGAAAAAAAAGATAGTTAAATTAATTGATAAATAAATTCACAAAGGTATCTAATCTATATATATAAAAGAAAGTCGTGTTAGTTACTTCACTTATAACTCAAGAACGGCTGAACCGATTTAGCTGAAAATTGGCAGGGAGGTAGTTTAGAGCCAGGAGAAGGACATAGGATACTTTTTATCCCGAAAAAATAACGGGAACGGGAAAAAACTGCCACGCGGGCGAAGCTGCGGGCGGCCGCTAGTTATAACTTTATAACTTTATATTAAAACCTAGTACCTATTATATACCTAATTTAGACAGTTAAGGTTTTTGCAATATGTAAATAAATAATAATAATTAATAAAGAAATAGTTATAGACCTTAAATAGATAATTCATTTTTCGTTATGTTTTTAGAGCATTTTTTACATTTAATAATAATAATATCTTATGAACTATTTTAGACAAATAATAAAAATATCAGTAGCAATATGCAAGATGGAACTATAATAATTACGACGGTGTTTATTAAAGTCGCGTCCGAGAACATTGCAGTATCTGGAGTTATTAAAATGGGTTTCCGAACAAAGCGGCTATTGTCGACCGATACCGTTCACCAACTGCTGCCATCTATTATGTAACCTCGACCACAGGATGGTAAATATTCTAGTCCTTTCTACAGTGGAACCGACTTTCTACCGTCTTCCAGTTTATCGGATAGTTTAATTTATTTTGACGTTTATATGCTTTTGGATTTAGTGCTTTTTGATAGTGGACCTAGAACTAAACAAATTTAGATATTGATGATTCATTGAATTTATTTGAACTAGGGTTTTGACTGGTGGTCTTAATGCGAGGATTAACTCCTGTATGCCTCTGATTTATGGAACCAGAGTAGTGCATCGTAGGGCACGTTCATAACGAGTGTGACCTGCAAGGCAATGCTTTGTAATAGGTAACGGTAACCACTTAACATCAGGTGAACCATCTGCTTGTTACATCAATAGTCACATAAAAAAAGTTTAATCAAGCTCCGCTACTAATTACAAACAAATAACTCCAACTCTATCGCAGTACTAAACTTTATAATAACAGACTACTTACAAGCAACCAAGCTTGTTATTTTAAAACAGCTGGTTCATTTTGACATAAAAAAATAAACCTTTGCCTGAACAACCGATTATTCAATAAAAAATAAGTCTACTTTTCTGGAAAGAATGGTAGCTCGTATTATGCCATTATTATTCAATAGCCAAGTCAATATCGTGCATAAGATATTACACGTTTACAACCAACATGCGGACGATAAAACTGATGTTCAAACTGCCGTAGAAGAAATATTATTTCCGAAGTGCAATGCTAAGTTTGTTTTAAATTGCGTGATTTCCTCAGGTAAATAACTCGAGTTATAATGTTGAGGACAAATGACGGTAGTACGAGATGGTACGATGTGACACTTTGAATTTGTGTGTAAAAGCCTTTGCTAGAATACGCGTGACACGAATATTTTGGTTGAGACTGGCGCAATTACCAATTTAGTTTACTAAATTGGTTTTTATAATGACCCAGATGCGCGCTTTGTCTATTATGCGTTTTTGTAGTGGGCATTTTTAGACACGGCTGATAAAACTAGATGAAAGAACAATTCTTTTTTTTTGATACATATATAAAAGCTTAATAAGATAGATAGATAGAAAACTCTTTATTGTACACCACAAGGACATAAACAGTTATAGTTTTTATAGAAGCTACAGCGAAGTACAATGGGCGGTCTTATCGCTGTGAGCGATCTCTTCCAGACAACCTTAGGATGGACTGGATTTTAAAAATCATTACAAGGCGGTGTCATAAAAACAGGATACATATACTAGTTTATTAGACAAATGCGAAACTATTTTATATAAAGTTAACTAAGTAAATAATATACCTTTAATATATAATACATATTATGAATACATACATCAACATACATAGAAAAATATAATACTTACTTTACATATTTTATAAAAATACATACCATACATACTAGTAAATACACTAATGTAATAAATAATATATATACATAAACAATAGGTAACATAAACATTGGAAATACAAATACATCCTAAAGAACCTTTTTAAGATGAGAAGTGACTGTGCAAAAGCCTTCTGAAGATGGGTAGAGATTTAGCTTTCCTGATGTCAAGAGGAAGAGCGTTCCAAAGGCGGACAGCTTGTACAGTGAAGGAATACTCATAAAAAGTAGAAGAGTGAAGGGGAGTTTTCAGTTGTAATGTTACAGAGGAGCGTAAAGTACGAGAGTTGGAAAGATCTAAATACTCAAAGCGTTCTTTCAAGTAACGAGGAGTGGAGGGGTTAAACAAGACAATGTACAAGAGGGAAAGGAGATGAGTATTCCTGCGACAACGAATAGGCAACCACTTGAGTTTACTACGAAATTCGGAAACGTGGTCAAATTTACGCAGGCCAAATATAAATCGTATGGAGAAATTTTGGAGGCGCTCAAGCTTATCTAGTTGTGCCTCAGTGAGATCAGGATAGCAGGCGTCAGCGTAATCAAGTATAGGAAGCAAGAGAGATTGTGCCAGCATAACTTTAGTGCACGTTGGTAAAAAGTTCCTTAATCTTCTTAATGAGGCTGCTGACGCAAACATTTTCCTACTTAGCTCAGCCAGATGAGGCTCCCAAGACATATCGCTGTCCATGATTACACCTAAGTTTTTGACGGAGTTGCTAAAAGGAATAGGGACGTTATCAAAGACTACTTGTGGAATAGTAGACCAATTTATGCGAGAGATCATCCGCGAGCTGCCCAGAACAATAACTTGTGTTTTGTTTGGATTAACAGAAAGCCCAAAATCTTTACTCCATTCGAGAATCCGCCCCAAATCTCTATTTATGACCGCAATCGCCCCACTCAAATCATTAATTGAAGCCTGTGTGTAGATTTGGAGATCATCTGCGTAAAGGTGGTAGGAGGAAGCTAAGGTTTGAGAAATAGAATTTATGAAAATAGCAAAGAGAAGAGGAGAAAGCACACCGCCCTGTGGCACACCGGCATGAAGATTACAATATGAAGAGAAAGTGTCATTAATACAAATGCGTTGCCGGCGACCATACAGGTAACTGTGGAACCAGCTAATAGCCGTTGGAGATACGTTAAGAGAGTGAAGTACACCTAGAAGAATGTCAAAGTCAACATTGTTGAAGGCATTGCTAAAGTCAAGCAAAGTCAACACAGTTACACGTCCATTGTCCATACCCAGACGAATATCATCTGTGATCTTGGTCAAGGCTGACGTAGTGCTATGACCACGACGGAACCCGGATTGCAGAGGGTTGATGAGGGAATTTATATTTAGGAAAGTACTTATTTGATTGTGAACTAGACGCTCCAGTACTTTGGACAGGAAAGGAAGGATAGATATAGGGCGAAACTCAGAGAAAGTGGAAGGATTTACTTTTTTCGGTAGAGGGATAATCTGAGCAGTCTTCCAGGTATCAGGAAAGGTATTTGTGGAAATGGAGTAATTAAGTATGTGGGATAGGACGTGGATGATTTCGTCGAGTATGGGCACTAACATATTGCGACTAATGTTGTCATTGCCAACTGCATTGGATGTAATAGATGTAACACTTTTCTTAACGTCACCATCCGAAAACTGACTAAAAATAAAAGGAGAAATATCTGGGAGTGGTACAGCTAAAAGATTTTGAAGAGTATTAGACTTGGTTTGACCATTAATATTAGAAGAAGAGGAGAAATGTTTATTTAATGAGTCGAAGTTAAGATCATTGGAAATAGTATCAAGTCTAGATTTACCAACCCCCAATGTCCTTAGAAATTTCCAAACTTTCGAAGGATCATTGTTTTCTACCGATTTGTGAATATAACGGCGCTGTGCGTCCCTACACACCTTGTTGCAGTGATTTCGGTGCTTCAGATATTTAGAATAGTTATCATCAGAAGGACGACACTTATATTTAAATTTCGCTAAATTTTTTTTGTGCATGACTGATCTAATTTCTGGTGATAACCAAGGAGCCGGAAGGTGTTTGATTTTAATCTTCTTTAAAGGAGCGTGCTTGTCATACAATTTAATAAGAGCCGTATTAAACAACGATAGCTTCTCGTCCACTGTGGTGGCTTCTGTAACTCCAGACCAATCCAAATTAGCTGCATCTTCACGAAGACGTTCCATATTTATCTTACCAAAGTTACGCTGCATAATGATTTGAGGTTTGGCTTTTGGCAGACGTATTTTGTATGATAGAAAGAGAAGATCGTGATAAGAAAATGCGTCTGCCGGGTATTGGCCATGAAAAGAAACATTGTTAGGAGATGATACAAGCATCAGGTCTAGAAGAGACGGAACACTATCAGGAAAATGATGTGTAGCATTAAGAGGGAGAATAGCTAGATTACTGGCCTTCACAAGAGTTTCAAGCTTACTTTTGCGGTAGTCATGTTTAAGAAGGCATGTGTTGAAATCTCCTAAAATTATAGTATGATGGAACGAAGGAGAAAAATCTATTAAAAGTTGCTCGAAGGTTGAAAAGAAGTTAATACTAGAGGAAGGGCAGTAGTAAACTCCGAGAAGTACTTTTGTATGTAAGAGTGTGACTTCAACGAAAAGATGCTCACCTGCCATGGATGGTGGTGGTTGGGGAGACATGCTAATCACAGAGTGTGGAATATGTGAACGGAGATAGATAGCAACGCCTCCGCCGACTCTCCCGATGCGATCATTTCGAATAAGTACAAATCCCGGCAGTGAGTATGACGTTGACGGTAAACAAGGCTTTAACCACGACTCAGAGACGAGAACTGCATGAATATTGCTGTTATCAAAAGACGCCAGCAAATCAGGATAGTGGGCAGGAATACTCTGAGCATTGATGTGCACGACGTTAAAGTTTGTCGGGACTTCAGAAAATTGGGATACTAGTGACTCAGATAATGTTGGGATACTACTAAAACTATCACCAGACGAGGAACAAGATTCAAAAAGCTCTATTTCACTATCACTTTGGTTCATATCTAGGCTAAAATAATTATTTATCGTATAATATACTTAAAGTACACCAAATATACCTAATAGTACTAATAATAATAATAAAAAATATAATAGTAAATATAATAATAATATTATTATAAATAAGAACAATATAAATACTATACTACCCAACTAAATATAAGCAAAATTGTCCATCTGCCAGCAGTGTTAACAATACAGAAAAAAATTTATCTAAATTGAATCTAATTACAATCCATAGGCGCTGGTAAGACAGTATGTATCAAAAATAATAAAATAAAAAACTTTCAAAAAGGTAGGTATGTGGGACGTACTTAGTAACATTTAGTCTACTAAAACTGCGGTTGACTTTTGTTGTGTTCGTTAAGAGAATGTCAAAAACGCAGTGACATTGACATACTAATTGGAGTATTCAAAATTTGTGTTATGTCAATTTCAAATTAGCTATCTAAAACATATACCTAGGTAAACAAACACGAAAGTAACGCAATTCTATCTGTTCTATTGTGCTCAGTGATCGATATGATTAAGATATATAACTAGAATTACTACCTAAATCTAAGGACTAACAGCAATACATACAGTACCAAACCTACAGAACCGAACTTTCACCACAAAATCACTTCTTGGACGTGGCCGCGCGTCTTGCCTTCGGCACTGCCACCGCCTCCTTGACCACAGCTAGCGGCTTCGGGGAAGCCGCCGGTAGCCCAGAAGACGTCGCTGCTGCTGCCGGAGGTTCCGACTGTGAGGGCCCTGTGATCTTGTTGAGGTCGCCCATCCAGTTGACGCGCTGCCTACTGCCGTCAGACGAAGCGATGAACACATTTCCCTCCCGCGTCCAGCACTTCGCAATACCAAACCGCTGCCTCGCAGCCATGAAGACCTCATGACGAGACTTCGTGAGGAATTCTGATAAAGTTATTCCAGAGGTCTTCAGGTTCGTCTTGGCATACCAAACATTGTCCCGCACTGTAATGTCATGCAGTTTGAAGAGGATTGGCCGTGGCTTAGTGGATGAAAAACGGCCCATTCTGTGGCAACGACTGATATCAGTGCTGGTGAACTGTGTCATTTTCAACTTGCTGGCAACAGTATTGACAAGTACCGAAACTGTGTCTTCCTTCTGGTCTTCAGGGACTCCATGCATCAGAAGTATTTTTCTCCTGCTTCGCATCTCAAGATGATCAATTGCACGGGCATTACCTTCTATTTGGTCCTGAAGTGCCCGCAGGGCAGACAGAGTAAAAGCTTTGAAGCTTGAAAACTCTGTGCTCAGAGACAAGATGTTGGGAGACTGGTTGAGATTCTTCTTAAGTTCTCCTTCAAAGTACTCCATTCGTTGAGTGAAATCAACCATCATCTGATGAGCCGAGGAATGGGATTCAATGTTGTCCATTATTATGAATCCAATAAGTAAGGTTATGTGGTGAAAAATAGTTTGTAAATGTGCAAACAATACAGGAAATAACACTTTGTGGCAGAGGAGTTGTGTCAATAGTGCATGTGAGGCATAATAAAGGTATAAAATTTCACTTTAACTTATTAATTGAAATAAATAAAATATCAGTAAATTTCGTAGATGTGCCTTATTGAACTACCCGCCGCGAAAAAAAAGGTAATAAGGTTTGTGTTGTCCCAACTATGTATTATTAATTTTGTTGTATGTCAAACTCAACCGTTTTGTATTATAATCTGTGCTGCTTTATAATAACTAGCCACACAGCCCTACTCTGCCTGCACGAGTAGCTCTGCTTTGTGCACTGTAGGTTGTGAGTTCAAACCTTACTGAGGAAAATCTTGAGTGTTTGGTCTGAGTGTAATATCCTTAGCATGTATTTAAAAAGTGTAAATACTAGAGCAAACGCGCTCGACTGGTTACGTGAAGTTTTCTTCAAAAACTTAAACTTAAACATCGGAAGTTCGGTTTTTTGTACACTTCTACGCACCAAAGCCCTTTTTCTGTCTCTTGCCAAGGTAAACTCATCTGGAAGATATTATTTTTTGGGAGATTAAAAAAAAAAAGTATATGTGATTCTCATTGGTGTGTTGCCGGTGCAATAACTATCACATTCCTACTAGTTCTGTACTGTAGTACCGTACACTGAATTAGTGGGACTTTTTGACCTATTCTGTACATAATAACACTAATGTTAGACTTCAAGTGCGGCCGTCGCTTATCGTATTTTTTTTCGTAGTCCTGCTGCGTGTAAAGAGATTCAAAACTGTGTAAATTGTCCGCTGAGGGTAATGTAACTAAAGTAAAAAGTAACCGCTCAGCAACAAGGAATAAAACAAGCTGATAAAACAGTTTTTATCATATTTCTCATTAAAAATAGCAATAAAAAGTGAGTGAAAGAATGAAAATGCTTAAGAAACAACGACTTAATATAAGTTACTACATAATATTTAGCTGTAAAGCTGCGTAAAATGAATCTTAGACAAGCTGTTGAAGTAATTAGCAAAGTTGGAACTTGAACCGAGCGAGCAGTTTTATAACTAGGCTGATTATTTTCTTGTATTTCATTTTATGTTTTGCCATATGAATTTACTAGCAAAACGCGCGCGACTTCTGCCACGTGAAGCTATTTTCATAGAAACTTCAACCCCCGCTGTAAATTCCTTTCTAAGTATATCTACGAACCAAGACGAATATACTCTGTAAATTTCAAGACTGCGACTAGTGGTTTAGGCTGTGCGTTGTCTATATCTCAGTCAGTCAGTCAGTATAAAGATTTTTATGGTGGGTATAGATTTTGACAGCCGTCACAACTCAGCTCGTAGTAGCTTCATATTTGTTCTCGGTGGGGATCAAACCCTCAACCTACAGCGTGGAAGTCAGCTGCTACCAACTGAGCTATGACGATTGTCTATTGGCTGTCTTACCTCGATAGAAATCAATGCTGATAATATGTTTAGAGCTTACACAAATGCTACGAACCAGCTACGTGCCCTCTACGTATGCGCTACGAAAGTGCTACGCTATATGTCGTGGCACGACAAACGCATAAAACCGTACCTACCTAACAATGTTTATACAAAAATACAAATACAAAAATATTTATTTTTTAAACAGTGTATATGACGTTATAAAACTGAATTTAGATTTCTTCACTAAAGTCTATCGTATAAAGTTGTAGTAGAGCTCCTCGTGACGGGCTTGTCCGGGGAAGTACTACCACCATGCCTATTTCTGCTGCCAAGCAGCGCAGCGTATTCTGGTTTGAAGAGTATGGGTGCCAGTGTAAATACCAGGCCGGGACATCTGCTTATTCCATCAACAAATCAAATAAAAAAATCAGGCCTTGGGCTTAGACGAACTGCGGATAGTGTGGGTTCAATTTCCGTGGTGGGGGTCAGTGATAAAAGTAGATAAACATTTCTTGTCTGTAAAGATCAAACATTTCTTGAACCAACTCTTGACTTAAGTGGCGATGGGCTTTCAACCTATCAGGTATGGAATACTAACTACAAAATGTGAGTATGAACCAAATATTCAATCTGGACGTATCTCTGACTACCACCCTTAGACATCCTCAAAGAATCTCAAGATCAGAGATCCTTGGAGATCGGAGGAGATTTTCCGTGCTTGGGAATTAAAGCCATGATGCTATTTTCTTATTCTTTCTTGTTTTAAACAAAACTGACGTTTTTTACTTAAAAAAAACGTGCACTATTCCAGAAACAATCGCTTAACTTAAAGTACAGTGTATTTAAAGATCTCAATACTGGCAACAGTACTTGTTGTTTTGTTTGAAAATCTTAGTATAGAATGTAAACCACAAATAATGTCTGTGGGTGTATATTTTATAATTAACTAAATAAGTAGGTGGGTAGGGAAATTACATGTTTTCCCAACTGTTTACATAACTGAATAGTATGCTTAGTGTAATTATGTAAACATTGTATCTTGTCGGTAAATATCTCAAAACTATTCGTAGGGACGTGCTCCGACTTGCAAGCAGTTGGCGCTTTTCAAACATTCAACTGCATTTACATAGAATCCAGGGCACCAGTCGATGTCAAATAAATAAATATTGACAAACTTCACAAAGCGCCATATAGCCTTTAACTAAGCAAGGCTTGTACTATAATTATGAAACACTGTAATTGTGAAAATTTCAATATTTAGATGTTGATTTAAAAAAAATAAACGTTTTAACGTTTGGTCAAAGTTCCACACAAAGTTCATGCAAGCGGAAGCGTATACCTAAGCTTAAATGATTTGAGTGGCTTTCTTGAGCCAGTTTTTTACCAGTTTATGCCAAATTAACTAAATTATATTTAATTTATGGCGGGGATAATGAATAAAACGTCCTAAATCTTTACAAATAGAGGTTTCAAGCATGACTATACAAAAATACCTATATGGCAAAACAAAATCGACACCGGTGCATTATCTGATTTCTGTTTGAATGAAGCTTTACGTAATTCTACTAATGTGCTTTTATGCAAACGAAAACGGTAGCCATGCCCAATCCGAACGGTTCTGAGTGAAATTTGAAGTCTAATTTGCGTTTTTAATACCAAATTTGGTATTCACGCTGTGGTAGTCAACCATGGTTTGCAAATTTCACATTAGTTAAAAACAGCAATTAAACTGAAAAAGTTCTACTATAAATACTAATACTACTATAAATTTTATCGCTCTGCTTTACTTCTGTTTGTCATTGTCATTTGTAAAAAAAAAAAAAACGGATTGGTGACCGCAATGCCGGTGCAACTCCTACAGCACCTGCTATTAAGTTAATATCTTCATTCAGTGTTCAGTATGTCTATTGCCTTATTGCGCTAAGGTTTCACATTGTCAGATTTTAGAACTATGTGTATGTATGTATGGTTTTGGCGCCAATACACATAATGTACCCGGTTTAACCAGGATGTGACTCCATAGTCACCCCTTACCCCATCCATGAGAGGTAATAAAGGAATGCTTTTCTATGCCGTACCTACCTAGTAAACGATTAGATGTTCTAACTTTGGTATGTATTCATATCCTGATATCGATTTAGCAGTAATCGAATGTACAGTAGTGTTCAAAACACGCCTTAAAATGTCGAAACTCTTTCTGATTTACTGTTATTGCGATTCGTGCACATTCGTCGTGGCTCGATATTATTTGCTAGCCGCTAGAGACGTGCCTAACTCTCAACTAGACTGTTACTTATCGAGGTTTAGATATATTTAAGTACCTTGCTGTGTTCCTGTTTGAAGATGACGTAGAGTAGTGCATCGTAAGGGCACGTTTATAATGAACGTGATCTGCGAGACAATGCTCTGTTGTAGGTAGTAGTAACTACTTAGCATCAGGTGGCCCATCTGCTTGTTCCATTAACAAGTCGAATAAAAAAAAATTGCTAATACAAAGTTTGATGAGCAAACCTACGCAGGTAACCTTTTTTTTATTCTACTGCTGGTGGAAAAAGTATATGGCTCGCCTGCATCACCATTTGAATTGCACCACAAATGGTATGGTATTCATAAATAAATAATGCTGGACAATCCACACAGCATCATCTAGCCCCAAGCTAAGCAGAGCTTAATACAAATACAATACATTACATGCATAGATATTTTTAATAATACATAGGAAATACCCAGAACACCCGGAATAAATATTTGCAGATTGTACAAACATTTATCCCAAGGCGGAAATCGAACCCGCAACCTCCTGCGTCGCAGGCGGACATTCGCCCACCGCGCCACATCGGTTGTCCAATGATTAATGAGTGTCTTAACTTTGGCCATCTTTTGCCTATGGGACCCATTAACTATGGGTCATTAAAAAACAGTGACAAAGTTAATTTAGAGGAATGTTTAACGTTTTGTGGTAAGACCAATTACGTTTATTTGTTTCAGTTTCCAAAGCACATTCTTTTATCAAAGCCTTCTTTTAATTGAAATTACAAATTTTAGATGTCTTAATATGAGCTTCTTTTTATGAAGTCAAAGCGTTTACTCAGAAAAACAGCAAAATTTAGTTCAGTAGTTTTGAGTTACACTGCCGGGTAACTTGGTAATCTATTCTACATTCAAGTAGTCGCTACCTGGCAAGCGCGCTGTGTAACTTAAAATGACAAAACAAAGCTTCATATATCATTTTTGTATATTCATTCGTATATTCTTTCATTTTGTTTATTTGCTGAAGTATGGTGCTTACAGGTAAAATATATTATGCTAGGTACTATGTAGATTTGTTTCACATGCTTCGCCAATGAAGTAGGCATGCAAAAAGTATTACAGATATGTCAATAAATTATTAATATTACTTTAATAAAAACAAAAAATATATATAATAATTAAAAATGTCATCAATCCTACTCTATTAGCTCATCAATATCATAAAAATACTTATTAACCAGCCACGCATAGAGTTTACTTTTAAATTGTCATGTCGTATATTCATGTCGTATATTCATTCGTATATTTATTCGTATATTCATTCTTATATTCATTCGTATATGCATTCGTATGTTCATTCATATAACCATTCGTATATTTACTCATATATTAATTTTTTTTCATTTCATCGTTTTTCCAAGCAGATACATAGCTTGTATTGAGTACATCTCTACCTGAAGCGTTGTTGGTCGATGATTGTGCTAGGTTTGGAAATTTACTGGCATTGTGAGGTCGAATACTTAACGTATTATTGCCACTATTTGTCATATTTGTAATCGATGAGTTAATGTTTTCTCGTGCTTTTTTTATGTTATTTGGATATTACTTTCTTTATTTACCACAGTGGTTTGTATAAAAAAATATATTTTATGACTTGTTAAAAAACTTGTAGATGTTCTACCTACCTGATGTTTATTTGTTACTGGTGGTAACTTATTATTTAATTATATTATCTTTACAGGAGTACCTAAAATTATAGCGTAGAATCTATTAGATTGCAGCGCCCAGGATTGAATTTGAGACTAAAATTCTGAAGTTTTTAAAGTTAAGTGGTCACCATCGTCTATAAGAAAGCATTGCCTTGCAGGTCCCGTTCGTTACTGGTGCTAAGCCTTCTGTCTATACCCATACCCTTTTAACTGGATCAAAGTAAGCTATTTGAGGCAGAAATAGGCATGACCTTAGTACTGAACTGACTGTCTAACTAACTGATATATTTGTCTATATACAAATACAAATCGCACAGCTGAAACAAAAAGTCGCAGAGACTTGAAATGTTCAGCGTATACTTGTCTTGGTGCGTAGAGGTGTACTAAGAAAGACATTTTCAAAGCTCAACCCCTAAAAGAGTGCAGTGAGGGTTGAAGTTTGAATGAAAATAGTTCGCGGACGAAGTCACACGCGATCCCACCAGTATCCTACTAATATTATAAATGCGAATGTTTGGATGGATGGATGGATGGATGGATGGATGTTTGTTCCTCTTTCACGCTCTAACCAGTGGACCGATTTGGATGAAATTTGTAATAAATATAGATTGTAATCTGGAACAGGACATAGGCTACTTTTTATCCCGAAAGAATAACGGGAACGGGAAAAAACTGCCACGCGGGCGAAGCTGCAAGTGGCCTCTAGTTTTATATAATTTTTGTAGTAAACTCCAAGCGCATTCCGTCTCGGGTAAAAATAGAGTCCAATAAATCCAAGTCATCCCATAAAGCATCTGTGGCATTCCGGAGAAGCAGTCGTTAGCTGAACTACTGTAATGTCCATTGTTCAAGTCCGCACGCCGAATTGTGCGGACCATCTGAACAATTTTGCGGTCCATTTGGGGTGAGGACTCGCCGATTTCAACTCGATTTATACCCATCCGGCCCGGGTTAGGGACGTGACTACGTAGTAATAGCCGAGCGAATACTTTTTAAGAACAATCTTTGCACCTTCTGAATATGAGGTGTTTGTATGTAAGTAGTAACGTCAATCCGTTTGTCCGATTTGCATGGAATTTGATTGGTGTATGGTTAGATTGGTTATTTAAATCGCAAAAGAATAGGTCGTGTGATAGTTTTTATATCAAAAGCAGAATAAACGGTATAAATACCGCTTAGAAAGATAGATAGATAGACATTTATTCAAACCACCACAATACAGAATAAAGCAATGCATAAACCAGAACAAATACATTAAATAATAACATAAAAATTAACCGAGCTTAAATTTAATTAGAGTTGATTTACCGTTTACCATATGGTCATCCATACAATTAATCAGTGTTTTAAGAAGTTCTTAAACTAGCATGTTGTATAACACCTACTTATTATTATGATTTATAGGTAGGTAACCTAAATACCTCGAAAGGCTCAGGCTTAAGGGGGTGGTATCCGCCAACGAGAGGTTTTCTCCGTGTTATTTCTCTTTGATGAGTGAGTATAAATGTCCAAAAAAAATATATATTGCTTATTAAAGACTAAATTTTAATTTGAACAATTGAAATAATTCTAACTACATTATTACTATATGAAAAAAATATACAAAGTGAAGCAATTTTTATTTTAAATTTGGTTATTTCTTCTAAACGGTATTGATTTTTAGTATTTTTTTTTCACACAAATATTTGTCAAAGTATTTATCACAAAGTGAACAATTGGCAGTTCGAACTAATAATTCATTAGGCTACAAATAATTATTTCTTGAATGCGATATGAAATGGAATGCGCGCGGGTCCCTGCGCGGGCGACGGGCGGCAGTGCAACTCAGTATGGACAGACTCCTCAAGGTCGTTGGCGAGTACCACCGCCTTAAATTAATCAGTAATTCGTTATTAACTGATACGGTGCCTCTGTCTCTCAGCTATATTCAGTTCTCATAACGTTTTTTCTCTAGTTTTTAAGCCCTAGAGCTGGCTAGTATAAGGGCATGTCCCATTTACCGTTTGAGTACGGAACCCTAAAAAGTAAAAAAAAACTTATTTCACAGAATGAGCTATACCTGCCCAAAGCGACTTAAATAAATAATAAATAAATTAATAAATAATGGTGGACAATCCATACAGCGTCATCTAGCCCCAAGCTAAGCAGAGCTTGTGTTATGGGTACTAGATGACTGATATACTTATTACAATACTATATTACATACATAGATATTTTTTATTATTCATAGAAAATACCCAGAACACCCGGAATAAATATTTGCAGATCGTACAAACATTTATCCCAAGGCGGGAATCAAACCCGCAACCTTCTGCGTCGCAGGCGGACAATTGCCCGCAGCGCCACATCGGTCGTCACTTGCTAGAGTATTACGGATCGGAACCATGTAAGGATCTATCTGGGCTTCGGGCGAAGTGCTGGCCATTAGGGATTATTCTACTTTATTACGTAGTTTGTACATTGTTAACATTTAGAGACGGGAGTGTGATGAGATTGCTTTACTTCGCTCAAAGATGTGACATTATTTTAGGGTTTTAGTTTATATTAGCAAAACGCGCGCGATTTTGCCCGCGTAAATATCATACAAACTTCAACCCCCGCTGTGCCCATTTAAGGAGGAAATAATTTTGGAAAACCACATCTCTGCGCACCAAGACAAATGTACCCTGTAAATTTCAAGTGTCTACGATCTGTAATTCAGGCTGTGCATTGTCTATATGTCAGTCAACCAAGAAAAAGATTCATATTATTAATTGATATGAAAATTAATAATAAACATAATGTTTATGCACAAAAAAAAATAGAATTATTACTAGTTACTATATATGACAAAATAGCTTGGGATTGAAAGACCCAACTCCAAACACAAGAAATTTACTTTTGACTAGTTTGCAAGAGTATTTAAACAATGTGAGATTTACTCACTAAATACCATTTTGTTTTAAATTTAAAAATGCTGTCTCATAATCTACTGTATCATAATAGCCTTTTCCTAATGATGAATTTCAAAACGTTCCGAAATTTCCATAAGCTCTCTTAACAAACAAAAATTCGCATCACCTGTAAAAGCCTCCGAGAAGAAAATTACCCGCACGTCGGGAACTCATGCTGGATTAGGAGAGTCACTCCACTAGAACACAGTATATTTTTTCATGCAGAAGATAAAGAAAGAAAAAAACCATCCAAGTGCGAGCCAAGTTCCACGCACGAAG
This sequence comes from Electrophaes corylata, assembly GCA_947095575.1. Lineage (NCBI taxonomy): Eukaryota > Metazoa > Arthropoda > Insecta > Lepidoptera > Geometridae > Electrophaes > Electrophaes corylata. Next base: position 869,576 of record OX352704.1, read on the forward strand.
GGTTCCGTACCATTGACGACCAATGTGTCGCGGCGGGCGGTTGTCCCCCATCATGTAGCCCCAAGCTAAGCAGAGCTTGTGTTATGGGTACTAGATGACTGATATACTTCATACAATACATTACATACATATATATTTATTATTATACATAGAAAACACCCAGGACACCCGAAATAAATATTTGCAGATCGTACAAACATTTATTCCAAGGCGGGAATCGAATCCCGCAACCTCCTGCGTCGCAGGCGGACATTCGCCCGCCGCGCCACATCGGTCGTCATACTACAAATGTACTATCTGGGTATACCTCTGACTAACCTCTGACTAACCCTTAGACATCCTCGAAGAATCTTGAGTAAGTACTTGGTACTAAGAGATTGGAGGGGATATCTACCGTGCTTGGAAAATAAAGACATGATGTTATCCTACCTAGGCAGGGACCTATTTAACCCCAAGCAACACAAACCTTTACTGCTAAGTAGGTTAACTAGGTTATCTGTAGTTTTTTTTTTACTTTTGTTCTTACGTTTTTTACTTAGTAAACCTAGTGTAGGTAGTGTACTACACTGTAGTATTTGCCTTGTTGATATTCATGTCTGTAATAATAATTTGTGTGGTTTGGGGAAAAATAAATAAAAATAAATAAATAAATTATTTTTTTCTTTTTTTTAGAAGCAATAGTACCCTACTGTGTTTGACGTTTACTGTGATCGAGGAGCGGCGACGATAAAGTCCCGGGTGAAAAGTTACCAAACGTCTCATGACGAATGTGCCTCTTCACACACGAAAATGACTGTAGTTTATCACACGGGTTGTTTTATTTGGAAAGAGACGGATTGGTTTAGTGCAAGAGCTGGTTACAAGAACACACACAGGTGATTTTGGCACTAAGGAAGGTGATGCCCAGCTCATCTGTGTGTGTTTTTATAACAGCCTTCTTCATTGACAGCCGTCATAGCTCAATTTGTAGTAGCCCTGCCTTTTGCGCGGTGGGTAGTGGGTTCGATCTTCACCGAGAATAAACATTTGTGTGATGAACGTAGATGTTTGTTCTGTGTCTGGGAGTTTTGTTGTATTCTAAGTATATTACAAAAAGTATGTAAGTATTAAGAAATATGCAAGTTTTGACAGAACCTACACATTTGTTCCTCTTGGAGCCGAGACTCTAGATCTATTGGGTACCGAGGCCCTTCGGGTTTTTGGTCCTTCCAAGGATTTCTTCATTTCTAATTCTATCTTGCAGTGAAACTCCCAGCATCGCTCTCTCCAAACGAATCTTTTGAACGAATGCTTATATTATATTTGAATATATTCAATTCATCATATTTATTTTGATTGTTCGCCCTAAAAAATACGTGCAGAAAAAATACACCTAATTTTTTTCTTTGACAACCGATGTGGGGCGGCGGGCGAATGTCCGCCTGCGACGCAGGAGGTTGTGAGTTCGATTCCCGGCTTGAGATACATGTTTGTACAATCTGCAAATATTTATTACGGTATCCTAGGCGTTTTCTATGTTTAAAAAAATATTGTATGTATGTAATGTATTCTATTAAGAATATCAGTAATGTATTCAGAAGCTAAGCAGAGCTTGTGCTATGGGTACTAGATGATGCTGTGTGGATTGCCTAGCATTATTATTATTATTATATTATTGAATAGCAGCTGAATGCTGCGCTGCTTACATAAAGGGATGACAGGTTCCTGGACTATATTTGCATCGTAACGTATTGGCAGTATTTGGGAGGTGCGGGTGTGATGCGGGTACGATGCGGGTACGATGCGGGTGTGTTCGAGTGTCGATGAGTTACGCGCGTTCTGTTGAGGCAGCATTTGGCGTTTATGGTGTGTTTCCATATTTTATTTTGTTTCAGTAAAAAAATGTTTTTGCAAAAAATGGCAGTTACTTGCTTGTTTTTGCCAGATTCTATATAAAACATATTTTAAATGAAGTATAAGATATAGCAGATGTTTTTTCATGCTACTACTGGTGGCACAATCACCTATAACAAAGCATTGCCTTGTAGGTCACGCACCTTAGGTACGTGCTTGTATGCAACTTTAGGGGTAACTTTTCACTCATTTATTTATTTATTTATTAGAAATGTTAAACACCAATTACACTAATTATTTAACAAGTAAAAAAATATAAGCTTAAACTGAATAATACCAAAGAATAAAAAAAACTTTTAAAAATATCAACACGTTAAAAATTGTGTAAATATTTTTTTAATTTTTCTCTGTGTAATTAATTGATCAACCTGTTATTTCACACTCGCCCGCAAACCACAGCCGCAGACAATACTTAATGCCATAATTAATCTTATGTAAACGCGATAAAGCACGTTTTACTTTGAAAAATCACATCACTGTCGCCAAGTACTACATATACACCCGTATTTATCACAGTTTGTATTTTATTACAGTTTATAGGTAAACGTTTGACCGCAATTTCACCTGATGTTAAGTGATAATGCGGTCGACGGTGTAGCACGCTTACCTAGAAGATACCTATTCACTCTTCTCTTGAAAACATCCAAATTATACGAGACCTGAAAAACAGACGGCAACGAGTTCCATTCTTTAGCTGTGCGCATTATAACAGTTGAGACACAACGCTTGATGGGAGCGGAGAGGCTGTCAACCATAAATGGGTATCTCGTCTCCGTACGTCTGGTGGTTTGACCATAGACGTATGGGGGAACCAGGTTGTAAAACTCCAAGGCACACACGCCGAAATGTATCCTGTAGAAGACAGACGGTGACTTGTATTTCTGTATAAAACACTATTTATTCTGTTGCTGCAACTTATAATAGATATCTTAGTACCCTGAATGGGGTAAATCAACAAAATTGGATTCTGGTCGTTGTTGTGACTTGTCACACTAAATAAATTAGATTTTTTAAGTAGGAACATCCGTGGAATTCGTATGAAGATACACGACATAGCTCTCAGAATTAGCATGTTGAAATGGCAATGGGCAGGCCGTATAGCTCGAAGAGGCGACCACCGCTGGAGAATAAAGGTTCTCGAATGGCGACCACGAACCGGAAGACGAAGCAAAGGACGGCCTCCTACCCGATGAATTGACGTCGTTGTTATGACTACAGGTAGTCGATGGATAGAAAAGGCTTATTTCCAATAAGCGGACTTCTACAAGCTGTTGATGATGATAATACTTGGGATTATCGCCGAGCTAACTTGTTCTCTGTCAATATTCATGTGCATTCAACAGCTTCAATACTTATTCAAGTACTTGGTTTCAATTCCTTAGTTAAATTATTATTCTGGTACCGGTCGAGTGACTCTCATCCGAAACTTCAGATCATAGCTTAGCACTCAGTATTTGCATTCAAGTTTAGTTAGCAATTGGTTTCTGGCGGTATCAATTAAAATTAGGACCTACCACGATACCGATGTGGCGCGTTCGCGGTGTTCTGGGTGTTTTCTATGCATAATAAAAAAGTATCTATATATGTAATGTATTGTATTAAGTAGGTATATCAGTCATCTAGTACCCATAACACAAGCTCTGCTTAGCTTGGGGCTAGATGACGCTGTGTGGATTGTCCGGCATTATTATTATTATTATTTTCAAAGGAAAATATCGTGAGAAAACTAATTCTAGTAGCAGCAATGGGTTTGTACCCTGCCACGTATGGAATACTAACTACTGCAAAAATGCTGGTATGATATGTACCAAATGTATCTGGACGTACCTCTGACTCCCCCTTAGACATTCTCGAATAATCTTGAGTCAGTACTTGGTGCTAAGAGATCGGAGGGGATATCTACCGTGCTTGGGAATTAAAGAAAAAATTGTGATGCTTTCTTTCTTCTTTTCCTACCACTAATACTGTGACATAAATCTATGTAGGTATATCTAACCTTTTGTATTGATTTCACGTTTAAGTGTGTATAAATTTTGTATTCTATTGCGCAGAGGTGAAAAGCCAGCCAATTGCGAGTCGGACTCGCGCATGATGGGTTCCATACCATTATCTATAGTAAATACGGCAAAAATCTCACGTTTGGTGTGTGAGAGCCTCATTGAGTATTTATTTTTTTCTGCTTTTCAGCATATGGGTACAGCGGAGGTCAAAGTTCATATATAAAAATTTAAAGCGGATAGCGTTAAATTTTTAAATATTAATAAAACATAAAACGCGTTGATAAACTCACTCAATTGTAATACATTCTCGTGCAGCTGACTGTACGTCCAAATGTTACATACCTACCACACACTTACATTTTGTCAGCTTTTGATAACCTTCGTATCAAGCAAGTAATAGTCACATTGTGTGACGTCATATCATTATTCACTTAAAGAACACAAAGGCCACTTAGTTGTGTTGTAAGAGCTCAGGTTTCAAAGTAAACAGCGGCTCTGTTTACCCGCGCGGGTGTGAAAACCCTAATTTTTCCGCAATCTCGCGCTTCTTTGCAAAGATTGTGCCGTTTTGTTCGTTTTCACAAACCTCTGAGCGTGAATCGTGGGAGTGTTTGGGGGGAAGAAGGAACGAGGACACGACTGCTCAAAGAAAACGCACAGTCATTAGTTTTTCAACGTTTTTGTAATATTTCAGCAACTGTAGTCCGGTTGTTTGCGAATTGTGAGGATTTCAGAGCTTTTTGACATTAACACAAACTTGGTTTTTTTTTTAATCATTTCAAATAAAATACATAAATAAACGATCTTATTTACGCGTTCTACCTACTTTCATGAACGGTGACGTTTGCAGAAAAAAAATCTTATGACTTGAATCCTAATGCCTGTTTAGTTTTCTACGTGTCTCTTTTTTTAGGCACGGTATACATCAAAGTTCATAGCCCAAGAATGGTGAGGACGTATTCTTATACGTAGTTAGTAGAAACATCAACTTTAAATAAATAAATAAATAATAATGCTGGATAGTCCACACAGCATCATCTAGCCCCAAGCTAAGCAGAGCTTGTGTTATGGGTACTAGATGACTGATATACTTAATACAACATTTATTTACAAAGAAAATTATGACTAATACAAGTATTTATAATTGGTATGTACAAAATACATTTGAAACAGTTGAGCTATCTAAAGACCGTTGCAAACGATCTAAAGGTAGCTCAACATAGCTTAATACAATACATTACATATATAGATATTTTTTTTATTATACATAGAAAATACCCAGAACACCCGGAATAAATATTTGCAGATCGTACAAACATTTATCCCAAGGCGGGAATCGAACCCGCAACCTCTTGCGTCGCAAGCGGACATTCATCAAGAATATCATGCTAAAAATTATATTTTAACAGCAACAAAAACCATTTCAGTCTCAGTTGTAAGTGATTGCAAACACTAGTTTCTGCTGCTAATTAGCTGGCACGTTTTGTTGGTTTTTCCGTGGCATTGTATGCGTAATTACCTCCCTAGTGTAATAACTATCATTGCTCCCCTTGGTCGTTATGCGCATTTTGTGTGTATTCATTAAACTTTTTGTTTATTTACTTGTGACTATTTGATATTACCTGCCTGCGACGCAGAGGTTGCGGGTTCGATTCCCGCCTTGGGATAAATGTTTGTACGATCTACAAATATTTATTCCGGGCGTTCTGGGTGTTTCTATGTATAATAAAAATTATCTATATATGTAATGTATTGTATTAAGTATATCAGTCATCTAGTACCCATAACACAAGCTCTGCTTAGCTTGGGGCTAGATGATGCTGTGTGGATTGTCCAGCATTATTATTATTATATATTTATATCTATAGTGATAATGCTATTTTTATTTTATACAAATTATAAGAATCTTTGTCCTGACTGACATGTAGACAACGCACAGCCTTAACCAATTTTCTTTGAAATTTTATTAAAATTGGCATTTTTGTCTTGGTGCACAAATGTGTTCAAGATGTACTAAGAACTACCGAAATTTAACTCCAACAGCTTAACGGATACAGCGGAAGTCGAAGTTTGTATAAAAACAATTTTACGCAGACGAAGTCGCGCGCTTTTCACTAGTTAATTATAATATTATATTTTTAAACGGTATCTAAATGAAAAAAATATCAGAATTAACTTTGTAATACCGTGGAACTTGTATTTTACTGATTTGATTGTGAACATTGGGCCTGTCTAAAATTTCAGTTTCAAAGAAAACCATTTGGAGAATCTAAAATTGGGTGTCAGTTCTAAATTCGACAAACCTCGAGTACCTATGTACTTGGTACGAAAATATCTGAGGGAATATGTACCGTGCTTGGGTATAATGTTGTGACGTGTAGCTATTTATTTTTCTTTTATATATCTACTAGCGAAACGCGCGCGACTTCGTCTACGAGAAGCTATTTTCATACAAAATTCAACCCCCACTGTACACGTTTAGAGATTGAATTTCGGGAATCCCTTTATTCTCCAAAAATTCAAAGTTTCTACGACCAGTAGTTTAGGCTGTGCGTTGTCTATATCCCAATCAGTCAGTCAGGACAAAGATTCTTATAATTGATGGTATAGATATTCGATATAGATAGGATGACTGGTAGACAATGTTATTAGCATTAAGACCTCCTAGCACATCATTGTTCTGTGCGGAAGTTTTTAAATAAATAAAATATTCTATTTCATTATGAGTATGTTTACTCTTTGATGTGTTTTACGTCAGATACGCATTTTCCTGACTGTTTTCAGTTCAATAATTTCGATGATTGTTTTGATGTCCAATCTCTTTGGTGCTTACGGAAAAGCCGCCGGGGTTTCCAGGTGAGATGTCACTTATTTTGTCGTTTGCTCATGTTTATTTGTACACAATCTGAAATTGGCTCGCAATTCACTTCCTTTGAACTTCGAAATTACTGCTTAGGAAGCCGCCCCAAATCTTTCAGGTAAAAAATTATCTACGACTAACAGTGCGCGCGTGACTTTGTCCGTGTAAAGTTATTTTCATACAACTTTCAACCCTTGTTATACCCGTTTAGGCAATTATATAAATGAATATAAAAATAAACATCATTGTTTTTAGGGATGAATTTTCAGAATTGGAACTTAGTAAGGAAGGACCAAGTCTCTGTAACCAGTTGCGTTAGCCTGTGCGTTCTGTAAAATATGTCGGTTAGGCAGAAAATTATTTATTTTCAAGAATACGGGAGAGTGCTAGTGGTCTAGTGGTAGCGACTCCGCCTTTTGATTCCAAAGTCATGGGTTCAAATATAACCATGGACCAATGGGTTTTTGGTGTAAAGTGTGTAAAAAGCTAGTTAGAGAGTTGAAATTTTGACAGATGATGTATTTCTGATGCCGCTATAACAACAATGACTAAAAAACAGAATAAAATAAATATTTAAGAGAGCTTTCATGCAACAAACGTGATTTTTTTGTTATCCATTGATGCATAGGCAATTGAGATTGGAAAATGTCACTGCATAAAATATATGAACTCACTCCATGAATATTTTATATACAAAAACATGTAATGGCGCACTATACGTGAATTAATTTAATATTGTGCAGGCAATACGCTAGGTATAAAGTGTACATAAATCAAATATGCCATTTACGTAGGTATGTCATCAAGCAATAAAGCTAATTTATGATACCGAAATCTGTGTTCACATTCATAAACAATATAGCTTGTATCATTTATTCAAATAAATGCCGTTGAGGGCCTTCAACGTCAATAATAAACGGCGGTGCCGGCAACTGCTTTGCAATTCATATCGGGTCCGATTCTGGAGCTTTTTCATGCAGCGAGGGAATATTTCAATCAATTTTTCAATAGAAGTACGTACAACCTTGATCCTTTTTGTTAACTTTATGTCGTCTGTATGAATGTAGTCTCAATATTTATAGGAGTTGAATTGATAGCCATAGCCTATTTTTTTACTCAATAAAATCACACTGTGAAGTGGATATGATCATTTTCATTTCATTTATTCAATAACAAATTTGTTTTACAAATCGTACCTATTATAAATGTTACTTAAATTATAAACACAGATTATAAAATTACCATATTAAAATTAATATCCAACTAAATACACGAAACAATACACTAGTGCCTACCTACCTAAAAAAAATATCATAATAATACCAAATAATAGATCATACAATTATAACATTTAATATTGTTACTACTTACTAATGTAAGGAAAATGCAATACAATTATCTAATAAATGTTTTATTATTTTTGAAATCATCAATTGAGTAAAAACACCTCTCCAGCAAAAAGTTTCTTAATTTACGTCTAAATATGTTTGTATTGTATGTATCTTTCATGTCGTTTGACACCGACCGCCATATATATTGCAAATTGGGCCTTCAAGTGCCTTTCTGTGTCTGGGTGTTATATTCCATTTTATGTATTTATTTACAAAAAATATTTCAGTATTCTATCAGTTATCTGTTTCCCATAGTACAAACTTTGCTTTGTTTGGCTTGGAATAAGTTCGTCAGTATTAATAAAAAATTTAAGGCTTTTAAAAAATTCTTGGTGATATTCAATAATGGGGTAATCAATGCCAAACTATAAACAGATTTTATAAAAACATTCCAGCAGGACACAAAGACATTTTTATCCTAACTATTTGTAACTTTAAAAGGGACAACTGTGCCCTCATAAACAATGACCTTTGTCACGATTGTGTCTTCTCAAGTTGTAAAAAATGGCCGGTCGTGATTTCTAACTCTACATTCTTCCTAATAATATTGTAAATGTGAGAGATTGGTATTTATTTCTTGTTATATGTTGGATCTCCACCGAGGACAAACACTTGTGGGTTTTTATAGGTACAACTTGCTGATGAAACAAGTAAATTACCCACCTGATTAATAATAATTATGTAATGCTGTACGCAATACATCGCTGGTTGATAAATAGAAACTTCAGCACAAAAAGTATTTCTCTAAATCTTTTTGATTGTCAACCAAGTGGTATTTTCTATGCGGGGAAGGTCGTGGATTCAAATCCCACACGAAGAAATAATTTTAGGGATGATATGACGACCAATGTGGCGCGGCGGGCGAATGTCCAGCTGCTACGCAGGAGGTTGCGGGTTCGATTCCCGCCTTGGGATAAATATTTGTACGATCTGCAAATATTTATTCCGGGTGTTCTGGGTGTTTTCTATGTATAATAAATAAATATTAAATATTTGTGGACATTTTTACACAACATCATCTAACCCCAAACTAAGCATCGCTTGTACTATGGGAACCAGATGACTGAATAAAATAATATCTATGTATGTAATGTATTGTATTAAGTATATCAGTCATCTAGTACCCATAACACAAACTCTGCTTAGCTTGGGGCTAGATGATGCTGTGTGGATTGTCCAGCATTATTATTATCATTATATAAAATTCTTGTAGGTAACTTTATATATTTCTAGAGTATTTGGAAGTGGCCTTATTTACACCTGGTATTTACGCCACAGAAGGCGACATGTCTAAAAGCGCAGTCCAGATATCAAATGAAACTACGCCTACTTCCGTTTAGCTGAGCGGAAATAAAGCAGCAGTGCGGGTCAATATTGCTTCAACAATACATCCGGTCGCACTTCTGGCTATGTCACGATATTGCACCGATATCGTCACTATTACTTGTTTGGTCTATTAACCCAACAGAGCCCAAATAAGGGCTTATATCAATTTAAAAATCCGAGTAATTGTTAGTAGTTCTACTTCCTTTATTCTTTATTGCACACACATAACACATGGGAAAATAATACAAATAGAGGGCATGAACAAGAGCAAGCCCTGAAAACCCTGAAAAGAGTTTTCTTACAGCAAATAATAATAATAATCCACACAGCATCATCTAACTCCAAGCTAAGCAGAGCTTGTGTTATGGGTATTCGATGACTGATATATATACTTATACAACACATTACATACATAGATATTTTTTATTATGCATAGAAAATACCTATGGAATAAATATTTGCAGATTGTACAAACATTTATCCCAAGGCGGGATTCGAACCCGCAACCTTCTGCGTCACAGGTGCACATTCGGTCTCCGCATCACATCAGTCGTCAACTGTTTGAGGCTAGAGAGAGGTGGCTAATGGTTTGTATACTTGTATTTTCTATATCGTTATTTATGTAATTTTAGAAACGCTTTCTTAGCAACTGAATAATAAGTTGCAAGTTTAACCATTTGCGTGCTGCAAGATATTAATATTTCCCGTTTGCCGACGTGCCCTGTCCGTTGTGGGGGGTACAGTCGGTGGTTAAATTTAAAGTTTTTGCACATTTGTAATATGAAACTTCTAAGTTAATAGACTACAAGCTCAACGAAGAAAATCAAAAGTAAATTTAACTTATAGATACGGATTTTTTTGTACATGTTGGCAGCCGTTATAGCTCAGGTCGTACTCGTAGTAGCCCTGCCTTCTGCGCTGAAGGTGGTGGGTTCGATCCCACCGAGAACAACGCTTATGTGATGAAAATAGACGTTTGTTTCTGGGTGTTGTATATAAATATATAGATATAGATAAAACGGTTTTTATCTTAACTTTAACACACATAAGTACTTATATAGGTACTTATCCTAGGTAGTACACAAAAAATAATACTGAAAAATAAAAATAAATAAAGTTAGAAAAATATCGAATAGAAAAATAAACTTTCTTTTTGATTTTCAACATTCTGTTTGATTTTTGGGCTCTAAAATTATTAAGACTCTTTATTCTGATTAAAAAAGTTCAGACTAAAAAGATCATAATTTTTTTAAGTCTTTTTGAAGTGGATATGTTTTAAATAGTTTTATTTAACATTCGTTTTTTTTACAGAGAACATTACTCTCTCTCAAAGATTTTATATTATCCCAAAAAAAACTTCCTCGAGCGGGATTTGAACCCACGAATGGAATGTGATTTTTTTAAGTGCATGTAAGCACTATAAAAACTAACAAATGACTCTCTCTCGCTCGTTGCCAAGTCTAAAGATTAAAAGACTTTTCGGGTTGACTGTACTTAGTTAATAGAGCGCAAGCAATTACGTCTGTTCGTTTGTACTGTAGGTAGCATCTTTGATTTAGATTCTAGCACAGAATAAATAATACTATGTAGTACTGTGGCTTGGTATTTCGTGTTGCAAATACCAAGCAGTAAATTATGAAAGAAACTAAGCATTTTGTGGCTAGATACAAAAAGCTGATTAAACTTATGGTTACTGAAAATTAATGACCCATCTACATCATCGGTCTAAGTCAGTGTTTGGCCAATTACATATACAGATGTAACAATATTGTATTTGTTTCAATGTAAATATATAAATTTTGCATTAGAACAAACACTCATTAGAACAAATACTTATTCAACAAATAATAAAAAGCAGAATAAAATAAATATTTAAGGGGGCTCTCATACAACAAACGTGATTTTATTGCCGTTTTTATTAAAGATGACGGAACCCTTCGTGAGTCCGACTCGCACTTGGCCGATTTTTTTACTTCTCGGATAATAACTCAGTGTCAAACAAGGCAAGTCCTCAATGACGTTCTCATCGTGACATTTTACCATACGTAAAAGTAAACTCAGAACATCAGATTAGCCAACTGGTTTTGTCGTGTCGTATCGTGTAAACGCACCCTCAGTCTACCAACGGATGAAGAGTAACACATCGAAATTAGTTCGTCCACTCAATTCCACCGACCCAGGCAGATCACGTATCGAAAAAAGAGCAAGTGGCTGATGGGACTATGGAGCCCGATTGATACATCTATTAAAAAGCAATCTAGTGTCGCGCTTTCGCCAGCAGCGATGGACGTTTGTTTTGATGGAAAACTGTTTAGCACTTTGTTGAGTGAAACTGATATTAATAGTTAAATAATTTTATATTGTTTATTAATTTTTATAGTGCTTAAGGAAATCACAAAGATTTCATATTATTTTTATATCCCGCTCGAGGAAATAATTTTTGGGATAATATAAAATCTTTGTAATTTTTAAATAAATAAAATTCGTTTATTTCGGACAATTTATTTTATTAGTATTATTTTGTAACAGGATCATACAAAAAAAGGTAGAAACGAAGCCGTAAGTTTCTTGCCGGTTCTTCTAGGTTTGGTCGCAAGGAACCGGCGCTTAGACTCACCTAGATTTAAGATGTTGCGACTTTTATTGAATAAATGCTTTTTGACTTGACTTGACTTTGATCTAAGGTCCATAGAGACAGCATACATAGAATCCGTAGCGCAAAACAAGTATAATTAATCCATTTGTTAGTCAAGTATTAAAATACAAGAACCTATATCTTCCCTAGATTGCATTCCGGATGAGGCTTATCCAGAATGACGAGGAGTTAATAAATAGCCGTGATTCGTGAACTCCAACCCCTAACTAAGCGACTGACTGAATAGAAGCATCGTAGTCATCACAGTCATGGAAGGGTCTCATATGCCACACCCAATGGGGTAGCTATTGCGTTACAGCCACATAGCAGTTCACTGTCCAGTTATCTACAATTTGCTTTGAACTCTAAGGCCTTTGTGGTGTGGCTTTTCTGAACGAAACATGCGCTACTGCAATAATAATGAACGAATGAGAAAAAGATAGTTTTGGGTAAGATTGTAAGAACCTTTTGTATTGCGTAAAGTCAATGGAGTGACCACACGTTTTCTCCCTAGCCTATTTGATCCCACAGCTGGACCTCCTCCAAAGACTTCCAGTTCTCTCTTTCCCGAGTCATCTTCTACTAATAAAGTCAAAATAAACTTAGACTGAACTTTGGGCTTACTACACCCACCAGTGCTTCTAAAGATTCATTTTAAACTATGATTACACGACTGGATTTGGGAGATTGTTGGAAACAAAATAATCTAATTTCATCAACACTGGTTCGTGGTTACACTTTTGCTTTTTTATTTGTCGGGGTTTTGCGAATTCGCCTGCAATAGAAAATCTATTGTTTTCGGATTCGCCAGCGCGTAAAGATTAATTTCAAAACAGTCATGTTGAATTTTCATCGCAAAATAAACACTGTATCCCTTAATAACTTTCGAGTTGGGCCGAGTTTGGGTGAAACAAAACCGGGTTCATTTATCACAGAACTAAGTCTTGGTCATTGTGCACTTAATTATGGGGTATACAGGGAAAAGTTTGAACACATCCATCATCAGCTTACTTGAAAGTTTGGAAATTTTGGAATTCAGTTTTGAGACTTCGCATTTACGTTGACGACTGATGTAGCGCGGCGGACGAATGTCTGCCTGCGACGCAGGAGGTTGCGGGTTCGATTCCCGCCTTGGGAGAAATGTTTGTACGATCTACAAATATTTGTAAAATGTAAGAAAAATATTCTGTAATCAGAGGTTTAAGCATTTTTTTTATAATGCTGGACAATAATCTAGCCCCAAGCTAAGCAGAGTTTGTGTTATGGGTACTAGATAACTGATATACTTAATACAATGCATACATATTCTTCTAGGCTTGGTCGCGAGGAACTGGCGCTTAGACTCACCTAGATTTAAGACGTTTCAAGATGATCCCTGCGGATATGACTGAATAAATGCCTTTTGACTTTGACTTTGACATACATATTTTTTATTATACATAGAAAATACCCAGAACACCCGAAATAAATATTTGCAGATCGTACAAAAATTATCCCAAGGCAGGAATCGAACCTGCAATCTCTTGCGTCGCAGGCGGACGTTTACCCGCCGTGCCACATCAGTCGTCATTACATATACCATATGCCCCTATATTTTAATTAGTATCTATTATAAACAGAAATAGCCTCACGATTTTAATCCCCACTTACAGATGTCCCCGAAGATATTTTTGTCCCAGATAAAATAGACGATGAAATATATATATGTATAATTATAGTACTATTCCGCCACTTACTAGAATATATTTAATCGTACTTCTACTATAGACTTCCGCAAAGTCACGCCTGATTAGTCAACTATTTTAGTAGTAGTAGAGCTCTTTGTGAAGGGCTCGTCCGGAGAAGTACTACCAACATGCCTATTTCTGCCGCCAAACAGCTTGCTATGTTCCGGTTTGAAAGGTGTGATATTACAGGCACATGAGGCTTAACACCTGCATGCCTTAGGTTGATGGACGCTGAGCAGTGACTTGTAAAGCACGTTCTTAACGAACGCGACCTACGAGACAATACTTTGGCGATGGTAACATGAGGTGGACTATTTACTTGTTCCATCAGCTAGGTATAAAAAAAAGTACCAAGCTGTATTGATAATAATAATTGTTGCAGGTTAAGCCACATGCTGTCCGGTCTTCGTCCTTGGTGGTGGCACGCGTGTAACGTGGCGCTTCACGCGGTGTGCTGTATGCTGGTCGCGCGAGCCTGCGTCACGGTCGCGCGATTACAGCGACCATTTGCTGCGCTCGCCGCGCTACTCTTTGCGATACATCCTATACATACTGAGGCGGTAAGTTACCTGTTACGCGACATAAGCGACGTTTGGTCGCAATACTAGACACGGACTACTCCTATACAATTCTGACTTCCTCCCTGCCATTGTCGTCGGTCCATCGAGTCGGTGGGAGGGCGCCCTACGCGTCGTGTCTGGTTTATGGTTAACATTCGAGAACCTTTATTTCCCAGCGGTAGGGTCAAAGCGGAAAAATCATTGTCATTTCACCTTGCTGATTCTAATAAGTCGGTGATATTTTCATTTCTATTTCTATCACGTAGTAAACTCTGGTACGGAGTTTATTAAACACCAGATTTCAAATTTAATTCCTGTTTGTTTTACTAGAACTTCTACGAGAAATCCCGCTGATTTCGATCGTTTTGGTAGGCTGAGTTTAAATATGGCCAGTGTTTTAGGTGAACCACAGAACATATATATCCTAGGTGAACTGTCAAAAAGAGATTGTACAAAAAAGTTTTGCATTGATTGATGTGAAAGTAGAATATAAGAATTTACTTCTTATATTGTCAATTTACTATTTACGGACTTCGAAAAATCTAAAGCTAGGTTGCAGACACCCAAAAAAATCTAGTCTGGTAGAATATAAAGACAGACTCAAGCCTCAGTATCTTAAGTACAAAAAAACTATCGGCTTTTTATTTCACGTTTGACAGCTCGATGACCATTTGGGTCGATCGACGCTTGAGGCCATCTCAAAACCCGCCCAAAATGTACAATCGACGTTCCTGTCATTCAACAGGTTATATTTTAACATTATTATTATGTAATTTTGAAATTCCTTCAACAGGTGGCGGGAGTGGTGGGTCGAGCAGATGTTCTAGCCTGTATATTTTTCTTATCTTCTTTATTAGTGTACCACAGGTAAGGACTTTTAGTTATGCTGTCTGTTTGATAAAGGTCTCTAAAATCTCCTTCAACTAAAATTGTCCAAGTTTTGCTGCCATCTCTATTTGTCAACATGAAAGTGACAGTGACAATATGATTTTAAAGACCAGTTACAGACCGTTAATATTTCTTAATCATCATCAGTCAGCAGGCATTCGCTGCTGGATATAGATTTGTTTCATATTTAATTCGCTACGCTTGGCAGATTGATAGTGACCCCAGCATGAGTGACTGCTGTCAAGTACCTACTTAGCAAATGCTACTGCCTATCCTCTAGTACATTTCTTTACTCGCCTTCCCTGTTATCCATATAGGAGAGTTTTACCTCCACCACGGTTAACATTCTCCTAATTTTTTGAGTAGGGACAGATTAAAGAAGAATTTGATTGTCGAAATTGGGCCTGTCTGAAATATTACTTTCAAAGAATACCATTTAGGGCTTGATACGATAGAAAGTTTAATTTGTTGATATTTTATTACAAGAATTGGGTCTCTGGTACATAAATACCTGCCCTGGTCAATAAACTCAGCGTATTTCGTCTTTGAACCATCTGGAAGTTTCAAATTAGATCGAGAGTCAGTCAATAATATGAAATACTAGCGGCCGCTCGCAGCTTCGCCCGCTTGGCAGTTTTTTTCCCCAGTCCCGTTATTTTTTCGGGATAAAAAGTAGCCTATATGTTAATCCGGGTTGCAATCTATAATTATTTCAAATTTTATCCGTTCCACTGGTTGAAGCGTAAAAGAGTAACAAACATCCATCCATCCATAGTAGGTAGTTATTGGGCATGCTGGACCAGTCAGGAGCTGGTCCATCATGCCACAATAACTAATTGTAGGTTTGCATGTCCTTTCTCGTTCTAAATCATAAAAACCTTCTGTTTTCTGTGAAATGGAACGATCGAAAAACTTATTATCAGAATTCATATTGGTGAACCATTGTGTTGAAAGAATTAGCCAGCCTAGGACACTGCGTTAGGACCGTGCCCTAGCTGTTTCCAAGATGCGCCGCGAGGAGGCTTCTTTCCTGCACCCCAAAAGACTGTAAAAAGGATTCTATCACGTTTTCCACTGGATACTTTTTCCGTTCTCCAGAGACCAGATTCGGCTCAAAAACGTAAAAATAAATCCTTTTATCTTCCACTGGGTACTTTGTTCATTCTCCAGTAGGTAACCAGGTAGGCAACTGATCTTGCACCAGCATGGTTTAGCCCCGTATCATTTACTGGGTACTTTTACATCATTCCCCAGAGACCAGATTTGGCTCGAAGACTGTAAAAAAGGATTCTATCACGTTTTCCACTGGATACTTTTTTCATTCTCCAGAGACCAGATTCGGCTCAAAAACGTAAAAAGAAATCCTTTAATCTTCCACTGGGTACTTTGTTCATTCTCCAGTAGGTAACCAGGTAGGTTAGAAGACATTGGTTCAGGTCCCGTATCATTTACTGGGTACTTTTACATTCCCCATAGATAACAGGCGCATTTGTAGTGTCTTTTAAGGCATGATAAAAGACACTGAAAGCGTGTTCACAGTAACGAATATATATGTAGTGAAAGGAATTAGGGTTGCCTAAGATCAAACATAAAAAAGCCGGCTATTTTATCCAATAAAGCCGGACAAAATAAATCAAGTTAATACCTTACCTATCCATGAAAATAAGTATATCATACGAAGAACTTTAGTAAAATGTATAACTAGAACCTATGTCTGCTAGCCAACAAGTAGAGCTTGTTTTACGTGTGCCTATTACCTACAGGTATTTTTTTCTTTTGCTTTTATTTTCGTACCAACAAGTAGAGCTTGTTTTACGTGTGCCTATTACCTACAGGTACTTTTTTCTTTTGCTTTTATTTTCGTACCCCATGATGAACTACGATGCAGTTTATTGAAAAGGTATCAAATGTATTGAGGTTTTCTAAACCTGAACTTGAGTATGCTTGCGTTCAGCCCTATGTTTTGTCTGCATTTTATTGCAGGTGGGCAAAAAAGGTAGTAACTAACTCCGTATAGGCTAGTTTACCAGTGCCAACAGAAACATCGCTTTGGGTTATGCTATCATTAGATATTAAAATATGTATTGTTTATTTTAAACCTTATCACAAGTAGCTACTAAATACCCATTGCAGATGCATTATTGGAAGTACATAATTATCTAGGTTTTAAGGTAACGCTCAGTATAACATCAGCAATACTTATTATAACATCAGCAATACTTATTATAACATCAGCAATACTTATTATCAAGAGCACGCAAAGTTATGGGCCACACCTTTCATAACCAAAGTTGTCAATCAATAATTACACTCCTTCTTTTTATTTTAGTTAAAATAGTATAGCTTCCAGTGTGCTGTGCACACGGTTACTTTATGTTTTGCAAACTTGCATATTCACCGTAAGCGAGTGACGCCGCATACCACGCTGTCCCCGAGCCCCACCGCCCGCATACCCCGCTCCCGACGACTGTGAGAACGTAATACCTATTTGTAAAATGATATTTTAACTAGCTAACTTTTTCATACGGTTTTACCTAACAGTGTACCTGCAATGTTTGTTATTATAAAGGAACATAGCTTAAAGACCGAAGCGGTGCGGCGAGCGAATGTCCGCCTGCGACGCAGGAGGTTGCGGGTTCGATTCCCGCCTCGGGATAAATGTTTGTACGATCTGCAAATATTTATTCCGGGTGTTCTGGGTATTTTCTATGTTTATAATAAAAAATATTTATGTATGTAATGTTTTGTATTATGTACTTATATCACTCATTTAGTACCCATATCACAAGCTCTGCTTAGCTTGGGGCTAGATGATGCTGTGTGGATTGTCCAGCATTATTATTATTATTATAGTTTAGGTAGCCGTGGAATTTGAAATGTTATAGGTACCTAGTTAACTTAAAATAATGGATTTATTTAAGCTAGAATTATTTGTAAACACGTGGGTAGAGGTATACATAATTCGATATTCAGCATACAAAAAATTCAAGGAGATTTCGTAATTACAAAGATGATAAAACCTGCGAGCTCGAAGCAACCTTGTCTGTTAAAAACTAATGCTAACAAGTGGTAACTTGTGCTAAGCCTACAAATATCGTTTTACTGGCACCGCTTTATTAAAGGTATCTTCACATTGGTTAATTAGATAGTATATGTTACAATCATAATCTACAAAAAGAAGTTACGGGTCCGCATCTCATCATGAATTACCTACACATGTTTTTTCACATTCCCTAGAATATTTTCGTATCATGTGACCTACCATCTTAGGTATCTACAGAAACGATAAAAAAATCTTTGAATAACGGTAAGTAGGTATATCCCTTCTTTTATACCAAAACAAATTCATAGGTCTTTGACGTGAGCTATGTAGGAAGGTACTTACTCGTACTGTAAAAATATACTCTACAAAATTTCAACATGCATGAACATGACTTTATAAAATAGTGATGATGTTAGTACTTTCGTAGTAAATACAATTCCCGTGAGTAAAGCATTTTATCAACATGTAGGTACTTAGGTAAACTTATAATATTAATAAATAATAATAATGCTGGACAATCCACACAGCATCATCTAGCCCCAAGCTAAGCAGAGCTTGTGTTATGGGTACTAGATGACTGATATACTTAATACAATACAATATTACATACATAGATATTTTTTTATTATACATAGAAAACACCCAGAACACCCGGAATAAATATTTGCAGATCGTACAAACATTTATCCCGAGGCGGGAATCGAACCCGCAACCTCCTGCGTCGCAGGCGGACATTCGCCCGCCGCGCCACATCAGTCGTCACTATACCTAATAAGTAGGGATCTACTTTTCATTACGTTAAGACTGAAATTTGCTTGTTGTTATCTATGCGATTTAGCGAGCTCAAAGCAACGTTATCTGTTAAAAACTAATGCTAACAAGTGGTAACTTGTGCTAAGCCTACAAGTATTGTTTTACTGGCACCGCTTTATTAAAGGTATCTTCACATTGGTTAATTAGATAATATATGTTACAATCATAATCTACAAAAAGAAGTTACGGGTCCGCATCCCATCATGAATTACCTACACTTGTTTCTTTCACATTCCCTAGAATATTTTCGTATCATGTAACCTACCATCTTAGGTATCTACAGAAACGATCAAAAAAACTCTGAATAACGGTAAGTAGGTATATCCCTTCTTTTATACCAAAACAAATTCATAGGTCTTGACGTGAGCTATGTAGGAAGGTACTTACTCGTACTGAAAAAATATACTCTACAAAATTTCAACATGCATGAACATGACTTTATAAAATAGTGATGATGTTAGTACTTTTGTAGTAAATACAATTCCCGTAAGTTAAGCATTTTATCGACATGTAGGTACTTAGGTAAACTTATATACCTAATAAGTTGGGATCTACTTTTCATTACGTTAAGACTGAAATTTGCTTGTTGTTATCTATGCGATTTAGGCTTATTATTAATATACTGTTAATACACAATTAAACATATAAAACACCGTCTTAAAGAAAATATCCATTTCCCGTTCGATCTTTGAGTGCATCAGTGCTAGTTCATAATCGTCATCGTTGCCGCCCGTTTGAGTAAACGTCGTATTCTGTGACCCGTGTCACAGTCACCGTGCTCGCGAATCGAATCCTACCGCGACGTAACAAGTGCGCGCTTGCTACCAAACCACGCAGCCAGACCTTCAAAAGTTATCAAATAAAATGTAAGTGTGAGTACTATTTGTTAAAGTTCAGTTTATTTGCAGGATGAGCGGCCTACCTAATTACAATTAATCATGTCTACAGTGATTTGCGTTTACTAACTCTCGTTTGTTTTGATTACAGGTCTGACTCAGAAGCCGAAACGGTGATTATGCCCAAGGAGGTTCTAGCACCGACCAAAGAAAAAAAAGGCAGACAAGCGAAGTCAAGTTCGGGTTCAGCCGGAACGAGCAGCGCTGGAACCAAGCGCAAATCGGATACTACTCAAAGGTAAATTTTATCTCTATGTTATGAAATAGTGAAACAATTTTGGTACTTTTATTGGTTTGATTATAAATTATCAAAAAACTAGAACAGCTAAAATATTGTAGGTACATTAGAGTCAGTAGTGAACATTAGGTATTCATTATTAATATTTTTTTTGTGTGACATCTTACAATTTATAACGATTTAATTACATTTGGTAGTAAGGTATCATCTTACTTATAGTTTCATGCTAAGGCTTAGCGTGATGAACAATATTCATTTTATCCAGTGACATCTGCAACCGACCCACATTTTATGCAATAAATTTAATTTAACTTAGGTATTGTTTTATAAAAGGTCACGGTTATTTTTTACCAACTATTTGTCCATACATTTTCATTAATTTAAATTATTTTATATTACTTTCAGGGGACGCAAGAAAAGTCGGGTGGCTGACATATTCGGGTTATGCGACAGCGACTTCGAGGAGCTGGTCGTCCCACCAACTTCAAACAAAAAGAAGCTGCCTTCAAGCTTCGTAAACCGGGTAGCTACCGGTAACCAGCGCCGAGTGGCTGACACCAACGGCGAATATTACGTTGAACTGAAGGTGTACAATAAAGAAGAGGCACAACTGTTGGCGCCTGAAGACCGATGGAAAAAGGCGTTTGTAAGAATACAATTCGCAACAGATGACGATTCCAAGCAGTGGGAGTGCGTACAAAAATTAGTACGCGAGGCCCACAAGCTTTTTCTACATAACAGTCCCACTTTTTATTCTAACACAACTAACTTCAAATAAACAGTTTTTTTTAAAATAAGTATCCTAAGTTAGATCATAGGTTAATTATAAACCATCATATTTCATAAATAGAATGTTTTAATTATTTCTTTTAGAATAGATTACTTAGTAAGTTGAGTTAGGTCACATTGAGTTTAATAAAGAGGGTTTTATCTCCTGCTAGGTATATCTTTAAATGTTAGGTGTATAGTTAGTTTGTATTCAACATGCCCTTTTGCTCAGTTTGCAATTTAATTATTAATAACAAAAGATGGATAGGACATTTGCGGAGCAATGCACATAAAAATAACAGCATTATCGTAGGTTCTGATAATGTACAGATCATACAGACAGCATTTCGAAGCCGTATCGTGAGTTATAGAATAACAGTAACCGATGAAACAGAACCATGTGTAAGTACTTTTTTTAACGATAATCGATTAAAAATTCAGTCACTCATTGAAAAATCTCTTGAAATTCAGACCTGTATCAAAGTAAACTTTGAGTTGTTTTCAACGTTTCTGTTGTTTAAAAGTGATACACAAGAAATGAAGTCTTTTTCAACCAAAAACTTTACACTTCATTTAAATTATGATTTTGATGATTTATTCACAAAAGTTGTGAACAGTATTATGAAAAAAATAGAAGAATTTCAAGAGAGAGACAGCGGTTGGACTTTTTTAAACAATTGCTATCTGGAAGTAAGCATTAATAAGTATGATCCATTGCGGGGTTCGAACTTTATAGAATTACCAAAATTTATCAAAAATAAAAAGGCGTGCGTGAATATCCGTAACCAAGATAACTTTTGTTTCTTATGGAGTGTTACTGCGGCTCTTTATCCCACCATCAATCATTCTGATCGAGTAACTTCATACCCTGATTTTAGAGATATATTGAACATTGAAGACTTATCATTTCCAGTAACCTTCGCAGATATTTCAATTTTTGAAAAAAATAATCCGTATTTAAGTATCTTTGTGTATGGTCTAAAAGACGGTAAAACTATAACGGGACCGCTGTATAAGTCTAAAACCAATAACACAACACGAATTCATTTGTTGTTGCTTGAAGAAGATGAAATTTCACATTATTGTTTAATAAAGGATTTACCCCGTCTAGTGCGAAATCAGTTAACGAAACACCATAGCAAATTATACTTTTGTGAAAGTTGTCTATTATTTTTTCCATCTACTATAAAGCTCGAAGAGCATATTTGCGGGGGTGTAGTCACCGTACTTCCAGACAAAGGATCAGTAATTCAATTCAAAAATTATGATCGTAAGCAAGATGTTCCGTTCGTCATTTACGCCGACTTTGAAACAATGCTACAGCCAGTTCAAGGTTGTGAGCCTAATCCAAATATTGCAAGTACTTCTAATACACACCGTCACGTACCAGCTGCTTTCGCATATAATATTGTTTGTTCCAAAGATGAGACTTACAATCGGTTTGTTAGTTATCGTGGTGAGGATTGTGTAGAAAAGTTTATCAAATTGCTTTGCGATGATGTAGCAACAATTTATACAATTTTAAACAATGTTAAACCAATGGTATTTAATGAACAAGATGATGATGATTTTAATACAAGCACGGAATGTCACATTTGTCATAATTTGTTGTGGGGGGAAAAAGTTCGTGATCACTGCCATATAACAGGGAAATATCGTGGAGCCGCTCATCCATATTGCAACTTAAACTTCAAGCTTCCGAAATTTATCCCAGTATTTTTTCATAATCTTTCAGGTTATGACTGTCATTTATTTATAAAACAACTAGGAGAAATGCCTGGCACTATCAAAATAATACCTAAAACAAAAGAAAATTATATTTCCTTTACCAAATTTGTGCAAGTCACGGAAGAAGAGTATATTCCGTTACGTTTCGTAGATTCTTTTAAGTTTTTAAGTACAAGTCTTGACAAATTAGCTCAAACATTGAGCACAGACGATTTTGTGAATCTACAAAAATATTATCCTGACGAAAATCAATTTAAATTACTGACAAGAAAAGGAGTTTATCCCTACGAATACATGACAGATTTCAAATGTTTTCAAGAACAAAAATTACCAAAAAAAGAAAAGTTTTACAGTTCTTTAATCGATGAAAATGTATCTGACGCTGATTATAAACATGCAAAATCCGTTTGGAGACAATTTAATTTCCGTAATCTAGGGGAATATACTGATTTATATGTTAAAACAGATGTTCTACTTTTAACAGACATTTTTGAAAAGTTTAGAAAAACATGTAAAAAGCATTATCAGCTAGACCCAGCATTTTATCTAACTGTACCAAGCTTGTCTTTCGACGCTATGTTGTTGAAGACTGGAGTAAAACTTGAGCTCATTAATGACCTAGAAATATTGCGCATGATACAAAAAGGTATTAGGGGAGGTGTATGTGTATGTACACATCGCTATGCTAAAGCTAATAACAAGTATATGTCGAATTACGATCCAATGCAAGAAGATTCTTTTATAGTTTACTTAGACTGTAATAATCTTTACGGGTTTAGCATGTGTCAATCACTTCCACTGTCCGGTTTCAGGTTTTTAAACCAATATGAAATCGAGAACTTAGATATAATCAGTGTAGATGACGATGCTGATGAAGGTTTCATCCTTGAAGTTGACTTACTTTACCCTGATTATTTACATTCAACACATAATGAATTACCGTTTTGTCCAGAGAAATGTATACCCCCAGGTGGAAAGAGCACAAAGCTTGTTCCAAATCTATACAATAAATATGAATATGTCATTCATTATGTTCATCTGAAAAAATGCTTAGAGCACGGTTTAATATTGAGAAAAATACATCGAGTGATTGCATTTAAACAAAGTTCGTATCTTAAACAATATATTGAACTAAACACTGAACTCCGACAAAAAGCAAACTCTACATTCGAACAAGATTTTTTTAAACTTTTAAATAATAGTGTATTCGGTAAAACTCTTGAAAATAACGAATCGCGAGTTAACGTTCATCTTGTAAATCAGTGGACTGATGAAAATAATAAAACTAAAAAACACATCAGTGCTGATAAACTAATAGCTAGTCCATACTTCCATAGTGCATCAGTTTTTTCTGATAATTTAGTGGCAATTCAAATGAAATCTGATCGGGTAGTATTAGATAAACCAATATATATAGGCTTTTCTGTATTGGAATTATCAAAAGCTCACATGTATAATTTTCACTACAATGTTATCAAACCATTTTACAAAGACCGTGTTCAGTTGTGTTATACGGACACTGACAGTTTTATATATTATTTAAACACTCCTGATTTCTATAAAAATTTGAAAGACACTTTTCTTCCATATTTCGATACCAGCAATTACGACCGTAACAATAAATATGGATTACCAATGATAAACAAAAAAGTACCTGGATTATTTAAAGACGAAATGGGTGGGTGCATCGTCACTAAGTTTGTGGGTTTGAGATCAAAGTTGTACTGCTTAAAAACTGAAAAGCGTACAATAAAAAAAGCAAAAGGAGTTAAAGCATGTGTCGTTCGAAATTTTGATATATCTGACTACCAAAGTGTAAATTTTAATGAAAATGTTATTCGCAGAAAAAATGTCTTATTCAAATCAATAAAACATCAAATTTTTACAAGAACCGTGAATAAGGTGGCTCTTTCAGGAAACGATGATAAGCGTAGCGTTTCTAATGATAGAATATCTACTAAAGCCTGGGGTAGTTCGCTAATATTGCAATCATAAATTGAAAGAATTAAAAGACTAAATAATTACGTTGTGGATGTGTAAATACCTAGAAATAGTTATACTATAAAAAATAAGATGTGGTAATAAGGTTAAATTCAAAAATGGCTTATGTAAAATAAATTTAGAAACTAGTGTTACGTTGGTAAATATACTTAGCTTTATATTATGTTTTATTACTTAAGTACATACTTATAACTAATGATCTAGCTGTTATAATTACCTACCTTTATAATTCATAGAAAATAAAATGGTCAAATTTATAAGCATTTTTTATTTCACTAACCATCATAATAAGTAGATACCCATTTCATTGAAAGAACTTAGGAAACATCATGGGAATTCAAGTTTGTACCTGTTTCGCAACGAAGTATGCATGTGCCTAACGACACGTGTAGATTATTTATAATATTAAGCATTTCTCTAGAACTCAGGTTTCAACTAAAGTAGTACCTATGTAGGTAGGTAGTGTAAATTGATCCTTGTTTTATTACTCATCATGCACATTCACTTAATGTCGTGTGCAAGCCTTAGTTGTCTGCATACATCAGTAAAGTTCTAGCGAAATTTTATTACGTAAGTATCTCTTATTCTTTTTCCTATATGTCTTATTTGTTTATTTATTGTTTATGATACTGTTGTTGTAATTTTAAAATAGAAATTAATGATAACTAAATTTATTTACAGATCATGACATCGGAGGAGGATCCCTATTACCTACAATGCGCTCAAGACCCAATGGCTGGTTGCTATGAATATTTAGCAGAAAAGCGAAGTGAGGAACTAGCTAAAGCTAAACAAGCTAAAGAAGAAGCTGTGAAGGAACGGAAGTCAAAGAAGAGAACCAAAAAAGATGGAGTATCTTATGTTGTCAGTAAGGTCCCAAGAAGAGGATACCGGATGCTCAAAATACAAATTTCAGACTATGATGAAAGACAAAACACTTACAGTGAAAGTGTGCGTGTGCAATATGTGGTGACTGAACCAATTGATGAGATAATGGACACGGCACAAAATATCATAAATAAAATATCAAAAAAATTGTATGAGGATTAAAATAAAGTCTACTTGAATTAACTACTCTATATCTTGTTATAAAATGTCTGTATTTTTAACCAGTGTGTATTTAAAATAGCTTTTGTGTACAAATTAATTAAAATTCACTATTTTAATATGTAAATCCTTATCCTTTATCCTTATTAAATAAATTTAATACTGTCTCTTACAAAAATAATTGTTTTATTTTCACTAGAGAAATAATACCCAAGTTTATAAAGGTAAAAAATTTATTATAATTATAAAATTAATATCTAGACATCAACCGTTAATATTACAAAATAAGTAATGAATTTATACATCTTGAAAACGAAATAAATATAAAGGTATTCTAAAACGTTATTTTAATTATACGATTACAAAAGATCCAACAAGTAGTTTAATACGTTAAAGAAACAAATTAAGATTATTATTATCTATCCATTTTTTAATACACATTACATTTTTTAACGCACACTTCTTCTTATGATATACACAGTTCAAAGAAATATTTGAACTCGTGTAGTCTTTATATAAAATAGAAAAATTTGGACATCCATTTTCACCAATATCTATAACTTCACAATTTTCACATAAATCTTGAATCCATTTAGTTTTTTCCAGACCCTTAGTCACCACTTTTTTATTATTCAAATATGGTATAATAATGCGTTTAAATTCTGTGTAATTTATAAATCCTTCAGTCCAAAATATTCCATTATTTTTTTCTAACTATCGCACCTGTTTTTTTTCTTCATTTGATAAGTTATTAAATGGATAAGGAGGTTTGACGAGGAATGTTTGCGTATTACCGTTGCATAAAATACCACATTCCTTTAAAATAAACCGATTGTTAGATCCCTTAAATCCTTGCACATCTACTATTACAAATTCACTATCATCAGGATTCATTATTTTATGATATTTTTTTTACTAAATTGCTAAGTGGTCTGTACTCTATCATACAATCGTTCAAAATGAGACAGTATGCAGTAGTCAAATCAGGTATTTCCGAATTGCATTCAAGTTCAACACGTACGCTAACAACAGGGCCTGACTTAAGGTTTTCGCTTTGTCTAGAGCAATCAATAACAAAAAGGGGTGCTTTTTCTTTAAATTGAGTATAAGTTAGCAAGGGTTCACTTCTTCGTCCATAATATGACTGTTGGAATTTAGTATATTGTTCATATAACAATGATATTTGTTCATCTTTAAAATTAACATTGAGATTCTCGTAGGGAAAATAATTTGAATTAAGATAAACTTTTACATTTCTTAAATTACAGTGATCGAACTGTGTCATATCTTTATCCGCTATATTTTTTCTGTTTGTTTGCAGACCTAAGATAACATATCTAGGTTTTTCTATTTGTGTCGAGGTTTTAATTGACCATGTATGCTTAGTGGTTTGCGGTAACAGAGGGTACTCGTATAAATCCCAATTTCTAAATGCAAAATGAAGAGGACGATCTTTTTCCAGAATCTTTAATAAATTAACCTTTTCCTTGTCCGAAACCTTAACGTGCGGAACGCGCCAAACTAATTTAGTTATTACAATGTCTTCAATAGTGTCAGTAGACGGAATTTTAAAACTGTTTAAATTTGTATTACTGCGTAATAATACCAATTCATGTTTACAGTTGATTATAATTTTTTTATAATCCTCAGCAAAACCTAAAATATTACTAAGTGGTATTGAAGCGGAAAAAGTTCCTCCATGAATAGTCTTTGTTCCATTTATATCCCAACCCCATGCTTTTGAAACCTTGGCTTCATTTTCACTAAAAGATAATAATCCTTTCATAGTTGTTGTCACACCAGCATTTTTTATTCTATCTATTTCTACTCCATTAAGTTCATATCGAATATCTTGGAAAAGAAATAGTAACGGATTGTTTGTAAATTCAACATTAGTAACTTTTTGTTTGGTATCTTTTTTCAAAATGCTTGCTGTCCCTTCTAAATATAAAGTACTGGCTGAAGGTAATATGTATAAATCCTGTTGATTGATGGGTATGCGGATTTCATCATTTCTGTTAAAACTTGTAACGTAAGGATTATACGAATGATATTCGATACCATCTATTGTGTTATCGTATGCTGGTGAACTAATTATATCCAAAATACTCATTTTAGTAGTCCAATTAATTTTAGAAACTTTTTATTTTCTTTCGTTATTTTAATCTTCTTCTTAGTTGTTCCCTTACGGGTAGTTCGAATAGGACTGGTGTTTTTTATGTCAGAATTACTATATTTATTATAGTCAATCATCGTTTCCTAATATGTAAATATAACTGAACTTCTTCGCCTCGTAGATTTATTAAGTTATTCTTAATGTCCAATAATCTGATATTTATTGAGCTAACAGTATTTTGATTAATTGGAAAATAAATTATATTCTTAGGCACTTCTATAATTCGGTATCCCGGTGGAACGTTGGGAGCAAATTCATAAATAACGTGACTTGATTTTCCATTAATATACGAGCCAGTCACAATATCACATTCGATTCTCACCACGGTTGTTGATAAAATGTTAACTGGAAGCTGTGACTCATGTATTATATTACTTTTTAGGGATTGACTGCTAAATCCCAGCAAGTCTCCAAGAGAACTATCTTTTTCAAAGTGTATGTCTTTAGAACAATAAATAAACGTTTTTAGAGTGTTGTTGTTACAAAATAAATTAAAAGTAACTCCTTTTCCTACCATAGATTTTAAATAATCAGATATATCTTGAAGTTCGTAAGTACCTTCCGGGATTTCAAGAACTTCATTAGCACCATAGTGAAATTTGTTGTTTCTACTATCAATGTTGGGAATGGAATTGAAAGTTGACAAATGCAATAGAGCGCATTCGTAATCACCATCAAATTGTAAGGCAGGATAATAATTAGTAGATAATATCGATGAATTGCCTGTTACAGACAACGTGAAAGACATTTTACGAATGACAGAAATAAAAACGAGGTCTTTAATTTATATTATATCAATTTATTATTGTAAACAACATTCATACAAGATTTTATTTCCAAAATTCAGTAAGATATTTTAAACATAAATGTCCACAGTTAGTTGTATTAAAACTTTGATATCTACTATAATTATAAAAAACATTTGATTTCAAATATTTAATTAACTCTTTCGGGGGCTTCAAGTCACCGAAGCTATCGAAATACTCACAATAGTTAAAATGTTTAACGTAGGCTACCCAATGAGTTCCTTCATTTTCTGAACTGTCCAAATTAACGATACCACATTCAATATTTTTTGTATTTTTAGGTAATTCATCTCTCATAAAGACACCTCTGAAGTAGGGTATATGTTCATTCGCATATTCCAATATGTCTATATTAGTAAGAGCTCGCTTGGGTAACCTTTTCATTAGTTTTTTGAACTTTTCACATACAAACCATTACCAGTCTTGTAAGGTTTTATGTATAAGCCTTTTCCTAAGGCGATGGACTCCATCATTTTATTATGTCGTTGAGCTTCTTCCAAGTTTTTTTTAGCTATTTTATGATCATTTACCGCTTTGGCAATACCTGCAGATCCTCCAGCCAACGCACCTAAAGCAGACAGCCCTGCGAATATTGGTATTAATGGTAGAATACCACCTGTTTTTGGTAATGGTATAACACGAGGCAGGCCAACTTTTTTCTTATCTTTTAGCAGTTTTTTTGCTGCAAAATAAGCTAGCTTTATAGCTTTGGAGTCACTTTTTGGTTTAGATTTCTTTAGACGCTCAGTTATTGTAGAAACAATCGATTTAAATGATCTTGACCCAGCACCATGTTTTACTTTAGTTTTCATTACTTTGCTTACAAGCCATGAAGCAAGTTTTTCTCCTTTTCCTGCTTTTTTGGATTTTAGCCGCTGCTTAGCCATGTTTAAGAGTTCTAAATCAGCTCTGTGTCGATCTTCTAAACTATCTGAATTATTATATGCGATATCGTGTCTCATACAAGCGTTATCAAGCTCATTAATTCCTTGGTCACCTCTTATCAGTCGTTTTTTTAATCGGGTACCAGGTCCACAGTAATTATACCCAGGTAAATGTAGTTCAAATGGTAAATTATTTATAATACTATTAACTAGTCCTCCACCTTTCATAGTTCAGATATAAATGAGATAGTTTGCATTGACTATAATAAATTTATAGAATCATAAAACTGCACTTTTTTCAATCCAGCTGTTTTCAGTATTAGGAAAACCTAACCACTTAACAAAAAGTTTACTACCTTTTTTTCTAATAACTTTTTCTATGAGATAAACATTAGGACAGTTTGTTTTTTTAAGTTCTTGCTCATAAAAACTTCCTAATATAGGTTGTTTGTGTAAATCTTCTATTAAATATGTAACAGGTTTAGTACAATTAACTTTTTTTATTAGAAATAATTCCATAGACCAGTTTGGTGTGTACCCCTTTTCAAAGCTACCCTTGTATTTGCTTATACGCACCAAATCTCCTACGTTCAACTTCAATTTCTTTGATGAAAAATTTATTTTCTGTGTTTTTTTAATATTTCTCATCACAGTATTCATATTTGACTGATTAACATCGTTAGGTTTATATTTTGTAATTCGATGTTTTGTGTCATTATATGTGACTACAACATTTTCCAACGGCTTCCCAACCCATTTATAACTACCACTTAAACTAAAATATTTGTATAGTTGATTTTTTAGAGTTTTTATTAACCGCTCAACTATGGAAGCTTTTTTTATTGAGTACGTAGAATAATGGTTAATATTATTTAATGTTGTTAATTTTTTAAATTCGTCGTTATAGAATTCTGTACCCATGTCCGTTTGCAAGTTAACAGGTTTACGGTGGGTTGAAACTAATATTTTATTAAATGCATTTGCTATCTCAGACTTAGTCTTAGTTTTGACTGGAATGGCCCAGGCAAACTTTGAGAAACAATCTAAAACAACTAATATAAATTTATAGCCATGATTAAAACTTTTCAAATTTCTGAAATCTATAAGATCTCCTTGCCATAAGTCATCAATGCCTTTTAATAATACGGGTCGTCGAATAAAATTTTTACGCGCAGCCTTGTGAATTTCGTTTACAACTTGTGTTTTACTCATTTTTTGTGATTAACAATTTACTAGTTCTATCTAAATTAGCCTTTGAACAGTGGTCTTTTTGAAACTGATGGATATAATTCAGAGTATCTGATTTTATAGTGTTTATCAAATCTTGAACTTCTTGTTTGCTTGCATACGATTCAGTAAGTTTATCTACGTATTCTTTATTAACAGCATCACTTGCTAATAGAGGAGTTTTCACGCCGGTTAATCTCTTAGATTGTAAATCTATTTCTTCGTTTTCTTTTATTAATAGTGTTTTGTTGATTGTTTCTAAGAATTCTGATAACCGCAATTGCTTATGAATGTGATGACCAAATTTATCCATTTTGGGTGGTGAACTAATAGGTTATAAGGATAAAGCTCAAATGAAAGTAGTTTTTGAGTTGAATCTTATTTATTTGGAATAACACCACTCTCACGCAACTCTTCTATAACAGATATAATTTCATTATCTAATCCAGTGTTACCAGCATCTTGAGAAGCAATCAATAGTTTTAATCTATCAATTAACTCATTAGGAT
Source organism: Electrophaes corylata (assembly GCA_947095575.1). Classification (NCBI taxonomy): domain Eukaryota; kingdom Metazoa; phylum Arthropoda; class Insecta; order Lepidoptera; family Geometridae; genus Electrophaes; species Electrophaes corylata. The sequence goes on from OX352704.1 coordinate 900,992, forward strand.
CATCCCAATACACGTAATCAACATTTTTCTTCCATTTCTTCAACACGGATAACCCTTCTCCTTCATGTATACCACGCTGACTACTGTCCGTACTTGCCGAAGTCTTGCGTAGCTTGAATAACGGTTTTATAATGTTCAAATATTTTCGACCTCTGTTACTTCTTATTGGTTTGTGCGGATCATAATCTCGTCGATGAACATTTGTTTCTAATAACATTAACTTATAATGTTTTAAATCTTCATTGGTAATTGTTGATAAATCAGGTACCCTTTTCATTAGAAGCTCGTTCAAACCAGAAGTCCTTTTAAATTTATTAGCACCAATTTGGAAACAATCATTAGAAATTGTTACACGTGATGATCCCATCATGAGTTTTCCACGTTCGTTTCTCAAGCCGAAAGGAATGTCCCCTAGGGCTTCGGAAGACGTAGACCACGTTGAAACGTCATCGTTCAGCTCATTTGAGCTTGAACCCACTGTTTTAAATGATTCATTATTTTCATCAGAGTCTTCAATTTCTGAACTATCAGAAGTATCCGAAACATCTGATTCACACAGATGTTTATCTGATGGAGATTCGTTAATTCCGATACTAGAAGCCCTATTTTTAAGCGTCTTATCTGTTTCTAATGGACTTGATGTTTCGAATATTGGTTTATTTTCAGCTACTTTAGAATGATTATTTTTATCTATCATTTGACGAAGAGGTTTTGTTATTGGTTTAAAAACAGTCTCTAATATATTACTGTTCTCTGTTTCAATATCACGCATCTTTCGTACTTTTCTTTTAACAGCTTCTGCAGCATTTATAATTTGTCTTTTTATATTCTTTTCCATGTTTTGACTAACGATTGCTTATTGAGTAAGCTGCGCGTAGTATACAGGAGTTAAGTCATAGATATGAGTAAATTTTATAAGTGGTTCTGCTATTTATAGGAGTGATTAAAAATACAATCGAATTATATTTATGTATATGATTCTGCAAATAGGGCATTTTTTACGAATAGAATAAGCACACTTTAAGCAAGCCACGGCGTGTCCACAAGGAATGAAACAGGTAGTTACGTCTTCTTCTAAACAGATTTTACAGACAGGTATTTGGGTTTCAGATTTCAGGTCAGCGCGTACGGTTAATATTTTAAGTTTTTTATCGTCCATTTTTGAAAAAACATTCTTTGGTACAGGATTTTCCCACGCCCCACCGTGAACATTTTGTGTGTATTCTTCACCTTTCATAACTAAAACATGTGGACAGGATTTAAAAAAGCGTGCATGTTCTACCCACGGTTGATCTCCAGGAGTCCAGTCTTTAAGTTTTCCATCACAAAAATAGCAAATAACTTTATCGCTTTGTCCTGTATAAAAAAAACCAGCATCCACCATATCTTGAGGTTTCTGGGTCAAACCTTTTGGCCAGGTCTCGAAACTGGTTAAGCGTCTGCTTTCAGCACAATAATAAGGATGCTCAGGGTTCACCATTTTTGATTTAATATTCAACTTAGTGATGCAAACAATATTTCCACGGCAAACACGGTACGTATAAAAACAACTGATCAGAACACAAGTAGCGTTCGTAATGACATAATTGATCTAATGGAATTCAATAAAGGTATCAAAATTTTTGCGATAGCATCCCTTATTCTTTTCACAGTCTTTGTTTATCACTAAGTAAGTATAAGGATCTTTCCAAACATTTGCACACATGTTTCGAAATTCATGCCATGACATATCGGTGTTGACATGTTCATCATAGATATGTCTCATGTTAATATCATCTTGCTTAAAGAGGATAATTAAATTTGTATTATCTCTGATTAACTGTTTTGGTATTTTGCTGTAAGTCTGATTCAAATAAAAACAATCTATATATTTATGTCTACCCATTGCAAAATAATCACGCATATTACTTTGGTTTTCACATGCAACGTCATCAAATATAATAATGGAATTACATTTAGCAGCATCCGGTTTCAAAACCTCTTCATTTTCATGATATTTAGAAAATGATATAGTTGGAACCATTTTAAGAACTTGCTCTAAAAATAAATACTTGGGTTGGTAAAGAGTTTTAGAATAAACATAAACATTTTGAAATTGCAATCCGTTTTCATGTAGGAGTAAACCAATCATTAAATTTGTTTTTCCACAGTTTGATGGTCCACATATAATGCAGCGAATGGTATTTGGTAATAGTTTACCATGACGAAGGCTTCGATTTTGAGACTCAATGCTTATGTTCATTAACTGAAGCGAGATCGGCTGTTTTACGAACTGCATTGTGAGAGGGTCAGCAGTAGAATGACCGCACCAACAAAATGAATTCTGTTAATAAGTTTTTCGATCGTTCCATTTCACAGAAAACAGATGGCTTTTATGATTTAGAACGAGAAAGGACATGCAAACCTACAATTAGTTATTGTGGCATGATGGACCAGCTCCTGACTGGTCCAGCATGCCCAATAACTACCTACTATCCATCCATCCATACTTGCAAACTTTCGCGTTTATAATATTAGTAGGATCTGCTCATAATTCATAAATATAAGTTTTATAAATCTAAATGCTCGATTTTGTGGACAAAAAGTGGTGGTACAGTTTATTTTTAAAATTCCTCAAGATTTGATTTAGCTAATAGTTTTTTTTTTAAATAAATTCTTTTATATTCGTAGGCCCACCGACAACAAGAAGTGTGTATGGATAAGCGTAGGGCTGGGAGCTCTCAGTATGCTGGCCAAGGAGACCGGAGTCACTGTGCTACTCTTAAACCTCGTTTTCGACTTCTACAGATCGTGGCCTTTCATAAAAAGGTAAGTAAGAATAAGTATGTCAGTAATACAGGCACATGAGGCTTAACACCTGTATGCCTCAGGTTGATGGACGCAGAGCAGTGTATTGTAGGGTATGTTCCTAACTAACGTGACCTACAAGGCAATGCTTTGCTATAGGCTATGGTAACCACTTAACATCAGGTGGGCCATATGCTTGTTCCATCAGCAAATTGTATATAAATAAAAGAACCTGTAGTAAACTTAAACTAAGAGTACTAATCTGTTTTACACCTTATACCAGAGAAGACCAAACTAAGCGTTAAGCTTGTGTCTTGGGCTTCTCAAGTGAGATGAACAATAAAATTAAGTACCTAATTACGTAGTTAAGGTAAGATTACATATTACATGTGATTACACGTGACAAAGAATGATGATGATGATGTAGTTATATGTGAAGTTACGCAATTATCAGCTCAGTTTGTAGTAGCCCTGTCTTCTGTGCTGTATACGTGGTGGGTTCGATCCCCACCGAGAACAAACATTTGTGTGATGAACAGAAATGTTTGTTCTGTGTCTGGGTATTATATTGTATTTAATGTATGCATTTACAAAAAAAGTATTAAGTATTCTATCAGTCATCTGGTTCCCATAGTACAAGCTATGCTTAGTTTGGGGTATAATGATGTTGTGTAAAAATGTTCTGACATTTTTTTTTTTATTTATCTTGTGGTTAAACTGAATAAATGCTTTTTGACTTTGAGATAAATATATAAAATAAATAAAAAAATAAAAAAGCCTTTATTATTCCTTAGGTTATTAAAACTTAAAATAGATTACCTAAAACTAAATTCTTAAAAGCTAACTAAGGACCCCTCGGCGGGTATAGGCCTCCTCCAACAGTTTCCATTCCTTCCTTTCTTTTGCATTTTTTTCCCAATCGATTCCTGCTACCTCCGCTATATCATCCTGCCATCTTTCCTGTGGTCTGCCTCGTCTTCTTTTGCCATTCGGACCCTTCCATAGAGTCGTTGTTTGCGTCCATCTGTTGTCTTGTGTTCGTACTAAGTGGCCTGCCCACCTCCATTTTAAAGCCTGAGCGTGTTGAAGAGCATCAATCACCTTCGTCTTGCTTCTAATTACTGTGTTCCGTATTCTGAACTTTAATTTTAAGCTTAATAGGCTTCTCTCCATGGCTCTTTGACACACTTGTATTTTGCTTTTCGACTTTTTGTTAAATATCCAGGTTTGGCAGGCATACGTAAGGCAAGGTAATAAACATGCGTTCATCACTTTTGTTTTAAGTTTTATTGGTAGTTTTGACTTCATTATTTCTTTGTAGCTCCAAAACTAGAGATAAATATATACCTGTACCTTAATCAAACAATATACAACATTTTGATAACTTTATTGACTTAAATATTGAACCAAACCTACCAAAGGCTAAAACAGAGTTCATTAATATTTATGCTCAAGTTAAAGACCGATCGGTTTGACGACCGATGTGGCGCGGCGGGCGTATGTCCGCCTGCGACGCAAGAGGTTGCGGGTTCGATTCCCGCCTTAGGATAAATGTTTGTACGATCTGCAAATATTTATTCCGGGTGTTCTGGGTGTTTTCTATGTATAATAAAAAATATCTATATATGTAATGTATTGTATTAAGTATATCAGTCATCTAGTACCCATAACACAAGCTCTGCTTAGCTTGGGGCTAGATGATGCTGTGTGGACTGTCCAGCATTATTATTATTATTATTATATTTAAAAAAAAAAAAAAAAAAAAAAAGACCAGAGCGTTCACCATGAAAAACGTTTGCGTTTTGCAATTACGTTTTAAGTACACTACCGGGCAACTTAGCAACCATATCACAGTAGTGTTCACGCTGCTTCGCAGGCCGCGCAGTGTATATCTAAAACGTCAATAAGAAACATCGTTGGTCGCTTTTCATGGTAGATCATTTTGCTCCATCAAATCCAATACCAATAAAAAGGTTTAACGTATATACTACTTTACCTTTTTTATATTCAGTAATAACAAGCTATAGGTATATTATTCAAACAAAAGTTCTTACAAATTCTTGGACATATATTTACTCACTAGAGGCCACTCGCAGCTTCGCCCGCGTGGCAGTTTTATCCCGTTCCTGTAATTTTTTCGGGATTAAAGATTGCCTATATCCTATTCCAGATTAAAATCTATATTTTGTCCAAATTTCATCCAAATCGGTCTACTGGTTAGAGCGTGAAAGAGGAACAAACATCCATCCATCCAAACATTCGCATTTATAATAATAGTAGGATTTCTGTCTAATATGGTATTCATTTGAAAAGTTATATTCCCTGAGGCCAAGTTATACTACATAATATCACAAAGTCCAGCTTAGTAGTAGAGGAGTGAAGAGCTCGTCCGGGGAAGTTCTACCACCATGCCTATTTCTGCCGCCAAGCAGCTCGCTGTGTTCCGATTTAAAAGGTGTGGGTGCCGGTGTAATTACATGCAGGCTTACAGCTTAAAACCTTTGTGCCTCTGGTTGATGGACGCAGAACAGTGCATTATAGGTCACGTTTATAATGAGCGTGACCTGCAAGGCAATGCCTTGTTATAGGTAATGGTAACCACTTAACATCAGGTTGGCGATCTGCTTAATCCATATAGTTGAGAACTGTTCTAGATGATAAATTTTACTACACAATGCTACCTAATATCCTACCCAGAAACCCAAAAAACTTGCCAGCAGATTTAGGTGATAAAAGTATATAAATATAGTATATAGCAGATAGTAAGTATTTAAACCAATTTATTATTATCAAAGGGTGTTTTTATAAAAAAACAATTATTTTCTAACGCTTACATTAACAGAACCTACTAACCTAAATAATCAGTTTAGTGTTTAGTAAATAAATGAGGGGTTTTTCGTAACCTCATTAAAACACTTCTCGTGTTCTCATTTAGTTGATAGCTATCCAATGAGCGGGTCGTGTTATACTGAAAAGTCCTTTTTGTTTAGGTAACGAAGCTAATTTTTGAAATGAATTGCTTCAATTGAATATTCCATTCAGGTTGTAAATTAATTTGAGGCTCAAGTTTGATCTTGTGTACAACTATTTAGGTTTATTGTACAATATACATTCAATATTATCATCTTGTATCTTGCACCGATCGTCTAGTGGAAGTGAACCCGTTGATCTTAAAGTCGTGGATTCGAATCCAGCCATGAATGGATTTTTCTGTTCGATAAAAAGTGCGTAATGCTGGTCTCAAACTGTGAAGGAAAACATCACCCGGAAACCAGTAAGTATTCTAGCAGCGGCGATGGGCTTGCAGCCTGCCGCTTTTTTTTTATAATTACATCTTGCTGATGAAACAAGTAGATGGCCCACCTGATGTTAAGTGGTTACCATCGCCTATAACAAAGTATTGCCTCGTAGGTCACGCTCGTTAGGAACGTGCCTTACGATGCACTGCTCAGCGTCCATCAACCTGAGGCATACAGGTGTTAAGCCTCATGTGCCTGTAATTACACCGGCACCCCTTCAAACCAAAACACAGCGAGCTGCTGAATACCAATGTCAATAAGTCACGTGTAGAATACTAACTTATCAAAAATGTGCGTACCAAATGTACTATCTCGTACTATGTACCTCTGACTACCCCCCTTAGACATCCTCGAAGAATCTCGGGTTGGCCCGAAATTTTCGATATCGATACAAAGTCAAAGCCAAGTCGAAGTCTAAGTCAAAGTCAAAGACATAAAGCATTTATTCAGTAATATCCGCAGGGATCTTCTTGAAACGTCTTAAATCTAGGTGGTACCTACTATAATAACATTACGATCTAGCCAACTAGGCTAATGAGTAATTTAACTTTGACTTAATTTTATAGAAATATTGATAACTAAGAATGTGTCCATCGGCTCTTTTCTTACAGTCTCTAGGTATTTAATTAAGGGGACACTTTGTTCTTGTGTTCATGTGGTACTATAATAAATCTAGGTGAAAAGTGTATATTCTGTTCTGTCCCAGGTCAATATCTTCGCTGAAGGCTGAGAAAAAATGCACCAGCTTGTCACTGAGGGGCGTCAAAGTGGCGGTGTCACTGGCGCTGTTGATATGCTTGCGACTGGCGTTGCTGCAAGGAACGTGGCCCACATTCTCGGCACAGGATAACCTGGCTGCGTTTCATCCCAGCTTTTTCGTGAGGTAACTATATTTATGCTGCGTTTCATCCCAGCTTTTTCGTGAGGTAACTATATTTATGCTGCGTTTCATCCCAGCTTTTTCGTGAGGTAACTATATTTATGCTGCGTTTCATCCCAGCTTTTTCGTGAGGTAACTATATTTATGCTGCGTTTCATCCCAGCTTTTTCGTGAGGTAACTATATTTATGCTGCGTTTCATCCCAGCTTTTTCGTGAGGTAACTATATTTATGCTATCCCAAAGTTATTTCCTTGAATGTGATTGGACACCCTTAGTGGATGCGCTAACCAACTGCGCTATCGATAGTTCAATCGAACCTAAAGAAATGGTCCCCTTGGCCAAGAATTCCCGCCTTGGGATAAATGTTTGTACGATCTGCAAATATTTATTCCGGGTGTTCTGGGTATTTTCTATGTATAATAAAAAATATGTATGTATGTAATGTATTGTATTAAGTATATCAGTCATCTAGTACCCATAACACAAGCTCTGCTTAGCTTGGGGCTAGATGATGCTGTTCGGATTGTCCAGCATTATTATTATTATTACTATTATCTCTGCTCTCAGTACAACGACTGGGGCTATCTGAAAACCGTTGCAAACGATCTAGAGATACGTCAACAGATGAATTTATTTTTTTCAATTCAAGTATTTGCATAGTATTTAGCTGTCTGTGTTTGGTATTAAAAATGATAACAATAAATTGTATTAACCTTAAATGCTTTATAAAATTCCAACTAAAATGTAATAACAGCTATTAATACTACTCTGAACTTCTAAAAGCTTTATGAGTTCTTAGAATTAAATAATCTGTTAGTATTTTGTATAAAATAATGCTTGAATTTCTGCTAACAGTGTACAACTCGCGAGAACAAACTTTTATTGGTAAAATTTAAACGTGAACAATTATAAATCGCACGCGTTTCACTAGTTAAAAATTACATAAATAGCGTCACGACTTAATCCCCAAGCACTGTAGATATCCCCTCCGATCTCTTAGTACCAAGTACTTACTCGAGATTCTTCGAGGATGTCTAATGGGGTCAGTTAGAGGTACGTCCAGATATTACATTTGGTACATACTCACATTTACCCCTTTCTTGAGAAAGTAGCCCTCTAATCAAAAGTCTAATCTAAAATGCTTTACGACAAAACATTTTATAATGTTGAAAACCTGTAAACTATGTTTTGACCAGAACGGTTGTAAAACGACCTAAAAAGGAGTACCAATGAACCAAAATTGCCAGACTTCAAGAAAATATGCTTTCATAATGATGTTTATGATGTGTTTTCCAGGAAAGAAAATATAACCGACATCTAAAAAGAAAGTCGCCCTCAAGTTGGCATGTTTCTATACATTTTAGTCCTCAATTGCTTGTGTGATTTCTATGAATCTTGTTTTGTTGCTTAGATAATGATTTCGTGGAAACCCTACCTGTGTTACATTTTAGTATAAATAATGCGCGACCGATGTGGCGCGGCGGCTGAATGTCCGCCTTCGATGCAGAAGGTTGCGGGTTCGATTCCCGCCTTGGAATGCATGTTTGTACGATCTACAAATATTAATTCCGGATGTTCTGAGTATTATCTATGAATAATAAAAAAATATGTATGTATGTAATGTATTGTATTTAGTATATCAGTCATCTATTAACCATCATTAGCTCTGCTTAGCTTATAGATGATGCTGTGTGGATTATTTATTGATTTATTTATTTATAGCTTTGAAAAACGTGAACGTTTACTTATCACGACTCAGCATTTGACTAATTTTCCGGTTTTTCCGATTTTTCCGGTTTAGACTGATGACGTTTTGCTACCTGGCGGCTTTTAACTGGTGGCTACTGCTGTATCCGTGGACATTGAGCCACGACTGGCAGATGGGGTCGGTACCACTCGTCACTAGCGGCTGGGACCCAAGGAATCTCCTCACATGTGCAGCTTTGATAGCTCTGCTGGCAATATCGTACCGATGTTTGATGGACTTGGAGGTAATCCATTGACGACCGATGTGGCGCGGCGGGCGAATGACCGCCTGCGACGCAGAGGTTGCGGGTTTGATTCCCGCCTTGGGATAAATGTTTGTACGATCTGCAAATATTTATTCCGGGTGTTCTGGGTATTTTCTATGTATAATAAAAAATATCTATGTATGTAATGTATTGTATTAAGTATATCAGTCATCTAGTACCCATAACACAAGCTCTGCTTAGCTTGGGGCTAGATGACGCTGTGTGGATTGTCTAGCATTATTTATTTATATAATGAGGAGGTATAATGAGAAACTTGTAAAACCTAATCCAACTTCTACATAAGTGATATATTATTTCCGGTTATTTTGATTTAAAAACCAAAAAATGATAGGATTAATCTAGAAGTATAATAATAAAAAAATGTTTTTCAAATTGGTTTATAAATGACTGACGGAGGTCTAAAAAATACAAACAAATTGAGACTTTTCGTTTTTTTTAAGTCGTAGGTAAAATAAACAACGTATTGATTTCAAATCGTCTACCGAATCAATTACTTGAGATATTGTCCATATTTGTATGTTTATCCATGTTTATGATGTGAGATGATCACAGAATATTTACTACTATTTTAACTGTGGGCAGGTACAGCGTCATACACCAGCTGTGATTGGACTACTGCTACTAGTGGTACCTTTCTTACCGGCTAGTAACTTGCTGGTCACTGTTGGCTTTGTCATCGCGGAACGTGTGCTGTATATTCCCAGGTATAAACTGTTACTTTATCTTGTAAATCCATTCAAACGTTACGGATCACCGTAATCATTCGGTTCGGTTCGGTTCGGTTTTAGCACTCGGCTTAATATAAAGCATACAGCAATACAACTTGTATTACTATATGCTTTATATTAAGCCGAGTGCTAAAACCAACACTGCGGTCGCCAAGCTGTCTACCAAACGTGACAGCTATTGTAAACTCTCTAAAGTATGAAGGAGGCATATAATTACCATTAGACATATTAAGGTTAAACAAGTCGGTACGTTGTCCATACAAACGCTGTAAGTGTTTAATGTCTACTATTTATTAACGTGCGTCCGAAGCTAAGTTTGATACTGAATTATCTTGCCGTTATCTAGGTACGTTACCCTATATGCTACAGTAAAATCAGATTACCTTGAAAGTTACAAGCGTTACAAGATTTAGTACTAAATTTTTCGACGCTTGTAACTTTCAAGGTAATCTGATTTTATTGTAGCATATAGGGTAACGTACCTAGATAACGGCAAGATAATTCTGTATCAAACTTAACTTCGGACGCACGTTAGTAAATAGTAGACATTAAACACTTACAGCGTTTGTATGGACTACGTACCGACTTGTTTAACCTTAAGGTTGAATCATCGACATGATTACGATTACGAATGATTACGAGGATCCGTAACGTCTGAACGGATTTATTTTAAGCATGGAATATTTTTATACTCGACTTGCTAACCAAATAAGCAGATTGCCTACCTAATATACAATGGTAACCTAACTCACCTCACCTTTAAAGAAAAAAACGTCATCGAGGAATCACGAACGCGAAACATTTTAAAGGATATTTTTTTTACGGTTTAACGGCTTTAGCATAATAATATAATTTGGGTAGTTTTGATGCAAGAAGAGCGGACCGATGCACAGCAACTGCAAACAGTGCGCTTTGCGCGGAACAACAGAGTTTATTATAAGGCCTATTTCTTAGGTCTAATCTGTTTGAGATTCAGCTATCTAAATGAAACACGATTATCTGATCCGTGTGTTGCCCTTGCTGCCGGGGCGGCGGCCTGTCAAAAACCAGGCGGCGCGGCGGATACGCTTCGCTTCACTGATTTATAAATAGGAACTTCACAAAATAACCGTATTTTTCTATATCTATTTGACGACCAAGAGCTTTTTACACCAGGTATAAGAGGTTTTTAAAACTGTTTGAAGAAGTTATTCTCAAGTGGAGTTTTCTTGCAGCATCGGCAGTGTAATCCTGACAGCATACGGAGTTCAGCTCATGTGGTACTCGAAGCCGGGTACGAAGGCATACCTGGTGGTTGGCCTAGCTGTGCTGGCCGCGTGCAACGTCGCTAAGACTTATCGAAGGAACGCTGATTGGCGGGATCGGGCCACGCTGTTAAAGTAAGTAAATTAAAGATTTACTAATTTAAAAGTTTAAAACTAGACATTATGATAAACGAACAATAGAAAAATCGATAATTAACAAAAATGGTCACCACTAAGCAATATGCTAGAGCAGAGTGGTAGGTATACCCTACCCTAGCGCTGGTTTTCTGTTGTGTCAGATGCACGCGTACGCGGTTTTCTCACTGCGAGCGCATTATAGGATATTACCGTGATATTATCGCATCGTATGATTATCGTAAGTGATTCTCTACACAGACTACGGTATGCACTGTATGACACGTATGTATACGGTTTTACTGTATGACATTAAATTTTAATATTTTTTAAATTTGACTACGGCTAAGAACATGTAGGTAGGATTATTACTATTATTATTATTAGATATTATTATTAATTTTAATTTGTTACTAATGTTTCCGCATACAATGTAATTTGTTTTTTTGAATGGAATAAATAACTATGAACTATGGGATTCTTTGAAAAGAGCTTTTAATAGTGTGAAGCCTCTGGTGTTGCTGGTGTCTATAAATAGACTATGGTCGTTGTGGCGGTGAAAGTATCAGCTTTAAATATAAAAACTCCATTATTTCCCGTAGATGACGTAAGAGGAGAATAAGGGAACGCATTAGAAGATGAGCAGGAACATCTCTTGCGTAGTGTTGAACAGTACTGCGGATACCAAGCCGCCTGACGAACATGTTTGCTATAGCAAACTACCTTCCGAAACATGGAGGAAATCTATGTTCAGCAGTGATAGGCTAAGATAGGTTATAATAACCACTTTCTTTACCGGTTTTCACACTATTATTTTCCTGATGTAGCTACAGTAATACATTACTTACATACAGTAATACATTTCTCTCAATATTCACTAGTAATGAAAACTTCAGTTTTCATCCCCCAACAGAAGTGTATTAGGAAATCGAAAAGTCCCAACCAGACATTGAATGTTCGCATTACTGTCACCGCATTCGTATAAATTACAAGCGAATGTCTTTTGTTTGTTGCAGGGCGGATTTAGTGAGTCTACCGCAGAACGCCAAACTGCACTACAACTTTGCGAATTTCCTGCGCGAGACGGAACAGCAAGACGGCGCTATCAAACATTATAAAGAAGCTTTGAGGTAGAATGCGGTTGTTTTAATGAAAAGCTTGTCTTGAACCTTCTCGGTATTCTACGATTGTAGACCGACTCAGACGGCTTTGGAAGCGTTGCTCATAAAATAAATTAAACGAATTCACTTTAGTCAAACCACAAAGATCATGTGGAAAATAGAATAGTGCCACTTCCATGCGACCAAACAGAACGAACCTGACCTGGTTTTTGCCGTTTCTTTGTATAATTCCTGATAATATTAGGTAGTTACTTGTTTTAGAAACATTTTGTTTCAAGAAAAGATCTTACGAAAAAGTGTAGTTTGCATGGCACCTTTAGTATATAATAAAATTCCTAAGTGTTTTAAGAATCTAAATACAAATTTATTTAAAACGAAATTTAAGAAATTCCTAACTGATAAATGCTACTATAATATTGATGAATTCCTTAACGACAAGTTTTGACATTTTAATGTATTTTGTATTGTATATTTGTATTGATTTTAAAGTCTGTAATTATTATATTTTGACATTCATTGTAATATTGTAATTCACCTTTTGTTCATGTTGCATGTGACGTTTTAAGTGCCATCTCCATTTGCACACCGACACGGTATTGCATGTTGCCTCTCATAATATTTTGTCATCTATTTTACACACATGTCTAAGCAAATAAATGATCTTTATCTTTATCTTTATCTTTATCTTTATCTTTATCTTTCCATTCATACCATGGCCTGTTTACGATGGGCTTTGTATGTAACGCAGTATTCTCCGATTTTAACGCATTTACCGAGTACGAACCAGCAAGTTAGAATGGCTCTAAGCTGGTCAAGTCAATCAAATGCATTCAAAGAAAATACAAACATGGTAACTCCAAGGTAGCTGGAAGAACGCTCTTTTTAGGGTTAAGCTCGCTTTTTACATGACCGCTGTATAAATTACTGTCTATATAATTTGTGTGTACATTAAAAAATAAATAAAATAAATAAACTCCATGGCATCAAGACGTAAAGCGAAATCGGGGTCGGCTAAGAAAACGTTGGAGCGACGCAGGGGTTGCGGGTTCGATTCCCGCCTTGGGATAAATATTTGTACGATCTGCAAATATTTATTCCGGGTGTTCTGGGTATTTTCTATGTATAATAAAAAAATATCTATATAATTATGTAATATAGTATTGTATTAAGTATATCAGTCATCTAGTACCCATAACACAAGCTCTGCTTAGCTTGGGGCTAGATGATGCTGTGTGGCTTGTCCAGCAATATTTATTTATTTATTTATTTATCTCGATATTTTAAGAGACGAGGTTAAGGATAAGGAGAATTGGAGGAATACGGGAGAAATCTTTACCCAACAGTAAAACAAAATAAGTTAAAAATATGCGTGATATTTGAGTGTATGTTAATAATTATTTCTTTTACAGCTTGTGGCCGACATACGCAAGTGCTTACAACAATATGGGCACGTTAATAACAAAGCTAGATAACGCCGAGCAGTATTTCCTACAAGCGATCAAATTCAACAAGTACCATATGAACGCACACTTCAACCTTGGGAAACTATACAAGTAAGTTATGTTGAAGAAACCTGCGCAGTGCCATTTTGTTGCAATGAGAAGAAAAAAGAAAAAGAAGAAAATTGCTTCATGACTCTAATCCTCAGGCATGGTAGATATCCCCATAGATCTCTAAGTACCAACTCGAGAGACAAATTGTTGAACTTTAGTACAAAATTGTATTAGATTTTAGTTACATAATTAAGAACTAGATGTCACTGCTAAAAGTGTACAAATCCTGAATCGCGATTACGAAAACGCACAGCCTTTTCGTATATAGGGAAAAATATTGTGTTCAAGTGCGATATAACCTGTAGCTTGTTGGTTTGTATTAATATACATCTATCTAACTGGCTGCTGAGTTTCTTTTAACCCGAACTCGTGACTTAATGTATGTACTAGTTGTACACAAATAGTTAGCGACCATGTTTACGTTCCACACACTGATACACACAGATAAGCTTTCGTCTTAAGATGGAACAAGTCGTTACTGTTTCCATACAAACGCTGTAACTGAATATCTCTACTATTGACTAACGTGCGTCCGAAGTTAAGTTTGATACTGAATTATCTAGCCGTTATCTAGGCTTTTATCTTATATTCGACGTAAAATCAGACTACTTTCAAAGTTACAAGCGCATAAGCGTCGAAAGATTTAGTACTAAACCTTTTGACGCTTTTAATTTTCAAGGTAATCTGATTTTACCGTAGAGTATAGGGTAACGAGCCTAGATAACGGCAAGATAATTCAGTATCAAACTTAACTTCAGATGCATGTTAATAAATAGTAGAGATATTCAGTTACAGCGTTTGTATGGAAATAGTAACGACTGGTTCCACCTTAAGGCATCGCCAGTACTTGTGACATGAAGATGTGTTGATATCCTTATAGTTTATCGATATTATAACTAAATTTTGATTTTCCAAAAGCTTAAAAAGTGAAAACATTACTACGGTTGGTCTAAATTTATGCAAAATAAAACATTGCTTAAATTAACAAAACCTAGGTTGAGTAAACCTTTTTGTTTCGAAGTACGTTTCTCGCAAAGGTAAGCGTACCGCGATTCGTGGCTTTACAAGTTAGATTAATTAATGTTTAGAGTTAGTCAGAGCAACACTGGCTAGCAATAATAAGTAATACTAGCAAGCTTCATTTATGAGTGCTAGCGGCCTTTTCCGGCTTCACAAGGGTTTCACTAAGGATCCCTAATTTTTTGAAAACATGATAATATAGGCTATATCACCCGAGGATAGTGTAGCTTCCCAACGCTGAAAGACATTTTTAGAGCCTATTCAATACAAACAAACAACCAAATCTTTCCTCTCTATAATATTAGTATAGATGAGGCACATTGTGTTTCTTATGAGATCCATTTGTAAGGCATTTACGCAACATCCACCAATTTTTATATACAACTTCCTAATGTAGCAAGCCAATGGCCCACCTGATGTTAGGTGGTTACCATCGCCTATAGGCGACTACCCCTCTTAGACATCCTCAAAGAATCTCGAGAAGGTACTTAGTACTAAGAGATCTACGAGGATATCTACCGTGCTACGGAATTAAAGTCGTTTTGCTATTTATTTTTTTATTTTTTCTTTATCTATTACAGGATCAGTCTGAAAATCTGTCATCATGATTTTCAGACATGTAAAAACTGTCTCAAAGTAATACAATGCTAAAACTACGACCCCCTTTTAACAATAAGTAATGATAAACAATGACAGAGCTATAACATGTTCAAATAAAATTTAAGCTGTTTGTAAGTATGAAGATTTAGTGATTATTACAATCACTAAAAACACAATCAAAATTATAAAAAACAATAGTATCACCACTTTAATCCCTAGGCAATACAATAGGCTATACAATTTAATTATAATTTTTAACACCAAACATTCTAAAGATTTGTTTAAATATGTCTAATGGGGTAGTCAGAGGTAGGTCTATGTTATTAAGTCATACACATATTTTACAGTGGTTGGTATCCCATACGTTGCAGTTTGCTGGTTTAATATCTTCACACCAATGTTACTACAGGAAAACTGGCCGTTTACTCCAAGCTGTCTCTATGCTGGAGAAATGCATTATGATGCAGCCAGGGTTCGTGCCAGCTTATTTAGAGCTGCTGACTCTGATGCCCAGGAGTAGCCAGCACAGGACACTGACCACCTTGGTGAAGCTGGAGCCTGAGAACTGGGAGCACTTTGTTCGCTACGGAGACTGGTGGAAAGAACGCGGTAAGAAAAAACGAGTGTGCTTTAGACCACACGACTGAAGTAAAACTTCATTAATATACAAAACGTGAGCTATGAGAGAAAGAGAGAAAGAATAATCGTTTTATACCCTTACAAGGTAGTTTAACGAAACCTTGTTGGAAGTCGCATATGAACTATTACTTTAAAAAGCTTTGTTTTGAAACTTTTACAACATTCAGCATCGACTCATTT
This sequence comes from Electrophaes corylata, assembly GCA_947095575.1. NCBI lineage: Eukaryota > Metazoa > Arthropoda > Insecta > Lepidoptera > Geometridae > Electrophaes > Electrophaes corylata. The sequence continues at coordinate 917,212 of OX352704.1, forward strand.
AACAACGGACATTTGCCCGTCGCGCCACATCGGTTGTCCGATGGCACACCCGATGTTAAGTGTTCACTATGACCTATAAGAAAGCATTGCCTCACAGGCCATTTTCAATCAAATAAATGTACCTTACAATGTACTGCTCTGCGTCGATCAATCTGAGGCATACATCATGTGCCTGTAATCTTTCCGGCACCCGCACCCTTCAATCCAAAACACAGCAAGCTGCTTAGCGGCAGTAACAAGCTTCTGTATTTGATATTTTTGTTACTGTGGCTGTTTTACTCCAATAAAATGTTTTTACAGGCTTTCCCGGACCTGCCTCCAGGTTTTATTTAGAGGCGACAAGACTGAACTTCAAGCATCGCTTGGCAGATAAACCCGTAAGAGGGGATACGGTATCTTTTCGCAACACAGCACTTATGTACCGTGCCTTAGGGCAAAAGTCAAGGACGCTACAACTTTTAACAAGGTAACTTTGATTGATTAGTTTTCAAACTATTTTGTGGGCGAGATTGGTATTGAATTTTAGAGTACGTGATAAATAGGTAATAGCTTTTTGTGTTCAAAGTCAAGATTTCTCTAGAGAAATAAATTTCAGACATAAAAAAATTAAATTGATAAATGTTTATTTTTGGTGTGACGCGGTGGGCGAATGTCCGCCTGCGACGCAATAGGTTGCAGGTTCGATTCCCGCCTTGGGATGTATGTTTGTACGATCTGAAAATATTTATTTCGGGTGTTCTCGATGTTTTCTATGCATAATAAAAATATGTATGTAAATAATGTATTAAGTATATCAGTCATCTAGTATCCATAGAACAAACTCTGCTTAGCTTGGGGCTAGATGATGCTGTGTGGATTGTCCAGCATTATTATTTAAATCAGATGGCATACGTGGCGCCGAGGATGGCTGAGCACCGCTGCTGCCCACATGTCCCTTCGTGACTGGAAACTGAAGCTGGAGTTAGAAGGAAGGGCTCAAGCTTACTCCAAGGCAGTCACTCCAAAGGTGAATACAACTTTTATTAACTAAGTCAAACATTTGTGATTTAGGACTGTGTTTAGGGTATAGTTTGACATCCGTATAAAATATATACAAATAGAAATAGCATCATGACTTTATCTCCAGGCACGGTAGATATCCTTTCCGATCTCTTAGTACAAAACACTCGAGATTTTTCGAAGATATCTCAGGGGGTAGTCAGATGTATGTCCAGATAACACATCCGTACAGGAACAATAGAAAACAAAATATTGAGATAAGATACAAGAAAAAAGGATCTTGAAGATATAGGGGATATGGTCAAGGTTGAATATGACAACGAAGGACTGTCGATACCAGGCTATTAAACTTTTTATCTTTTACCTACTGATATGAAATCAATAAACAATCTAAATATCTTCAAAAGTAAGAAGCTTTTGTTGAAGAAGTATTTATACTCCATCGGTAAGTTTCTTGTGAGCAAACTGCAAATTGTCTGATAGGTACGTAGTTAGTTAATGTGTTAGATTTTATAAGCAAACATTTTATTGTATCTATAATTATATTTATTAGTAGCAAAACGCGCGTGACTTCGTCCGCGTGAAGCTATTTTCATACTAACTTCAACCCCTGCTGTACCCGTTTAGAGGTTGAATTTCGGGAATTCCTTTCTCAGTAGGTACACCTCTACGCACCAAGACGAATATACTCTGAAAATTTCTCTACGATTAGTGGTTTAGGCTGTGCGTTGTCTATATCCCAGTCAGTCAGTCAGGACAAAGATTCTTATAATTGGTAAAGATAGATATTCTCATTCCATTGTTATAAATTAACAAGTTATAAGTTGATATTCAAATACGATTGTAAAAATTGTTGATGAATAAATAAATAAATAATAATCCACACAGCATCATCTAGCCTCAAGCTAAGCAGTGCTTGTGTTATGGGTACTAGATGACTGATATACTTAACACAATACTATATTACATGCATAGATATTTTTTTTATTATACATATATATTATGCAAATATTTATTCCGGGTGTTCTGGGTATTTACTATACCCAGAACACCCGGAATAAATATTTGCAGATCGTACAAACATTTATCCCAAGGCGGACATTCGCCCGCCGCACCACATCGGTCGTCAAAACAAAGAAAAAGATTTTTTTTGATGATAAATCACCGTTATTAGTAAAACTGGGAGTTTCTAGTCCAGCAGTGGAATGACGTAAGCTATAGGTAAAATCTGCTTTAGTCCATATTCTTAGGGTAAAATTAAAATTTATTCTATTTTTTGTTGAAAATCTAAGTTGTTTTCTTTTGCAGAAAACAACAAAATGCTTCGACCACACCCAACTGGCAGTCAACTCAAAGCCAGAAGAAAGAAAACTAAACGACGTAATACCGAGTTATAAAAACCCTAAAACGGGTTCGTGTACATGCAATGACTGTGGGACCAAAAAACGTAACATTTCTATGTTGTCACAATTGAAAACTATTCATAATAAGTCAGAGACAAGTCTTAAGGACAAAGAATGTGGGCTGACGGAAAATGACAAAGAATCTAAAGACGTTCCTAAGATGTCATTCGCGGAACATATTCGTATAAAGACATTTTAAGATTAGGACCTACAGTTTGACCTTGTTAAGAACTGTAATACTAATATTTTATAAAATAAAGGTGTTATTTTAAAGGATATTTGCTATAACACTGTCGCCATCTTTTCTTAGACTTGTTCTTACGATTTAGCAAATTATTGAAAATTGAATAACCTGTTTTTTTTTCTTGAATATTTTATCCACTTTAGTTTACCATTTTATTTCTGTTCCTGTCAAAAACACAAAAGGTAAAACAAAAAAATCACAATATTGTATCCATTCATAAAATACGAATGAACATATTTTTTTCTAATCCTAAGACTAAGTTTTGGGTTGTATTTTTTTTTATATATTCAGAACGTGTTGTAATAATGTTTTATTTACTGCAGTTATTTACTAGAAGGTAAATTATGTTACACTATACGTAGATTAGTATTTTGATATAATGACAATATTATAAGGTAACTTTACTTACTTTAGTTTTAGGTATTTTAGTTTAAATAATGCTAAAAGCATTACCTTTGAAAACAAAATCACGATAACTGTTAAAAAATATAACATACTCAGTAATTTGATAGACCCTTAAGCACTTTTACCTTTTAATTTACCATGTTTGTTAGAAACATTTGATCAATTGATGTCATAAAATACTACATCATATAAAATACAGTGTTGTTTTTTTTTTATTTTAGCAGGTTATAAGGATATTTTTAAAATCTTTGAATGCAGTGATGTTTATATTTCGATTCTCAAGAATAAGTACTCTACTTTGTCTTACGACGTTTAAAGGATTTCTCCTCTGTTCCATTCCCGACAGACCATCATGGTTCTGATTTGAGCGTTTATCACTAGCATTGCTAACGCGTCTAGTGACAAGCACAGCACTTCCAGGTGGCATTAAAAATTTCACCCTCTTATCTAACGTCACAGCGATCCTGTATTCTTGAGTCTCCCTGGCTCAGGTTAGTGAGTAATTGAAAGGCATTTATCACCCGATCAGTAATCGAACATCATCAATCTGAAGTTCGGATTATATTCATCAAATAAATGTTGACTCAGACGAATAATGGAGTGAAGATCTCAGAATCCGTGATAAAGAGTGTTTAGAATAAGCCTTAACTATTATTTATTTCCCTTAGTTGTGAAGCAGCAGATTAATTTACTATTTAAATCTCTGTTAAAAGTTATAATCAATCCGAAATGATATTAGCCCACTTCTATAAGTCTTTATTGTTGTTTTGTTTAAAATCTTTGTTCTTAAGTCTGTTTGCAGATGCTACGGTCGTTTTTTTTATGTAACTTGTTAACGTAACAAGCAGATGGCCCACCTGATGCTAAGTGGTAACCATTACCTAACACAGAGCATTTACTCGCAGGTCACGCTCATTATAATCGTGCCCTTACGATACACTATTCTGCGTCCACTAAGGCATACAGGTGTTAAGTCTCATGTGTCTATAATTACACCGGCTCCCACACCCTTCAAACCGGAATACACCAAGCTGCTTGGCGGTAGAAGTAGGCATGGTGGTAGTACTTCCCCGGACGAGCCCTTCGCTAAGAGCTCTACTACTACTAATTCAACCAAATTGTCGCTTGGGAAAAAAGTCATTATATTAATTCAATTTTTGGTCATAAATTACTCACAAAGCAAAATTTAATATTAAACAGATCCAAATTTCCCATTATACGAAAAGGTGAAGGTCGATGTAGACATTTACTTATAAAGACACTAACCGCCATACTTAGAGACGTCATTTCGATTTACCTTTTCATTAAATTTACCCTGTCACGCTCTGTCATTACCTTTTGGTAAGAGATAGCAATACCTGGCATTGTTTATCTTTTGACAGATTTTAATAAGTAACGCCTTAAGTTGTAAATACTCAATGCTTTAAAGACGCTAAGTTATAGCAACACAAAGTTATAAAGTTATTTCGAGCGTTTGCAAATGGGCTTAAGTATTGAATAATAATGTAAAATAAATTTGGCCTCATAGTATTTAAATAAAGGTTCTTACTCACTATCCACCTCTCTGAGACCACTGCGATGAATCATTGAAAGTTTTTTTTACAATGGCTCACCTTTTTTCACCTGAGTGATCCCTGGGAAATATTTAGTTTTCACCGTCCACCTTGCTATCAAAACTCACACAACATATAGGTTAGGTTATGTTAGAACATAAAAAAACGCGCGATGCGAGTGAGCGTGCTGCGGCAGAAGTCGCCGAAGCGCCAGAAGAACTATTCGTGACGACGTTGATATTATAACGACCAGTACCAAATTGCTGAGGTGTACCATCATCAATATAAAGTTAGGAGCGTTCAAGTTTAATCTGAGAGGTAAGCTGTTGTAAAAAAAACGAGTGAGTTTTAAACCACACGACTGAAGATAAACTATTTTAATATACGAAACGTAACTGGCTATGAGAGAAAGAGAGAAAGTACAATGCTTTCATACCCCTTCCATGGTAGTGTTAAACTTCTAACGCAACCTTGTTGGAAGTCGCATTAGAAGTATTACTCCAAAAAACTTTCAATAGTTCACCCAGTTGGTCTCAAGAGGTGGACGGTGGATAAGAACCTTTAAATAATTTAATTTTACTTTACAAAATATAATCTGGCTTACCTATGTAATACTCTCATACAGTTAACATTATTTCGTAAACTAAAATTATGTTAAATCTAGTAGGTAATCTTTTTTTTAAGTATAACAATACATAACTGTAAATAAATATCGATTAAGGATATCGGCACAGAAAAGGCTTTGAATGTACTGAAAATAAATGTTTGAATATTTCTCGTCTTCTTCATTTTGTCCCTGCCTATTTAACTTGCATGTTGACACCCGTCACAGCTGAGTTCGTAATAACCCTTTCTTCTACGTTGTAGGTGGTGGGTTCGATCCCCACCGAGAACAAACATTTGTGTGATGAACATAGATGTTTGTTCTGTTATATTGTATTGTAAGCATGTATATACAACAAAAATAAAGTATGTAAGTATTCTAACAGTATCTGGCACTCAAAGTACAAGCTATGCTTAGTTTTTGGCTTGATATTGGTGTGTAAAAATGTCCACAAATATTTATTTATTTACAATTCTCTTACACAAATCGATTATTGTATATATTTATTTATGTTCATTCTATGTCCCCCTATGAACCCATCTGAGGTTAACAACATGCTTTACTTTTTTTTACTCGTATTACACTCATAATTTTTTTGAATAGAAAATCCATTGGCTCACGATTAAATTCAAAAGACTATCAGAATGCTCCCTAGACCACCGATTTTGTACGCCTGAACCACAACTATTTATCTTTGCAGTCGAATAAGAAAATCATAGTAAATGTCCGTGGAATCCCAACGGTACCTTCGCAGTAAACTAGTTTGCGCCGTATATATATAGTAAGAGAGAGAGAGAGTAAGTAGTATAAGAACATTTAAACTACCGTTCATACGTTAAAGTGTACATTTTAAACTCTGCAACGTGTAGGTACTCTTGATAAGTGTAAACGGCTTCCAGACTACGTAAATTGCAACAGATCTGCTCAGTAGGGCGATTAATTTCTTCAAAAGAAAAGTTAATAGGTATCTTGCGTCAACCGCATCATGGCTGAAATTTACGTTTGTCCGCAATTTCATCTTAGATAGGTTTAGCTAGATAAATTTAACTACCTACTGAAAAAATCGTAGAATGTTGGAAAGCTGCTGCATTCTATTCCGTCCAGTCACCAGAATTCACCGCCACATTGGGTCTTTAACTGTCAGGTTTTTGCAGGCTTTCTTAAAGACACATCAGCATTCGAGAATCCTCAATTCATTCTACCGCAGACTTGTTGCAAGATACGTTATAAAGAAGCCATTTACTCTTATCGAGCGGATACATCGCATTGTTAAATGTTATTTTACTCTGAAGATCAAACCTAATCATAATTAGACAAAGGAAAAGAAAAGTCCAAGATAGATCTGGCTGGAAAAGTTTAAAAATATACCTAAAACTTTTTTAACAACCAAGTAAATGAGCAAGCAGCAATTGTAAATAGGGTAAATAGGCAATAAAATATATAAAAAGGTTCCGCATCCTTTTCCTAGGTACTAGCAGCCTGTCGCAATCGTCTCTTGAGCTCAAGACCTCTTAATGTTACAATATTTGCAACGCAGTACTTTACTCGTGAAGTCCGTTATTTGTGACAGGCACCATCACGTACAAAAGTGATGTCTGATATAAAGTGATTGCACAAATTTCTACTGAAGCAGATCTGTCGCAAATAACATAGTAACCCCGCAGACCGCTTTTCATAAACTCGACTAAATCCTATAGGTAATCCTAAACTGTACGGTGATATCCCAAAGGATCGTTTCAAACTGGTTGTGAAAATTAATAATTAACCGGCTAGCTGCTCACAGCTCAAAAAAGGCAGTTAACTCATTACATAAAAAGGTTTGAGACAAGAGATACTGTTTGTGTTTAAATGTCGTCAAATGTTTTTTTAGTTATTAATTCAAAAACCAGCCGAATGTTTTATGTTAATTCAGGAAAACAACTACCAAACCTAAGCCAGCAAACAAATCCAACTCGAATAGGCAACGTTCGGGAAATCTTTAAACTGCACTTCATAATCACAGATATTATAATAATAATATAATAATAATGGCTCACCCGATGGTGGGTGGAAAAAGCTCAAAATCTCAAACAAGACCAAACATTTTGTGTGATGAATACAAATGTCTGTTCCGTCTGGGTGTTTTATTGTATTCTTTGTTATTCATTAAATTTGATGGGCCTTATTAAGTTAGATTAGCACCACACTGGAACTTCATTATAATTACATATTATTATTAATTTTTAGAAAAAAAATTAAAACGGTTCTTTGAAACGTGTAGGAGAAGATTTCAAGATTATCCCTGCGGATATTACTGAATAAATGCCTTTTGACTTTGACTTTGACTTTTGAAGATATATGTCCAGTGTGGACTTGTACAGGCTGATGGTGATGATGATGATTAAATATCTGGATTACAAATCACTACAACTACAGAGTAAGCCAATACCACGAGAAAGTTCGGGGTTTCTACTAAAAGACATAGCTCATTAGGGTTCGACCTTAGCAGTACGCATGCCAACGTTATTTGAAGAAGTTATTTTTCGACTATCAGAGGGCTATGAAAATGTTTATTTGCTCTAAATAAAACGACTATGTTTTTACATGCTAGCGCACTTACTGCTATTGAGTTGTTGACGTTGACTATAACAAGTGACTTTGACTTGGGTTTTTTATGCTACTTCTGTTGGAACAGCATATGACCCACCTGATGTTAAGTAGTAACCATCACCTACAACAAAGTATTACCTTGTAGGTCACGCACCTGGTGTTAATTAACCTAATGTACTTACCTATAATTTAAATCATAGAAAATTCTAGATATCAGTCAATGCGCTACCAAAAAAATGCTGTCTATTTTATGGCACCAAAAATACGTCTCTAAAAAGATAAATAGTGACACCACCTACAGTGCAGAAGGCAGGGTTACTACGAATTGAGCTGTGACACACAATTAAGTTTTTTTGTGAAGACGACGGTAAAGTTGAATGAGTGCTTTAAATTGAGGGCTGGCCTTTAAATACCTTGAAACAGTGGCGTCCGAGCAAGTTTAGATTGAGCGCATAGTTTCTGCAAGCCAAATACCAGTGTGGATTTCTAATACTAAACGACAGACTCGTCACTTTGAGAAACTCGAATATTCTGTGTACCGATGTGGCGCAACGGGCGAGCCAGGTGGTTGCGGGTTCGATTTTCGCCTTGGGATAAATGTTTATACGATCTGTAAATATTTATTCCGGGTTTTCTGGGAATTTTCTATGCATCCGATCCATGGGATCGAACTCAAAAGGTGGTACCTTTAGTGCAGAAAGCAGAGCACATGACAAATAAATGAATGTTGCGATGAGTTGTAAAACAAACAACCATACTAAGCGCAACACTCTGTCATAAAACAACGCATACTGCACATGCCTCCATCCCAGTTCCTGAGTTCTATAGTTTCGGCACATTCGCCGACATACGACTTGCTTGGAAACTAATTCCTTGAGGAATGTCAAGGATTCGCTTAGACGGGTATTGTTCCTAGTGCTCATGTACAAAAAGCTCATTTTAAACATACCAACAGTAAAATCTAGATATAGAACGGCTTTGATATGTAGTAGGTACTATTTGTTTTTTTTATTTTTTTTATATATATTGCTGATAAAACAAACATATGGTCTACCTGATGTTAAGTGGTTACTATTACTTATAACAAAGTATTGCTGTACCGATTACGGTCGTTAACGTGCCCTACAATGTATTGACGACCGATGTGGCGCGGGGGGCGAATGTCCGCCTGCGACGCAGAGGTTGCGGGTTCGATTCCCGCCTCGGGATAAATGTTTGTACGATCTGCAAATATTTATTCCGGGTGTTCTGGGTATTTTCTATGTATAATAAAAAATATCTATGTATGTAATATAGTATTGTATTAAGTATATCAGTCATCTAGTACCCATAACACAAGCTCTGCTTAGCTTGGGGCTAGATGATGCTGTGTGGATTGTCCAGCATTATTATTATTATTATTATTATTACTCATGCGTACATCAACTTGAGGCATAATAAATAAAATAAATAAATAAATAAGCCATTTATTTCCAACTACGTACTAGACATTGTTTTTCCATTCTAAAAAAAACTATTACTAATTATTTCCTAACACTATTTACAATATTTCTTATATACTAATACTGTTGGACACCCAAAGCTGGGTGTAGGCCTCCTCCATGCGATTCCACTCACAGCGATCCCATGCTTTTCGGGTCCAGATATTCCCTGCTACCTCTACCACGTCATCGCACCATCTTTTCGTAGGACGACCTCTTGTGCGCGCCGCATCTCGTGGGTACCAGTGGAGGATCCTCTCGCTCCACCTCCCATCGAGTGCTCTGGAGACGTGGAACTTGAGGCATACAGATGAAAAAAACTTGAAAATAAAGCTTCTCAAATGGCGACCCGATGGACCGGCAACACTGCTAAGATCGCGGGTAGTCTTGGTGGATGAAAAAGGCTAATGTTAAGTATACGTTAAAACGTACAGGAGGGACTAGCGGTGGACGCCTACTGGCTGATGATGGTTATGATAAAACAAAGGTACCTACGAGTATAGAAGGCAGGGCTACTACCAATATAGAAAAAACAATCCTTAAAAAATATCAAAGATGAAAATTCAATTTTGTATATTTGTGGTTATTTTAAGCGTAACAAAAAAAAAGCTGCAAAACACATACGGTTGCATGCTCTGGATAAACTCTGCGTTCTGACTACTGGCAGTAGCTAAGCCATAGCAAAAACCACAGCCTGTGAAGTATAACTAACCATTGTAAGCTGATTCGTAATCCGACGTAACAAGGTTCCTTTGCCGCTGCATTCGATGTGACAGAACTGAAGGGTATAGAAACACAAAGGATCCGCAAATCACATAGCACCAACACATTTTTTATTCCAATGAATACTGCGAAACAGAATACATGATATTTCATCATGGTATCTGACAAGGACGCCCTTCAGGAGTGAGAACGACGGTTGTCATCCACGCATACCCCATAAACTTAATGCTTCATGTGTCTTTAATTTCACCTACAAACACCCTTCAAACAAGAAAACTTTCAGCAACGGCTTCTTGATTTGTACGAAGGGGCCCTCTATCGTCTAGTATAGGCATTTAGGTCGTCAAAATTAAACCCTAAACATAGTTTCCTTCCAGACGGGGAATAGGCAGATATTCTCACGATTAGTCACATCGTTTCTTTCCACGCAGAAGTTCCAAATGGGCATTTAAAACGGAAATTATTATAATAAATCGTATCCGGGTACTGTGAAGACAGAAGCGCCTCCCGGTTATTGCGAGCAAGCATGCAACGATGTCATTTTAGTTATGCGGTCGCTATTATGAAAGCATTCGAATAGTTTGCCCACCACTTATTGCATACACTCCCACCCCATAGACTCTCTCATCACATAGGTTTTATCTAGCTTGATCTCAGCTTACCTTTTTTTTAATGCGTAGGTAAATTATATTACGAAGGGTACAAGGCTACATAGGTACATACCTTTTCACTTGCAATTATGTGTCTTTTTCTATACCAAATATTTATTCTTTACTTCACTTCACGAAGGCGGGATTTTATGTGGACATAATTATTTCCAAACACTCACAAAAACTTTGCATAATTATGAAATAGGTCCATGGTTTGTCCTTTGCATTTACAGAAGGTTTCAAATGAGATCGAAAGAGACAAAAAACGATGCAACTAGTTCAAGAATAAATGTACTACTTTTACTGGATATATAACAGACACTCGTAAAGGTTTGACATGGTTCAGTGTGTCAGACATACTGCTCGGATTTCAACACTTGATGCTGGTATTCCTTTGATAATGAAATCCTCTCTTACCCTTTATGCGTTCAGTAGATTTTGGCAAAGTTTCTAAGCGTTCTTCAATTCTATATTGTAGGTACTTCAAAAAATCGGTGTTTAAAAAGACATAATCTACTTTTATGTTGGTAAACTAGTGAAACGTACGCGACTTCGTCCGTGAAGTTATTTACCCTCCGTTTATGGGTTGAATTTTGCAAATTCTCTGAGTCGGTAAGACAAATGTACCTTGAATATTTCAAATCTCTACGACCAGTGGCTTAGGCTGTGCGTTGTCTATATATATCAGTCACCCAATTAGGACAAAGATTATTTTAACTGGGATAGAAGATGTAGTTTAAGATTGAAAATTGAAATCTGTCCATATAATAAACTATCGCCTTTACGCTTTTTTCATATGGAGAAATCTATTGGTGTACGACAGAAAGCGGGGCCACTTCCACTAGACCAACTGGTGCTCTATAAGATCGAGGAAGCTTCGTTTAATTCAACTCACTTTGATAATAGCCTCCTAGCCGTTAATTCTCAACGTTTATCCTTTGGCAATAGCGTGACGTGTACGATTTACATAAACGAGGGCTACCGTCTTGTCTGATGCTTCATACCTTAAACTGTACTAAAACTAATAGCTACGGAAGGTGAAATGTGGAGTTGATTAATTTTGAATGGAGTGAGCAAAGCGAACCAGGATTACTCAAAAAACTTGGATGATTCGGCTATTCTCTTGTTTATATATGATGATTATGTTTATTTTTATGTATATCGTGATAATCACTTTCTGACACAGAACACTTATATCCTGACGGACTTTCTGATCCTGAGATTGTGGGTTCAAAACCGGTCGTGCATCAATGGATTTTTTATTTAAAAGTTTATGCAAGCATTGATAGTGTTCTCATAGGGTGTAAAAAAATATCGTGAAGGTATTCTAGTAGCGGCGCCAGTTACAACCTGTCACGTAAAACGTACAACTGTAAAATGTGGGCGTATGCTAAATGTAACATTTGGACGCACGTAACTACTCCTTAGACCCCAAGATCTTGAGAAGATATCTACCATGCCCTGGAATTACTATGTATAATAAAAGCAACACTTAGGCATGTCGTAGGTCGAATGCTTAAGGCGTATTTATTTTGGTAAGTATACTTGGAGAGAAATTTCCGTAATTTGACACTTAAAGGGGTGCGCGTGGGTTGAAGTTTGTATAAAATAAATTCGAGCTAGCTCAAAAATTATATATATAATATTGGAAACCATTTCCACCACCTGGATTCAGTATGATTCCTGTTTCTTATTAGTGGGCGTAGCGTGGGAAGGGGTCGGTGGAAATTAGAAACTCTCCATTGCATTTCGCTGCTTATTCCTTCGATCAATGATAGGTACCCCTAGATGACTAGGTGACGACTAGGTGACGACCGATGTGGCGCGGCGGGCGATTGTCCGCCTGCGACGCAGAAGGTTGCGGGTTCGATTCCCGCCTTGGGATAAATGTTTGTACGATCTGCAAATATTTATTCCGGGTGTTCTGGGTATTTTCTATGCATAATAAAAAAATATATTTATGTATGTAATATAGTATTGTATTAAGTATATCAGTCATCTAGTACCCATAACACAAGCTCTGCTTAGCTTGGGGCTAGATGACTCTCATGCTGTGTGGATTGTCCAGCATTATTTATTTTATTTATTTATTTAGATGACGGGTCATATACAAAGTCATAGCTAAAAGCTGTCCGCGTGAATATACTGACAGCTATATTTGTTTACTAACGAAGTGAGAAAAATTATAAACAGTTTTAAGTTCAATCTAATTACAACCATGCCACTTAGTGAATAATGTCACTAATTGTCAAAACAAAATATGAGTTCACTTCTCAAGTGAGTATAAGGCGGTATCTTCTAGATTCTCATGCTACATCCATAGTATCATTTGACAAAAATAAACATAGGTTTCAGTAGCGGTGGAGCTCTTGAAGGAGTGTCTGGGGAAGAACTTACACCGTACCTATTTCTGACGACAAGCATTGCTCGCATTACTGTGTTCTAACTGAAAGAGTAGACGATGAAATTGTCATATGAGACATAACACTTTTACGTAGTACTAGAGCTCTTAGTAAAGGGAAGGAAGGGCTCGTCCGGGGAAGTACTACCACCGTACCTATTTCTGCCGCCAATCAGTGATGCTTGCATTGCTGTGTTCTGGTTTGAAGGGTGTGGGTGCTGGTGAAATTACAGGCACATGAAACCTAACACCAGTATGCCTTAATAACTAATAGAATACTTCTAATTTTTTTATAAGTACATGCTTAGAATAACAATAAAAAAATACAATATAACACCCAAACAGAGAACATACATGTTCTCGGTGAGCATCAACCTCGGAGAAGTCTGATTTACTACCAACTCAGCTGTGAGGTCAGTCTCTAGAAATATTTTAAGCGCGTGCATTTCCGGCCGTGTGAAGTTATTTTCATAGAAACTTCAACCCCCGCTGTACCTGTAAAATGTAACCCCTAAACGGTTACATTTTTTGACCTCTAATCACCAAGACGATTATAACCCCGAAAATGCCAAGGCCATACGATCAATGCTTTAATCGTGCGTTGTCTATATGTCAGTTACCCCTGAATACTCAACGCATCTCTTCTTCTTCTTTTATTATATGGCTTTTTAGCGGCTGAGGGTGGCCACGAATTTGCCAATGTCGAGTGTTTACTAATTTTAGATCTAAGCACGTCTCAAGTGACGAATTTTTGACAGATTTTCATTGCAAGCTGTCAAAAACTCGCGAGTCGACGTGTTGACGTGTTGACGAGTTGACGTGCTTAAATCTGAGATGCGTTTGAGTATTCAGGACAGATTCTTATAACTGTTCTTAGATCATTTACGATCTAAGTAACTGTTGTATTTAATGGTTACACTTCAGTGTGAATGCGGCCTGGTTCGCAGCTTGCTGGATAATTTGATTACGTATGCATTAAGTGCATTTCCATTTCCCTATAGAGAAGCGGGATCTCTTTTAAATCCGACGATGTAACCTTTAATGATGCGTCGACAGTCGCTCGTTGGAATTGTAATTATGTTTATCGCGTCCTGTGTAAATGAGAATGATCGTTCTAGTTTTCCATCTTGTTAGGTGCATTGGATGAGAAATATAGAATTAGACACATAGAGTTGGATGAGAGCAGCGGAAGACCGGGCTCAGTAGAACAGTAGACCTTTAAGTTACCTTGAAAGGAGCAATGGTGATAATAGTAGATGGTGATTGTATAAAGTTATAAAACCTACTTTATACTCATGTTTCTGATGGTCTAGTGGAAGTGACTAGCGCTTGGCAGCAGAAATAGGCATGGTTGTAGTATTTCCCCGAGCCCTTTACTAAAAGCTCTAGTATTGCTTACTTTTTATGTTCATATTTTTCGTGTGTACTTGTTATGTAATGTTTGTGTTTGATAGCTTGCATCCAATGTTTGTTGTTCAATCAATTTTCACACGAGATAGCTAGATCTGATTTATGCTTAAACCAACACAATCAAATATTCGTTTGCACATTTTTTAGCTGGAAATATGATTTCAAGTAGATTTATTTTTTACTTAACACAAACGATAATTCGTGCGACATCACACCCGTGAAGATATTTTAATGTAATTAACCTTCAATTACCATCAATTTATTAATAACTAGCGGCCGCCCGCAGCTTCGTTTTTTCCCGTTCCCGTTATTTTTTCGGGATAAAAAGTATCCTATGTCCTTCTCCTGGCTCTAAACTACCTCCCTGCCAATTTTCAGCTAAATCGGTTCAGCCGTTCTTGAGTTATAAGTGAAGTAACTAACACGACTTTCTTTTATATATATAGATAGATTAAAGAAATATAAGTCAGGGTACAAATAAGAAAAGAATTAATAATCAAATTTACACAGCTAAAAAAGATGACATGCTGTATTCTGGTTTGAAGGGTGTGGGCCGGTGTTCCTGTATACCTCAAGTTGATGGACGCAGAGTAGTGAATTGTAAGGCACGTTCATATTGAGCGTGACCTGCGAAGTAATGCTAATAGGTAATGGTAACCACTTAACACCAGGTGAGCCATCTGCTTGTTTCATCAATAGGTCACATAAAAATTTTTTTTTTAAACAACATTACTTGGTTATAATGGAATGGTATTTTTGTATGCAAGGCCCGCCCGGAGATAAAGCAACATTTTAAAAGCAAAAAGTATTTAAAAATCATGCGAATCCTTGAATAATTCTGGATAATTTAACAGAAAAGATTTGCATTTTTGATTACATCAATCGTGACGAGACGAGGTCGAATTTGTTTTTAAACTTTTCGACATTTCGTGGAATAAACTAAATTTCATTTTTACAGTTCCGTACCCAAAGGGTAAAACGGAACCCTATTACGAAGACTCCGCTCTCTGTCTGTGTGTCCGTTTGTCACCAAGCAGTATCTCATGAACCGTGATAGTTAGAGAGTTGAAATTTTCACAGATAATGTATTTCTGTTGCCGCTATAACAACAAATACTAAAAAACCGATTAAAATAAATGTTTAAAGGGGCTCTCATACATCAAACGTGATTTTTTTGCCGTTTTTACTATAGATTGGTACGAAACCCTTCGTACGCGAGTCCAACTCGCACTTGGCCGTTTTTTTACGAATTTGCTTTGACTATCTGCCGCTCAAAAAGGGTTTAAACGATGCTCAAGCTGAACAGCTAGGTACTGTCGAGTAGTAATTCGTGTGGAGAGCATTTTGAGAACAAAAGCTTTTATGTGAATTGACATAGAGTAATTAATCAAGCTGGCGAAGACGTCTCAAGCAACTTGGACAAAGCAGCATTATACGTTTGAAAGTATGTTTGAAGTATCTCTCATCCGTCGTCGTAAAAGTCTTCTGGTTCCCATAATACTATAAGCCTTGCTCAGGTTAGGTCTTAGATGGTATTGTGTTAAATATTCACAAATATTGTATTTATGAAGTATTTTAAAAGAATAAAAAGTGTAACCGTTGCTATTGCAGGCGACTGTATCTATTGTGGTAACGGTAATGCTATTCCCACTGCGTTTGTTACACAAACACAAAGTAACAGATATGAGAGTGCGACCGCTCTCGATATAGGAAGCATCTGCCAGCATCATCTGCATCACAAACAACCGTGCAATTTTTCTGTTGAGGCGACGAATTCGAACGCACCGCGAAAACTGCATACATTTCCATCAAGTTTTGCATTTTTGATGAACTAAAAAAAGATCGCGAATCGTACAGAAAATTGCGGCTTATTTTTTGCGGACGCGGAAAATTCACATTTTCGGGTGCTATTTTCGACGGCTGCTGTCTCATTTGAATTTAGAAAAGCGAGTGGTCGGTCGGTGGTATGGTGACATGATTTTAGAAAACTGTGAATACTGAATGTACATGAATATTAAAATCTTATCTGCCAAAATTTTTAGCTCTTATAAAAATTGTCGTCACCGAAAACTCAAGAAATTTTCTATTTTGTAAATAATAATGATTAGGTACCTAGTTGTTTATTGTGAATACAAATCACTAAATACTGTAGCTTACTCACATTCGCTGTGGTCAAATTTGAAGTTAGTTTAGTTAATCTTTATCACCCTGCCAATGCAGATGACTGTGTTTTCGGACCGTGCTTCCAGAGTATGGCATCAAACATTAAAAGCGGGCTCCTGTACGCACAGGCTATCACTGTCAAATGAAAATAAAACCACCTAGCATTTCAAAATG
This sequence comes from Electrophaes corylata, assembly GCA_947095575.1. Taxonomy (NCBI): domain Eukaryota; kingdom Metazoa; phylum Arthropoda; class Insecta; order Lepidoptera; family Geometridae; genus Electrophaes; species Electrophaes corylata. The sequence continues at coordinate 934,011 of OX352704.1, forward strand.
TCAGTTTCGAACAAAATTTGAATAGAGCACTTAGTGAAGGGCTCATCTGGGAAAATACTACCACCATGTCTATTGGCTGTCGTTAAGCAGCTTGCTGTGGTATGGATGCCGGTGAAATTACAGGTACATGACTAACGCCTATATGCCTCAGGTTGATGGACGTGCGTGGTTTGCAGGCCAATGCTTTGTTGTAATTGATGGTATGGGTCATCTGCTTGTTCTAGCATGAAATAGCAAAAAACTTTTGCTTACACTTTTGTTGAGTACCAAGTGATTCGATTCAGAGTGTCAAAGAGTGTGCTATATTTTACATCTGAGTGATTTTCACTACACTTTGTTACAATTCATTGGTATTCAGAACTTTACCACTGGTAAATACAATGCCTTTCATAAATACTAGTGAACTACTTGGTTTACTGATGCGAAAGCCGTAAAGGCTTGTCGTGTCGTGGTCTTTATGCTTTTATTGAATAAAAAAAATGCTGTAGCTGAAGTTTTCTCTGATATAGTATTTAGTAGTAGTAGAGCTCTTAGTGAAGGGCTCGTCCGGAGAAGTACTACCACCATGCCTATTTCTACCGCCAAGCAGCTTGCTGTGTTCCGATTTGAAGGGTGTGGTTGCCGGCGTAATTACAAGCACACGAGGCTTAGCACCTGTATACCTCAGGTTGATGGACGCAGAGTAGTGCATCGTAAAGCACGTTCATAACGAGCGTGACCTATGAGATAATGCTTTGCTATAGGTAATGGTAACTACTTCACATCAGGGCCATCTACTATTTCTGTGAGCAAGTAACATAAAAAAAAATCTTGACAAGAAAAATTTAAATAGCATTTATTCAATATAAACCTGAAGAGCACACAAAAAAGTCTTAGAGCTAGGTTAATCTTGGCACCTACCTACTTCATATATTACAGGCTTAGTCAAAGTTACGCTTAGTCAAAACTTGGGGTATATTGTTAGCATGATTTTTACATATTTATGCTACTGCTGGTAGAACAAGCTCTAACCTTTTGTTGTAACAACATATTATGTAGGATAGGATAATGGCCCCACCTGATGTTAAATTGCAACCATCACCTATAATAAAGCATTGCCTTGTAGGGACAATACGATACTAAAACTAATAGGCTAACAAACATGACATGACGACCGATGTGGCGCGGTGGGCGAATGTCTGCCTGCGATGCGGTTCTGTAGATTGCGGGTTCGATTCCCGCCTTGGAATAAATGTTTGTACGATCTGCAAATATTTATTCCGGGTGTTCTGGGTATTTTCTATGCATAATAAAAATATATGTATGTATGTATTGTATTAAGTATATCAGTCATCTATAGTACCCATAACACAAGCTCTGCTTAGCTTGGGGCTAGATGATGCTGTGTGGATTGTCCAGCATTATTATTATTATTATTAAACATTGTTTAAAAAAAAATGAGTTAAGTTTAGGGTTATTCCCGCTTGTCTCCACATTTCGTCCACATTATCAAGTACTTATAAAAAATGGGGACGAACGCACCTAGGGACAAAATGTGGGGACGACTGGGAATAACAGAGGTCAGTATATCAGGATTCTGCTAGCCAAAATAAGGGAAAAAGCCAGTTTAGGATAATCTGGTTGACTGATCACGAAGTGTAGTTGAAAATAGTGATTCCGAAGCGTATCTACTTACTGGGTCACTGAATGTCTTGCCTAATAGCTAAAGTTGAGTTACTATGTGCTTTAGTATGCGACGCATAGTTTTGTGACCTACTTTATGATTATTGCATGAACGCAACATTACAACTTTTGGGAACATCTAAGTGATCTCAGAAGATAAACTACGTAGGTTGAGAATTAAAATCGTGATGCTTTTTTTATTTTTTTCCTGCTACAAAGTAATAATAACGTCTGGAAAAGTACTACTAACATGCTTATTTCTAAAATAATCTAAAACTTAGAAAAAAAAGGATATCAGTATTCTCAAATTAGACAAGTAAATATACACTTAAAACATTATTTATTTTTTAATAATATAATTATATAAAACACATGACTAAATAATTATAACAGAAAATTGCAAACGTGCTTAAAACCCACAACTTAACATTTCTGTTAGAAAATGAAAATAAAAACGCGCTACAGAAATTAAACATAGTTTGAGAAATATATTTCAAAATGCTTGTAAGCTTTGATTCCTTTAAAACACCTTTCACATCAAAGAACATAAACCTTATGCACTGGGAATAAATGTTATATTTGTGTAACAAATGTAATTCTGCATATTTTTCACTAAACCACGACTAAACGCAGCAATCATTAACGTGTAAATGTTTTCTTTCGTTTTTTCAGGGTTCCGTAGATACAAGAACTATACCATGAGTGTGTAATTCCACCAGGAAAAACGTTTGTGCGATGAATATAGGTATTTTTTCTCTGTCTGGTCGTTTATTTGCTTACGGAAGTATGTATTTACTAATAAAAAAGTGTATGTATTCTGCAAGCCTAGTTGTAACTCGTAAAAATATGGACTCGATACTGTCTGAAATAAAACCTTTTTATTTTTTTTATTGTTTCCATAGCATGAGCTTTCCTTTGTTTCGACCTAGATGGCGTTGTATGAAAGAAAAAAATATAAAAAGAAAGGGCTGCAATATTTATTACTTTTTTTTAAATTGAATGCGTTTGCGAGTAAGTGTATCTTTGTTCCCGCTCATGTCCAAGGTATCACGCGAGTAAAGCTGTGGACGCTTATATATATCTATAACACTTAGCCCCCAAATATGAAGAGACCTATATCCAGCAGTGGACTTATTAGAGATGGCTTGACTCAAAACTTTTTTACCTACAGAACCTCGTTAGTATTATCAGTCTCGAACTTTACATGATTTTATTATTTTAATGGTCGGTTCGTTTCCGCCGTCTTTGAGCAGACTCATACACTGTTTGTACAGTAATTATTAAGAACGACTTTGAAATGTATTCTAAGAAGTAATGAGCATGGGAAAAACATTTATGTTCAGTTTTAGATAAAAGAGGCCGAGACTTGAAAAACCTTTGACCAAATGCTAGATTTATTACGTAAAAATTTAAAAAACTCACTTTGTTAGATTCAGATAATATTAAGTATTCTTAAAAAAAATATGTAAGTATTGTATCAGTAACAGTCAATCTGGATCCCATAGTATAATTTTTGCTTAGTTTGGGGCTTGATAGCGTCACGTTAAATGTCTGCAATATTTGACTCTACTACATAATAAATTAGAGCTATGTTTATTTTAAGTAGATTTATCTAAAATTTTTAGTATCACTAAAAATGTATTACAACATGCAGAATAGAGACCCCACATTATTATCATCAAAAATCTACTGAAATTGAGTTCCAGGAAGAGCGATTTTAAGCAAGTCAAAGTCAAAGTCAAAAAGCATTTATTCAGTAATATCCACAGGGATCATCTTGAAACGTCTTAAATCTAGGTGAATCTAAGCGCCAGTTCCTCGCGACCAAGCCTAGAAGCTTAGCCACCTCTATCCACCGTGGAGGTGACTTAAAATCAATTATTATAATAATAAGACGTATACAACTAAGATACTTGTAATAAGTGAGGTTGCTACTACTGGCACAGCCCAGTTAACGACATAACTTCTACCTGAACAGTAACAGGAGTATGGCAGAGGAAATTAAATGAGAAACTAGTTGGAGCAAGTTAAGTCTAGTTTCACACGGCCGCGGTCAGTTGAAGTACCTGCAGTTGGGAAAGTGCGTCTTAACCCGAAGTCACACTCCAATATTTGCAAACCATTTAACGTCTGTGTTGCCTGACATTTAAAAGTTGATAGCCCTAGCTTAAATGCTATTTGTGACGTCAGAGATTTGTTGGATTAGCCTTAAGAACCACACTGGAGCTTCATTATTTACATTATTATTCATTTGTAAAAAGACTACACTAGTGGTAGGTGGTTCCGTAGTAGTCTTCGCAAGCCCTTATAATCATGCAATAACCGACACTCCCTTTTCCCAGAATTAAAATCCATCCATGTAATACACTACAGCAAACTTCTCTTCCTTTCACCCCTGTCATTCTTATTTTTGAATTTTTTGTCGCTAAATCTTGAGTAAAATGATTAGTTCTCTGAAATTTTATGGAGATCCATCGATAAAAAACGCTCAAACAAATTTTTCCACTTTTCCCCGCTCTTTAACTATCAATCCAAAACCGCGATAGACTAAAAAATGGTCTCTGGATATTTCTGAATAATTACGTTTTGACTTTGATTTTGGATGTGTTTCTGTTGTTATTTAGTAGAAGAACAGAAAAAACTTCGTCACCTATTTCATTTATTTTGTTTTATGTTACTAGATTTTCATGGTATCTCAAATCACTAACGAGTTTTTTTTATGATCTTTAAAACTGTTTGTATTGAGCTAAAAAAAACAGAGTGTACTTTGAAAGGATATTGAAGATGAAACAGTATGGTTAAATGGTGACCCAATTTCACACTAGGTGACTCTGGTATTGTTTCTAGTGTTTTTTGCAAAACATTTAACAGATTGAACTTAAATTATACTTGTTAAATGTAAGTAGTTTCTTGCTTAACTGTGGTAGGTATAATTCTATTGCAAAACTTTCCAATCCATTAAGTAATATTGATTGCCGCAAATCGACACCATCTAGCTTTTATAATGGGTGAAGTTGAATCGAGGTACCAGAACCAGATAGGTAAACACTAGTTACTGTCAAATAATATACGTCATCAGTGTAATCATCTTAAATGAGCCCGAAACCTGGTTCTCCCCCCCCCCTTTCACTGCTCTCCCCACAATAATGGAGGAAGTAAGAGCCTCCAGGTTTAGGGTAATCTGTAATCACAGCGCTTGGCAGGCGGGTCAATGATCACGTGTCAGTACCATAATTTATAATCGCAGTGTCAGTATATACTACCCAGGCTGCTACTCACCCCCTGGTCCGTACTCTTCAGAAACTAGTGCTAAAAGCTCGGTAGTACTTATTGAATAATGGTAAGGGATAGTTTCCGTTACTCTCTAGCTTTGTAGAGGAAAAGGAAACTTATTGCAGACCGTTATGATCTAATTTACGGGGCTTTTTTTATGCTATTCCAGGCAGACAAGCAGACGGGCTAAGTGATGGAAAATGATCACCGTCGTCCATAGACACCTGCAACACCAGAAGCGGTGCTAATGCGCTGCCAACCTTTTAGGAAAAGATAAACTCAGTAACCGTTTCATAGCTAACTTCTTGCGAGCTCGTGTGCTGCGCAGTGTATCTCAGTAGCTTGATACAAAAATTCGGTTTTACCTTACCATGAAAAATCAACTGTTTATTTTGTTGCAAAAGAACTCTAAGAATGCTAGATAATTGTGGTTTCTGTAAATAATGATGATACTGCATGTTAAAAGTCGTCTAAAATGGATAAATAAAATGTTACAATCTTACAGTTTCTCATGTTGTTAATTTTCGTTGCATCTTATAAATGAATTTTGATAGATATTACACAGCATATTTCAATAGTTTTTTGTTATTATGTGACACTTTTATGACAGTTACGAACTTTATACATTCTGGTGCAGCTGACTGTACCTATGTAATACCAAAGTTAAAGTCAAAAAGCATTTATTCAGTAATATCCGCAGGGATCATTTTGAAACGTCTTAATCTTGAAAACTGAGGTCACCAATCTGCCTAACAAGCGTTGTTATTGTAAACCCCGTAATGCCCAGTAGTGGACTATTCAAGCAACGTCGATACAAACTTAAAAACTCAAAAACTTCCGATTGTAACCTAACACAGGCCACAGTAAGAAAAAAACAAAAAACTACCAAAACAAAGGCTGACCGACTGGACCAAACGTTACGGAGAATCTTTATTCGGTATATTTTGAAACTAATGGAATCCTTTTGACATCTCTTTATACAGAACTAGCTGACCCGTGCCCACTTCGTTGGGCGGTAAACATTTTTACTTACAAATCTTAACTGTAGTAGTACTCGATGTCGCCAACAGATGGCGTTAATACGGCATAAAATAGCAGCCGTTCGCAGTTTCACCCGCGGAGCAGTTTTTTCCCGTTCCCGTTATTTTTTCGGGATAAAAAGTAAGTTACTCCTTGATACATCTGCTATCTGCCAGTGAAAGTCCCGTCGAAATCGGTCGAGCCGTTTTAGAGATTACCCGGAACAAACAGACAGACAGACAAAAATTTAAAAAAATGCAATTTTGGTATATGTATTCCTATGCATGTAGTAAAAAGCGGTTATTTTAATATTACAAACAGACACTTCAATTGCATTTATTTGTATAGATGTATAGATGAATTAATGTCCTTTTTATAAAACACCTGCGTAGGTAGGGAGCCGACCACAGAGTACTTTTTTATAGACTGAGCCGACCTCGCGTCGGAGCCGCGCGGGTACCTTACTCATAGATCTAAACTACTCCCCTGCACGCGCACTCCCAACTTGGTGACGCTCACTTCGCAACGGGCCGTGCAGCAGAAATCGTAATATTTTAATTTCGCCATAACTTCAAAACCAAACGTCCAATTCTAATCATTTAAAGACCAAATATTATCTACATGAACTGTACTTAGTGATAAAATAATTTATTTCGATAAGGATTAATAGAATGAGTAAAATATATGCGTTTAAATGTAGTCCAAAAAAAAATCAAGATTTTTAAATAAAAAAATGGTTGTTGTGCCTCACTCGACATAGATAGGTATAGTGTGTCGCTGACTTTTTTGTAGATTATTATAAGATCTACAATTACTTAGAACATTTTATGGTTCTATCTTTTATAGTTTGGGCAGCGTACGCAAAATAAGTAACTTTTCTGGTTTATTTTTTACACCTTGTGTCCGAAAAACCCAAATATTTTACGGAACGCTATTTTTTTCCAAAATAAAATGTAGCCTATGTTCTTTCTCAGGGTCTAAAGATTGTTTGTGCCAAATTTCATCAAAATCGGTTGAGAGGTTTAAGCAGGAAAGCGTAACAGACAGACAGACAGACAGACAGACAGATAGACAGAGTTACTTTCGCATTTATAATATTAGTAAGGATAAGGATAGTAAGGATTAGTAAGGATAAATATTGCCACAGAGGAAAATAGTTTACTGAAGTAGATATTCTTTTTAATAGAAATAGGAAACAGAATAAATATTTATTAGCCGTAATGAAATTTATTCCACAGTATACTGAGGCTCTGTCTCCTGGAAAAGCGTTAAAGGTGGCTCAGAAGACAGTCCTCTCCCGAGTGACATTAGTAGTAGAGCTCTAGTGAAGGGCTCGTCCGGGGCAGTACTACCACCATGCCGTTTATAATGAGCGTGACCTGCGAGACAATTACTCTGTTATAGGTAATGGTAACTACTTAAAATCAGGTGGGCCATCTGCTTGTTCCAATAACAAGTCACATAAAAAAAAAGATATAATACAATTATGACAAAAAAATATTATGTCAGTGTATGTCTGTGTGACGTGACGTGACGATGTATGATGAATTATGGGGTAACAAACAAACAAACAAACGCTATACGTTATTTCGTAAATTTGCCTCGTGGAAATAAAATCTTTCTTTTTCATCTACATTACGTTTTGCTTTCAATATTCTTTGGGAACGATGATGTTGGGGCCAGATGTTTTATTCATTGTAAGGTCAAGCGAAACAGACAAACAGTACAATACGTTTCAGTTACGTGAGGAATGTGGCTTGTGTTATTTTTGCATGTGGTATGATAATTTTGATCGCTAGACTTTACCAACAAGTTTGCGAATAGTAATTTATTGAATTATTTATTGTTTAGATAACAAACATTGTGGTTGAACCAAAATGATTTATTGCTGGGTAAGTATAGGTTATACAGACAAGAGATATAATACTGTCCATAAGTAAAATGGTCTTGTAAGATACATAACCAACCGATGTGGCGCGGCGGCCGAATGTCCGCCTGCGACGCAGAGGTTGCGGGTTCGATTCCCGCCTTGGGATAAATGTTTGTACGATTTGCAAATATTTATTCCGGGTGTTTTGGGTGTTTTCTATATATAATAAAACCAATCCATCTAGCAAGTATTGTGGTTGCAAACTCCCTAAGTTTAGGGGACGCCTATGTACAGCAGTGGTCTTATTTAGACTTATTGTATTGTATTTATAAGTGCTTATCCTAACTACATATTCCATTTTGTGTACACTGGTACCCAATCGAAAAATCATTAAATAAGTTTTGACAAAGATAGTCTTTGAATACCAAGGAAGTCTTCACACATGAGTGCAAAGCACTTTGCTACGTCAGTTACTTTAGTATTCTGAACTGAAGCTTCAAGGCAACAAAACTCATTTGGCACGCCCTCACAGACGAATAAAACTACACTCTACTAGTTATAACTTCTACACTTTTGAGGCTAGATGCCTCGTTTACACACTTCAACTAGTCCATCAGGTTTTGATATCAGTAGGTGTTTTACGGTGTTGAGTTTTATACTTTATCTTCGTTGGTATAATGAATATAAAATACATACATACGATAGTAAAAGTGTAGAAGTCTGTACGTTAAATATATTTTTATGAAATCTTAATTCTAGTTGTTAAAAAAATTTAAAAAGAAGGCATCGTCTTTGAAAAATGTTTGTAAGTTTATTTGTACACGCATCACGCCACTACAAAACTACAGAATTAGTGTTGATGCAATTTACAGAATTAGTTAGCTTATAGTCCAAACCAGGGATATAACGGAGGTTGTTTTATCGGAATAGAAGTCAGAGTTTTTAAATTTGGTTTATCGGAGTCGGAGTCGGTGGTAGTGGCTCGTACTACTCTAGATGTATTTGACTGTTAGCCAAATGGTATTCTATAAGACCTTATTGTACCTGGACCTGTGTACTTGGACATACCTCTGACTACTCCACTTAAGAAGAATCTCGAGTGAGTACTTTGTACTAAGAGATCTGAAGGGATATCTATCGTGTCTGGGGATAAAAGTAGTGAAGCTTTTTCCTTTTTTTTTGACACGTCATCTTATCCCAAACTAAACAAAGCTTGTATGATTGGAACCAGATAGCTAAACAAAAGGTGTGTGTGTTTTAGTGCAGTCAACTGTACAAGAAGTGGCAAGTAACTCGACCAATGTGAATATATAAAGACGCTCACGTTGCGTTTACATACTATTTCCTCAGCTTTGCGTGTTCAAGACTGCACACTACATCCTGCTTTTAGATCCGTGCAGTTTCGTCTTGTTTTGTTCTCTATTTAAACAACTGATGGCTTCCTTGTTTGCTAGACTTGAGGGTAAAAATAATAACAAAAAGTTTACATTCGAACAATTGGATAATAATAAACTCCAACTATTTCTTGGATGATAATATTTTGGACGGACTTTTTCCAGTTACCAAATTACTAAAATAAAATAAATAAATAGTATCGCGACTTCGTGGCCAATTCGTGCGATATTATCTGAGTTATAGTTAACATTTTACAAGAATACATTTTGTAATTTGAGAGCAGTTTTTCAAGTTATAAGTACAAAAAAATTTCAGGCAAAAGATCATTATTTCACTACTGAGGTCCAATTCACATTTACGAGATTGACAGTGGAATTTGGTTGTCAAAATTGGGCTTGTCAGTTTCAAAGAATACCATTTGAAGATTAACACGATCTAAACTTGAATTTGACGATATTTCGTTGCGTAAATTGGGCCTATGGTGTCCTAACCAAGAATTTTCCAAGGAGATAAATTATTGTTAACACTGATGTGATATGTATTGATGTGTAAGTGATTTCCAGATAGATGATCCCTGCGGATATTACTGAATAAATAATTTTTGACTTGACTTTGAGTGTACTAATCTAACTAAATCTAACTAAATCTAACTTTTACAGAAATATACTGGACCTATCTATCTATCTAAATGGATATATCTACCTTGAGTCCATCCGACATGAGGGGCATCGGGCCACACAGTTTTATCATTACAAATAAGTAAGTTCGTTTAAGTTTTATCACTATAAGTAATTTTAGAATGATGTACTAAAATATCTTACTTTTTATTCCGAAAAAAAATATAAAAAAAATATGTCAGTAAATGTACTAAGCGAGCAAAGTAGCGGGCTAATGGTATAGTAATTTACCACTTACCCTACTAGATAATACAAAAATAATTGTTTTGTCAGGAAGTACGGTGTGAAGCTATGTCAAAGTCAAAGTCAAAGTCAAAAAGCATTTATTCAGTAATATCCGCAGGGATCATCTTGAAACGTCTTAAATCTAGGTGAATCTAAGCGCCAGCGCAAATATACAGTACGTTCATGTATATTCGCAAAGAGTTTCCAGTTTCGAGTGGTTCATGGTCCCCAGAAGTGCATTCGGGCCATTTGCATCGGCACTCGGTTTCAGACGCACTCGCCGACCGTTTGTCACACTCGCCATTAAACTTTCACGCAGAATTGTAAAATATTCCGGAAAAATTTAATCTGCTGGGACCTGATACAATTCACCATATATTTTTGTTATGGGGAGTAATTTGTTATGCGGTCAATGATTTTCCTTACGATATTTTTCTTCATCGCTTGAACGCACCAGCGTAAAATTGCACATAATTTTACGAGGAAAAGAAAGTCCATTGGTATCCGACCGGAATCAAACCAGCGACCTTAAATAAAAATCTAGAGAGAATCGGCACAATCTAGAACGAAAATTTCATAGGTTTCTAGCAGCGGCGACGAGCTTGCAGTCTTACCTATGCTATGGCTAGATATAGCTTTGGTACTATTATTTATTTTCTCTTCATAAAACGCGAAATTTTATTTTTATACTACTTACCACAACAGCCAGAATTAAACATAATTTTAGTCATTTTTATACAACATCATCTAGCCCCAAACGAAGCATAGCCTGTACTATGGGAATTAGATGACTGATAGAATACTTATGCATGTTTTTTGTAAATACTTATAATGCTATATAACACCCAGACACAGAACAAACATCTACGTTTATCACACAAATGTTTGTTCTCGGTGGGGATCGAACCCACCACCTACAGCATAGAAGGCAGGACTACTACTACGACCTGAGCTGTGACGGCTGTCAGATTGGCCCAGCATTTTATGTGGTGACCATAACCTATAACAAAGCATTTTCAGGACACGTTCTTTAAGAACAATGCTACGATGCACTGCCATGCGTCAGTATACCTGAGACATACTAACTTAATACTTATTGTACTGAGATTAAGCCTCATATGACTGTAATTTCACTGGCACCCGCCGCCTTCAAACCCAAACTCTCTTAGCTACTTGGCGGCAAAAATAGGCGGTGGTAGTACTACCGCGGACGAGCCTTTCACTAAAAGCTACTCACTACTACTACTTCTTACTTGCTTATTCTATTAATATATGTAAAAACGCCCCTCATAATAAAAGTATCTAGAACCAGTGGTTTAGTCTCTGATTTGTTTGTATAATGTCAGTCAGCCAGGCAATTTATATAGATATTTACACGCTAAGCCAAAATAACGGTTATTTCTAAAATCCAAAATGACGTTCATTCTACTGGTGTAACAGTAAAGCACGGTGTCTCAAAACGATCACTTTAATGTTAAACTTATTCGCAAAACTACATAAAGTAAAATACTTATTCAGGCCACATCCTCCAAAATTTGTCTGTAACGGCTATCTGCAAACGGCAGGCATTACCACGCACCTCGCATTTATCTCTCGTAACCAAAACAGATGGTGAACTATATCGGGTACCGGCAGATTAGTTGAGAGTATTAGATCAGCATTAGTAGATCGGGCAGCACTTGCTTTGTGACAAAACTATATCTCATCTGATGTTAAGTGGTTACCATTACCAACAAAAATATTGCCTGGCAGGATACGTTAGTTAGGAACGTGCCCTACGATGCACTACTCAGTGTCTATTAACCTGAAGCAGACAGCTGTTAAACCTTATGTGCCTGTTATTTCATCGGAACACAGGAAGGCGCTTGGCGGCAGAAATAGGCATGGTGGTAGTACTTCCCAGGGCAAGGGTTCACTTCTTAGTGCAGAGTTTTTTTTAGTCTGAAAGTCTCCTAACAGTACTAAGTACCGTATTTATGCGTACGGCAAAGGAATGGAACTCGTTGCCGTCGTCTGTTTTTCCGATCACGTATAATTTGGATGTCTTCAAGAGAAGAGTGAATAGGTATCTTCTAGGTAAACGTGCTACACCGTAGACTGCGTCATCACTTAACATCAGGTGAGATTGCCGTCAAACGTTTACCTATAGCATGTAAAAAAAAAAAGATTATATCGCCAAACAGTGATGCTCGTTTGTTGTTTCGATTGAAACAAAAGGCTGGTGCGATTACAGATAGACGACTGATATGGCGCGGTGGGCGAATGTCTGCCTGCGACGCAGAAGGTTGCGGGTTCAATTCCCGCCTTAGAATAAATGTTTGTACGATCTGCAAATATTTATTCCAAGTGTTCTGGGCGTTTTCTATGTATAATAAAAATTATCTATGCATGTAATGTATTGTATTAAGTATATCAGTCATCTAGTACCCATAACACAAGCTCTGCTTAGCTTGGGGCTAGATGATGCTGTGTGGATTGTCCAGCATTATCATTATTATTATTATATTTTTTTTTTTTTTTTTACATTCTATAGGTAAACGTTTGACCGCAATCTCACCTGATGTTAAGTGATGACGCAGTCTACGGTGTAGCACGTTTACCTAGAAGATACCTATTCACTCTTCTCTTGAAGACATCCAAATTATACGTGATATAATTATTATGTAGGTACTGTATTCGTTCTGTAATACTCTTTAATAAGTGAATAAATTAAAATTCTTTAACTTTGTAAAGTCTGCTCTTCAGACCTTTTCAACATAATTATAGACTATCAATCACACACACAGGCCAAATCCTGTTTTTGTATGTTCTTATAGAGACCAAAATCGGACGACGTCTGCCGTTTGACGAAGCTGAGCTTAACCGCACAATACCTGCGTAACAAAGACCAGATTAACAGTTTCCAGTCATATGACGACGTTCGCCGCCATCAGCAGAAACCTAATATCCTTTGAATATCGAGAATCTATTGTCACTGGCCCGTCATGCAGATATTACACTGTGCCGGAGATTATGCATTCACTCACGACCACCGTAATTAGATCTCTCATTATACGACTAATCTGTTATCTGCACAAGGGGTTTTGATCCCACGGAGATGAGGTTTAGATCTAACCGTTAAGGCTATTATATGAGAAACTGTAAGGAAATAGAAGTAAATAGGTACTTTCTGAGTTCTCTAAATACACGCCATACAAAACAGCCTTCTCGTATCGAAATATCGTCAAACTCAAGTTTCAACCGTGTCAATCTTCAAAAAGCGTTTTTTGAGTTCCGTTCCCAAAGGGTAAAACGTGACCCTATTACTAAAACTTCGCTGTCTGTATGTCTGTCCGTCTGTCACCAGGCTGTATCTCATAAACCGTTAACTAGAGAGTTGACATTTTCACAGATGATGTATTTATGTTGCTGCTTTAACAACAAATACTAAAAAACAGAATAAAATAAATATTTAAGGGGGCTGTCATGCAACAAATGTGTTTTTTTTGCCGCTTTTATTATAGATGAAAGCGGCAAAAAAAACACAAAAACAATTTGACGACCGATGTGGCGCGGCGGGCGAATGTCCGCCTGTGATGCAAAGGTTGCGGGTTCGATTCCCGCCTTGGGATAAATGTTTGTACGATCTGCAAATATTTATTCCGGGTGTTCTGGGTGTTTCTATGTATAATAAAAATTATCTATATATGTAATGTATTGTATTAAATATATCAGTCATCTAGTACCCATAACACAAGCTCTGCTTAGCTTGGGGCTAGATGATGCTGTGTGGATTGTCCAGCATTATTATTATTATTATTATTATAGATGGTACGGAACCCTTCGTGCACGAGTTCGACTCGCTCTTGGCCGGTTTGTTTTTAAGCCTAAATTGTAGGCAGGCCCATTGTGCATCAGAATTGAGCTTCGTGCATACCTGTCTAAGTAGGATTGTAGCAATTTTAGGATAATATAAAATCTTTATGATATCAGTAAATTCAATTCATTAGCATTTTATCCAAGTCTAGCATCTTCATCACGTTTAAAATATGAAAACTTTGCATCCTTTGCACGTAAAAATATAATTTGCCTAAGTGAAGTTATGAAAGGAACTATCTACCGGAGATCTTAGTCAGGAAAGTCGCTGAAACGTGTTTTAATACAAGGAGATGTGAAACCGCATCCTTTCAGTGCAGGATTGTGTTGGAAGTCAAGCGAGAGAGTAAAATGCTCTAGATACAAGCTTTGACTAGAGCTTGGCTGTCGATGAAATTAAAGCATCAAAGGTTATCGGCAACATCGGCGCAAAGAAGTCTAATAAGTACTGATGATGAAAATAGAGTCTCCCAACGCGTTTTCAGGAAGATCGATCTTGACCCTTTTCCATCCACCGACTTTCCGTGATCTTAAAAATCTTGAAATCTACCGTACCTGAGGATTAAAGTCGTTGAGTGGTTTTTAGCCGCTATAACAGCAAATACTACAAAACAGAATATTTTTGCCGTTTTTACTATAGTTAATGGTACGGAATCCTACGTGCGCGAGTCCGACTCGCACTTGGCCGGTTTAAAAATGCATTGAGCAATTTGAACGTGTTGTACCGATATTTTGTTTGTCCCTCACTAGAACTTCAAAAAAAGAGGAATAAGGGAAGACTCATCTCCAAGCGGGATGTACGCCACTCGATTCAGAAGCGGACTTCCTTCGATAAAATATAAATAACATTCTGCATGAAGAAATTGTTTTCTATCCAATTCTGTATAGACGTCTTTATTTCCGCCTTTGATGAAAAAACACGTGGCTTTTGTTATCCGTGCAAAACTAGTTTTTCATCTCTAACACACACTTACTATAAATAGATTTTGTTTTAATACCTTACTTGGATTGAAGATTGCTTGGTAACAATCACTTTTAGCGATAAAACTTAATGTAACATAACGCAAAACGTTTGATTTTATGTTTTTATTGTTTTGTGCATTTTTTTTAACTGTTTAATGAAAGTAAAGTATTCAATAGATGCTGCTGCCCTTTTCTATTAGTTCCCTTGGTCCTCTTATGAAGTCCATGGATGATGATGATGATGCAGGGTCCTAATATCGTCAAAAAAGGTAGTTTACGGGTCTTTTGAGTCAAAAGTCAAAGTCAAGAAGCATTTATTCAATAATATCCGCAGGAATCATCTTGAAACGTTTTAGAACTAGGTGAATCTAGGCGCCAGTTCCTCGTGACCAAGCCTTGAAGAACTGGCAAGAAACTTACGGCTTGGTTCCTACTATTTTTAGGGTTCGGTACCCAAACGGTAAAACGGGGCCCTATTACTAAGACTCCGCTGTCTGTCTGTCTATCCGTCTGTCACCAGGTTGTATCTCATGAACGGTGACAGTTAGAGAGTTAAAATTCACAGATGATGGATTTATTTTGCCGTTATAACAACAAATACTAAAATACAGAATAAAATAAATATTTAAGGAGGCTCTCATACAACAAACGTGATTTTTTCGTCGTTTTTGTTATAGATAGATAATAAAGTTATAGATAATAGTACGGAACCCTTCGTTGGCGAGTCCAACTCGCACTTGCCTGGCTTTTATTTGTATGATCTTATTACAAAATAATAATTATGTGAATAATGAAGCTCCACTGTGGGGCCAATCTAACTTAATAAGGTGAAATGCAAGACAGAAAACCAAGAACATAAACAACAAAAGTTAAAAGGCAGAATGTCCTACGTTTTAACTAATTAATAGTAATGCTTACTAATCTAATGAAAAAAAATCTAATGAATTCAAATAAAAGAATACAATATCCCCAACCAGAGTGCGTGGTGTGTAATTAACGGCAGGAAGCAAACAATTTTACAAACAACTCGACAACAAGGTGGGAAACTTTGGCAATATCGACTTTGGTCGAAATTGGCGACAAATCGTACGAAAGTAAAAAGTGCGATACAACCGTAGCCGGAATGGTGCCAGTGAGCTTCAACCGCACACAAACGCATCTATCCACACTTAGTGAAACTTCTATTAGAACCATTTAGATTTGGGTTAAATATGGATTCAAATACTTTGAAAGGTGGGATTAAACCGTAATTGGATGCAGGTGCACACTCAGAAGCGCTTTATTTATTAATGAATACACCTTGCAATGTCACTACCATAGTTTTAAAGTTTTTGTGTTACTAACAAATTATATAGATTATGCCTGAAATAGATATTATAAATATATTTTTATTTAATTATTATTCAATTCCTAGAAGAAATGCGCACAATTTAGCAAGCGCGGAGTAATTTTTATACAAACTTTAACTCTCGTTGCCTTATGAGGGCACCCTTCAGACTATAGTAAACATGACAACTTCAAATTTCTGAGACCAGTGATTAGGATATACTTTATGGACAATTTTTGTTGATAAATCTTCCTCTGTTACTCTTACGTTTATATTTCTCGCTTTGTTGCATTTTGTTTTTAGCAGCAAGGCAGCTGCTAACTGTGTGTTCATACGTAATAAATACATTATGTTTTGTGTCTAATTTTGTGACGTCTGATAATACAAGCTACCACTTAACATAAAATAAACAATAGATTTGTTTCGCCACTTTCTTTACGGATAGGTATATGGGGTCACACAACCCACCTACATGGGATTGCATGGCCATAAAACAAGGGACAAAATTATTACATGAGTACATCAATTTTTTTTGGTTACCTACAAAGTTATGAAAAATACTATTACTGTTACTATTATATTACTAAATAAAAAATTTGTTGGCGGAGAGTGAAGACCACCCTGAGGGTGTCATGGCTTGTGGATTCACCAATCTCTCTCATCAAGAAATGTCGAGCCCATATACCTCTTGAGCCTTTGTTTTAGTCACCAGCTTTTCCAGTGGTAAAAATTCCGTGTAAATATCTGATTTAATATGCGGTAACCAGACCTATAAAAAAAGCATGCCTCGCAGGCCACGCATTAAGAACGCACACTGAGACACTGCATTGCTGTGTCGACCAACTTGAGGCATCATGCCTGTCACCGGTACCTACACCCTACTAGCTGGAACACGGTAACGCTGCTTGTCAGCAAAAATAGAAAGGTTGTTAGTTGCATAGTAATATTACACGCCAAAAATATAATTATGATCCGTTGGCACAAAATTAAATTCAAAAAAGCAGTTGCATCTGATCAATGGTCTGATGGGAACTTTTTGTTTGATCAGATGCAACCACAATCTGATCATATGATCAGATGGGAATAACCCTGGTTATATGGTCCCAGACGAACCCTTCACGAGTCTATTGCGAGAGCTAAGCCAAAAGTCAAAAGGTATTTATTGCATAGTATCAAAGTGATCACTTAGAATATTAAAAATTAATGATTAAGAGACTTGGTACCTACTGAGATCTGTGATTTTCAAGCTATACCAATTTATTATTATTATTGTTATCTAAACGCGGATGAAGTCGCGCGCGTTTCACTAGTATAATATAATTTCAATAAGAATTATTGAAACCCAGCCGACCCGCTTATGTCATAGCCACACTGATATTGGAGGTGATGAGAGATGCTTCGTGCCGCAGCGGTTTCGAACTGCCTATCGGTATGAAGCCATTCTTTACACCTTTTTTTTGTTTACTTACAAATTGAGCTTCAGTATACAAGTGTGCAAGCAAGTAAGCTCGCATAACTGATCGGCTTAATGAAGTATTGTTTTTATTAATAATTTATACAACTTGCTGATAGAACAAGCAGATAGCCCACCTGATCCTAAGTGGTTAACATCGCCTATAACAAAGTAATTTTTTATTGTGGATTAAATAGTGGGGAAAAGGGGGTATGTTGGTTGTAGCGTTACTTATCGACGGATTTCAATGAAATTTGAGAGGCATACTAAGGAGAAAAATTCCAAAAGGCGGGGAGGAAGGAGGGGGAAATGGAGGGAAGTTTGTTGTTTGTTGTTATGTTTATTAGTCTCAACTAAATAACTCTTTTGAATTCATTATTCCGTATATTACATACATTATTCCGTACCTACATCATTTCCGTATTATTTTAAATTAGTTGAATAGGAATGTAAGTAAAAAAAAAATTTTTGAACAAACTTTTATTGTTTTATTCATTTTTAGAATGCTTTCTTAATTTCTAAAATATTAAGTAATAATATCATTTCCATTGCACAATCCGCGTTGTCTTTGTTATAATAAGTGTCTCATATTTTCTATTAATATTACAACTTATAGTAAAAAACGTATACTATGTATACTTATTTATACTTAACAATTACATTTCGTTATAAATAAATATTGCCAACAGTTTCTGCTACCATATTCTCTTTATCAATTTTTTTTTCAGTTTGTATTGTATTTGTAGTTATATTATAAGATACTTACGTATTAAAACGATTAAAAAAAACTCAATTGGCCAACCTTCTATTGTAGTGCCATAAGAGGGCTCACATGTTATTTGACCACTCCATGACTCATTTGATCTAAGTGAATTTTTAACCTCCTAACCAACCATGTGATGTCAATGTATAAAGTATTTAGTACTCTTCTACTTAGTAATTTTTTACTGGAGAAGAGAATAAACTAACAGAAGCCTACGTTAAAAAAAACTTAAATTTTTCATCTAACCCTATAAACTACTCCCAATATCCCTTGCCCTATAACTATTACATCTTTATACAAAGTACATTCATAATCCACTATGCCCGCTATTCTGAAAATATTATCCCCTTATTTTATACTTTTCTTGGTACTTTCAAACCACCTACACCACAATGATTACCTCTTTCTAAAAGTAATTTTAACAAAATGAAGTTTTCAAAAACATTACGTACGTAAGTTGGTGACAATATTTGGTGAGTAAGGATCATCAATAGAAGGGATAGTCTTATAAGAGACATAAGATCAACTAATGGAGAGGTAGATGACAGAAGGTCTGGTATTGCACAGAAAAGGTTATAGGGACATATCTGGATGTTAAGGGTTAAGCACCCTCACATGTACACACTCATCATCTCTCTTACCCACCCTCAGTATGACGCTCTTTAACCTAAACCTTCTGTTACTTATTTTAATATTGTTTGTACTTTATAAGAGAGACCTAAAATTGGCTCTTACATTGTAATGTTTAATAAGTTAAGTTATATAACATGTAGCTGTTGGTATTTTCAATAAAAAATAATAATGGTGTTTCAAGTAGGAAAATTATGACCAGTGAGTCAACAGAAACTGATTATGATGAAGTAAGGGGCTTTTATGACTGTATTTTGTGAACTAGGCTTAGTTAGACCTCAGATTCCATAATAAACTCTGTCATTATCAACTCCATGGAAGGAGCGATCCCCAAATCCTGACAGTTTTTCTTGAAGCATTCAGCGACGCGCAGAATGCGCCAGCAGTGGTCCGGCTCATCATCGTTCTTTTTCTCGCATCCATGGATCAGGTCTACCATCTGCCGAGCGAGGATTTCACCTGGAAACAATAAGGCCACAGCATCATGTACTTTGTACTTATATCATACATATTATTTCAGTTACTTTCGATTTACCGTATATCAATTTCACTGTGTAAGGTGTAAGTATGAAAAATCCCTACTGTTTGTTTAACATGACGCGATTGATTTCTTAAGCAGTCGAATAAGGCCGCTGGATTATTCAAAATAAACAAATATGTTTATTTAACACACTAAACTACAATAAAACGAGTGATACATAGCGGCACGTTAGATGTAAAATTACGAAAAAAAACAACAAGTGTTTGTTTCACCACCCACCCTCTCTACCTGGTTAACAACGGTTGAGAAAGACCTAAAAGAGACTCGACTCGCGAACTCAACGCAAACCCTGCACAAAATCATGCACAGTGGAAAAAACGGACAAGTTCGACTCCAAGTAGATAGGAAGAAACGGTCCAGGGAAATATTTATATATTATTTACCGTTGGGGAAAGACTGGATGAACTTGTGAGTATTTTCGATATGCATCCTGGAAGAGTCAGTGAGCAGGTTAAAGTGGCTGCTCATGCACTTGATAGCACAGCCGAGCTCACGGTGCTCAAATTTGAAGTCTTCTCGCCAGAAATGGAAGAATTCTTCCATCTTCTCTTCGGTCAGCAGACTCTGGTCATTAAAAAGATTTAATTAATAAATAAATATTGACACACATTCATACAACGCCCTCTAGCCCTAAACTAAGCAAATCTTTTATTATGGGAACCAGATAGCTGATAGAATACCTAAATACCTTTTTTTGTAAATACATACTTAGAATACATATAACACACAGGCACAGAACAAGCATGTGTGTTTATTTAACTGGTACAGGAACACAAACACAATTATTTATTTGAAATAAAAATATCCTGCAGTTCTACTGTTAGAAACGATAAACGAAGTTTCGTATTGTCGTTTTGAGTTACACTCCGCGGCATGTCAGGCAGCGACAACTTGACTGCAAAATAATTCGAGAGTTGTCCTGCAGTGTATTACAAAAGGACAATACAAAACTTCGTATAACGTTTACAAGGCATGCAAATATCGTTTTAATGAACAGTGAGCAAAATAGCGGCCGTATCATGGCCTTACTATAAAAATATAATAATGCTGGACAATCCACACAGCGTCATCTAGCCCCAAGCTAAGCAGAGCTTGTGTTATGGGTACTAGATGACTGATATACACATTACATACATAGATATTTTTTCTAATGCATAGAAAATACCCAGAACACCCGGAATAAATATTTGAAATTCATACAAACATTTATCCCAAGGCGGGAATCGAGCCCGCAACCTCCTGCGTCGCAGGTGGACATTCGCTTACCGCGCCACATCGGTCGTCAAAATAAAGCTTATAAGTATGGGTGTAAAAGTATTCGCATAGCAGAAGCAAAAAGCATGCAGGTCTGAAGTTCTTACCTCTTCACGACATTTTTCCAGGGCCTGTCCAAATCCCAGAGTTATGTCCTTCATGACCGCAACATCAGCCCAAATGCCATTTACGAGGCATAATAACAGTATAGCTACTCTTTCGTTCATGGTGTTCCACTGGTGGCACTCACTGCAGACGGCAGTTATAAAAGTATGGTTCGTCAATTCATTCCTTGGTTTATATGGCTAAACTTTAATCAGTGGGTGGATAATACTGAGTTGTTTATTGAAATTGAAGGTTTGTATGATT
This sequence comes from Electrophaes corylata, assembly GCA_947095575.1. Lineage (NCBI taxonomy): Eukaryota > Metazoa > Arthropoda > Insecta > Lepidoptera > Geometridae > Electrophaes > Electrophaes corylata. The sequence goes on from OX352704.1 coordinate 955,288, forward strand.
GTTTGTTTTTTCATAATTGTTTCTGATTGCACACAATACTTAGAGCCTTATCACACTGGTGTTTCGCGAACATGTTTCCAGAGAGGCAATCTGCTTTAAGACGTTTCAAGATGGTCCCTGCAAATATTACTGAATAAATATTTTAGTAGAAGTAGAGCTTTTAGTGAAGGGCCTACTATAATGCCTGTTAAAACCACTAAGCAACTTGCTATGTTCCGGTTTGAAGGGGTGGCGGTGAATGCGTGAAGCACCTGTATGTCTCAAATTGATAGACGCAGAACGTTCCTAACAAACGTAACCTGCGAGGCAATGATTTGCTATAGGTGATAGTAATTTAGCATTATTTGCTTATTCCATCAAAAGTTCGTATAAAAATACTTTTCAATATTTTACACCAATATAGGCTTTTACAAACTCAAAAAGGGTTAAACTTGAAGCCCACTCTAATCAAAACTATTCTTCGTAGTACGATCTAATGTATATCGCGATAGCATATTGTAGCAGTAGTAGAGGTAAACAAACATTTTTTATTGAATTTATCTACGGCGAGGAAAGCAAGGTTAGTAGTTGTATACATTTGAATGGTGCAAACATAACTAACCAGTTACGTTTGCACCATCAATGGTGCAAACGTAACCGCAGGTAGAGTTCTTTGTAAAAGTCTTCGTCCGAGGAAGTACTACCACCGTACCTTTTACTGCGGCCAAGCCGTGATGCTTGCATTGCTGTGTTCCGGTTTCAAAGGTGTGGGTACTGGTGAAATTACAGGCACATGAATTTAAACACCAATTTGCCTCAGGCTGATGAGTGTAGGGCACGTAACTAACGTGCGAGACCTATAAGATAGTTCTTTGTTATAGGTGATGGTTACCACTCAACATCAGGTGGGCTATATGCTTGCCAGTAGAAGCATAAAAAAATTAGCAGTAGACTCCTTTAGAATTATCATGTTAGTGATGATGAAGCTATATTTAAAGGTCGCATCACACTATGTGACAGGTAGGTAGTGTTATTAGGCTAATTGCACATTTTTTCTGAGTAAATAGCATTCTCTTTGCGTAGTATTAAACCTGTTTAATGAGAAGTTGTACATAGTAAGTATGGTCTTATGCTTTTGCATATCCGTTATATTGTGTTTCTAGGTACACTGTGATTTTGCACTGTGTTGCATTGTAATAGTTCCAATAATTGCCGTGAAGGTATGGGATATGGATAATGAATTTTGCAAAAAAAAAACCCGTTGCGCGACTTTGAGCTTGTTTAAGAGACCATCGCTTTCATCATTGGCGGGAAGAGCGGTTGCCATAGTCACCACGCTGCTATGCACAGTAACAAAATGACAAGTGACAAGTTTCTTTTTCTGAAAATCACAGTTTCTTCAGCAACTCTCGCTCAATTTAACTCTAATGTCACAGCGGATCCACCTTCAATCAATCATTTGAAAAGAGCACTCAGCGTGTTCACGTTTAACTCATACATAAATGCAACGTATCCCAAAGGACATCGCGCAGACTGCCGAACGAAGATTGATCGAATGCTTACACATGCCGAATATTAAATTTAAAAGGTGTAGAAGACAGCAGAAAGATCGAAGAACCACTTTCTCTGTCCAATGGCCAATGACGACCGTTGTGGCGTGGCGGGCGAATGTCCGCCTGCGACACAGGAGGTTGCGGGTTCAATTCCCGCCTTGGGATAAATGTTTGTACGATCTGCAAATACTTATTTCGAGTGTTCTGGGTATTTTCTATGTGCTTATAATAAAAAATGTATGTAATGTATTGTATTAAGTAGATCAGTCATCTAGTACCCATAACACAAGCTCAGCTTAACTTGTGGCTAGATGATGCTGTGTGTAATGCTGTGTCCAGCATTATTATTATTACTATTTATTAACCATGTGAGCAAAGCGAGTGAAGTGTCTTAGTTTCGAGATTGGCCAAAAATGCCTTTGTCCGTCTGTTTTACCCTACAGGTCGCTTTTCTTAACCGATTCGGACGAAAATTGGCACACAAGTTCTGTAATTTATTAAAAATGTTTTGTTTGATCGCAATTTTTGATTAGGGGGAAAATAGAGGGAGGGGGAAGTTTACTGTAGCGTTTTTCGATGGCACATTATTTAACAAAGGTATTGCAACAAAAAAATCCAAAAGCGGGAGTGTAAGGGGGAAAAGAGGGGAAGTTTTTTGTAGCTTTCAATTTTTTTTTTTTAGAAAAATGTCTACCTACTTATACTAATCTGACTACGCAGTCCTCTTTGCCTTGACGAGTGAACTCGTAGACACCAGGATTCGACTTTCTTCTGTACCCCTATTTTGCTCAAAAGTCTACATAACCGACTCTCCGCGATCTTTAGAATGTCGTCTCTTGGGTATATCGGGTGCGGGTTTGAAGTGCGCCCTATACTTCGTCTTTATCAAGATGAGCCGCTAACATTGTTAGAACTACAAGAATTTGGTGGACGGAGAAGGTTCAAAATTTTTACTATGCCCAGCAGCGGACTTCTACAGTCTGATGATGATGATGTAAGTTAGTTTTGTATAGAATGCTATACACATTATACAGTTTTAAGACTGCCTAGCACAGATGTTATCCTACGCAAAGACTCATAATGAATAGGATGACGGCCGCAAACAACAAAGCCAACATTGCAAGTTGTTAAGCTATTTAGGTTCCTATTTAGCAGTTTCTATTATAATTTCATTTCAAAAGCATTCAGAGTAGCTCGGTAGGTACTTATCCGTAAGCACCCTTAGGCACCCACCGGAATACCGATTCGCACCAACTTCGGATACAATATTGTTGTTTTTGTCGCGTTTCGAACTTTGCTTATTTACAAAGCTTTCACACAACTTTCGTGGGATTTTATTGGAGCTATAAAATCGTACATTTCTTTCGTAAGCCAATTATACACGTGACGGTTTTGCACAACTTCGGTGATAATGGGAAATTCTTATTTTTATTGTTATTCTACAAAACGGTATGCTGTTCTTTTGTTTCGGAATTAGCCATTTTAAAAACTCCTCAAGTGAAACAAAATCATGCATTCTTATCTATTTTTTAAAATATACCGAAAAATTATTACCTTAGGGGCCAAAGCGGATCAAAGTATCTATTTTGGCGTCTTGGGCCTCACACACAGTGGTCGTACCAGCTATAGATGTCATTGGCTTTAGGCTTTCAAAAACAACGAAGCACCGCAGTTAATTGTGTGGATCGATTTATTTCAAACTTGAAAAATGTTCATTGTGTGCACCGGTAGTGGAAGTGACCCCGCTTTTTGATCCTAAGGTCGTGGGTTCCAAATCGGTCGTGCACCAATGCATTATTTTTTTGTTAAAAAAAAGTATGTGCACAATGCTAGTGCTTTAGCAGCAAGTCCTAGTTAGTACGTAAGATACAGTGGCTTGAAACATATAGAATACCAACTAATGCTAAATGTGGGCATGTCCTAAATTAAATAACTGGACGTACCTCAGACTACCCCATTAAACATCCTAGAAGAATCTCAAGTATGTATTTGGCACTGCATCTACGAAGTAACTTCGATAGTTCCGGACATCATATTTTTATTTAATTTGTAGAACCTGTTTTTTATAATTAAATCCGGCATAAACCGTACTGCCTGTAAATAAATAAAATAACAGCAAAATCTTGCAGAAAAAATAAATGAACAAAAGTTGTGAATCGATTCAGGGTGAAAACCCTGCCTACACAAGAGTATCTGCCCAGCCTTTATAGGCTACGGCCATTCACTGGAAGATGCTAGAGCAACCAGACGCTAAAGCATTCCATTCCTTTGCACATAATAAATGAAGATTGGAAACGTTTGGTGCATTACAGTGAAATACCTGTCTCAAAAGAGCTTCTGAACTGATAATTCTGTAGAAACACTGATTCAGAAAGCACTTTTAATAGAAAATCAAAGAAACGCGAAGAAATAAAAAAGGTTTTTATACGATTTCTGATGGAATATCCTACTAATATTATGAGCGCGAAAGTTTCTAAGTATGGATGGATGGATGGATGTTTTCGTGAAATAACACATACACATTAGTGTAGTAATATTCTTTAAATTATTTTACATGTTTCTCCATTCTTTAGCATTTTTATGCAGATGAGTCGTGTAACGTTTTTTAAATAATTTGTTGTCATAACCAACTTGATTTATTATAACAGGAAATTTTACAAAAATGGCTAAATTAGATAGTTCTAAAATAAGCAATCCAATCGAAATACATTTTAGTAAAATCGGCAGATATCATTACTACTTTTTCTTTTTGTTGTTTTTAAGCAAGGTGCCTATATTCTGGCATGTGTTGAACTTATTGTTTCTTGCGCCCCCAATGGAGTACTTTTGCGTTTTAGAAGGGAAAAACTCATCAAATGCGTGCCCTTGTGGGGACCCTTCTTGGGATAAAACAGTGTTCATAAAAACGGTGCAGACAAAGTTTTCTGTAGTTTGCGAAGAGTCGTGGCTGATCAGCTTTTCTGAGAGCATGACGTATCTGGGTAGTCTTTTTGGTTCTTTTGTGTTCGGCTTCCTGTCTGATCTGTAAGTTGGTAACATTTCTTTAAAGTAAAATAATTGGGCTATAGTTATTTATGTAGAAAACAGAAATAGCTTTAAGACCTATTAATAAATAACTTTAACTCCAGGCACGGTAGATATTCCCTCAGATCTCTAAGTACTAAGTAATACAAACAAAGGTGTTATATTTGGAATGTTCCCACATTTTGCAGTACTTATTAGTATTCCATGCGTGACAGGTGTCAAGCCCATAGCCGCTGCTATAATATAAACTGGTTTCCTCATAGCGTTTTCCGTCACCGTTTAACAATATTGGCATTAGTTTTTTCGAATAGAAAATCCATTGGTGTACGACCTGACTCGAAACCACGAACTTAGATTCAGAAGGCGGAGTCGCGGTTACTCCCTATCTTTTAGGTTACCATAATAGTTAATTCAGAGTTTTATATACATACTTACAAGAAAAAAAATTGCTATAAGTAATAATAGTTGTTGTGTTTGTATGTTCGGATTTAGGTTGATTTCATGATATATTGTGGATATGCACTATTCTAATTTATTTCAAATCAACAGATCATTTTTGTGTCTACCATTTTTGCTGTGACGGCCGTGACAGCTCAGTTAACAGTAGCTCTGCCTTCTACTCTCCTGGGTTTGAGCTTGACTAAAAATAAAGATTTGTGTAATAAACACAGATGTTTGTTCTGTCTCGGTGCTATATTGTGTACAAGCTTTGCTTAGTCTGGGGTTATTTCATGCTGTGAAATATAGGTCAGTATTCATCTTCAGTATCTAGTAATACGATTGTAATTTAAAGCATTGTTCTAGATTCGGTCGCCTCAAGATATTCACTACGAGTTGTCTGATCCTTGCCGTGTTCGGATGCCTCATCAGTGTGATGCCGACCATTGCTGCATATATCTGTATGAGGTTCTTTGAAGGCTTCGGTCTCGGCGGCGCCGTGGTCACTTCCTTCGTCTTTCTTATTGAATACTGCGCTGTAGGGCACAGGGAAACCATCACAGCTCTGTACCATATTCCTCTAAACATCGGCCATATGACCATAGCTGGAGTTTCGTATCTACTCAGAGACTGTGACCATTTCCAGCTGGCAATCTCAGTACCAGTGTTTTTTTTTGTGGCCATGAAGTTTCTAACGCTGGAGTCACCAAAATGGCTAATGGATAATGACAAAATAGACGAAGCGGCAGCGGTTATGGAAAAGGTTTTGCGGTTGTAAGTTCTTTTTTTAATGTTTATGATAATTAATAAAAAAAACACAGGGTAAAGATTATGAACCCATCAGTCTATTTCTATCTATTTCTGCCGCAAGGCAGTGATGCTCGCATTACTGTGTTCCGGTTTGAAGGGTGTGGGTACCGGTGAAAATACAGGCACATGAGGCTTAACACCATTATGCCTCAGGTTGGTGGACGCAGGGTAGTGCATCGTAGAGCACGTGCACGTGAACTAACGAGCGTGTCTAACAAGGCGATGCTGTGTTATATGTGATGATTACCACTTAACATCAGGTGGGCCATATGCTTGTTCCATCAGCAATAGCAAAAAAAGTCTAAATAAGTCTACCGTTGGTCATAAGCCTCTCCTTGGAGAATTTGTAGCACTTGGCAGCGGATCGATGATCACAGTATTAAATATCTATTGACTACTTAGTAAAAAAAAAATATCTTGGCATGCAGCATAATAGTTCTTACTTATTTTACTTTCAGTAACGGAGATTCAAGTGAAAACATAAAAACTGAAATTGAAGCATACCACGCCACGCTCATCAAGACGCCCCGGCGAAAGGTTAAGTTCTACCAAATATTCAGACACCGAAGCCTTACCATAAATCTCGTTTGCATGTCTTTTATCTACTTCGTCTGCGGTATGGGGTACTACGGAGTTTCACAGTACATTGGTCAAATGAGCGGTAACATCCATATGAATGTAGCCATCTCGGGAGCGTTGCTTATACCAGGAACAGTTGCTGCTGTCTTTTTACTCAAGATCCTGGACAGAAGACCCTTTTTGATGGCCACCAATTTCATATCCGGTGTGCTTATGTTGGTTGTGGTGTGTGTACCATTACGTTTACACTGGGTACGTGTGGTTATTGCTTGTGTGTGTAACTGCTTCTTCTTTATGTCGTTTATCATTGTATTTTTGTATGGTGTTGAACTATTTCCGACGTCAGTAAGGAACTCAGTGTTGGGTGTTCTATCTGTTTTGGCTCGACTAGGGCAAATAGTTGCTCCACCTTTGAACTCACTGCCGGAATATGCTTCTGGGGCTATTTTTGGTGTGTGTGCGCTGATTGGAGCTGCTCTGTGCTACCCTCTGCCGGAGACCAAGGATGCAGAACTGCCAGCTTCTCTAGAAGACTCTAAAACCCTGCCTCATAAGAGACTGTCGCTGATAAATGAATAAATATTTAGATTGATCAGTGGCCTTTAATTAGACTAGATTAGGTACAGACAATGACAAATCTACAGTCATCGTTGAGAAAGTCCTTGAATAGACATTTACTACTGATAGGACCTTTTCTGCGTGGATTAAAATAGGTAAGTATAATGTACTATGGTGTTTTCAAATAATTCGTTCAAAAACCCAAACAAAAAATGATAGAAATGTAAATAAGTGCAAGAGACTGTGTAAGTAGGTACTATTGAATGTATTTGGGGTAAAAAAACCCTAAAAAGCAGTATATTTGCGATAACTTTCTACCGGTTCAAGTTTGATTGCTAATGCGAAAAAGGAGGGGCACCATCCTTCATGGGCCAAATCAGCGTCAGATAATTTATTGGGACCCCCAGGGTAGTATAGTTACTGGATTATATATGAGGACAAGTGGAAATATCCTCCGTAGGTAATCCTAATACGAGTAGCACAAACTAGATGATGAAAGTGTTTTTTTTTATACAACTTGTTGATGAAACAAGCAGATGTCACGTAGGTCACGCTCATTAGGAACGTCACTGACGATGCACTACTCAGCGTCCATCGACCTGAGGCATACAGGTGTTAAGCCTCATGTGCCTGTAATTACACCGGCACCCACACTCTTCAAACCGGAACACAGCAAGCTGCTTGGCGGCAGAAATAGCACATGCATTTTTAGAACAGAAAAATCAATTTGTGCACGACCGGATTTAAACCCACGACTTCTGGTCGCTCGGCTCTATTTTTATAAACAACTCATTTAATTAACAATAACAGGTCAATTTAAATCAGTGTTCAAATATAAAAACCATAGATGTGGAATCAAAGTTGATATTCTTAATGAAAAGAAAATCCCTAATTTTCCAACCCTCTGAAGTAATCCTTAATCGTTTCCGATTCGCTCACATCCGGTTTTAAAGCCACCAATTATTATTGATTGCCATAATTACACGGCGGTACACTGTGGCTTATCGCGATTGCTCTTAATTATGTATGAGGGTTGATTGGCTGGATTCGGATGGATACATAACCTCAAACATGTATGGGATTACCTATAATAAGCCTAAAGGTTGTTACCCGGCGGTTTTTAATGAAAATTATTTAGCTACCAGCGTTTTGGTACTGTCCATATCTTTCCATACTATTTTCATACAATCTTCAAACAACGCTGCACAAGAATTTAAATTTTCCTTAGTACACTAGAATGTATACAATTCATAACTTTCAAAACGGTATCAAAATCTTATAGTAAACTCTTAAACAGTAAAAACTCAAATCGTGATATTGGCTGATAAATTAACTTATTTTACCCTGTAAATATTAATTGTAACGCTGTAAAACCATTCTGTAAGCTCCAAATTGTATACATTCTAGTGCAGCTGACTGTACCTTGAAAATTTCAAGTCTCTACGACCATGTTGTTTAGGTTGTGCGTTACCTTTATGACAGTCAGTCTATCAGGAGTTCTTCTATAAAAAATATTATAGAAGAACGTTTGATGGAGAAAGTTTCTTATAAGTGGTATAGATTTAATACAAGTATACCTTCTAGTCTCGTTTTCGCTTTAATGCGGTCCGGGCTTTAGCTGGCTTTCAAAAGCGTGGATTTCAACGACTTCGCGGCTAACTTTGTCAATACCTATTGTTTTTCTATACAATTTCAACTTTTTGATGGAAACACATTACGAACTAGATTTGTTTCAAGACCTAAAGGCTTACTCTGAAAAACGATGTACGAAAGTTTTCACATTTACATTTTGTGCTACACTGCGCGCCAGTATGGTAAAACTGTTCCGCGGACGAATTATCATTGCCACACAATTCGCTCAGTGTAAATCAAAATGCTATTATGAACTTTTGTTTATCGGAGAATACCTCCTTCAGTATGAAGTAACGAGTTGTTCCAACGACATATTCAAGCTGTCCTTCGAACCGAATACCGCATTGTCGGTAATAAAAACTTTTTTCATTATCCCGCTGTATAGCAGCTTATTGAAAATAACAGTGTCGCTATTGTTTCCTTGTAAATTGCTGCGGGATTGCGGGATGATACCTACGTGCGCTCATTTATTTCAAATTGATAGTTTTCTGTTCCACACTTTGTTCAATCAGGTAGGTATATAGTAGTTTCCTTCCTTCCACTTTAAAAGTAAATTGGCACACTGCTTTCCGTGATCCGTGAATCCCAGGCACAGTAAGATACTCAGATCTCTTGGTACCTATAGAGTATCATCATAGAGGTTAGTCATAAATTTGGCACACACCCACATTTTACTGTAGTTGGAAAGTTCCTTGGGTTCCGAAGTAAGACGAGAAACTCCAAATTTCTGCCGCATGTCTGTGAGTCCTTAGTAAGCAGTTTTACCCTTAGACTATTTGTAAGTATTTTCATAAATAATTAAATAACTCAAGCCCGCGTTTCAGCATATTCTTTATCATAAAACTAGACTTTTTTTTAATTTTGTTTTATTTACTAGTCACTTTTGAAACCTTGTTCGTGAATGGTTTTGCTGCGCCAAACATCAAACCTGACACTAGTGGATTGGATCGTGTTAGCAAAACATTGCAGTCTACCGCAGCTTTATAAATACCTAGTAAAGTCGCATACGACTTTGTCCACGTGAAACTTTTTATACAAACTTCAACCCTCGTTATTCTACGCAATTGTGAGTATTGTAACAGAAAAAGAATGTGTTTTTGTGTATACACTAGTGACCTACCTCAGCTTTACACGGGTCAAACTCTGTCACTGTCAAATGACAATCATAAAAATATCAGTTGAAAATCAGCAATGCATGGCAATACCTGGTAAAAACCACCAAATACCAATATTTATGTTGATACTATTTAGGAACTTATTTATCAACTGGTTTGTGTTATATACCTTAGCTATATATACATATAACTTTAGTTTATTAAATGAAAAAATCATGATGAAATCATGCAAAAATTAATTCGAAAAACTTGGCAAGCCATGAATTAAGCTCCAGTGCCCATAAAATGCTACATCATTGGCTTTAATTATATACAGGGGTATATATCACACCATGAATATAACTATAACAAACACACCACATAGTAATGATCTAATCATAAACATAATAGGTTGCCATTCTAAGGAAACAAATTTGGAAGCTGAAAGAAACAAATTTTAGTTATATCGATGACGGACAATACATAGTCGATTATTCAACCGTATGGAAAGGTATAAGATTAATAAAGACCAAAACTGGCTAGAAAAAAGCACTTATTGATGTTACATACAAAGCTAAGTCGAAAAGTTAAATTGTTTGTTCAAAAAATTACTTAAAACAACACACACATTCACATTTCATTTTTTTACATTTCAGGTTAAAAAACTGCACCGAAAGCATACCACGGTTTTGTTGGTTCGGTTTTAAGATACGTACTTCTTCTTTGGGTAAACTCCATTGATATAAATAGAGCTTTTATCGTCCAAAAATGTGCGTTAGAACTGCTGGCGGCGTGGGACTTCTTGTATTGTGTAAACTGCTTTTCAGGAAGCATAAAATATTAACGCTTCCGTAAGCGTTAGAGTGTGTAGACCCGTGTCTATACATATTTCAAGATGGCAGAATGGATGAAGGTTGAAAAACGGGTACTTTTTTGATACATTCTAAATTTAAATCAAAGGGTTATGATTCTAGTAGGGTACTAGAATCATAAAGTAGGCCGCATGAGAGTAGTATCGTACAAAAGCAGTTATCTAATATTTCATTTCATTATAAAAACTGTAGGTATCTAATTTTGGTATTTAACGATCTGACAAGGAGTAATTTTGTCGCAAAATATAATTTATTAGTGGAAAACGGACTGAGATTCGTTCATTCCGAAACTATCTCGTACTTACAGACAAATGGCAGAAAACGTAACGTATTTCATTAGGAACGAATAAAAATAAAATTAGAAATAAAAGCAGAAGCAGATCGTGGCACTAATAGCAGTAATGTTGTTTACAAAACGCTATACAAAGGCGGCATTCTTCTTCAGAAAACATTTTAAATTCAGGTCATGAAACCAAATCTCTTAACGACCTAGTAATTACACCCAACGCAGACCCCTAAAAAATAAATAAATGTATCCAACAATACGTGACCTAACTTACAAAATTGAGAAACAATAAAACTGGGTTCGGCCGCTGTCCACTAAAGCAATACAAGTACTATGTATAGTTAGCAACAAACACATCATCAGCAGTTACATTTTTTTTCTTTGTGAGACCTGCCCGTCATTTGATAGTCAATTTTACAGTGTTCTACGATAAGTTGGTAGAAGGGTATGGAAGGTCAGTAGGTGCAGAGCAGTTCCCATATGCTGGGAGTGACAAACAGGCCCCGTCTCAGCAAGATGTTGCTGACCATCCATAGATAGTACCCAGCGCTGGTTTTCAGATGAAACCCATGGGTGGCTTCACGAACGCAAAAAAATAAATGTCTGGTTACAAGAACATGTAAGTATTCATTATCATGACTATTTTGAGATCACATTTGTAATAATGATTAAAAGTTTATAGCGTGTCTTTTCCAAAAATTCGTTTCCGGTAACTTAGAGCGGGTTGACTAAAAAGAAACGGGTAATCAGATTATTTGAAATACAAACAGCTTCGACCGGTTCGCATCAGCGACCTGTCATGGCTGCCTAGCTAACTTTAGATTTAATTTTCATATCGTAAAATTGTTTTAAAAAGAATAGGTACCCTTTCAAAAGAATACAAGAACATAAAACTACGTTTTAAAATGTTATTTTCTTTTCCTTGCCTCATCCATAAAAATAAATAGAGTTAAAAAGTGTACCGAGTTCCGTTTGAAGCTAATCATGTTATAGTAAAAATACCTCTGAGAAGTTTTATTCAGGTTTTCCAGTTGGACTAAATGTTGGTTGGTTTCAACTTAAAAAAATAGCATCAAGGCTCAATCCTCAAACACGGTAGATATCCCCTCAGATTTCTTAGTACCTAGGACTTTCAGGGGTTGTCATAGGTACTTTCAGATATTACATTTGGTATATAAAAATAACCTTTTTTACATTTGGTATACAATAAATGACTTACTCTTACTCTTATATACCCATATTACCAAATGACCATACATTTGCAGTAAATGGTATTCCATACATGACAGATTGCTAGTCCATCGCCACTGCTAGAATACTCATTGGTTTGCTCACGATGTTTTCCTTCATCGTTTGAGAACACTGGCATTGCGCACATATTTTTCAAACTGAAAAATCCACTCGTGCATAACCTAAATTATATTTATGTAATGAAGTGTTGACATGTCTAAATTAAAATCAAAGGAATATTTTCTAAATTTATTAGACAATCTCTAGATATTATAATATAAACATTATTTTATTGTTAGATAATACATACACACTATGTTTGTGAGATCTCGAAGTAAAGAAAATCATTGAGTAAAGCATCCACCAAAGCGTTGCGTGCAGAGAGATGAATAGTGCTAACTACTCTATTCATGTTATAAATGCAAAAAGTTGTTTATCGTAACTTAACAGATTTGGATGAACCTCAGAATAACTATAATATAGTAAGACTAAACTTACAAAATATACTTTGTGTAGCATTAAAGTAGTTACACCATGTTTTGTATTTTGCATTGTCAGGAAGTTTTAACTAAGATCGAAAGAGGCAAAGCACGGCATAGCTATTGCAATGAGTTTTTTAGTAGGTAACATGGTACAAGTTAATCCTTATTATCCTGGTAACTGATAAGATAACGCATACAATTCAGAAAAACCCAGGTTTTTTCTAAAATAAGCAGGAAAATTCAATAGATACTTTCCAAACCTGCTTCGCATTGGTGGATATTTAGCTCAACGGACAAATTTTGACAACAGAGTAATTTCCCTATCATAAAATCTAAGCTTACTTTATTCACTAAAACTACATTCTCATTTATTTAGGATCGTTTTTGATAAAGTACTTTTCAGCGGCCAGTATTGCGAGAAATTGGGGTAGTGACTAAAATCTTTCTTCCTGATGAATATAGAACCTTTTTCAAACTAAACTTTTTACAACTCAGAAATTCTATTAAAACGGTCACAGAACATAAAACAATAATTACCTACTATTAGAGGCTTCGATCAATGATACCCCTTGATAGATAGATAGTGATGTTGCGGTCGACGCTTTGACAATTTTTTAGCAATTTAAAAGGAAAACTACAGTTATCAGCTCTCATATTATAAAACTAATTTCCACTGTTTCTGTAAATATGTAAAAAAATTCACACAGTATCTCAAATAGTTAAGAACGCCATGCAATAACCAAATAAGACAGAAACTATGTAAAAAGTAATTAAGGAAAGGAGGAACGAGCGAGAAGAACCAAGAATTTATTCCTTTGATAACATTCTATCTTAGTCATAAAAATGCTATTATTTTGCATGCACTATTGCGTAAAACAATAAAGATACGTCTCTAAAAATTATTAACTTCAATATTTAAAATACTTTTCCTCAATTCAGCATGGCTATGGAACACCATTGAGGTATACCAGGTGTAATAAGACTTCATCTAAAAACTGAAACTGCGCATTCAGACCATGATTCTGGTTAAAAAAAAAAACCTGAAAAAATTTGACACCTTTTCTCAGTTTTTTCCGTGTTTTCAGCATCAATATCGACAATACACCATAAAATAAACATAATTAGGTAGAATTATTTTATTTAAAAACGACAAAACATTAAAAACAGCAATCTAAAGGAAATTGCGATCATCTGACCAGTGCGTTGACATCGCGGTCGTCGCCTCCGCGGGGTCTTTGACCGCTGTACGGAACACATCGCTGGTTGATACATCGGGATTTCAGCAAAATAATTGTATTACTTATTATAACTGTACTATTAACTGTCAGCCAAGCGGTATTCTGCGACTTTGTTATAGGTAACTTTACACGTTCCTGGAGTATTCAGAAGTGTTCTTATTACACCCGATATAATTGTTATATTTAATAGCGTGTGATGATGATGATGATTATGTCATCCTGGCCGGCTTCGGCTACGGCGACATTACTTTTGCTGTTTATTATAATAGCGTGTACACATAATTATAACCACACGGTATTACCAACCTATCGCCAATGAGTTTATAATTTTGTTGCGAATTAATATTATTTACTATTGTTTTAATTTGGGTAATGAACGGTCGATGGCGGTCGGTGCAAATCAACACTGGATCAACATTAATTACTGAGCAATCACTTTGCATCCTATATTTGAGTCCAAGCCCGCCATTCAATATGGACATTCAATTTAAAACCTCGTTAAACCGCAGATTAAAATTTTAAATTATACTAAAGGCTGATTTCACCAATCCCTTAAAAAAAATGCTGATGAATAGTGATGATGCGGTCGACGGTGTAACTATTTCGAGGTTACGCCGAGTTTATAAGTAGCAAGTATAACGTTATTTGAATTTAAACATTGCTTAAAATAGCCCTGCCTTGTTATCTATGGGTAAAGGTTAGCACTAGTTTAAGTATTGTCTATGTTTTGATATATTTTTATAATATAGAGATTGACTTACATTGGTGTTGGCATATTTAGTAAAATGAGGAGTTGATACAATACTTATCTTCTTTACTTAACACTTGACCAATGTAAATCATCTATTAAGCAAAGGCATACAGGTGTTAAATCTCATGTGCCTGTAATTTCATTGGTACCCACACCCGTTCAAACCGAAACACAGCAAGCTGTTTGGCGGCAGATATTGGTATGATGGTAGTACTGCACCGGACGAACCCTAAGAGCTACTACTACTACATAAAACGTACAGCAATTGATTGCTACGGGCCGTTGGTGCGCCCAACGCTTGTTAACTATGCTCTCAATAGCATGAGTAATGTAAGTAGGTTTTTAGAAATGAACATGAGCCAAGAAGCTCAGATTAGGTCAGCAATAGTTGACAAGCTCCTAATCGACGGTGATGAGACCACACTCTCGCACCACTTGCTCCGTTGACACCGGGTTAAGGAACACTGAAACAAAAACACGAGTCAAATGCGTCACAAAACAGAGTCACATTAGTATTCTGGAAACCATAGCGTTTTTCTTCACGACAACCGACTTTTCTTTTTTTTTATAAGTATAAACGTATTTTTTCGGTCACTGTTCATCTACCTTATCCCTCCCTGGTTTCAGCTGAAAATCAGCGTTGAGTGGTAACACAACCAACATATTTTACGCTAAGCTGAATACCATTTTAGCTTATGTACCTACTACTGCTGACGCATGAGCCGATGGGACACATTTTTTTTTCTGTTTTAACATTTTGTGATAGAATCTTCGATCAATGATACCCCTAGATATATATCCCTATAGGGTCAGCGCTAAAATCCGTCTCGATTACTATAAAGCTCACTTGAGAAGTGAGTTTACTAGGTGACATGGTTGTAATTAGGTTGAACTTAAAACTGTTTATAATTTTTTTATCACTTCGTTTGTAAACAAATGTAGCTGTCTAATTATATATCCATGCTTTTGTATGTGACCCGTCATATCGAAGGATAGAATCTACCTACTTATTATCATATAGGCAAATAACTAGGCCTATGCTAAATAAACGTATATTCTATTCTAACTACATATTGACGTAGAGAATGAACTCACTTGTGCCTCCGTCGTATATGTCTTGGTCTGGTAGGATGCTGGCGGCTGCTATTGCTGCCTCATCAAGCACGATCACCTGGAAACATTAGTTGGCTATCACTCTAAAGCTCGGTCATTACCATTAGAAAGCTAGTTTTACGATTACAACTTTTAAACACCCGCAAAAGCACCTGCCTCCGGCGCACGCACGATCTGCCGTGGCCGACCTGGAAGTTTATCAATAGGCTCCGGACTCAGGTTGGCCGCTGCAGAGAAAATTTATGCAGATGGGGAATGCGAGACGTGTCTCGGACTGAATGCTATTGCGGAGCTCTCATCCAGTCTATGCCTCATTTGCTCCTGTGCCCCTTGTGCACCAATCCACAATGTGAGTTAATCTAATAGGCAAATTTCTAAGCTGATAAAGTGTAATCATTTGACACGCTAGAAGAAGAACACCCACTGCAATCGATAGTCACTAAAGATCGGTTTATACGTAGATAAGTATAGGTTAAAGTATTAGGTCGAGTAAAGATATACCTACTGCGCGACAGTGGCTATTCGATTACTGCATGTTACTGCGTTAATACGTAATGTAATTTACCTCGCTGATGTACTTCCACTGTACTTTAATAGGTCTAAATCGGAGTTTTGAACACTCGTTCGAAATTCGGCGCAAACATTACATTTATTTTGTACCTTGGGAAAGTTGATTAGATTAATATCCGCTTCGCTCAGTACAGATAGTCTAGGCAGCTTCTCTTCTGGGATTGTGTTATAGGGGAACAGGTCAAAGCCAGTAGCGGCCAGGGATTTGGACATACGGTATCTTGAGGGTCTTCGCTGAAAGGATTATGGAAAAGGTAAGGTAGGAATTAGATTATATTATATTATCCCAAAAGCTATGACCCGAGTTTGAACTAACGACCACTAACCAACTGCGAGATCGGAGCTTACCATACCCGATAAATAATTTTTAGGTATATAGTTCAGTAGGTATTTGAGTGACCGTTGCTTTAAAGTCAAAGTCAAAAAGTTCAAGTTTTACGTTCCCCATTGCCATCAGAAGTACTCATACCATATATAATAACAATAAACATGCTTCTAGCTTCTATTATCATCATAAACCAAGGGACCCTTGTAACCAGAAACGACCAGTACCATAGTACCTCAACACTCGGACCAGTCCCAGTACGTATCTCTTGTCAGGTTTCTAAATAGCATTAGTTATACTGTAGCTTTAAAGTGTGTCGCAGGTTCAAAACAAAAAAAGAAACCTACTTTTTGGAATCCCATAACTTTCATCTCAGTCTCCAGCACGGGAACCCTGGTCCTCTCCTCCGGCACTGGGTTGCACGGCAGGAGGTCGATAGCATTAGCATCCAGGGACCAGAGATGACCCGCGCCCTGAGGAGCGCGCGCACCCTTGCGGAAGTGAGGGTTGATGGAGAGGTTGTGCCGAATCGAATTCTTCCAGCGCTCGTCGTTAGCCTTGTAGAATGGGAACCGGTCTCTGAAAATTAAAAGCAATTTGACTGATACTATCAACATGTACAGTCAGCTGCACTAGAATGTATTAAATTCGTAACTTTCGAAACGGTATCAAAATCTTATAGTAAACTCTTAAACAGTAAAAACTCAAAAATCGTAAAATTTACTGATAAGTTCACTTATATTTTGAGTTTTTACCTTGTAAATATTAATTGTAACGCTGTAAAACCATTCTGTAAGATACAAGTTGTATACATTCTAGTGCTGCTGACTGTACATTGAAAACCAGTGTCCAGTACCACACCGCTTTAGGTACTTGTGGAACTTAACGCACGGATGCACCTTTGGACGGGCGGACTAATTTGCGCTTCGTAGTGTGTATTCACCTAATCTCCTAAGTAGGTAGGTCATTTCATATTGTTTGATCAACATATAAACACTTATTCAATTGCACATACTTTACTTAACTTACTTATTTTTAATGTTACTTTTAGGTAAACTACCTACCCAACCTTCATATCTTATGTGCATACCTCCAGCTTCCTTCAGCTTTCTTTTTTGTATGTATTATCCCTCGTGTTTGTTTCTGCTGTTTATTTGTGTCCAAAATAAATGTATTTTCCTTTGAAATTAAAAACGCACGCATCAAAAATAGTAATACCCATTTAATTTCCTTAATAATGACAAAGAATTGATCGGTGGCTTTAGTAAATACAAACTATAACGAAAAGGAATCCTATAAATAAAGTGTGAAAGTGTCAAATCAATGACAAGAGCCAATCAAGCAATTAAAAGACAAAAGCTCAAACAGGTGCATTGTGCTGCTCCCTCGCATGACGCCGGATGTATCATAACGAGTCGCATTAGGTACGCTCTGCGACCCTGTGCCATTGTTCATCCACATGACACTATACGATACGATATTACGATACAAGCGACAGTTTATTAGACCAGATGTACGATTACTAATAATGAATAGTATTAGTAAAATAATGCTAAAATATTGATAATAAAAAATCTGTGTTTGTCAAAAACTTAAATACGAGCTATATAATAACCATTGCACGCTTTTGAGCTTTTAATCCCAGTTTATAAGACACCACACCCATAGGGAAATAGATGGTGCTATATTTTGACAAGTTTTTTTTTTGTTTAAAAATTATTGATGGTAGTCGTCGCCAATACAGGCCCGCAAATAATAAATAATATTATTCAATCGTTCTAATTTTTTTGGCTTTCCAAACCTACTGTACACCACCATATTTAGCCAACAGATGACATTTTGACAGGAATTAAAGTAGCACGAGCTGATTTGCTAATCTAGCTCAGGGTAGCCGATGGGCATAAAACCTATCAAATGTGGAATATTAACTACTAAAATGTGAATATGTGCCATATGCATGTAAAATTCGGATGTACCTCTGACTACCCCCTGAAGACATCCTCAAATAACCTTGAGTTGGTACTACTTAGTAGTTCCTAAGCGATCGCAGGGATACCTGCCGTGCCATTGAGGTTAAAGTCGTGAAGCTGTATTTTTGTTGTATTAAATTTTTTTAATATCGTATGGTCGTATCGTCGAGTGTACAATGGCGGCCTATCGATCAGCGGTGCCGGTCGGGGAGGTCCCGGGATCCGCCGCGCAGCGTGTCATGTAAACACAACCGTAAACAAATGAGCGTGAGATTTGCAGTCTTATTGATTCTTATATTTTCTGGCCGAATAAATATCACCTCAACAGGTGTGACCATTCAAATTAATAATAATTGAATAAAATTTGCTACATTTCTCTTACATTGGGACCCTCTCTCATTATCATCTCAGACAGAAATAGTTAGAGGTGTTTGGTCTCTTAACTCCAACTGGTATAATGATAACTATGTGCTTCTATTTAAAAAAACTTATTATTAAGAAGAACAACTAAAATATAATATTATTATAAAAAATATATTATTATTTCTTCCAGTATTTATTTATTTTATATATTAAGTTATGCACTGAGTCCCATTTGAACCCACTATCCTCGTGAAAAAAATTATGGATGTAATATAACTGTTAGAAAAGTATAAAATCTTTGTAATTTCCATGCATTATAAAAGTAATAAATGTAATTTTGGTGAAGTATCGTATCATTCTACAATCAGTAATACCATCAAGTGGCTTATCTACCGCGTTGACACCGCTTATGTTTGGATTAGATGACAATCTGAGCATGAAAGCGGTGGAGATATTAAATCATTATCGCGGTATTGCCTCCTGTTGACAGTGCACTAACCAACGGAGGGGAGCTTTTAATTATTAACCTCCAGTTTTTTCAAGTTCCAGCAACCAGTACCTACCTATCCTATATCAAGCTATCCATCTATATTAAAACGAATATTATAGATTTAGTAGTAGTAGAGCTCTTAGTGAAGGGCTCGTCCGGGGAAGTACTACCACCATGCCTATTTCTACCGCCAAGCAGCTTGCTGTGTTCCGGTTTAAAGGGTGTGGGTGACACATGAGGCTTAACACCTGTATGCCTCAGGTTGATTGACGCTGAGTAGTAAATCGTAGGATAAGCATCGTAGCGTGACCTTGCTTTGTTATGGGCGATGGTGTGACCACTTAACATCAGATGGGACATATGCTTGATCCATCAGCAAGGTGTACAACAAAACAATGTATTGTATTAAGTATATCAGTCATCAAGTACCCATAACTCAAGCTCTGCTAAGCTTGGGGCTAGAAGACGCTGTAGGGATTGTCCTGTCCAGCATAATTTAAAAAAAAGGATTCTCTGATGTTGTAATAACCAAAGAGGTAACTTCCTACTTCATAAAGCAGGAAACACAGTCGTAACAGGACAAAGAAAGCAATCCTCGCTTGAACCTTGACGAATAAAGCAATGACGTGAATCCTTTGTAACGCCTAACTTCGTTTTCAACTTAAATGGGCCTTTGTGAATCCGCTTCATAACTTTGATTCGTGTTGTATTACGGAAATGAAATAAGTAACGGTTATTATTGTTGTTTAGCCATTTAATTATGTTTATTTTGATATCAGGTTTAGGATTTAATAATGTTGATAAGTAAAGTTTGTAAAAGCCGGGAATAAGCTCTTTAAAAAAATAAAGTGTCCGCCATGAGCAGTACCTAATTTTTTAACGAAAGCCCATGTGCCCTGTACCAATGCTTCGAAATAATAATAATAAACACCTGTGTCCATTACTTCAATGGGACACCAGCAATGATTGCGTGTCTTCTATTGCTATCAAGCTCCTGTTCCAAATGTCAAATATGACACATCTGCTTTAGAAAATATGTCATATTTGACATGTGCAACAGGAGTTTAAAAGTACTCTCAGTAAGCCTATCTATAATCTAGTGGCCAAATTTGGAAGAATATGAATGGAGCTTCTCTCATGCTCACTTCTGCCATGGCTTGACGACCGCCGGAATCGAGATGCACCTTCCACAATACAAAAGCGTAATGTCACATCAGCAGCCTAAAAAAAGTCCACTGCTAGACATGGAACACTGCTCCTCTAAATTTGGGAGGGAGGGCTGTCATAGTTTACACGCTTGACAGGATTGGTGATCGTAGATGATGTTTAGTACTCAAAAGATGCTGAAGCTGCAGTGTACGCGAAAAAAATGGGCTTAGAGTCAAAAAATACTCATGAAAAATTGCCAAAAGGTAAAAAAAGAATATCAGGAAAGGGAGAACTGGAAGTCTTTAGGGAAAGCCTATGCCCAGCAGTGGAACGAAATAAGTTAAAATATTTAAAAAAACTATTGTCATCTTGCAACAGTATAAGAGATAATTTACTTTATTACGTACCTATCGAATTGAACGTGATAATTGTTATTTATTGAATTATCAGAATATTCTGTTTATTAAATTTAAAAAAAATACACTGCGACTCATGTACCCAATACATCCACACGAGCGTTAGTTTTTGTTTTATCATTAGCCGTAATAATATATCGTATGTTCAAGATTCACTAAAATTCAAGTTGGCTTTGACTGGTTCAACATTTTTCATTTCTATTCATCGTTTTGATTCATAAATAAATTACCTACTTAGGTAGGTATTCACTGGAATTTTGAAACTCAAACGAAAATGAAAACGTTTGGCATAATCTTTTAAATTTATACCTACGTATTGAAAACTAGAATTAATTAGAATAAATTTTAATATGAGATAATAGTCTGAGTAAGAAAAAGTACAACTTACGAGATCCACTGATAAATCGCCGAAACAGTTAGTTCACCGTTTTCCCTCAAAGCTCTCTCAATCAGCTCAGGGTAAGTGTAAGGAGGCTTCTTCGGCGCTGACGGAGAGTCCGGATACTGCATCTTAGGTTCCTTAGTAGCTCTCTCTGGCTCATCATCAGGCACTTTGAGGTTCACAAACTCATCCAAGCGAAAGTTCAACAGCCAAGCAAGGCTCGCACAGTCATTGTCACTATCGCGATCGTCCTCGATTTTTGACCATTTTCTTCGTCTCCATTTCGATCTGTCAGCAGTCTTGCCCGACATTTTGAACTAATTTGACAGTTGAGTAGTCTTGATACCGCGGGTCGCGGCCGCACTGACTGCGTTTTGTATTTAGAACACTGATCGTCGAATCGTGCCAGTCCGCGCTATCTCTGCTTTGCGCTTGTAATCTTTTTGGAGGGTGAAAGAAGTCCATATAGGTTTTATTAAATGCGCCAGTATTGATGCTTTCAAGGCGTTTGTTGCATGTTAAACAATACGAAGGAAGATCATAGAGATTCATTTGTTTTAAAGTAGATAAGATTACAAAACTCATTTTAGAGGATAATTCAAGCGAGTTTATAATGAGATGTTTCAGATTAAACTTAGCTTAAATCTAGCGATCTACAGTATTCGCAGAAACTCTGTCGAGAAATCTTAGGCAAAGGAAATTAGGTTTTATTATAACAAATAAACATTAAACACGTTGTATAATCATAACAGTAAGTAACCGTCCTGTATCTCGTTAGGAACACGTGTATCGATGATTGTTTTCTGATTCGATACAATATTTATTTAGCACCCCGTTACGTTTGTACGTGCTGAGAAATGTGCATTATCCTTTGTTTTATGCTTCCGAATATTTGTTTAGGTTCGTGAGCTCGTTTCATGAAGATAAGCAATATTATATAAGAAACTTAGTACCAACTTACCTTTAAAGTCTCAAGACGAAAGACTATAATCAGGCAGAATGACGTTTGGAACTGAGACGTGGTCGCTTACGTGTTTCATACACAAGCTCAAACTTGCCCAAAACGGGCTATGGAGAGAGCTGTGCTGGGAATTTCACTACGAGATAGAATCAGAAATGTGGAAATCCGTAGAAGTACCAGGGTTACCGTTATAGCTTTCGGAATCAGTATAAGTATTTATAGGAACAAAATAACTTTATGAACAAGTATTAAACAATGAAAATTATAGCTAATACAAGTATTATAGTTATAAGTACCTATAGTTTAGTGTGGCGCAGCGGGCGAATATCCGCCTGCCACGTAGGAGGTTGCGGGTTCGATTCCTGCCTCAGGTAAATGTTTGTACGATCTGCAAATATTTATTCCGGGTGTTCTGGGTGTTTTCTATGTACCTATATTAAAAAATATCGTAAGTAATGTATTGTATTAAGTATATCAGTCATCTAGTACCCATAACACAAGCTCTGCTTAGCTTGGGGCTAGATGATGCTGTGTGGATTGTCCAGTATTATTATTATTTATAATTGGTATGTACAAAATACATGTGAAACAGTTGAGCTATCTACAGACCGTTGCAAACGATCTAAAGGTAGCTCAACTGATGCAGATCAGTAAGTTGAAGTGGCAATGGGCAACCCAGCGCTTAAGACCGATAACCGGAGAATAAAGGTTCTCGAATGGCGACTAGTAACCGAACGACGTGTTAGACGCCTTCTTACCCGATGGACTGACGACATTGTTAGGACCGCGGGAAGTTGATGGATGGAAAAGGCTCAAAATCTTTCTTCCTGGAAACGTATAGGCTTGCCCAGCAGTGGACTTCTACAGGCTGTTGATGCTGATGAAGTAACTACATAGTAGATTAAAAAAAATTATTCTGATAATTATACATCGCTTGAGGGTTCTGTACTGAGGCTACAGTAATGTATATTTTTTTACCATAAAATCATACCCATCTTGTTATAATTTACGCATGATAGGGTCGTGCGTAAATTATAACGTGATGGGCTGAAACTCAAAGCTGGTTCTATTTGTTTGTTATTTCGAACAACTTTTTTCTATATATTCTACAGTCTAAATTCAACGATTTTACATTAGATATTCCTTTTTTGTATCGCAAAGGCTCCTAGCATGATTTAGAATTCCGAATTTGAAAATTTAGGTTTACTGGGTTTTTACATAAAAAGGATTTTTATTCATGTAATGTCCAAACAAAAATAAGACATTGCGACAACCGCACAGCTCAAGACAAGGCGGGAATCGAACCCGCAACCTCTTGCGTCGCAGGACCGCCGTGCCACATCGGCCGTCGGTGTAATATTATATTAGTTAGTTTTTTTTTATTAGTTCTACAATTATTATTTGAAATTTTCTATTATTGTTATTACATAAGTACTTCAATTAGTTTACTACTAATTGAAAATAAAAGAGGCTGTATTATTATTAATCCTAATCCTATACCTAGACTGTTTATTTAAGGTACTCAGTTAATAAAATGTATTTAATGAACACATCAGAATAATCGTATGAATCGGAGCAAGTGGACAATAATTGCTTGAATGTCGCTTTCCGAGTCCGTGCGTGCTCACTACGCTCACTGCGCTCACTGCTCACACATTTTAAATTCAATTACTTTTCCAATTTGCGAGTTCCCGCGCGTGGAAGCGCTGATTCCTCGCGATGACGCGCCGATTGATTTGTGAAACACATTTACGATTGAATCTGTTTCTGCCAGATTTTTTATGAATATTCATGCACACCATACAGCTAACGGTGAAAACCAGTGGTCTAGTAGTAGCAACTCCGTTGTCCAATCCTAAAGTGGCGGGTTCGAATCCGGTCGTTCACAATGATTGCATTCTGCTCGAAAAAAATATGTGCGCAATTACTAGCACTGATTGATCATGTCTTTCTTGCGAGTTAGGCCGACTAAGCTGTGAGGAAGATAAGTGCTGGGTAAGTCTACTCTATCTAACAATCCTGTCAATGGTAGCGACCTTTGATTAGGAAGTGTACACTACCTAAGTCACCTACAATCGATGCGAAGGCCAACCTTATACTTAGTAGGTGTAATGTATCCTGTAGCTATCTGTATGTATCTGTCTCTTGTGCCCTACACCTGCACAGGAAAGTGGCTAAATATTATTCTAATATGATAATATCATAGCTGACAAGAAAAAAAAGAAGCTATATAGTGGCCGATTACCGATTCAAAGTGCAAATGCTTGTTTGACTTGTGAGTTTGTTTCCTTTTCCTGTCTTGACTTTGACATAATTGTCTGGAGAACTGCTTAGGCTATTTTTGTAATGAGATTTAACTTCGGTTTGCATAGGCAGTACTGTCTTGTTTTTATTTTAATTTATTATTATATTATTTGTTTTTATCTGTGTATCCTTTACATAATGTTACAATTTTATATTATTATTAATATTTTATAGTTGTAGAAGTGATGTCATGTGACAGAAATAGCTGTATCAGGTTTGGTACAGTCGATCCCAATCGATCCTAATGCCGAAGTCGATGCCTAATCGCTGATTTAGATATTATCCTACCTTTTATTTTGATATTACTTATTAATTAATTAATAGTGAAAAGTTTTTTACTCAACTTGCATTTACAATTTATTGATTGTTAATTTTTTTGCGTTTTTGTAGCCTTTAGGTTTCGTCTAAAAACCAGCGCTGCATACTATCTCTGTCAAAGTTATAGTAATATCCGCAGGGATCATCTTGTAACGTCTTAAATCTAGGCATAATTAGTCTATGATCTAGGTGAATCTAAGCACCAGTTCCTCGCGATCAAGCCTAGAAGAACCGGCAAGAAACTTACGGCTTGATTCCTATCGTTTTTTTGTATGATCCTGTACTAAATAATATTATAATAATAATGAAGCTCTAGTGGCACCATAATGGATGGTCAGAAACATCCTCACGATGTTTTCCTTCGACGTTTGAGAGAACTGGTATTGTGCACATATATTTTTCGAACGGAATAATCCATAATAAATAGGAAAAAGTCTAAATAAATAACTTTTATTTCTTTTTTACCGGGACATAGGTACCTAGATAGGATACTAAGATAATAAACTCAACATTGATCCAAAGCCCATTCTCAAAGTGCTCCGCAAACATTTACTTTAGCTCTAATTAAAGCTATATTGCCGACTTGGTCTTTGCAGAATACACTTTCCGTTGTTTTCCGAGAGACTAACAAAAATAGCGATACTGGATTTGGGTTTAATAAGTTTGTTTTAGACCTTGTTTGGCCAGGATCGCTTTCACCGTATTTCTCACCCGTTCGGTGTTTATTTTTAAGACCAGTATTTTGAAAATACAGTAAAAAATATAGACCTTTACTTGGAATACAGAAACCACTCCATCTATTAATCAAAATGGCTTATGCAGCGTCTGAGGTAACTTCTTTACAATTTTTTTTACACGACTTACTAACGGTATCAGCAGATTGCTGGCATGGCCGAACGGCAAAACCTGATGTTAAGTGGCTAGTACTACACTTAAAAAAAACATTGTCTCAAGCTCAATGTCAAAATTGCATGCATCAAAATGCATTTATTTAGTAATATTTGCAGGGATCATCGTAGCCAGTGGCTCGCAGACTACATTAGTTAGGAGTCCTTCCACTCTCTTCTATCATTCGTCATCTCAGTGTTCAGTCACTCCTTTCTTACTCATATCATCTTTCAACTGCTTTTTCAAACCGGACTACAATAATATGCTTAGCGGTAGAAATAGGCACGGTGATAGTACTTCACTAAGTCCTGGACGAGTACTTCACTAAGAGCATTACTACTACTAAAATATTAATGTTTAACTAGATATTACAATTTCTCAGAAGTGAAGTGATCCAGCCAAAGAATTTGTTCACAGAACACAGAATATAGGTAGTGATCTAAAATAAGGCTTTGTAATGATGACGTAGTCTTTCGTCATGAGCAACAAATCCACTGCTGGACTTAAGCATCTATCGTATTTGGAGTGGTTTGCTCCCATCTCGCTTGGCAAGCGAATTGTGAGTTGCTGTGTTATGAACTCAGATACTAACTTTTTAAACTATCATGGTTTCGATCACTATTTTGGATAGAAACAGGATGTTTATCAAGATTTTTCAGTTTGATTGTTTCCCGATATTTCGGCACAGTTGCATACGCTATGATCACAGGTCATATTCACAGCTCGGGTCACAATATCGGGGAACAATCAAAATCAAAAATCATGGTAAACAACCCGTTTCTATCCAAAATATTGACTCAGATACGCTGCCCATCCTAGTGCGTTTTCGTTGCCTTTTACGATATCCATGGAAGGTTCCTATTCTAGGCAGATACCACCACGATCCTTAAGGACTAGGTTACCACGAGTTCTCCCAAGTGATTTACTTAACACTAACAATTTATAAACATTTCTCAACCTTTAGTTACCGTCAGCTCTATTTTGGTTACAGGCTAGCTACACTCGGCTCCCGTCGTGGTGAATCTTAAATGAGTGGGACACACTGATTCCAAATTTAACCAACATTCGGACGTTCCTCTGACTATTTACCACTTTGGGGGACTTTTCTAGTTGTTTTTTATTTAAAAACCAAATTACTAAACTAATTTTGATGAAACTTCTATGGAACCACTTCGTAATTCTTTCCAACCAAAAAGATTCTCCAAATTTTTGCCGGTGAAATTACGGGCACACATGTATGCCGTTAGGTTGATAAACGCTGAGCAGAACATCATAGGGTACGTTCCTCCTATGAGGCAATATTTTACTGTAGGCGATAGTAACCACTTAACATCAGGTAAGCCATCTGCTTGTTCCATCAGCAAGTTGTATAAAAAAATAAAAAAGAATCGTCTGTAATTTGTAGGTATGTCGCTTCTCTCAAAGCCATTTATTTGGCAGATTTAGATTCTTTAGAATTGGGATAGTGATTTTCATTGCTTCTACATTCTAACAGCAGTATGTCCTCCATTCCCCAGTGTAGTGGGTAATTAGGCAAATCCAGGCACAGACGGTTTCCAACAATGCTTTTGATTAGTAGATTACTGGCTGGAGCATTTCTGGGACTATTTCCGGCCACATGTTCCTTGTTCCACCTAGCATGTTCCTGGCTGCAGGTTGAATTGTCTTCAATTAGCCGTGCTCTGAGCGAGGCGAGACAAAAGAAAATAGCAATGAACTGTGGAAATTAATCCTGCTTGCTTCTGAACTTCTACCCTACAGCTAATTAACTCGACGTAGTCTCGAAATAGTTACAATGTGTTTTGTTTTTTTCGATCTAATCTAAAACTTCGTATCAATGCAAAAGACAAAACAATTGCATTGTAGGTTACGTACGTTAGACACGTGCCCTATGATACACTACCCTGCGTCCACCAACCTGAGGCAAATCGGTGTTAGCCTCATGTGCCTGTAATTTCACCAGCACGCACACCGTTCTAACCGGAACACAGCAATGCGAGCATCACTGCTTGGTGGCAGAAATAAGTACGGTGGTAGTACTTCCCCGTAGCGTGGTAGAGCCATTTCACGTAAATTTAATATTTAATTTTTAATTTTTTTATGTTTATTTTATATATTTATTTTTAATTTATTTTTTATATTTTTTCATATTTAATATATGAAAATTCACTTTCACTAGTGTTAAATATATAGGACTAAATAATATAGGTAGTAGGTACATACACTGCTAATTGACATGACAGCTACCGATGGGTAGGGCGACCGGGACCAACGCCACGCAGCTATCTTATACATGTATGTATATAGTATGTTTTCGGCTATAAATTTCCGAATGGGTCAAACGATCTAACTAGGTAAGTCCAACTCCGACAAAGAGTTCACCCGATGAATCCAACTCGAATGGGCAGCGTTTGGGATATTACAGCATATCTTCTCGCCACAGATACCGCAAAACCTCAAGACGAAAGTTTATAATCAGTGTGATGACTTATGGAACTAAGACGTGGTCGCTAACTGTTGATCCTTAGACGAAAGTGTTGATCCCATACACAAAACCGGGCTATGGAGATAGCTAAGCGGGAAGTTTCAGAATAAGATACTAGCGAAACTAAATTTCAAACATTAAGAGTGTATATTAAAAAGCTTGGACGTGTATACATGTTCGTGCAGCTGGCTGGACCTCTTTCTAAAGAAGAAGAAGTGGGCACTAAGCACT
Organism: Electrophaes corylata; assembly: GCA_947095575.1. Lineage (NCBI taxonomy): Eukaryota > Metazoa > Arthropoda > Insecta > Lepidoptera > Geometridae > Electrophaes > Electrophaes corylata. The sequence goes on from OX352704.1 coordinate 983,779, forward strand.
AATTTATTTTTTAATTTTTTATTGAATGCTGGACAATCCACACAACATCATCTAGCCCCAAGCTAAGCAGAGCTTGTGTTATGGGTACTAGATGACTACAATATATTGCATATACATACATTTAGGTAGATATTTTTATTATGCATAGGAAATACCCAGAACAGCTGGAAGAAATTTTTGCAGATCGTACAAACATTTATCACAAGGCGGGAATCCAACCCGCAACCTCCTGCGTCGCAGACTATTATATCTATAGTGCTCGGGGATTAAAATCATGAAGCTATTTATATTTACTTTCATGAAGTAAAGCTTCCACCAGCCTCATCCTCTATTCTATAAGCAATTGAGCCACCTTTGGAGCCAAAGGAGTTTTTCAAATATACTGATGCTTTGAAACGAGACTTCGGCTATTAATATTGCATAAGGGTGGATTTACTTGTAAAACAGGTTAAGCAAATGTTATTTTTACCTAGTAAGCGAAACGAGATTGACCAAAAATGTTATTGTCCGTCTGTCTGTCTGTTCTCGCTTACATTTTTCAAGCGCTTTTAACGAAAATTTCACGCACAAGTTCCTTGATTTATTTAGTTTTTTAGAATAGAGGAGAAGATAAAAAGAGGAGACAGAGCGGAAGTTTCCTGTACCGTTATAATATGGACGGATTTCAATTTTGGGAAAGGACAAGTATTGTGGTTATAGCATGGTTTTATAGGGTTGCGAGATCTAATATTCTCATAGAACCACTAATATAGGATACCCAACACAGGTTGACACGAAACAATTAAACAAATATATTCAAAAGATTATAATAATAATAATAATAATGCTGGACAATCCACACAGCATTATTTAGCCCCAAGCTAAACAGAGCTTGTGTTATAGGTACTAGATGACTGATATACTTAACACAATACATTACTTACATAAATGTTTTTTATTATGGATATAAAATACCCAGGACACCTGGGATAAATATTTGCAGATCGTACAAACATTTATTCCTAGGCGGGAATCGAACCCGCAACCTCCTGCGTCGCAAGCGGCATTCGCCCGCCGCGTCACATCGGTCGTCAATGTCGAAATAGAGTTCCCATAATTATAGGTTACCACAGCGTGCATAACAGATAAAAAGTACCCCTGACAGAGAGCGGTGTGTTTGGTATCTATCTCATTGTAGTTCTCGAACGAAGAATTCTACTACTGCTACTACTTAGACATGGGAATAGACACTTAGGTTTCGGATGCTGCACATATAGTCGAGATGATATTAATAATAATAATAAAGCCTTTTATTTCTTGGAAGTAGCTTAAAAAAAAAATACAATATTATTTTAATTTAAGTACGAACAATAACACTTTGCTATGTTTTTTTTAATATTATAAATGGTAATAGATAAAAGTTGGTACCTATTTGCTTATGTACCATTTTCGCTTGCAAGAACCCTTGTACAGGTAAAGGCCTTCTATAGTCGAGATAAAGAGTCATAAATAAAAGCACCGCGCGCTTTCTGGAGGGCACCCTGCTTTCTACGTGAAGTATCCTACGCCTCGTAATAAGCTCACAGGACACCGACTAAGGATCGATACAGGTGCACCCTGGTCTTATAGGATACCGACTTTGATATTAGAAATTGAGTCGTCTTCATTGAGACGTGATTTAATGAATCTATCATAGAATATCGTCTCTTTTCACTAGTAAATAATTTCGAATGAAAATTCAAAATCTGTACTTTATTTAGAATTAGATTATCTTCAGCCTAAGTCTCTGCAAGTAGTGGTTTAGGCTGTTTGTTGTCTTTATGGTAAAATAAAAAAAAAAAATTAAAAAAAAAAAAATGATTGGTATAGATTAATTAGAAGGTGTATTTACAGGCACACGAGGCTAAACACCTGTATGCCTTAGGTTGATGGACGCAGAGTAGTGTATCGTAGGGCACGTTAACGAGCATAACCTGCGAGGCAATGCTCTGTTATAGGGAATGGTAACCACTTAACATCAGGTCGGCCATGCTAGTTCCATCAGCAAATCACCAAATATATTGAGGTCATAATTCTGTACACGGACCTCTCTTGAATCTCGAGAATTTGAGATACCTACGGGTACGTAGCATACCGTGACTGAATTGCAGTTGACGTTGTGGTAAGCCACAAACAATAGCAATACTAACAACACGACAATGCGAGATATTCCTACATTAGATCTTGCGGCTTCACGGATTAGATCTTCAATTTAGTACATTGTCTTCATGCCTGCAAGAACCAGGAATCCGGAATTCCAGGTATCCAGTAATTGTGAACCGCTTTATAACTTAACTTGCGTCTGTTTTCTTCTTCTTGCGTGTCAAAGGTACCTACGTCTAACTATAAATAAACTGGCGAATCTGTGATAAGCATTGAATGGGCAATAACTGCTGTCAAATGTCTATTTTTGAAAAAATTGCAGCGTTCTACGTAAGTGATTGTTTTACCTTATTTGAGGCACGCTTGTTGCGGACCGGTTGGTAGCTACTTATCTATTAACGGTTCTTTTTGCATGAACAAATTGTACAGGCAACGACTCTGTAAAAACGTCTTAACGGAATCTATCTGGCTACTCTTTCTATTTTAATTTGAAACTGGGTTAAGGAGTAGGAATCATAGACACAAATTCAAATCGTTTAAGGCTTCAAAAAAAGGTAGTTCATTGATGAACCAACTCTTTTAAGCCAATGTTATATTTTAATAAAATGTCAGGTTCGTTATTTTCAAACCCTTGTAATTGAAGTCGTGAAGTTCCTGGACCGTAATCAAAAATATAATTAAAAACTACCCTTTCCGCACCGAAGTCGATGGAAAGACAAAGGTTAAATTCATTTTTTTCTCTGGTTCCCACAGTCTTATGCTTAGTTTGGGGCTACATGATGGTGTAAAGATACCCACAATAATTTATTTATTTGGAGTTCTGAGAAAATGGCGGCAAGTAAACGACTTACTATATGTTTTTGGGGACATCGCACCGGGCACATTATAACCCGGAAGCTAAAGTTATTCACATTTGCATAAATAAATAAAAAGGTATATCGGTTCAAATGTTGCCGTTTCAATTCTATTGGCGCGGTGCGACCTTACGAAGATTAGAGATGGGATCTCCATTCAACTGGATAAAACGGTTATTCTGCATTAAAGTACTAACGGTGTTTAGTTGACAGTTGTTCCCAGCTGTTTATAAAACTGATTATAGGTGAACATCGTGTCAGTCCACTCTATCCGAGTTTTCATGGGTGAGGGAGAACGAGATACGCGGAAGATCGCGCGGGTAGCGAGCGACAGGCGCATTTTGACAACGAGTCAGTGTGCTTGTCATCCGGCAAGCAGTCACACTCTATTGTCAGTTGCACACGCCCGAGGAAAAAATCTATCTTTGGATATCAACTTACAAGTCAAAGCAAGTAAATTGCATTTTAATGTTTAGATAGATAACTCTTTATTGATTTTTATTTATTTATTTATTTAAGCCCCCTATAACTAAGTAAACATTAGGTTTTCTAGTTGCTAATAATTTTGAATAACATTAAATTTGTAACTTATTTCTATTACACGTTGTTTTTAAACATAATTATTAATATCGTTTTATTATTATTATTATATATATTTATATTGGTTTTTAAAGCGGTTACAGGTCATCCCATTGTTGGGCAAAGGCCTTCCCATAGTAGTCCATGCTTGTTTATCGCTGGTAAGCCTGGTCCATAATACACCCAGTCCGTTGAAGTGCTCTAACTCTTTTAACTTTTAACTTTATTGATTACCACAAGTAAAGTACACACATTTTATAAAGAACATACATTTTGTAAACAATGCAGTAATACAACGGGCGGCCTTATCGCTAAAAGCTATCTCTACGATATTTTAAGAGAAAAAAATAACCGCTTAGCATTAGGTGGGCCATCTGCTGGTTCCGTCAGCAATTAGTATGAAAGAAAAGGCATAAAGCACCTCTTTTATCTCACCTAGCAGCACCACAGATATTGTGAAATGGTTTAGTGATACAGTTATAATATTTGTATATTTTTGGCCCATCCCTAGTTGCCTGAACATAAACAGACCACGTGACATACAATATTCACCATGTTACAGCCAGTTACTGCAACACACCGGTAAAACTAAACGATCGTATTGTGCTGCACGTATTGCCTTTTAACTTTTAAACCTGCCTCGGAATCGGCAAGTAGGGAACTTGAAATGTTAGTACACAGGTATACAAGTGCTATTAGTCTGTATATGACGACCGATGTGGTGCGGCGGGCGAATGCCCGCCTGCGACGCAGGAGGTTGCGTGTTTGATTCCTGGCTTCGGATAAATGTTTGTACGATCTGCAAATATTTATTCCGGGTGTTCTAGGTGTTTTCTATGTATAATAAAAAATGTGTATGTATGTAATGTATTGTATTGAGTATATCAGTCTTCTAGTACCCATAACACAAGCTCTGCTTAGCTTGGGGCTAGATGATGCTGTGTGGATTGTCCGGCATTAATACCACCAATAGATGACCAATAGATGTCTACACTGGGTAATGAGATGAGTTGCCTGTCAGAATCTGATAGGCAACGGATGAAAAGGACAACTAATCGCTCGTTGGAATAGTTAAACGACAATCACGTCCAGTATCGGGTTTACCCTGGGTATCCACTCCAAATAACGAGTTGTTTGAGTATTTACGTTACACTGCGCGGCATAACAGGCAGTGACGACTTAACCGTGGAACGGTAACATAGTTACCCCGCAGTGTAACTCAAAACGACAATACAAAACGTTGATCGATTTTCGACTCGATTTTCATTACGGATAAACAATCTTGCTTGTTTTGTAGCTTTTAATTGTCAACGGACTGGGTTTCAAGTAGCGAAGTTTAATTAGAAACTAGAAAAACGTAGATACAACGTTTTAGTCTTGTATTTCCGTTTAAATCGAATTAATTGTAAATAAAACAGACAAGTTCGAGCGAGAGTCGTACTAAGTGTTCCGTGCATTTATTTCTGACCACAGCTAAAAATCAAGTCTAGCCAAAGTCGGTTTTAAACATTTTATGTCACGGATTTGTGAGGTGTGATTTAAATTCTGTTTTCTGTTCTGTTACAAGGTACACTTTTGTGTAGTTAGATCTATGTTGCATGCTATGGCATTCTGAAACTGGAGAAACACATCGTTTTAAAACTAAGACTTTTTGAATTTTTTTTTTTATTTTATTTCTCGTGCGGTCTTTATAATATTTTTTTGCCCAGCTTATTTTGTCCCTTTGCTAGGCAAAGGTCTATTTTTATAATAAATAAATAATGAAATAAACCTGCAGTTACAACACAAAGTAATTTTATAACGTGTACTAACAAATATTGAACCTTTAACAATAATTATTTCAAAACAATTACAGAACCTGAATAAAAAATAGCGTACTAGCCCTGGAGGAAAAGTGGCATAAACTGAAGTGTAATTACAGGCATACGAGGCTCAACATCTATTTGCCTCGGGTTGAAGAACGCAGGGCATAGCATCGTAGGGCACGTTCCAAGCGAACGTAACCTACGAGGCAATGCTTTGTTATAAGACCTATAAGAAAGCATTGCTTCGTCCACCTGATATTGAGTGGTTACCATCACCTATATTATAGGTGATGATGGTAACCACTGTATATCAGGTGGACCATCTGCACTAGCTGCAAAAACACGCGGCAAAAGCTACAGGCAGCTGCTAATAGTGATTAATAAAACAGGTTGCTATTAATATTGAATGGGTATAATTCGCAAGTAGGTACTGTAAACTAATTTAGTGTGCCAAGGAACTGACTAACAAAATAATTTATAGTGTTTCAGGATTTCACTACATTCATTATTTATGTAACGGATTAAGAATGATTGTGCATAGATGATTTCATAAGTTACTTGTGTGACGTGTGTCCAAGTTTAGAGAGAAGGGTTTATCTACATGTTTCTTTCTGTTTCATAACATTGTCTCTGGTTTGATACTAGGTTTCAACCAATAGAAATCCAGGATTTTTTTAGTAGTAGTAGAGCTCTTTGTGAAGAGCTCGTGTCCGGGGAAGTACTACCAATGACTTTCTGCCGTCGAACAGTGATGCTAGCATTGCTGTATTCCGGGTTGAAGGGTGTGGGTGTCGGTGAAATCACAGGCACATGAGGCTTAACACCTGTGTGTCTCAGGTTGATGGACGCAGAGTAGTGTAGGGCATCTACAAGATAATACTTGGTTATAGTTGATGTTCTTCACAAAAAGCTCTACTACTACTCAATCAACTTCTGGTCAAGGTGGCTTTAAAATTCAATTATTATAACAACGACTCACTGTGTGTTCATTTACTTCTAAAATATTTTTCCTGTAAATGTTTTTAGGTACATATTCAAAGCCAAGAATGTTCATTTTTCGGTATACAAAAATCAGAAAACTTGGGCAGAAATATGAAACTTTTTAAATCTGATAAGTCCATTCCGGCTACTAAAAAATGTATAAATGCACTGTTTAATAATGCAGTACCAATTGAAAGTTGGAAGTGCTCCCCTTTCTATTAATAAACAGACCTTTTCACGATACATAATGTCGATCAAATATTAAAGGGAATATCCCGACGCCTCGCTGAAGTCTTCCATTCTGCATCTCTCGTCCAAGATTTTACGAGTAGGACTGCCTATGATAAAACTAATAATGCTCTCACAGCTCAGTTAGTAGCTCTGTTTTCTGTGCTGTAGGTTGGGGGTTCAAATCCCACCGAGGACAAATATTTGTGTGACGAACACAGACGTTTGCTCTCTGTTTAAGTGTTACATATTATGTACAAAAAAAGTATATAAATAACCATTCATTTCAGTAATCAGTCATGTGGTTCCCATAGTGCAAGCTATGCTTAATTTGGGGCTAGATGGTGTTGAGTAAAATCCACCAATATTTTTTTATTTATATAGCCGTGATGGTACCAGTTCGGAATAAAACCTATAAGACCTTGCTGTAGGGAACTTCACATGTTCCTTGAGTATTCAGAAGTGGCCTTCTTACTACTAACTACATCTTACCGGTATCCTTATTTTGAATATTTTTAGCACTATACAATCTTAGACCTCAAAGCAGCCGTGACTACGCAGTGTGTAACATTTGCTTATGAAAAGGCTCTTCTACTCCCAAAAGAATCACAAATCATATTTTTATCACACGAAAACGCCTCTGATAAATAGAGTGTCACAATTTTTTATTTGAATTACCCTTGGGAGTGAAATAACTGTAGAGTGCCAACGGGGTAAACGTAAGCATAAAATACTTATGTTAGCATTAGTAAAAAACGAATAATAATACATTTATCATAGCCACACGCAGCACACTAGCAAATTCAGACAATGCATTACAATACAAATAAGATAGAAGTAGTTAGGCGCAGTCAAAACTAGACAGAACAAGAATAATAACAGAATAGAAACGAGTGTGCTTTAAACCACACGACTGAAGTAAAACTTCTTTAATATACGAATCGTAACTGGCTATGAGAGAAAGAGTGCTTTCATACCCCCTCCATGGTAGTGTTAAACGTTTAACGCAACCTTGTTGGATGTAGGTTGATGGTCTTGATACGTAGAGGTGTATTGAATTGAGAAAGGAATTCTTGAGTTTTAACCTCAAGGCTCTAAAGGGATGCATTGGGGGTTGAGGTATGTATAAAACAGCTCCACGCGGGCAATGTCGCGCGTTTTTTGCTAGTTGTCGTATACGATGGCTGGATAAATTTCACTCTTTTACATTATCCAGTGGGTGCGAGCGAGCGAGTGTTGGTGATAAAATATGAGTCGACAAAAACAGAATTAATGAATGAGCCAGACTTAAATTAATAACATTTTCTGTCCCTGAATAAGTTTATTCCTCGTCTGTTTGCTAATTATATTTTGTTTCAAAATTATTATAAAGCCTTGAAAGGGCTTGATTACATTTAAAATAACTTAACTCGCGAAAATGGACGAAAACTGTACATGCTTGTTATGTTTTAGAGCAAAACTGCTAAAAAGGATCAAAACGAACCGAACCGAACCTATTTAAAACAAAAAAAACAATGATGTAGGGTCTGTACCCTACAATCTTATATAGTTTGTTGCTGTTGAGAGTTCAGTAAAATAGTAAGTTAAAGTTTATTAAATAACTTGTTAGTTAAATTAGACAATTTATACGACGTGTAGTCGTTTTAGGAGGTTGTTGTCAACTCAAAGTAATTGGACGGAAAAACCACGCTATAGCATAAAATGCTGACCCGCGAGAACATGTACTAATACTGTGCGATTTGCACAAACCGTGTGACATTTTAAAGATGAAGTGTGTATTTTTACTTTTTTATACAAACTTCAATCCCAGCTGTAGGTACCTCTTTAGGTATTGACATATGTCAACAGTCTTAATAAATCCAATACTAGACAGGCCATTTCAATGTATAATAGTTCACCAACCTGAGGCATAGTTACCAGCGTTATGCCTCATGTACAACCTAAGCACCTGTATTTTCAATGTATTTGTATTTATGTTCATCACACAAATGTTTAAATGTAACATACATATAACATACAGCACAAAAGGCAGAGCTACAAAGAACTTGAACTATGAAGCCAGTGAATAAAGATTAAACAAGCAATAGATGAAACATAAACCCTCGCAACTCTGCAATTAATTACTTGCAGAAAATAATATTGACTAGGTATTTGCTAAATTGCGCGTAAAATTAATGTTAGTGGCTTTTGACAGCTCTTTTATTACTGGCTAAACTTTGATAACCTACACAAAGGATATCGTACCACTCGGCCGCGGCCTACCTTAAACAATTGGTGCAGCAGTTTTTATGGAGTCTGACGTTCCACTGGCGGTTCTCTCTATCTTACATTAAAACTTGCACAATAAGAAGTTACAATTAATGTTTGTTTGAATTAATGTCAACACTGGGTACGGCCGTACAGGTTCCGTAAAGGCCGTAAAGCATTAAAATAAGACCCTCCATTGAGAATGTTTTTTACACAACCCCAAGTACAAAACAAGAAACGAGCTAAATTTATTAATTCTGTGAGTATACTGTGCTTTGTGGTGACAGTGCGTCCCGTGGAAATCATAAAATGCGACTAAAGGAGCGTATCAGAAAATGGCAGCAGCATATCTTGAGTATTGTGCGCCGTCACTGCGGTGACCAATTTGCCTGCCAAATGAGGTGACTATAGCTAACTCCCAATTAAGAGAGAGGCCTATGTCCAGCAGTAGACTTATTGAGGCTTATGATAATGATAGCTACAAGATCCACCTTTAATTGGGGCTATGATGAATTAATTGGGGATGATATCTAGATAAAATGAGCCCTTTTTTTGCAGTAGGTACGGTGCGCAATATCCTATAGTTTATCAAAGAAACCTCGTAGGTACATCTTGAACAAATACTTACTGTTGGGCTAAATGTTTCTAATGACTCCATCTAGTACACGTTTTTGACAGTTTTCTATAAGTAGGAAGTAGTTCAAGCAGTAGTATAACTTACACTTACTTATAGTTTTGGTTTCTCGTTTTTAGGGTCCTCGGTAGGAAAAAACCGGCCAAGTGTGAGTCGGACTTGCGCACGAAGGGTTCCGTACCATTATCTATAATAAAAACGGTAAAAAATAACTTTTGCTGTAATAAGAGCTTAAATATTTATTTAATTCTGTTTTTTAGTATTTGTTGTTATAGCGCCGCAGAAATACATCATCTGTGAAAATTTCAACTCTCTTACTATCACGGTTCATGAGATACAGCCTGGTGACAGACAGACAGACAGACAGAAGGTCAGACAGCGCGGAGTCTTAGTAATAGGGTCCCGTTTTACCCTTTGGGTACGGAACCCTAAAAGGGAACTATTATAGGACCACAAAGGCTTTCTATTATTCGAACAGTTATTACCCTACTCTGTGCATATAATTATTGGGATAATATAAAATCTTTGTGGTTTTTTTGAGTGCAGGCAAGCACTTAATAGCCTAATAAATTATTAATATATCTTTATTTTCCATCTGTCAAGTCAATTTTCCACAAACTCACGCAATAAGCTTTCATATTTCATATTTCATATTTATTTATTTCATCTCTACACATGTAACATGCTCTTAGATATGTCAGGTTAATACAATTACAATAATAAATTAGGTAATTCTATCTACATATTTCAACATTGATTATATACAAACAAGTAGCTAATGCTACACATTAATAATAAAACACTTAAAAATAAAAATAAAAAAATTAATAAAAATTAAATTAAAACATGTCATTAATAAAAATATATTTATCGGTCAAAGCCTCGTCTATACTATAGTAACTTTTGTACGTCGAATGATTTTTTAAAATTTTGTAAAATTCTATATTTGGTTTATTTCTAATGTCAATAGGAATTTTATTATATAATTTTATAGACATGCACATAAAGCTTTTTAATGTTTTTGTTAATCTTATATGGGGTGTCACAATATTTTCTTTCTTTCTAGTGTTATATGTGTGTGTTTCAAATTTAAATGTCATTTTATTAAGATTTTCACGTACATATTTAATATTTTGGTAAATAAACTCGCCAATCAGGGTCATAATGTTCAACTCTCTAAACCGATCTCTACAAGAATCGTTATATTTAAGACCTAAAATATATCTAATGCAACGTTTTTGCAGTAAAAATATCTTTTCTGATTCTGCTGCACTACCCCAAAACATAACACCATAGCTCATTAATGAGTGAAAATATGCAAAATATACATTTTTGGCCGCCCTGATTCCTCCTAGCTCTCTAATTTTAGCTAGAAAGATAAAAAAGATGTCTAGACGAATTTTAGCTTTTCAATTTTTATGCTAATAGTAGGTATCACAATATGATTACAATATTCATTGACAAATGTATAAGATGACATTGCAATAGTTTATGTAAATTTCATACTTTACTACTTATTTCATTGATTTTTGCATTGGAAAATAATTTATAAACTTTCAGCCTTTTATACCACACATTAACTACTTCCGCAAATACATCTTAGCCAATTTTATTAATCCTAAAGTGTCGTTAACTGCGGTCAATAGCAAATGCCCATTGGCTTCATACAACAGATCCATGAACGCCATCCTGTCGTTAAAAGGCCTTTTGATCAGCGCGAGCTCTTCAGCTATCACCATGCAGTACAGTGGAGAGGTCTTGGTGACTGGTTTCCATTCTACGTCCAGCAGGTCAGTTGTCTGAGGAGTGGGATCTCTGAAAATAAAAATAGCTGTCAGACTTCTGTTAGTGTTTATGCACTGAATTAAGGATCGGAAAAAAATTTGTTTCTAGCTAGTTATTTTTCGTCATACTCATAATCGTTACATATATTTTGATAAAATTTTTAATAAAACTAGCTCTAGTACTGTTTATCATAACCTATTAGTAAGAAATTTCTATAAGTAAGGCCATTAGTGTTTCCATTCTGATTATCAATTATTACTAACGTAGGTAGGTAGTGTAGGCACTAGTATAATAGGTTGACGTAACTCGTGTTAGCACCAACACAAACCACACTTAGTAGTTTATTGATGGTATTTATTTAGTTAAATTAATTATATTAAAAAGAAAATTAAGAATACCTACCCATATTTCATGAAGTTGGCCCACATAGTGGTCATCTTATCAATCACCAGTTGATCCTCCGGCGTCGGTTCATCTTGCATGAACTCCATATCAAAAATATAGCCGAGCTCGTCAGCGTGTGTCGCTCCTCCACCGACTAAATTCTCTCTGTACTTCACAAAATTCCTCCCTCCGTCATAAGCAAACTTAAAAAAGTACACACTTTTTGGATTACTCTTGAAATATAAATCCAGAGATTGATGGGTTGGATAAACGAATAGAAAATCGGAAGCTAGGTCTATCGTCCCACGTAATGTTTCGTCCCCTATCTCATGATCTCCGAAGTAAAAGCTGCGAGTGTCACTTGCCCCAGTGAAATTCTCGTGTTGAGTGTCGAACACCATGCTCAGAATCAAGTCAGCTAAAATCGGACTATTGATACCTGCGGCTGACACAGAGTAAGCCTCGTCATCTGTAATTCCGATCATTATTGATACATTTTCGACGTGATGTACAGCTGCACTCACTCTTTCTGTCAAAAAGGCTTCAACTCCTTCAAATGCTTTCTCGACACATGGTCCAGTAGCGATGTCTAAGCTAGTTGATGCCTGGATCAATTCTAGAGGAGGAACGTTGGCAAGGAACGTAATAGCTTCGATGACATCATCCGTTATGTAGCCAAGATTTCTGGCGAGGATTATGGCATAATCGTAATTAGGTTCCGGTTCGCTAAGAACATGCATCATTCTAGTCCCGCTCTGGAGAATGGCGTTGTGGAACAATATTTCACCATTTGGTTTCCGCATCAAATAATAATCGACTGCCATCGCTCCTGCGCTGTTGCCTGCAATTGTAATTTTATCTGGATCTCCTCCAAATGACGCAATATGTTCCTGAATCCACCGTAGAGCTGAAAGTGTATCTTTGAGACCCTGATTTCCCGGTACCTCTGGTATATCGAGGCACATGAAACCATAAGGACCCAGGCGGTAATTGATTGTAACAAGAATCACGTCGTGTCTGGTAAAGAATTTGGGTCCATACATAAATTTTCCGTAGAACCCAATTGAGAACCCTCCTCCATATATCCAAACAATGACTGGGAGGCGGCTGTTGGTGTTGGCTGAGGCTGGAGTGAAAACGTTAAGACGCAGACAATCAATGTCACCGACTAGTGTGTTATTGAACTCCTCAATCTGAGGGCAGATGGAAGAATCGTCGTTGGCTTCAAATACCGTGTCAAAGCCAGAATGTGGGATTGATGCCTGAAATCAGATATGGACTACAAATTTTACTTATCCTAATAGCTTAGTAGTAATATATATCTTAGTACTACCGCCGTATCTATTCCTATTGGTGTATTCCAGTTTAAAGGGTGTGGACGCCAGTAAAATTCCTAGTACATGAGGCTGAAAACCTCAACGCCTCAGGTTGATGGATGCATGACAACGTACCGTAGGGCACGTTCCTAACGTATGTGATCTGCAAGGCAATGCTTTGATATAAATCAAGGTAAACTTTTGACATCAGTTGGACCATCTGCTAAGTCAATCAACGAATAGTACTTGTATAAAAATATATTATGTACTAGCTGACCCGTGCCCACTTCGTTGGGCGGTAAACATTTTTACTTACAAATCTTAACTGAAGTAGTACTCGATGTCGCCAACAGATGGCGTTATCATCATCTTCCTGCCCTTATCCCACTTTATGTGGGGTCGGCACAACATGTTCTTTTCTTCCACTCCCCTCTATCAGCCGTCATATCTGTACTCACTCCTTTCTTATCCATGTCATCTTTCACACAATTCATCCATCTTTTCTTTGGTCTACCTCTACCCACATATCCATCAACATTGATGTTCATCGCTCTCAAGGTTAAATGACTTTCATCCCTCCTCATGACATGCCCATACCACGCTACCCTATTGCTCCTCAATTTTTCCGTCACTGGCGCTACTTTCAAACTACCCCTGATATACTCATTTCGTATCTTGTCCATTCTAGTAACTCCACATATCCATCTCAACATTCGCATCTCTGCCGCAAGTACCCTTCTTTCATTAGTCCCTTTAGTTGTCCAACACTCAGATCCATACAATACGACAGGTCTAATGATCATTTTGTAAACTTTCCCCCTAAGTTTAAGGGGCATTTTCGGATCACACGTGGTTCCTGAGACCTGTCGCCATTTCATCCATCCCGCATTTATTCTATTCTTTACGTCTCGGCCAATATCGCCGTCGCTCTGTATCAATGAGCCGAGGTACCGAAATCGGAACAAACTGGTGTATCCCTAATACACCATCTAAGGCTATTGGGATAAAATTGGATGGACCACCGAAGTCACAAAACAGATGCTCTGTTTTGGTTCTACTGATCTTCAGTCCGACACTCTCCAATTTATCCCACCATTTTCCTAGTCTGCTCTGGACCTCAAGCGCATCTTCTCCAACCAGAACAATGTCATCGGCAAACAGCATGCACCAGGGTGCTTCTTCCTGTATGTCTGATGTCAGAGCATCCATCACCAGGAAAAACAAATAAGGGCTCAAAGCCGACCCCTGATGCAAGCCTACACCCACATTGAACTTGGCGGTAACTCCGGCCTCAGACCGGATGTGAGTACTCGCTCGATCGTACATAGCTCGAATGAGCTGTATGTACTTCTCAGGCACTCCCTTAACTTTCATACTCCACCACAGAACCTCTCGGGGTACTCTATCATACGCCTTCTCAAGATCTATAAACACCATATGCAAATTTTTGTGTACTCGTCTGTGTTTCTCACAAAGTTGACGAAGCGCAAAGATGGCATCCATAGTCCCGCGCCCAGGCATGAATCCAAACTGGTTCTGTGATACCCCACTTTCTTCTCTCATCCGTCGCGCTACAACCTTTTCCCAAATTTTCATACTGTGTGACATGAGCTTTATTCCTCTATAGTTGTTACAATCCTGTACATCACCCTTGTTTTTGAAGATGGGCACCAGCGAGCTGTGGCACCATTCGTTAAAGAATAAAGCTAGCCACTTCCATCCATCCGCCAACAGATGGCGTTAATACGGCATAAAACGGCCGTTCGCAGTTTCGCCCGCGTGTCAGTTTTTTCCCGTTCACGTTATTTTTTCGGGATAAAAAGTAGCCTAAGTTACTCCTTGTTACATCAGCTATCTGCCAGTGAAAGTCCCGTCGAAATCGGTCCAGCCGTTCCAGAGATTACCCGGAACAAACAGACAGACAGACAGACAAAAATTAAAAAAAAATGCTATTTTGGTATATGTATCGCATATACATTCATATGCATGTAGTAAAAAGCGGTTATTTTAATATTACAAACAGACACTTCAATTTTATTTATTTTTATAGATTATTTTGTCACAATAAACACTGCACAAAATACTATATAGGTACGAATTTGTTTCGTGTATCAATTGACAAAAGCAAACTGCAAACATTAGAGGGGTCCGGTTAATGTACAACCATGGAATACACAGCCCGGGAAATCACAGCCAGGAATACGCAACCAGGAATACGCAACCAGGAATACGAAGCCAAAATGTACACGAAATCATGGTTGTACATTCCAAACACGTGTTGGGAATGTCCAGCCATGGAATGTACAACCTGGGAATACACGGCCTGGAATTCATGTACATTTTGGCAGCGTTTTCCTGGCTGCGTATTCCTGCCTGCGCTTTCCCGGCACGTGTCGGGAATGTACACCCATGGAATACACGACCTGGGAATTGGCGACCATTGCTCTGATTGGTCGAAAGTGTATGCTTCGTTTAGATGGTACCACAGAGTATTGTTGTACTGTCCTGTTTTTATTCAGATGCTGAACACAGATTATATATATAATAAAACAATAAGTCTAGTAACACACGAGCCTAGTCACGATTTCACAAGCACTTTTTTAGGCATAGGTATTAATAGGTAGGTAGGTGCCGATCACTGGAGCAGTGCAGTAGCGCGGCGGCATGCAGTAGTGTATCGTGATCTATATAAATCCATAGTTTTACACAACAACATTCTGCATGTTAATTAATATAATTAGGTTTATGACATACAATGTTATTGTACCTATAACCTTATAGGTAACTATGTATAATATAGAACCCATCCTTATTACTAGTGGTTCTGTGAGAACGGTAGATCTTGCGAGCCATTAGTAACATAGAATAGCCAACACATTCCCCTTATTTTTACAAATATGGCAAAGAGTGCTGCGGTAGCTGTTTTTTTTTTACTGTAGGTACATTTTTAGCCATGACATGTATAATAGTAATAAATTACTATAAATATGAGTTTGGTCAAAAAAAACTGCTTGTTTGAACGTCTCGTCTCGTCTTTGAGTGCTGTAGTAGCCCTAATTATCAACTGTTTCTTTAACCATTACATATTTAACGGTTACAAATGACTGTGATTACGAGTTTGATTTAAAAAACTTATTCAGTATGCTTATTAATACAAACTACAGAACGAAACAAATACTAATTTATTTTTATGCGTGCCTAACTAATCTTGTACCTAGACTATTGTAGACCTATTAATTATTGTCTGACTACCACCTGTTATGTATTCATATAGTGTCTGTGGTTAAGAGCTTGTTTTTTAACCATTGGGTATCTTTGAACGGGCGGAGAGTGCTGCGCTAGCTGAAAATTATTAACTGTTTTAACTATGAAATATTTCACGTGTATAACTATGATCATGAGTTTATTTAAAAATATTTTGAATGTGGTGGCTGGTCCTGGGGTAGTCGAAACCTTTTACCAGTATTTATTAACCGTGACACAAATTATAGTTAAAATTCTCTCAGTTTGTTTTTTAAACCATTAGGCATCTTCGATTGTGGCTGAAAGTACTGCATTAGCCGAAAATGTTTAACTGTGTTTTCTTATCCATGACATGTTTAACTGTAATAAATAACAGTGATTAAAAGATTGTTTAAGACGAGACGTTTGTTTAGTTAGTTAGACGTTTTGTTTATTTTACCCAAAGCAAACATCGCCTAAAAAAATTAAATAAATCATTGAAATTGACTGCCAATTTTCATCCAAATCGGTTGATAAATGCGATCTGTCTGCGAGAACAGACAGACAGACGGGCAAAAAAAATTTGGCCAATATCAAAACTGTGATGCTTCGCTCGCTTTGCTTGCTCGGTCAATAACCGATGCTTTCCCCTTTTCCTTGGCTTAATAAAGCTATTTTAATAAGCAAAATAGGGGTGTCAGTTTCTTAACGATGACTCGCGTTGCCTTGGTCTTAGGAGGTCGAATCTGGTGTTTATGGGTTCGTGTTGTAAAGGCAGATAAGATTGTGATGTCGTATTGGTGTAGGTAGGTAGGTATATACAAAAAAAATAACAAAATCACTTCAGCAAACTTTGTCCCCTTTCCCAAACTTTCTCCTTCCACTCCTGTCTTCTAGATTTTTTTTTGCAACATCTTATGAAGAATAAGATACTGATTGGGCCTCTCAAATTTGATTAAAATCTATCGATAGCGCTACCGCTATCTTTACCCTTTTTTTACCTCCAATCAAAAATCGTGATCGACAAAAAATTTGAATAAATCAATTTATAAAGGAATTTGTATGCCAAATTTCGTTAAAATCGGTGGAAAATTGCGACCTGTAAGCGAGAACAGACAGTAAACCGAACAAAAGC
This sequence comes from Electrophaes corylata, assembly GCA_947095575.1. Classification (NCBI taxonomy): domain Eukaryota; kingdom Metazoa; phylum Arthropoda; class Insecta; order Lepidoptera; family Geometridae; genus Electrophaes; species Electrophaes corylata. Next base: position 1,001,070 of record OX352704.1, read on the forward strand.
ATTTTTGCCCTATCTCGAAACTGAGACTTACGCTCGCTTCGCTTGCTCGATCAATTATTATCCAAGCTGGACGCTAGTTTACTAAGATTATTAGCCTAGAAGTTAAGATGAAATTAAAAGGGAACACCACTATATTTTTCATAATATTGGTATTGCATAAGCAGCCAGTACCTATAGCGCACCAAGCTAGTCTTGATATTTAGCTGCGTGTATTTATTACTTGTACAAAATGTTTTTTTTTTACAAAAAGTTTAATTTATTTGAGCTAGAACTTATGTTCCTATTATGTAACATAATGTATAAAGTAAGAAATAAAACTTAATAGGTATGTAGGTAAATACTTTGATGACTTTGACAACCGATGTGGCACGGCGGGCGAATGTCCGCTTGCGACGCAAGAGGTTGCGGGTTCGATTCCCGCCTTGGGATAAATGTTTGTACGATCTGCAAATATTTATTCCGGGTGTTCTGGGTGTTTTCTATGTATAATAAAAAATATCTATATTATGTAATATACTTTATTAAGTATATCTGTCATCTAGTACCCATAACACAAGCTCTGCTTAGCTTGGGGCTAGATGATGCTGTGTGGATTGTCCAGCACTATTATTATTATTATTACCAGTGGCGTAGCGTGCCGTGGCGGGCCCCCGTATAAAAATTTGTTTGGGGGCCCTTATGAAGGGTAAAGATTTCTCGCAAAAGAAAAAAATGTTGGCATAAAATTAAAAGAAATATTTTTTTATCATAATTATCTATGTAACTTTTTCCAAAATTTTTACAAACAATTCAAATTAAATATGTATACACTCTCCTTGCCTTTTTGCTTTTTGTCATTTCTGAAATAAAAAAAAATTTGGGAAGTTATTATTAATTTTTGCTTATGCACATCGGGGGCCCCGTGGCATGGGGGCCCCGTATAATTGATACGGCAGATACGGCGGTAGCTACGCCCCTGATTATTACTATGACTTGTACTAGAGGAAGGAATAACGACAAAGCTTCTGAAAGCGTGTGGAACACCGATTTTCTAAATCCTTCAGAAGCTATTTAATAGGTACAAACTGGTGTAGTTTAGGCCTTTGATATTCGGTGTTTACGAAAGGAGTAATCGGAGACACGTCCGAGTATTAAAAGTAGGCATATAGACTTGGTAAGCATTCTTAGTTTCCAGGGACGCCGGACGTAGGTTATAAACAGTTAACCCCCCCGCCCGCCTAACCTCGTGGCGATAGTAGGTACCTACAACACGCAGTTGGCTGCTGCGTCTAGTTACTTACCTAATTAGGTACGTCTTGTGAATATTATCTTTTGTGTATGGACTAGAAATGTACCTACTTGTAAAATATTAAAAAAGAATTTTACTTCTAAATGTAGTAGGTACCTACGCTAAGCTAGGTACAGGTATCGGCGCGGATTAAGAATGCTGACCTTGAATGCGATTTTTGGGTCCGAGCGGTGGGGGGCGTGAGGTGCAACGGGGGAAGCGGCCAGCGCCGGCGGCGCCTCATTGGTCAATCGGTCGTCCTTCCCCCGTCTCGCCGTGCTCACGCGTCTCGTGTCCCATAGGTACAGTTGCGTGGACAGTTTATCATATTATCCCCGCAAGTTGATATTGCGATGGAACCTTGTCACAATAACAGCTGCGTGACGTCATCCGTCGCAAAAAAGTACAGATAGCAAAATTTCTTTTACAAAATAATTGTCCACTTTAATTATCATTTCACGAGCACGACTGTTAATTAATTTCTTACTCATTTTAACGGGTAACAGGTAACAAAACTAAACAACAAAACTCAAAAATAACAATAAAACAGGATAACAAAAACAAAAAGCTATAACAAGTACTCGATGCGCGTAAGCACGTAAGCGCGGGCTTACTGACCTTGCGAACGGTACTGACATGACGGTGCGACGTTGACTACGTCACCAAGATGGCCGCCAATCGCAATATGAACTTGCGGGGATAATAAGTGTAAATGATGACAGCTCAGAGAGAATGGTAGTCAAGATGAGGACGAAGATGACGAAATGCCTTCTATGAGTTCTTCCGTAATGTCTTCTTCGATGACTGTATCACACGATGATTTAATGGAAGGAATAACTCAACTGCCATCTGGTTAGACATTAGTTAGTTTTATTAGTTTAGGATAAGTAGGTACTTACAATACATAATTTTACATAAAACTTTGTTCTTCTTTCTTTCTAAGTACCTATATTAAATTTAGTGACATATTGTTGATTTATGTGATGATAGGTTAATGTGCCTGAACCACACTGTACTAAAATAAGCTATTTAAATATCTATTATTATCAAAATTTTAACAAACAAATTATTAGTTCAAATTACTTTTAGTAATTTTATGCGTGACTGTACACATGCGCAAATCACCCAAACCACTTTCTCCAAGCACTCTTAATCCGCGCCGCTACCTATACCTGCTCGTATTTACTTAAAAACATTTTTAGTTATGGTACCTAGGAAGGTAGGTACTTACCTACTTGCAGTCTTACATCAAACAGAAACTATGGTAGGTGTCTTTACTTACCTAGTTGAGAAATCAAGTAGATAAATGCAGTTGTACCTACTTTAAACAGGTAAGTAGGTACCTGACGAAATAGACATGCTTGCCTTTCAAAGATACTTGCTTACCAAAGGTTTATTTTGAACCCGTATAATTCGTATGTTACCCAGAAACTAGGGATGTTACGGAGCTCCGACTCCGATTCCGATATGTCAGAACTTCCGATTGATACTTCACCTCCGGTTTCGATTCCGGTTCCGAAACTTTCAATCGGAGGTTATAATCGGAGGTCGAAGCGATTAGCGCGCGGCGCAGTGTGGTGGCCGCGGTCAGGAGGTACAAACAGGTTTATGCATCGACATGCATAAACCTGACGTGGAGAACCCCCTCTCCACTACACGTTACTTTCCGACGTCCATTATTACACTTCAGAGTTGTTTGGATGTTTTGTTTTGAGCGGCGTTTTAATTAAATTTATTGTAGGTTATGGAGATTCGATTTGAACAATGAAGCCGAAAACAAGGTGTGATTTGTAACTACTTTATTGAAGTTTGTGCAGATACAGCAAAGTGTAAAGTTTGTGAAAATATCTATTCTCGAAAGGGAGGTACGACTACTTCGTTAAAAATACTATCTACCACTACCATCGACTCCGCCTCCGCTTCCGACTCCGGTTCCGGTTCCGATTCCGATTCCGATTCCGACAAACCAAATTTAAAAACTCCGATTCCGACTCCGGTTCCGTTAAACCACCTCCGTAACATCCCTGCCAGAAACACTACCTATATTGATGTGGGTAGGTAGTGTTAGTGTAAGCTGGTAATCGTTATTTACAGGCTAAAAAATTAATTACAACATCATCTAGCCCCAAACTAAGCATTGACGACCGATGTGGAGCGGCGGGCAAATGTCCGCTTGCGACGCAAGAGGTTGCGGGTTCGATTCCCGCCTTGAGATAAATGTTTGTACGATCTGCAAATATTTATTCCGGGTGTTCTGGGTGTTTTCTATGGATAATAAAAATATCTATATATGTAATACATTGTATTAAGTATGTCATCAGTCATCGTACCCATAACACAAGCTCTGCTTAGCTTGGGGCTAGATGATGCTGTGTGGATTGTCCAGCATTATTATTATCATTATTATATCTTCTATACAAATAAATAAAATTAAAGTGTCTGTTTATAATATTAAAATAACCTTTTTTTTACTACATGCATATGAATGTATATACTGTACATATACCAAAATAGCATTTTTTGTCGGTCTGTCGGTCTGCCTGTCTGTTTGTTCCGGCTAAACTCTGGAGCATCTGGACTGATTTCGACGGGACTTTCACTGGCAGATAGCTGATGTAATAAGGAGTAACTGGCAGGCTGCTTTTATTTTAGAAAAATTCCAATATGTCCAAGTACTGTCCAATACCGCGCGCAACCTACGCGCATGCCACCACTGCGCTGCCACGTCGGACACTTACCACCGCTTCTATCACGCGGGTTTATTTTTCAATAAAGATAATACGAAGAACTAAAAATAAATAATCATTAAAATATGTATTATGCAAAAACGAAGAAAAAAACTAAATAACTTTTTTGTTAAATTTCGCGCGGGCGAAGTCGCGGGCACATCTATTGGTATTAATTACCTATATTACATATAGGTCCACAGCTGGTATTAAGGTGATTCGATTCGGGTTGGCGCGAAATTCAAATATTTTTGTGGTTTTTAATTTTTTCTTCATTCCACAAGGAATAAAACGAGCGGAAAAGTAATTTGCCGCAAATCGTAAACTACTTTCTATGAACTCATGATAAACTCAACTTCGATTCATTGATATTTTTGGAGCATTTGGGAAAATAAGAAATTTTCTGCTAAAAATCAACATTTTCCCAAACGCTCCCAAAATACAAACGAATCAAAGTTGGTTTTATCATGAGTTCGTAGAAAATGGTTTACGATTTGCGGCAAATTACTTTCTCGCTAGTTTCATTGCTTGTGGAACGAAGAAAAAATTAAAAACCACAAAAATATTTGAATTTCGCGCCAACCCGAATCGAACCACCTTAAAGTTTCACTCCTAGAATACAAACTATCACCATATTTTCCTTCACGGTTCGAGAAGACTGGCACTGCGCACATCGTTTTTATAATACAACTAGCTGACCGGTGCCCATTTCGTTGGGCGGTAAACATGTTTACTTACAAATCTTAACTGAAGTAGTACTCGATGTCACCAACAGATGGCGTTAATACGGCATAAAATAGCGGCCGTTCGCAGTTTCGCCAGCGTGGCAGTTGATATCAGTTCCCGTTATTTTTTCGGGATAAAAAGTAGCCTAAGTTACTCCTTGTTACATTAGCTATCTGCCAGTGAAAATCCCGTCGAAATCGGTCCAGCCGTTCCAGAGATTACACGGAACAAACAGACAGACAGAGAGACAAAAATTTAAAAAAATGCTATTTTGGTATATGTATCGTATATACATTCCTATGCATGTAGTAAAAAGCGTTATTTTAATATTACAAACAGACACTTCAATTTTATTTATTTGTACAGATTTTGTCATAAAACAATATTACATTATGAATTGTCCTTTTTATATAACACCTGCGTAGGGAGCCGACCTCGCGTCGGAGCCGCGCGGGTACCTAACTCATAGATCTAAACTACTCCCCTGCACGCGCACTCCCAACTTGGTGACGCTCACTTCGCAACGGGCCGTGCAGCAGAAATCGTAATATTCTAATCATTTAAAGACCAAATATTATCTACATGAACTGTACTTAGTGATAAAATAATTTATTTCGATAAGGATTAATAGTATGAGTAAAATAAATGCGTTTAAATGTAGTCCAAAAAAAATTGAAGATTTTTAAATAAAAAAATGGTTGTTGTGCCTCACTCGACATAGATAGGTATAGTGTGTCGCTGACTTTTTTGTAGATTATTATAAGATCTACAATTACTTAGAACATTTTATGGTTCTATCTTTTATAGTTTAGGCAGCGTACGCAAAATAAGTAACTTTTCTGGTTGATTTTTTACACCTTGTGTCTGAAAAACCCAAATATTTTACGGAACGCTATTTTTTTCCAAAATAAAATATAGCCTATGTTACTCAGTGATAATGTAGCTTTCTAATGAAAAAAGAATTATTAAAATCGGTCCAGTACTTTTTGAGTTTATTCATAACATACAAAAATACAAAGCTTTCCTCTTTATAATATTAGTGTAGACTAGCTGACCCGTGCCCACTTCGCTGGGTGGTAAACATTTTTACTTACCAATTTTAACTAAGTAGTACTCGATGTTGCCAACAGATGGCGTTAATACGGCATAAAATAGCGGTCGCTTGCAGTATCGCCCGCGTGAGTTTTTTCCCGTTCCCGTTATTTTTTCGGGATAAAAAGTAGCCTAAGTTACTCCTTGTTACATCAGCTATCTGTCAGTGAAAGTCCCGTCGAAATCGGTCCAGCCGTTCCAGAGATTACCCGGAACAAATGGACAGACAGACAGACAAAAATTAAAAAAAATGCTATTTTGGAATATGTATCGCATATACATTCATATGCATGTAGTAAAAAGCGGTTATTTTAATATTACAAACAGACACTTCAATTTTATTTATTTGTATGTATGTATAGATATAGGTACCTACTAGTCCTATTTTATTTTTCTTCTTTTGAAAATCAGATAATTGTGTTTGCGCTCTGCAAAAGTAGAGTCTGTATCTAGAGTAGACAGAGGTCTCATCATTATTACCATTTCTCCAGGATGCTGATGTGGCTGACTCGCTTTTGCAGTGCTTCGGGGATGTCTGCACAGGCAGGGAATGGATGGAGTCCACACAATTATAGATAAGAAAGTGATAAAGCACTCAGACAGCTGCAACGGTATCCTACATAATGTTTTTCTTCTGACCTGATTATCCCATCCCAGGCAGGTTGATGAAAGTGACTATGGGTTTAGAATAACTAAGCACCTTTATTTTATTTTTAGTATTACGTAGGTAGGTGATTTTATTTTAACTATGTGACATCTATATAAATGTAATTTTAATATACATTAAAGTATACATTTGTAAAATAAACTAAAAGAAAATTTATAAGTAATAATAATTTAAAAAATGGTTTTAAATATGCTTACTAAAATAGGTACCTAGTAATTTTTTTTAATTTTTTATAAGTCATATTTTTGTGAAATTTACACACAGATTCTGAAGTATATACCGCATTAATTGCCACAATTTCTTCAATTAATTATCATTACAATAAGTTATGTGAATACAAAGGTTGATTGCAGCTTTCATTGTCACTGCTACCATATGACCTATATAGGTACAAAGATGTTGTCATTTCAGGTTTATGGAATGAATGGAAGGTCCCAAGTCCATAGTTAGAGCCTTGTTTATTGATATTGTCACATCAAACAGTGGTTTCCAACAATTTAAGTTTATGAAAACTCTTCAAATTGCTGCATTACTGAAAAATAAAGAAGAAAATTGATGAATAAAAGTAGATAATAGAAAGTCATAAATTATTATGAACATTACCGGTTAGCCTGTAGTTTCATTTCCAATAAATATTCGAAGGATTCAAGGCGCTATCTTGAACAAAACAAAAACAAACTAGCTAGATTAGATGGCTAAAAGTTTTCTGTGCTGCTTTACCACAGTTCTCATAAAAAAGGCAAGATACACCGTTCTAGTACAACTTACCACAGCTAACTATAGCGCGCGTCGCACTTCAAGTGAGAGAATTTATAGTGTCCGTCAGAACAGCAGGTACCTAGCTCCAATCGTGTTTTCCATATTGCAAGCATTTAGTCAATTTCTCGACAGTTCATATTTTCATAATACTAGAATTTGTCACCTCATATTTTGGGATATTTTCATATAAATACATTACCTGCTGTCTTGACGCTTGCTCAGCAGGTAACTCTCTTAATCACAGCGATCACTGCACCTTTTGCACTGCTTCCTATGTCAGCATTTAGTCATGCATTTGTCAATTTCACATACCAAGTTTCATCAAATTTGGTTTAGTAGCAACGGAGATATTACGATGTGTTTATTTGAAAATTTAACGGACGCCATGTGCCATTTTGAGGTTATTTTCAGCCAAAGTAATTTCACTTGAATCGAGTCACCTGCAGCTTATTTCCAAGAAATAGTTATACCGACGGATTCTTTAGAATTTTATCTTGCAGATAGCAGTCCAACATCGTAGCTTTCTAGTGTTTTTATCCTAATAAAACCATATATACAGTTTACATGCCAATATGTCCAAAGTGCAGTGCAAAGTGATACTAGGATAGGGATACTAAACTTCATAGAAAAAATCATACGATAGAAATGTATAAGTCAGACACAGTATTTCCAGCTTTTAAAACAAGATTAAAGTATTCATCATCATCATTTTAGATAAGTTCACAGCTTATTTCCATGATTAAGATATGTCGATGGATTCTGATACACGGGTACGTGGCCAGTAGCACTGACCTGACCGACCATGCCAAGCTAGCGAGGGTTGCTCACAGTACGTAACATGGCTGCATGACGATTGTTTCTGCCTCTTCGATATGCTGTGTGTGACTTACCGCGATGTCGATACCAACCTTATGATTTAAAATTCAAAATGGCGGAAGCGAATGATGGTATAAAAACTGACATGGGGGTCTTCTTTCGATTGATTTGGGGGTGCTACTTATGAATATGTGGTCAGATTTAAAATTCAAAATGGCGGGTGCAAATTATGGAATAAAAAACTGACCTGGGGGTCTGTTTTGACTAATCTGAGGGTGCTGATTATGAATATCTGGTCAGAGTTGAAATTCATAATGGCGGGTTCAAATGATAGAATAAAAAACTGACGTGTGGGTCTTTTTCGACTGATTTGGGGGTGCTAATTATGAATATGTGGTCAAATTTAAAATTCAAAATGGCGGGTGCAAATGATGGAATAAAAAACTGACATGGGGGTCTTTTTTGACTAATTTGGGGGTGCCGATTACGAATATCTGGTCAGATTTGAAATTCAAAATGGCTGGTGCAAATGATGGAATAAAAAACTGACATGGGGGTCTTTTTTGACTAATTTGGGGGTGCCGATTACGAATATCTGGTCAGATTTGAAATTCAAAATGGCGGGTGCAAATGATGGTACAAAAAACTGACATGGGTGTCGTTTTCGACTGATTTGGGGGTGCTGATTACGAATATCTGGTCAGATTTGAAATTCAAAATGGCGGGTGCAAATGATGGTACAAAAAACTGACATGGGTATCGTTTTCGACTGGTTTGGGGGTGCTGATAACGAATATCTGGTCAGATTTGACATTCAAAATGGCGGGTGCAAATGATGGTACAAAAAACTGACATGGGTGTCGTTTTCGACTGATTTGGGGGTGCTGATTACGAATATCTGGTCAGATTTGAAATTCAAAATGGCGGGTGCAAATGATCGTTCAAAAAACTGACATGGGTGTCGTTTTTGACTGATTTGGGGGTGCTGATTACGAATATCTGGTCAGATTTGAAATTCCAAATGGCGGGTGCAAATGATGGTACAAAAAACTGACATGGGTGTCGTTCTCGACTGGTTTGGGGGTGCTGATAACGAATATCTGGTCAGATTTGAAATTCAAAATGGCGGGTGCAAATGATCGTTCAAAAAACTGACATGGGTGTCGTTTTTGACTGATTTGGGGGTGCTGATTACAAATATCTGGTCAGATTTGAAATTAAAAATGGCGGGTGCAAATAATAGTACAAAAACCTGACATGGGTGTCGTTTTCGACTGGTTTGGGGGTGCTGATTACGAATATCTGGTCAGATTTGAAATTCAAAATGGCGGGTGCAAATGATCGTTCAAAAAACTGACATGGGTGTCGTTTTCGACTGATTTGGGGGTGCTGATTACGAACATCTGGTCAGATTTGAAATTCAAAATGGCGGGTGCAAATGATGGTACAAAAAACTGACATGGGGGTCTTTTTTGACTAATTTGGGGGTGCCGATTACGAATATCTGGTCAGATTTGAAATTCAAAATGGCGAGTACAAATCATGGTACAAAAAACTGACATGGGGGTCTTTTTTGACTAATTTGGGGGTGCCGATTACGAATATCTGGTCAGATTTGAAATTCAAAATGGCGGGTGCAAATGATGGTACAAAAAACTGATATGGGTGTCGTTTTCGACTGATGACTGATTTTGAATTTCAAATCTGACCAGATATTCGTAATCGGCACCCCCAAATTAGTCAAAAAAGACCCCCATGTCAGTTTTTTGTAGGTACCATCATTTGCACTCGCCATTTTGAATTTCTAATCTGACCAGATATTCGTAATCAGCACCCCCAAATCAGTCGAAAACGACACCCATATCAGTTTTTTGTACCATCATTTGCACCCGCCATTTCGAATTTCAATCTGTCCAGATGTTTGTAATCAGCACCCCCAAACCTGTTTAAAACGACACCCATGTCAGTTTTTTGTACCATCATTTGCACCCGCCATTTTGAATTTCAAATCTGACCAGATATTCGTAAATATTACCCCAAAATCAGTCGAAAACGACACCCATGCCAGTTTTTTGTACCATCATTTGCACCCGCCATTTTGAATTTCAATCTGACCAGATGTTTGTAATCAGCACCCCCAAACCAGTCGAAAACGACACCCATGTCAGTTTTTTGTGCTAACATTTGCACCCGCCATTTTAAATTTCAAATCTGACCAGATATTCGTAATCAGCACCCCCAAATCAGTCGAAAACGACACCCATGTCAGTTTTTTGTACCATCATTTGCACCCGCCATTTTGAATTTCAAATCTGACCAGATATTCGTTATCAGCACCCCCAAAGCAGTCGAAAACGACACCCATGTCAGTTTTTTGTACCATCATTTGCACCCGCCATTTGGAATTTCAAATCTGACCAGATATTCGTAATCAGCACCCCCAAATCAGTCGAAAACGACACCCATGTCAGTTTTTTGTACCATCATTTGCACCTGCCATTTTGAATTTCAAATCTGACCAGATATTCGTAATCGGCACCCCCAAATTAGTCAAAAAAGACCCCCATGTCAGTTTTTTATTCCATCATTTGCACCAGCCATTTTGAATTTCAAATCTGACCAGATATTCGTAATCGGCACCCCCAAATTAGTCAAAAAAGACCCCCATGTCAGTTTTTTATTCTATCATTTGAACCCGCCATTTTGAATTTCAACTCTGACCAGATATTCATAATCAGCACCCTCAGAGTAGTCAAAACAGACCCCCAGGTCATTTCTTTATTCCATAATTTGCACCCGCCATTTTGAATTTTAAATCTGACCACATATTCATAAGTAGCACCCCCAAATCAATCGAAAGAAGACCCCCATGTCAGTTTTTATACCATCATTCGCTTCCGCCATTTTGAATTTTAAATCATAAGGTTGGTATCGACATGGCGGTAAGTCACACACAGCATATCGGAGAGGCAGAAACAATCGTCATGCAGCCATGTTACGTACTGTGAGCAACCCTCGCTAGCTTGGCATGGTGTGTCAGGTCAGTGCTACTGGCCACGTACCCGTGTATCAGAATCCATCGACATATCTTAATCATGGAAATAAGCTGTGAACTTATCTAAAATGATGATGATGAATACTTTAATCTTGTTTTAAAAGCTGGAAATTCTGTGTCTGACTTATACATTTCTATCGTATGATTTTTTCTATGAAGTTTAGTATCCCTATCCTAGTATCACTTTGCACTGCACTTTGGACATATTGGCATGTAAACTGTATATATGGTTTTATTAGGATAAAAACACTAGAAAACTACGATGTTGGACTGCTATCTGCAAGATAAAATTCTAAAGAATCCGTCGGTATAACTATTTCTTGGAAATAAGCTGCAGGTGACTCGATTCAAGTGAAATTACTTTGGCTGAAAATAACCTCAAAATGGCACATGGCGTCCGTTAAATTTTCAAATAAACACATCGTAATATCTCCGTTGCTACTAAACCAAATTTGATGAAACTTGGTATGTGAAATTGACAAATGCATGACTAAATGCTGACATAGGAAGCAGTGCAAAAGGTGCAGTGATCGCTGTGATTAAGAGAGTTACCTGCTGAGCAAGCGTCAAGACAGCAGGTAATGTATTTATATGAAAATATCCCAAAATATGAGGTGACAAATTCTAGTATTATGAAAATATGAACTGTCGAGAAATTGACTAAATGCTTGCAATATCGAAAACACGATTGGAGCTAGGTACCTGCTGTTCTGACGGACACAATTTATACTATGTAAATATTGTGACAATGACATAATTACCCACTTGTACTACATCGGCTGAAGTCAATTCGAGTCAGTGCAAACGAAGCATAGGCTATGACGTCATTTGGCAGCCAATTCCATGGTCGTGTATTCCAAGGATGTACATTCCCAACACGTGCTGGGAATGTACGACCATGGAATACGCAGTCAAGGAAATCACGACCTGGGATTTGGAAGCCATTTGGCATCCAAATCCATGGTCGTGTTTTCCAAGGGTGTACAAAATTTTGTACGGCCTGGAAAACACAACCATGGAATACACGACCATGGAATAGGATGCCAAAATGTACACGAATTCCTGGCTGCGTATTCCGTGGTTGTGTATTCCATGGTTGTGTAATCACGGCACCCACATTAGAGTAGGTAACCGAAAATCCAAGAAAAAAAAAACACTGACATTGACAGTTTGTTGTTGTTTCAACTTTTTTTAAATTTGATATGACTTGGAGTTAAATCCTTCAAGCCGTATTTAAAATAAGGATATGAAATAATAAAAACTTAAAATAATAAAACACTTTTGGTAACGCTGGTTTTGTTTGACTATTGTAATGACTTGAAAACTAATGCATTAAAGTAAAACAAATGAAATAATATCGCGAAGCCGACCAAATTGAACTATTCGATTTCGTTTTCTTTTTTTTGTTTATCTGTGCTCCAACGCACACTGTTTTGATAGATATGATTGAATTTGAACTTTGTGCAGAGGTAATAAAGTGCAAATTGACTCTTTGACGTTAGGAACATACCTACATTGTTTAAACAACAGTGGGTGCTTGTAATTCAATATGAACTTTATGTAATAGCAATAAAGCTCGTTTTAGTTAGAAAACGTTTGTATGGGAAAAAGAAAAGGGCTGTTTTTAGGGGTTTTCCGGCAATTATTCGAATTTTTCTCGCCGTAAAAACCATCTTTAAACTTCAACAAACATTTTAAAAAAAGAATTGGCCAAATTGGTTCAGGCGTTGTTGAGTTATGCGTTCACGAACATTTTGCGATTCATTTTTATATTATAGATAACCATGTCAGAAATACCTAATAATATTAATTTTATTGGTTTGTTTGGTCATTGGTGCACGATCGGATTTGAACCCATGACCTTAGAATCAGAAGGCGGAGTCACTACCACTAGACCACCGGTGCTCACCGAAATAATTATTCCGTCCACATTAAACATAATATTACAATACTTAAACAAAACATTTTTATTGCGTAAAACGTTGTTATGCCAATGTTTTTTAATTCATTTCATTATTTTTTCTTTTCTTTTTAGGTTTAGTGTTTTGAACTTTTGCATTCTGGGCGTGAAAGTAAGCTGCTACTTACCCCAAACGGATTAGACTCGTTGACACTGGCGTACGGTATTCCCATAAACTGATTAGTATTCCCATCTGACGACCTCACTCCTCTTATCATTCCTAGAGTAGTTTCTACAACAGGTTCTTCTGTAAAAACAATATTTATCAAAATAAACACAGTGAACAGTTTAAAAAGAGTCTCCATTTTAGAAGTGTTTTTCAAACTAAATTGGTAGATTTTAATTTTTGGTATCATGCCTGTATCAAATCTATTTAATCATCATTAATTATATTTCGTGAAATCAGATAAGATTTGCCGTGGTTGCCGTATTATCGTAACTAGGTATCTGCTTAAGATTTAAGATTTCAATCTCTCATGGTTAACGAAGAAATAATGTTTTTGTGTAAACTTTGTTTTTTTATCGACCCAAACTTCTTCAAAGCTCTAATTTCATCCACAGACGATACGTTTTCTGTCATCTTCCGAAGCATCACAGCTTTTTAATTTTAATTGTTTTTTTATTGCTATTATAACGCCAGTAACGTCGAAGACATTCACTGCTTTTTAATCGTGCAGCGTTTGGCCATCTTCTACGACGTGACAGCTGAAAGGAAAGCGAGGGAAAGGAAGGCCAGGATAAATTACTTTGTTCCTAGTCCCAGAAGTTACATGAACCAGATAAAGAAGAAGGTTGCTGTCATGTCGCACAAGAAGGTCAAGAAAGCCGCATTAGAAAGAGCAAAATGAAGAAAACTGCATCAAAACCCTGACAAGAGCTGAGCTCTTAAATAAAAAAAGAAGATTCAGCAACCGTGCCGAATCTTACGTCAAGATATAGTGTGCATGTGGTTCTGTTTCAAGATTACGTTCATCAAGTTCGCAAACACTTCCTGTTTTTAGTTCAGTAAACTTCTGCATCGTTCTGTATACCATCGGATATGCAACGATCAATACAAAAAATACATTTGTAATTTATCTATCAGTATTTACACCTATCTACTTAGCCAATCTAAAATTACTACCTAATGTAATTCCTGAATGCATATATTTAGGTAATCAACCTTATTAAGGTAATTAATTACCAATCTCTATCTTTCCATCTACTCGTAAAACCTGCAAAATATGTATTATCAGTTCTTATTATTTAAAACATTTTGTAATCTTAAAGATTAGACGACCGATGTGGCGCGGCGGGCGAATGTCCGCCTGTGACGCAAGAGGCTGCGGGTTCGATTCCCGCCTTGGGAAAAATGTTTGTATGATCTGCAAATATTTATTCCGGGTGTTTTGGGTGCTTTCTATACATGTAATGTAAATGCAAAAAATATCGATGTAAGTATGTAATGTATTGTATTAAATATATCAGTCAACTGGTACCCACAACACAAGCTCTGCTTAGCTTGGGGCTAGATGCTGTTGTGTGGATTATCAGTTTTATTATTATTATTATGTTAAATAAATAAAATAAAAATAAAGGCCATTGTTGGCCATGGCTAAAAAACTCTCAAAGTTATAAGCAACTGCTTAAGTTATTCTTCTTGGAGCTTGAAACCTCCTTGGGGTGGTTTGTACTGGTTTGAAGGGTGTGGGTGCCGACGAAATTACAGGCGCAAGCTCATGTTGATGGACGCGGAGCAATGCATTGTAGGGCAGGTACCTTAGGAACGTGACCTGCGAAGCTATGCTTTATTATAGGTGATGTTAACCACTTAACATCAGGTAGGCCATCTGCTTGTTTCATAAGAAAGACGTATGAAAAAGTATTACCAGCCCTTTTAAGTGTTTGGTCTTCCTGCTGACACTACGGTAACTTATAATATGCGTTATCTAGTGATAGTAATGTAAACAATTTAAACAACGAAATTCTATTCATAAGTCAATTTCTATTTTAATATGCGAAGAACACCAAGAATAATAAAACTGAAAGTAAAGACAACAGGCTCTTTGGGTTGACTGTCGCATTGCCAGGAACATAATCATCCGCATCGAATGGGTCATCAAAGGTTTTCTGGTATTCCTCGTTGTGCTTGTAGAAGAGGTCCAAGAAAGCCATTCGTCTGTTGAAAGGCCTTCGCTCCATAGAAAGCTCGGAGTCGATCTTGAGGTAGTGGTAAGTGTCGTTTGTTAGGGGAGTCCATTTTAGAGGAAGTAAGTCGGTGGAACTCGGTGTTGGGTCACTGAAATACAAGTTAAAACCACTTTTATTCAAAACTCTACAGCCCACATGTGAGCCACTTTGCCAGTAAACGCCGAAAAAACAAAACAATTGCGCGCCAAATGGCACGAGAAGAGAGAAAAAACCTCACCCGTATTTTGCAAAGTTAGCCCACATAGTCGTCATCCTATCGATAACCAGCTGATCTGCTGGTGAGACTTCACCGGGTAGACGTGACAACTCAAACAAGTAGGCCACTTCGTCAGCATGACCCGCTTTACCTATAGACGTGTTGTTCTGATCCAGGCGTAAGTTTCTTTCCCCAGAGTACGCAAACAAGTAGTAAAATATATTACTAGCACCGCTAGTCAGGTACTTCTTAATACTCCTTTGGATCGGGTGGTTATACACAAAATCAGAATCAAAATGTATGATCGGCCATACAACGTCTTCACTAGGAACGTTATCGCCCAAGTAAAATCGACGCAAGTACTTCTCCATCTTTTCAAATCTATCATCCTCAGCTATCATCGTTTTGTTGAAGTCAAAGGTATGACTCAAACGTTCTGTAAAAATGTCCAAGTTTTGATAGTATTCAGGCCCTTGGTTGATATGGTAACCTAGTCTTTCGTACTCATTGAAACCGACCAAAATAGGTATGTTTTTAACTTTTGGTAAAGGCTTATTTATCCAACTGCGGGATATAAACGGGTACACATCATTGAACTCATTTTCGACGCAGGGTTTGAATTCAATGGCTAATTCAGTAGCTGCTTTCATAACAGAGTGTGCGTCAGTTTCTGCCAACAACGACAAGGCTTGGCGCGAAGTATTTGACTCCAATCCAAGATATTGCGCAATTTTGATAGCTGCTTCTCTATCAGGCTCATAAAGCATAGTTCCAACTAAGAAACTGCCACTTTGCATTATAATTTTATTGTAAATCATTTCTTTCTCTGATACTAAGTGTAGATCTATTGAATGTGCTCCTGCGCTATGCCCAGCTAGTGTTATTTCATTAGGATTTCCTCCGAATGCTTCTATGTTATTTTTCACCCACTCAAAAGCGAGATATTGATCTTTAAGCCCTTGGTTTCCGGGGACAGTGTTTATTCCGAGGCACATGAAGCCGTAGGGCCCTGTGCGGTAGCTTATTGCTACAAATATGACGTCATTGCGGACTAAGAACTTTGGGCCGTAGATACTCTCTGAGGATCTTCCTCTCATAAAATAGCCGCCGTGGATCCAGATGACGACTGGTAAGTTACTAGTAGTCGTTGCTGAGGCCGGTACGTAGACGTGCAGGTTAAGACAGTCCTGGTCGCCCATCACTTGTCCATTCTGAACTTGCGGACAGATCACCGAGTCGTCGTTTGCTTGGAAAACATCGCTAAATGGTGGATATGCTGTGGACTCCTGAAAAGAGGTCTTAGTTTAATACTTTAAAATTATATTGTATTTTGTTGTGCGGCAATACTTTACTATACCTACAATACATTTTTGCAATAACTGAAGAACTTAGTTGTAAGACAGGTATTAGTTTAGAAACAAAAATCTCTCACCCCGAAAGGATTAGTCTCGTTGACAAGACCGTAAGGAATACCTAAGAACTTATAATACCCTCCCTCGTCATCAAGGACTCCACGGATGTTCCCAACACTGGTCGTCACTAATCTGTCTGTCCTCTCTCTTGAAACTTCATGGCATTGTATGGAATTAAAAGATATCAATATAAAAATAGCAGAGCCTAGTTTATTTTTGCACATGATGCTAGCAGAAAAAAACATGTTTTACTGATTTCGAATACCAATTACGTAACCATTTATAATTTGTTTGTAGATAAAACACAAATGATGCTGATTTATAAAATTTTGGATAAGATTACAATTTTTATCAGCAACCCTTGTGGCAGCTTACCTAGATAAGAAACGGAATTTTATCATTGTTTTGTATTGTTTTGATACTTTCTCCTATCTTTCGTAAATTGATAAGTAATATCAAATCTTAGAGGCTATTATTTTAACAATATCCCTAAAATTAAATCAGCCTGTATGAGTCTATACTACTGTTCATAGATAATAGGCCTTCCCTTACCGTGAGCTGTTTAGGTAGTACGATTGCAAACTTGCAAACGATACCAAATAGCATTGTTTTCCAATTTTTTGTACTAAGTAACGGATTCCAAATTTGTACGAAGGTGCAAGTTTACCATACGGTTCATATAAGTACGGTATCCATTGTTCGGGTCATTGACCGACCGATTGACCGATCGATTGACCGGATTAATCCGGTCAGATGATCGCGATTTCCGTTAAAGATTGTTGTTTTTGGTAATCTGTCGCTTTTAAGCGTTTTTAAATAAGATAATTAGATGCTCATGATTATTTTATGATGCATTGCCGATACTGATGTTGAAAACACGGAAAAACGGACAAAAAGTAAGTATCGATTTTTTTTCGCGTTATTAATTTTTTTTGTAATCAGAATCATAGTCTAAATGCACAAGTTTAGTTTTCGGAAGTAGTTTTATTCTACCCGGTATATTGATAAGCACAAAAAATAAATAAATAGGTAAATAAAAACACGCTGACTTGAAAACCTGTTCCTTTTTGGCTAGGTAAGAATAACTACCTATCCTTAGCCGCGGGGCCAGAACCAACAAATGCTTCTATTTCAAAGAAACTAATTAGGCGTCTAACAACGGAATCCATCCTCATTATCCCGGCAAAGGTATTGTTCAGTCTCTCTCGACATCTAGCAATCGCAAACGAAAATGTTGGAACTAACTACCAACACGTCCAAGTAAGTTTATTAAAACTAAGTTTTATTTCTCCATTCGCCGAATTCCTGTGATCTTGATAACAATGTTGTATGGTTAATCGCGACCCCATCCGAGAGCCTTATTTCCGAGCAGAAAAAATCACACATGTACTTTATTATTATAACTATTCATTATCATTATTAGTTTGAAAATAATCCGTTGATACAATTTGTGGTATTCGTTAGGATCACCCCTAGGGATTGCAATCCGGATATCCGGATAATGGGAGCTCTTTTATCCGGATAATACAAATAATACGGATAGGTACCTACAGTTGTTTTTTTTAATTCACTACACAACACTACACCGCATCCAGCATTTTAGAAATGTTATATTTAATGCATACAATACTTAGTGTTGTTAAAAATATACCTACATGTATTAATTCGTGCGTGTTTCTGAATCTGAAGCTATAAACAAGCAAGACCTACACTAGCGGTAGCGCGCAATCACATCACTAGCGTTGACACTGGTTGGTCACTTCACCCCATCCCAGGAAGTATTCAAAACATTTTATGGGCCGTTTAAATTTTTTGATGGTAACATTTTCATGGTTTTAATGTTATTTTGTTGAGTTTATTAGTTTATGAGTTTAGTTTATTCTCTCTAACCAAAGGTTGTCTAGAAGAGATCGTTATTATTATTATTATATTATCCTGTTGTTTACTATTTTTTTCTGTAGTTTGTAAGGTGTACAGTAAAGAGTTTTCATCAATTAATTAATTCTGAAGCTTGGATTTTGTTGTCGATTTGAACACAAACGCTCATTTCGAACGCCACTTACTTGTACGAAGCCTGATCATTTGTCGTCGGAGAAAAATAAGACGTTCGAGACGCCAAGATGGCGATTCATATTCATAATGTCTACGGAAGTAATTAGTTTACATTAAAAAGCAAGCTTGCAAGCGTGTGCTTTGTGGTGGAATAAAAACTTTCATTTATCAATATTAACAACATTATATTATTAAGTATTTGTTTTGCATAAACGGCCGTAGTTATAAATATAAGTTATAGAAAACAAAGTAACATTTGCAATACACAGAATGCCTAAAAGTAATTAATCGAGAGAGCAAAGCGATCGAAGACTTCTGCGATTTTACTCTGCATGTTTGAATGAGACTTCGTCCTCGTTTGGTTTGGTGATTCTATTAAGTTTAGGCTTCTTAGAGGTCTGATAGCGATGTCTACATGTGCTTTGAGTTATAAGAACTAGTACTACTGAAGTATTGTATTAGGTATACCACGTAAATCACTTCACTTTGTCCGGATATACAGGGTTGAGGGGTGTGAAACGCGAGAGATCGTACAAACCGCGGGCGGCAGGTGCATTTTGGCGGAGTCAGTGTGTGTGGATTTTGGTGTCAGTGTGCTTGTCACCCGGCACACCGTGCCGTCAGTTAGGTATGTGTCGTGATTGAATGAAACACCTCGAGTGCTAGACAACAACTGGTTTATTAACGAGTACCCACATACAAGTATGACTACCCACAACATCTCCCCCAACAACAATAGACATCATCTAGCTGTAATAAACTTACTGATAAGGTAAAGAATACAGAAAACAAAGTTCTTATAGGTAGGTTCACATTTGACGATAGAAGGATAGGCACGTAAGTACCTACACCTATCATTAATAGGTTGACAAGAATATGATTTACTCTGTGCCTACTTACACTCATGTATATCCAACCCATCCTCTTACAAAATAATCAAACTTACGATCGAGTAAGTTTAACATTTGTTTTTCTATGCTAACTGGGTACCTTTGTAAAACTAAAATAAAAATATACTTCTAACAGCAAAATAAAAATACAAAACCTGTACCTATCTACACAATCATAAATAGGGATACTTATGAAAAATTATATACAAAATTTTTACACACATTTTACGAATAGGTGAACAACCCAATACCCATCCACACAACAGTAAGTAGGTACATATATTATCCTATGGGCACCTACCTGTGGTTCTGAGCAATGCGTTGCGCAGCTATTTTTTTAGCTTTGCGAGTGAGCGGCGGGGATGTAGGCACTTTCGGACCTGAGTCTGAGTCATTACCCTGAGAGTCAGCTTCGTTTGGCTCACTGTTTTTAATACCTACATCCTCGTGAGCATCACAAAACTCATCATTGCTCAAACTAGTGTTTGGTGATTCTTTATCAGGTTCACATTTAATTAGATGACGACGGTTGCGTCTATATCTACCACCTGCACTAGTCTGGACAATGTATGACCGAGGAGTATTAGCGTGGCTTACCACTTTTCCTCGATTCCTAGTCTTTCCGTCTAAACATACAACGGAATCTCCTTCTTTTAATGTAGATAAAGTTTTACAACGCTGGTCATAATACATTTTAACATTGCTTTGTTTGTTTAACATTGCCAGATGTTCTGATGGGTCGATTGGCTGTGGTTTTAAAACGTTTGAATGCACGGGTAATTGACAACGTAACCTTCGACTCATCAAGAGCTGTGCCGGAGAACTCAAACCGTCCCTGGGTGTGTTTCTATAATTCAGAAGCGCTAAGTCGAAATCTCCGTTAGTTTGAATACATTTCTTCAATATTCTTTTCACAGTCTGTACTGCCCGTTCACTTTTACCATTTGACTGTGCATAGTTCGGTGATGAGGTCACATGGTCAAATCCCCACACGTTGGCAAAACATTTAAACTCTCGACTAGAATACTGCGTTCCGTTATCGCTTATCAGAACGCTGGGAATGCCATGCCGCGAAAATACATGTTTCATGTTTTGTATTACCGCGTTTGACGTTAAGCTACTTAATTTACAAACTTCCACAAAGTTAGAATAATAATCAACCAAAATTAAATAATATTGTTTTTTAAATTCAAAGATATCTGACCCTATTTTATACCATGGTAGCTCGGGAATTTCAATTGGCAGCATGGGTTCCTTACCGGGTGCGTTTGAGTGCTCCTGACAAGCATGACATCTTTTTACATATAATTCTATGTCACGTGACATACTAGGCCAAAACATGACTTGCCTCGCGCGCCGTTTGCACCGATCAATACCTAAATGCCCCTCGTGAATAATCCTTAGCATATCGTCTCTTGCATTTTTAGGAACTAACACCAAATTATTCCTAAAAATGACATCATCCACTACTATTAACTCCTCTTTGATGGACCAATAAAACTTTACTTCGTTAGCTACATTATATTTATGCTGTGGCCATCCTGAATTTATATAATTTAATAACATTTGCAAATCAGTATCACGTTTTGTTTCCTTTTTGATTAGAGTCAGCCTATCGTTCGACATTGGTACATTTCCCACCATCATCTGTACTTGATACACTACATTATGATGCACCTCCTCGCTATATAAATCGGGAAGTGCGGCACGAGACAGCATGTCGGCTATATACATATATTTCCCAGGCACGTATGTAATAACTATATCGTACCCTTGAATTCTCAATAGCATGCGTTGTAAGCGCGCTGGGACAGACATCAATGGCTTTTTAAAAATGCTCTCTAAGGGTTTGTGGTCTGACTCCACGACGACCCCCTTCTGCCCATAGACATACTGGTGGAAACGCTCACATGCAAACACGATGGCCAACATCTCTTTTTCTATTTGTGCGTATCTTTTCTGCGCATCAGTGAGCGTGCGCGAGGCGTACTCGACAGGGCGGCCGGCCTGCAGCAGCACGGCCCCCAGTGCGTCACGTGACGCATCCACTGATAGCACTACGGGGCGCGCTGGATCATACAGCGCCAGGACGCCGGCGCCCGTTACCGCCTCTTTCAACCGATCAAACGCGACGCTCTCACTTGACTCCCAGCGCCATTCACTACCTTTCCGCAATAGATTGGTTAACGGAATTGCTATCTCGGAGTAATGCGGGATAAATTTATTTAAATAATTAACCGCGCCTAAGAACCGCTCTAACTCTTTTCTGTCTCTTGGCGATTGTAATTCTTTTATTGCCTTAATTTTTTCATAATCGGGCCTCATACCTTTTGCGTCAAAAACGTGCCCTAAGTAGGTGACCTCCTGCACACCTATTTTACACTTTTCTTTGTTGAACTTTAAATTTATTTTTCTTGCTCGGTCTAATAGTGCCTTTAATCTTATATCGTGAACCTGCCTAGTTTCACCCCATACTACTACGTCATCAATGTAATTTTCTACTCCTTCCAAGCCTTCCAGGAGTTGACGTAACTTCCCGTGAAACACTTCTGAAGCACAGTTAATCCCAAATGGAAGTCGCAAGAACTGGTACCTACCAAAAGGTGTACTGAAAGTACAAAGGTCAGCACTCTCATCATCTATCTCTACCGTCCAAAACCCGGAGTTGGCGTCCAAAACAGAAAAGAAACGAGCTCCGTGCAGACGAGACGCCAGTTCGGATACTGTTGGAAGCTGAAAATGTGCACGCTGTACGGCTCGGTTCAGTTCTCGCGGGTCTAAGCATATACGAATACCATTATTCTTCTTAGCAACCAGCACTAGCGGATGAACCCACTGTGTAGGATGAGTGACCTTTCTAATTACACCTAACTGTTCCATTTTACCTAGTTCTTCTTGTAATCGGTCACGTAGCCCATGAGGAATTTTTCGAGACGCGCAAATTACCGGTGGGACCGATCGATCGATAACAATATGATACTTCCCGGGTAAACAACCCAACCCCTTAAATAAATCATCATAGTTTGACATTTCGATTGACCTTATGCGTTTAACTAACCCCAAAAACTCGCATGATTTCTGTCCCAACACACTACTACATTCCATGTCGGCTATTGCAAACTTTAGCTTATATATTATATTTTTGTACGACCAGGGTATAATACAAACTCCTTTTAAAGGTATGACATCGTGCGTATAAGATAATAATGGTATCTTTTTTCTTATAATGGACGCATCGTTAAAACCTAGTTCACAGAATCTACGATAAGACATAATATTATAATCTGCTCCCGTATCGAGCTTGAAGTTCTCCGTACCGTTCACACATGACAGTTCCTGAAACCAGTCCTCTGACCCGTATTTCTTGTTTTCGACCCCGATAGTCGATATATAAAACGCATCATCTTCCGACTCACTGTAATAATCTACTTCATCACATTCAACTTCGTACACTCGATCTACTCGACTACGACCACTGTTATTATAAGAGTGATTTGACTTACAATTTCGCGCGAAATGTCCTCTATTACCGCAAGCGAAACAGCTGCTGCGTCGCGCTGGACATTCGTCCCCGCCAGCGCAGCGCACGGAGCCGCATGCCGCGCACAGTGCCTGCGCCCGGGGCGCCTGCGCTCGCCCAGCGCCGCCACCGCCGCCGCCGCCACCGCTGCGACCGCGGCCTCGCCCTGCCCCCGACCCGGGGGACGCGCGCTGTACCCAGCCACGCGCTCCTCGACCGCGCGCCCTGACAGCGACACTGTCGACATGCGAAGTCCCTTCGCTACTCGTGCTAGCCATCTGTAGCTCACTTTCCCGTGACGCCTCCACCGCCTGACAGATCTTAATCGCTTTGTCTAGGTTAAGATCCTCGCATCGCAGTAACCGGTCCCTGACCGCAGCCTGACGGATCCCACACACGATCCGGTCTTTAATTAGATCCTCCTCCAACGCTGAGAACTCGCACTTTTTACTTAGAAGGCGTAGTGCCGTGACATACTGTTGAATAGATTCACCATCCTCTTGGTTACGTGTGAAGAATTTGTACCGTGCGAGAGTCACGTTAGACTTTGTACCGAAGAGACTATCAAACTTTTTCAATAACACATTTACATCGTCACGTTCCTCTTCTTTCTCGAACGTTAAAGTTTGATACACATCAAATCCATCCGGGCCAATAAGATTCACTAATAGACTAGCTTGCACACTCGAGGGCTCCGTATGTACTCCTGAGGCCTTCACAAACAGGAGGAATTGTTGCTTCCATTTTTTCCAAGCATCGGCCCGACCAACCGGCCCCCCGGCGCCGTCCATATTTAATTCTGGCGGCGGGCGTGCGTGCTCCATTGTTTAGTGATAAAATACGCATATATCGCTTCACAAACATTCACAAATATCACTTGACACTGGCTAAGTACTTTACTAGCAATTGTGGTTAGTTTTAATCACTTTACACACTAAATAATTATAATACCGCTGTCACCATGTCGTGATTGAATGAAACACCTCGAGTGCTAGACAACAACTGGTTTATTAACGAGTACCCACATACAAGTATGACTACCCACAACAGTATGCTTATTTTAAGGAATTTTAAGCCTAGCTAGACTGAACATCAGTAAAATTCAGACTCGCACCAAAATTGGTTTGTAGAGCTGTACAAAATTGATTCAGTACATATTTATTTACAAATTCACTATTTCTTAAATTCGTAAAAACTTAGCATATCGCTGACGTCACATATCTCGAGATCGGTTTTCAAGTATTTTACATCATCGTGTGAATTAAAAAACTGACGGCTGAAGCAAACGAACAGACATGCAGACACATAGACAGCGGAGTCTTAGTAATAGGGTCCCGTTTTACTCTAATTTTCCTCTAATTCTAATTACCTCTAATTTTCGTAGGCAGGGGTCTCATTTAAATGGTTTACTCATAGTATCTCAAACAAACAGTGTGTCTAATAGTCTAATATCAAGTAGCTAATGAAACAAAGAGCTGTCATCATCTGTCAGCATGTACAAATATAGCGCCCTGAGTTCATAGGTCCTGATTTAATAACTAGAATATTTGTACCCATATATGCCCGCGCAGTACCATTATTACTAGAGTTATAGAAATATTTATTCGAAGCACCGGTGGTCTAGTGGGAGTAACCCCGCCTTCTGATCCTAAGGTCGTGGGTTCGAATCCGGAAGTGTAGCAATGGATTTTTCTATCGAAAAATGTATGTTAACAATGTCAGTGCTCTAAAACGGTGCAAAAAACATCATGAAGGAATCAGTTAGTATTCTAGCTGCGGCAATGGATTTGCAACCTGTCACGTATGGAATACCTGTTACCGCAAACTGTATCAAATTTAATATTTGAACTTACCTCTGACTACCCCTTAGATATATTCTAATCTCGAGAAGGTACTTATTACCACAGATAAGATAATACTATACCTGAGAGGGTATTTACCGTGCCTGAGGGTACAAGTCGTGAAACTATCTAATTTTTTTTATAGGTTATTTGAATGGTTTTTCAGAAACTCTTTTTATACACACTAACGCAGCAACAACAACAACACAATTCCCTAAAAATTCAGTCTCTACGACCAGCGGCTTAATATCTAATCCTACTTTTAATACGATCGACGTAACCTCGAAATGGTTACACCGTGTTTTTTCTCCTTTGATGTAATTTGAAACTTCCTGTCAATGCAAAAGTTTCGGCGAGGATTAAGCTCGGCGTAACTATTTCAACGTTACGCCATTCTTATTAGTTCCAGGGTTAAGGTTTAGGCTATGCGTTACTAAGCTATACTTAGTTTGGGGATAGATGTTGATGTGAGGTTGTGTAAAAATACCCACAAATATTTGCATTTTTTGTACCTATATTTTGCTAATACAGGTAAGAAGGTAATGGTAACCACTTAACATCAAGTGGGCCATCTGCTTGTTCCATCAGCAAGTCACATTAAAAAAAAGGAATTATCTACAGAAGTATGAGGTTGGTAAGTATGCTTGCAGTAGACTAATTTAAGTTTATTATATGATAATAAATAAGGAATGAAACTAACGTATGGAAAGTTAATTTTGTCCAAAATAATGTATTTCAAATACTACTAGCGCCATTAAGTTGTACCTACCTGTCTATTTTCTAAAACAATAAAAGTTAGTGTATATAAATTCTGCCATGCTTGGTTTGAAATCAATCGTAAAAGGTGAATGAGTTCGGTATAGTAGGGGTATCTAAAGTGATACAATTTATGAGTGACACTTACAACCCACTAACCTACGCTGTGGAATCTGAAGTAGACTTTAATAGTCTATTGTTTGTCAGATAACTAATAAGTAATAGTTAACGACCGATGTGGCGCTGCGGGCGAATGTCCGCCTGTGACGCAGGAGGTTGCGGTTTCGATTCCCGCCTTAGGATAAATGTTTGTACGATCTGCAAATATTTATTATTAAAATATCTATGCATGTAATGTATTGTATTCAGTATATCAGATGATGCTGTGTGGATTATTCCAGCATTATTATTATTATTATTATGAAGGGTTCTTTTTTTTCTCAAAATATAAATACTTTAGTAATAATTAAGCTCACAGGCCAAACCAAGTGCGAATTATGATTTGCGAAATAGTAATTTCTTGCAGAAATTTTCTGACAATCCGACATGTATTCAGGATAGCAACTTTCTGCAATTAGATATACAAGTGTTTTCAGGTATATCTATTACTTTGAGGTATTGTTGTATACATTTATTATTATTATTATATAAGGCATGATAGTAGGGGGCGGATATGTAAGTTAGAACACATTGTATCTGTCTGTTTGTATAATGGCTACGGCGGCGTAGAACTAGCGTAGACCCTCTACGATCATTATTAGTAGGTTAAGTACATTCAAAACTTCTGATAATCAATAAACAGAGGCGATTTTTTCAATCGTGTCTCTATTTACAGAACACTGTAGTCCCTGGGACATGATTTTAGATGTAATAGGCTTGCCCAGCAACCATTCTCACAGCTTATTCAGCCTATTTCAAGAAAACATCGTGAAGAAACTCGTATCTTAGTTAGCTCTGCTCGTATTGACAATGTCTTTCCTGTGGATTATACAATCCATACCACACAAGTCTTTACATAAATAACTGCAGTGAGCTTTATTACAAGTAGATAGATAGATAGAAAACACTTTATTGTACCTGCACCACATTACGATGAACACTACAAAACGAATATACATATAGCGGAAATCATTAAGTGAAATACAATGGGCAGTCTTATCGCTAAAATAGGTACCTATGTAAGTAAGTGTATAATAATCGATAGATAGGTAGCTAAAGATCGAAGTATATATGCTTAAAATACTATGAATCTTTCCAACCTGATTTCATGCAGTAGGTAAATACGAGTATACTTTCATTTTGTAACAATAAATATTTAAAAAAACGAAAACAAGTACTAGGAGACTTTGATTCTTCTACATCTGGGCTGTAAGCTTAAATAACTGCAGTTATATGAGACTTTAAACCTTTAAGTCTCGGAGTGTTGGACGTAGTACACAGAAGGCTATTCGTAGTAGACTTACTCTACGAGAGAGTAACCGATCTACATCAGGTAACTAACACCAACTTATCAAACAATTATGAAAGCTTAGAGTTGACCTGAAGGTTAAACAGGGCACTGGGAACAACTTATAATGGAGTAGGTACCTATCCCCGGTTCAGGTGTGTCGGGAACTTGGAACACCCATCTATTATACGAGATTATGAAGTTACTGTTTCGAAAGTCGAAACTAATTAATAATTCAGATCTTTTTTGTTTGTTTGCACGAAGTTTTACACATTTTATACAAGTTGCCGATCGAGCAAGCAAGCCAACCTGTAATAGTCACTAACAAAGTATTACAGTAAAATATGTTTTGTCTATCGTATTGGGTATAAACGGGTAGTGTTAATAACTTTTTGATGTATTGTTTCGGATTTCTGGCTGTGTGTGTAAGCTTTATTTATGGAAAAGTTTAATGATACCTAATTTTATTTACCGTTGTTTTATTATATTTGTTTTGATTACTTTCTGGAAATATTTGAATACCAGCGTGGTCTCAAAGTAAGGAAAACATGATATATATTTAAAATATTGCACTGGCAAGATGGTGCGTATTTTATAGATTACAATAAGACAGTTTAGGTAAATCATATGATAATCTTAATATCATTAGATGACCTAACTGCAAGATTACAACGTTCATGTAATTTTTAATTTTAATTTAATACCTATATAAATAATGCATATACGTCATGAACGTAAATATAACTGTTACAAAGTATTAAGGTTAAACAAGTCGGTACGTTGTCCTTACAAACGCTGTAAGCGTTTAATGTCTACTATTTATTAACGTGCGTCCGAAGTTAAGTTTGATACTGAATTATTTTGCCGTTATCTAGGCTCGTTACCCTATATGCTACAGTTGAAAGTTACAAGCGTCGAAAGACTAAACACAAACTAAATATTTCGACGCTTGTAACTTTCGAGGTAATCTAATTTTACTGTACCTAGTCGTGGCGGCCACGGTATCGGCGGAACAGGGGGTGCTGCGTAGGACGTCCTCCTACCCGATGGAATGACGACATTGTTAGGACCGCGGGAAGTCGATGGATGGAAAGGGCTCAGAATCGTTCTTCCTGGAAATGTGTGGGGGAGGCCTATGTCCAGCAGTGGACTTCTACAGGCTGCTGATGATGAGTTTTTTTCGAAAATATCAATTAAACGTTGAGTAAATTTTGATAGGTACCCTAGCAAAAAGGTATTTCCCCACTTATATCATAAAAATTATATTTTGATTAAAAGTCACATGAACGTAGTAATCTTGCAGCCGGAACTTAGACTATAGGTGATAAATAAAAGACAAGAAGAGTCATTGTATGAAACAGAATAACCGTTAAAATCCACCTAAAAGGAGACTGACAAGCTACTATAACAACATTTAGAGCCATCACGAAACCCCTTAAATAAAGCTCAAGTCACACGCTCGGATTACATCGTTCTAAACCTAAGGGCTTGGTTCGACTACTCCAGTAAATGTATTCGAGATGCGAGTACCTAAATACATTGGTTTTCCCCATGATTACATAAAATAAAGCGGTAGGTAGCGACAGTGATAGCGTTTTTTTCAAACGGGTCTGTCGTTCAAACGGTAGGTACCTAATGTTTTTTGACTGTTGTGATTAGTAAGTGATAATCTATTATTGAACCCGCGATACAGGCTTGTCCTAGTGTGGGGGCCACTAGTAAAATGTACTGTTGCAAATCAATTGGTATGATATAGGTATTTGTATTTGTATGTTTATCATGTAGGTGTATACCTATCACTCGATAGCAGTTGCACTGCAGCCCCTAGTATGTTATGTATGTATGTACTCTAGGGTTGTCGCAAACCTGTCATCAGGTACGTAATTTAATACACGTTCAACAAAGAAAAAAATAACCCAAGTACTTTTTTCAGTTGCACTAATCGTTTTTAAGTAAGTACCTACTTACTTACCTAAGTACGTACCAACTGAGAGTCCGTTTTTCGAGTGGGATTTGTGTAGTGTAAGGATAAGCATCCCTAGTGGGCGTGCTGACAACTCTCATGACACGCTATAACCATTTGGAAACGACCACAAAAAACCAGTAAACGCAACTCAGGCCTCGGAGTACAGGTAGGTACAGTTTATCGATGATTACCAGTTTAGTTACTCGTTACTCGACTAAACTACCAGCGAAGTCCGACTAAGCCTTAAGACGGTGTATATTGTACACGCTGTAAATTAGTCGCCTGTTCACAATCTAATTAGTATGTATGTAAGTACCAGCATAATGCTGGGATCTCCCGGTTATTATGAACCCGCCTTTGAGTACCTACCTACCTACCTATACTGAAACTTATTCTTGGAACTTGCAAGTTTACCTACTTGCTGCAAGATTAGGGCCCCTATATTCTACCGCTGTAGTAGGTATTTAATTTATTAATAAAATGTGCTGCCATTGCCATTGCTGACTCTGAGTTTTTAAAAGACTTCCTACTCCCGATAAATAAATAATTATTTTTTAACAACTCCGAAATTAATTTTATGAGTTTAGTTTTCAGCTTAGTATTATGAGTAGGTAGGTACTTACCTATTATTGTAATTTTGAGTTTTATTTTTATGTAGGTACTCGTATTTATAGCAGTAACCGTGGGTTCATCGCACTTTGATAGATAGGTTAGGTTACCTACCTACCTAATAATTAGACAACGCAACTCCAAGTACGATACGAGGTGATATCTATTCATTTCAAATCTTACAACTTAGAACGACGGCTGGCATGGAGTTCGTTTGGACGGAGTAAATAAAAAAAAGCTGTATTGTATTGCGTTTAGACCAAAGAATTTGGACTAAAAGCAGTAGAAATGCAGCTATAATAGCAACCTAATACACTAGTTTATGCTCTTTTCGCTTACGACAACGTCAAGATGTGAGAAAATAGCGCATATACATTCATTAATTCAGCTTTTAGAGTTATTCAGTACATTGTCCATCGTTTGAAATGACGGAAGTGCCATTTTACACTTTTCGAAAAATATCATACTTGTAAATTAAAAACTCATGAACGACCTTATTGCATTCAGATAGGTAAGAACTATCATAATAATGTCGCGTTGACATTTCTGTGAAAGTTCCCGGACGATTTATTGTATTTTTTATAATATATTTGAAAATAATGCATTAGATCACTCAAAAACAACGTAATAGGTATATGCAAAAAAAGGAGCGTAATGTGTGTATAAAATGCCATGTGTAGTTGAAGATTGTGATTCAAGTAAAAAACGATGCGAAAATGACGATGTGTCGCTATCTTTCCATTTGTGAGTTTTATTGGAAAATTTGTGTTATTTATAGAACCAAATGCTCAGAATATCTTTTTAAATTATGTTGACTCCAGTTTTCACATACATTTCCACCTGTTTTATTAAGTTTTCATACAATAATTACAAACAAAATAATTTAATCATAGTGATGTAGTAAATTGTATCGATGAGTAAAAATGTCGATGATTTACTACCCATAATCATGGTCTTAGATTTCCCAAAGAAGAAAAGATGAAAAATGTATGGTTACAACTAATACAAAGAAGCGATAATTGGACACCGAATAAAGTCATTCACGTCTGTTCCAATCATTTCACAACATATTCATTTTAACCTAATGATCAAGTAAAATATCGGCGGCTAAAGCCATCTGCAATACCAACATTATATATAACGCACGAATAAAAACATTACAATAGTAGGACCAGGTGGTGCAGGTTTGCACTATCAATCACCTGATCTTTTACCAGTCGCCTAGCCAAACTGTTGTGCTAGTTTTTTTGAAATAACTGATAGAATGCTAAGTGTTTTAATTTTAGCAGCCTGGAGACGAGCTGCTTTATGCTCACCCTTGCTGTGGAAAGTTCATCGCAACGAGGTTCATTTCGAGCTTGCCTCTACCCGATTCATTCGCTAAATACTTAGTTTTACAGTAGCCATGGCCGACGTACATATGTTAAGTTTGCAGAGAGCGCCCGACTCACACTGAAGTGCTTTTGTTACTGACCGACATCGAATGGCTCGTTTATTTTTTCTTTATTGTTTTAATTAATAATAACTAAGCATTTGGCTGCAGTGTAACTGAAATCGATAATACGAAACTTCGTTCATCGTTTCTAAGAGTTGGTAGTTAGCCCTACAGACATACTTTATTTATCGATATCGAAATCGACATAGTTACAACACTAACATCACAGAATACTACGTAATATTCATAAATGTTAGTGATATCTGTTCAAAAGACGGATTAAGAGTTTGTATGCATCTCTTTCTTGTACCATTTCAATATCGTAAGTGAAAACAGTACAAATTTTGTGTAATTGGTTGCTATTTTATCATGTCTTCTATTAGTTTATTATTCTATGGTTTAGACCGAAGCATTTGAATGTCACACTCGACAATGTCATTAAATGTCACCTTCAATAATTTTGTTAACCTGTCATGCTCAGAACTGCCAGTTCGGTCCCTGGTGGCTGATTCTCAGCCTTTCCATCACTTTGACGGAGTTTCAATAGACTTGTCCTTAATCCACTACCACATTGGTGATAGGGAGGGAATGTGTGTTTGTGTAAATGCTGGATTCACACAAACACACCCCTTCTGTAATGCAAGATTTAGCAGTAACACTTTTACAGGCCGGTGGCCGCTGCCGTTATAGTTGAAGATACTCGCTTTTCCAACTTCAAAAGTGGTTGAGGTGGTAGGTATGCCTCACTTCTGTCTGTTTACTTAGGATAACAATTTGTGACAGATATAAGAATTTTTATCGGTCTCCGTTATGGCTTTGGCCTTTTTTGGGATCTCGTGCTGGCAGCACTGGTTGTACTGTCAAAATCATGTGTTGTGTATTGTTTTGATTGGTTTTGGTTTGGTTCACTTTCTGTGCTTCATGCAATTGATTTATAAACATTATTGGCTTCATGCACGTTTACGTCACAGAACACTAAACACTGGTGCTAATGTACATGGAAAAAAGTAGGCTAAGCTAGCCGGTTTACCTTTCTTAGAAAGTGAATGAAAGTGGCAAAACTTTAGTGTCCCGTTACTTTCAACATTCTAATCATGTTCTCAACCAATACTGAAATAGTGCAGCATTTGCAGTGTAGCGTGGCTGGCTGACCGTCATTTAGATTTATTTACCGTTTATTTAGTAGTTGAACAGTCTTATAAGCACTGTAGTACAATGATAAACATCATAGATTTAATATTTTTGAATTTAGCGTTTTTCACTACGTTTACTGGTGTTCTAATTAATAACTATGAGAAATATTTACCAGCTTTTATTATAAAAGGCTACAAGTATGGAGCTTTCGCGTACCAAGGCTCTGATGCCAATTATCTAAGGGCCATAGAAATACCAAAGGCCTACTACAAACATTTCTACTTGTTTTCATCAGTGTTTAGCTTATTTACGCTGATTTACATGGTTGCGGTTTATTTTCTTGGAGCCAGCATGAACAGTTATGTGCCAATGGTATTAAGATTTCTACTGGAAGAGGATGAACCTTCTGGTAAGTTACCTAATTCTAAATTTAAAGTATAATAATGTAATTTATAGCATGCTATTTGAATGTGTACATTTGTTCTTAAAAGTACATCAATCCTCAAAAAATTTTTGAGTACATAGAGTACTTTATAGCATATCTAAGGATCACCTTGCCTCGCCATGCCACACCAATCTAGTGCTCTGACTCTTTAGATATTTTCCAAATAATAAGTAAAATACAGTATAGTTTAGATAAAACATATCATGTAAAATATTTCCCTACATCTAACATTAGTGATGTCTCAGACATGTTTTCCTGCCAATACGACACATGACTAATATTTCTGGTATAGTTTCAGTGGCAGCGTCCATGCTGGTGATGTCTCTCCTGACTGTCCAATGCCTGCGGAGGCTGTATGAGACATACTGCTTGCAAGTCTTTGCTAAATCCAGCAAGATGAACCTGAGCCACTACCTAGCAGGCATCATGCATTACTTTGCTTGTATTATGGTGGCAGCCGGCCAGGCACCATTGTTTTGTGGTAAGTTGTCCTTTCCTGTGTTTTGTGGCAGGTTGTCAAGTCCTTTTGTTTTGTGGCAAGTTGTCAAGGCCTTTTATTTTGTGGCAAATTCTCAAGTCCTGTATTTTGTTGTATGTTTTCACACGGTTCCACAAAGTATGTACAACAAACAAGTATCTTGCCACTTATTTTCAAATTATTGTCATGCGGTTGTATAACTTTAAATTATTATTCTACACCAATCACCTACCTACAGCTCATGACTTAAGTACAGATAAAGTAAACAAATTCCTACATTAATTATGCAAACAATACAACCGGGAAGATCAATGCTGCAGAGAACAGCTATATATCTTAGCTCATTGTTTAAATTCTGTATTTTCCAGGCAGTCAGAATAGAGACAGCATCCAATGGTCCGACACTCGCACGAAAATCTTTTCCATACCTTGCACCCTCATATTCCTCTATGCATGGTATGAGCAGTATCAATCCAACGTGATCTTTGCCAACCTTCGTAAGGACAAGAAGTCAGGCCAGGTATAATTTTTAGCACCTTTGCAATTATCAAAATAAGCATTACTAGCTGACCGGTGCCCACTTCGTTGGGCGGTAAACATGTTTACTTACAAATCTTAACTGAAGTAGTACTCGATGTCACCAACAGATGGCGTTAATACGGCATAAAATAGCGGCCGTTCGCAGTTTCGCCTGCGTGGCAGTTTTTATCAGTTCCCGTTATTTTTTCGGGATAAAAAGTAGCCTAAGTTACTCCTTGTTACATTAGCTATCTGCCAGTGAAAGTCCCGTCGAAATCGGTCCAGTCATTCCAGAGATTACACGGAACAAACAGACAGACAGACAGACAAAAATTTAAAAAATGCTATTTTGGTATATGTATCGTATATACATTCCTATGCATGTAGTAAAAAGCGTTATTTTAATATTACAAACAGACACTTCAATTTTATTTATTTGTATAGATTTTGTCATAAAACTATATTACATTATGAATTAATGTCCTTTTTATAAAACACCTGCGTAGGGAGCCGACCTCGCGTCGGAGCCGCGCGGGTACCTTACTCATAGATCTAAACTACTCCCCTGCACGCGCACTCCCAACTTGGTGACGCTCACTTCGCAACGGGCCGTGCAGCAGAAATCGTAATATTTTAATTTCGCCATAACTTCAAAACCAAACGTCCAATTCTAATCATTTAAAGACCAAATATTATCTACATGAACTTAGTGATAAAATAATTTATTTCGATAAGGATTAATAGTATGAGTAAAATAAATGCGTTTAAATGTAGTCCAAAAAAAATTGAAGATTTTTAAATAAAAAAATGGTTGTTGTGCCTCACTCGACATAGATAGGTATAGTGTGTCGCGGACTTTTTTGTAGATATTTATAAGATCTACAATTATTTAGAACATTTTATGGTTCTATTATAGTTTAGGCAGCGTACGCAAAATAAGTAACTTTTCTGGTTGATTTTTTACACCTTGTGTCTGAAAAACCCAAATATTTTACGGAACGCTATTTTTTTCCAAAATAAAATATAGCCTATGTTACTCAGTGATAATGTAGCTTTCTAATGAAAAAAGAATTATTAAAATCGGTCCAGTACTTTTTGAGTTTATTCATAACATACAAAAATACAAATCTTTCCTCTTTATAATATTAGTGTAGATTATTTA
The DNA here is from genome assembly GCA_947095575.1 of Electrophaes corylata. Taxonomy (NCBI): domain Eukaryota; kingdom Metazoa; phylum Arthropoda; class Insecta; order Lepidoptera; family Geometridae; genus Electrophaes; species Electrophaes corylata. The sequence continues at coordinate 1,036,190 of OX352704.1, forward strand.
AAATCTCTGACAAGAAGTGTGGATATGTACAAATATTACATTTGGTATATATCCAGATTTAGCTGTAGTTGGTATTCCACACATAAATAAATAAATAATTATTATTATCAGGTTGTGACTGAAGACCATGGCATTCCCAGAGGAAGGTTGTTCCAGTATGTCTCAAGCCCGCACAGGTTGTGCGAAGTCATCATATACACAGTGCTGGTGATTCTACTGCCGACGAGGACATTTATTTGCATCTACTTGTGGGTGCTGGGCAATCAGGTAAGACTGACCATACCTATACCTACCACTGAGCACATACTCAATAGAGAAAATGTAATTTTTTTGTTAGGTCTATCTTTAAAAAAATCGAGTCGATGCACAGATGACGTTGTTATGTAGGTTGATTGAACCGTACCATTATCTAATATAAAAACGGCAAAAAAATCACCTTTGTTGTATGTGAGCCCCCCTTAAATATTTATTTTCTGCTTTTTAGTATTTGTATTATAGCAGCAGCAGAAATACATCATCTATGAAAATTTCAACTTAAACTATCACGGTTCAAAAAATACAGTCTGGTTACAGACAGACAGACGGATAGACAGCGGAGTCTTAGTAATACTATTACTATTACCCTAAAAATTAGGACTAACGCCTTTAAAGTTTTGATACAAAAAATTATAGGTACCTAGGTAGTAGAACTAAGAATCACCTTTGCATGTAGCCAAGCGTCTGAATATCAATGTTAGAAAAATTACCTCTAACAGCCGGGTAAAACCGCAAGCAGCTGCTAGTAGATAAGTAATAATAATAATGCTGGACAATCCACACAGCATCATCTAGCCCCAAGCTAAGCAGAGCTTGTGTTATGGGTACTAGATGACTGATATACTTAATACAATACATTACATATATAGATAATTTTTATTATGCATAGAAACACCCAGAACACCTGGAATAAATATTTGCAGATCGTACAAACATTTATCCCAAGGCGGGAAGTGAACCCGCAACCTCTGCGTCGCAGGCGGACATTCGCCCGCCGCGCCACATCGGTCGTCAATATGTAATATGTACTTAGGTACTATTTTGTTTCAGTTCCAAACCGCATTCCAAGCTCACAACTGGTACAAAAAGGAATTCAAGAACTACCCCGCTGACAGAGAAGCTATTATTCCGCATTTATTGTAATTTAATCAAGACTGAACTATTTATTCAAAGGAAAGATAATAACTTAATAAGTATATTTTTGTGATTTAAGCATTTTAACATTAGGCTCTAGGCTCATATTCCACATTCTGTCTCGAATGGAGTCCGTTTTTGCCTTGAATTCATTTCATTTCATTTTCATTTCATTTCATTTATTTTTATTCCAGTAAGATAACATTTAAGATACACTTGGAAATGTCAAAAAAAATACAATAAAATGTCAAACACAAAAATTAAATTAGGAAACAAAAGAATTAAATTTAAATTAATTAAATCACAAAAAAACCAACGAGAAAAAAAAAATAGATTAGGTACATCACAGTACAGAGTAGAGCAAACCATAATATTTATGGCGTATTTAAGTCATCAGCTAGAGCTTCGTCAAGAGTATAATACGATTTCATTAACAATAGCTCCCTAACCCTTAAACTAAAGTCAGCATGGCCTAAACTCCTCATATCATGGGATAATTTATTAAATAGCTTAACACCTAAACATATAAAACTTTTACCAACTTTGGTCAATCTATGTCTTGGAAGGCAAATGGTATTTTTATTTCTAGTGTTGTAGTCATGGATATCAGTTTTAAAGTCAAACTTATTAATATTTAATTTTACATACATAATATTCTGATAAATGAATTCTCCAACCATTGTCATTATTCCTAGTTTTCTAAATTTTTGTCTACATGACTCCAGACCTTTTAATTGCAAAATAGATCGTATTGCTCTCTTTTGCAAAATGAAAACTGTGTGATTGAGAGGCATTTCCCCATGCGAGAATTCCATACGACATAATGGAGTGAAAACATGCATGATAAACAGTTTTTGCAGTTTTAGCGTCGCTTAGCTGTCTCATTGTTTTAATTGCATATACTGCCGTTTTTAGTCTCCCAACAAGAGTGTCAATATGCTTATCCCAAATTAATTTACTGTCAATGTATATACCTAAAAACTTTATGTTGTCAAGTGTTGTCAAAAAATGTTTATCAATTGTATTCTCTATCAATTTATTATCATGTCCATCATGTCCCAAGAAAAATCTTACAATATTGGTTTTTTCTACATTTAGTATAAGGTTATTGACATTGAACCAGTCCTTTAAATTATGTATAAACTTGTCTAGTTTTAAACTTAGATCTACTTTGTTTTTATCACTTATTACTACAGTTGTGTCATCGGCAAATAGGACTATATTCATATCATTTTCAACACACACAACAATGTCATTTATGTACAGTATAAATAACAGTGGTCCTAAAATAGACCCTTGAGGAACTCCCATCGTTACATTATGCGCATCGGACGTTTGTTCATTACATTTTAAAACTTGTTTTCTATTATCTAAGTAAGACTTAAGAATGGATAGTTCTTTATTCCTAATACCATAGTGTTCTAGCTTTAACAAAAGAATTTTATGACAGACACAATCAAAAGCCTTTGATAAATCACAAAATAGACCATATGTGTTTTTACGGCTATCTAAATCCCATAAGACTCTCTCTATCAAGGAAGCTATCGCCTGGCTGGTGTTTTTATTTTTTTGAAATCCAAACTGTCTGTTATTTAAAATTGAGTTTCTTTCAACAAATTTATAAAGTTCAATTGAAATATATTTTTCGAAAATCTTACTAAAAACTGGCAAAAGAGAGATTGGTCTATAATTATTTGCGTCAGAATGAGAGCCTTTTTTGTGCAGTGGAATCACCTTTGCTAATTTAAGCTCATCTGGAAAATGGCCACTTTGAATACACTTATTTATAACAATTGCCAAAGGTGAAGCTATTTCGTTTTTAATATTTTTTATTAGCGAAATTGATACATCCCAAAGATCACATGAGTTTTTACATTTTAATTGATTAATAATATTAACGACACAAGCCGGGGTAATATCGTTGAGGTCAAATAAATTAGAATTTGGGGGTACAAACTTATTAATATATTTCATTGATCTACTTTCCGACTTTACTAGATCTTTTGTCAATGTTGTTGCTATTTGTGTAAAAAAGTCATTGAAATGATTGGCAATTTCAGATGGTGACTTAAGAGTTTCATTTTGGTAGCCTTTTAAATATTCTATCGCATTGTTGTTTGTGGATTGTTTCCCTGTCTCTATCTTTATAATACTCCAAGTAGATTTAATAACATTATTTGAGGTTAGTACTTTGTTCCGGATATGAATTTTCTTAGCCATGTGGCAACAGTTTTTAAAAATTTTACTATATTTACTTAAATAAATTCTAAGACTTTGATCATTTGTGATGGCTAGGTAATTATAAAGTTCTTTCATATGATTTTGAGATACTCTAAGACCCACCGTCGCCCAGTCGTTGAATGACCTTTTCACTCTTTTACAAATAGTTTTAACTGGCATAGCTCCATTAAGTATCCTTAAGAACGATACAAAAAAATCATTAAAATTTAGCAGTTGACAATTTGAGAATTCGTTTTTTATTGCTAACTTAAGTCGATTTAAGGAACTATCATTTAGGATTCTCTTTTTAATATGATATACATCACAACATATATTATTTTGGCCGCATTTATCATTTATTATAATATATTGTGCAAAATGATCTGATTTTACACCAGTTATAACTTCTGCTTTTGAAACCTCGACATTTGTAAAAATATTGTCGATACAAGTGTATGTATCGCTTGTCATTCTCGTTACACCAAAAATCTGTCTTTTAAGTCCATAACAGCCTAGCAAATCAATAAGTAGTTTACTTTGATTACTTCCACTTTCATCAAAAATTGAGAAGTGTGCGTTAAAATCCCCACATACTATGATGTCCTTGGGAAGTTTTGTTTTACTTGTTAGTTTTTCTAAGCATATCTCCAATTTATCTAAAAACACCTTAAGATTTTTATCAGCACATGGTGATCTATATACAACAACGATGATTAGTTTTTTCATTTCAATACAACTTATTTCAAATTCTTTCTCAACATTTAGGTTACAAATATCAGGCCTTGAATTGGCTTTAATGTTATTTTTAACTATTATAGCAGTACCTCCACGAATGAACAATCTTCTACAGTTTGCAGTCACAATTTTATAATTGTCTAGAACGTATGAACTTAACTGTTCTTCCTGCAACCAGGATTCCGTTGCACAAAAAATATCAATATCCTCTTGTTCTAATAATAAGCTTAACAAAAGCTTCTTTTCCACCATTCCTTGGACGTTTTGGTGGTATATTTTTAAACTTCTATTTTGTGTTTTCTTTAAGTCAGCTCTTGGACCAGCCCCGTTTTTTGAAAATCCTTCTTTATTTCTACGTTCTCATCAAGCTTTTCAATGTTTTGGCTACATATTATTTGGTGAAGCGTACTTGTATTTTGATATGTTTGTAAGGAGTAGTTTATTTTAGCAGTCAATTCGTTGCAAAGTCATAAGTACCAAAAAAATATTTAAAAAATAAAAAAACTTGCCTCAACACAAAGGATGGAAATAAGTTTATGTTCTTCTAGACTGTGTTGCGAGGAACTGGCGCCTTGATGAAGATACCTACTAAGTGATTTTACGCTTTCACGAAATAAGTCTTTAACTTTTGTTTTTCTCTGCGTTCATCAAACTGAGGCTTAGAGGTGTTATGCCTCGTGTGCCTGTAATTTCATTAATAATAATAATAGTAATTAAAAAATATAAAAAAAATTGTGTATCATCATCATCTTCCTGCCCTTATCCCACTTTCTTTCATTTTTTTTTTTTTTTTTTATATAGACAAGACAGACACATAATTACATGTAAAGGCGAGTGCACACAAGATGCTCGTACATTGTTTCGGAATATGAGCCTTTATAGGGCAAGTAGGCATCAACTACAGTACTGAATTAAGAAAAATTACATAAATTATGTTTTTAATATTATTAAAATGAATTGTTGACAAATTTAAATATTTTATTTAAACAGAATATAGTTTTTTTAAACCTTAATGATTCATTTAAGTTTAGGTTTTCTTTAGTTGCCTTACAACATCCACAGAGAGTCCCACTCATTGCCCGGACTACAGCCAACGTACCTTACCTACCTACGTACTTTGTCCATCTAAGTATAATATACTAGCTGACCGGTGCCCACTTCGTTGGGCGGTAAACATGTTTACTTACAAATCTTAACTGAAGTAGTACTCGATGTCACCAACAGATGGCGTTAATACGGCATAAAATAGCGGCCGTTCGCAGTTTCGCCAGCGTGGCAGTTTATATCAGTTCCCGTTATTTTTTCGGGATAAAAAGTAGCCTAAGTTACTCCTTGTTACATTAGCTATCTGCCAGTGAAAGTCCCGTCGAAATCGGTCCAGCCGTTCTAGAGATTACACGGAACAAACAGACAGACAGACAGACAAAAATTTAAAAAAATGCTATTTTGGTATATGTATCGTATATACATTCCTATGCATGTAGTAAAAAGCGTTATTTTAATATTACAAACAGACACTTCAATTTTATTTATTTGTATAGATTTTGTCATAAAACTATATTACATAATGAATTAATGTCCTTTTTATAAAACACCTGCGTAGGGAGCCGACCTCGCGTCGGAGCCGCGCGGGTACCTTACTCATAGATCTAAACTACTCCCCTGCACGCGCACTCCCAACTTGGTGACGCTCACTTCGCAACGGGTCGTGCAGCAGATTCGTAATATTTTAATTTCGCCATAACTTCAAAACCAAACGTCCAATTCTAATCATTTAAAGACCAAATATTATCTACATGAACTGTACTTAGTGATAAAATAATTTATTTTGATAAGGATTAATATTATGAGTAAAATAAATGCGTTTAAATGTAGTCCAAAAAAAATTGAAGATTTTTAAATAAAAAAATGGTTGTTGTGCCTCACTCGACATAGATAGGTATAGTGTGTCGCTGACTTTTTTGTAGATATTTATAAGATCTACAATTATGTAGAACATTTTATGGTTCTATCTTTTATAGTTTAGGCAGCGTACGCAAAATAAGTAACTTTTCTGGTTGATTTTTTACACCTTGTGTCTGAAAAACCCAAATATTTTACGGAACGCTATTTTTTTCCAAAATAAAATATAGCCTATGTTACTCAGTGATAATGTAGCTTTCTAATGAAAAAAGAATTATTAAAATCGGTCCAGTACTTTTTGAGTTTATTCATAACATACAAAAATACAAAAATACAAAGCTTTCCTCTTTATAATATTAGTGTAGACTATAACTAGCGAAACGCGGGCGACTTCTGAAATCCTGCTAAGGGCCGGCGCACATTGACGGCACGGCATGGCAAGGTATTTTTTAGGAGAGGAATATAAAAATAGCCTGATAATATGACAAAAAAGTTGAAATTTAACGGATGTAAAAAGGTCACAAGCGGGTCACCCAGTTACAAAATAAAACTATAAAATCAATCAATAATTTAGTTTTATTGGCCAACATAACTTAAGCACTTATACAAACATTAGTAAAACTCATTATAATTTCAAACCACACCACATTGCACACTCACAGGTTGGCCTCTAAATTGCTCCTTAATCCTAAAGGAGATTTCCTTTTACTTACTTGAACAAAAAGCTGAAACAAACAGTTTATTTTAAAATATTTGTAGGTACCTAGAGTGTAGAAACATTGTACTAAAAGATTTCTATTCCCGTCAGATCTCAGTTGGTACCGTTATCCTTGAGGATGTTGAGGATCCAAGACAAGTAGATAATCAAAGGTATAATAATAATAAATAATAATAAAACTCATTTATTTCCTTTTACAAAGTTGGTACCTAGATAGGTATGATGTGAATACAGAGTGAAGGAATTATCGGACAAAAGAAACAACATACAACGTACCCACTTTGCAAGGGACTGGAGCTTGAAAGGGGTTTGTTAAAACCTGTAATACAAGTCTCCAGGTCCTCCCACCATGGACATTGGATCCTATTTATTTTGACCTTTACCTAAAAGTTTAAACATTTAAAAAGGTACAAAGAGAGATAAGAGGCGCAAAGGGCCTGAGTGTGAGTGAACGGGTATGAGTGTGAGTGAGTCTGAGTGTATGTGAGGGTGAGTGTACGTGAGTGTGAGTGAGTGTACGTGAGTGAGAGTATGGGTGAATTTGGATGTGTTTAATACGTGTAAGAGAGGTTTACTGATGATTTAAGTAGGTAAATCAAGTACAATGATAGCACACCATATTTTTTTTTTTTTTTTTTTTATTTTTTTTTAATACTTATATAATTAAACACATATATATATATATATATACTTATATAATTAAATACTTATATATATATATATACTCATATAATTAAATACTTATATAAATGTACATAGTTGTAGATATTTGCACAAAACATCAACAGTGAGGAGCGAACCCGCAGCCAACGGCACAGAAGGCAGAGCGACCAAATAAGATGTTATGTAAATAAATAGGTGCAGAATGCGCTGGGAGTTGTGATGCAAGTAATAGAAGTTTTAGTTGTATTATTTTACTTATTTATTTGGTTACTTTAAGTAGAACTTCCGTTTCATCGTAGCTAAGTGTTTTAAGGTAGGTAGATACAGAATTTTTACAGTGAAATTTTGTTAGTGGATATATATTTAGCGTTTTATTAATTTTATTATACAAAAAGGGACCAAGAAAGCAAAAGAAGTTATGTGACCGGCTAGTACGAAACGTTAGCGATAAGCAAACAGTGTGCGCTCTTCGCTTGGATACGAATCTCGCAGGGTCGAAAAAAAGTTCGCCATGTTTTTTTAACAGAATTTGCAGTATAAATGATTTTCTGACAGAAAGCACGTCCCAGTGCTTGTAAAGTTCGGCTGATCTATATCGGAACGGGAGACCAGCAGCCACCTTAAGGATGGCACGCTGCGCTCTCTCCACTTCAATTAGATGACTCTTAGCAACGCCACCCCACGAGGTGATGCAGTAGTCTACTAATGACTGGCACAAGGCGTAATAGACCATTTTTATGACACGTCGGGATGCTATATGTTTTAGGGAGCTGAAAATGTATATTAATTTGCGTAGGCGTGTAACAAGAGAATCTATATGAGGTTTAAAGTTAAGGGTATTGTCAATTATCACGCCGAGGTACTTTATAGTGGTTGCTCTTTCAAGGGTTGGGCAGGAACATGTGATTTGACCACGGGTACAGGTGTGTACGGAAATAGATAGGGAGGTGGGGGGTAGAAGGTTAGATCTAAGCGCAAAGGGGACATATTTTGTTTTTAGCACATTTAAAGTAAGTTTATTTTCTCTTAGCCAGCCCCTCACTTTATCCAAACCCTTTTGAGCATGGTCATAAACGTCCCCCCAGCTGCTTCCACTAAAGAAAAGTGCAGTGTCATCTGCAAAAGTTATAACGTTGCAGTTACTGAGTTGTAGCTGGCACAGGTCGTTAATATACACCAAAAATAAAGTCGGGCCCAGAATACTGCCCTGTGGCACCCCATATTCGACTACAAGTTCATCACTCAGCCAGTGGTTGATCTTAACCCTTTGTGTCCTGAGCGTAAGGTAATCCTCGAGTAGTTTCAGCGGGAGGCCTCTCACCCCGACCCTTTCTAGCTTCTGAATGAGGCGTGTGATAGAGACTGTGTCAAAAGCTTTTGCCAGGTCGAGAAATACTGATAAACATTTCCTTTTCTCATCTAAATTGTGTACTATAGAGTTTACCAACAAATGCACTGCGTCGTTAGTTGACCTACTTCGGCGGAAACCAAATTGCGTATCAGCAAGTACCCCATTCACCTCTAGAAATTTAACCAATCTTGAGTTTATCAGGCGCTCCAGTATCTTGGATAGTGTTGGAAGGATTGAAATGGGCCTATAGTTGTTGACGCAGTCTCTATCACCACTTTTATGAATAGGTTTAATGAGAGCCTGCTTGAACGCCTGGGGGAAGACCCCTGTGGTCATGGCCAGGTTACAGATACGACAGATAGGGGGGGCCAAAAGGGTAACATATCTTTTGATAAGGCTGCCAGAGATCTGGTCAAACCCAACAGCGCAGCTATCCCTGAGACCCAGGATTAGTTGAGTGACCTCCCTTTCGTCGGTAGGAAGCAGAAAGAACGAGTTTGTAGGAGAAGTTAGTTGGCAGTCATCTAATCTAAGAGGCCCTGGGCTACAATCAGGAATTTGTTCTGCTAGTTTCCTACCAATATCCGCAAAGAATTCACCCACGCTGTTGACGCTGACCTGGGGGTCAGAAGAAGACACAAGGTTAATTGAGTGGTCAGAAGTATGTTTTGCTCCACTGATCTTTTTTATGACCTCCCACAGTCTTTTCTTATTATCTTTGGCATTTTCTATCTCTGCTTTCTCATAGTTTCTTCTGGTTTTTTTTATAAGTGCGCTGCAGAAGTTTCTGTAGCGTTTGTACGTTACTATGAGAACTTCATTTTCGGGGTCTTTTTTTAGTTTTTTATGTAGATTATCCCTATTTTTCATACATCGCAACAACCCCTTAGTTATCCAAGGTTTGGTAATTCGTATTTTCTTGGAAGTGGAATTGTCTTTAGTACTAAGTTTGATAGAAGTGGCCAAATGACTAATAAGGAAATCAGCTGCTAGGTTAGCATCGTTTATTGTTTGTAGATTATCAAAATCTATGGTTTGGATATGTTGGTCTAAAATTTGATAGTCTATAACCTTACTTGGTGCTCTTAGGCAATCCGGTTGCTTTACCTTCATAACGCCAATAGCCACGCTCTGGTGGTCTGTGACCGACGAGTCGATGACAAGACACGTCGTTTCCTGTTTGGTTTTGATCATCATGTGATCCAAGCAGGTCCTTTCACGCGTCGTTAACGTGTGACTAGGAAGCATAGAATGACTTGCTAGTACATTTAAATACTCATGCGACCGTGTATCTGAGGTATTTGGCATAATGTCTATGTTGATGTCGCCACAGAGGATGAGATTTTTGTATATTTTTAGTTTACTGAGCAGTAAGTCGAGGGAACTAACAAAGTTACTCGTGTTTTGCTGGCTAGGTGGGCGATAGATACAAATTATACAAATATCTGAGTTAATTTTTAAGAGTAGACAATTAGCGTCAGTTACAGCTGGCTCCTCAATTTTGACTTGAAGCTGTTTTTTGTAGTAGATAACAACACCCTCGTTTTGAGTCTTGTGAGAGGTTGTCGTTGCGTAATTATAGTCGTACAGATCAGGTATCGTTTTTGAAGAATTCAACCAACATTCCGAGAGAACAAGAACATCCCAAGATACTTTCGATCTGTGTAGAAGCGTCGTAAAACTAGGCATATTACAATTGATGCTACGGATGTTCTGGGTAAGAAGTTTTAGGGTGCATTCATTATTACTTAAAAAATACCTATTTACGTTTTCTATGTCGCAGTTATGGGCCCCAGCCGCCAGTAATGTGTCCAGATCAGAATGGAAAGATTCAATATTTTGCATCTCACCGATTAGGTAACATATAAACGTCACGTGATACTCGTGACTGGAAAGGTGAGGTACTATATCTATATGGTTCTAATCTGGTAATGGTACCGGCAGCTAATAGGTTCGTAACACGACTTTTTATGAATACCACTCTTTTAATAGTTGTGTTATGTATTTTGTGTGAGGTTGTGTTATGTATTTTGTGTGAGTTTGTGTTATGTATTTTATGTGTGGTTGTGGCTTGTGTGAAGGTGAGTGTTGTGTGTTTAATAATGTAAATTTTGTTAGAATAAAAAATCTTAGATTGGCATGCAACAATATAAGTTACTAAAACTGTAGACATAGGTGTTAAAAATCTAATAAACATACTTAAAACTGAAAAACAATGGTTAACCACTATTAGTCACTTAGAAAACTTAGCGAGGTCCGATTCGTCTGCTACCTGGACCGGGGCCGCTCCCTCTTCCTTCTTGATATATACTTTTCCGTAGGACGTCCAGGCTGCAGCAAACGTCTTGTTCTTGACCAGTTCTCTGGCGGCAAAGAATACTCTGCCTGCTTTCGTAGATAGACACTCCGATATAAATATGGTCTTGTGAGGACCCGGGAGGTTGATCAGCTGGGAGTTAAGTTGCATGCCTTTGGTTTCCCGACTTGCCTTATTGAAGGACTTATAGGTGGTTAGTAAAGTTTCTTTACGGAGCTTGGTGTTAAAGTGGACTAGGATCGCCTGAGATTTGGTGCGATATATATCACGTACTTCCGACTCCCGGATAAGATTTTTGACTCCAACCGCCGTCGCAATGTCCTGGATAATTTTTGTTAAAGTTTTTTTGTTCTCATTATCTTGAGTAGGCACGTTTCGCACGGTAACAGATGAGTTACAACCAACTGTTTCGAGCTGATCAAGTCTGCTTTCTAGTGATGTAATTTGCTTTTTGTACGACGAATTTTCTAGTTCCAAGCTATTTACTCTCTCGCGAAGCTCTTCATGCTGATTAGCGATGACTTCCACGGATTTGATAATATCTTGGTTTTGGGTTATTATGGTTGTTAGCGCGTTATTTAATAAGGTAAATTTGTTGTCCTGTTGCTCTTGCAGCTTCAAAAACATCGACTTGATTTCAGACATAGAAGTTAGGGGAGAAACATTTATGTCATCGAAAGAACGCTTCGGTCGCTTTGATATTTTAAAGCAGGTGTCATCCGAATCCATAGTACTGGCTATGTTTATAGCCGGGTCCGAATTACAGTGAGATATAGCCGCTGGAGTTTTCAGAAATTGCTTTGGGCTCGTCGGAGAGCGGCGAACGGACATTTTTCTGCGATTCTAGGCCTAAATATTCCAACGGGTCAACGATCGATAGTGGGGGTGTGGCTTGCGCACACGCACACTTTGCGTTAGAAGGTGTGGCCTGCTAGTGCAGTAGTAGTGGTGCACTTACTGGTTGGTCGGTTGCACTTGTTCTAATGCAGTTGAACTCCCGATTGTAATGCTGTCTCTGTTCGGGCGCAGGTGGCTATATTCACACAGCTCAATGCACTCGTAGTAGGAATTCAAGGTCAAGTTCAATTGTGTAATTTACGGTAGGACTGCGAGGACAACTTCACGGATGACGAAAACACGTCCGCACTGTACGGTGTCCAAGAGGGAAGGTATATTTAAATTCGGCATAATATTCCACATGCAATAATAAACTACTAGAAGTAAACAAGCCTTTGACTTGTAGATACAGGACCGATGTCGCGCGGCGGGCGAATGTCCGCGTGCGACGCAGGAGGTTGCGGGTTCGATTGACGTCTTAGGATAAATGTTTGTACGATCTGCAAATATTTATTCCAGATGTTGGGTGTTCCAAATACTTGAGAAGTTGGCTTGTTCATTCTCAAATATCAAATCAGAATCCCACTAGACCAGTGGTTCTTAACCTATTAGTGGTTATATTTTTGATTTGTCATGTCTTGAGTACTCTTTGGCAGTGGTATAAATTCTATTGTAGGGTTATTCGGAATGTAGCGGTGATGAGAGGAACGACATGAGAGGTGAAACAAACCAGTAAGATTTAGTAGGTAAGGTACCAGTACTCACCTATAAGGATAACCTTGAGTCTTGGAACGGAACACAGAGAGAAGCAGCGAGAAGAACACGCACAGTAGCACAAGTCCTACCACGGTCTGGAACCTGGAAAGAACAGAAGTATTAACTACATCATAGTGGCGACCGATGTGGCGCAGTGGGCGAATGTCCGCCTGCGAGGTTGCAGGTTCGATTCCCGCCTTGAGATAAATGTTTGTACGATCTACAAATATTCTGGGTATTTTCTACGTAGTCATCTAGTACCCCTAACATAAGCTCTGCTTAGCTTGGTGCTAGATGATGCTGTGTGGATTGTCCAGTATTATTATTACATATAAGATTCAAATATCCGGGAGCTGGGAATTTCGTGACGTTCGATCATCATCAGCCTGTAGAAGGCCGTTGCTGGACATGCTGGTAGGCTACAACTACCCACAGCAACATGTTATCATGTTCCTTTAACCTGTTCAGAGGGTTATTTGGAAACAGGGCCAATGGTTAGTACCTCCTCTTCTTGCCGTCGGTCTGGTTGCGTGGTTCAGATCCCCTAACTCCTCCAGCAGCTTCAATCATCACTATCATGCCGACGACAACCGCTCCGTCTGATTTGAAAGTTAAGGACTACTATACACATGCATATAAACCTTGAAAAAAATTAAAATTAATTTATCACTGTACCTATAACAAAATAATAAACCGAAAAAGTTTACAAAGCGGTACATTTAAATAGGTAACTTATTTTACAGACTGCGATAAATAAACAGTTAAAACAGAGATTGTATGAAAGCCTGCATGAGTGATTTCATTATGTGCTAGGAGCTACTTCTAAGGAAAGCTTTATTAAGAACTAGCAACCGCGCGCGACTTCGTCCGCGTGAATTTATTTTATACAAATTTTAACCCCCGCTGTACCCGTTTAGGGGTTGAATTTCGGAGATTCCTTAGTATACCTCTACGCACCACGACAAAAATACCCGTAAAAGTATCCACAGCCAGTGGTTATGCGTTGTCTATATGTTAGTCAGTCAGTCAGGACAAAAATTCTTATAAGTGGTACGTATAGATGCACTCTTTTGGTTTTGTCATATCCTATATTACAGAAAAATCTATTTTGCTATAGCATAAAATCACTATTGAAAAGGATACTCAAAATTGCCACAATGTAACTCTCTAAAATGAACTGCCCTTGCGATCCACCGTTGATATAAACGGGTCCATTCTTAGTTCTGTGAAAGAAAGGCGGCCCTCGAATCTGGTTCCACATCTGGCCGGAAACCATAGCGAAGCAGAAGAACACGGCTGCCACTGCCCACATCTGGTTGTTGTATAGAAATTCGAGATTATTTCGCCGCACATAGAGAAACCCAGAGACAAGCATGACTAGAGTTGCGAACGCCATCAGGCCGGAGTAGTTTGGTGGGCGAAACACCCTTATCTGGAAAGAATAAATGAATTACAAATAAAATAAAATTGTACTTGGCTCTGTTAACTACAAAATTCATTAGTTTCTGGAAGTCCCTATAGTAAACGAGGAAACTAAACTACAGTAAAAAGGAAACAGGTGGCAGAAATAGTTATGGTGATAGTACTTCCCTGGAGGAGCCCATTTACAAAGAGCTTTACTACCACAACTATTTGAAAAGTGTTTCAAAGCACTAACATACCTGTACATCAGTTCTATCTTGAATCCATTTTGCTATAGCCTCCGCATGAATGCCAGACCTCTCCAGATCCATAGAATCTGCTGGCTTGGGCTTGCCTTTAGCTGGGAAGTGCATGATTACTGGAGCGGTGTTCAAGCGTAACTGGAATATTACAAAGCATGTCGTTTCATACAATGTATTCAATAAATTATACACATTATTCTTATTATATATAAGTTAAATATAGTAGTAGAATAGTATTATAATACTTTATTATTTTTATTTTGGGGATGTCTAAGGGGATAGTTAGAGGTATGTTATTGACCGAGCGAGCGAAGCGAGCGAAGTGTCCAGTTTCCAGATAGGGCAAAAATGCTTTTGTACGGTTGTCTGTTCTCGCCTACAGGTCGCAGTTTTCCACCGATTTTAACAAAAATTGGCACACATGTTCCTTGAGCTAAAGGATTTTTTTTGTCGATTGCGATTTTTGATTGGATGTAAAAAAAGGGGGGAAAGGGGGGAAGTTTGCTGTAGCGTTATTTATCGACAGATTTTAATCAAATTTGAGAGATACAATAAGGACTTTATTTTTCATAAGATGTTACAAAAAAAATTCCAGAAAACGGGAGTGGAGGGGGGAACAGTACCCGCCACCACTTAAAAACATACCAAATGTTTTTTAAGCCAAACTCATAATCACAGTCATTTATAACCGGTAAACAATCATAATCAAAAAACAGTTAAAAATTTTCAGCTACCGCATCACTCTCTGCCACAGTCGAAGATGCCTAATAGCTTAAAATACAAACTGAGAGATTTTTTACTATAATTTGTGTCACGGTTAAATACTGGTAAATGGTTTCGTCTACCCCAGTACCAGCCACCACATTCAAACATACAAAATAGTTTTAACTAAACTCATAATCACAGTTATCTAACTGCACTCGCCGTGATGTTCAGCCAGGCTGTTTTTTTTAACCATATTATTTATTCTTTATTGTACACACAGATTATACAGATAGTTATTTTACAGCGGTCATGTACAAAGGCGAGCTTAACCCTAAAAAGAGTTTTCTTCCAGCAAACCTTAGAAGATAGAGAGAGCAGATTGTAGTGATGGGTAGGTGTACAAACACAAAGATGATGACAAAATTTATATGTGATATAAAACTAAAACGTAAAAATAGGAGAAGATTTTATGACTAGGTACTTTAGAACACAATACCTACATAAAATATATATACATACAAAATTAAATATATACCTACTTACTAACTAAAAATATATTAAATAAATATAAATAAATAAGTACTTATATAAAATAAAAATATATATTACATACATAATTATATTATATTACAAGGAGAGATAATGCTCTTTTACGTTGCGCTTGAAAATGTCAAGAGATGGGCTGGCACGAATCGAATGAGGGAGGGTATTCCAAAGCTTGACCGTATGGACAGTAAAGGAGTCACCATAGCGACTGGAAGAATAAGAGGGAGTTTTAAGAAGAAGGGACATTGCTGTTCTGCAGGGTTCCCCCCGCGGGACAAGAAAAACAAAGCGCTCACGGAGGTAAGATGGAGAACGAGGCTTAAACAAAACGTTGAAAAGAAGAGAAAGGACATGAAGATCGCGTCTACGACGGACAGGGAGCCATTTTAGCTGGGACCTGAATGCTGAAACGTGGTCGAACTTGCGCAAACCGAATATAAATCGGATGCACAGGTTTTGAAGACGTTCCAATTTGTTTAGAAGCTCCTCCGTCGCGTCTAGGAAACAAACGTCAGCATAATCGAGATGAGGAAGCAGAAGGGATTGAGCAAGGGTTATTTTTGTATGGAAGGGTAAAAACTTCTGGAGACGCTTGAGAGACTGAAAAGAGTAGTTAATCCGTTGGCTAACTACGTTAACATGACTCACCCAGGATAACTGGCCGTCAAAGGTAACCCCTAGATTTTTGGCGTTTGCAGAATAGCATATAGTAGTGCCAGCGTATATAACCGAAGGAAGAGCTGACTGGCTTACAAGATTCAGCATATAGGGGCTACCAAAAATCACCGCCTGAGACTTCGTAGGGTTTACTAAAAGACCAAAAGCCTTCGCCCAAGAGTGGATGCTGCTAAGGTCAGAGTTAATACGGTTGATTCCTTCTAAAATTTCACCGGCTTTGAATTGGCAATATATTTGTAGGTCATCTGCGTAGAGATGGTACTGTGAGGTAATAACATGCGAGATGGCGTTAATGAACATAGAGAAGAGAAGGGGAGAGAGAACGCCACCCTGAGGCACACCAGCCGTAATGTCGCACCAGTTTGAGCAAGACTCGTCCGAGCGAACACACTGCGAGCGGCCTGTAAGGTACGACTCAAACCAAGCAATTACCGAGGTAGAAATATTAAAAGAAGAAAGAATGGAGAGAAGAATTTCAAAGTCAACTGAATTAAAGGCACTGCTAAAGTCCAATAACACCAGAACAGTAAGGAGTTTATTGTCAAGGCCCCAGCGAATATCATCGGAGACTTTAGTCAGAGCACTCACAGTACTGTGGCCCGGGCGAAAACCTGACTGGAATGGACTTAGCAGGCTATTTTTGTAAAGAAAACTAGAAAGTTGATTATGCATAGCATGTTCTAGGATTTTGGACAGGACAGGTAAAATGGAAATGGGTCTGAATTGGGATACAATAACGGGATTAGAAGTTTTAGGAAGGGGAATTACATAGGCTTTTTTCCAAGCAGAAGGATAGGAGCTCGTCTCGAGAG
The DNA here is from genome assembly GCA_947095575.1 of Electrophaes corylata. Classification (NCBI taxonomy): domain Eukaryota; kingdom Metazoa; phylum Arthropoda; class Insecta; order Lepidoptera; family Geometridae; genus Electrophaes; species Electrophaes corylata. The sequence goes on from OX352704.1 coordinate 1,053,264, forward strand.
AGTGGTTGATAATGTGGGTGATTACGGAAACGAGCTCAAAGGATAGGAGCTGGAGCATTAGGATATGGATGCCATCTGTACCTACGGCTCTGGTAGATAAAGACTTCAGGAGTTTCAATACTTCATCCTCAGTAACCTTATCCAGTTCAAAACAAGGACACGCAGGCCTGGGCACGTTAGACAAATGATCAAGAGTGGAGAGTTTATCACTATCAGCTATGGTCACTATCAGGTACTACTATCACTATCAGGTTGGAGATTTAGAGAAATGAGAGTTGATAGTGTTTAAATCGAAAGATATTGATGCCTCATTAGAGCCTTTACCTAACCCAAGGGAGTTAAAGAATTTCCACATTTGAGTTGGACTACAATTTTGGATTGAGCTGTGAATATGACACCTTTTTGCATCTCTACACATTTTGCTACAACGATTTCGAAGTTTCTTATACGCAGCCAGGTTCTCTTCAGAAGGTGACTTCTTATAGGTCCTCTTTGCTTTATCACGCTTTGACATCATCTTTTTGATAGACAGAGTCAGCCATGGAGCAGGTTTGTGTTTTAGATTAACACGTTTTAAAGGGGCATGGATATCAAAAAGGTTAGTGATGATTGTGTTGAATAAGGAAACTTTGTCATCGATACTAGCCGTATTGATTATGGGAGACCAGTCAATATTACTCGCGTCAGACTTCAAGCACTCCAGGTCAATATCCTTAAAACTCCGAAGGAGAAGAGATTTTGTCTTACACTTGGGGCACCGAATTCTATAAGAGATGGGGGACACGGAGCTACGCACCTTGTAGCATGCAAAGCGTACCATCACTGGTCTAGGCTTGTTGGTGTTAGTCCCCATACGATAACATGTAGATAAATGCTCGATAGAGACATCTGACATTTTAAATTCATTTTTGAATATCTTGATGATGGAGTCACCAACGGCCAAATCATTGGACTCCGGTACACCATGGAACATGAGGACCTTCCTGCGTGAGATAGTTTCTTGGCGATCAAGCCCTTGGACCAAAAGCTCCAACTGGGATCTCATCATAGATAGTGTTTTCCATATAAGTGATTTGAAATCAATGAACTCACGTGTCAGTGCATCCAGGTCCTTATGAGGGATAGGGTCAGTGCCAGAGAATTTCTTGAGATCATTCTCATATTGGTGCATCCTGGCATCAAAAGTGCTAGCAAGGTCCTCCATGTTAGATGACATCTTTGCATATAAGTCCATAGTCTTGCAGTTTGCAGTATTTTGGGTAAGTTGAGAGGAGAAGTAATTATACTGGTGAGTGGGGGAGGGTTTCTTCTCTAACTATCACACCAATTTGGCATTAAGTTAGTGTTAAATAAGTTAAAAATAATAATAAATAAGGAGCTCAGTAATTTCACAGCTGTTAACCTGACTACCCACACGAAAAAAAAAAACAAAAAAAAAAAAAAAAAAAAGCCATACCATACCATACCATATTCATATTCACAGTCATTTATTACTGTTATACATGTCATGTCTAAAAATATTCAGTAAAAAACCAGATACCGCAGCACTCTTCGCCACATTTCAAGATACGATAAGTAAGGGGAATGTGTTTGTTATTCTATAGTTATAAGGGCTCGCGAGGTCTACTGTTCTCACAGAACTGCTAGTTATTATTATTATATTATATATTATGTCTAAATATAACATTTGGTATATACACACACATTCCAGTAGGTAAGTAGTTAGTATAATTTATTTAATTATAAACATTTATTTACTACACTAAGCATTGCATGAAGTTATTTTTACATTATTGGCATCACACTGGAGCTTCATTATTATGAAGTAACAAAGGATCATAAACATGGTAGGAACCAAGTCGTAACTTTCTTACCTATTCGTCAAGCCTTGGTTGAGAGGAACTGGCACCCGTTGCCAGGCTCCCGTTGCTTGAAGACTACTCAAAATAATCCCTAGACTTATAGACTTTGATAAACCTGTTTTGATTCTTAGCAAGAGAGGTACTTACTGTTTGGAAAATGTCTGATCCTTCATCAAAGTCAACCATACCGAAGAACAGCTTCTCTTTGGCTTGTGAATACCTATACGAGTTTGCCACTATCTGATACTCGTCGTTTACTGCCTGGCAAATAGCGCAGCGTCTCGAAGGCGCCATGGCAGTAAACATTATCACAAATGAATAGTCCCTGGGTGGAGATTTCACGAACTCCTTGAACTTACTAAGGTTCAACGATATTATGGGCTTCTTTGCAGACATATCAGTCAGCTGCTGGACTTTTTCATCAAGCTGAAAATTATATTGTTATGATTTAGCAGGACATGGAAAAACGCCGGTAGGTGATCGAAATATCTAAAGATTGCATACTCCTTTAGTCCGAGTTTGTGCTTCGCCTTCATAGTAAGTAAGAAGTATTGAGAATAAAAGCAACGCCGCCTTGTACTTCATTGTGTGGCAATTTAACAAAACAGGATTACAATACAAAGGAGGGAGTAGGTACCAAAACTAGAGCCAATAAGTACAGATGGATGAACAATGAACAAGATACGTTCAACGCGACGACGTGTACGTATGACGGGTGCCGTAATTACACAACCATGGAATACAGAACCTTGGAAGACCCAGCTAGGAATTTGTGTAAATTTTGGCATCCTATTCCATGGTTGTACTTTCCAGGTCGTACAAAATTGATGAATGAAACTGTTTAAATAACCTACAAATAGAATGATACACCTTGACTCTTTTGTTGCGTCTAAGCAAGCGCAGCCTAGGTTTTCATTTGACCAATCACAGCAATGGTCGCCAATTCCCAGGTCGTGTAATTGGTTGTACATTCCCAACACGTGTAATATAGCAACAACGAGTGTATAGCCATGGATTTCGTGTACATTTTGGATGCACATTCCTGGCTGTGTATTCTATGGTTGTACATTAACCGGACATTTAAAGCTCGGGTGAATGTCAACAGAATGGATTCTGGTTATTGTATGTCACGTTATTGTACAACACGTTAGTGTACTGAGGGCTAATTCAGAGTTTTTTTCGTTTTCCGGATACCGGATTTCGGTTTGAGCTCAAACTTTTTGTATGGAGATACGTACGCTAGTTCCCCCATAACGGCCCGGTTGAAGGCGAAATACCTATTTCAAAGCCCCCCGCTTCAGTCATACTATACATACATATGCATTGCACTGCGTAGTTAGAGTTCAATAAGCGCTTAAAATTTGCCATCTAGCGAGTATCACTCGAACTACATGTTCAACTCACTGTCTCACTCTCACTGCATTTGGTCGTCTAGGGTCATTGCGCTAGTTGTCGGCCTATTAGCGGAGTGTCCAACTAAGCCAATTTATTAGCATGCAATATTTACTAGATATCTACTGAAAGTGTTTTACATGGTTCCACACATGATCAAGATATATTCAAAATAAAAAAATGACCCAAACATTAATATTTGAAATTCAAAATGATAGTGCAACTGATGGTGCATGTCATACCTACCTAAGTAAGTAAGTAGGTAGGTAAAAAAAGAAAAGCTGATTACGAATATCTGGCCAGATTTGAAATTCAAAATAGCGGGTGCAAATGATGGTACAAAAAATTGACATGGGTATCATTTTAGACTAATTTGGGGGTGCTGATTACGAATATCTGGTCAGATTTGAAATTCAAAATGGCGGGTGCAAATGATGGTACAAAAAATTGACATGGGTATCTTTTTCGACTAATTTGGGGGTGCTGATTACGAATATCTGGTCAGATTTGAAATTCAAAATGGCGGGTGCAAATGATGGTACAAAAAATTGACATGGGTATCTTTTTCGACTAATTTGGGAGTGCTGATTACGAATATTTGGTCAGATTTGAAATTCAAAATGGCGGGAGCAATGATGGTACAAAAAATTGACATGGGTATCTTTTTCGACTAATTTGGGGTTGCTGATTACGAATATCTGATCAGATTTGAAATTCAATAAGGCGGGTGCAAATGATGGTACAAAAAATTTACATGGGTATCATTTTAGACTAATTTGGGGGTGCTGATTACGAATATCTGGTCAGATTTGAAATTCAAAATGGCGGGTGCAAATGATGGTACAAAAAATTGACATGGGTATCTTTTTCGACTAATTTGGGGGTGCTGATTACGAATATCTGGTCAGATTTGAAATTCAAAATGGCGGGTGCAATGATGGTACAAAAAATTGACATGGGTATCTTTTTCGACTAATTTGGGGTTGCTGATTACGAATATCTGGTCAGATTTGAAATTCAAAATGGCGGGTGCAAATGATGGTACAAAAAATTGACATGGGTATCTTTTTCGACTAATTTGGGGGTGCTGATTACGAATATTTGGTCAGATTTGAAATTCAAAATGGCGGGAGCAATGATGGTACAAAAAATTGACATGGGTATCTTTTTAGACTAATTTGGGGGTGCTGATTACGAATATCTGGTCAGATTTGAAATTCAAAATGGCGGGTGCAAATGATGGTACAAAAAATTGACATGGGTATCTTTTTCGACTAATTTGGGGGTGCTGATTACGAATATTTGGTCAGATTTGAAATTCAAAATGGCGGGTGCAATGATGGTAAGAAAAAATTGACATGGGTATCTTTTTCGACTAATTTGGGGTTGCTGATTACGAATATCTGGTCAGATTTGAAATTCAAAATGGCGGGTGCAAATGATGGTACAAAAAATTGACATGGGTATCTTTTTCGACTAATTTGGGGACGCTGGTTACGAATATCTGGTCAGATTTGAAATTCAAAATGACGGTGCAACTGAGTGTGCAAAAAATTAACATGGGGGTCTTTTTTTGGGGAATTTCAAATCTGATCAGATATTTGTACCATCATTTGCACCCGCCATTTTGAATTTTAAATCTGACTAGATATTCGTAATCAGCACCCCCAAATTAGTCGAAAAAGATACCCATGTCAATTTTTTGTACCATCATTTGCACCCGCCATTTTGAATTTCAAATCTGACCAAATATTCGTAATCAGCACTCCCAAACTAGTCGAAAAATATACCCATGTCAATTTTTTGTACCATCATTTGCACCCGCCATTTTGAATTTTAAATCTGACTAGATATTCGTAATCAGCACCCCCAAATTAGTCGAAAAAGATACCCATGTAAATTTTTTGTACTATCATTTGCACCCGCCATTTTGAATTTCAAATCTGGTCAGATATTCGTAATCAGCACCCCCAAATTAGTCGAAAAAGATACCCATGTCAATTTTTTGTACCATCATTTGCACCCGCCATTTTGAATTTCAAATCTGACCAGATATTCGTAATCAGCACCCCCAAATTAGTCGAAAAAGATACCCATGTCAATTTTTTGTACCATCATTGCTCCCGCCATTTTGAATTTCAAATCTGACCAAATATTCGTAATCAGCACCCCCAAATTAGTCGAAAAAGATACCCATGTCAATTTTTTGTACCATCATTTGCACCCGCCATTTTGAATTTCAAATCTGACCAGATATTCGTAATCAGCACCCCCAAATTAGTCGAAAAAGATACCCATGTCAATTTTTTGTACCATCATTTGCACCCGCCATTTTGAATTTCAAATCTGACCAGATATTCGTAATCAGCACCCCCAAATTAGTCGAAAAAGATACCCATGTCAATTTTTTGTACCATCATTGCTCCCGCCGTTTTGAATTTCAAATCTGACCAAATATTCGTAATCAGCACCCCCAAATTAGTCGAAAAAGATACCCATGTCAATTTTTTGTACCATCATTGCTCCCGCCATTTTGAATTTCAAATCTGACCAAATATTCGTAATTAGCACCCCCAAATTAGTCGAAAAAGATACCCATGTCAATTTTTTGTACCATCATTTGCACCCGCCATTTTGAATTTCAAATCTGACCAGATATTCGTCATCAGCGTTTCTTTCTCTACCTACCTATTTACTTACTGTAGGTAGGTATGACAAAATAAATTCTATTCTATTCTTCTATTCTAATTTAGTTGGTATTTCTATGAATTTGTCTGCATCCCTTCTAACCTATGTCGCAGTAGATCTAAATAAGTATAGTACCTACCTACCTACTTCATAGTAGTGCTAGTCATTTGCACAAATATGAAAAAAATGAAATGATAAAATGGCAACTCCACCTATTGCCGTGTTTTCGATCGGTGGTGGTGCGGCAGTCGGTGGGTCGTCGGGTAGCGACGCGCCGCCGCCGCGCCGCCGCCCGCGCCGCGACGAAGGTATGGTAGGGAAGGGGGGTAGGGGAACGCCTATGTCCAACCGTAAACAATCTACAACTACAAACGACTACGTGAAGAAATAAAAAATAAAATGAAATAATAATATTTGACCCCACATAATAAAAATACATAAGTTGGTAGGTAGGTAGCTAGTAGGTACATCCTTACATAAAAATTGGTTGGATGGTAGGCAAGGTAGATGAGATAAATAGACGTACGGTACTTAGGGACTTTTACCCGTCGCATTACACATGCTTTCGCACTCATGATTTTCATAAGTTGTTTCTTTTTAACTTTTTTTTACTACCCATACTTTTAGATACGAGTAAATATAGAACTGAACTAGCTGAAATATTGACTAGAACACACTTTGTTATTAGAGTTTTTTGTTTAAAAGTCCCGCGCTTTTAAATCACGTCGATCGTGAGCTTGGTTTGTGTACGGTGGAGAGGCACAGGTCCGTCGCTGGCCGTTGCCGCTGAGTGAGTGAGGGCAAGCGGTGACAGTGACGCTATAACGTCTAATCCACTCGTAAAAAAGAGATGGCAATAGCGCGTGTGTCGTATTTGTAAACGTCGTAAGTGCAATAACACAAAATATTTTTTTAAATATAATAAAAATAAGCTTACTGTATAATCCGTATAGTAAAGGAATGAATATGAACATAATATTTTTTTTTTGTAAAAATCATTCGTTACATTGCTACACTTTCATGGCACTGACTGAATAAAGTATTTCCAGCGCCTAATTTGAAATTTATATTCTATCGAGAAAATTTAATCTAATCGTGTTTTCAATTTTGATAGTTATAGATATGCTCAATTTGATACTCATACTTAAAATTTAACCCGCTCAGAGTTCTATGCGATGATTTACAGTAATCGCCGTGAACCTCGTTTCTATTGAAGGCAGCCCATAAGCCGCTTATTTCAATTTCAATTTAATTGTATCTCCATACAAAAGTTCGAGCTCGCAAACTGAAATCCGGTATCCGGAGAATGAAAAAACTCAGAATCATTCCACAGTACACCCAATAATTCGGTTTAATTGTCATAATCCCCACTAAACTGTCCCCACCAGTGGGGATTATAATCTTCAAAAAATCGTTGGCGATTTCCCCACTATCATATTTAGTCTTGGCTGGTGGGGACACTAACTTACTACGTGGAAGTAATATTGAAATCTTTACTATGATAATTTGCGTAACATTGAAAAAGCCTGTAGCGTCATCTAGCTGGCTTCCTATTAGAGATAAAAATATTTAAATAAACCTATGTGCAAATTTTTTAAATGTTTGTCCACAAGTCCAATGAGTGGATCGCTAGTTTGCCTCGGCGGAATAGGTACCTTGATTGAACCACCTTCAAAACTTAAGTACCCTACCTACTGTAGTTAAAACTACGTCTATAAAATGTTCGTCCCTCTCCAAGTTTTATTGGCCATCCAGACAAATACCCAGAACACCCGGAATACATATTTGCAGAGCGTACAAACATTTATACCGAGGCGGGAATCGAACCCGCAACCTCCTGCATCGCAGGCGGACATTCGCCCGCCGCGCCACGTCGGTCGTACAACAGCGTATCTACCTAATCAAAATGTCGTTAAAATCTTGTAGGTAGGTAGGTACACACTTCTTCGTTTAGCGATCGAAAGTTAGATCGTATCGCTAACAGATGTCACCCCTGTAATGTACCCAAAGATATCACCTAAATAATACTCTAATCTGTGATAATACTTAACTATAGGAAAGCACTATTTGCTTTGGGCAACAACTAGGTATATATATTATGTACGATAAAAGGCAGAAGAGAAACAACATGCTTAATTTACATTGTAGTTGTTTTTAAAATATTTTATTAACACAATTCATTCATTAACACCAAAGATTATAACATTCTCTAACATGAAACCTAAAATAAAATACATATTACCATGTATTTTACTTATCAATTTATAATCATTCAAACATCTTTGACTAATAGGTACATATACAGAATAAATATATTATTGAAATATTTTCACATTAAAGTCGTCAGAAATGTATTATTACTATAGAACTATTTTATTATAGTAGTTGCATAAACGACAGTGCTATTATAATAATGTCATGAATGTGACCGCCTTCTAGTTAATAACTTTAAACTCGCCCATCCATAAATACACAAAGATTGAAAAGGAAAATAAAACACAAAATTAAGTAGAAACAAAATAATATGGAATGTACAAACCACGTTTATTAACTGATTCCTGGCAATACACATACAAAGTTTGCGACTCGCGTTTTGTGGTCACGTCCACGAAGAACAAGTTATGTTCAGGACCAACAACATCATAAGGAGACATACATCCACTATAACACTGAAAGCTATACAGCATGTAGTACCTAAAGCCAGGTTTAACCTAACATTCTCGATCAACTGGTACACAGTACCCTGGGGGTTCGACTGCTTCATAAATAATCATAACTTGTTTGGACTTAATTTTCTATTCTAACTGTACATTAGTTTCGCCTTAACGCTAAAATAATCTAAAAAGTGATATCATCGGTTGGTACGAAGAAATCGCGGAGGGTGTTAGCGCGCAACAAAATTGATATGTCGATTAGTGTAATAATTCTCCTGTCACCAAAAAAAAATGAGAAAGACCTGCAGTACTTAATAAATTAAATAAATTATGCAGTCATCGCACGGTAGCGTTGAAATAAACCATGATTGGGATTCGAAAATAGATCGTTTTATATAAAATAGAAAAATTATTTATACAGTTCGCTTCTCGAGACAGCGCCGCCGCAGCATCAAGGCGACGCCGGCGGAGATATGCGAACGAATATAAATTATCAACGACTGACTTATAATACAAGGCGAGGGTGCTCCGAGGCCCTATGCGCTGCTACCGGCGACGACGGGTTTGCGCGATCATGCATCAACAGAACATATGTGCGGCATAGAGCCTCGAAGCACGGGCGACGGGAGTGAAGTGTGCGTTTACTGTTTCGTGTAAAGATAGATGGCGACGATCAGACCGTAGAGACCCAACACTTCGGCGAAAATGAGGATAAGAATCATTCCGACGAATAACCTGGGTTGTTGAGCGGTACCGCGGACGCCGGCATCTCCCACGATGCCTATGGCGAACCCGGCCGCAAGTCCTGAGAAACCTACAGCCAGACCTGCGCCCAAGTGGATGAACCCTCTGAAAATAACAAACAAACAGTTACTACCTATATTGCTAACCTTAACATTCATTTCAAATAATACCTAGTCATTCATTCACGAAAACCGCTCAAGGATATCCAAGTTCTTTTCTTTACAAACTATGATATATTTTATTGAATGTTCATTTCATTTTGCTGCTTGTATATTATTTACTCATATAATTTTGTATACATTGAATCTTTGCCGCGATAATACCCAATCTAGGCCCTGGCAGAAAAGCAGTCTTGCATTTTACAGATTGAACCAGGGAGATAATTGACCCCATCTAACTAGTGCTATATCTTCCCCTTTTTGTAATGTAATTTCTCTCTTATATTTATTATTACCTAGTTCAGCACTTATTACTATTTCAACATTTTGCCACCACATAGTTTTAAATTTACGAATGTAAGCAGGTAGGTAGATAAATGTAAATAGGTATGTTAGGATCAATAAAATGGTTCTCTTTTTCTTTGAAGCATTTGACCTTCGTTTTACACTTGAATACACTACAAAAAATGCTCAGCAAGTTCTAGCTTACCTACCTATCAGTCATTTTAATCTACTCAGTTATCTACACTTATCCATAATCTGGCACCAATGATTTGGAACAGCAGCTAGTAGGTAACCAAATAATTATTTTTATAAATGCAAATAATCAGGGAAGCTAAAATTGTAAATAAGCTAAAATATGTTTTGCAAGGCAACACTGTTTACACTCTGAGTATTCACATGAAAAATTCGAAAACCAATGTGAAACCAATTGATTCAATTAGGATATTTCTCCCAGCTTATTATTTCTAAATGTCAGCATATTCAAGCATACCCATCACAGATGTCAATCACCAATCAACAATTTGTTGACTGTGATAAGCATTGTGTACTTAACAAAGTAGATCTGTTTTGATAACCGGATAATATTCATATTAAGAAATTGTAGAACAAACCTGTATAGGGTGTAGTTGTTGGCTGGGGAGTCCAGCGAACCGGCAATCAGGACAGCCACCACCAGACCGTAGATAGCAATGATACCAGCCATGACAACAGGGATGATGGACTTCATGATGAGCTCAGGCCTCATCACGGACATGGCGGCGATACCGGTTCCGGACTTGGCGGTTCCATATGCAGCTCCGAGCGCTGGAATGTTAAATTCAGTTGCTCAAGTCATATTTTATATAATTAGCACCACGAAGTAACTTCTGTATTTTGGTAAGGTACAAAAAAACTCCTCAATAGGGAATTGGGCATGTTTAGTTTATAAGACTAGGTATCAACATTCAAGAGTTCTCTCATTTATACCTACTAAGCCATTAAATATATGCCCATATTAATATTATTCTTTTCTCTCTTTCTTTTATAAGTAATACTATAATAAATTACTAATATTATTAAACTAGTAAGTAAATGCTGATATATCTGGATAATCACAAGTTATCTATACATAGTCTGCTATGGACTACGGATACTTAGGATGGAATAATTTGGATAAAACTTGACTATGATTTTGAGTATGCTATGGATTGCCTTTGGATTTTATCAAACCTCTGGTTTTTGTCCAGAATATTGTTCTATTCTAAAATATGAAGCTAGTCATAGTTTGCAATTCAAATGGTTCAGACTCTTATTTCTAGTCTATCTAAAAATTAGCCTTAATTATGTATTTCTATGTAGAAGCCAATTGATATAAAGTATCAGTGTGAATAATTATTCTCAAGAGTGAATTGTATACCTACTTAAAAATACCTATATAGTTATCGGAAACTCTTACTCTTGCCTCAAGATCCATGCAGAGGCTCATAGATAAGGTAAGTTAATAGGTTAAGTATATAAACTACCTAGTTTATATACTTAACCTGTATAATTAGTTTTAGTAGTAGTAGTTCTTTGTGAAGGCCTCTTCCAGGAAAGTACTACCACCATGCCTATTTCTGCTGTCAAGCAGTTTGCTGGGTTCCGGTTTAAAGGGTGTGGATGCCGGTGAGATGACAAACACATGAGGTAGAGGAGTACCTATAATTGTCAGTCATTAAGAAGGTTATAGATTCCATTAATAAGACGAATATACTAATTAATTGTTTTTAGCTATGACATCTATATCACATGACCAAATTACATCCATACTTGGTAGAGAATAATTTAGTTTTCAAGATAATTTAATGCAGTAGTTTGTAGGGACTTTTCCCTAAGTAGGTACTACCAGTTAATGCTTGTGCATTATATTACAATTGCCATTAAAAGTGAACACAGAGAAAATTAATTGTGATGATAAGACATGTATTTCCTGAAAATTAGTAATGCACATGCTTTAATTCTGTAGTTAATGCGGAGGATGTGTCAGGTCAAAATATCTTGTAGCATTTAATGTTCGGTTGCAATGCTGCTTTTATTCTTTCAGAAATTCTAGAGAACATAATTTACTTCCTAGACTCCATGCAAGAAACATCAAAAGTTGTAACTTATCAGCTGAATCAGCTGACTCAACTTGATTACATGTTCAATGTCAGTCATGTGATGACCAGACCATGTTTTATAATGTTATACAATGCTTATCAAAAAACTAGGTAAGTATTTCCAAGGATCTGAGGAGAATGAAACAGGATAATGAAGTAAAATTAAACTGCATACAGCTATTGAGTTGTTTGAAAAGTTTATGAGAAGACAGTAGCAGGATTCCACTGCATTTAATAAGGTTCAATCAAGATAGGACATTCTATTTCAAGGTTCATTGAACCTTAGGAATTTATTGATTAAGTTCCCTTCCTAATTTCAAACTAAGATTAGCGGAAAACAGACTGCCAAGTAAAGAGCAGTATCACATGATGAGATGATTCACTTTGACAGAAGTAGGTACCTACTTTAAATACAGTACACCGCCCCATTTCATCCCTTTCGCCGAATTTCACTACCTATTTGGCCTCTATACTAAAGTCGTCATGCCGACATACTCGCACGTTCATGATTCGTCTTTAAAGCACACAGCGCAAGGCGCGGCTACAACTATAATTAGTCCTCCAAAAATAACCACAATCAATAAGATCTAGAGACCTTCAACTATGCAATTTATTCATCCAAATCGGAGCATCCATAGAATCAGAACCTGCTGAGCGAAATCTTGAAACCCAGTTGGCGGATCGATAATGGTTCGAGACAGCCATTTCGGCGACAAGACAATGGTCCACACAGAATACTTACCGCTGAAGATGATAGCAGACGCCGCCCCCATAACTCCAAAGAAGGGTCCATAAATTGGGCTTTCGGCCGACGACATTTTGCTGGTTTAGTGTGGGTATTTACAGGTCCAAAACTGTGATGACTATCTGCACACACTCACTTCACGGAACTACTTTTGCACAGACAAATATGGCCCAAGCTTTGCAGGCTCGATAGATTGGGTCATATGACGATTGATGTCCAAGGTAGCGCTCGATATGACTAAAGTTCTGATTGGTTTTATGACGTAATTTCCGAATAAAGCGACCAATCCTGAGCTGGGATTTTAACTAAGCTGTGACGTAGAACGTTGATGTGGTTCGGAGGCCAGCTCTTACGTTCTGCGCATGCTCGGTTGTGTCCTTTCTATTCTTTTTAAGATATTGTAATTCATTTTTTAACAAAAAAAGGGCAAGTTGTGATATATTTCAAAAAATAAGCCATTTTTAAGCTTTAAATTAAGTTAATATACATAAAATTAGTAAGAAATTTCTACATAAAATAAAATAGGTAGCTCAGGTGACTAATGATTAAAATGTTTCCAGCTTTTTAGTTCTACCAGGCTTACTAAAATAGAATACTTGTGAAAAGCCAGAGCGTGTAGGTTGATAAAAATTTAAATTTTTATTAAAAATTTAAATTTAATCAACCGTCCACACGGACGGTTGATTAAATTTTTATAAGGGGTGTAATGTGAGCAACTTAGAAAATCTGTGGCGATTGTATCGTCTGCCATCGTATTGGTACACTGCTACTATTATCATGAACCCCCTGTATATGTGCAATACATAATATGTATGTGCAATAAACTTCATTCATTTCATTTATAATAGGGATTACAAGTTACAAGTATCCCTCAAATGAACGCACGAGCGAGCACGCTCTAAAAACAGGCTGGTTGTTAAAGGGCCAGTTGCATGTATTTGTGCACGTCGCGTCGCCTGCGCCTGAGTGCCTGTTTTTCGACAAAGTTCAAAGAAAGAATGTGCCAGCGCTCGTGTACCTGCTTTTCTCACATACGTTTTGAATCAGTACCGCGTGCGAACGGATAACATGAATTTGTTGCTGAGCGTATGACTGGAATAAATTACAAAAAAATTCTTTAATAACAACATCTCATCATCCCTGCTATTATGAATGCGAAAGTAACTCTGTCTGCCTGTCTGTTACGCTTTTGCGATTAAACCAATGATCCGCTTGGATGAAATTTGGTAGAGAGATAGCCTGAAAAAGGATATAGGCTACTTTTAAATGCAAAAAAAGTCTGTAAGGGGTTGAAATAAGGGATGAAAATTTGTATGGAAGTTTCGTTATTTTTGAAGCTAGAAGCTTGAAACTTATTTTTTAGACTTTTGATTTGGTAGATATAAATAAATATGACCTTCAAAGTTTGTGAATATTTTGCCCTTGGGTGTAAAATAAAAATAGGGGATGCAAGTTTGTATGGAAATATGTAGTTTATGGGAATGTTTCATAAATTTGTAGCTTATTTTAATGTTTATAGGTATGTATTTTAACCCTTAAAATCGAATGGATGCAAGGAATCTAATACCACGTACCTACTACAAAATTAAGACTAAATTACTTATAAGTAAGTAGTAGGTAGTTGCTTTGCAATAAGCTTTCGTGATAATATTGCACCTGCATAATTAGCTGTAGTAGCTGCGTGTTTGTACCAAGATATATTTTCAATTATTTGCTCGCTACTAAGGTATAATAATTATTATATTTATTATTCTCTAATATTATTTTATAAGATTAGAGAAGAATCTATTCAATATTTACGCAAGTAATTATATTGCAATATAATAGGGTAAATAAAGCATAACAATACCAAGTAATCTGTAATAAATAAATAAATAGATAGATAAGTCGTGTTGGAACGGCCACTGTACTACTCTGTGTTTGCGGATGGCTGGAAGATGATTGAACGAGTTAGCCTAAGTTTTTGTGTGAATGTTGTATAAAATTTATAAAGTAGGTACCTAAGTTAGAAATAGTGTGTTTGTATTTAGATATAATATATATATATTTTTTATTTTTCTGTAGTAATGTTCTAGACATAACGATTTGGTGTAATCTGTAATGTTAGGTCTATATGTATGTAAATAAATAAATAAATAAATAAAGTAGAAATTTTGAAAGTACTGTTGGAAACTTTATTAACTAGGTTCGTTTCCGTTATGACAAAAATAAATAAAAGTAAATTCTTAAAATATTTAGAGACAGTAATAAAATAATAATAGTAACTATTAATTTACTTGTAATATCTCTAGGAACTAAACATATTTTGTAATTAAAAAACAGTAACTTGTAAAAAATAAGTCTGCTGTCAAAATATCACATTCAGTCAATGTAACGTTATTTCTCAATTCAATGTCATCCGCACGTGCTGCCTGTACCTACCTACCTACTTGTTTTGTTTGGTTGGTTCATAAAAATCTCCAAACTGAAATCATTAGAGAGAAATCCTCAAAAATGTGTAGCTTAGCTTAGCTGAACAGTATTAAAGGTCTAGTTATGTACCCTATTCTATTATAAACTAGATTCCTTTAAAGCAATTTATTAAGTGGCCTTTTTTTGGTACAGTTATTTTATTGCATTGCAGAAAATTCGTAGGAACTGAATGGTTTTTGTAAATAAAAAGTGCATGAATTTTTAGGAAAGTATTCGCGATGAAGTTTCATTATAAGGTAATTTGTATATTAAACAAGCTGTAATATTAGCTAACCTGTTCAGGCTTCTCACAGATTACATTATGTCTAAGTCTTCTTTGTGCTGATGATACAAACTTGTTTGTTTACTATATGTACATCTTTTACTATTTCTATTATTGCGTTCCCAAAACTTGGCTACATCCATGACGTTTTTGGTGACACAAAAAAAGGCAGAAACATGTATAACCCAATTTAATTTCAAAACTCATTAAATATCTTGATTGCTACATACTTATAATCTCTTACAAATCTTTTGTTCTCCGAGTAATTTACAGTGATTTAATCAGAAGTATTAACAAAGTGTTTTAATCATGTTTCAGTTTCAAAATCTTCTGGGAACAGTGTACAGACGAGGTGATGTATTATTTTCAAATGATGGAAATTGTGTCATCAGTCCCGTTGGGAATAAAATTACAGTGTATAATCTTAAACAGTAAGTTTTACACAGATTACGCCTTTTATATAACTACCTGAATGCATACATTTTCAAATCTCAGTCATTTCTGTGTGGTATTAATGTTCAAATTGCTTTGGGTAGTCAGAGGTATGTCTAGATAGCACATTTGATACATTGCCACATTTTGCAGTAGTTAGTATTAAATAGCAAATACATAACATTATCTATAACTCATTTCAGGAACAGGAGTAACACATTGTCTTTCGAAGGGCAATATAACTACACAGCTATTGATGTATCACCAAATGGATCTACTCTTTTGGCAGTCAATGAAAGTAAGTAGTATTAGTAGTAGTAGAGCTCCTTGTGAAAGGACTCGTCCTGGGAAGTACTACCACCTTACCTATTTCTGCCGCCAAGCAGTGTAAGCATTACTGTGTTCCGGTTTGAAGGGTGTGGATACCAATAAAATTACAGGTATGTGGGGCTTAACACCAGTATGCCTCAGGTTGGTAGACGCAGTGTAGTGTATCGTAGGGCAGGGACCTAACGTGCATGACCTATAACCTTACCGGTAATGCTTTGTTATAGGTGCTTAATCCACCAGCAGTAGCATAGAAAGAAAACTAATAATTTGACAGCAACTCTCAGTTATAGTACAAGCTTTGCGTATTTAGAGGCTGGAAGGTGTTGTATCATGTCTGATAATTTTTTTTTTTCCTAGCCTATTTCGTCCCACTGCTGGGCAAAGGCCTCCCCCAAAAACTTCCAGCTCTCTCTTTTCCGAGGCCTCTCCCACCACGTCCAATATTTATTAACTACTTGACCGTACGCTGAAAGCTTTACTATGAGATTTCCGTATCCGTTTCCGTCGTATTTCATCCAGTTTTCTTACTTTTATACCCTTAAGCTTCCGGTCAAGTGGCGCCACCTGGCGGACGCGCGCAGTTTTGCTTCGTAAAATGTACCGCGCCATCTTGAAACCATTGGCGTTTTGTTTTCCGTCGAAGCAACATGTGTCCAGCAGCTATCTCTGCGACGACAGTTGTTTAAAATATTTTAAATTTGTTTCCTCATAGTGTTAATCTATTTAAAGTGATATTGTGCTCTTTACACTGTGCAAAGGAAAAAATCGTGAGTACCCTTAATTATACGTGATCGATTCTTTTAACGATTTTTCGTTGTGATCACGTGTCTTTGATTTAAAATTAACCAGTTTACTCGTACAGACTAAGCATCTGTAAGTTTTAGTTTTTCAGTAAGGATAGCCCTTGCGAACTATCAAACGTATTTATTTTGCAACAAATTGTCCACGAGATATGGCTCGTACTACAATTAGTACCAGCCATTAGCTCTGGGTTGAAATATTTCCAGCAGAGCCTATTAATATAGCCAAAAGTGGAACTGCCACTGCTTTTGTCGTAAGATAACCTCACAGCGTGGTTCGAACCCTCGAAACATTTTTACTGTCTGCTAATACGAATAGAAATCTCATACTGAGACTACAATCAGTTTGAGTGGTAGTTGGGAAGTATAACTTCCTAGACAGACATTGTATTTACATGTTAAAATTAAAGTTAGGACAACTTTTATCAAGCTATCTGACGTTCAGTGCTTGGCTTAGAAATAAGATATTCTCTATATTCTAACGATGTACTAACTCCAGGTATAATAGACCTGGAAACAAACAAAAAGGGGAAAAACATCTTACGTCACTTGACACTCTCTTATGCTTGTATAAAATGATTTTTATATTATTTATCTTTTAACAAAAACACTGCGGTAACTTTGTCACTTTGCCTTTTATTATTTCCATACATTTTACGAGATCTTTTTTAATAAGTTTGCAGTCACACAGCTAAAAGTAACAAATACATAAAAATATTATTACAAGCATAAGTGAATGCGTCACTGAGTAAAATACCCGTACAATTCCTACCTTCCTCCTAGCTTACCTACTTAGGTATTTGAGTGCGAGCAAACCGGGGAAGGGTGCAAATCTATTCTGAGCCAAGACTGGTTCTCGAAGGTGAAATCCAATCAAAGTTAATACCGACCACCCCTCGCGGGGGTAAGGCGTTTATACAACTGTGTTCCATCGCTCGGAACTCAATGAACTTGTAATTATTGTGGCCATCTAAGGTACACAAAGACCTGTATTGTGCGCATCTCATTTTTTGGCCATCAATATCTGGTGGATTCTTACTAGATAAATCCAAACCAATAATGACCGCCCCTCGCGGGGTTAAGGCGTTTGTACAACTGTGTTCCATCGTGTGGAACTCAATGCACTTTTAATTAATCTTGCGTTCTAATGTACGCAAGGACCTGAATCAAGCTCAACTCATTTTGGCCATTAGCATCTGGTGGTGTCTCGCAAGAGAAAGCCAACCAATAACAGCCGCCCTTCGCGGGGGTCAGGCGTTTGTACAACTGAGTTCCATCGTGTGGAACTCAATGAACATGTAATTAATCTGGCGTTCTAATGTATGCAAAGACCTGAATCAAGCACATCCCATTTTGGCCATCAGCATTTGGTGGTGTCTCGCAAGAGAAAGCCAACCAATAACAGCCGCCCTTCGCGAGGGTAAGGCGTTTGTACGACTGTGTTCCATCGCATGGAACTCTTTAAACTTTTAGTGGCTCTGGCCTCCTAATGCACGTACATACGTGTATCAAGTACACCCTCAGGGGTTGATGTTATCATAACCACTTTCAATACAAGGGTCAACTCTCTGATGCTCAGTAAGTGAAAACTGTAAGTACTCTGGTATAGTTTCATTTTATAATAAGAGGCTCGTCGTCGGTTGCGTGTGCCTTAAACATTTTAAAAGCGTCCCAAGTACGCTGTAAGGCCATAAGAGGTGTTAGAAACCAACGTGTAACATCTAGGAATAGTTGATACTCATAAGAAAGCCAGTTAACACACTTCCACACTCTCAATGGGAAGAAAGCCTTGTTCATGCATAGGGTATGCATTACACACTGTAAAAATATGGGTTACACATTTTAAAAGCATAGTACCTACAGTACAATGCTTCCACTTTCGTAATTTCTATTTTTAGTGGTGCAGTCCGATAGGTCAGCCTGTCATCATCATCATCATCAGCCTTTATTAGTCCACTGCTGGATGTAGACCTCTCCCAAGCTGAGCTCGGTTTCGGTTCTTCTCATTCATTGTTAGTCAGCCGTCCTTAATATAATTCCAAGGCGCTACACGATTGGTTGTGTTTGCCAAGCTTTTTTATTTGATAAGTATGTATAATAAAGATTCTGGATTTTGTACAAAACCTGGCGTATTATACAAAGTGAATCTTTTACGAGCGTACTTCAAGTAAAGTCTTACAGCTACTTTTACACCTTATACAAAAAGTTGGTTGAAACTTAGTTTTGGTTACTTTTAAGATGCCCAAATAATTTTCTGAAGACTTTTTTTTTACCGAACGAGTTGGATGGCTAAGACAAAAGGTTAGCTATTGATATCGTTAATCGTGTGAATCCCTGCGATCACAAATCAAAGTCAGAAGGCTTTTCTTAGGATAACTTATAATTAGTGTGCTATAGCTGAATTTTAGCGCCATCAAAATGTTGTCATGTTTATTGAGATAGATAGATACATACTTTATTAACATTGTATAGACTATAATTTTGAGAAACCGAATCTCTTCTAAAACTCAGCAATTTTTCTATTTTAAGCTATCAGTTTTTTAGATCAATCGCAAAGTCTGATTTTACCAAATTCATAATTTGAAGATATGTATTTTCTGCTGTCAATGTCGCTAAATTATCCTTTTGCATTTTTTGTATATGCGTCTAATAAGGCTTTGGAGCACACTTAAAACATTCCACTTAACATTTTGGATGCAGTCGGGCCCGTCCTTATTTCACACGCCTGTCAGAGCCAATCACACATAGTTACCGAGTCACGGCAACGACGTTAGGTACAGTGCGACAAAAGGATGTCAACAATTCCAAGAAAGGAAACTTTACTAAAACATGAATAATTTCATAGGTAATCATGATTGTCCACAGTGATCTACGTAAGTATCAAATCATGCTGATAATTTTTAGGCCATCGATATCCTGAACGGCATCTATTACCGGTCGATGTGGTTTGCTAAGTGGGGAAATTTCAACCACTGACTTGTCTGACTTTAAATTCGCATATTGCAGTCTAGTGCAGTCTACCTTATTTTTATTAAATTATGAACATTTAATAAATTTTATAAATAGTTTATTTAAGTAAAAATTACGTGAAGATAGTACAACTATCCTTGAACTATCCCATGGTGCGTTCAGTGTTCTGCGAAACTATACTAACTCGCATAACAGCTCACATAACTTTACTACCGTAAATATGCCTTGTAATACTTCCTCGGGGGAAATTACTTGTTGACGTGCGAAACTCAGTCTAAGTTGTGGCATTTTTTTTCTCTCTGTTAATTTATCGCAAAGAACCTTGGGCTAACCATGGATAGGGGTCTGCACTTTGAGAACCATGTAGTGGATAGTGTGCGTAATTGTTTCTATCGGTTGAAGCTACTTTATAAAATTCGACCATACATTAGTGAAACAGTTAGGATCAACCTTTGCGAGTCCCTCATTCTCTCCAAACTTAATTACTGTGATGTTGTTTATGGCCCGTGTTTGCTCAGTAAATCAGAGAAACTCATTCAACGGGTTCAGAATGCTTGCGCACGATTCTGCTTTCATATTCCACCACGCTCTCATGTCACTCCCTATTTAAACACATCAAACTTACTTAGAATGATCGCACGTAGGAAACTGCATCTAGCAGTACTTCTTTTCGGTGTGGTACGAAATGGATCCCCCAAGTATCTCTCGGAAAAGTTAGTGTGGGCGCAAGAACAGTCCAGGTTTCCTAGTAGAGCCTGCACTTTTGTGTTCGTCACGCCAAAACACAGGTCGATGGCATTCCGAGGATCCTTCAGATTTGCTGCCTCGAGATGTTGGAATGTTATACCTCCACCAATACGTGCCCTGAAAACAGTCAACACTTTTAGGACATTGCTCAAAAAGCACCTTTTTAAATTGCAAATCTCAACCTAGGCATCTAACACTCTCTAAACTAAACAATACTCATACAAAACTTAATATAAGAATACCTTGGTGATTGCACGAAGCGTCACCGCCCCTCTTTCGCCGCCGCCGCAGTCAGAATATAACATTATATCCCTTTTAGAAACAATGCATCAGTATTACTATTAAAATAATCAGTTTCCAATTTTTCCGCCTAAATCTGCCTTCATTTTGTCACTAAATTTTTCAGCTCACTTTCTGCTTCCTTCTTATAAAATCAACCTTTACAGCTTTCCTTCATTAGATGTAAATTCAGCACTTCACTTTCACTCTATAAAATTCGGCTCAGCGCAAAACTGCAATAAAATAAACTCAAACAAAATAACAAATCAGCCATTTTTCAATTTCCATAAGGATTATCAATTTTCCGCCCGCCCGCCTGTCGTCGCCGCTATTTTCATTGGCTCACAGCGTGACAATCTCACATGCAGCTTATGAACGACCAATAGCGAGCCAAATGACCGAATGAAGCCAATCCATCGACCTGTGGCGGACTTGCATTGATTCTTGTAAAAAATTACCGGTAGATGGAGCTTTGCTGTTTACTTATACTGTTAACTACGCAATGCATACATTGTAGTTACACAAATATTACGTTTCATTCAACGCATACAAGCACAAGCTTTGATTGGTTTGAGGCCAGAAAAACTGTTCACAAAAACTTATTCTTTTATTTTTAACTCTTTGTTTACATTTAGGTTGGTACCGTGAGGTTACTCGTCATAGGCCCTGGCAGAATACCAGTGTCGCACTGTGCCCCACACCGTGCGACTAATACTGAGCCAGGGACCTAATTGACCCCATCACACTTTTACTGCTGTTCTTTTACCGCCACTTATTTCAAGGTAGGTGCCTGGGTGGGTTCCTTCTGAATACCTACCTACCTACCTACCTTTTGTTTTTTATTTTAATTTTTTTCTATTTTATTCTTGTGTAGCAAGGTGGGTACGTGGGTGGTGCCTACCTAGGTACCTACGTACTGCTAGTTTTAAGTTTACGGATGTAAATAGGTATTTAAGTAGGTAAATAGTTGTTAATGTCTGTTTGGGTCAATAAAAAGCTTTTCTTTCTTTCTTTCTTCTTCTTATCGGTTTACTGTAAGTGTGGGAATATGAGGAGAAATTTGAAATACAGACCACTTGGTGTAATTACTACCGCGCACTGCTTAAATATTTTTAGCTCGTGTATGCCTCTTGTGTTTCAGACTCTTTCGTTTAGTTATACAATTGATCTAAAAAAGTTTCCAGTTTGGGACGCTGACAAACTTACTGCTATTTCAAAGGATTGTATCGTTATTTAGAAAAATAGTAGCACCACGATACTACTTTACATAACTCAGGAAGACACTTATGTGATCAGCCCTTACGATAAATCCTACTTGCATTTGATCCTATTCCGCATTGGATCTAACAATAGTATTATTTTAAGTATATAGTTTGTTCAAAAGTAATATGTAAAATTATATAACCTGGTTATAAATCATTACCACTATTTACTGATAGTTCTACACTCAAGATGAATCGTATTCACAGTTGATCCTATTCCTCATAAGATCTACTGATATTATCACTTCACCCGACAGTCGGTTAAATACTGATTGCAGTAATTATTATAAATAATTCAGTTGAAAACCATCATCAGAATTACTGATAATTCTAATTCCAGTATATTTTTTACAGTAATAAGGTATTACATAAGGCCGCATTACGCACGCTAGATCAAAGTGCTGTATAGGGAGACTGCTACGTGACACTTCCGAATATTAGATCTACGATATCTACTAAGCGGGATCAAATATTATCTCCCGACGAATTTTTAGCCTGAGGGGTTTATCAATCAGGTAATGTGTACCAGCACATTCACATGCGAAAGGTTATAAGCAAGTACTACTCCATTCTTACAAATTATCCGTTGGAAGCAATAACTGAGTTTTATAACCTTTTCGAATAAATAGTGTTAGTAGCATGCTTATTACGAAAACTTGCATTATTTCTGATCATACTAAAATCTGATATTATACAAGTAATCACACATTACACGTTGTTATTGTAAATATCTGCAGCGATAGTAACTGATCTGTACACTACCTATCATGTACAATATAGGATGTGTTAATAATTTAATAAAACATAAATTTTAATTTTCTATACTTAGTAGGTACCTACTTACTATTGTAAAATATTTTAATGTCACATTGGCGCTAGGTTGCCACCTATTTCTTACAAGTGGCGACACCAGGCGATAACAAACAGGTCTCATAGTAAAGCTTTCAGCGTACGGTCAAGTAGTTAATAGCAACGTTTTACCTGAAATAAAACGTATATTAAATACTTACCTAGCTGAAAGCTTTCACTTTTACCTCTGCCTGGTGAAATTAAAAGCCAATGGTTTCAAGATGGCGCGGTACATTTTACGAAGCAAAACTGCGCGCGTCCGCCAGGTGGCGCCACTTGACCGGAAGCTTAAGGGTATAAAAGTAAGAAAACTGGATGAAATACGACGGAAACGGATACGGAAATCTCATAGTAAAGCTTTCAGCTAGGTAAGTATTTAATATACGTTTTATTTCAGGTAAAACGTTGCTATTAATTTTATTTATTTTTCAGAGGGTGAAGCTCAAATGATCAGTCTCCTAACATGCAATGTGATACATAAGTATAAGTTTAAGCAACTTGTGAATGCTGTAAAATTCAGCCCAGACGGAAAGTACTTTGCTGCTTGCTGTGATAACTTAGGTATTTATAAAAGTCGAATCACACTAGACGGTCACCACGTGGAGCCGCGTCCGTGAGTCGCGAGTTGAGAGTGAGTGTGTAAACTACTTGAACTTGCGTGTCGGGCACGGGCCTTGCCATTTTTGGCCGATTAAAAAAAACAAGGTTCTCATGTCAGCTGTATTTCTTTTTCGTTCAGCAACAGTGTGACCGAGGGGGAAAATAAAAGTCGCAATGTGTAACAGGTGCTACTCAACGGGAAGTTTTTTTCCATTGAGTCACAGTGTGACTGAAAGGTGTGACTCAACGGGAATAACTCTATTTTTAAAAGCAGTTGACTCTAGACTGGTATGGGTCGCCGCTGTCCTACCGTATTTTATTCCGAATCGGATCTATATTTTATCTTACCTGCGCCACAAGCAGGTATCTATCGATAGATAAGATTTTACATAAATTCTCGATAAAACGGGGTTCTATCGAAATTTATCGAGATTTGTAGTATGGAACTTAGTTAAACGCTAGGCGTCACCCCACCACCATTCTGACACGGATCGGGATCGACCAGACCACTCCACGCGGATTCTACTCCACTATCCACAATCTAATGATATAGGTTTTTTTTTTTAGGTTTAAGTCTTTATTTCTCATAAGAATTAACAAAAATTCACTTACTGAGAACAAATCTATAACTAACAAATTTATGGGCTACGTACGTACAATACTTACAATAAACATAATTACAAACGAGACACTTGTTAAATAACATATTTTTTCGAGTTACTTGTAGGTAGTCAGAAAACAAATTTTGTCGAGCACAGTGGAATTACGTAGATCAGGCGAAACTGGATGTGGCATGAGCGTACCTTGAGTTTATGATCGTACGAGAGGATTTTAAATGTTTTGTTTTGATTTTTAATGTTATTATAAATTTATTATTCCGTATAAAATATAAAATACATAGATGTATTTTGCAATTTAAATGTAAATATTGATTTAGCTTGTTTTATATCAGGAGGGAGCTTATTATAAAGATAGGTTTCATTCTAAATAATGTAAATAAATAAAATATTTACACATATTCGCACAATTCGTATGGGATCGATATCCTTCTATCGCGCCACGCCGCGCCGCCGCTACACGTGAGTCGAGTCTAGTCAAAAAATCAAATTATCTTTATTTGGTACTAAAACAGGTTTGTAGAAAAACGAAACGAACGTTAATGCCTTTGTGACTTGACCTTTATTGCATGAGTAATTATAAATACTGTCTCTCCCATTTCCAGTGTTCATAATGACAGCGCCCTGTACATTCACGGGTGAGTTCCGTTCTTTCACCATGAAGCGTGTCTTCAACAAAGCCCATGACGAGGTCACTTGCCTCGATTGGTCTGCCTGCTCCAAACTCCTTGCAGTCGGCTCCAAAGATACCACCACAAAGATATACACTGTGGACTACTTGGATAATTTGAACTTGTTCACTCTGAGTGGGCATACTGATAAGATTGTTGGGGTCTTCTTTGAGAAGAAGAGCTTAGATCTTATTACTGTTAGTAGGAATGGGCAGGTAAGTCATTTTTTTAATGAATAATAATAATAATAATACTGGACAGTCCACACAGCATCATCTAGCCCCAAGCTAAGCAGAGCTTGTGTTATGGGTACTAGATGACTGACATACTCAATACAATACATTACATGCATAGATATTTTTTATTATACATAGAAAATACCTAGAACACCTGGAATAAATAGTTGCAGTTCGTACAAACATTTCCCCCAAGGCGGATATTATTAGAGATTATTATAAATAAATCAGGAGAGATGACAGAAACGCAGAATTTTCGTTAATGTCTACCATGCCTGTCTTGAGTATGTTAATCTTTATACTTGTAATAATTGTGATAAAAACGTTCGTGAATAGAAAAAGAAAAATTTGCTAAGAACCTATTGTTTTTATGAATGCTATTAACCGCTGGCGTATCTTGAGTGGTCGTTCTAACGAATCATCTAAGTTAAGCTATCACGTCACAACAATCAAAACACTTATATTTTGGTTTTAAATTAAAATAACTATAAAAATGTCCAAGTAAAAGTTTAAGTTGGTTTTGTAAGTTAAACTTGTAAGTTTTAAACTTAATCTATTATTATTTATTTGCTTTTTAATATCGGCGACAGGTTACTTTGTGGGAAGCGAGTATAGACCCGGACGACTTGGTAGTATCAGACGTTCAGATCTCACATCAGAAACGCAGGAAACTACAGCAGGACGCAGATAGCGAAGAAGATGACATTGACGAGAGAAAAGTTATTGAGAAAGACAAGGAATATGTAAGTTATACATGTAAGAAATACATTCCTGGTTGATAAATAACTTTAGCAAAATAATTGTATTACTCTAAATCTATTTGACTGTCAGTTAAGTGCTATTCTATAAGACTTTGCTGTAGGTAACTTTACACGTTCCAGGATTATTCGGAAGTGGTTTTATTACATTACTAGCGGCCGCTCGCAGCTTCGCCCGCGTAGCAGGGTTTTCCCGTTATTTTTTCGGGATAAAAAGCAACCTTTACAATCTATATCTATTCCAAATTTCATCCAAATCGGTCCACTGGTTAGAGCGTGAAAGAGTAACATACATCTATCCAGTCTTACAAACTTTCGCGTTAATAATATTAGTAGGATAGGATATAGTGCAGAACTTACTGAGATTATACTATTAAACAATTTACAGGATGTCGATCATGAAAATAAAATAGATGATAGACAGAGAAAGGATTCAGAAAGAGAAAACAAGCTGAATTACAAGAAGCTCGGTCGACACTATATTGGCGACGCGATTCGACAGGCGGACTACAAGGTCAAG
Organism: Electrophaes corylata; assembly: GCA_947095575.1. Lineage (NCBI taxonomy): Eukaryota > Metazoa > Arthropoda > Insecta > Lepidoptera > Geometridae > Electrophaes > Electrophaes corylata. The sequence goes on from OX352704.1 coordinate 1,079,714, forward strand.
ATCACTGCCTCACAGTATCATAAGGAAACCAAAATCTTAGTCACAGGTAACACAAATAAATACAAAATATTGCATAATACTAGAAGACTGTTCCAGCTTCGCACGGGTTTAGTAAGGATCCCTAATTTTTTTGAAAATATTATATAGCTTATGTCACTCGGGGATAGTGTAGCTTCCCAACGGTGGAAGAATTTTTCAAATCGGTCCAGTAGTTTCGGAGCCTATTCAATGCAAACAAACAAAGAAACATACTAACAAACAATCAAATCTTACCGCTTTATAATATTAGTATAATAGTAAGTATAATATACAAAAGATTTTATTGACACAATACATAGTACACTGGAATTAATCCATTGGCTCCCGAACTAGTTCAGACTGTGTTTCAAGAGCCAGTGGCTTCTCCCATAAAATTAAGCAGAACACTATGTCTCTAGAAGTACAGCTGTGAAAAAAATGTGTATTTATAAAAAATTTAATTTACTTTACAAATTTTTACAAATCAATCTTTTAGGTTTAGCCACTGCCTCATAAACTTCCATTTATACAATCTTTACTTACCGTGTTTATATTTCAGGATTTTCTAACGGTACATTCTTTCTTCACGAAATGCCGGATGTAAACCTCATACATACGCTGAATATTTCCGAGCACAGAATAAGCTCCATCGCTATATCCCCGCCGGGCGATTGGATAGCTTTCGGATGCCCTAATATAGGACAGCTGCTTGTGTGGGAGTGGCAGAGTAAGTCAAATTACGTATCAGATAAAATTATGCTTTAATATTATTTCATATTAGCGGCCGCTCGCAGCTTCGCCCGCGTGGCAGTTTTTTCCCGTTCCCGTTATTTTTTATAGCATAGGCAGAAATAGGCATGGTGGTAGTACTTCCCCGGACGAGCCCTTCACTAAGAGCTCTACTACTACTACTAATATAATGAAATACATTTATGACACATCCTACTAATATTATAAACGAGAAAGTTTGTAAGTATGGATGGATCGATGGATGTTTGTTACTCTTTCACGCTCTAAACAGTAGACCGATTTGGATTAAATTTGGAATAATTATAGATTGAACTTGGATTAATATATAGGCTACTTTTTATCCCGAAAAAATAACGGGAACGGGAAAAAACTGCCACGCGGGCGAAGCTGCGAGCGGCCGCTAGTTTTCTTTATAAAAAAGTAACATTGTGTGACGGTAAGGACACCAGTCTGCATATGTGGCATTTACATAAAAACCGGCCAAGTGCGAGTCGGACTCGCGCTCAAAGGGTTCCATACTAATATAATGAAAATATCATAAAAACGGCAAAAAAATACGTTTGATGTGTAATTCGGCAAATAAATAGATACACTTTGACTTTAACAGGTGAGCAGTACGTGATGAAGCAACAAGGGCATTCATTAGATATGACGTGTGTCACCTACTCTCCCGATGGACTCTATGTTGTGACCGGTGGCTATGACGGAAAGGTAACTTTTTTGACAGCTTAGTTTGTAGTAGCCTTGCTTTCAATACTCAATACATTTATTGTCATCACATGGTGGGTTAGGATGTACAAAATTCACTTAGATATAGTGTAACAATCACATGTGAGCCCCTTTAGGGCACTATAGGAGGTTGGTTTTCTACGCCGTAGGTGGTGGGTTCGATCCCCACCAAGAACAAACATTTTTTGTGATGAACATAGATGTTTGTTCTGTGTCTGGGTGTTATATTGTATTCTAAGTATGTATTTACAAAAAAAAGTGCATAAGTATTCTATCAGTCATCTGGTTTTTATAGTACTAGCTATGCGTAGTTTGGGGCTAAGATGATGTATAAAAATACCCAGCAATATTTATTTATTTCTAGCTATCCCGGTGAACTTCGTATCACCAACGTTTTTCATATAAATTAAATATTTAAAATAGGTCCAGCCGTTTTCGAGTTTTAGCTAGACTAAACGCACAGGAATTGATTTTTATGTATATAGATATATTTTATTTTTTGCTGCACATGTTCATGGAATATGTAGATGGGCCATCTACATATAATGTGGTATAATTATCACGTATAACAAAGCACGTTCGGAATATGGCTTACGACGCACCGCCCTGTAACCATCAACCTAAAGCTTACAGGTGTTCAGCCCTACATGCCTGTAATTTCACCTTTTGAAGGCTGTGGGCACACCCTTCAAACCGGAACACAGCAACGCCGCTTGACAGCGGAAATAACCATGGACTTAGTAATTATCCAGCAAATCATTTACAAAAACTTTATGAAAAACGTATTCGATAAAACACAAAAAACAACAAGACGGAAGGTTAGACGATTTTTTGCCTTTTCTGTTTACCAACTTCCCGCGATCCTAACAATGTCGTCGTTCCATCGTGTGGCGTTCTACGCTTCATCTCTCCGGTTCGTGGTTCCCATTCGAGAACCTTTATTTCCCAGCGGCTGTCGGTTCTATGAGCTACATGATGGCCTGTCCATCGTCACTTCATTTATAATATTGTCATAATTTGTTGTTTTCAGGTAAAGGTGTGGAATACCAGCAATGGCTTCTGTTTTCTGACATATGGCCTGCCCATCGCCACTTCATTTATAATTTAGTATGGTCATAATTTGTTGTTTTCAGGTAAAGGTGTGGAATACCAGCAATGGCTTCTGTTTTCTGACATATGGCCTGCCCATCGCCACTTCATTTATAATATTAGTATGGTCATAATTTGTTGTTTTCAGGTAAAGGTGTGGAATACCAGCAATGGCTTTTGCTTTGTGACATTTGAAGAGCACAAGTCCACTGTGACTGACGTCGTGTTCAGTTCCAATAAGAAGTTTCTGGTGTCCTCGTCACTAGACGGCACTGTGCGCTGTTACGATTTGACGAGGTAACAAGACCCTAATCCTACATGAGGTTACTGGTGGACATAGGTCTCTTCCAAGACGTATCATTAAGTTTGGTCTTCGGCTCTTTTCATCCAATGGTTGCCAGCTTGATGTCGCAGATCACCCACGTTGCTGGAGATCCTTCACAACGTGCAATTAGAAGAGCTTTTAGTGAAGAGCTCGTCCGGGGAAGTACTACCACCATGCTTATCTCTGCCGTTAAGTAGCGCAGTGTGTTCCGGTGAAATTGCAAGCACATGAAGCTTTACCTGCCTCAGATTAATGGACGTAGAGCAGTGCATAATAGGGCACGTTCATAACGAACGTGACCTGCAAGGCAATACTTTTTTATAGGTAATGGTAATTACTTAACATCAGGTGGGCCATCTGCTTGTTCCATCAGCAAGTCAGATAATAAAAAAAATACTTACAGACGACCGATGTGGTGTTTTCTATGGATAATAAAAAATATCTACGTACGTACTTAATACAATATATTACATACATACATATTTTTGATTACGCTTAGAAAACACCCAGAACACCCGGAATAAATATTTGCAGATCGTGCAAACATTTATCCTAAAGCGGGAATCGAACCCGCAACCTCCTGCGTCGCAGGCGGACATTCGCCTGCCGCGCCACACGGTCGTCAAATGATGTATCGATACATCCATGGTTGTTGTGCAGGTACCGTAACTTCCGCACGCTGACATCTCCCAGCCTGGTGCAGTTCAGCTGCGTGGCGCTCGACGCCAGCAGCGAACTCTGCGCGGCCGGAGGACAGGACGTCTTCGAGATCTTCATCTGGTCCATCAAGTTTGGGAAACTCTTAGATGTAAGTTATTGAAGTAATACTTCTAATGCGACTTCCAACAAGGTTGCGTTTAACGTTTAACACTACCATGGAGGGGGTATGAAAGCACTGTTTTTTCTCTCTTTCTCTCATAGCCGCAGTTACGTTTCGTATATTAAAGAAGTTTTACTTCAGTCGTGTAGTCTAAAGCAGACTCGTTTTTTGTATTAATGTCTAAGGTTGTACACCAAACTCTAAAGATCCCTTCAAACTGACGCATGAAACTCTACTCTCAGTGTGAACTGAGACGCGATGTATAGTTAAGGTGACACTAGTCGCCGGATCAAACTCGCCGATGGGCGTGGCTAATACGCATGTCACCTATCTTTGCATCGTGTTAGAAAGAAATCGCTGATGTAGGACTCTGATAACAAGCTATTCTGCGCAGAAATAAACACTCTTAAATGTGTTAACTAAGTTTGTAAATACTTTTTATACAGTAATTTTATACTCCTTGTTGTATTTATTTACGCGCTAAAATTATGGATCTTTCGAAGTTCATAGCTGTGTGTTTATGTTTTATTTTAACTACTATGAATTATAATTACAGGCATAGATAACGGCGAGTTGATTTGATATCATGCTTCATTTAGGACGTACGCTTTGAAACTGTTCAGTAAACCCGCAACTTTTGTATAGAAAAAAAATCTACTAGTGTCACCTTAAGTTTCATGTGCCTGTCTGTAACTGCACCGTCGTATAACATACCTTTTAATTCAAAATACAGTTACTTAATGTCAGAAATAGGTATGGTAGGATCTCCTTGGACACTTACAAAGAGTTTGACTACGATTTTAGCTGGTTTCCGCAACTAGGCCGCTGATATGTTCTGTTTCCAGGTTCTCGGAGGGCACGAGGCGCCCGTGTCCTGTGTGGTGTTCAGCCCCACACTCGCCAGTTCCCGGCTTGCATCCTCAAGCTGGGACAAGACGGTGAAGCTATGGAACTGTCTGGAGACCAGCTCCGATTGCGACACCATACAGCTGACTACTGACGCGTTGCAAGTCACGTTCCGCCCTGACGGCGAGGAGGTAATGTCTACTCATTTAGTTCAGCGTGCACTACACACACCCATGGAAATCCCCTGACAACGAGTCGCAGTAAAGTAAGGATAGCATCACTACTTTAATACCCAACACGGTACGGCACGGTAGATATCCACTCCGATCTTTGGTACCAAGTACCTAAACGAGTACCGAGTATCTTTTTAGATAATATCTTTTATATTTTACTGTGCTACTGTTAGTTTACTCCAATAAATAAAATAAAAAATACTGTATATTGTGTATAAGTTGTAGATTGAGAGTTTGTGTTGTTTGATCTGTTCTATTTGTTTAGGCATGCTCTGGCACTACCCATACATTCAACCAATCATTTATTAATTTTAAAGTCTTTTAAAACCCCCTAACAACCCTTATTTCGACGACCGATGTGGCGCGGCGGGCGATGGTCCACCTGCGACGCAGGAGGTTGCGGGTTCGATTCCCGCCTTGGGATAAATGTTTGTACGATCTGCAAATATTTATTCCGGGTGTTCTGGGTATTTTCTATGTATAATAAAAAATATCTATGTATGTAATACCTATAGTATTGTATTAAGTATATCAGTCATCTAGTACCCAAAATAATATGCATCAATCCAAATCGACGGTGAGATTGATCGAGACGTGAAGAATAGAATAAATGCGGGATGGATGAAATGGCGGCAGGTCTCAGGAACAACTTGTGATCCACGTATGCCCCTTAAACTTAAGGGGAAAGTGTACAAGACCATCATAAGACCTGTCGTACTGTATGGATCTGAGTGTTGGGCAATGAAAGGGACGGATGAGAGAAGAGTGCATGCAGCAGAAATGCGAATGTTGCGATGGATGTGTGGAGTGACAAGGATGGATAAAATAAGAAATGAGGATATTAGAGGAAGTTTGAAAGTAGCGCCTGGGACGGATAAGTTGAGGAGTAATAGGTTAGCGTGGTATGGGCATGTCATGCGGAGGGAAGAAAGTCATATAACAAGAAGAGTGTTAGATATAGATGTGAAAGGTTATAAAAGCAGAGGAAGACCAAAGAAAAGATGGATGGATTGCGTGAAAGATGATAATGAGTAAGAAAGGAGTGAACACTGAGATGACGTCTGATAGAAGAGAGTGGAAGGAAAAAACCTGTTGTGCCGACCCCACTTAGTGTGGGATAAGGGCAGGAAGATGATGATGATGAGTCATCTAGTACCCATAACACAAGCTCTGCTTAGCTTGGGGCTAGATGATGCTGTGTGGATTGTCCAGCATTATTTATTTATTTATTTGTCCTTCCTAACCAAATTTAGTCACTGCGTAGGTAGCTTAAGCTTGTTTGTCATGCTTCGTTTGTCTAGGCAATCGCGTGGAACTGGCACTTACTTTGAATGTAATTTTTATATAAATCTTACTATTTTATTGAATATAGTAAATGACTGGTAGACAATACTATAATCACTATGTTTTAGCACTAAATTGCTTTATAGTTTTCATAACAACATAATAATTAAAATCTAAATATAAAAATCTATATTTTATTATAATTCTAGCTGGCAGTGTCAACACTGGACGGCAATATAACGTTCTTTGACACGCGCACTATGGACCAGACAGCCAGCGTCGAGGGAAGGAACGACCTGGGCTCCGGCCGAGCGGACACTGACCTTATCACTCCTCAGAAAATGCTGAAAACTAAGTCAGTTCTAAAGGAAACTTTTATAATAATAATAATAATAATGCTGGACAATCCACACAGCATCATCTAGCTCCAAGCTAAACTAATAAAAAACTTAGTACTAGGGTTCTAAGTGAAGGGCTCATCCAGGGAATCGAGCCTAGTTGTGCCGCCAAGCAGGGTTGTGTTTCGGTTTGAAGGGTGTGGGTACCGGTGAAGTCACAGGCACATGGGGCAACATCGGTATTCTTCAAATTGATTGACGCGTGCAGTATATCTTAGGGCACGTTCCAAGGGCAAGGGCAAGTTTTATAAAACAAACAATAACTTAACACAAATCAAACATGTGTGTTTATAATGAATTTTTGAATTGAAATTTCAAGTCTACGAGCAGTGGTTTAGGCTGCGATGTCTCTATCCCAGTCAGTCAGTCAGTCAGGACAAAGATTCTTATAATTTGTGTAGATTGGTATAAATAGATAAAAATCGGTATAAATTGGATTAGATAAGTACTTCTTGTTTGCCATTTTATAAAGAAGATCATAATTTTAATGTTTATTTCGTTTCCAGGGCGTTCACAACGATTTGCTACTCGGCCGATGGCAATTGCATTCTCGGAGGAGGAAACTCCAAGCACGTGTGCCTCTACAGCGTCAAGGAAGCCATTCTTATCAAGAAGTTTGAGATCACGCAAAACAGATCTCTAGACGCGGTCAATGTAAGACACCTGAAAAAAACTGAAATTATTGTAAACTAGCGGCCCGTCCCGGCTTCGCACGGGTTTTATTAAGGATCCCTAATTTTTTTGAAAATATAATATGGCCTATGTCACCCGGGGATAATGTAGCTATCCAACGGTGAAAGAATTTTTCAAATCGGTCCAGTAGCTTCGGAGCCTATTCAATGCAAACAAACTAACAAATCTTTCCTCTTCACATGCTGGTAGACACAAGGTTGTGCATCGTAGGGCATGTACCTAACGTGCGTGACCTACAAGGCAATGCTTTGTTATATTCTATCAGCAAGTCACACAAAAAAAAACTATGATATGACTATGTGATTAGTAATATTATTTGTTTTCAGGATTTTATCCAGAGGCGAATGATGTCAGATTTTGGTAACCTAGCGTTGGTAGAAGAGAGGGGCGATCTAGAGGGTGGTGATGTCAATATCAGGCTGCCGGGAGTCAGGCAAGGGGATATGGCAGACAGGCAGACCAAACCAGAGGTACATTATTTTTATTTATTAATCATAGTAGTAGAGCACTTTGGAATAATAATGCTGGACAATTCACACAGCATCATCTAGCCCCAAGCTAAGCAGAGCTTGTGTTATGGGTACTAGATGACTGATATACTTAATACAATACATTACATACATACATATTTTTTATTATACATATAAAATACCCAGAACACCCGGAATAAATATTTGCAGATCGTACAAGCATTTATCCCTAGGCGGGAATCAAACCCGCAACCTCTGCGTCGCAGGCGGACATTCGCCCGCCGCGCCACATCGGTCGTCAAATCATCTCTGCGGATGTTACTGAATGAATGCTTTATGACTTTGATAAAGGATTGTCGTGGTCCCAGCTTAGAATAGGACTCTTCATCACCTCCTATAAATGTTGTAAAACACCTGAAACTTTCAGGGTATTCTAACTTCAGAAATTCAACCACTGTAGGCGTCGCAGGGGTTGAAGTTTGTGTGAAAATAGTTTTCACTAGTTATAATATTGCTTTACGAGTTTTTGACGTTTTTTTTGGTGCGATTGCCTTCAGGTGCGTGTGTTCTGCGTCAGGTTCTCGCCGACGGGAGAAGGCTTTGCTGTGGCAGCTACGGAAGGTCTTCTCATGTACAGCCAGAATGCGGGAGTTGATGGCACTTTCAGGTAACATGTCGAATCTTGCTAGAGAAGTTTGTAAAGTAAAAGTTGAGAACCCACTGCAAGGTAAATACTGTGTTTCCACTCTTCATAAAAGAAAAAAAAAACATTTTATGTCAATAAAATGCCTTGGTCTATGTAGGTACTACTGGTCTATGGTCTTCATGCATGCGTCTATTACTTTTGTAGAGTTAAAAATAAAAAAAGGGGGAATAATGTAAATTTTGAAATAAAAGGAACTAAAAAAAATATGAACCAATTAGTATTTTAAAAGCGGCGATGGGCTTACCACCTGTCACGTATGGAATGCTAACTACTGCAAGTATGTTATGTATCAAATGTTCCATCTGGAGGATGTTAGATATCCTCAAATAATTTGGGATTCTTGGTACTAAGAGATCGGATATCTACCGTGCTTGGGGATTAAAATCGTGATGCCATTTCTTTACTTTCTTATTTCTATTACAGACCATTTCGTCTCGAATCCGATACAACCCCATTTGCAGTGACGAAGCTATTGAAAGAGAAGTCATGGGGCGCCGCTATAGTCGGAGCAATTCAGCTGAACGAGCTGTCTCTACTACAAGAGTGTGTCGAATCTGTGCCATCTAGCAACAGTAAGTTTCTTTATTATGAGACAGCGTCCAATGAATATTAATTTACAGGAAACCTTAACCCGTTCGAAAATTATTATTAATATTATTTGTTTCCAGTTCCTCTAACGGTAGCGCACTTAGAAGTTGAGTACGTAGACCGTCTGCTGGTGACGGTGGCGCGGCTCTTGGAAGGGAGTCGGCACCTGGAGCACCTGCTGCAGTGGACGCGCGCGTTGCTGGGCGCCGCGCGGAGGAAGCTGCCGGCAGAAGCACTCCTGGCTCTGGAGAAGCAGCTGGCAGTGAAGCACACTCAGCTGAGCAAGATGTTAGTATGCTCATCATTGCTTTGTTGGATGCCTATTTTTTTTATGCAACTTCAAATCAAATCCTACTATGATGGATGGATGGATGGATGTTTGTTACTCTTTCACGCTCTAACCAGTGGACCGATTTGGATGAAATTTGGAATAAATATAGATTGTAACCTGAATTAACAAATAGGCCACTTTTATCTTACTATTTTACTTTATCCCGAAAAAATAACGGTAACGAAAAAACTACCACGCGGCCGACACTGCGAGCGGCCGCTAGTCAAATATATTTATTGCGTTCATGTTGTGTGTAGAATATCTTGGAGCAATAAATTTAAGCTTTTAGCCTAACATGAGCCTGGTAGGGCACGATAATCTATCACTTGGTGGCTTATTATAACATGTTACATACTAATTACAGAAAAATTTGTTAAAAATGTTTTAGTATTTTATTTAAAAATCAAAATAATCTTTGAATATAATATTGCCACACAACAATTACACCCCAACTTTCTGATGGAACAAGCAAATGGCCCACCTGATGTTAATTGGTTGCCATCGCCTAAAATAAAGTATTAACTCGTAGGGCATACTCGTTACAAACGTGCCCTAACATGCACTCAAGGTTAGAACGTGCCCTCAGCGTCCATCAACCTGAGGCATACAAGTGTTAAGGCTCATGTGCCTGTAATTATACCGACACCCACACTCTTCTAACCTTTCAGTTGACTGGCCGCTAGTGGAATACGACCTTGATGACATAATTACCTACTTACCTATCGAGCATTAAGCTCACCTTTTGTACAATTTTTAGTGCAATAAAGAATTAAATAAATAAATACCCCAATTCCATTATCTAATGAATTATCCTAACATTATTGCCTAAATTGAGTTTGCAACTGTCTCGCACACAACTTTCTATATTATTTCGTGTTGCTAAGGTTCAAAATGCTATGGGCTGGTTTTTTTGAAATGTTAATCAAATTCTGTCATTGTATCCATTGATCATGACTATCAGTAGCTCGGCTTGAAGGTCAAGTACGAGATAACATGTAAAATCGATGTACTATCGGTTTTATTTAAGTATAATATGCACTGACGTACCTACCTACTGCCTGTACGTTAGTGCATATTATTATATTTTCTAAAAAATTTGGGATCCTTACTAAAACCCGTGCGAAGCCGGGACGGACTACTAGTAAATAAATCCCTAAAGCTACTATAAGAATGTACTAATGTATGTACTAATGTGTCTCTGTTGTTTGTCGCGTATTCTAATAGCCGATTTATAAAAATCTTTACTATATTTTGTTGCAGTTGCGACTTCAACAAATATACAATCCGCTGTATCCAGTCAGTCGGTGAGATGACGCCGAAGGTAGAACCACTCGCGATGGAAACTGACGACGTGCTCCAGAGGCTGGAGTCAGGAGATGAAAGCTCTGATGGTTCTGATAGTGATTAAATTGTTATAAATGTAAAAAAATGTTTAAATTTATTTTTAGATATATGTAGATTCCTATCTTTCATATATCAGGCAGTTTCTGTAAATACAATGCTACGCATTAGAGACTACATCATATGATTTTTTTTTACTTATACAATTTGCTGGTGGAACAAGCATATGGCCCACCTGATGTTGTGGTTACCATCACCTATAACATAGCATTGCTTTGTAGGTCACGTTAGTTAGGAACGTGCTCTACAATACACTGCTTTGCGTCCATCAACCTGATATATACAGGTGTTAAGGATTGGTGACAGCGTCCGTGGTTAGCTCTCAAGAGATGCTAGCCGTATTCTGGTGAGTTCCCTTAGTCTCATCTTACAACACCCTAAGAGGGAATGGAATGTTCTATTCTAATCCGTTACCACCACGGCTTACCACCACCAGAACTCGTTTACTCCAGCGGTTGTCGGTTCTTCGGCAGATATGATCGGTCCGTTACCACTTCAGCTTGCTAACCTTCATAGTATTTGTAATTCTTTAACTGTATTTTCAACTTTTAAATTAAGATAGTAAGCATTTTCGTTATACTGTTAGCTTACTATCATCACTGTAATAAATAAATAATAATTTATTGCTGGTTTCAGAGATATTTATTGTAGGTAAGTACCTACTGTATCTATTTCTTTTTACAACCTTGTTATCTATAGATTCTGATTTATCTCTATTACGCTAGTATCTTATCTTGATAAGACTTTTCCTTACGCAAGGGACAGATGTTGCGTTCACACGGAATCTAAATTATTTCCGTTCGATTGTTCTAGTAAATATCGAATCTTCTCATGTGCGAGAAAAACTATCACACGTTCGACGTTTTCGTAATAATTTTATTATTTACCTATTTTGGATTTATTTTAAAGGATATTTCACTGTAACAATCCTACTATATATAATTATATTATAAATGCGAAAGTTTGTAAGTATGGATGTTTATTACTCTTGCACGCAAAAACTATCCAATAGATTTTGATGAAACTTTGTAATATAATAGCTTATACAAAGGCATTATTTATGAAAACATTGTTTATTTATTTATTTAAAAAAAAAACCATTATGCTTAGTTTGGGGCTAGATAATGTTTTATAAAAATGTACACAAATATTTATTATTTATTTATTATCTACCCGTAAGGAACCGTAACCGGAGTGGTTATTCTTTTATAATTTTCGCATATCAAACTAGGTGCGCTTACCAATAAAATATTGGATGGATTTCCAAAATGGATGGACCAAATTGGTTTATGCGTACTAATATTGTATTTAAAGCTCGGGAAAGGCGGGCCATACTGAATACACATAGTACTATAAGATTATAAGCTGATTATAAGCTGATAGCACATCACGTGGTACTTTCATAAAATACACGGTTATTTAGTGCAGTCCTTTATTGACCTCCGATCCGGGACGCAGGATGAAGCTGACAGTGTTGTGATTGCGGCAGAAGGAGGTGGAGCGCGCCAATGCAATGGCCGCGGCTAGAGCCCCGCACAGCGCTGAGGCCAGGATGAACCAGCGCGCTATCTCCACGTAGCTGAGCAAGCGGTGAGACTGTTTGAGCTCTTCTTGGATGGCTTCGTTGATTTCTGCGCCCTGGAAACAATATTTTCCGTAAGTAACAGTAGAGGCCTTTGTGGAAGAGTTGGTTCGGGGAAGTACAGTATTTTTTTTTTTATAATAATAATAATGAACATCCCACACAGCATCATCTAGCCCCAAGCGAAGCAGTGCTTGTGTTATGGTGTGGTTATGGGTACTAGATGACACAATACAATATTACATAAGTACATAGATATTTTCTATTATACATAAAAAATACCCAGAACACCTGGAATAAATATTTGCAGATATATAATGCTGAATAATGAATAATGCTGGACAATCCACACAGCCATCATCTAGCCCCAAGCAGCCCAAGCCTAAGCAGAGTTTGTGTTATGGGTACTAGATTCCTGATATACTTAATACAATACTATATTACTTACATACATATATACATATTTTTTATTATACATAGAAAATACCCAGAACACACAGGCATAAATATTTGCAGATCGTACAAACATTTATCCCAAGGCAAGGCGGGAATCGAACCTGCAACCTCCTGCGTCGCAGGCGGACATTCACCTGCCGCGCCACATCGGTCGTCACAATAGTAATAGTCCATTGCACCTATTTCTGCCGGCAATAGCAGTGATGCTCGCATTGCCGTGTTCCGATTTGAAGGGTAAACTGTGAATGCTGTACAGGTAAAACAATATGTTTCAAGGCTAGTGCGGACTGACTATTTCGCCACACAAAGGTCACGAATTACCTACGATACCAGTTGAGACTAGTCAGAGTTGTCCTATTAAGTATTTCTGTTTTAGGCGAGAAAGTTTTTGTATGGCGTCACTACTGTTCTCAGTATGCCCAATAACCCTAAAAGGGGTGTCTGGTATATCAATACAGAACCCACAAAAAATCTCCAACTTGGAACTCCAGATATTAAATGAAAAAGTAAAACTAACCTCTTCAACCCACAGCAAAGGGAACAGGCCTGTGGGCACCTTCTCCAGCTGAGGCAATTCTGGCACCTTGCGGAGCTCTATGTTGAACTGCATGCGTCTAACGCCTTTAAGTACAACTCCTGTTACCTGAAACAGCATAATAAATAGCTTGCTTTAACTTATTCAAAGGTGGATTTGATTCCATACCATGCCATCACCAGACCATACCTACCATCGTCAGTGTTTCCGGATCACTACAACGTCGGAATTTTTAAATCAAGAGTGAACAAGTGGATTATGGCTAAGCGTGCTCCACCTTAGGCTGCATCTTCACTTTCCATCAGGTGTGATGGCAGCCAAACGCTTAGTTATCATTAATAAAAAAAAAAATGCTATTCCTACCGCCAAGCAGCTTGCTGTGTTCCGGTTGTGGTTGCCGGTAAAATTACAGGTACACGAGGTTTAACATATGTATGCCTCAAGTTGATGGACGCAGAGTAGAGCATTGTACGGCACGATTCTAACGCACGTTAGGGACGAATTTTATATAGGTAGACCCTCTAGCGGATGATAATAATGAATTCGATAGATAAAGTCAGTTTGTCGATACGATAAGTTTGACGACTGAAGTTCCATAATTGCATTCCAACAACGCGTTGTGAAAGAGAGGATAAGAGAGGAGTGAGTACAGATATAACGGCTGACAGAGGGGAGTGAAAGAAAAAACATAATTTATTAGTTTTTATAGTGCTAACGTGCATTTAATCATGAAAAACAAAGAACATGTTGTGCCGAACCCACATAAAGTGTGATAAGGGTAGAAAGAAGGAATGCGGTCACCAATCCGCCTGCTAAGTAGGTACTAAGGCAAAACAAATATGGGAGAGGGGTGGTCTGTATCTGTCGCTTACCGGATCAATATATACATAGGTGTTGTGCAGATCCTTATCTGGACGGACGCCGCCAGCGAAGTACTCGAGCAGTTCCTCTGACGCGAGGTAGAAGTGCGGCAGAGACGCAATAGCCGGCGCACCCTGACACGACATCAGGTTCAACAGACCCATGAGGAGACAGCCGTCATGGTTGGCACTCCAATTTCTGGTAGGTAGGTGTTATCATTAATTCAACCGCTGTCGAATTCAAGTCAAGTGAAAAGCATCAGTAGGTAATATCCGCATTGGTCATCATCTAGGTGAATCTAAGCGCCAGTTCCTCGCGATCAAGTTTAGTAGAATAGGCAAGAAACTTACGGCTTGGTTCCTACCGTTCCTATACCGTTGTTTAGTAGTTTCCAAAGTCTAGACTAGAACGAAGGACTAAGTCCGTATTTAGGCTTATTCTGGCAGTCAGTTTGGACGATTACGGTCATCCGTAGGTAGTTATCGTTGTTAAATACGTGAGAGCAATTAGCACCGTAATACCCACGTCTATGCTATACCCTAAGTGGATTCTAATCCGGTCGTGCACCAATGTCAAAGCCAAAGTCAAAGTCAAAAAGCATTTATTCAGTAAAATCCGCAGGGATTATCTTGAAACGTTTTAAATCTAGGTGAATCTAAGCGCCAGTTCCTCGCAATGGAAAAATGTATGTGCCTAATGCCAGCACTCTTAAACGGTGAAGGGAAACATCATGAAGAAATCAATTAGTATTCTAGCGGTGGCGGTGGGCTTGCAACCTGTCGCGGAAGGGATACCAACTACTGCAAAATGTGGGTTTGTACTGAATGTAATATCGTTAACCTTATGGTATGTGCGTGTAATATTCGGCTGCTCACATAATCCTACTACCTACTACTATTATAAACGCGAAAGTTTGTAAGTATAGATGGATGTTTGTTACTCTTTCACGCTCTAACCAGTATTCCGATTTGAGTGAAATTTGGAACAAACATAGATTATAAAATGGATTAATATAAAGGCTACTTTTTATCCCGCAAAAATAACGAGAACGGGAAAAAAACTGCCACGCGGGCGAAGTTGCGAGCGGCCGCTATTGAAGTTATGTTTCAACGTTTGTGAGTAAAGCAGGTTACTACTTACTTCTTACAATAGCATCTGTTGTTGGGGTTAGCACTCTTAGCAGCCAGCGCAGACTCATCTATTTCATAGTAGTATGCAGATATGTTGAAAATAGAGCTTTTGCCGATCAAACTCGCGTACAATGACCTGAAATAATGAGAATTTTGAAATCCTTTCAATACTAGACTATAGAATTTATTGATAGAGTTCGTCGGTCGTCTAAGCCACAGCTTAACGGCAGCTTAAAGTGCCCTTTTAAGTACAAAAGTTTAAAGCTCAGATGTTCTTTTAAAATATTATCTACCATTAAAGTATAGTCTATATTATTCTATTATTTTTAATATAATCTGCCGACTTGCACTAAGTACTTAAGCCTTATTTATTTTTTTAGATAAAAATTAATGATTAGTTTATTTTTAGTACTAGATATAAGGTTAGGTATAGTTATAGGAATGATGTAGAGATTATTTTTATAGCCTAAAAATTTTAACCCTTTCGAGTCTTTATTGGCTCTTATATAATAAGAGATGAATTTCTTATTCAAATACTTAAAGATTGAAATAATTAGATAATTGTATTACATACTCTTATGTTTTGTTCCGTAAGTTAAATTTTTATCATAAGTATTTAAACTGTTATAATTTGTATTTATAATTTAGGTAACATTCCTATACACGATTTGTAAAACGATGATTGAATAAATAAAATTAAATATACCTGCAAATATCCGGCTCGAAAATATACAGTCTTTCCGGCACATTGTTCTCGTCTATTGGTGGAAATACAGAAGAGTCTGAACCATTCAACATGCCACAATACTTGTCACCCCACATCTCCATCACCCTTTTGTTCTTGTACGACACAATGTTGCCCAGATCTCGAATGTTTTGTGTGCCCCGGATCATCTCATAAGGTCCTGACTCGGATCTATTCATCTGGAAATTGGAACTTAAAATAAAATAGAACGTAACTAAAGAGAAAATAAGATTTAAATCTACAACTGATTTTACTTAATCCGCTTTATATTGCAAGCTTTTAAAAGTATAATTGATGATAAACAACTGTTTTTAGGGTTCCGTACCCAAAGGGTAAAAAGGGACCCTATTACTAAGACTCCGTTGTCTGTCTGTCTGTCCGTCTATCGCCAGGCTGTATACCTATCATGAACCGTGATAGTTAGAGAGTTGAAATTTTCACAGATGATGTGTTTCTGTTGCCGCTATAACAACAAATACTTAAAAAACAGAATAAAATAAAAACGTGGTTTTTCTGCCGTTTTTATCATAGATAATGGCACGAAACCCTTCGTGCGCAAATCCGACTCACACTTGGCCGGTTTTATTTAACCCACTACCCTAATGTACCTTATTTCTATGTAAGTAGGTAGATCAAATAAACCAATTAATTTGTTCGTCTAAGCTAAGAGGTAGATGGATGGATGGTAGAAAGATACTTACGTGAGAAAACATGGAGAAGTAGAATCCATGAGCATCGTCAGCCGGCCGCATGGTGGGGGGTGTGTCGGCTTTAATTCTACCGCAGACCAGACCTGGAAAACTGAAAATCTTTAAAACTATGATGCGCAATTCTTATTATGAAACATAACAAACGGGGAAACATACAGCTGGGAGGCTTATCATTTGGTTACAGTTATAGGCATCCTAAGCCTACAATATAAAATAAAAGCGCCACGCTTATTACATTTTCTACGTTAAATTAATAGAATATCACATAATTGTAGGTACTATGCTTACCCAGAGGCTTCCTAAATCAACACTGACTCATATGTTGAGCAAAATGTATAATTATAATTACAAATTTACAGACAGAGTTGATGGAAAACTCTTAATTGGCTGTGAATAATAGGGTTCATTTATTTTACTGGGTCTTGATAGTGTAGTACTTTATAATGATTTTAAAATTACGGTCAGTTGGTATCTCTCACTTGCGCTATAGGTTATAGGTTTGATCCCCACCAAGAACAAACATTTGTTGTGATGAACACACATGTTTGTTTTTTGACTGGGTGTTATATCGTATTAGAATACAGTATACCATAAGTGTTTACAAAAAAAGTATTTAAGTATACTATCAGTCATTTGATTCACATAGTTACTATAAGCTTTGCTTTAGTCTGGGGCTATACAATGTAATAAAATTTTTCAATAAATAAAGAAGTGCAAATGATTCTATTCGTTTTCTGCTTTTTTCTTGAAACTTAGATGGAATTTTCCGCGCGGCTCATTAAAGTAAACATTAACAAACACGATTTCTATAAAAAAAATGCAACAACCTGCAACGGCGTAGATGCGGCGTAGCCGTAGCGTAGACTTGACGTAGCTGTAGTGTAGACGTAGCGTAATTTAAGGGTAAGATTCTTACCTAAAGCTGCATTGTCACCATCGCAGTTAAGATATATTCCATCGAAAAAAAGGTCCTTGGCTCGCACCCTTAGAAAAGGATCAGTAAGATTCGAAAAGAACTGCTCTAAAGCTTTGTTTATCATGGGTACGAAGGCTGGCATCATATCTATTACACTCAGGATTGCTGCCTGTAATAAAAATAATGATATTTACATAGTCATCAAAGGTAAATTTACCAGCAAGAGCTCTTTGTAAATGGCTCGTCCGGGGATTTGGTAGTACTTCTTTGGACGAGCCCTTCACAAAGCTTGTTATAGCCGCCGAGCAACTTTGCTGTGTTCCGGTTTGAAGAGTGTGGGTGCCGATGAAATTACAGGCACATGAAGCCTATCAGTTTCTTACTTGGGAGTTAAATAAATATTTCTGCAGAAATATTTATTTAAAAAATGACTATGGTCATTTTTACGCAACGTATCATCTAGCTCCAAACTAATCTTTATAGCTTCTTCTATAGAAACCATATAAGTAATAGAATACTTATATACGTTTTTTTTGTAAATACATACTAAAAATACAATACAAAACCCAGACCGAAAACAAGCATCTACGTTCATCACACAAACGTTTGTTGTCGGTGGGGATCGAACCCACCACCTACAGCGCAGAAGGCATAGCTACTACTAAACTGAGCTGTGACGGTTGTCTAACAGGGAGCTACGGCTGGAATCTCAATCTAGGTTTAAGACTAATAGTGTTACTAATTAAAACTTCTTACGGTCGAATACTCAAACGCAACTTAAATTTAATCACTTCTCAAGTGACGAATTTTTGACAGCCTTTCATTGCAAACTGTCAAAAAATCGCGACTTGAGACGTGATTAAATTTAAGTTGCGTTTGAGTATTCGGCAGTTAGTGAGACGGTTGGGTATATTTACCATGTACGAAAAGTTGATGACAGTTATTTCATCGTCTTCTCTCAGAGAACCAGACGCAGCCTGGTCGAACTCAAAATGCTTTTTCAGCATATACTTGACTGTGTCGTTTTCGCCGTAGCTAATTATCGTTTTGTCTCGGTACTCCCTAGAAAATTAATTCATGTTACCTACGGTGTGGAAACACTAGGCGTAGCAGTTGGACTAGAGAACACCAAAAGGCAGTATCTATATACCAGTACCATTTATAAGAAACTTCGATGTGGCCCACCAGATATTAAGAAATAACCATCGCCTATAACAAAACATTTCCTTGTAGTATTTTTTAAACTTTCGCGATCGGAACACATATTGAAGACTTATAACTTAATAATAATCGAAACGTCGGGAAAATAAATAAAAAAGGTAATACGCGATAAATACCTGTGTAATATAAGTCTTCAATATTTCCTTGTAGGTCACGCACGTTAGGTACGTGGCCTACAATGCACTACCCTGTATCCACCAACCTGAGGCATACTGGTGTTAAGCTTCATGTAATTTAATCGGCACCCACACCCTTCAAACCGGAACACAGCAATGCGAGCATCGCTGTTTGCCGGTAGAAATAAGCACAGTAAAATATGTAAAAATACCTAATATCGTAGCTTTATTTCCACTTTTAACTCCTTACATAACTACAACGTACCTACTCTTTTATAGGGAAAGACAAAGTTGGCCATGAATCAAGGAACATAATTATAACATATAAACTTTAGTGTAAAATAGGTACGATAACTATAATGAGTTTGCGCATTTTAGCAATAACGCTGTATCATGAACGAGTAATAAAACGTTTTTTTAAATTAAACTTACAGGCTTAAAGTAACTTACTTGTAAACGTATGGACCAATCTGCGCAAGGTTTGGCTTCATCCCTTGGTTGACTTCGTCTGGATTAGTGACGTTGAAAACGTAAACTTTAAAGTACAGTGGAATGGGCATTTTAACCCATTTATCAAACATCTTTGAAGATTTCTCTATTTGGACATTCTGAAACACACCATTTACATTGTACGGTACCTTGATATTGTTTTTTAATTTCTCTCCTTGCATGCACATTTCCCACATAATTTAATAAAAACATACAAATCAGAAATTCAATATTTTACAAGAAGAACCTTAACATGGAGCTTTAATATATTATTTTGATCACATGAAGTGATGTTAATGATGAAAACTATACATAATATGTTTTATTTTATCTCAATAAAAAAAGTTAATAAAATAATCGAATTTTATCGATACCCGCTAGCCCAGAACTAGTCTGTAAACGACAAATTCTGAGAAAAAAAAGACAAATTCTGTAAACCTTTTTGGATTTTTTTTACGTAGCGTTTAATTAACTTCCACGCTATCGATCTCGATAAATTTAGTTAAATTTTTGTTGAAACCCCAAATTTATGTTAAATTTTATTTATCGATACCTACTTGTGATGCTTGATATATGAATAAACTATATGAATTCTGAGTTTTTACTGTAATACAATTTTGATAGTTACAAATTGTGTACAGTGCAGTTGACTTGTCATAAGTTTATACAAGAAAACGACCACGCATAACTATACGTGAACTCGACTTTTTCATCGACTAAATCGACTGAACTCAGTTGATTTGGGCAATGAAAAAGTCGATGAACCAAAAAATCAGTTAGAACCAAAAAACATTAACCAAGCATAATGTTTTTTTTTAGAAATTATAATATTCAAAATCACGTTATCTTCATCGTTCACTGTCATAGGATAACGTTAAGAGGTCTAAAAGCTAATTCTTCTTAATAGTAAAGAAAACAGAAACAGTTTCACGACTTCCTCAGGCACGGTAGACATAAATAATCTCATCTCTAGAGCTGGTGGAGCCAGAGCAGACGTTTTGACCATACTTGAAATAGTTACGTAGGTACCTACTTTATGACACAGTACCTAGTACCAACATAAAAACATAAAAATCCTACAAGCAGTAATTTACGTTTGCACATTATGCTGGTTGGTGTATATGCTAATAAGAATGGTTTTACAACATTGAAACAGATAAAACTATGAAACCTATATAGCCTTTGCCCTTAACCATGACTTCAATCAACTAAACAGGAAAAACTGATCGAGGTGAAAAATGTAATGTCACCCAAGTCATTTTATAATTGATGAGTTTTAACGAATGATTAGCAAACAAAAACAATCAAATGATTAACACATCGATCGCAAAAAAGGCACTTACAGAAATGTTGGATGACGGGCTAAAATACACTAACCAGTAAGACAGGTTTTGTCTCGTATTCGACGTGAGACATGGCCAAAAAATATATCTTCTCAATAATATAATTCGCCAGAGATTTTCATAAATCGTCCTGGCTGTAACAGTCGGAGGTTTTGGGATGGCTTAAAAAGGTCAGTAGAGTTGGACACAATAAAAATAATGTTTTGGCGTACCTTTAACCCGAGCTATATTATAGCCACAAAGCAAACTTTGTACCTACTATGTGAACTAGCTGTTAGAATACTTACTTTATTAGGCAGTTTTATTCCCGTTCCCGTTATTTTTTCGGGATAAAAAGCCTATATGTTAATCCAGGTTACAATCTATATCTATTCCAAATTTCATCCAAATCGGTCCACTGGTTAGAGCGTGAAAGAGTAACAAACATCCATCCATTCTTACAAACTTTCGCGTTTATATTATTAATAGGATATATTAGGATAGATAGATAGATAGATAGAAAATACTTTATTGTACACCACAACTTAAGGATAAACAAAAATAAAAACTTAAAATAATGCTACATACAATGGGCGGTCTTATCATATATACATACATCTTACACACATCTTGTCTTAGGATACATACATAGAGTTCAATATAACGCCCAGGCACAGAACAAAAGTTTGTTCTTAGTGTGGATCGGACCCAGAGCCTACAGCGCAGAGGGCAGAGGGCACTAGGTACCAACTGAGCGTGACTACTGACACATCGTACGAACGTAAATACCCGATTTAGTTTATCTGTAGGTAGTTCTCAGAACTTTTCCATTGCTTTACGTATTCTAAACGACTTTATTACAACGAAATTATATGAGCAATAATGCTGGTACTCTCGAACGATGAAGGAAAACATCATGAGGAAACCAGTTAGTATTGTAGCGGCGATGGGCTTGCAACCTGTCACGTATGGAATTCTAACTACTGGAAATTACAGGCACATGAGGCTTAACACCTGTATGCCTCAGGTTGATGGACGCAGAGCAGTGTATTGTAGGTGACGTTCCTAACGAGCGTGACCTACGAGACAATGCTTTGTTATAGGTGATGGTAACCACTTAACATCAGGTGGGCCATCTGCTTGTTTCATCAGCACGTTGTATAAAAAAAAAAAAAAAATGTGGGTATGTACCAAATGTAAATATTTGGACGTACCGGCCTACCTTAGACATTCTCAGAGAACCTCGAGTGGGTACTTAATACTAAGAAATCTGAGGGGATATCTAATCTTGAAGGTATTCCATTTTTTTTTATTATTTTAAACAACAATGATTCAGTTTTTAAGTTGATGTCGCGTTGCAGTGTTGTAATTTGTAAATATGAAATTTCGTTTATCGTTTTAGGAAGTGGACCCCCGTCTGAAGAAAGACGAGCAGAGTGCAAGGTACTGAATTATAATGTTGACACTGGTATGCTAGATGATTTTCACTTCCACGCAAGATACACGATATGATGTTTACTGTTCAGTTATACAGAAGTTTGAAAAGTTTACTTCTTTTTAATCATCACTATCGTCAACCTATTTCGTCCACTGTGGACGTAGGTCTCGTGCAAGATGTCCCACTGAGTCCGTTCTTCAGAGACTTTCATCCAGTGTTTACCAGCTTAATGTCGCAACCTGCCTTGCCAGAGAGCGTCCTACAATACGCTTAGACACTAAAAGCGCAATCTATTATTATTACAACCTGTCACGTACGAAATACTAACTGCTCCTACAAAATATACTTACATTTGTGCCACGTGCCAAATGTAATATTTGGACATACCTCTGGCAACCCTCATTAGTCTTACGTTAGATACTTGGTACTTAGAGATTTGAGGAGATATCTACCATGCCTGTGGATTGTGAGGCTGTTTCATTTCTTTCTTTCATTCTTTCAAAGTATCAGATTTGTTTATTGCTCGTCAAACCAGATTCACCTATTCAAGAGCTAATAATTTAATAAATTATTGGAATTTTAACCTCTACATAAGTCCTTCAACGTTTGACTTCTATATTTTGTGGTCATCCTTTAGTACTCTACGAATCTTAGTCTGTAATAATCTCTCATCTCTTTGGCTGATTGAAACAGTCACCCAATGCAGTGAGAGGCAATAAGATAGATAGATAGATAGATAACACTTTATTGATTACCACAAGTACACACATTTTATAAAGAATAATACAGTAAACAATGCAGTAACACAATGGGCGGCCTTATCGCTAAAAGCGATCTCTACCAGGCAACCTTTGGATGGACCGGAACGAACATAATATGATATGGGGGGGGGAGTTAAGTGCATGTTTTATTATGGATATTAGACTAAACTTTATAATAATAATAATATGTATGTATAGATATATAAAGATACTTATAGGTATATATTTAGATACATATATATAAATATATATATATATACTATGTATACTTATAATAAATAAACTAAAAACAAATACGTAATACATATAAATATACCTATACTTACCTACATACTATATGAGTATATTACATAAACATAATTCAATATAATATACCTAGTGCGAGGAAAGTTATTCCTTTAATAAATAATAAATGTTTCAGTTTAACCAGTACACGACATGTAATGAGCTTTGACCTGGCTCTTAAAGATTGAAAGAGATTTTGCCTTTCTGATGTCGACAGGCAGCGCATTCCACAAGCGGACAGCCTGCACTGTAAATGACTTTTCGTAGAAAGTGGTGGAGTGAACAGGAGCTTTTAGCTGTAAGGTATCGGAAGCGCGTATGATACGAGGGTTAGAAAGGTGCAAAAAGTCAAAACGCTCTTTCAGGAATAAAACAGACCACTGAATCTCTACCGATCCTTATATGCCGTTCATTTGGGATAGCTTAGCGTCAGCGCGCACTGGAGCGGAACTGAAGCATGCACGCACAACACTTAGCCCCAAACTAAGCAAAGTTTGATGATCCGTAGTGATACCAACAGATGCCTGCAGAATATAGAAACCGGGCATACGATCTTATAAGATACAGGATATATTTTACTGTGTTACTTAAACAGCTTCTTTGAAAGTAGGTATGTATGGAGCCAAACGTTCTGTCCGTGACTTTATAGAGCAATTCAAAGTAATGGGGCCAAGGAACATTTTGATCACAGGTTTTTTCTGTATCTGACAAATACACGTTTTTGAACAGACTATGTATATGCTACACAGGTAACTTCATATAAATTAGTAGCGATATTTTTAGACATCATTATGTAGGGTACTCTTGACCTGGCTTTTCTCTAAAACGTAAACCGACGAGCATGATTGAAGAATGTTATGCGAGTCAATGATGCAAAAAAGGTTTGTCAGGATCGTAGCAAGTGAAAATCCGTGTCTCTGCCTACCCTTAGGGAAACAGGCGTGATTTTATGTATGTATGTATTATGTAAGTCTGTTTAAATTATTAACTAAGCAAGCGCAACGTCTCATCAAGTCTAACAGTCTACTTTCCTTCGTTAGTTTATTGGTACTCCTACGGTTCTTATTTTAAAAATGATCATTAAAAAACTTGATATACAGGTTTTAGGATTGACGACGGCGATTGTTGATTAAAGATATACTTCCTCCAAAAAGGACAAAAACGGGTATACTAAATATACCGCATTATTTCTCTTATACTCAAGATTCTTTAAAGATGTCTAAGAGATGTATGTCCTCAGGGTATGTTCATATAGTATATTTGGTACTTACATTTTCCAGTAGTTAGTATAATATTTGACGACCGATGTGACGCGGCTGGCGAATGTCCGCCTGCGACGCAGGAGGTTGCGGGTTCGATTCCCGCCTTGGGATAAATGTTTGTAAGATCTGCAAATATTTATTCCGGGTGTTCTGGGTATTTACTATGTATAATAAAAAATATCTACGTATGTAATGTATTGTATTAAATATATCAGTCATCTAGTACCCATAACATTACACAAGCTCTGCTTACCTAGGGGCTAGATGATGCTGTGTGGATTGTCCAGCATTATTATTATTATTATATACATGACAGGTTGCAAGTCCATCGTCGCTGCTAGAACACTACTGGTTTCCCCCTCATGTTTTCCTTCACCATCACTGTTTTAGAATTAATGAAGTAATGAAATGAAATGAAATGAATGTTTTTTTTTCTAGTTTAAGCTTCATATCATAACAACCCTATGTTCAATTTGGTGTGAGTTTACCAGTAAGTTTCTCAAGAACAACCACCAAAATTAATTCACGGTTCGAAAGTTATGCTCGAACATAAATACAAACATACAAAACAAAATCTCTCAAAACCACAAAGTTCTTCGATCGCTTTGCTGTCGTGAGCATTACAGAAAGTCTTAACAATAGAAAATGATGTAGATTTTCAAGAAATATTGTTTGTTTTAAAAGTTCTTTATTTAAAATGTTCTTAACACCACTTAAAACCACCACACAAGTTCAATTTAC
Organism: Electrophaes corylata; assembly: GCA_947095575.1. Classification (NCBI taxonomy): domain Eukaryota; kingdom Metazoa; phylum Arthropoda; class Insecta; order Lepidoptera; family Geometridae; genus Electrophaes; species Electrophaes corylata. Next base: position 1,104,965 of record OX352704.1, read on the forward strand.
ATTTAGGTTGGTAACTCAACAGAATATTTTATTATGGCGCCTTTAAAAGTTTTTTTAATAAAATGGACATTTATGATACCTACAATACATTATAAATCCTAGCTTAGATATGTAACAGTATGTTACCTGTTCCATTGTTATCTGGGTATAATAAGAACTTTGGAAGTGTGCATTTTTATAATTTAAAGAAAAAGTTCAAGCATTTATCACCTTAATGAGCATAATGTATAAGGTTCATCACAACAATTACAACACTTCCACCTCATAGAAGAATACATTTAGCTACGTCAATAAAACATGAGGTACCTACGTAAGAAAATATTGCTAGTGCAATATTGAAATTAAATTTTATTGTAGTTGTATTGTATTGAATTTGAGTTGTTATTGTTTTTAGTGTAGTTGAATATGCCGTTCGCAATATTTTCAAAAAATATTGGTTATCCAGAAAGCTCTTATTAAATTGGTTTATATAGTTGTTAATGTTCTTTTAAAGAACATTTAAGATAGTAACTGTAGTAGAACTCTTTGTGAAAAGACTTTACAGGCACATGAGGTATTATGTTTACTGTAATAACAATAAAAATAATTTTGATTGATTTTTTTTTTGATGAGGCTTATCACCTATATGCCTTTTACGAGCTCCTACGAGAATAGGAATAGGTATGAATATCACCTTATCACCTAAATTGATAGCCGCTGATTAGTGCAGTGTTGAGTAAGAGATCGGAGGGGATATCTACCGTACTTGGGGATGCCATTTATTTCTTTGATCAATGATACCCCTAGATGACGCGTCAAGTACCTACCACATAGCAATCATGGCACCTAGTAAACAATGTCACTAATTTTAAAAACAAAATAAGAACTCACTTCTCAAGTTAGCTCATATTTACCGAGACGGGTTCTTGGCGCCGATCTAGGGGTAACATTGAACGAGGATTTATGTAAGTACCTATAGTAAAAATTTAACTTGTGGATACCTACCTCACACAGCACCATCTAACTACAATCTAAGCAAAACGTTATTTTTATTCATTTCAAGCTTAAAAAAAATATAAGATTTTTACAAATGAAAAAGGGTTTATGATAGGAACCAAGCCGTAAGACTGTTGCCTGTTCTTCTAGGCTTGGTCGCGAGAAACAGGTGCTTAGATTCACTACGAATATCACTGAATAATTGCTTTTTGACTTTAACTTTGATGTAGTACATTATACACTGGTGTGCTTTAAAAAAATAATATAAAATAAAGTTTGCGATCCTAATTTGACTTCGGTAAATAATACATTTAATTCCGGTATGTCGACCGTGTCTGAGAATTACCGTCAGGGGAACTAATCAATGGGCTTAAAAATAAATAAAAAGCAAATAAATTCTTACCTTCTGAATTTGTTTATTGACGATACACGGGAAACCCCACGTAGCCAGAATAATCGCCACTACTAACAATAGCAGGGAAACACCAAAAATCTTTTGTGAATTTTTCGCCAACATTTTGTAACACTTTTTTATTTTGCCTATCAAATTATTTGATCGTCCACTTTTATTTTGCTCTTTATGCTTTCATATCGCTTAATATCTATGTTGACAGAAACGTTGTATAATATTCATGTCTACATACTATTACTTAGTATTATTTATTTTCAATTCACTTTAAAAGTCTACAAAAGTGTACGTAAAACATAAAACAAAATAAAATATGTACACAATTTCATATATGGAACAACAGAAAGATTTTATTTTTAAAATTTATAAATGGAACGAATTGTAAGCAGGTCCGACTTCATGAGAAACCTGCCTGCGATTATCATCTAAGAAAGAACTAGGTACCTACCTACTTGGAAATAAAGGTTTTCCACGAGTTTTTTTGTTAGACAGATACCTCCGCACGCTATTAATACCTACAGTGTTTCTACTTAATCGTAGGTACGTCTATAATAAATCTTATTAGCAGAGCTACCTATGTTTTTACAACTATTTTACTGTTGTTTTTTTGCATAAAATGTAGGTATTAAATGTTGGTTGCAAATTTCAACTCCCATTATTACTAGGTACTTCTAGCAGCCCAGTCATTCGTAATATAGTAACTTTATTATAATGATGTAACAAAAACGATTTTTTATCAGCTTTTGGCCTTTGGAGCTGACTGACTTCCAAAGTAGCTTTGGTTAGTTTGAGCTTATAATATATGTTCGGTCAAAACAAAAAGTATAGCGGATATATAATTGAAGGATATTTTTTCTTTGGATAATTTGCACTAACTGGTTTAAATGATTGCTCTTCAACATTTATTTGCTATAATTATAAATATATTCAGTTTATTTGCGGTTATAATATTATGTTATAAAAAAACAAAAGCTTGTGTGGCAGGTATGCTGATCGCACCTATTCTTGAATGGCCTTTTAGAAGCAATGTGTTTACTAAAGTGATAAACAAATTGATTCAAAAATTAAAACCAAATATAATAACAATGAATCAAACCCAAATATATTTGGGTTAAAGAGGAATTAAAGAATTGAATTTTGTCCCTATAGGGACAAAAATAACTCTTTAATTCCTAGGTACTAAAAGTGATTTGTATTTAGAATTTGGATCACGAATATTACAATGCTTTGATATAGGCTATGGTAATCACTTAACATCAGGTGGGCCATATGCTTGTTCCATCAGCAAATTGTATATAAAAAAAATTACATAGTTAACAGGCTGTATGATAAAATATTCCAGCGCGAGCCAAATTAAAAAAAAGTCATGAAAAAATAAAAAACATGGTACATATATGCAATCCATTCCGCTTTTGTTCGTAATTAATTATTCAAATTAGTATTTTACTTTGTTTAAAAAATTTGTGTGCCTTCCTCAAATAGTGAGAATAAAATAAAATGATTACGACTAAAATTGACTAAATTGACATAATTGATTGAATTATTGATTAAAATTGACGACCGATGTGGCGCGGCGGCCAATGTCCGCCTTGGGATAAAATGTTTGTACGATCATTTTTCTATTTTTGTGTGAAAATCTTAATTCGGTTCACAGAATACATCTACTTACCAAGTTTCAACATAGTTAGTTAGTTAGTTCTTATAGTTTCGTAAAAAAGTGGCTGTGACATACGGACGGGCAGACAGACAGACATGACGAATCCATAAAGGTTCCGGTTTTTGCCATTTGGCTACGGAACCCTAAAAACTTAAGCTTACTAATTCTGTGAACTATGTTAGTGATATTAGTTTTACGAATTTACTCATTTCTGGTTCTGCCTCTTAGTGCAGCATAGCTCTTTATAGCCCGTTGTGTGTCTTTGACTCTATGTCAGCCATGATGGCTATATCCTCGGCAAATCGAAGGTAAGTTATGTATTCACCATTCATGTTAATGCCATACCTATTCTAGGACACTAATATAATAACATAATGGTCTACAGACGAAGTATAAGGAAAAGTTTTTATTAATTTAAACTGATATTTCAAGTTTCCTTTGCTTTTTGTGTTGGCATTTTTGACTCTACTATAATAAACGTACTTGTTTATTTGTAAAAATAAACATAAGTTTTTTATTCAGGGTACGTATTTTATTTGATGTAAGTATACATGTTTTCTTTCTCAGCCATAAGGCATGTCCCTTATTCGACTGACAGTTTTGGCACTGTCAAGTAATTAAAAGTAAAATCGACTGTCATAGCTTTCAAGAAAGGCGTTTCTCTTCAAAACTTAAGGGAAATATCTTCGCTCAAACCAGGATGTCACTTAATACATTTTGATTTCAAACGATCACACATTGTGCTTTGATTTTTTTAGTTTAATAAAGTGTGCTGATGGAACAAACAGGCTGACCCTCCTGACTCTCTCTTAACTCTTGCCTCACAGCTCACATTCATTATGAACGTGCCCTATGACGCCACTGCTCTGTGTCCAATTAACATGAGGCATACATGTGTCAAGCCCTATGCCACTGTAATTTCACCAACACCCACACCCTTCAATCCGGAATAAAGCAAACTGCTTGGCGGTAGAAATAGGCATGGAGGTAGTATTTCCCAGGACGAACCTTTCACTAAGAGCTGTACTAGTGCTTATCTCAAGTAGGTAACGCTAGTTAAAAAGCCACAAAAACACACAACAGACAGTAGGTCTACTCTTGAAAATGATAAATGAAGTTTCGTATTGTCGTTTCAAGTTGTATTGCGCATTACCTATGCCCGGCAGCAACAGCTTGATTGGAACACTGAATAGTAATCGGTTACCGAGGCGTAGTGTTTCTCAAAACAATAATACGAAACTTTGTTTATTGTTCTTAAGAGTAGACCTGCAGATCTTAAACTGACACGAAAAAAAAATGAAAAAGCTATGTTGCTTCTTCTGCAATTATGATGACAGCAAACAAACTAATGTGGGAGAATTTTTTGAGTTGTTTATCGGAATATTACATCCAGAGAATGCAGAACGAGAGATGGTCAAAAACAATAGCATACTAAGAACTAATACACAAAAAACGAAGGAGAGGAAGACCTGCTAAGTTATGGAATGATGACATCGTAAAAGTAGCGAGAAAAGCATGGAGTAGAGTCGCTAGAGACCGAGAGAAATGGAAAGAGCTAGAGGAGGCTTTTACGGCTAAAAATGGTTCATGCACATAAAATCTTAAATTTAAGTTTTGGTTAATCCAAATAGTGATGTAGAAAAAATAAAAGTTTTTACTATTATCCTATTATCTATTCCATCTACATCTATACCTATTATAAGAATCATTGTGCTGACTGACTGACTGATTGGAATATAGACAACGCACAGCCTAAACCACTGGTCGTACTTGAAATTTTCAGAGTATATTCATCTTGGTGCGAAGAGGTTTACTAAGAAAGGAATTTCTGAAATTCAATCTCTAAACGTGTACAGCGGGGGTTGAAGTTTGTATGAAAATAAACGCTTCACACAGACAAAGTCGCGTGCGTTTCGCAGTTTTATATATTATTGGAATATTTTGGTAATAGATACTTATTAGGCTGGGTATTGAGTTGAGTCACCCCTCACCAATTGTCACCTAAATGAATAAAAAGGTACCTATTGTTTCAGTATAGAGGCAAAAAACACATACTACTGTAAACATACAATAAAGGTGAAAATTACCATAGTGCACCAAAATAATATTCTAAATGCCAATGACTCTACCGACCTATTTATTTAAGAAGTTATCTTCTTCTTTTCTTCATAATGGCATCTGTCCGTCATTCGACAGACAATTTCGTCAATGTCAAGTGGATTTATTAAATACTTTTTAGTCAAGTCGAGTCAGTAAAAAAAAGAAAAGTGGGCTGTCATTGGTTCTGAAGAAACATGAAAATTCTCTTCAAACCGATACAAAAAAATGATGTGTGACGTTGTGCCTTAGCTGATACCGACGCATAAGACCACATGTATGGCCCAAAAAGTAATGGTGGTTTAAGTCGAAGGTAGAACACCGAGTACAAATTAACTTGACATTTGTGGTTGAATTACATCTCGTGTCATCGATTACTCAACTGCAACGTGTTTCCTGGTTACCGCGCAGTGTAACTTGGATATCGGTAATACGATTCGTCACATTTGTCAAATTTACTCATACTAAGCAGATATTTAGCTATAATTTATTTTCTTTAAATAAATGTGGTTTATGTGGTACGTAAGATTTAACTTATTAAGAGGTTTATGGATTTTATGAGTCTTAGTATTTTACACAATCACTACAATCATTTTAAACCACTTGTGTGTTCTTTGTCCTCGATACTGCAGAACACACGGCTAACTAGTCGTGTTTCTATTGTCATGCCATCGCAATTACCTTCACATGACATTTGACCATAAAGGAAAAGTATTGAAGTCATATAGAAGTGAAACTTTTGCTTGAAACCTCTACAGACTGGATGAGACTATAATAATTACTTTAAGTCGTAGAAGTATTAGGCTAAGCGATCGATAGCGATTTAGGAAAGCGATCATCTATCTATATGTACCTATATAAAAATAAAAAATATAAAAAAATGAATCCCTATTTCTCTTGGTCACGCCATCACGCGTGAACGGTTCGATTTCGCTAATTCTTTTTTGTTGTGCTTGTTATTGTCAGGAGAAGGTTCTTATAAAAGAAAAATTAAGAAAACTGCGTCGATAATTAGAAAATTTAAGAATACTTAACCACCATATAAAATTATTTCCAATCTTACCTTAGCGCTTTGGACAATATTAACTTTTTTAATGTAACCTTACGACGTTTGACATAGAATTGACAGTGATTTCAATAGTTAAGACAGGATAACGCATGGATAACGTCTGCCGGGTCAGCTTTGTCCTTATTCTTAGAGACAGCTAATCAAATATATAAATATATTACGATAAATTGGCGTTTGCTATTTTACCACTATTTTACTTTACATGCTTTTTTTTGAGTTGATAGGTAACTCAATCTACCTATGAGTTTCATATCCTTACACTTTTATTAACCTTATTTATTTTACAACATGGCTGTACCGCTTACGGTATTTACGGATATGGAGGAATTTAATGGTTCATTTCTTCATGGGTAAATATTTAATGTAAAGTTGATATGGTATCTTATTTAGCCTGATTGTCCAGTTAATAGCTATCAATGCTCTTAAGCCTGATTGGTACGCTCACAATAATTGACTATTCGATTAGACACTAGCATATTCAATCATATTTGATTCTTTTATGATGTTTGTATGTATTTTATCTAACAATACACAAAATAAAAATCTATATATATAATCTATATCCCAAAAGTTGTGGAGTGTGGAGTGGGATTTGGATCAAGGGAGGGTCTTAGGTTTGAATCCCATCATGATCAAAACTTCAGGGATACTATAAAATCTATATCTATCCTATACCTATATCAATTATAAGAGTTCTGTCTGACTGAGGTATAGGCACGCACAGCCTTAACAACTGGTCAGTGTATATATACTGTATTACTGCGTAAAAGTATACTAAGAAAGGCATTTTTGAAATTCAACCCCTAAACTGGTACAGTGGGGGTTGAGTCCACATGTTCTGTCAGAAAAAAATTGTAAGAACCTGAATCACGTGAAACGTAAATGTGACCAGGAAAAAACTAATTAGTATTTTGTACAGTCATGTATAAGTATTTGCAAATAATAGCTTGTCCAGAGGATATTCGTAATCTGTAATCACAATCACGCTCAGCCTGATACAGGAAGTGAAAAATGCTGTCGAATTTAATGAACTGCTATTATCATGTTCATGTCCAAGTTTATAGGGAGGTTAGTAAAGAACATGATAGCTTAGTGGTAGAATGATGGCTTAGTGGTGGCAACTTCGCCGAAGGGTATTTAATAATAATCATAATAAAAACGCATAAACTTTAGCCATAGTAATTATTATGGCTGCAATTAGTGTTTTCTCAGATTAAATAAACATGTGTAGGTTCCTGAGGCACAGCGGTTGGCTATACCCGTCAGCGTCGCATGAAATATCACCGATACGGCATCGGTTTGATTTCCCCAGTGTTTGCAGATTATGGAAACGTGTTCATTGTACCTAGTTTATACGTTAAAAAGGTTATATATCCACAAATCTAACAAATGACATTGGTGAACATTATGAAGGTACCTACATAATAATTCACTGAAATATTCAATACGTTTACATGATATTAGTTACTCTGTTATCGTATTGTAGGAGGTCCTTACTTAATAATCAACTTTGTTCGATGGTGAAGCTAATGACCCATAAATAACTTCAATTATCTATGTAGGTAGATTATAATCTAATCAAGATCTGGGATCTCCGTAATGGAACATTTGTAGAACACTGTAATTTTAGAGGACCAAAAACCGAATAATATATATTAAAAAAACCAGTAGATAAAGGTAAAAGTTGAGTAAGTAATAAATAGCGTTATAAATACTGTTTACATAATCCATATAGCACAACAATTGAAAAACACATCTATTTCAATCACGCACAATGTTTGTATTGGATGAAACTCACACCCTATATAGACAAAGCTTCTAAACTGTGAAGTCAATCGACGTTTTGTATTTTTAAAATGCAGCGTTTTGTATTTGTAGGCAGCACCCCTGATCGCCGCCCTAGGCGTTAGACCAACTGAATTGAGAAGATGGCGTAGCTATTTCTGCCGCGAAATAGGCATACTAACATTGCTGTGTTCCAGTGGTGCCGGTAAAATTACAGGCTTATGGAAACCTCAGATTGATTTGCGTTTCAAAGCATTTGTAGGGTAGTTCATTAACAAACATGACCCGCGAAGCAATGCTTCGTTAGGTTTATGTTTTTTTTATGCTAATGCTGGTGGAACAAACAAATAGCCCACCTGATGTTAAGTGGCAAATCCCTACCGCCTTTTACGATATCTACGGGAGGTAATAAAAGGGAGGGCCATCCAATAGAGTTCCTGCTCTATGCCAAGAACCTCACGACCAATGACGCTGCATAAATCTGCTATCTACTGCCTTTCACGATCTTTCACTAAAGCATACATCAGACGTTGCGGTTTTTGAAAATACTCTGGTAGTCGTGACTTCGCCATTTTTTTATGCTGCTGCTGGTGGAATAAGCATATGACCCACCTGATGTTAAGTGGTAACCATACCTATAACAAAGCGTTCCTTTATGCTTCCCAATACCCTGCGCCCACCAACCTGAGGCACAAATGTTAAGCCTCATGTGCCTGTAATTTCACCGACACCTGCACCTTTTAAACCGGAACACAGCAATGCGAGCATCATTGCTTGGCAGAAGAAACAGTTACGGTGGTAGTACCTCCCCGGACGAGCCCTTCACATTAAACCGGAACACAGAAATGCGAGCATCACTGCTTGGCAGAAGAAACAGTTACGGTGGTAGTACCTCCCCGGACGAGCCCTTCACATTAAACCGGAACACAGCAATGCGAGCATCATTGCTTGGCAGAAGAAACAGTTACGGTGGTAGTACCTCCCCGGACGAGCCCTTCACATTAAACCGGAACACAGCAATGCGAGCATCCTTGCTTGGCAGAAGAAACAGTTACGGTGGTAGTACCTCCTCGGACGAGCCCTTCACATTAAACCGGAACACAGAAATGCGAGCATCACTGCTTGGCAGAAGAAATAAGTACGGTGGTAGTGCGCACTCAGACGAGCCCTTTACAAAGAGCGCTACTTCTACTATTTTTTATTATATTCGTGTACACAATAATTGCTTTCAAAAGTAAAACACAGATTATTGAGTAAACCAGTTCTTAACCTATTTTCAATCAATGAGCTTGCAAGCAAAAATTGGTTTCAAAACTAGGTTGTTCAGTCTGCTTTCTGTGCTGTAGGTTGTGGGTTCGATCCCCACCGAAGAAACCCATTTGTGTGATGAACAGATCTTTGTTTTCTGTCTGGTGAATATTGTCTCCTAAATATGTATTTACTAAGAAACGGAGGTACCTATATAGGTATTATATCAACCATCTGGTTCTCAGGCTAGATGATGTTGTGTAATACACAACATCCACAAACATTTATTAAATTTATTTATGTTAGAACCAGGTATTAGGCACTCATATAAATTCTGAGTACCTAAGTAAAATTGTAACGCGTGTGCGTTGCATGTGAATTCCTATCATGCCTACATTTTTATTTTGTGGACTCTAGTTGGTTTGGTTTGGCTATAACGTTTTTACCGCCAAGTTTCGTAGAACCTTTATCCTTGATATGCAAGCAGAGTGTTCTGTAGTCTTCCAGACGGGATCGCCATACCAATGATTTTAAAATAACAGTACTTACCGTAGTACAATTTATCAACGAGTATCGCAACTTGGGTTATAAGTAAAGTGCCATAAAATAATAGTAATATGCTATGCTTTGTTATAAGTGATGGCGCTTAGATTCACCTAGATTTAAGACGTTTCAAGATGATCCCTGCGGATTTAACTGAATAAATGCTTTTTGACTTTGACTTTGATGGTTACTACTTAATATCAGATGGGCCATTAGCTTCTTCCATCAGCAAGTCGAATAAAAAAAATCATTACATGTCAAAATATGATGATGATGCCTGGGATTTGTTATACAAACAGGATTTATTTAATAAAATAACAAAGATTCATTAAATAAATATTGGCAAACATTACACACAAGGCCACCTAGAGAATTTAAGTAAATGTTGAATTATGCGAACCCTCAAATATTGAGATAAATAACAAAGTATTATTACTATATTATACTTAATACAATACTATATTACATACATAGATATTTTATTATACATAGAAAATACCCAGAACACCCGGAATAAATATTTGCAGATCGTACAAATATTTATCCCAAGGCGGGAATCGAACCCGCAACCCCTGCGTCGCAGGCGGACATTCGCCCACCGCGCCACATCGGTTGGTATTGTAAATTGAAGACGTTTTACTGTCAAAACATTTTATATAACAGTCGATGTGCACCCAAGAACAGTTTGCTTCCAAAACCTCCTGATCCGAAATGGTACTAAGAAAGGAATTTTCGAAATTCAACCCATTAAGGGTGCAGCGGTAAACAAAGTCGCGAGCGATTCTACCTGTGTATTATAACATCATGAATTCAAAAATTCTAATTCAAACTATAATAAAAACACGAAAAGTCAATGGCAAGACTACTGTATGTGTTGAATTGTTTGACTCGGTTACATGCTAGTTAATAATAATTATAATGCTGGACAATCCACACAGCATCATCTAGCCCCAAGTTAAGCGGAGCTTGTATACTATATTAGATAACTGATATACTTAATACAATACAATACATATATAGATATTTTTTATTATGCATAGAAAACACCCAGAACACCCGTAATAAATATTTGCAGATCATACAAATATTTATCCCAAGGCGGGAATCGAATCCGCAACCTCTTGCGTCGCAAGCGGACTTTCGCACGCCACGCCACATCGGTCGTCAAATCGGTAGTTGTATTGTTATTTCTAAAGTGTACCATGTCCTTCTGACTCAGTGATTGAATAAAGATTTGACATTAAAAACAACTTCTACTTTACAGGATTTAATTCAAACTTTGTTTATAGAAGGACGTTTAGGGACGTGTTTGAAAACATTTCAAAAAAGTGTATACATCAATTTGCAGTAAACCTTTGTACGTGCCTAATACTTTATTTGAGTTGTATTCGAAATAAAAAGATGGTCAGACAAGAACTTTGCTCAATTTTAGTTAAAACGTGAATAAATAAAGTGGCGTGTCTCATAAAAGTGGATTTTTATGTTGGAAATAGCATATTTTTGTAAAATGGTGTAATTGAGAGCAGTTTGGAGTCGGGTCTGTGTGTCAAATTTAGTAGATAGCAATCAGAACGGATGATGGTAAACCGAAATTGGATGATACATTAATAGTCTTAGTCACATTGTTCGCCGAGGGCTCCACTAGCTAAAATACCCTAAGAATATTGACTAAAGTATTCTATGGAAATACCTATAGGTCTATTGCCATCTCTTCTTATTCTTTTCATCATCCGCATCTGTCCGTCATTCGACAGATAATTTTGCAAATGTCAATTTCTAGTTTATGCAGTCAAATTCTGTCAAGTCGGAATGTCATTGATATTGAATAAAAAGATGGCGTTTTTATTCAAATCCTAAGGAAATATTTTCATTCAAATCAGGATGCTATAGTACACTTTCAATCTGATTCGTCACATATTATTTGAGACCACGAGTAATGTTGGTTAAAATGCTACCGAAATTATACGGCAAAAAAATGAAAAAGCTATGTTGTTTCCAAAGATGAAAGAAAACGAATTTGAAAGATTGCTTCGCTACTGTTATAGGGACCCCGTACGGGTATGTCGCTGTCAAAATAGAACAGATACCATTTAAAAAATGTCTTAGTAAACTTTGATAGCAAGGGACAATGCAGACAGTCCATACAGCTCAGTCGGTAGTAACTAGTCGGTAGTAACCTCACAACGCATAAGCGTTGTGGGTCGTGGGTTCGATCTCCACCGAGAACTAACATTTGTGTATTTTTTTATACAACTTTCTGATGGAACAAACAGATGGCCCACCTGATGTTAAGTGATTATCATCGCCTATAGTAAAGTATTGCTTTGTAGGTCACACACACTCTTTAGGAACACAAGTCTTGCTTAGTTTGGGGCTAGATGGCGTCGTGTCAAACGTATATCAATATTTATTACTATTATTAGTTTTTCAAAGTTAATACAATGAAATACAGTGTGTTAATACAATCTATGTCCATCTTCAGCATGCGAACTGTACCTTTAATTTCGATCTATCCAGTGGTGAAGCCGTGAAAACGTAACAAACAGACATACTTTCTCATTTATAAATTAGTATGGATTACCAATACACTTTACATAAACGTGCTTGGCATACCACATTCACATCGGGTTGGTAGCATGTAGTGTTTTTGAAACCCATCACGCCACGTAAATAAATAAATAAAGTAGTTTAGTAGCCGAAGAGTTTTGACTCGTCCAAGGACTATCATGTCGCTAAGCAGCGTGCTGTGTAAGTCAAGGTGTGGGTGCCAGTGAAATTACAGGCACACCTGTAGACCTCAGGTTGAAGAACACAGAGCTGTGCAGCATAGGATACGTTGCCAGCACGTGACTTGCGAGGCAATGCTTTGTTATACTCGAAGGTAAAGGTTACGACTATAACCAGATTGGTCAGATTGGTTGGCACTTACATGTTCGAACAGAAAGTCGCATAAAAAAATTGCTAAAAGATCTAGATTTAGGTCATTAATTTAGGCTATGGAGTAACAGTGGAGATATGAGTAAGATCTTTTCAACCATTAGTTGAACAAAGCAGGATTCGAAACCGTATCCGTCGCTTACTGCCCGGTTCCAATACCTTAGGAGTGTTAGTGACATCTTCAATGACCAGTGCAAAATGTTACTGTAACAATGAAATATAGGCTTATATCATTGGTTGACCAATGGAACTGCATGAGTGACAAAACAATGCGTGGCTCTCCAAAACTAGGAAAACTATCGCCACAGCATGAGACACTCTCAATGAAACTGATAACGTTATGATAAACTGTCGTGGCTAATGCGGGTGTTTTGAATAATACCAAGTGTCAAACTGTTATATATAAACCCTATCTTGTGATATGTATGAAGCTATTAGTGTTAACTAGCTGTGATTATGACTCTGTTGATACTCGTTATTTTGGTTTCCTTCTCGCTGGATTGTTTTGGTAAGTAAATATAATAACTTATGGTTTTTACCCGAGTGTCGAAAGAGGGGAAGCTTTATCTATTAATATTATTAAACGTGTATTTATTAATAAATTAAACTAACAAAACGCGTGCGGCTTCGCCTGAGTGAAGCTATTTTCATACAAACTTCAACCTCCGCTGTACTCGTTTAGAGGTAAAATTTTGGGAATTCCTTTCTTAGTACACCTCTACGCACCAAGCTGAATATTTTAAGTCTGACCAGTGGTTTAGGCTGTGTGTTATCTATATCCCGGTCAGTCAGTCAGTCAGGACAAAGATTCTTATCATTGGTATAGATTGCGAAGATTACATAGACCTACGAATTTTTATTTTGTACTGTCAGACGTTACGTCTATGTTTCTATTTTGTTGTTGTCTATTTTGGAGGTAAATGAAATAACGCTACTTTTAATGTTTTTAATAAAGCTATAGGTACCTATCATTACTAATAATCACGGAGTAGCTTAAAATAGTCATACCGTGTTTTGTTTATTAAAATGACAAGAAGTTTTAATTATTAAATTTAGATAATTAAGATCGAAAGAGGCAAAACATGGCGAAACTATTTCAGTTACGCCGAGTTTATTAGTAACAAAGATAGGTCTAACTCATGTAGTTTATTTGTCAATTCGAAGATTTTTCGTAGCATGTGTTTTTTATATATTTTCAGGCAGTCCGTTCGATATAGCAAACTTCCCCACCTGGGAAGAATTCATCCAAAGTCCCGGTCCATACAATGGCAAGATTGTCGGCGGTCAGGAGGCCGATATTGAAGACCATCCATACCAAGTGTCATTTATCGTGAACAACCAGTACTTCTGCGGAGGGTTTATTGTCAGCGAGAACTACATTCTTACAGCAGCTCATTGTGCTCAAGAGTAAGAAAACCAATTAACTATGCTTCATAAGCTCAAGAACAAAGTGTTCTTCCCTTAAGTACCTACCTAAGGACTGTAAGAGAAGTGCTAATGGACACATTCTTATTTGAAGCTAAAGCAAAATTACTCATGAGCTTAGTTGGCAAAAAAAAACATCCTATATTCATGCGACCCAATTTTGGATCAAGATCCTCTGCTTTCTTTCCATTCCTGGTGATCGTTGCTGTCTCATCTAGTCATTATGGTCATTATGTCAATGTCTTTAGTGTAGTTTAGGTAAGATTAAGTTAAAGCTAGATAGGATACATCATGAGATTATAGTTTTTTTATACGGCAGCAGATAGCACACCTGATGCTATGGAGTTACCTTTACTTATAACAAAGCATTGCTTCAAGATTGCTTCGCAGGTCACGTTGGTTAGGAGCGTGTCCTTTGATGCTATGCTCTACGGCCATGAACCTTAGGTATACAGACGTTAAACCTCATGTGTCTGTAATCTCACCGGCACCCCGCCCTTCGAACGGGAACACAGCAAGCGGTGACAAAAATAGGCATGGTGGTAGAACTTCCCGAGCGAGACCTTTTCTACTAGTTCTAGTTGAGGGTAAGTCACTAGATGATTGAATGATTTAGAAGCAGACCAGTTATTGGGAACCGTTGGATGCAAATCGTAAAGGATCCCTCTTAAAATATATGATGAGGTCTATGATGTTCAGACATAGAACGCGGAAGTATAGTCCCATGCGGAAATGATCATAAGAACGAACTATTATCAGTAAACTTCCTTACAATGTTACACCTAGTTTTACAATATTAAATTATTTATCTTTATCCTTTTAATTCCATAGTGTAGACCCTTCAACAGTGGTTCTCCGAGCCGGTAGCTCTTACCGCAAAAACGGTACAATAATCCCTATCGCCGAGGTCATTCCCCATCCTGAGTACGACAGCCCACGGTTCGACAAAGACGTCGCTGTGATGAAGACGGTAGACCCCATACCGCTGGACAATGAGACTATGATGGCAATAGCGCTGCCCCCCATTAGACGCGCTATGAGAGGGGGGACTTCTATTTTTGTCAGCGGCTGGGGTAGGACAGAGGTACGAAACTGTATTATTACATTTCTTAGGTGCGAGTATTATATCGTCATGAATACATACATGAATAAATACTAACATGATAAATAGTGAGCCAATGGTACAGTTCATCCCGTGACTGGCCTCATAGCTCAGTTAGTAACTCTGCCTGCTGTAGGTTGTGGGTTTGATCCCCACGTAGGACAAATGTTTGTGTGATAATAATAATAATAATAATGCTGGACAATCCACACAGCATCATCTAGCCCCAAGCTAAGCAGAGCTTGTGTTATGGGTACTAGATGACTGATATACTTAATACAATACTATATTACATACATAGATATTTTTTATTATACATAGAAAATACCCAGAACACCCGGAATAAATATTTGCAGATCGTACAAACATTTATCCCGAGGTGGGAATCGAACCCGCAACCTCTGCGTCGCTGGCGGACATTCGCCCGCCGCGCCACATCGGTCGTCATGTGATGAACACAGAATGTCTCTGTCTGGGTGTTATATTGCTCTAAGTATGTATTTACAAAAAAATACACTCACTATGATTATCACCAAACCTGGTTAACATCCTCTGAGACATACTTTTGGTATAATATGAATGTAACTCAAATATTTCTCTCTTACCATGAAAAAATAATTATTTTCAGCAAGGAGCCAGTTCTATTCCCGAAAGGCTGATGGACGTAACAATCCCGGTCGTGTACTACGCGCAGTGCTACCTGGTCTACGCCAGTGTGCTGACACGGAACATGTTTTGTGCCGGCAACTTCTTCCTGGGGGGTCAGGGAACCTGCCAGGTAGGTCAGCCAACAAACGTTTTATTTTTAGATAATGTTAAAACTAAGCGACTAAAACGCTCTCAAGACTATAAAACTCCATAAACCGGACTTAAAATTCCCAATGAACTAAACAAAAATTTGGATAAAATGCCGTAAACGTCATTTGTCTCAATCTATTTTCTCTGATCGACGTTTCACCAAACGATAAAATTGTTAGTCTTTCAGCATGCTGTTTGTGTGAGCTGTAGGTACACCTTCATCATAAGATTAAATAAGGGCATAGGCCTCTTCCATATTCAACCAATGAAAACCAACGTAGACTCCAGGCTTGGAAGGTAGATTGGTGACCGCAGTGACGGTATTTAGTAAAGTTAAGTCTAAAGTTGTTTCTAACCTTCTAGTGCGTTCTATTAGTCGCCTTTTACAACATTAATGGGAGTTAAAAAAGCGGTCGTATTCTATTATTTTTTTCAGCAACAGAAGGCACTTTTAAAACCACATATTAGAATGTTTTCTGAGCTTAGCCAACTAAGAAGTGAAGATAGCCGTTTGCGCTGTAGTTTATGGGTTCGATTCCTACCGAGAACCAACATTTGTGTGAAGACTATAGATGTTTGTTCTGGGTCGGTGTGTTATATTGTATTCTATGTATAGGTATATTTACAAAAAAGTGTTTAAGTATTCTATTAGATATCTGGTTCCCATAGTAAAAGCTATGCTTAATTTGGGGCTAGATGGCTTTGTGTCGAGTGTATGTCAGTATTTATTTATTCTTTGTTTCCAGGGTGACTCTGGTGGTGCAGCTATACAGAATGGATTTGCGGTTGGTATCGTGTCGTTCGGTCGAGGTTGTGGGCAATCTTTATCGCCAAGTGTCTTCGCCGACATCGCCGCTCCAACCATCAGGAATTTCATCACTGAACACACTGGATTATAATAATAAACCTACATCTTACATATCATCCTCTGAGCCTATTTTTACACAGGAAAGGCATGGTCATAATTACTCAAAGGATTGTCCATGTTTTTACAGTGCCCGACCACCTGCACCAAAGACGACTTTATCTTGCAATAGTGTATATGTCTTCACTTCTTAGTCCACAACAATTTAGTGTTGAATATTCTATGAACGAAGAAGCTCAAAGGATAGTATCTAGTGCTAGGCAAACCACAAAGAAATTAAACCAAAATTAAATTGATGCAATAAATGCGTACATGATCCAAGCTTTGAACGTCTTAGAAACTAGGCAAATGTAGGTGTTATACCAGCAAAATGACCACGGAACCAACATTATAATTTAAATCAAAATTATAAGTGGCTGTTTTATTTACAAAGAAAATTACAACGAATACAAGGTAGGAATAGATACAAAATAAAAGTAGATGTGTGCAATGTATGTTTCTTTAATAAAGGACATTTATTTTATATTTTACTATTTTATTAATAGTATAATGTTAATCTGATTTAAAATTATATTTTATTTAATATACAATATAATATTCAACTAAATATCACATTCTGAAAATATATTACCATCTCAGATAAGAATTATAAAACATTTTCCTTTTTAGTAAACTTATTATAGAAACATGATTTCGAATGTAATGTTATAGTTAATAACAGGTAACCAGTGAGTTTGTTAATACCTAAATATAATAAATTAAAGTGCACAAAATATACTTATCGACTCTATACGAAATTGTTGTACCTACGTTACTACCAAAATTATTTCAATAGATGCATAAATCTAGTTACTTTACAAAATAGAAACTTTTTTAAGGGACCAACACTAAAAGAGTATTCATTTTTAGGGATCCGTACCCAAAGGAATCCTATTACTAATACTCCGCTGTCTATCTGTCTGTCCGTCAGTCGCCAGGCTGTATCTCATGAACCGTGATAGTTAGAGAGTTGAATTTTTCACAGATGATGCATTTCTGTTGCTGCTATAACAACAAATACTAAAAACAGAGTAAAATAAATATTTAAGGGGGCTCTCATATTATAACAAACGTGTTTTTTTGCCGTTTTTATTATAAATAATGATACGGAACTCTTCGTGCGCGAGTCCGATTTGCACTTGGCCAGTTTTTTTAGTTGGCCCCTCGCGATGTAGGCCTTTATTAGCTAGTGTATTAACTTTAAGCAAGCTTAAATTTTATAAATGTATTTACTTTACTATACCGCCCCTTTGTGCGCAGATTAGCAGAGATATTGCCTGTCTGTGAACCCGATACGAACAGCTGCTTGTCTACGCGCAATCGATCCGTACTCTTTTCAAATCTTCCCATACCATAGTAGTATTCAATCCCAGTAGTAGAGCTCTTTGTGAAGGGCTCGTCCGGGGCAGTACCTACTACTACCATGCTTATTTATGCCGCCAAGCAACTTTCCGGTTTGAAAGGTTTGGGTGCCGATGAAATTACATACGAGGCTTAGCACCCATATTATGCCTCAGATTGATGTTAGGAACGTGCCCTACGAGACACGCACGACACGCATGGCGGATCTATTATGGTTCTGTTTTTAACATTTTAACCAAAAATGAATTGAACTTTCGTATGGAATAGCTAAATAGCTAATTTATTTCCACGCTTACACTGTTGCTTTACATAAAATAGTTGGTAACTGTCTACGAAAAGCTACCTAGCTATGAAAATAAAGTTTAAACAATAGTTTAACAATATTATTTATGGAGTACAGCTTTACAATCAATTGCCTAACAACATTAAAGAATGCGATAACATGAACTTATACAAGTCTAAACTGAAGGAACATGTAAGCAAAACTTATGTGTCCTTTTAGTTAGATTATCTACCGTTTCGTTGTTTATATCTATCTAAATACCTACTATTGTTTAGTGTAAGCTACGGCAGCGCTATCAAGAGGCGTAAATAACTTTGTTATAGAAATAAGCTTATTCTATGTATCTCATTATAAAAGAAATGTAAAATTTTGTATGAGAATAAATGTCTTTAAACCTAAATTATATTACACTGCTGTTTAATAAATAAGAACTTAAATTAATAAATGAACCATTAGAATACTTTGTGGTATTTAACTAAGTTAACCTACTGGAATACAAGGATAAGCTCTGATGTACCCGCCCGCGTTCGAGTCCCATTAGGTATTTTAAGGGTTTTTCTTCATTGCTATTCAGATAAATAAAATCTAAATTACAACGATGTCTATTCATTACAATCTTAAAGATCACTCAAATAATACTAGCAATATTTATTTTATTTTCAAATAAATGAACTGATTCATATGTTTTTTTTACACTAATCAAGGCGCATATATCTTATTATACTTACCTGTACAAAATGTAACTAAAAAAAACGTAAACGAATACGGCGTTGGGTTAAAATGATGAAACACACAATGTATTTTATGTCCAGTTTCAATATTTTCCGAGCGTCTGTTGGTCGAGTCGTTGTCTATTAAATAAAGTCTCACCTCATTAGCCAATGTGGAATCTGTCATTGTAACATTGCCGATGAAATATCATCTGACAATAACATTCTTAGTAACGGTAACCGGGAACGGATTTTAAGATATTGCTATCGGGCAATACCATTTCTGGAGAAATTGTCTATTAAATGTGTGTATTAATACAGGATATTCCTAGTAAAAGTTTGTGCAAGAAATCGTGAGCAATAAACCTTTGGTCTAGTTCAGGCATCACCTAGGTATGTTTTGCTAGATGTCATTTAATAATCTTATTTCCATCAAATATGACTACGCCCTGATATTCTACATTCACTTAGTTACTCACAGTCTAGTAACAACGATACGCAACATAGAATATAATTAGGTATCTTAATTCTCAATATTCCTTAGGGTCAGCGCACAGTAGAAAATGTTTTGAACAAAAATACTTGTGAACAAAAATATAATGATTTCCAATGGAAGCAAGCTTCTCTTAAATACCTATTTGTACCCTTTTAAAGCGATTTATATGCGGTTTACCCTACTACAATGTTTATTTGTAATAATCGTAATTCATTAGAGGTTATTACAGAGTCCAAACATTCCTCACATGATGGAAGGTGAGATAGCATGAGTATTAGATTCACCAATCGTCGAGTTCATATTGTTGACTATTTTCACCTTAAGTAGCGGTCTTGTGTGTATTTAGTACGTATGTTAGTAGCTTAGTGGAGTCACAGAATAATATAATGGAGTGTCTTAATTACCATAGAATATTACAATTTATCGAATACCACAATTTTAATTAACATCGTAAATTCTTACCCTACTACTATTAAACTTGGTATAATCTCGAAATAGTTACATGATATCCTTTTCAATCTAATTTGAAACTTCAGTCAATGCAGACAAAACATGGTATATTTCAACGTTGTGGCGAGATTAGTAATAGGAGATATCACTGGCTTGGAATCGATATTCATAGGTTCGAACCCCTATTTGGTAAACTATTTATCTTCACCTCATAGTTTCTCGACCATAGCAATAATAGCATACGCAACACCTGACACCATAGCTATGAGAGAGAATATACATATAACCGCATTCTTCCACATCACCCAGTGGAATACAGTGAGGTCTTTGTCCCAGCGCCAGACCACCTCCAACACGCTGGGAAGGAGCAGACCCATGACTGAGAGACAAACAGCTCCAACCAGCTCCATAAATAACTCTAGCCGGGGGATGGCTGAGCCCAGACCCACTGGAAACAAAAATATTTTCTTTACTGCTGAGAAGCTGAGTTAGTGAGGGTTTGAGTATTATATCAGACTATAATAGCCGCTCGCAGCTTCGTCCGCGTGGTTGTTTTTTCCCGTTCCCGTTATTTTTTCGGGATAAAAAGTAGCCTATATGTTAAACCAAGTTAAAAAGTATGTTTATTCCAAATTTCATCCAAATCGGTCTTCTGGTTAGAGAGTGAAAGAGTAACAAACATCCATCCACCCATCCATCCATTCATACTTACAAACTTTCGCGTTTATAATATTAGTAGGATATCTGGTTGCCGCTGCTTTGCTTAGTTTGGGGCTAAATTATGTTTAAAATGTCCTGAGTACTTATTATTATTTTATGGAATCTTTGATTTGATATTGTATCTCATCCATACGACACGCTCTTTCAAAAACTTGTAAGCAAGAGATTAAAGGTCTTTATTAGCTTCCGTTGCTTCACCTGCAGACACGTGACAAGATATTACTTTCTCAGAACAAAGACTGTTATGAAACTTTAGATTACTCTGAACTTCTTGAGCTTTATTTTTGCTAGATAAAGATATATACGATAGAAACGTTGTAGGAGAAGCGAGACGGTGTAGTGAATTAATTTTAGGAACCGTAATGTAGTCCCTTGTATTGCTTTCTTTATAAAAAATATTCTGCTGTTTTATGTCAACTATGAAATACATAGTAATAATAATACTAGACAATTCACACAGCATCATCTAGCCCCAAGCTAAGAGCTTGTGTTATGAGTACTAGATGTCTAATATACTTATACAATTCATTAAATGCATAGTTTTTTTATTATACATAGAAAATACCCAGAACACCCGGAATAAATATTTGCAGATCGTACAAACATTTATCCCAAGGAGGGAATCGACATACATTCAAGATGTTTTTTTCAAAATTGCAAAGGCAATTTCACACCTACTTGCAAAATTTTAGGTGCCATAAATTCCACCTATAAAAATTGCGAAGAAAAATGAAATGGCAAGATGAAGACACACACGGGTGTGGACGTATAAAGCGTTATAGAGACCCCCTATGATCTTCCGTGGGTTTTTGTTAGTCACAACTAAATTGCACTACGAAATGGGCAGCAAGCAGCATTTCTTGAGTAAGAAGTAGTTTTAGTAGTAGTAGAGCTCTGTGAAAGGGCTCGTCTGGGGAAGTACTACCACCGTACCTATTTCATCCGCAAAGCAGTAATACTCGCATTGCTGTGTTCCAGATTGAAGGGTGTGGGTGCGGGGAAATTACAGGCACATGAGGCTTAACACCTATATGCCTCAGGTGAACGCAGGGTAGTGCTTTGAAGGGCACGTAACTAACGCGTGTGACCTACCAGGCAATGCTTGATTATAGGTGATGATTACCACTTAACATCAGGTGGGTCTATGCTTGTTCCACAAGCAGTATATTATATTGATAGAAAGAATTTCTTTCTTTCGCTGTACGTACCTATGATCAATGTCCCGACTAGTCTGAGTCCTGCTATGGCCCAGCGGTGGTTCCGTGCCGGGATTCGATCCTGCACTCGTCTCCACACAACGTCCACTGGTACGTAATACACCAAGGCAAATGACAGAAGCATCACGCAAGCTACAAGCAGCTTTGCCGTCTGCGCCAGTCTGGAAGAAAACCAAAATACAAATTAAAAAAAAAAGATCACATGAGGCTTAAGGCTACACTAGTCGGTACGTTGTCCATACAAACGCTGTAAGTGTTTAATGTCTACTATTTATTAACGTACGTCCAAAGTTAAGTTTGATACTGAATTATCTTGCCGTTATCTAGGTACGTTACCCTATATGCTACAGTAAAATCAGATTACCTTGAAAGTTACAAGCGCCGACTGTAACGCTTGTAACTTTCAAGGTAATCTGATTTTACTGTAGCATATAGGGTAACGTACCTAGATAACGGCAAGATAATTCAGTATCAAACTTAACTTTGGACGTACGTTAATAAATAGTAGACATTAAACACTTACAGCGTTTGTATGGACAACGTACCGACTAGTGTAGCCTTAATACCTGTATGCCTTAGGTTGATGGACGTAGAGTAGTGCATTGTAAGGCACGCCTCTTACGAACGAGACCTACGAGACAATGCTTTGTTTTATTATGGTGATGGTAACCACTGGGCCATCTGCTGCTGCTGTTGGGCATCAGCAAGACAAATAAAAAAAAATAGTTGATAAGGTACTTTGTATACTTTTTTGTAAAAACATGCTTTAAAATAATAAAATACCCAGATAGAAAACAAACATCGATGCTCATCACACAAATGTTTGTCCTAGGTGGAAATTAAAACCCTGTATAATATACATATAGAAGCTAAGTATTTTTTTTTACTTACATCTCATCCTGTGGCAAGTTCAGAGTTAGACTGCCGCGTACTTCTTCCCCGAAGCTCATATACCCCACAAAGCCGACAAACCCGTACAGCACGACCACGGTACTCATGGCTATGTTCAGCACTCCTGGACAGCCAAGGAATTGCTGGGGCTTCTGCATTTCATTCTCCAAAGGCATCACCACGCCGATTCCCTCCATGGCAAAGAGACATGTACTAGAATGGGAAAATACAGATTTTTCTGAATGAAAACTTACCGATTTTCTTTTTATCGTAATACCATAGTGCCTATTTTTGCTGGTAAGCAGCACATTGTTTCGGTTTGACGGTGGAAAATTACAGGTTGCATACTTAAGCTGATGGACGAATACAGAGAGGCGATTCTGTATAGCCTACAGGTTTGTGTCTTTGAGGTGCTTACGTATTAGGTATGTATGGAGGCTTATTAAACGTTTATTAAAGGCTTTAGATTGAGTCATGCCTGAGGAGTTTTTCCAGACTCGGACTAAAGTTGTATTTAAGTTATCTCTCTTTTATATCATCATCAACAATCTGTAGAAGTCCATTGCTGGCATAGCCTGCCTCAATACGTTTTAATGAAGAATGATTTTGAGCCCTTTCCGTCCTTTTTCCTACAGATAAACTTACCTAATAAACGTCGGTATCCCCTCTATCGACGTAGCAGCATTCCTCTTACTCAGATCGGGAGTGCCTCTCAAGCAGTAGTAGATAGAGATGCATATAGACGCGAGCCAGACGAAGTTGGCTATCGCTGAGAAAGGCACCAGGTAACTCAGCTTTGTGATTTGTGTCAGAGGCACTAGGACGATCAAGGTCAGTCCACAGAACGCTGTGACACTCCATTCTGGACCCCCGTACGCATCTGAAACCTATTCGTTGCATATTAGGTTAAAAGTTCATTTAGGACAAGCAGATGGCCCCTCTGATGTTAAGGGGTCCTCTCATCTCTCTCATCTATACCAGTTATAAGAATGTTTGTCCTGACTGACTGGGATATAGACAACGCACAGCCTAAACCACTGCTCGTAGAGACTTGATTTTTTCAGTGTATATAAGTTTTGGTGCGTAAAAGTAAGATAAAAAAGGAATTCCCGAAGATTAACCCCTAAACTTGTACAGCGGGGATTAAAGTTTGTATGAAAACAGCTTCACGCGGACGAAATCGCGCGTTTTGCTAGTCACTTTTAGCAAAGTATTGCCTCACAGATCAATTTGTTAGGAACGTGTCCTATGCAGTGCTCTGCATCCACCAACCTGAGGTATACAGGGGTTGAGACTCATGTGCCTGTAACCTCACTTTAATCATCATATTAGCAACTTACCTGTTTAAAAGATTCTGCGACCACTACAACGTAAACGCAGCATGCTCCAAAGTGTGTTAGAGCCAACGCCCAGTCAGCTAACTCTCTGAAAAAGAATGAATGAAAAATGAATAAAATAAATAGAAATAAAGTCAACAACAGATAATGTACAATGGGCGGTCTTATCGCTAAAAAGCGATCTCAAATCATTATTAAATTGTCACAGCATAGTCCTGATTCCACGCTAGGACGCTTGAACATAAGGTGTGTTGTGAATATTAGAAACCGTAAATGGCTAGACATTACTTTAGATCCAGAAGCTGTATATGCAAAGTAAAACAAGCAGGCTATGGACAGAGTTATGTTAGGAGTTTCTACTACGTGTTTGAAGTGCGCTTCTTCAGGCTTATGATAATCTTTATGTAATCACTCGCAGCTTCGCCCGCGTAGCAGTTTTTTTCCCACGTCAAATCCATAGAACTTTCATCCCCTATTTTATCCCCTTGGGGGTAGATTTAATCAAATTCTTTCTTAGCGGATGCCTACGTCATAACATCTACCTGCATGCCAAATTTCAGCCCGATCCGTCTAGTGGTTCGGGCTGTGCGTTGATAGATCACTATGTCAGTCAGTCAGTCAGTCACCTTTGAGTAAAAGAAGAAGAGACAAATAACGTCACGCCTTTCGATCCCCAGGTTCGGTATCCCTTCAGATGTATGTTATGTATGTTCGAACCCACTACCTACCTATAACGCAAAAGGCAGAATTACAATAGCTAAAATGCAACCTTATAACCCAACTTGTAACCAAACTGTAAAAGATACAAATATATAAAGCAAATATTTATTCCGGGTGTTCTGGGTATTTTCTATGTATAATAAAAAATATCTATGTAAGTAATATAGTATTGTATTAAGTATATCAGTCATCTAGTACCCATAACACAAGCTCTGCTTAGCTTGGGGCTAGATGATGCTGTGTGGATCGTCCAGCATTATTATTATTATTATTATTATTATAAAGGTTATATTTACCTGGCATAAGGCGCAAACTTCCGCACTGGTTTGGGTCCATGCTGGAACACCAAATCACATGTGTCTGCGTATCCTAGAGCTGGTTTTTTTGTCTCTATACATAGTTGCTGTGATGTTTTTACCTGTAAGGCAAAAAGTATAACATATTTTTTTAAAATACATTTGATACGTTTCGGTATAAACGTAATTCGGCTTGTTTATTATGGATTTAGTAGTAAGGCAAAGGAAATACAACGACCAATACATATATGTGTAAATAAAATTAAAAAAATCTTAAATCCTGTCCCAGGAACTACGGCGCGCGGCGTCCGTAAATAGGGGCACGATTGAAAAGTTGCCTCTCACGCTGTATAAATCGTTTACAAGATGAGCAAATTCTTTGAATGAGTTATCGTATGAAGAGTAAATATTTGATACCTGTTTTTATTTTACTTAGCAAAAACATAACCAGCCTTTTATATTAGGGTAACCTTTTTATGATATCTTCTTGATGACCGCGCAGTAAAAACTAGTTAAATGTGTTTAATAAAAAAATTGTGATTTATTACTGGCAGTTACTGATTATTTAATAAAAACCGGCCAAGTGCGGGTCGGACTCACGGACAAAGTGTTACGTACCATTATACTCGTAATAATAAAAATTGGTGAAAATTGTAAGCCTAACCGTGCAATAGAAAGGTGAACTAAAGATTTATTTGTAAAACAGCACCAAAGGGCACACCGCTAATGCATTGCGTGACGGTTGCCTAAACACTAACCACAAATTAGAAAGTGATATTGTAAGGTACACAATCAGTCTCGAGCAGAGCGATAAGCGTAGCGACTAACTTCGATAAACATCGGTAACCTTATCTTAAGGTTAAATAAGTCGGTACGTTGTCCATACAAACGCTGTAAGTGTTTAATGTCTACTATTTATTAACGTGCGTCCGAAGTTAAGTTTGATACTGAATTATCTTGCCGTTATCTAGGTACGTTACCCTATATTAAAGTAAAATCAGATTACCTTGAAAGTTACAAGCGTTACAAGATTTAGTACTAAATCTTTCGACGCTTTTCTTTTTTGTTTTCTCTCTTTCTCTCATAGCCAGTTACGTTTCGTATATTAAAGAAGTTTTACTTCAGTCGTGTGTTCAGCACACTCGTTTTTTTATTTCTAAAATTTCTATCAATACAAAAAGTATCTCGTATCAAGCGCGATATATCTCGCGTTGCACATCTTAGCCTGGCAGGTTACACCAGTTTTAGTTAATAGATAAATACAAAAATAACGATGACGATGTGTTCGTTCAATATTTAATTATATTATCAACGCATAAAAGCCCACCGCTGGACATAGACCTCCCCATACGTTTCCTTGAATTTGTTCTTCTAGAAGTGTTTGGAGCCTTTTTCATCCCGCGATCTTAGCAACGTAAGTAAGGCGTCTTGCACTTCGTTTTCTAGTTCGCGGTCGCCTTTCTAGAACTTTTATTATCTACCGGTTATCGGTTCTACGAGCTATATGGTTGAACCCTGAGAGCTATATCGGTGGCTTTGGTTCTTCCAACAATTTTTGGTTTCCGATTCTATCACTAAACCATGTGAAGACAAAAAATGTTGTATGCAAATAAATTGCCATTCAGCGTGGCAATAATGATAATAATAATATTTGTGGACAATTATACACCACATCATCTAGCCCCAAACTAAGCATAGCTTGTACTATGGGAACCAGATGACTGATAGAATACTTATATACTTTTTTTTTGTAAATACATACTTAGAATATAATATAACACCCAGACACAGAACAAACATTGTTCATTCACACAAATGTTACTGTAATTATACACCACACCCACCTACAGTGCAGAAGGCAGGGTACTACGAACTGAGCTGCGACGGCTGTCAATGCAGCTAGTGTTTGGGGACACTTCCGATAGAAACAGTTTTTTTACACAACATTATCTAGCCTCAAACTAAGCATAGCTTGTACTTAAATACCTACTCTTTTTTGTAAATACAAACTTAGATACAAACAATACAAACTTACAATTTTGATCACTTGAGCTATCCTTAGATCGTTTGCAACGGTCTGTAGATAGCTTAACTGTTTCATATGTATTTTGTATATCATCATCATCTTCCTGCCCTTATCCAATATATACCAATTATATAAATACTTGTATTAGCTGTAATTTTTTGTAAATTTCATTATAAAAATATTGTTTGCATGAAACAATGGCTATGACAATGACTGTCGCTTTGTTATTAGACAGTTGCAACCTAAACTTATTGCACAATAGAACCTGCCATCATTGTAGATAGAAAGATCAACAAACAAACTGCTATTACCTTACCGCGAGTGACGTAATGGTGTTTTCTTTGAGTAGCCTATCTAAAGGCCATGTAATTGATTGAACGAGCTAAGCAAAAAAGACTTCAAATAACTTAGCAGATGTACGTTTAAATTATGATACAAGAAGTACGAGAGCAAACAGGTTCATCTAACTAACATAAAAAAAAAACAAAAACTGCGGCAAAAACCGGCAGGAGATGATATGAAATGGCCAGGCTTCAATTGCAACCTCAATTATAAATAAAATATACTATACTAATATTTGCTTGCCTCTGGTCGCTTTATGTAATGACTACGAGTGGCAAGTCTTAAATTGAGTGGTCACTAACCCCTCACTGTTCAGTTGAGCCCTGCGTGCTTTGCATAATTTCTTAAATTAGTCCAATAAGTGTATTTTATTGAAATAACTTGTTTTATTGATGGATTGTTGTTGTCTTGTATGAGGTACCATAAGTAGCTTACATATAGTTATTAAGTAGGTTAATTTGTTTTAATAATGTATCCTTTTTTCCAGTAGTAACTACACCGCCGTCAATTCTAGTTCGTAATTTTCCTTCCGTTCAAAGGTTGCCTGGAAGAGATTGCTTTCAGCGACAAGGCCTATATTGTTTTGCCTAATTGTGTATATTTCCTGTATTATGTTTCTGTGTGGTGAACAATAAAGAGTTATCTATCTATCTATTATTATTAGTTTTGGAGATAGGTAAGGATATAAATTGCATAAGCGGCGGTTTTAAAGTGATTTTTAACATGTTGTGTACAGGGCCGTCTTAAACTAGGCTGGGGCCCTTGGGCACACACGAATTTGGGGCCTTTTTGAAAAGTAAAAAAAAGCTAGTTATAATAACATTTATTTACTAAGCATGACCATTTATTGTAGGTAATCAAATACAGTATGAAAAAAAAACGTATCAACGTGGGACAGATCTGGCGTAGTATGCCTTGTAATAAGATTACTGATTTAGGAAAAAAGTGTAATGTGCCTGTGTAAGTAAAGTCCATAACACAAAACAGAAAACACAAAAACACCAACTAGGGGCTCTAGAGCCACCACAATTTATGACTGTTTGAGATTTTCACTAATTTTATTTCTTTATTGACTTACCAGTATGTGGATAACATGCCCGCATATGAAACCGATGAGGATTGTACCGAATGTGCCAACTACAAAACCCGCGTTTTTGAACGCCAGCGGCATCGCCAGTACGCCGGACCCGAGGGACACCTTGAGAAGGTGGGCAAGTGCACCCATACTCCTAAAAAATAAAAATAAATTTACAACCTGCAATCCCACAAGGTAAATATCCTCAAACATTATTTATATTCTACTGCTATGGAAACCAGCGCGGATCCACCCTTGTGGGTCCAATGGGCATGCCCACAACCCTCGAAAATCTTTACAAAAAGTCTGAAGATATGGCTTCAGGAAAAAATATTTTATTCTATAAATGAATTATTAAATTGACATTATAATGTAGATAGAGGTACTTTGACATTTTTATTATTTAAATTCAGGTTATTTTTGATTGAATTTAATACATATTATATTTTTGAATTGCATGGTAATTTTATTGAAATATTATTGTACACCAATTTGGTTACATAGAGATTCCGCTCTGCGTATTTGAATACCTGATCTGTATTTGACCTATGCTCCGCAATAAATATTATTATTATTATTATTAATAGACCTGTGATGATGTTACTATGGTACGTTCAGGTTTAGACGCTTCCGAGCAAACAGTGCAAAATCTTGGTCAGGGCGTCATATAGGTATTATTATTTTGTAAGCATATCCTTTGTAGAAATGTGCTAAGTATATCGATCATGAGCGAGTACATACTGCGACTCGCACTTGGCCGATTTTCGAGTTGCTGTGACCACAACCTTTTTTGAAGGCTGGATCCGCGCCTGTATGGAAACCCATACATATTTGTACCACGGGTTACAGAGAGAGCTTTTTGTGAGGGGCTCATCCGAGGAAGTAGGTATGACCCCCATGCCTCGTTCTGCCACTAAGAGTTTTATTGTGTTCCGGTTGGAAGGGTGTGGGTGTCGGTGAAATGGCTCAAGTTGATGGACGGTGAGTAGTGAATCATAGGGCACGTGCCTAACGAGCGTGACCTACGAGGCAATGCTTTGTTATAAATTTGGTAACCACTTAACATCAGGTGGACCATCAGCTTGTTTAAACAAGTATAAAAATAAAATGATCATTAAGATGACTATGGGAACTGGGTACCGAAGGCCCGAGCCATCATTCATGCGTTGCTAACCCTTATAATATTTAAAACGTAATTTTTGAAAAATAGTACCCTGTGCCACCTTTCATCTGTGCCTTTACATATTTTTAAACAGGTAAAAATATAACTCCCGAAAAACATGTATGCACGGAATGCAGTAGAATTATTTTCTTAGTAACTCTTGTACTAAGATAAATCGACCCTAAAAATTTCAGACCTTAAGACCAGTGGATTTAACTGCCTTTTGTCCATATATATTTTAGTCAGTTAGTAAAATAAATACTCATAATTGGTGTATATTTCATATGAACAAAATTGTACATTTCGTAAGCTTTCCGCTATAAAGTTTTGAAATAATTTGGAAAGTTTGAAATGAGGAGTAATTTAATCATAATTTATGAATGATATAAAAATCCTTAACTTTTTCTTTAAGGTGGGTCGCTATGAAACCAGTTTAATAAACATTTAAATGTTTTGCCACGGGGCGAAATTGGAACACACTATAAAAACATATTTTTTAACGTAAATCGAAAACCTATCGTCGTCAGATCTCTTTTTTATATGAGTTGCTAACGGTACAAACAATGACCCACCTGATACTAAGAGGTAACCATTACTTATAAGGAAAGCTTGGCCACGCAGGTCACGCACGTAAGGCACGTATACGCAGCCCTAATTCCATCAACTTGAAATATACAGGTGTTAACCTCATGTGCCTGTAATTTGTTACTGTTGTGTTTGGAAATAAGGAATCAACTAAGAATACTTACGAAGTATTGGCCTCAGCGGGTCTATGTTCTGATGGCACATACGGATCCAAATCCTCTCGCGATCCATTGTAGGCGAGCTCGATTCTGAAATTATTTGCATTGTAAATAAGTTGCTTTGATTTTTAGTATAATTATGTCACTCTCTATGCAGCAACCGTTCACAAAAATGTGAAGGTCTAGAGCAAAATTGAGATTCTGACTAATAATGATCAATAATTGAAAAAAAAGGATTTGGACCTAAATTCGGACCGACGACGCATGCGCAAAATGACCTATCCGTATGACATGCACAATGGTAAGGGATCTTCATTCATGGTAAAGCGCAAATTTTCCAACCATATTTTCACATAAATAAATAATGCTGGACAATCCACACAGCATCATCTAGCCCCAAGCTAAGCAGAGCTTGTGTTATGGGTACTAGATGACTGATATACTTAATACGATACATTACATATAGATATTTTTTATTATACATATAAAATACCCAGAACAACCGGAATAAATATTTGCAGATCGTACAAACATTTATCCCAAGGCAGGAATCGAACCCGCAACCTCTTGCGTCGCAAGCGGACATTCGCCCGCCACGCCACATCGGTCGTCAGAAGAAAGAAGTTCATAAGAAAAAGTATTTTCTTTATAATGTTAGATTGAAGATTACATCATCATCATCATTATTCTTTAGCGTTTGTGCCATGGAGTACACTTATGAAGTATTTATTTATGTAAAGTACAATTGACAGACAACACATTACACTTGCATTGTGTCTTTGTATTATATTTACACGTGCTTTTCTATCTTTGTGTAACATTGTAAACTGTGACTGATGCCTGAAATGAACGTCTTCATAAACTTTGTAATAACATTGAACTATTATTGTATTAGCCTTGGTTATGAATAAATAACTGGAGAAGGTAGGTAGATACTTTTATAGTAGTAGAGCTCTTAGTGAAGGGCTCGTCCGGGGAAGAACTACCACCATGCCTATTTCTGCCGCCAAGCAGCTTGCTGTGTTCTCGTTTGAAGGGTGTGGGTGCCTGTGAAATTACAGGCACATGAGACTTGACACCTGAATGCCTCAGATTGATGGACGCTGAGCAGTGCATCGTAGGGCACGTTCCTATCGCCCGTGAGCTACTAGGCAATACTTTGTTATAGGCGATGGTAACCACTTAACATCATGTTGGTCATCTACTTGTTCCATCAGAAAGTTGTATATAGAAAACCACCTGATGCTAAGTGGTAGCCACCTACTCTGGTTTTAAAATTGTATTCTCACCCAATCACGCGTATGACCATGGTTTCACCAACTTATTTCGTCAATTTTTATTTGCTTGGTCAAATCCACAGACATTATGCTTTGTAATTTAAATAATTATTTTGTTGCCAGATAATAAGTTGTTTATTATTTTTTGATTGCGTCAAGCGACCGTCGCTTCA
This sequence comes from Electrophaes corylata, assembly GCA_947095575.1. Classification (NCBI taxonomy): domain Eukaryota; kingdom Metazoa; phylum Arthropoda; class Insecta; order Lepidoptera; family Geometridae; genus Electrophaes; species Electrophaes corylata. The sequence goes on from OX352704.1 coordinate 1,137,194, forward strand.
ACTACTAACATTCTTGGGCATTGTCAAGTTGTTATAAATTACTGGTAGGTCTTCAAGTGTGAGTTGACGCCGAATTAACCCCAATAGAAGGAGTTGTTGATGAAATATGTTTTTGATATTGCATCAGGTTGCAAGTACTATGCTAATGTTATTGTAATATCATTGACAGGTATGAACGACGTATATCATACGCCGGACTTATTTCATAGCTGGAGTGTCTTATGCAGAATCAACACGTTTTAGAAGTAGTAGAGCTCTTTGTGAAAGGGCTCGTCCGGAGAAGTAGGTACTACCACCGTACCTATTGTTACCGCCAAGCAGTGATGCTCGCATTACTGTGTTTCGATTTAATAATAAAAGGAAGGGTATAAGGTTCCGGTGAAATAACAGGCACATGTGGCTTAAAACCAGTATGCCTCAGGTTGGTGGACGCAGGGTAGTGCGTCGTAGAGTACGTACCTAAAAGGCAATACTTTGTTATAGGAGGTTGGTCGACGACCGATGTGGCGCGGCGGGCGTATGTCCCCCTGTGACGCAGGAGGTTGCGGGTTGGATTCCCGTCTTGGAATAAATGTTTGTACAATCAACAAAATGCAAATATTTGTTCCGGGTGTTCTGGGTATTTTCTATGTTAAATAAAAAATATCTATGTATGTAATGCAATGTATTTAAGTATATCAGTCATCTAGCATCCATAACATAAGCTCTGCTTTAGCTTGGGGCTATGACGTTTACGCTAAGCATGTTTATCTTAGTAATCGTGATTAGCTAAATAAAATTAAATCAGATTGTTCTGCAAGCGGGCCTTAGTACCTACTACTAACGGAATTTTATAGGATATTGAAACCGGGTATATGACGTAGAGTCCTAGGCGCTAGTTTTTCTATTACCCCATCACAGTAGATTATAGCACCATTATAAGCATTACCATTATTGCAGGCCACTTTATTTCCAAAATTCAAACCTTTATCATAAAGCCTGGTTCCACGTTTTTAATCACCTTTATCTTACGCATTAACTGCTTTGCACTAATTTATTAGTATTCTCGCAATAGTAATCTAGCTCGAATAACGGACGGACATAAAAAATTCCACTAGCGGTCACCTTATACGGTAATCACGCTGAATCTTACTCCCTGAGTTACTTGTTGATCGTAAAAATCTTCTTTTAGTTTCTCTTTGTAATTCTGTGTATTACAATGTATACCAATAATAAAATGGTTTCTTTATGATCCTCAACAAACAGTTTTCTACGTTTTGTTATTACAGTGGTCATACTGAAGACGTGATTGAGATATATCTTTAAAGGCTTGCGTTCACTAGACGACAAAAAAATCATTATTCATTTTGACGACCGATGTGGCGCGGCGGGTGAATGTCTGCTTGCGACGCAGAGGTTGCGGGTTCGATTCCCGCCTTGGGATAAATGTTTGTACGATCTGCAAATATTTATTCCGGGTGTTCTGGGTATTTTCTATGTATAATAAAAAATATCTATGTATGTAATATAATATTGTATTAAGTATATCAGTCATCTAGTACCCATAACACAAGCTCTGCTTAGCTTTGGGCTAGATGATGCTGTGTGGGTCGTCCGGCATTATTATTTATTTATTATTATTTATATTCCTTCTCATTCATACTTTCTGGTAGATTTTAGCGGGTCTATACAATATTCTTGTTGTCTTGTTGTTTGATACAACAAAGAATTGTATTATCATAATTTCTTAAATTATGAGCTTATCAGCCTTGGGATTGGTCTATTGTATTAATAATAATTATAATAATGCTGGACAATCTACACAGCATCATCTAGCCCCAAGCTAAGCAGAGCTTGTGTTATGAATACTAGATGACTGATATACTTAATACAATACATTACATACATAGATAAACATGGAAAATACCCAGAACACCCGGAATTTGTAGATCGTACAAACAGTTATCCCAAGGCGGGAATTGAACCCGCAACCTCCTGCGTCGCAAGCGGATATTCGCCGGCCGCGCCACATCGGTCGGTATTGTTTTTCGGTCAAGATGTCCGTAATATCGGCCGTCAGTGTGCACACAGCCTAAGTCATAGATTTACGGCAACACCATTGTTTGCCTAACAATAGATGATAACACTTTTGATCACACGTGCTGGCTAGATGACGAGTTAGTTATGATTTTTTACCTTTGTAACATAATTACAATAATATTATTTCGCTTTGAAATACTACCGGGATTTTCATAAATATGATTTACAAACGCTTATCTTTAAAAAATTCAGAAACTGAGTAAATAAAAGAGTTTTCTCAGTCTTTTTACAGGGTTTCTGTTGGACGTAAAATGCTTATTTTGACTATAGCGAATCACCTAAATATTGATGTTGGCAACATTACCTCTACCAAGCGAGCGCAACCGTGCGCGACTGCTAGTCATAATAAAGTTTTGAGGCTACCTTTTACCGACAACAAAAAAAGAGTTAGGTACACTCTTTGTGGCATCACCTCCACATGGGCACGTGAAATTGATGCCCAGATTTACCTAGTTATGCCTGCAATTCTATTAAGTAAAGATAAATCAGAAAGAGCACCGGTGGTTTAGTAGGAGTAACCCTAGCCTTCTGATCTTAAGGTCACAAGTTCAAATTTGAACGTGCCAATGGATTTTTTAAGAACTTTTAGATTATGTTACTTGCTGCTACGGAACCGTCCATGAGCGAGTCCGACTCGCACTTGGCCGTTTTTTTACTACACTTTCTCTGCTGTTCAACTAAACTTACTTGGAGCTATATGCGTCCATGACCGCGGAAGTCGGTGGAGTAGATGGGCTTTCCTTCTCCATGTTTTTGTAACAAATTGAACCGTTGCTCGTCTTGTTCAAGCACCTGGTGTTTTCTTCTTTGGTGTTTTATCCATTCAGATTGTGTGGAGGGATCTGTAACAAGTTTACTTAAATTATTGTGCAAATTTATGTGACCTTATATAAAAAATAGTTTTTGATAAGTTATAAACTTATTAGTCGTTAAGTTGTATGTATTGTAAAGCAAGATGCACTTGAAAAAACCCATAGGTAGGTATAAGTATTCTGTCAGTCATCTGGTTCCTAACTTAATATTTTTTAAATGACATTCGCCTTTTGTCAGACTTAAAGCGTTTATTCGATAAAAATTCTCAACCTCGCGGTGTTTGAGTGTTTCAAAAGATGCTTGAATCTTTTATTACTCAACGTCGTGAGATTGCAGTCAAAAGAATCTTTTATTACTCAACATCAGGTAAGATTGCAGTCAAATGTATGCTTAAAATTAGGAAAAACAAAGTTAAAATCCGGATTTATTGCAATTTGTTTTAGCAATGTCTTTGCTTGTCGCTCAGCGACTCAAAGTCCTTATATTTTAAGAATAAAAAAAGTAGTTTTTCTTAGGATTCAATAAATAACGTAGTTTTTATTTATTTATTTCTTTTTACAATGCCCTAACAGTAAAAACTAAATTGACATTGTAAAACAACTCTTATAGCTATTATCCTAAAACAACATTAAAGCTCTTTCTGTAAATTTCGTCAATGAAATGAATTTATGAATATTAAAAACCCTTTTGATACTTCAAAAAGATTAAGCCTGCAGGGCTAAGAAGTGCAACGCGACAAAATTTTGTCAACTCGTTTTCTCGTGTAAAATAGATATATTCCTTGTTGAGTCCTTGAGATGCCTATTTGTGGGCCTTTTATAAAAAAAATGTAATATATACACCAATAGAAAAAATATCATGTGTCAAGCGCGACATATCTCACGTTGCACATCTTAGCCCGGCAGGTTTCGCAAACTTCACCTTGAATATTTAGTAATATTGATAGCCAGACGCTTAACATTTTTTATTCCACTTTCTGATGGGAGAGTAATTTTAGGTTACCATCACTAAACAACAAAGCATTATCTTGCAGGTCAAGCTTAGGAAGGTACTGTACTCTGCGCACCTTGTACTGACAGCGTCTGTCAATCGGAGACTATATCTTTCAGAGTCAAAATCGAGGTACACAATTGTTGCATGGAACTGAGATGTGACCGCTAACTATTGACCACATACATAAACTGCATGTTGGACAACTGGCAAAGAAGAGGACTATTTTTTGGAGTTGTTACCATGATTAGTCCACCATATGCTAAGTGGTTTCCAATGTCTATAACAAAGTATTGCCTCATAGGTCACGCTCGTTAGGAACGTGCCCTACGATGCACTGCTCAGCGTCCATCAACCTGAGGTATACAGGTAGAGGTACAGGTGAGGTAGCCTCATGTGCCTGTAACTATGCTGGGTAGACGAAAATGACGAAATCCGTAGCAGATCCAAGGACACTGACATAACTTAGTGCCAATAGGCGAGGCATATAGGTAGCTCGTAAAATCAACAACCGCTGAGGAATAAAGTTTCTCGAATGTCGACCACGAACTGGAAGACCAAGCGTAGAATGCCCTACCACCTTACGGATCGACGACATTGTTAGGATCACGGGAAGTTGGAAGTGCTCAAAATAGTTTCCTGGAAACGTATACGGGAGGCCTGATGAAAGGTGATGTTAACCCTGTGATTTCACCGGTACACCATAACCTTCAAACAAGGGCGCAGTAACGCTGCTTGCGAGAGGGTTCTTAGTTTTTTTTTTACAAAAATCTGTTCAATTTTAATATCATATCAAGGATTTTACAGCGTTTTTTGCGTAGCACTGGATTTGATCTAAGGTGTATAACTTACATGTATTGCACAAAAACATAAGAATAAACTCTGCAATTTCTGTTTTAATGGTCTCTTCAATAATCGGTGACAAGATTGTAATGACACACACTTCACATACTCTACTTTACAAGAGGTATGGAGACATACTAGGGATGTGACAGAGCCTTATCGACCGGGTTGGCACAAAACAAATTTAAAGAGAACGAGACTCAAACCGTGTTTTATGTAGGTAACGGTACACTAATTAGTCCTGGCTGGTTCTATGTATATTGAAGTGGTTTTCACTGATTAATAAATTACTCGTAGTCACACTGGTGTAGCAAAACGGTGTGGCCACGAGTCCGTCATGATTTATATAGACATTTTAAAGAGAATAGATAGAAAGTGGGGTTTTAAAGAGTTAGGAATACTTTTTTATGCAATTAGTATCTGTAGAAATATGAATACTAGATTATCTATTTGAAGTAAAATTTGAAGCTTCATAACATACTTATAAATTTTAAATTCAGCTTGACCGGTGAATTCATTCAAAATTACATTAAATAAATCTCAGAGTAGAAAGAAAAAGATTTAAAATTCAAATAAAAAGGTTCATTTATTTTACTTTATGAAGTGGATAATTGTGTTTATACAACCTACGAGCTTCATATAACACAATACGCTAGCGAGTTTCCGATTGTGAGTGCTAAAAGCGCCTGAAGGTGCTCGTCTTTCGATAAGAACATGCATTATTCTACACTCCGACACGTGCGAGAAATTCTCTTCGTCTAATTGGCGTTTCTGATGAGGTAATTATGACTATTGTTATTATTTCTAACTGCAAGTCTTTATTTATATTACTTGTTTAAGATACAATCTAGCAGTGGACTTCTATAAGGCGCTGATGATGAGGATAATGAGGATGAATCAGATAAATTAATCCAACCATTGTGATAATTCACAATAAAATAAATAAAATTGCCGTTTTCGATAAAAAACTTTCAGAGATTTCCAGTTCGTTCTTCGTGCTCTATGCCTATTGTATTGTAGACGCACATGGCGTTAAATAAACATAATGTCTGAATAATTTTGAAGTTGAGTTATCATGAGTCTTAAGATCACATCACTATTAATCTTTAAAACGTTATCTACGCCGCTAACACTTTAATTGCTAAGAGCAAACAGTGATATGTTAGATACGTCAATGTTTATCACAAAGAGAAAAAATGCTATTGTGGAAAATAAAATTTAGTGGTCTTTATCATCATCTTCCTGCGCTTATCCCACTTTATGTGGGGTCGGCACAACATGTTCTGACAAGATACAAATGTAATGCAGACATTGACCGTTATAAGAATGACCGACGCACAAACGTCTGTTAGTACTTAATAGTACTACGAGTCGATATACGTATCAGGTAAACTCTCACCTTATTGGCTAGTAACTGTAATATGTACCTATCTATAAGTGAGATGTAGGTTTATCCGACAAGCATTGATTTTGAGCATTAAGGTTAAACAAGTCGGTACGTTGTCCATACAAACGCTGTAAGTGTTTAATGTGTACTATTTATTAACGTGCGTCCGAAGTTAAGTTTGATACTGAAATATCTTGCCATTATCTAGGTACGTTACCCTATATGCTACAGTAAAATCAGATTACCTTGAAAGTTACAAGCGTCGAAAGATTTAGTACTAAATTTTGTAACGCTTGTAACTTTCAAGGTAATCTGATTTTACTGTAGCATATAGGGTAACGTACCTAGATAATGGCAAGATAATTCAGTATCAAACTTAACTTCGGACGCACGTTAATAAATAGTAGACATTTAACACTTACAGCGTTTGTATGGACAACGTACCGACTTGTTTAACCTTAACGGACACCTGCAAGATATTGGAACCAGGCGTAAAAATAAATAAAAAATGAATAAATGATTTTCTAGCCTAGTGGTCGAAAAGTCTACATCTATACTAATATTATAAAGAGGACAGTTTTGATTTTTTGTTTGCATTGAATAGGCTCCGATACCACTGGACCGATTCGAAAAATTCTTCCACCGTTGGGAAGCTACACTATCCCCGGGTGACATAGGTTATATTATATCTTTAAAAAAAATTAGAGATCGTTAATAAGACCCGTGCGAAAGCCGAGAGGGGCCGCTAGTCACGAATAAAAGTAATGATTTTAGAATTTTTTTTATTAACTTACTTTAAAAATAAAAAATAAACTAAGATTACCTGTGCATTTAGGGCTCGGTGAACTGAACTTACTGGACGCAAAAATAACAGGTCTTATACCAAATACGAATAAATAAAATAAAGCAGTTTTATTTTTGGCACACGGTACCCACCGTGTGCCAAACCTTGTACTTGATACAAATATTTTAGTGGTTTTATGCTTTCATATGAGGTGGGCTTGCGGCTTAAAAAACTGGTAATTATTTCATTGATTTAAGATGATTATTTGGGAAAGCTCGACTTGGTGGTACACTCAAAAGTTTTTGTGAAGTAGGAAGTAGGTATTTTAGTAGTAAGATGAACTTCGTTTCCTATAACGTAACGTAACCGTTTTCTATAACGTAGCATTGCCTCGCAGGGCACGTACACACGTTGTGACTGTGTGCTATACTAATGCACTAAAGATTTGGACCACAAATATCGACCCACTATTTCTGGGCCCCCGAAGGCTTCAAGTTTGCTTATTCTCGAGCCTCCTCCAGCTATTTCCTCTTAAAATCGTCAATATCCTCTCGTTAGCGCTTTTTTGGCCAACTACATAAATCTGTTATTCCATTGTCTATTTAATATTTTCAATCATATTAAATATAATTATAATTTAGCATATTTAATGTAGTACCTATCAGTTTCCAACTAACGTTTTATATCGTCTTTAAAATTAATGATGGATAAAGTCTTAAAATTAACGATAAAAACGCGATTACTTCAAAGACTAACAGTATTAATTACAATCAGCCCGAAGAATTCCAATATTGAACATAGACCATTCCTATTTCATTTGGAGTCACTTGCCAAGCGTGGCGACTACGGGAAGTGGTTGGCGGAAGATGCTCTTAGATTCTGTTACGACATTCACGGGATGATGGAGAGGTATCATTATTTGAGGCTTAAGATCTGCATGCCTCAGGTTGGGGACGCTGATTTGTGCATCGTAGGGCACGTTTCTAACGAGAGCGACCTGCGAGGCAATACTTTGTTATAGGCAATGGTAACATCAGGTGGGCTATCAGGTGGGTATATATATAAAAACTAGGATATGTGTAGCAGTATTTTTTGAGTCAAGTCAGTCAAAGTCAAAAGGCATTTATTCAGTAATATCCGCAGGGATCATCTTGAAACGTCTTAAATCTAGGTGAATCTAAGCGCCAGTTCCTCGCGACCAAGCCTAGAAGAACCGGCAAGAAACTTACGGCTTGGTTCCTACCGTTTTTTTGTATGATCCTGTTACAAAATAATAATAATGTAAATAATGAAGCTCCAGTGTGGTGCCAATCTATCTGAATGCAAGACAGAAAACATGCTAAGGGAATCATACCAAGAACTTAATATACAACAGAAGTTCAAAAGGCAGCACACGCTACGCTTCAACTAATAGTAATGCTTACAATCTAATGAAATCAATTAGGAGAATAGTACAGACATTGCAAAACCATATCCTAGCTGTCGATGGGTAGAGCGATCGTAACATCTGGCCACGCAGATTTATCATTAATGTAGCTATCTAGGGTATAGTAAGCTTTCTTCATAAGATTTGTCTTAATGTAGGCTTTGAATTTCCGAATGGGAAGCTTAGTGGCATTTACTGGAAGTTTATTATAGAAACTTACAGTGTTCCCCATAAATGACCCATTTACTTTTTGCAGTCGAAATTTCGGAATACATAATTTATTATTGTTTCTAGTGTTGATACTGTGCTCATCACTTTTTTTCATAAAACTTTTTATATTTTTATGAGTGTACAATAGATTTTCATAAATATACTGCGAAATTACTGTGAGAATATGAATTTCTTTAAAACGTTCTCGCAAGGAGTCGCGCGATTTCATTTTATAAATGGCCCGTATGGCTCGTTTTTGCAAAACAAATATTGTTTGTAGATCAGCAGCTTTCCCCCAAAGAAATATACCATACGACATCACACTATGGAAGTAACTAAAATATACTTGTCTAGCTGTAGCTTCATCAGTGAGCCACCTTATTGTGCGAACTGCATATGCAGCCGAACTCAGTCTACCAGCGAGTGTTTTGATGTGTGGACCCCACTGCAATTTTGCATTAATATTAAGTCCTAAGAAAATAGTGGAATCGACAAGACTAAGTGGCTCCCCATTGAATACAATATTTGTTGGGCGTAAGACCACATTAGGCAAAGTAAATTTAATGCACTTAGTTTTACTAGCGTTAAGTAAAAGATTATTAACGGTGAACCAGTTAAGAACTTGCGACAGAGCTGCATTCACGTCACTGTAATCATTCTTTTGTCTATCGACTTTAAAGACCAAAGAGGTATCATCTGCAAAAAGTACTATTTCACATTTATTTTTTATAAAACATGGTAAATCATTTACATAAACTAAGAATAAAAAAGGACCCAATATCGAACCCTGTGGTACTCCCATGCCAATGAGCGATCCGGAAGACCTCTCACCGCTAACATCAACTTTTTGGACTCTATTGGTTAAGTAAGACTGTATGAGGTCAATTGCCCGGTTTAGGATGCCGTAGTGTTTAAGTTTAGATATTAAAGTGGCGTGACTCACACAGTCAAAAGCTTTAGACAGATCGCAGAATACCCCGATCGCGTCTAGTGAGTTTTCCCAGGCATCATATATGTGCTCTGAGTCATCTCTCTCTCTCTCTCTCTCTGAGTAATCTCTGCGGTTGACAGATCACATTGAGAGATTTTTTCAACCAACGTAGCGATACGCGTAAATTAATCCCTTATCGAGCCGCCCTTTTTAAATTGCCAATCAGCAGCATAAATTACTTTTTATGTAGCCAAAAAACCAAAGGGTTGGTATTTGTTATTCATTTTACTTACACTGCTATTGCTACAGCTTCTACAGGAAAGTGCTCTACCGAAACCATTTTTTATCCACTTGTGCGGCCGTGGTTAAACTGCGATCAACCAATTATTCGTTTCATTGTTATTAGCAGGAAAGGTTTTTTGGAGGACTTCTTTTCAAAATTCAAATTACAAGGAAAATCTTGGTTAGCGGTTTTACTTACGCGCACGAAAACGTGATTGAAATTTGAATCACAAAATAATACCTGTCATGGTTTGGTGTGCAGGTGACCTTTATGAAGCGAGCGGGATATGAGCGGCTTGACTCATTGCAGGATATAATGTTTCTGAAAGAAGATCCTGACAGGCAGACAGCCAACAAAGTGAAGATAAATTCGGCGTAACGTTAAAATACAAACTGTATTTTGTCTTTTGTATTGACAAGAAGTTTTAAATCAGACCGAAAGAGATATGATGTGACTTTTTTGAGGTTACTCCGAGTTTATTAATAGGGTTTGTCGATTCACAGTCGCATAATGCAAAACAGAATATACAAACACCCGGAACTATAAAAAACGTAAAGTCTTTTGCACAAGTAGGTACCTAAGGTCAGATATTTGTACTCCGCAAATGATATGATGACATTGGTCTTGAAGTTAATTCTGATATTCTCCTTATATTGCCGCCTCCTCCAATAAATTGCCTTCGAAGTGACCTTGACCTCGTGTAGACTACATTTCACTATGCACAACTGATCCTGAGCAATTGAACCGTTTGAGGTTTGAGCATTGCTTGAGAAACTAGTATTCAAAGACCTCGTATTCAAGAATTAGACTCTAACTGGATCTTTGGGTTGTTTCAATAGTGCCATTTGAATTTAGTTCTGGAAATCCAAGTCTTTGAAATCCAAGCCTTTGAAATCAAGTCTGCATCTGCATAGACTTGGTACAATAGTTTCCGAAGTAGACCTTTCTGCGACCAAGGTATGCGAACCTTGTGCTACATAACTGAGGTTAATCAACAGGTTTTTTGCACTTTATTGTTTCTTATCTCAATAGAATAAAGCCGGTTATTGCTTGTCATTCGTCTGGGCTTATCTTGGTTGGTTCATGGCAATTACCCACTTGTGCACAGTTTAATTTGTTCCTAATGTTTATTGTGAAGGTCAAGCCATTTTTAGTTTACTATTTCGTTTTTATCCATAGCTTTGCCATATTATTTTTTTATTGATTTTGAAGAAACTTGTTTGTTTGTTTTGTACGTAAAAAACAGTAGGCACTTATTTTACTTTATTTTCTGAACGATAGATGTTGGGCATAGATCACCAGTACAATATAATAATCTAAGAAACCTCTTATATTCTGAAACAATAGCCTTAGTGATAGGTATTAATTAGTATGATTGGGTTGGGCCCAATCCTAAGTTTAGATTTCTTTTGTCGTTAGATGTCCACAAAGTTCCGTCTGAACCAATTAAGCTTTCGTAACCTTATGGGAAATCTCCAAAGATAACAGACACAGGAAAAATATTGTCACATCTGACCTAGGCCGAACAAATAAACGGAAAGCATACAAACATTTGGTTCCGCCGTGGAAAGCAAACCTGCAGTCTAAACCACTGGTCATAGAGACTTGAATTTTTCAGGGTATATTCTTCGATTTGTTTGAAATTCGACACCACGCGGGGGTTGAAGATTCTTCATTCTTTTAACTCCAATCGCGGTAACTAGCTGGATCTTTATGTAGTAAATGTAGTATAAAGTTCACAGAGTCGCCGTCTGCAACCGATCTTTTCACAACATTTTGTGATTTAATTTTAATTAAATACAATCTGAACCAAATATAATATTTTACGATCATTACACTTACTACTCACAGCTTAATTTATGTATCAGAATGTTGTTAAAGTTTCATTTGAATTGAAATAACTAACTGGGTAGTAACCTCTATATTATTCAATAGATATAATGAGTTCTATTATATTGCGTGTTTATTTACTATATTGGCAATTATTGCTTTAGTGTAGACTCTATACTATAGAAATCAAAGCTGACTTAATTATAGAGTGTGAATACGAATTGACTCATTTCAACATTTGTATGATTTGAAAGTCTGAAAAGGTATAGTACCTACTCATTGTTTACCGAGGAAAAAAGGTGAGATTTCTCACGAGGGTGTATTGGCAATAAAGAAATGAGTACTTCAGGTTGATGGAAATAGACCGGTGTATAAATAGGGCACGTCCTAAGAAATCTGGTCTATGAGGTAATGCTCTGTAGGTGATGTCACCTTCATTCATCAATCAGTTGTATAAAAAACACCCAATGTTAAGTGGTAACCTTTGCCAATAACAGTTGTATGACCTTACACAACGCCCATATGCCTTATGTGGCTACACTAAATATCCCTTTAAAGGTAACAGTAATGCAAGCATCAACACTAGGATGATTTTCTTTAAATTTTCCTAGTGTAAATAAACTTATGCAAAATGTCAGTGCGGCAGACCACCGCGGAGATGGCGTGACGAGTTAGATGTACATCTTCCAGACTGGTCCAACTTGACAAGGGACAGAATAAGTTGGAAAAAGGTTAGGGAGGCTTTTTACCATTTTTTTCACCCTGCAGTGGGACAGGATAGGCTAAATAAACGATAGATAAACCCACTAAGTAATTTTGAAGCAATCAGCATCTTGCGGTTGGGTTTACGAGTCATGAGAAGAGCTCATGATTGAATGAAGCCGCGAATTGAGATATAGAATGTATGTAATCGTTTTTTACTTGATGAATGATTTAGTAGAGTAGTGAGATCGAAGCTGTTATAAAAACCGAAATGCCAAGGTTGGTTTTAGAGGCTCCAACCTCGCCAAGAATTAAAATACATATATTTTAATCATACTATCTTATTCATCAATATTTCATCTATAAATGTACTGATAGAAACACTGGACTTAATAAACAAACGAGGAAACAAATCAATTGATGGATTACAGTAGAATATAATTAAGAAACAAATCCATCAGTGGATTGGTTTATTGGATTAGAGTGGAACAGGCGACATTTACAACACGGTCCATAGGAAGTGCCAAAAAAATTGTAAGGAGACCAATTTTTGCAACCTTGGCTTAGTATGAGTACTTATTAAAGTATGTATGAGTAGTTTTCTTTTGCCAATTTGTCTTTTATTTATTCATGATGTTGTCAGCTATTTAATTTAACACCTGAGTACACAAAAAATCAACCAAGTGTCTGTCGGAAAAAAAAGTTTGTTAGTTACAATATTCCGAGTCATACCCGGTTCTATAACCGACCGATGCGGCGCGGCGGGCGAATGTCTGCCTGCGATACAGGTATTTGCGGGTTCGATTCCCGCCTTGGGATAAATGTTTGTACGATCTGCAAATATTTATTTCGAGCGTTCTGGGTATTTTCTATGTATAATAAAACATAAATATGTACCTATGTAATGTATTGTATTAGGTATATCAGTCATCTAGTACCCATAACACAAGCTCTGCTTAGCTTAGGACTAGATGATGCTGTGTTGATCGTCCAGCATTATTATTATTACTATTATAAGTAAACCACGTCAATCTACTCCTTTCGAGTTAACCGGGGAGAGGGGCGTGATAAGCGGGAGACCGCGCGGCGCTGGCAGCAGGCGTATTTTGATGAAAAGTCAATATGCTTATTACCTGGCCAACCGTGCGGTTGGCTGCTTGACAGAAATTTGAACGCTGTTACCTAGAACATAGAGACGATAGTCGGTATTGAATTCTCAAGCTCGCGGCGGCCGCACCCTGTAAACGCGTAAGCCTGTAAACCCTCATAGGCTTTATGGAACCAAATACTTGTCAATTTTTGGACGGACGACCGATGTGGCGCGGCGGGCGAGTGTCCGCTTGCGACGCAGGAGGTTGCGGGTTCGATTCCCGCCTTGGATAAATGTTTGTACGATCTTTATTCCGGGTGTTCTGAGTATTTTCTATGTATAATAAAAAATATGTATGTATGTAATATAGTATTGTATTAAGTATATCAGTCATCTAGTACCCATAACACAAGCTCTGCTTAGCTTGGGGCTAGATGATGCTGTGTGGATTGTCCAGCATTATTATTATTATTACTTCTGTATGAAAGCAAGAGTTGTCATAATTATCACTTACAAGTTTTATTTTTTCTTATTTAAAAAGTCGTTTTCTAGTCTAATTTACCACGGTAACTATTTAAAATACCAATAATCTCGTTATTATGTTAATATATTTTAAGCAGTGTGTTTCTATTGAATATTTAAATTACCTATACCAGTTCATAATTTTAAAACTTCTTTTTTCTTGACCGGTTTATTGCCTTTATATTATAAATAAAAATGTAAAAACAATATAAAAATATTCAAGCAGGATCATTGCGCACATAAATTTTTCGATAGAAAAACCATGCACGACCGGATTCGAACCTACGCCCTTATTTTTGTAAATGGATTTATACAATAACTAGGTACCTAATCGTAAGTTTTTTGTTTGTTCCTCTAGGCATTGTTGCTTGAAACAGACGCTCAGATTAAGAATATAATCCTGACGTATTCATATGACTCGGTTAGTTGTATTAAGTAAATCCTCTTTGATTCTTACTTAACTTTGAAAGCTAACAAAGTACTTCAGAATGAACCCTATTCAGAGTCTATTCATTCGCCATTGGATGTTTATGTAGAATTTAGTTTGCGCAAAAAGTGATTGTAGTTTGGTGTATAACAAACGTGGAATGGCCATGTACCTTTCTTTTGTAATACTACTAATATTATAAATGCATAAGTTTCGATGTTTGCTGCTCTAACTACTTGAGAGATTTGGATGAAACACATAATATAAATATAAAATAAATATTTTCTGGACATTTTTACACAATATCATCTAGACCCACACTAAACATAACTTGTACTATGAGACCAGATGACCGATAGAATACATAAATACTTTGATGCATATTTTGAATTCATATAACAGACAGTACAAACATCAATGTTCATCACACAGATGTATTTTCTCGGAGGGGATCGAACCCACCATCTACAGCGCAAAAGGCAAAGCTACTACGCTACTACGAACCCAGTTGAGCCGTCACGCCGTCACCGTCGTTATGTCATATGATCTTGCACAAACTAAATAAAGCTAAACAGTTGTGCTCGGAAAAACAAACACACGTATAAACAAACATAAATAAATAAAAATAAATAAATAAATAATGTTGGACAATCCACACAGCATCTTCTAGCCCCAAGCTAAGCAGAGCTTGTGTTATGGGTACTAGATGACTGATATACTTAATACAATACTATATTACATACATAGATATTTTTTATTATATATAGAAAATACCCAGAACACCCGGAATAAATATTTGCAGATCGTACAAATATTTATCCCAAGGCGGGAATCGCCCGCCGCATACAGCGCTAATTAGTAAAAGTTGTTTATGAAATCTTCAATGGCTGAAGATCATTATGTATGAGATGCTATGTCTATACAAGGTCTTACAAGGAAGCACTATTTGACGTGATTGAATAAATGACACACATTTATTTACTTACGCTTTATGTGCAAGGAATAATTAAATATTTCACCTCGCGTATTTTTCCACTACAATAATAAATTATATTAATAGCAGTAGGTAAACATACGCCTCCTTTTCTGCCGCCAACCAGTGGTGCTCGCATTATTCGGATTCTACTTCGGATTTGAAGAATTTAGGTCTAAGTGTTTTAAATTTGACTTAGTTTTAAATACAACGTGTAAAAGTCAGTCACCGAAAAACGCTCAAATTATATAAAATATCTGACGGCAATATTGAAAAGTCTGGTCAAGATACAATATGAAACCTAAATATAAAATACTTAGGTAGGTACTTACTCAAATTTTAAACAGAAATACACAAACTGACACAAATCACTTTTATTAGGCACCTACTTTTGAAATAAAATTCACACGCGAAACTCCCGCCAATAGAAACAAATGTCAAAGCTAAACGTCACTTTTGAAATTCGAACACGGCACGTTCAGCCGCGCGTGATACAAACAAAACATTGAGCTGAGAAAAAGGTATTGTTGAAATTGAAGGCTTAACTACCGTTGAATCACTGGTTAGCGGCTACTGCACCTTGTCACAGGGTTATACAACAAGAGTGTGCTTCAGCATTGTCCTTTCCCAAACCTAAGTTGTACGGGAGAGTATTCTGTATATGCAATAACAGCCGAGCACGCGAGATTGGGGTTTTGAGGAGGATTTAACCGCACGAGAGAAATGGACAATAAAAAATAATTTGCTACAGTAACTCTGATTGCGTAATTCACAAAAGTGAAGTAAATGTTGGTTCTACTACACTTTCACATCTTTTTGTAATTTTATCGCTTATTTGATTTCCATAGTAATTGTTTTGATGTTTGGGGCTAGATAAGGTGTAGATGACTGTGAAATTACAGGCAAGCATCTTACGAATGTGACCTACGAGACAATGCTTTGTTATAGGAGATGGTAACCACTTAAGATCAGGTGGGTCATGTGCTTGTTACATTAGCAAGTCTTCAAAAAAAATTCATGTTATCTGAGTTGTCAGAAGCTCTCAAGAAAACTATACCAACTTCCCCTAACTTATCCTTACTTTTTTTATTCACTGTGAATTTCACAATCAACTACGGTCTAAGATCGGTTCGAGTGTTTACAAGCGATAAGAAATAATAACATACTCAGGCTGTATGTAGTAGTCAAGTAATACCAATGTAAATTAAAATACTAGGCATGTAACGGAACAGAGCTGCCTAATAATAGCGCTTTAGGTGTTACATTGTAGATAAATATATAGATTATAGCTTTATTGTACACCATTTAAACACAAGAGTAGTGATTAGATTACAACTAAAAACCAGAGGTAAAATGGGCGGTCTTATTGTTAAAAGCGATCTCTTCCAGACAACGTTTGGATGGACAGAAACGTATTGCATAGGACGGGGCGGCTCTGCTTAGCTTGGGGCTAGAGGATGCTGTGTGGATTGTCCAGCATATTATTATTATTATTATTTACTTATTTATTTTGCTAATAACGAGTTTTATAACATCGTCTGATGAAACCTGTAAAACATACGCCTCCCCTAACGTTTCCAGGATGAACTATTTTGAGCCTCTTATATTCGCCTTTCTGCAATCCTAGCAATATCTTCGGTCCATCGCCATCGAGCAAGAGGGTGTCCTATGTTTCGTTTTCGGGTTCGTGGTCGCTATTCGAGAACCTTTATTCTTCAGCGTTTATCAGTTCTACGAGCTGCATGGTCGGCCCATTGCCACTTCAATTTAGTGGTTCTGAGAACTATGTCGATCAGACTGGTTCGTTTACGGATTTCTTAAGTTCTGATTCCATCGCTTTCATATATCTAAGTTTCTAATAAAAAATGCTGCTAGAATCTAAAGATTTTTTTATTGTTCATAATCTTAAGAGTACTAATTATACATAGTAAATCTTACAAGCATTATGTATCACATTTTGAAGCTTTATGTGGCTTATACTAAGTTAAGTTAATTGTACTTACACTTTAAAATCTTAAAGATATCGTAGAGCAATTAGGTAGATTGTTAATACAAGGACAAGTGCTTATGTTTTACAAGTATGTTTTTCTACGAAGGTGAAATATAGAATCTAGAGAAAGCGTATAATATTTATATAATACATACTGAGTGTTAGCGAGTGTGTATAGATAGAATCAATTTTTGCGCGAGGGATTCAATTGCGCTAAAAAAACATCAATTTAAGATGAAAGGTTTTAATATGATTCACTGTTTTTCATTATATATATAAATACAATAATTTATATTCAGTTTAAAAAAAACAGTAAAACCGTCTTTAAATTAATTGACATATTTTTCCAGTTATTTGATTTTAAGCTGATTTTAATGAAATTGTTATACGACCAATCGAAAAGTCCTTTGGAAAAAAAAATATAGAACAATAGAATTGTCTAAATCAGTTAATAATGAGTTTTGGGGTACAAAAAATGGTCAGTTTACGGAAGATAATTTGTATGTGATAACGTTATAAGAAAACATCGTGCCTCTCTCTCGCTTACACACGCTCTCGCTTGCACTCTGGGCTCAGGCGGAACGTGACACTTTTTCGTGCGTGCAGACGGCGTTCATCGATTTATTAGACGTTATCACGTGAATACAATACTGAACCGTGCTGACTGACCAGTGTAGTGGTTGTTATCTCACTGAAAATCCAATCTAGCAAAATCCCAAAAAACAATTACATTCCAAAAAACAAATTCGTCACGTTTCAGTGACATGTCTACACCAACGTGGTGTAATAAAACCTTTTAGTAAAATACCACGTTTTGCTGATTCAGTAAATGAGAATTACATACATCTAGATTCTTTGAGACACACACCTCTTATTTCTACGTTGTGATAGGAATACTAAGTAATTTATCAAATAATAACTTAGTTTAATACTTGCTTACTCTACGTTAAGTTTTGATTGTATTAGGACATTTGTTAAAATGTACCTAACGTGTAGACTTAAACTAGATATATTTTATAAAGTCATATATGGTAGAATAAAACATTTAAAAATGTCTACTTAGTAGAGTTTTAGTTTCATCACAACCTTATTAAACTAAGTTAAGGTACATTAAAATAATTATGTTATGGGTTTTTTTTTGTAAAAGTATGAAATGTTTAAAGTAACTTTATTAAATTCTACTAGATTTCATAAAATCATTAAAAACCATGGATTTTGTGACAATACCCCAACTCTCCAACTATAAATTACTGTAGAGTTTTAGTAAATTCACCGGCACCCACATCTTTCAAGTACAGTATTGCTGCTTAGCGGCCAAACTAAGCAAGTGGCGGATCTACTAGAAAAAGTCTTTTTAACTAAAGCGAAGGACAAACAAACGCGTTTTTCCTGCATCCATAGTGACGAACACGGTGGCAATCAGATGTTTGTGGGTAATCCAAGGCTGACGTCACTGGTGTGAACAAGCACGTACAAAGTTATTGAACAGAACTGGAACGGTAATACCACATTTATTGTGACTCCTAGACAGAGCTGTTCCGTTTGAACAGATTCGATGACACAATATGAACCGTATCACAATGAAATAAGTCTCATAAAACTGTGGACGCTAGTTGAACGCGCTGAACCTTTATTAATAAAATATCAAGATAAAAAACGGCATAATTTAAAAAATACAGTTAGATATCTTTTGATCATAGTTACGTCATCTTGCTTGCTCCGTGTCATTGACCAGATGCTATTGTTAATTCTAAAATCGTTCAACGAAATATTATTTAATTACTATCACAACACAAGTTTACTTGTCACAAAAAATATATAGCTACCTACATAACTAGCTTGCAATAAAAAATTACTTAACAATTTAAACACCAGTCACTCTCTTTTATGAGAATCAAGCAGTCAGTATCAGTTGGGTTACAACAGAAGTTGAGTGGTTACTTCTGCCTGTAAAGCTGACAACACATTATCAGAAAACGTCTTATAGAAAATTTGAGTTGCACGCCAGAAGAAGAAAGAAAAAAATTAGCATCACGACGATATTTTAGTACAAAGTACCTACCCACTCGGGATTCTTCAAGGATAGCTAAGGTCGGTAGTCAGAGGTATGTCTTGTTATTACATTTGGTACAACCCACATTTAGCAGAGTTGGTACGTTTATACGTGACAGGTTGCAAGCCAACTAACTGGTTTACTCATTATGCTTTCTTCTACTGTTTGAGAATGGTGACGTTGGAAGACCTTTTTGCTATCTCACCTCTTCGCTATATACGTTTTGTACTAGACCCTGCAGTTGGTAGAACATTTACAAACCGAACGTCTTGTGTCTGATGCGGACAAACACACATGCATACAAACGCCCGCTCTGATACATTTTGTTATAGACCTCGCGCCTAGTACAAAATTTTCTTTAGAAAAGTTCAATGTTTTCTGGACGTTAACTTATGATTTGCTGCCAGCCTAAAACTAAACTGCGTTATCTCACAGTCCTCACAAAGCAAGTCCTATTTTTTACATATGTAACTAATTTCATATTTATACGAAAACAAGTGCATTTTTTACGTTATAGTGATATTTCCTGCAACTGGTGGCATACGTCCAAACTTATCAGCCATACTTTTGATTGAGACGTAGGACCCGGCGAAGAGTGCTATTAAAGATATCATGGCTATGAAGATATTCTTCCACAAAATCCACTTGAAGCGGCCAAGACCTCGTTCCCATTTGTGGACGGTGTCAACAATTGCTGGTGTCAGGAGTCCAAGACTGGACAGGAATATAGCTCCGCACAGGTTGATGAATAGCTCCAGATCAGGGAAAGCTGCCGCTAAGGCCACTGCAAGAAAAGGTATAATATAATTACATTTAAAAAATGCAACAAATAGTAGATGTGAAAAGCTTGTCCAGAAAGTACTACTAAGTAGTAAAATCCATTCAGTAGTTTTTGCATGAAAGTGTAACAAACAAACTTTTGCATTTATAATATTAGCAAGAAGTATTACAAACAAAATTCATACCATTAAGAAATGCAAATTTCAGCAAAATAAGATAGCTTGAGATGTATTTGACTGTCAGCCAAGTGGTATTCTATAAGACCTTGTTGTAGGTAATTTTACACGTTCCTGGAGTATTTGGAAGTGATTTTATTACACTCGGTATAAGTATTCTATCATCAGTTCTCATAGTATGCTTAGTTTGGGGCTAGATGATGTTGTGTAAAAATGTCCACAAATGTTAAATTGAATTTAATTTTTCTTGAATAGATGGATCAAATGATTCGTTAGAGGTGTTATTTTTTACCAGGGATTAAATTAGTGAGATGTGTTTAGTGATATTTAAAATGTCGATTGGACCGAGCATAAATAGGCAACTCATACAGTTTTTACATTTTTTTGCCTGCTCATACATTTCCAGGGTAAACAATATTATAAAGTCATTCTTCGTCTACAAATTTCCCGCAGTCATAGAGGTAAAATACCCGACCACAAACTGCTACTTTGCGTACGTAGAAACTAGATATTGAATCATTTAAGTTAAATGGTTGTTACTACTAGAATCGTATGCAACATCGTTCGAACACCCGTCTTGAGGCAAAGTTTTTCAGGAATTATTACGGTTCATGGCTGTGCGTAGTCTTAAAAAATATATAGACAGACAAGACAAAGTTTCAAAGCGAAACGTGAAGTTATTTTCATACAAACTTCAACCCCTTCAGCACTTCTTCAGATTCTCTTCTTAGTACACCCGTTAAGGGGTTGAATTTTAGGAATTCCTTTCTTAGTATGCCTTTACCATTCTAAGTCGAATATACCCTGAAAATTTCAAGTCTCTACAACTAGTGGCTTAGGTTGTGCATTGTATAATGTCAGTCAGTCAGAACAAAGATTTTTATAATTGCTATAGATAGGCAGGTGTACTTATAACATGCGGATGTCACGTGCCATATGGGAATACCCTTACCCATTTTTATCCTCTTTATTTTGGAGTTCCGTACATCAAAAAGCGGAAACATTATTGATTCTATACTAAAAGGTATAGTAGTAATCAATCTACATTTTTCTCCGTAAATCGGCAAAATGGATTTACCTCATAATAATTATAATTAATATATCTGAGTTTTACGTTCTGACTTATCCTAACGGTAAAACTCAGAAATATGAATTGCTAAGAATATTTATGATACAAAAAGTATAAAATTAAATGAAGATGGTAAAGTTTAAAAAGCTAAATTCAGATGGCAAAGCTTAAAATTATGCGAAGATCTTGAACATTTATATCCCTAAAACGTAATGGTTAAGTTTGTAGGATAATATAAAACCAGTGTGATAAAGAACTGACTAGAGATACGTCCAAATAGGCCCAAATATAACATTTGGTTCATACCCACATCTTGCAGTAGCTGATATTCCATATGCCTGTCACATTATGGAATACCAACTACTTATCGACATTTTCAAAATAATTTGTAGATGAAGTTTTTTGCAATTATGAATTATAGTACAAAACTCTTTTAAGTTACGAGTCTCGCTCGCACTTGACCGTTAGGTACTATTAGTGTTGTTTGACTGGAATTATATTAACTTACCTACTGCATACTGTGTATTTGTAAGATTTACTAGAACTAACTTTTAACTGACATTTTATCGCTGTTTCAGGGTGACGGGCGCAATAAAATTCCACGTGGGGCACGTTCCTACGGATAAATAAGTAAATACCTATGTTTGTCTAAGTAAATGCCAACTCCAGGGAAAACTCTAAGGCATCCGTGACCCGGGAAATGACTGCTAGAGTCTTAAGTCTTTCGAAACACAAGTATTATCATCAACGCTATCGGCCAATAAGTCCACTGCTGCCACATCATTACGCTAGTGCCCCTCTAGGCCGCTAGGGGCGGTATCGGATTTCGGTTTGCGTGTTCGAATTTTTTGTATGGAGATCCTACCCTAGGTTATTATGTGTTACCTCTTCCTGAAAACCACATCATTACAACCCATTTTTTTTTTTTGGGTTTTTTCTTCAAATTTGCCTATCTGTCTAGCCTAATTATTTTTGTTTAGTGTCTTTATGGTGTGTATGTATCAGTTTATGTGTAAAAAAACGAGTGTTTTTTAGACCACACGACTGAAGTAAAACTTCTTTAATATACGAAACGTAACTGGCTATGAGAGAAAGATAGAAAGAACAGTGCCTTCATACCCCCTCCATGGTAGCGTTAAACATTTAACGCAACCTGGTTGGAAGTAACATTAGAAGTTTTACTTCTGTGTGTCTGGTGTAGTGGTCTTGTTATTTTTTATTTTATATATTTATTTTAGGAAGACCAACAGCTTACTAAAGTATTATGCTAAATAATCTAGTTAATAGAAAAGCCAATTAGCGGTCCTCACGATTAAATACAATCTAGGAGACAAGAAAACTCAAACAAACATTCAGTTTAACTACCTACCTGGGCATAAATCTAACTATGAAATGAAAAGGAAATAATTATGATTTGTACCTCATTCATCGTACTTCTAGGTACATATATACATCTATAGACCTACCTACATTATGTAATTTTATAATATATATTATAGATATGGAAGACTTAGTTAAAGTTACCTGATCCAACAACAATAGCTGTTCTGATAGTGATCTGCGTGATGTTGTGGTACCGGACTGCGATCTTGGTGTGGATCTGTCGCCAGATCATCTCCATCGGCACGTAGAATTGGAGGCTGTACGTGAAGAGAATCGCAAGCGCCATCAGGATCTTTGCGCTTTGAGCCAAACTGAAATACAACCGAAGCAAAAATTTTGAGGGCCCTGTGGGAAATGTAAAGATAAAAAAACGAGTGTGCTTTGGACCACACGACTGAAACGTAACTGGCTATGAGAGAAAGAGAGAAAGAACAGTGCTTTCATACCCCCTCCATGGTACTGTTAAACGTTTAACGTAACCTTGTTGAAAGTATAAGAAGTAGGTATTACTTCAACAAGCATTTCGCTTGATGTTAGGTCAGTACAGTCAGTTGCACTAGAATGTATAAATAAATAAAATAAATATTTGTGGATCAACATTCTGGGCTTAAACTAAGCATAGCATGTAATAGGAACTGTTGACTGATAGAATACTTGTATACGTTTTTTTTGTAAATGCATAGGTACTTAGAATACAATATTAATTGGTATATTGTGTTCTACAAAGAACTAACATCTGTTTATCTTCGATAGGGATCGAACCTAGAAGGCCTAGAAGAACCTACAGCATAGAAGGCAAGGTGTGATAGAGTTACTATTAACTGAGTTATGAGGCAGCAAATCCATACAAAATAAAGGACCACAAACTGTAGTAGTTTGCCGTTCGAAATTTTCTCGATGAAAAGTTCTATGAGCGAAAAGTTGCTACTGACGCTGAATCAATCATCTACAATAGATATTTAGGTTTACAAAAGGTATTTACGTAGTTTTCAAAATTATGAAAGTTACCGTCCTCATGCAGGCGACTGTACCATGCGATGGATAGAATCCGCGGGCAGAAACTAGCCAGATAAAATACAAAAATCTATTAGCTTACATTTCATCTTGCGGAAGATTGAGGGTGACACTGCCTCTGACGTCATCACCGTACTTGATGAAACCGAAGAAGCCAACCAGGCCGTACAGACTGATGACTACTGTCATGGCGATGTTCAGAACCCCGGGGCAGCCAAGGAACTGTTCTGGCTTGGCCATGTTGTTCTCCACCGGCATCACGACGCCGATGCCTTCCATTGCGAAGATCACTGTGCTGGAAGATAATTTTCATATAATCGTACGAGTGGAACGTGCGTGTGAAGCTACCTACATACATACTTCAATCCCCGTGCATTCTTTAAGGTTAAACAAGTCGGTACGTTGTCCATACAAACGCTGTAACTGCTAGGTAATCTGATTTTACTGTAGCATATAGGGTAACGTACCTAGATAACGGCAAGATAATTCAGTATTAAACTTAACTTCGGACGCACGTTAATAAATAGTAGACATTAAGAGCCGATACCGATCTAATGACCTTGAGAGTTTCGTTCCTCTTTACCCCACCACTCCTCTGCAATATTTCGCGGTTAGATACATATAGGTGATCCGTTCTAATAGCGCCATCTAGCTGGCAGTTCATGAAATACGTTGTACAAGTTGACTCTATACATAAATTAACTAATCTTGGTACTTGAAGGATAGATGGTAGTTAATAAATTAAATTAGTTGTCGGGATTCGTTCTCTGTCATCTTTGGAAGCAACATTGTATTTTCATTTTAATTGTTTTTCTAGTGTTATTTTAAGTTCTGATGGGTAATTTTGGTGGTATTTTAACCATCATTACTTGAGGTCTTAGCACAAGTGTGAGCAATTGAAATGAAAGTGTGTTATGTGGCATCCTGATTTGAACGAAAATGTTTCCCTTTGGTTTTGAAGAAAAACGCCATCTTTTTGACAGCCGACTTTACTTTTTTTACCGACTCGACTTGACTAAGAAGTATTTCATACAACCCACTTGACATTGGCAAAATTGTCCGAAAAAAGGACACGAGGCCACAAAAAAAAAAAAAAAAAATATTTGCTGTCCCAATTTTGCTATAGCTTGTGGTGCTTTAGATATTTATCTTCCATTTATTTTGACCTGGCTACGGTGAAGTAAAAAAGAGGGTTATAATTTTGACCGTTATGTATGTATATATGAATGTTCATCTGTTCCCTCATAACTTCGAAACTATTTATCATAATACGACAAATAATGGAAATTACATTTTTCTCGGTAATTATGTAGCTGAAACTTAATTAACTTAAATTAAATTAACTTCACGACTTTAATGCCCAGGCACGGTAGATATCCTCTCATATCTCTTAGTATACTTGGTACTAACCCCAGTTTCTTTGAGAACGTCTAAGGGGGTAGTCACAGGTACGTCCAAAAGCTACAATTGGCACATACCCACATTTTGTAGTAGTTATTATTCCATACGTGACAAGGTGTAATCCCATCGCCGCTGTTATTATACTAACTAATTTCCTCACATGTTTTTCTTCACAGTTTGAGAGCACTTGCCTAGCACATATAATTTTTATCAATAAGTAAAATAAATAAATAAATAATGCTGTACAATCCACACAGCATCATCTAGCCCCAAGCTAAGCAGAGCTTGTGTCATGGGTACTAGATGACTGATATACTTAATGCAATACAATATTACATGCATAGATATATTTTATTATATATAGAAAATACCCTGAGCACCCGGAATAAATATTTGCAGATCGTACAAACATTTATCCCAAGGCGGGAATCGTTAATTAATGAATTAACTAGTTAATGTATTAATTAATGAATTAATTCGTTAATTAATGTGATAGGCACACTAAGGACTTCATTCCACACAAAACATTGCCGAAAAAAAACCAAAAGGGGAAGTGGAGGGTGGATAAGGGGGGAAGTTTGCTGTAGCGTTGTAGAAAATCTTCTATTAGATATGATCATCAGTGGGATTAGGCACAAATTAAACAAAAAAATCATACAAAATTGCTTTTTTATTATATCATTCAGTCAGCGTGAACAAAGTCAAAGTCAAAAAGCATTTATTCAGTAAAATCCGCAGGGATTATCTTGAAACGTCTTAAATCTAGGTGAATCTAAGCGCCAGTTCCTCGCGACCAAGCCTAAAAGAACCAGCAAAAAACTTACGGCTTGGTTCCTACCGTTTTTTTGTATGATCCTGTCACAAAATAATAATAATGTAAATAATGAAGCTCCAGTGTGGTGCCAATCTAACTGAATGCAAGACAGAAAACATGCTAAGGCAATCTTACCAAGAAATTAATATGCAACAGAAGTTACTAAGTTACTAGTGTACTAGTGTAATCTACTAGCGAGTGATTTGATGTGTGGACCCCACTGCAATTTTGCATCAATATTAAGTCCCAAGAAAATAGTGGAATCTACTATCTTCTTGACTAAAAAAAAAATTTTTTTATGTTGATTGTATTCTTCCCGAGTTAATAAATTTGACTAAAAATCTGCAAAATGTAAATACTTGCTGCACGTAGGATATTCTCTTTCTTGTTCTTCTTCAAACGTTTCAATCTGTTCTTTCCGCACATTTACAATCGGTTTTTTATTCTCTTTTAAATTTATTTTCTCCTGGATGTACGGAGGATTTCTTATATGCATACCTTTAGGGTAACGGGGGTCGATTAACTCGGGTAGAATACAATCAACATAAAACAATTTTAGTTTTTTTAGTTTTCTCCATCTTCTGTGACCAAAACTGGTCATCTCTTTTTATGCATTCCGTTTTTATTTCGGTGCGCTCGTTTGTCCATACAGCGAACAAACATTTTATTCTTTTGGTGATGTGTAATTGTGCCTGGACTTGGTAGTACCATTGGTGGTTTTTATTTATTTCGTAACCATTTTTTGTGACTTTCCAGAAATTAACTCTTTTTTTTGCGATCGCCTCGTCTAATCCTAAATTGTTAGCTGTGATCGGGCATTTTATTTCAACGATAGTGTCATTTCCATAAAGTCCATCAGGAGTCGCTCCTAAAAATGGTAAATCTTCGTGTATGAACAGACCACAGGGCTCAATTTTAATATTTTTTTCTTTTTCTAACTGAGCAATAGCAATTTTTTCATTGTCTTTGCCGTGTTTTATAGAAGACACGTGGTCGATATTCTTTTTATATAGCAAATCCTTCACAAAGTTGTGACAGCTGGTGTCATTCCGCCGCGTAATTACTTTGCTGAAGCGGTCAACAGCGACCGGCGCAATTCTAACCACTCACTGCTTTCGTACAGACCGATTTCTTTGCTCCCTATCATGTCAAAGCTATTTTGTAAAATTGTAAAATTAATTAATTAATGTAAAATTGTTACTAAAAAGACTGAAGCCGCTTATTGAAAGTAAAAACTTTATACTAGAGCACCAATTTGGATTCCGAGAACAGCACTCAACGATAGACCAAGTTCACAGGATTACAAATGTTATTGAGAAAACATTTGAGGAAAAAAAGTCTGCTCTACTATCTTTCTGGATGTGGCACAGGCATTCGATAAAGTTTGGCATGAAGGTCTATTACTAAAACTGAAGAACTACCTTAGACCCCCATGTCAGTTTTTTGTACCATGATTTAAACCCGCTATTTTGAATTTCAAATCTGACCAGATATTCGTAATCAGCACCCCCAAATTAGTCGAAAACGACACCCATGTCAGTTTTTTGTACCATCATTTGTATCCGCCATTTTGAATTTCAAATTTGACCAGATATTCGTAATCAGCACCCCCAAATTAGTCGAAAACGACACCCATGTCAGTTTTTTGTACCATCATTTGTATCCGCCATTTTGAATTTCAAATTTGACCAGATATTCGTAATCAGCACCCCCAAATTAGTCGAAAACGACACACATGTCAGTTTTTTGTACCATCATTTGTATCCGCCATTTTGAATTTCAAATTTGACCAGATATTCGTAATCAGCACCCCCAAATTAGTCGAAAACGACACCCATGTCAGTTTTTTGTACCATCATTTGTATCCGCCATTTTGAATTTCAAATTTGACCAGATATTCGTCATCAGCACCCCCAAATTAGTAGAAAACGACACCCATGTCAGTTTTTTGTATCATGATTTGTATCCGCCATTTTGAATTTCAAATCTGACCAGATATTCGTAATCAGCACCCCCAAATTAGTCGAAAACGACACCCATGTCAGTTTTTTGTACCATCATTTGTATCCGCCATTTTGAATTTCAAATTTGACCAGATATTCGTAATCAGCACCCCCAAATTAGTCGAAAACGACACACATGTCAGTTTTTTGTACCATCATTTGTATCCGCCATTTTGAATTTCAAATTTGACCAGATATTCGTAATCAGCACCCCCAAATTAGTCGAAAACGACACCCATGTCAGTTTTTTGTACCATCATTTGTATCCGCCATTTTGAATGTCAAATTTGACCAGATATTCGTAATCAGCACCCCCAAATTAGTCGAAAACGACACCCATGTCAGTTTTTTGTACCATCATTTGTATCCGCCATTTTGAATTTCAAATTTGACCAGATATTCGTAATCAGCACCCCCAAATTAGTAGAAAACGACACCCATGTCAGTTTTTTGTATCATGATTTGTATCCGCCATTTTGAATTTCAAATCTGACCAGATATTCGTAATCAGCACCCCCAAATTAGTCGAAAACGACACCCATGTCAGTTTTTTGTACCATCATTTGTATCCGCCATTTTGAATTTCAAATTTGACCAGATATTCGTAATCAGCACCCCCAAATTAGTAGAAAACGACACCCATGTCAGTTTTTTGTATCATGATTTGTATCCGCCATTTTGAATTTCAAATCTGACCAGATATTCGTAATCAGCACCCCCAAATTAGTGGAAAACGACACCCATGTCAGTTTTTTGTATCATGATTTGTATCCGCCATTTTGAATTTCAAATTTGACCAGATATTCGTAATCAGCACCCCCAAATTAGTAGAAAACGACACCCATGTCAGTTTTTTGTATCATGATTTGTATCCGCCATTTTGAATTTCAAATTTGACCAGATATTCGTAATCAGCACCCCCAAATCAGTAGGTAGATACCTACGTACTTACTTAAAATTTCGATACAAAAAGTATTGACTTTTCTAGACTAATGATGATGAGTATGTAGATACGTGCTTATTTTTATGTCGGTAGAAAAAAGTATCAACTCTATCCAGCCGTGTACAACACGTACACGGTATTTGCCTTGGAACCTTGTCGCTCTACTATTGCGAAATTGCAATAAGTCACTCTATTACAAACAGATAAAGTATCTTTTTGCAAAATAGTATCGAAACACGAATTAAAAATGCAATATTTGCAGTCTTCTAGTCCGCAGGGCGACGAGCGACACGGGTTCCCCGTACGAAAGCCAGCGGCAGACTAAATTTTATCCTTGTGCTCGCATAAACGGCGCGATTCTATACAATTTAATTTATAAATAATTCAAGTCTTTATTTTTTTTATATATTGAACGGGCATTAATTCTACTTCTTAATTATCTCACCATTGGTGTAAACCAAAAAAAAATATATCACCAACTTTAGAAGGAGATGACGATTTATATCTAAGTTTTTAATTTATTTCGTGAATTTATGATTGAGTAAATACGACGTTAATCATACATTTGAAACGGGCACTTTGAAGTTGACATTTTGAAGATGCATGCGGACTTTTCAGTTTTCTTCTACTTCCTTTATTTACCGAGGGTATAGCATTTTAAGATAGAGAAAAAACTGCTCCGGGAGCGATTAGGTCAGTACTGGCCGTTAAACACTTACCTACAGCGCTTGTATGGACAACGTACCGACTTGTTTAACCTTAAGGGTTGAATTTGAGAAATTCCTTAGTAACAGATATTGGATACCCTGAAAGTTTCACGTACCTACGAGTTGGAGTTTAGTTTAGGCTAGTTTGGGCCCTTGTCTATATGCCAGTCAGTCAGTGAGCATAAGATTCTTATAATTGGTACAGATGAATAAAAATATATAATTATAAACGTGAACGCAATAGAGATAAATAATAATATAATAAATATTTAAGTGGGCTCTCATACGACAAATGTGTGTGGCCGCCGCGCGGTTGAGAGATCTATACCGAATATCGTCTCTATGTTCTAAACAATAACGTTCAAATTCCTGTCAAGCAGCCAACCGCGCGGTCACTACGCGGTTGACACAAGTAAAATGAAGACATTTTAACCCCTTTTTTAAGTTAGGGGTCCACGGGGTCCAATTTTGAAAATAATAAAAATGATCTTAGTTTGACTATAAAATTCTCGGAACATGATTTTAACCATAACTTGAGTATCCCCTACACTCTTTGCTAGGGATCAACTTGAACTTTAGTATGCAGTGTTTGAATCGTTTTCAATGAATTACGATCAAGTTAAAATAAATATAATGGATTAAATTGTAATAGAATACTGCAAAATGTGGATATGTACCAAATGTACTATCTGGACATACTTCTGACTACCCTTTTAGACTTCCTCGAAGAATCTTGAGTAGGTACTTGGTACTAAGAGATTGGAGGGGATATCTACCGTGCTTGGGAATAAAGTCATAAAACTATTTCTTTCTTAAATATAAAAAGAAAGGCTCAACTTTACAGTATAAGAAGGTAGACTATGACCTGATCATTGAGTTGCAACTAAGATGCAAGAGGATTACTGTGGAAGGCTATGTACAAAATAACGATCTCTATAGGGATTCGGGACATTAACATAGAGAGTTTGTCCATGATGCCACTAAACAATATACGGAATCTTCATCACCATAATGATGTCGAGGCTAATCAACTCTTTGATAATCAAGTTCTTACTAGAAGATAACTGACAAAAAACTTTAATGTTAAAAAGTACAATTAATAACAAACTATCGCAACGTAGGACAAAAAAAACATTTTTTTTTAACCTTGGGGTCCCTGGGACCAACAAATTATTAAAGGTTAAGTACGTCAAAATCATCAAAATGATGCTGTCAGTGAATGATACTGTGGGTAATATTAAATAAGATCATATCTGCTTTTTTCAAACTTTATAGAACCCAACATCATCATCATCACCACTGCTGATCTGGCCCACGTAGGTCTCTACTATTACGCTTTCAGGAAGAACTAATTTAACTTTTGCGCCAACTTCCCGCAACCCCAATGTCGTTGGCCCACTGGATTTTGTGCATTATCTTTCAGTTCATGGTCGCCATTTGAGAATCATTTATTGCTCTGTGGTTCTACGAGATAAATACCCATTGCTACTTTAACTTGCTGATTCTGAAAGCTATGTTGGTGATTTGGTTCTTCTACGGATTTCATAATTCTTGATTCCATCGCGTAGGAAAATTTACATATATTATCATAACATAACTTTCTTTTCTAAGTGAGTGATATTTCAATAGTTCACATTTTATGGAGCTGAGCTTCTATTATAAGAGAGATAGATCAAATTATCCACGGTTTTCAGGTTGAGTGTATCTCAATCACAATACTGCCTGTGGTTTGGTAACCTATAGTGTGAAATGCTTGACAAAAGGGAGAAATATTCAGCCAAGCTATTCTTTCAAATCATATTATATTTATAAAATATTTTAAACCTCAAAAACTGAGATTCATTTGCAAAAGAAGAAATAAAGTGGTGATCAGCTGTTTAATATATTTTGAACCTCAAAAAACTGAGATTGACTTACAAAAGAAGATATAAAGTGGTGATCAGCTGTTGTTACGCCATTCGAGCTAATTTAAGTACGTTCGATTTTAGGTCCTTATTTTTATGTTAGCTAAGTAAAAAATCTGCGAGGTTGACGACAAGAAACCATACATTAGTAAGCTTGCCAATGGTATTTTCAGAGTGGTTGTATGAGTGTGGCTCCCCTCTATCAGCCGTAAGAGGCAGAAATAAGACAGCACAAAAAATATCAAAAATGCAGTTTGGGTTGAAATACTAGAAAAAGAATTCAACACGGATCTAGTCCACAGACGGCAGCTTTATCAACGGTATATGTGGATAATCTTTACCAAATATAAGAATTTTTGTCCTGACCTAATAGACAACGCACAGCCTAAACCGTAATGTAAACTGGTCGTAGAAACTTAACATTTTCAGGGTATATTTGTCTTGGTACATAGAGGGGTATCAAAGGCAAGGCCCTTACACTCAAACCGTATAATTAAAACATAAAATAAATCATTAAATAAAATAAAAATAAAATTTCAGTGCCGGATATTTAAACCATCAAACTGGATGTTATTCTGCATTAAAATCTCGCATAAAAAAAATGTATTACGATCTTTTTTGAAATCACCCATGAAATCATTGTTCATTTGTTCGGGTAAAATTTTTCTATGCTTGCGGCCACCATGATTTCAACTCAATTTACTAGACGAAAACGTTGAAATTCCCTGATACCGAGCCAACCGCGCGGCGGCCGCGCGGCGGCCGCGCGGCCGCCGCGCGGTTGACAACATCAATATCGAATACCGTCTTTATATTCTAGAAAGCAACGTTCAAATTCCTGTCAAGCGGCCAACCGCGCGGCCGCCGCGCGGCCGCCGCGCGAAAGCTTTCGCGCCGTCTATACTAAGAAAACCACTGCTTAGATCCTCGACAGATAGGTAGCAATAAAAACATAACAGAGATATTTAAATATCAAATGTACCTAACAACTGAGGTAAACCACTACTTCGATTCTAGATTCAGGTCACGGATATGTATTGATATGCAAATTACCTTATAGTACTTGTGAAATAGCTAGGTGAATCCATGCGAGCGACAATAGTTCAATTAAATGATTATATCTATAACTAACATCATAGAGAGTAAAGATTTGGTTGTTTGTTTGTTTGCATTGAATTGGCTCCGAAACGACTGGACCGATTTGAAAAATTCTTTGACCGTGGGAAAGCTACATTATCCCCGGGTAACATAAGCTATATTTTATTAAAAAAAAATTAGGGATCCTTACTAAAACCCGTGCGAAGCCAGGAGGCGCCGCTAGTATAACAATATGTATATAAAATAATTATAAGTATCTTTGTCCTGACTGACTGACTGACTGTGATATAGACAACGCACAGCCTAAACCACTGGTACTTGACTAGACTTGAAATTTTCAGATTATATTCGTGTTGGTGCGTAGAAGTGTACTAAGAAAGGAATTTACGAAATTTAACCTCTTAACGTGTACAGCGGGGGTTGAAGTTTGTATGAAAGTAGCTTCACGCGGACAAAGTCGCGCACTTTGCTAGTAGTTAAATAATTATAATGATTTTTTTAGTTTTTCTCGATAGCGCAGTTAGTGCATCCCCGTATCAAGGTTCTGAGTTCAAATCCCACTCGAAGGGATCATAATAATAATAATGCTGGCCAGTCCACACAGCAACGCGCGACGAGCGGATGTCCGCCGCGCCACATCAGCTGTCATAATTTTTGGGATATTACAAAATCTTTAATTATGATGATAATGAAAGTTAAGTTATTTACCTTATAAACAGTGGCCATTGCGTAACGGGTGCAGCCATCTCCCTCTCCTTAGGGTCAGGCAGCCCGTTGAAGATGTAGTACATGGTTATTACGAAGCAGATGACTAAGAACACGTTGGCTATAGCAGAGAAGGGTACCAGCCATCGCAGGTTCCGAATCTGGCAGATCAGGACTAGAGGTACCAGAGTGAGAGCGCAGTACGTCTCCACAGAGAGCTTATAGTTTGGCATGTACTCGTCGAGGACCTGGGGGTAAGAACAAAAATCACGCCTGTTCCTTAAATACGATCAGGGATTTGATGACCGATGTGGCGCGGCGGGCGAATGTCCGCCTGCAACGCAGGAGGTTGCAGGTTCGATTCCCGCATTGGGATTTATGTTTGTATACGATTTGTAAATATTTATTCTGGGTGTTTTGGGTATTTTCTATGTATTATAAAAAATATCTATGTAGGTATTGTATTTGTGTATCAGTCATCTAGTACCCATAACACAAGCTCTGCTTATCTTAGGGCTAGATGATGCTGCCGCCGTACCACATCAGTCGTCATATGCGTCAGCCCACCTGATGTTAAGTGGTAACTATCATCATACCCATAACAAAGCACATATAACCTTATGGGTCACGCATGTTAGGTACGTGCCCTACGATGCTTTACTCTACGTCCATCAACCTGAGGCATACTGGTATCTTTTATCTTTTAGTAAAACAAAGAATTTCATACGTAATAGGTTGCAAGTCCATCGCCCAACTATAAAATATAAGTGGTTTAATTAAGTACCTCTTTGAAATTTTCAGCAATGAAGACAATGTAAACACATAAAGCTGCCAGGTAGGTACACGTGAGGGCATAGTCGATGAAAGTTCTGGAATGAAAAAAAAAATTTGAAGAAAATAAATCGGCCAAGTGCAAGTCGGACTCGCGCACCAAGGTTTCCGTTTCACGAAATCTATAATAAAAACGGCAAAATATTTGTTGCATGAGAGCCCCCTTAAATATTTATTTTAGTCTGTTTTTTAGTAGTTTTGACGACCGATGTGGCGCGGCGGGCTAATGTCCGCCTGCGACGCAGATGGTTGCGGGTTCGATTCCCGCCTTGGGATAAATGTTTGTACGATCTGCAAATATTTATTCCAGGTGTTCTGGGTATTTTCTATGCATAATAAATATATATAAACATATATGTCCGCACGACAACACAGATCATTGTACTGCGTGAGTGAATTAACAGTTCTTAATACCTTGCGAAATTAGCCCACGGTCGTAGCTTCTTTGGGCCGAACTCAAAAGCAGCGCCACAGGTCTCAGCGAAGCCCATGGACGGTTTCTTTGCGTCCACGCACACTTCTTGTGATGTTTTTACCTGAAAACAACTAAATGGATTAAAAATATGGTCATATACGTTTGGTTAGGATAATAAACAAATAAATATTTCTAGAAATTTTCTATACTATTACATGTATGTATTATACATTCAAACCTTTCTCTTGAACCACTCTATCTTTTGCTGAAAACTGCATTAAAATCCGTTGAGGAGTTAAAAAATCTAAGCCAACAGACAGCAGGTGCGACTTCATTTTTATATTATGTAAAGTTTTCGAGCATATTTGAAATTTATTTTTAAACACTGGTTCTAATAAATTAATTAATTAGCTTTATCATCATCATCAAGTTGAAGAAGCTCATTGTTGTCCATAAAATTGCAGAAAGAAATATAAGGCTTCTCAATCTATACGGAAGCTGTTAAGTCTACAATGATTGCCTTGAACTCTTTTTGCATTGAGTTACTGCGTACAAAATAAGAATTAGATGAATCTTTGTCCTGTCTGGCTGATATTACTATAGCTAACAACTTACAGTATAAATGCCTAGGTTGAATTTTTTTTAGTATTATCTTCTTGCGTACCAAAAAATGTTTTCAGGCGGGAACTTCTGAAATTAAATGCCTAAATGCGAACTAGAGTACCTAAATATTTACATATTATGAAAATAGCTTCATGCGAACAAAGTCATAATAGGTATATAATAGGTATAGAGAAATAACTACGTGAGATGAAAAAATAAGTGAGCGCATATTTTGTTGACTAGCAAAACGCGGCGACTTCGTCCGCGTCAAGGTATTTTTATACAATCCTTGGTTTGAATTTCGGACATTCCATAATACCTACAACTTGTATCAAAAAGAATAATCTTGGACTTCATTTTCTGTTATCTTCGGAAAAAACATGACTGTTTTATTTTACTGTTTTTCTAATGTTATTGTAAGTTCTAGTATGAATTTCCGTGGTTTTTCATCCAACATTACTTGAGGTCAGCAAGTGAAATTAATTGAAATGAAAGTGTTATATTGACATCCTGATTTGACGAAAATATTTTCCTTGGGGTTTTTCTTCAAAACCAACTCTTTTTTACTCACTCGACTTGACTAAACACTATGTATTATAATCCACTTGGCATTTGCAAATTATCTGGGTAATGACGGACAACTGCCACTAAGAAAAAAAAACCTTAAAAATTTCAAGCCTCTACAATCACTGCTACATTAACTGTGCGTTGTATATCAGTCAGTCAGAACAAAGATTCTTACAATTGGTATAGATATAATAATTATGTAATCACATAGAACAACAGACGCCCAGTTCCAATCATCATTTTAGTGAATGACGTCATACCACGCAATAGCGATTCCGAGCTTAAGGTTCGCTTGCACAACAACCTGACTTAATTTTATTTAGCTTATCACGTTTGCCAAGATAAACATATTTAGCGCAAATGTAATAGCGACTGAATTTACCTTGAGCAAGATATTAAGCGTAAATAGCTTCCTAAACGCATTTAGGGGCTCTCTAAATAGATTTAGTGATCTTGTGCAAGCGGAGTAAATACATACTTAAAAGTGACATTAGTTGTAGAGCTTTATATGAAGGGCTCGTCCGGGGAAGCACTACTACCATGCCCATTTCTGCCGCCAAGCAGCTTGCTGCTTTTTTGTTATTAAACTTGATGGAACAAGCAGATAGTCCACCTAATGTTAAGTAGATACGATCGCCTATAGTATATACCAAAGTATTGCCTTGTAGGTCGCGCTTAACGCGCCCTACGATGCACTGCTCAGCGTCTATAAACCTGAGGTAAACAGGTTTAGCCTCATGTGTCTGTAGAATAGGACCTATCCATCTACAACTTTTTCTTAAAACAACTCATAACGTAATACATTTCTTAATATTAAACACCCAAGCACATCCCACACGAAACTTACTAATACATAAACACAGTGTGTGCAAATGAATCCAATGACGATAGTGCCTATTCCTCCGACCGCCAACCCTGCGTTCTTGAAAGCTGCTGGCATAGCAAGGATGCCGGACCCGAGGGACGACTTGAGGAGGTGAACCAGGGATCCGATACTCCTGGAAAAATACTTCATATAAGTAAAAAAGCAGAAAACATGTAAGTTTTTTGTATAAACTTTCGCGTGTAATATTAGTATACCTTATACATTATTACTAATTATCAGCTTTTTCTATGCGACTGCTTTGTACAAACTAATTGTGTAGTTACTGCCAACAGGGTTGAAAAAAAAATATGTTGATTAGAAAACCAATTCTATAATTGCAAAAATACTTAAATTTTACTTGAGCAAAAACAGAATAAAATAACTATTTAGGGGGCTGTCGTACATCAAACGTGATTTTTTTGCCGTTTTTATTATACCTAGATGGTTTTTATAATAGTACGAATCCCTTCGTGCGCATGTCCGACTTACACTTGGCCGGTTTTATTAAAACATATTACATCTCCATACCCGTTATCATTTACGTTTATTTAAGAACAGAGTTTCGGAAAGAAGATAATAAAATTACAAAAACTTGTTAAACTACTTCAACTTTTATACATGGATAACTTTCTTTTGGGTGGGTTATTTCCAGTTATTTTGATTTAAAAACCAAACTACTGAACAAAGTTTTATGAAATTACCATAGAACTAATTTGAAAGTAGGTACATCCTTTCTTATCAGGAAAGCTTTTTTAGCATTTAAATAGCAATTATTGAGATAGACATGGACCAATAGTTTAAGGGTTAATAAAAACATCAGCGTGTATTGCACATTATGTTTCAACATGTTTTCAGTTTTCACTTCACCCTATTCAGTTAGATTGGCACCACAGCTTCATTATTTATGTTACTATTAATTTGTAAAAGGATAATACAAAAAAACGGTCAAACCAAACCGTAAGTTTGTTGCCTATCCTTCTACATAAAAGACAGTAGGTACATACTACATAAAAAAAACTATTCTGATTTTGATCCTGGGCATGATCACGACGAACTATAAGATTCACCTAGCTTTAAGAAGTTTCTAGATGATCCCTGCGGATATTACTTAATAAATAACTTTTGACTTTGATTTAAAAAACTCCACTAGTAATTTGCACTTGTTGCAAAATATAAGGTAGTTGTTCTGGTATACTTACGAGTTTGGGTGGTCCACATTCCGATGCTCAAAAGGACTGTACTCCTTCTCATTGATAATTTCTTTTGATCCTAAGCTCAGTGTTGACTGGAATCCAGGATTTGTGGCTAAGTTGGCCCTGAAATTCAATAAAAAAATCATAAAAACAAGCCATATAAAATAATCGATCATCGATCAAGTATTATATAATAATAATAATAATGCTGGACAATCCACACAGCATCATCTAGCCCCAAGCTAAGCAGAATATATTTATTGATATTTCTGTGTGACCTACAACGAATCAACATATCAATATCTATACCGAACTAGCTGACCCCGCGAACTGCGCTCCTCATTATTTTTATTTATTATTTTTATTAAAGATGAAGATAAATCCAAAAACAAAACTCACAAAAAGCCATTCCTGAGCTATAAGTGGTGTAGCTAAGACGACTTTCTTTTATATTCATAGATATAAGAAACCTTGTCTTGACTGACTGACATAATAGACAACGCATAGCCCGTATAAACGCGCCCAAAAGGTTACCGTTAAACTTCATGTTTTATCCGTATTCTTTGTTTTTATGTAAGTAGATAACTTTCAAAAAACCTTTAGGCAAAAAAATGTAAAAAACAATTTAATTTCTATGAGTGATAAGTTAAATACTGAAAATAAAAGATCAAGTCTGATAAGTGTTTAGAAATAAATTGAAAAGTTTAAATCTCGAATCTTCAAGTATCTTAAAGCAATTAATATTTTTATGAAAAGTCACTTACGTTGAGTTGAAGTTATCAAGGACAATAGCCCCTTTTTTTTCGTCGCCCCGCATTTTAGGAAAGATTTCTGAAACAAAAGATAATTTTATTATTATAATTTAACCCGTAATCGCTATAAAATATGTTTTTTTGGAAATCATTCAGAAGGTGTTTTTATTAATTTATGTGATTGAACCGGCAAATGGTCCAGTATTGACAACCGTCACTGTTCCATTCGTAGTAGCCCTGTCTTCTCCGCTGTAGGTGGTGGGTTCGAACCCCATCGAGAACAAACAATTGTGTGATAAACATAGATAGATGTCTGTTCTCTGTCTGGGTGTTAAATTGTATTCTATGTATGTATTTACAAAAAAAAGTATATAAGTACTCTTGTCATCTAGTTCCCATAGTACAAGCTATGCTTAGTTTGTGGCTAGATGATGTTGTTTGAAAATGTCTACAAATATTTATTTATTTGTAGAGGATTTTGTAGATGCTTGTTCTCACCAACGAAAACATAATTATTATTTATTTAAAAATAGGTCTTAGGGGGTAATGCAAATAGCGGCGGCCAACATGAGCCCCGCTGGGGCATTACAATAGTTTTATCTAGCCATCGGGTAAATTAGTACCTACTACCAATAGTAGTTATAAAATTAAATACATAAATTTATGCTTGCTTAAACTATACTTTTATTATTATTTATACTATTAATTTATAAGTATGAGCTTTTACTTGAGGTAAATAGTTAGGTGTTTTCTTATCATTGTATCTCGTCTTCCATGAACTCTGCAATAGTTAAGCACTTTTTTATAAGATGTTTATTTTTATTTCTAAATATTGTATTTTTTACTTTCTTAAGATCTAAAAGGAATTTGAGCACTCTTGCCGCTAAAATTACTATAGCTGAAACTAACTTTAAAGAAAAATATTTTTTTAAAAATTCTAAAGGGCAGTTTTTATACATTTCTAATACATTGCGTTGGTTTGACCGTTGCTCAAATATTTTATCGACATTTTTTTGCTAGAACTTTTTGAGTCCGAGTTTCAATTCAAATTACTTTATCCTTGTAAAAGATTTACATTTGAAACATAAAAAGTAGAAACACGTTTTAACAATATCAGGAAAATAAATGAATACTTAGGTAAACACCAAATGACACATTTTTATTTACTTATATAGCCTACGTCTTCCGCCACGTGTGCCAGGTTCCCAGACTCTTTTGTCATCATAAACATTTTTGGAGAGTATAATATACTCTTACAGTTGTTTATAATTTAATTTAGATAAGTTTCTTTCGGTAATTAATGAATAATTGAATGCTATAATTAAATAATTAAGAAAAAAGAAATAGCATAGCACAGTAGATATCCCCACTAATCTCTTAATACCAAGTACCTACTCCAGATTCCTTGAGGATGTCTAAGAGGGTAGTTAGAGGCACGTCCACATGATTCTGGTACATACCCACATTTTGCAGTAGTTAGTATTCCATACCTGACAGATTGCAAGCCCATTGCCGCTGCTAGAGTACTAACTGTAACAAACCTGTTATATATATTTTTTCCAAATTGTTTAAATTTTTTCTTAGGTACATTATTTTCATGTAGATATGTAAGCTATCTTTAATTAATTGAACCAGTTTTCTTAATTTAGTTAAGTTCTTACCTAAATTATTCATCTCAAATCCAAGTTATCCTACCAAGGTTTTCCATTAAAAGAGGCATAATTAACGCTGATATCAAAACGTTACTGCCAAAAAAGGGTTGAGGACATCCATCATCCGTAGCGCCCTTGAGGCACGTTCTTAAAGAGGACAAAAGGAGGATGGGCAGATTTGAGCCAACGCGGCCACAAACCAATCATTTGTTGTCAGAGCAAACTTTTAATTGAATTACTGTGTTCTAATTTAAAGTGTAAGTGCGTTCATCAACCTGAGGCGCACAGATGCCAGATATTTATTTATTTACCGTTAGTAATATAACAATGGCATAACAAATTTGTACAATTTTTAGGGTTCCGTACCCAAAGGGTAAAACGGGACCCTATTACTAAGATTCCGCTGTCTGTCCGTCTGTCACCAGGCTGTATCTCATGAACCGTAATAGTAGAGTTGAAATTTTTACAGATGATGTATTTCTGTTGCCGCTATAACAACAAGTACCTACTAAAAAACAGAATAAATATTTAAGGGGGCTCTCATGATCATCAACAAACATGACTTATTTTGCCGTTTTTTTTATAGATAATGGTACAGAACCCCTCGTGCGCGAGTCCGACTCCCACTTGGCCGATTTTATTAATTTTATAATAACATACTTTATTCAAATCAGAAAATGAACAGCTGAGATGTACATGATGTTATGATGTGAGATGGCCTCACGTGCCAGTAATTTATTAATCAATACAAATTATTGGTTCGTAGGTTCGAGTCTGGGTATTTTTCTGTACACCGTGTCTATCGTCTTTTATCTACTGGATGCGTCACGTGACATTGTGATTATAACTACCGTCGTGTATTTTCCAAAGGCCTTGGTGATTTCTTGAAATCATTCAACTCAACAAATCCGGTTCACTGTGGTTGAAACTCTCGTTTTGGCAGACAACATTCAAATTAGTGTAAATTGGAAAATAAGACATTCTTAAAAAAAAAATTGGACTGACTAGTCCATTTTTTGTGCACCGATGGATTTTTCTATTAGAAAAATGTATGTGTGCAATGCCAAAGCTCTCAAACAGGGAAGAAAAACATCGCGAGGAAATCAGTTAGTATTCTAGCAGCGGCGATGGGTTTGCAATC
Source organism: Electrophaes corylata (assembly GCA_947095575.1). Classification (NCBI taxonomy): domain Eukaryota; kingdom Metazoa; phylum Arthropoda; class Insecta; order Lepidoptera; family Geometridae; genus Electrophaes; species Electrophaes corylata. The sequence goes on from OX352704.1 coordinate 1,178,543, forward strand.
TGTCACTATGGAATACCAACTACAGCAAAATGTGGGTGTGTACTAAATGTAATATCTGGCTACCTCCTTAGATATCCTCGAAGAATAACGAGTGGGTACTTTGTACTAAGAGATCTGAAGGGATATTTACCGTGCCTGGGTATTAAAGACGTGGTTCTATTTCTTTTATTTCTTTATATTACCGTATGTATTGAGGATTTTTCTAGAAGTTTTATCCCGCGAACAATTACTGAGCGGTAACATTTATTCTACTATTCTACAAGCAGAACAAACCCTGAATGCATAGGTAACAAGTAACAATGTAACTGTGTCATGGTCACTGGCCACCATCATTTGATAGAAGAGGAAAGTTTAAAATAACTCGTCAGTGAAGCATTTACACAGAAAACAGGTAAACCTGCGTCTACTCGCCCTTTTACTGTGGGATTTGTTGCGTACCGACCAGAACTACTGTATTAAATTTTAAAAACAAACCTGAGTAGTACATCGTAGGGCACGTTCCTCACGAGCGTGACTTACGAGGTAATACTTTGTTATAAGCGATGGTAACCACTTAATATCAGGTGAAATCTGCTTGTTCTATCAGTAAGTTTATTCACTTTAGCTGATACTGATAGCCCATTTACATCAGTCAAGGAATAAACACAGAATTAAAATATCAGTTACAGAATAATTCAATAGTCATGTCAATAGAGTAATAAATGTCAACAAAAATCATATACCTACTTATGAATTAACTAAGAAAATCAAAACAAGTACACACAATCATACACCTCGCTCACAAAACCTCAAGCATTCAGACATAATTTTTGCAGAACTATCTGCAAATAAGTTGCAGTTAGGTCTAACGTTCAGAAGAGCGTTGAGCGCAGAGTCTATCACCCCCATAGGATAGTAATTCTACAGATATTGATTTTTTACTTCGTAAGAGGTTTTTCCATTAGTATGTTTACGTTAAAGTACAATTGAACAGTTTTACGATAAAAAAAGCTGTGTAAAAATAAAGTATAAGCTTATTTGAGCCGGTCGTGCCGGTAAAAGCCAGTCAACATGGTTATTATATAAATGTGCGCGTTTGGGAGCGAATCAAGGCTTCAAGTGGTTTATGCAAATTTTAAACTGCGGATTGCGTAATGACAGACTTTATGTACCCATTTAGTTTGAAGAAGATATCATAATGTAACCAGTTAAGTAAGCAGAAGAACCAAAATATAACAAAACACCTTCATTTAAATAACAAATTTGCAGGTATTTTACAGCAAAACATTTGAAACTGCTATATTGTATATTGTTTTATTGTATTCTATGTATGTATTATTTACAAAAAAAACGTATCTTAGTCATCAAGTTCCCACAAATTCATCAAGTTAGTACAAGCTATGCTTAGTTTGGGGCTATATGATGTGTGTAAAAACTTCCACAAATATTTTATTTTTATTATTTTTAACTAGAGAGGTACCGGAATCGTATAGCAATGTTGTAGGTACGATATTTTTTTTATACAACTTGTTAATCGTACATGCAAATGTTGTTGTTAAGGTGGTAACTATAATAACAATAAATCGTAGGTCAATTGTTAGGAACGTGCCTTACAATGCACAGCTCAGCGTCCATCAACCTGAGGCATACAGGTGTTAAATCTTGTGTGTATTCTATCGGCACTCACATCCTTCAAACCGAAACGTATATAGCAACGTTGATTCACGGCAGAAATAGGCATAGTAGATGAACTTCGGACGAACTCTTCACTAAGAGCTCTACAACTACTAAACATTGATTTCACGTCTGTTTTAATTCATTATTCCTTGTTTTTACATTCTGAATCCAAGTTCTAACTGAATGACTCACAGCCAATGACTTTAAAAGAAAAAAAGGTGTAGGTAAAACACCTAAATCACACTGAATATTTACAAATGTCATGTTGCGTCACGGCCGTGACTCACACGCATAAGTAAATAAGAGAAGGACGGTTGCCGAGACGACTAAGCTCAAGTTGGTCAATTTAGCTAAATGTCATTGGCGGTACCCATATACTAACACCGTATATAACTTTTTAACCGTTTTTTCAAAGTACAAAAAATATCTAAGTAACTCTTTATTCATTTAAAATCATAATGCATGCAACGCACACTCAAATTACCTGTTTCTTGCAGTTATTATGTGCACACTCACGAACGTAATTTTGAAAGTTGTCCAAATCGGTAAAATCTCACAATCCAAGTTCTTAATATAATTCAAGAGGTATAGAATTGTAGGTAAAAATAAAAAAGCACACTAAAACTATCTAACGTATTGCAAAATAACTTTTGCACCTTTTGACTTTTTCTTTTTTCCATTTTTGTTTGTAAGCTGATTTCTATGTTTCTGCCAAACCAAACTGCTAATTTTCTCATTTCGTCCATAATAATAATACAAAATCTCACACACATTATAAAACGTAGATACAGTCTACCAACGTTGTTTACTGTGATTTTAAACTACCAAAGTGTAAAATAGAGGTTTGGTGGTAATTCAAAACGACACAGAAAAACAAAGAGAGCGCCAAATACAGAGTTCGACATACCGCAAAAGTAATCAAAACTGACCACTTTTACTAGTGACAGCCCCACTATTCGTTTTCTGTCATCTTTGGAACAACATTGTATTTCCATTTTAATTGTTTTACTTGTGTTATTTTGTTCTGATGTGTAATTTCGGTAGCGTTTTAATCATCATTACTTGAGGTCTTACCACACGTGTGAACAATTGAAATGAATGTTATGTGTCATCCTGATTTGAACAAAAATGTTTTCCTAAGGTTTTGAAGAAAAACGTCATCTTTTCCTTCAAAAACAATGTCAAAGTCAAAAATCATTTATTCAGTAATATCCGCAGGGATCATCTTGAATGACAATGACAGCCGACTGACTTGATTTTACTAAAAACTGCAAGTCACCTATCACCTGCAAGGTAAAGTGATGGTAACCACTTAACACCAGGTGGGCCCACTTGTTAGATTGGTAATCGTATAAATAGTATGAAAATAAATTCACGTGAGTGGAGTCGCTCGGGATTCCACTGGTCATGAATAAAATAAATAAAAATAATAAAAATAAACAATGCCGGACGATCCACACAGCATCATCTAGCCCCAAGCTAAGCAGAGCTTGTGTTATGGGTACTAGATGACTGATATATTTAATACAATATTATATTACATACATAGATATTTTTTATTATACATAGAAAATACCCAGAACACCCGGAATAAATATTTGCAGATCGTACAAACATTTATCCCAAGGCGGGAATCGAACCCGCAACCTCTGCGTCGCAGGCAGACATTCGCCCGCCGCGCCACATCGGTTGTCAAATCAGCAAATTGTATGTAAATTGGCTGACAAGTGAAGACGGTCGGCTTAAAAACTATTGTTTGAGATAACATGACGTCACTCAACATCACGCTCATTACACAGATTGAATAAATAAATAAATTATAAATAATTATGACCAACAACTTGTATGCGGATATTACTCGTAGTACAAAAGTGTCAGATTATTTACAAATATTGAAATTATGTTTATAAAAAAAATCTATTTTTTTAGTCATTTGCTTCCTGTTATAAAACTATGCAATAATCTTTAAGCTTAACCTTTTTTTACACAACTTACTTCATGGAAAAAGCAGATGGTGGTCCACCTGATCTTATGTGGTTACCATCATTTCAGTTTCTTGATCACACTGCACTACATACTACATGTACATACATACATTTATACTATAGATAGATACTAGATCTATTTAGAAATTCAAAGCCTAATAAAGAAAGCATACCTTACTTCAGATACGAGTAACTACATTAATAATAAATCTGCGTGGCCAACAATTCCGGTCGCTCCATCGCCAGCTAGCATAAATTTTAGCAATATCTGTACTATTTTCTTTTTAGAATTCATAAGATTGTAATTATTACCGTCCTTTGAACTTCTGTGGTATATTATATTTATTACTGGTTTGATTGCCAAAACATCTTTTCTGTCTTGTCAAAGTCAAAGTCAAAGTTTTCTGTCTTGCCTTCCCCTTGTTATGTAAGATTGCCCCCCTCGAAGCTTAACATTATTATTAACTAGATGTTACCCGTGACTTCGTCTGCGTGATTACTGTAGTTATGAGTATATTTTGATGCAGTGGCATGTAACAGATTTACAAGGGAATATTTTCAACGTTTTTTTATAGCCATTACAAGTTTAACTGTCATAACTGATTTACCGCCCAACAAAGTGGTGTACAAGTCAGCTGTTTATTTATAAAAAAAACTATCGCAATATTAGTCGATAACTAGTACTTTTCTACTCAAGATATTACTAAATTATGATTTCACAAGAATTTCGAGTGCCCTTATCAAATAACTGTAATCGTCTTAGGGTTAATAGCCTTTTAATGAAATCTATAGTTGTGAAAACCACTTATGAATTATCAGTTGATAAATTAATTAGAGCAGATTCTTGCTGAATGAACTATCATCATCAGCAAGAAGTTCACTGCTGAGTCCCTTGTTTCCAGGAAAAACGATTTTGAACCCTGTATTCCACTATATAGGGTGATTTTATGTGTTTCTGTGCTTGATTCCCTAGCGTTGTCGGTTTACAATATATTTTGATGCACTTTCGCCAACTCTGGCAATGAAATTCAAGGCATCACTGTACTGACAGCCTTGTTAGAAACGTGTCTTACAATGCACTGCTCAGCGACCATCAACCTGAGGCAAACTAACAGGTGTTAAGCTTCATGTGCCTGTAATTTCACTTGAAATTTTCAGAGTACCTATATTCGTTTTGGTGCGGTGTACTAAGAAAGGATTTCTTGAAATTAACAAACACAAACTGGTCAACAATATAACATACCATATTTTTTGAAAAAGCGATATAGGAATGTTGATTTTAAAATTTCATAATTGTGTACAGGCCCTAATTAATTAATCATCTTTACCTTACTAACGTGTTCATGACACAGAACATAACGCTTCAGAACACAAAATGACTCATTGCTGTATCATTTTGGTGCAAACCTTGATCGAGTTGTCAATACGAACCCTAAGCACAAGTCTCGGAAACCGATTGCGTCAATAAATTGTTTTTGGACATTTTTACACAACATCATCTAGCCCCAAACTAAGCATAGCTTGTACTCTGGGAATCAGATGAATTATAGAATGCTTATGTAGGTACGTTTTTTTTAATATAAACTTATTATCTATACCACTTATTAGAATCTATGTCTTGACTGACTGACTGATTGACTTGCTAACATATAGACAACGCACAGCCTAAATCACTGGTCATCAGTGCTGAGACTACTCCTATTGTCAAACTTGTAATTTAGTGACGTTTTTGTACCTACAAATTTTGTATCGGTTCCATGACGATAAACTTGCATGTTTGTATGTATGCTTGTATGTTTGAAGTGCACTAGCTAACGACGCCACTGAGAGCCTAATCCCACTCGACAAAATATGCTTATGGAATTTTTATATGGTACTACGCGACCGTGCAGTTCCATCTACAGAAGAAACCAATATTTAGTGACCACGTTCAATAAGTCATCACTGGTAACACAAACTGATGATGCTGATGATAGGTATCAGGTAAGGCGTTAATTTAGTTATAATTTTTGGTGATGTAATTATGTAAGTGCGCGGTGTAGTAAGGTAAAACTGAGCTCATCAAAAAAAAAACGAGTGTGCTTTAGACCACACGACTGAAGTAAAACTTTAATATACGAAATGTACCTGGCTATGAGAGAAAGAGAGAAAGAACAGTGCTTTCATACTCCCTCCATGGTAGCGTTAAACGTTTAACGCAACCTTGTTGGAAGTCGCATTAGAAGTATTACTTTAAAAAAAAAAACGGACAAACCAATCTTATTTTCGAAGAAAGTTGTAAATAATACCTAGGTATACAAAGATGTCTATGCATAATAATTGGCACAGATGAAATAAGAATTCTTCTGACTGAACGTCTTTCGCGCCAACATGATGTTGTTTTTGTTCGGCAATTTTTTTGTGATTTCTCACCGATTTACGCCAAACCAGTTTAGTTTTTGTGTTTGGCTGTGAGTATTTTGAGTTTGAATCCGTTAGTAATTTTTTAAATATGTTTCCGCCGCAATAATGATGACAATTTTTTCAGTAACGGCTTCGGTTTTGTAAGAAAATGCCCCCGTATTCATGTGCTTGTGTTCGAGTATGTTCGGGCCTATTTGAGCTCATTTGGTTTTCATAATACAATAATTTTGTATTTCGAACGCATCAAAGTAATTATAGAAGGTGGAAAACCTCAGTACACTGACCCTCCTAATGCATGACACTTGGAGGCTTTCCGTACGGTCTGTCTGTCTGTCCGTCTGTAAGCAGGCTGTATCTCATGAGCCCTGATAGTTAGAGAGTTGAAATTTTTACAAATGATTTATTTCTGATGCCGCTATAACAACAAATACTATAAAAAAAAATCAAATAAATACTTAAGGAGGTTCTCATAAAACAAACGTGATTTTTTTGCCGTTTTTACTATAGAGATAATGGTACGGAACCCTTCGGGCGCGAGTCCGACTCGCACTTGGCCGGGTTTTTTTAATGAAGTGTAGGTAGCTGTTGGAGATATGGCGCATCCGTCTCCGGCGCATCAGGGCCGCAGATCTTTTGCGATCGCTTCAATAATGGGTTGTTCAAATGTTGTTTTCATACATATACTCGTAGGTTGAATGAAGATAACTTAATAAGTCTGTCATATCATTACTAAAATTCTTATCAAACTAGTTTAACAGTCGAAAGATCATTTATTAGTAAATTTTTTTTGAAAGCGTTCGAGAAACTTGAGTTTTTGTCAATTTAATTATATATCAAAAAAGGTAGTTTTTTAGTTAATCTCCAGTTTAAAAATCTGTTAAAATTATATTATCATATGTTAATGGGTTAAACGATTGTAAACAAAGAACATGCGTTGCGAAAATATAGGTACCTACTCGATTGCCTTGGCTTGTTTTACCCCTTCACTTTGTCAGCACTGTAAACACATCTCGCGAGCATCGATGCCGGTTTCGAAATTAACCAACAGCAGTTGTCAAATTTACCAGCAATAAAACCGTCTAGCCTGCGAGACGGTGGCTATAGTACTGACTGCCTCATGGTTCTACAAAATGCGCTCACGCAGATTTCATGACCAAAAACGGGCAGGTACAGTTGATGACAGAGGTGACTTAGTAACCATCTTCCGGAACGGAGTACAATTCTGTTGTTGCTTAGTTTGGGGCTTGGTGGCGTTGTGTCAAGATGTATGTCAGTATTATTCTAAATTACTGAAGCCCATGGCGAATATAATATAGCAATAATAAATGTAATTATGTTATAATATACAGGTTGTAACATTTAGACCGGTCAGTATGGGAAAGTCTGACACTATAAGACATACGAAGATCTGTTCTTAGGAAGCATGTCATCGATTTTAGTAAAAAGAAAAACTGCTTTATTACATTAAAAAAAATTGTACCCAGCTCAGGAATCGAACCCGGACTTTTTAGAAAATAAAAGTTATACTATTTCTATTTAGATATCGATTGTGTATATCTGTTTCTCTGAAACAAGATGTCTAAAATTAATAAAAATTCAATTGATCTTCGTACGTCTTATAGTTTTCTTTCCCATACCTACTGACCGATCTAAATGTTACATCCTGTATATCGCCAGCTGACTCAAACGGTGATGGAAAATATCGTAATTTATCCAGTTAGTATTCTAGCAGTGGCGATCGGTTTGCATCCTGTCATGTATGGAATACCAACTACCTACTGCTCAATATGGATATTATGTTCTAAATAACATATTTGGACGTACCTCTGATTATCCCCATAGGAACTGGCGCTTAGATTCACCTAAATTTAAGACGTTTCAAGATGATCCCTGCGGATATAACTGAATAAATGCTTTTTGACTTTGACTTTGGACATGCCCAAATAATCTCGAGTTAGCCAACCTACTTGTTACTAGAGATCTGAGGGGATATCTACCATGCCTGGCAATTTAAGTTGTGAAGCTATTTCTTTTCTTTTTTTATATTATAACAGTACTTATTTCAAGCGAAACTTTTATGACGTAACACTTAACCGGTCCGCGGCAAGCGTATAAAGGCTATTATTGTTGTAACACGACCGCAATTAATGTCGCGAACCTGTCGCAAGTTAGGTAACAATAGAACGGAACTTACGTAGGTACACTTATATTTTTCTATAATAGCAACTGCATAACATGAAAAGTTAGGGACGTGGGTTGCTTCGGTATTTAAGTTTAACTAGCACGTTTGTTGGTACGCTACTTTTGGTTGTGACTGTATCATTTATTGATTAATTAACAAGGTGTAAAAATACTACTTCTAAAATACTAAAGAGATATGAACAGGTAGTTAAAGCAAGGTGCTCAGCGCCAGACCTGCGCCAACCTAGCAGGCGTCTTCTTCTTCAGAAATTTCTTTCCAAGATAAAGATTCTCTAAATAGTGGTTTGGGCTGTGCGTTGTCTATATGTCAGTCAGTCAGTCAGGACAAAGGTTCTTATAATTGGTGTAATAAGAAAAAACAAAACATACAGAAAAGTAACTTTAAATTTTCAAAAGTATATTTCTTGCACGTTTTGCACAGATATTTAAGGGTTAAAACCCCGAATTGGTGTTTCTTACCGGTTTTCGAGTTTTGCTGTAATTACTGGACCGCAGATCTGCAAGGTAGGTATGGCAATGCAGCTCCATCGGAGCTCGATTGAGCCGGTTTGCACAAATACTTACTACCTACCGTTAAAAACTGAGGTTCATTATCAAAAAAAGGATACAAAAATGCATATTTGCTATCTTGAAGGGTATGTGTGCCGGTACAGTTACAGGTACAGTCAGCTGCACTAGAATGTATACAATTTGTAGGTAACTTTCAAAACGGTATCAAAACCTTATCAAACTCTTTAAAACCGTGAAATAAGTTGAGAAGTTCACTAACTTTTCGAGTTTTTGCCTTGTAAATATTAGTTGTAACGCTGTAAAACCATTCTGTAAGTTACGAATTGTATACATTCTAGTGCAGCTGACTGTACATTCTCCTTTTTACACTGTTTTTTGACGGAATAAGCATCGCCCATCTGATGTTAAGTTGTAACTATCACGTGCAGCAAAGCATCGCCTCACAGATCACGCGTACAGAATGTACCTTACGATGGAATACCCTACGTCAATCAACCTGAGCCACGTAAGTGTTAAGCTTCACGTACACACACATTGCTGTTTGACGGCAGAAATACGGCGTGGTGTCAGTACTTACTACAAACTCACATCCACACAAACTCACAAACGCACAAACTCACGAGCTTTAACTCTGTATAGTATTAATATAGATGAACAATATTAGATTTCCAACTATTCCAAAGACGCCTGAAGAAGTGCCAGTTTTCCATGAAAGCAATTATTTCCCGAGCTTGTTGGCCTTCTTCAAAGCTACGCACTTAGACTGAAGTGCTTATTATTGACCGAGAGAGCGAAGCGCCTCAGGGGGCTAATTCTTAGATTGTAGAGATTTTGGCGATATAGAGATCATGTCGAAGATCATGTTTTTTGAGTTCAGATGTCCAACAAAGATTTTCATTATGTATTATTTAGCCATAGGTACGAATAAGTTGTTTTTTTTGCCAATTTTATTCGACATTCTTCGTATTTTTGACCTAGGTCGAATTCGAATTATAATAATAATATGCTGGACAATCCACACAGCATCATCTAGCCCCAAGCTAAGCAGAGCTTGTGTTATCGGTACTAGATGACTGATTTACTTAATACAATACATTAGGTACCTACATGCATAGATATTTTTTATTATACATAGAAAATAATCGCAGAACACCGGGAATAAATATTTGTAGATCCGTACAAACATTTATCTCAAGGTGGGAATCGAACCCGCAACCTCCTGCGTCGCAGGCGGATATACGCCCGCCGCGCCACAGCAATCGTCGAAGAAGTCACTAAAGAGCGAGAATAGGCCCCCAGTTTTGAGATTGCTTTTGATATTTAGATCTTGAGTTGGTCTAAAGCCTCAACGCTGGCTGCGCCTGGCGATATCGACTTCAATTGCGTCGCACTGGCAGATGCTACCATTATTATCCCAGGCGCTGTTGGCTATTGTTGACATATAGATGGCCTGATGTTAAGCGGTTACCTTTGCCTATACCAATTTAATTACTGAATATAGTACATCCACTATGCACTAGACGTTGCATTGTATCTATCATTAAAATCAGAAGGGCCATCTGCTTGTTACATCAGCAAGTTGTATAAAAAAAAATTCAAAACTGAGTTTTGATTTAACTTATTTATTCCAGTCAACAAACATTAAAATAATTACATAAAATACGAAACAATTTTGCGCCGTTAGATGAGCGAAGTTTTTTTTATAATCTACTAAACATAAAACATAAAAAACTATATTAATTCATAATTTTAATAATCAGGAAAATAACTATAGCAAAATAAGGAGGTATTCACAGTAGAGTTTCTCACTCAAGTGAATGAGCTCCCGTACCAAGTCGGAAAATGCATATATTATCTATGTAATGGTGTTCCTTTTACTCGTTTAGGTACGATACTTTTTAAATCATTGAAATCGTTCCATTGGTTGCGAAGATATTACACATTTTGTACCAGTCAACCGCGGGGCGGCCGAATAGCTCATGTGACGTCACGATATCTTTTCCGCCCGCGGGCGCGCTCTCCGCAATTCATTTATTAGAGTTCACTCGATCTGCGCGGGTCGTGTTGTGGTTTTTACGTGAATATGCCGAACTATAAGTACTGTATAGTACCGAAGTGTACTAATACTTCAGTTAGTACACCTAAAAAACTATTTTTCAATGTGCCAAAGGTCCCGAAAGTGCGCAAAAAATGGTGCACTATCATGAAGAGGGATGTCAAAATTCCGCTTTCGTGCCAAACTTCAAGATTTTGTTGCGAGGATCATTTTGATGTAAGTAGGTAGGTACCTCCATAATATACCAACAATGATAATAGTTGGTATATTATGGAGGTACCTACTTACATCAAAATGATCCTCAATCATTACTCGTGTGGTAAACAGGTGCGTAGGTAGCTTAGTAAAGCTTGTTTACGAATGTTAAAGAAAAATACAGGGTCGTACCTACTAGGTATATTTCAATGAGTAAGTAAATGATAAAAAATGTAAGTAGTGAAGTTTCTAATAACCCTTCCTCGGTAGTCGGGTTAAAACCAGGGTCGTACTCAGGTCTAACTACAATAAAATGTGCCGTTCTCGGTAATATTCCCCAATGCGGGAATATCCCACAAGTTTCCCGGGATATCGGGGATCATTTTGGGATTATAGAGGAATATTTCCGTCTTGGGGAATATATATCTATCTCATCATCATCATCATCAGCCTGTAGAAGTCCACTGCTGGACATAGGCCTCCCCCACACGTTTCCAGGAAGAACGATTCTGAGCCCTTTCCATCCATCGACTTCCCGCGGTCCTAACAATGTCGTCAGTCCATCGGGTAGGAGGACGTCCTACGCTTCGTCTTCCGGTTCGTGGTCGCCATTCGAGAACCTTTATTCCCCAACGGTTGTCGGTTCTACGAGCTTTATGGCCTGCCCACTGCCACTTTAACTTGCTGATTCTGAGAGCTGTCGGTGACCTTGGTTCTTCTACGGATTTCCTCATTTCTGATTCTACCTCGCAGTGAAACTCCCAGCATCGCTCTCTCCATAGCTCGTTGTGCGACTTTAAGCTTGTGTATGAGACCAATAGTTAGCGACCACGCCTCAGTGCCATTAAGTCATCACTGGTAACACACACTGATTATAGACTTTCGTCTTGAGGCTTTGCGGTAACTGTGACGAGAAGATGTGCCGTAATTTCCCGAACGCTGCCCATCCGAGTTGGATTCGTCGGCTGACCTCCAACATATACCGGTACGGGTGCGACATGAGCATTTGACATAAGTTTCGTCTTACTCATGTTCATTTTAAGACCCACCTGTTGGGAGACAATATTGAGGTCTCTAAGCATTGTTTCTAGGTCTTCCAGCGATTCCGCCATTATGACTATATCGTCGGCAAATCGAAGGTGACTTAAGTGTTCGCCATTGATATTGATGCCATACCTATTCCAGGACACGAGCTTGAAAATATCCTCCAGTGCAGACGTGAACAGTTTCGGAGAAATTACATCTCCCTGTCTCACTCCTTTTTGCAACTGGATAGGATTTGTACTCTGGTCCTGGAGTCGGATAGTCATGGTGGCATTACTATATAGGCCTTTCAACACTTCGATGTACCGATAGTCAATTTGACACCGCTGGAGTGACCGTAACACTGCCCAGGTTTCGACTGGCTTTTTCATAGTCCACAAACGCTAAACAAAGTGGCTGGTTATACTCTTCGGTCTTCTGTATAACCTGCCGGAGCGTATGAATGTGGTCTATGGTACTGAAGCCTTTTCGGGACCCGGCTTGTTCGGGAGGCTGGAAGTCGTCTAGCCTACGAGCGAGACGATTAGTAACTACTCTCCTTCAAAAGGGTGTTATCACCTTTCTTAAAGAACAGTACCACCACACTCCTGCTCCATGCCTCTGGCGTCGTACCCTCGAGGATGAGGATATCTATCTATACATGTAATAAAACTGTAGCCAAAGTGAATGAAAAAGAAGTACTTACCCATGTAAATTTAAGCGCGAACGAAGTTGCGGGCAAAAGTGATATATAATAAAAAAGAAAAAATATATACCTGAATTTATTATATTTTTAGGTGGAAGCTGATAATAATAATAATAATGCTGAACAATCCACACAGCACCATCTAGCCCCAAGCTAAGCAGAGCTTGTGTTATGGGTACTAGATGACTGATATACTTAATACAATACATTACATGCATACATATTTTTTATTATACAAAGAAAACACCCAGAACACCCGGAATAAATATTAGCAGATCGTACAAACATTTATCCCAAGGCGGGAATCGAACCCGCAACCTCCGCGTCGCAGGCGGACATTCGCCAGCCGCGCCACATCGGTCGTCATATGGAGAACTACGTCAAGTATAGGCTTGTGGGGAGGAATGCTTAGATTGAAGAAGGAAGTATTGCATTCCTGTATTGTATTCCTGACCTTGATTATTTATTGTATAATTTTTAAATAAATCTGGGTATAACCTACGACAAAATATAATTTAAATTCTTAGGGCTTATTTTAAACTTAACATACCTAACGCTTTCGTTTATTCATAGCTCTAAATTACGTGTCCAAAGAACTTAGGTAGGTACATTCCTGTCAAATTAAGTATTTAAGTCTAATTTTATTTATTTTATACCTACATAATATTTTTCTTTAAACCTTTAAGTTTCTACATACTTATCTACATACCAATGTTGAAAATAACAGCGTAGGTAGTTACAACAACAAACACAACTTCCCTGGCTGGCTAACCTAAAACTTTTAGGTATTTTATAGGCTAGTCCAAGTATGTGTACCTACCTACATATTATCCTGTTATTCTGATTAGGTTGATAATGAGATTTGTTTACCTCTGAAGTTTCCAACCATGAATTTCAGCGCTTGTGTAATTTAAATGATTACTAAGATAATCAAATACCATGAAGGTATCAACTTTAGGTAGATTATCGGATTGCGCTTGCTCAAAACCGATATCTACCTTATTTCTAATACTCATTTGTTATATTAAAATAACAACCTTCTAATAAAAACCTAATTAAATCACTTGGTGACGTTACGCTCCGTGTCGGACGAGTATCGCGAACAGAAACGCGGGGCGCGCAGTGGTTTGGCGGCTAGCGCTGGGCCTTTGTGACGTCATCGCTTCCGTTCGCGCGGTCAGTGAATCTCGTTCGGTATTTTGCCCATAACTCAGTCAGTTTTGGCCGTAGAAAAAAAAATTTTGCATTTTATGTTTTAGTTTTTCAAGGCCTATAAAACTGCATTCATAGAAAAAACTGTGACGGGTCCCCATTGTACACCTTTTAAAAATTGTTTAAAGCATAAATTAATGTTATTATGACAAGAAATCTCCACGCATTTTTGTGTTTCTCTTTGTATGACTGCAGTACCCCAAGTCTATGTTGTCTCATAATAGAGGCGCGATACTCATACCGCAATATCATCAAATTCAAGTTTCAATCGTGACAATCTCCAAATTGTATTCTTTGAAACTAGCTTTCAGACAGACCCAATTTTGACAATCAAATTCTAGTTTCAATCTCGTTTCAGCTCAAAAAATACGAGAAATAGGCTTCTGGTCGTATGGTATGAAAGCCAATTCACGTATCTTTTAAAAAATTTACAAATTCGAGGCTCAATTTTGTCTCGATAAAAATTGTCATTACGAAATCAAATATTCGAATAAGATCAAAAATTTTATTGAAAATACAAACCTTGATAATCAACAATACTAAAAGAATAGACTATCAAATGATTATTCAATTCAAAATTCAGTCTCGATTTGGTTAACTCTTAAAATTCATGTCGGATAAAATACGTGAATTGACATCGCATTCTTTGTAATATTACAACAAATCGATTATTATTAATAAATCCAAAGTTTTTATTACTTATAGATATTTGAACTTACAAAATATGTAAATAATAATAAAAAATTGTAGCGCAATTTTATAAGATTTTCGAAATCATTATTCTTATAGTCGTCTACTAAAGGAGCACCATTCGTATTTACAAAACCAAAGTACAGTCAGGCGCAAAAAGGCTGCAAATAATGATAAACGGTCATGCTCAGAGACTGCATTTTAAAGAAAAAAGTACTTATACATGTTTAAGAGTTAAACTTGAGAAATAATAATCATAAAGAAAGCTGTTTTAGATCTTAGATGCATCTCAACTTTTAAAAGACTGCATTTTGTATTATCAAATGTAAAAAAATACTGATTTCAACTTAAATGACGGGGTTCTACTACGCTTATTTAAGAAGAACCATCACAAATATTTATTTCCTCTCGTTTTGTATCACGTGGTGCAGAATGTGATTTATAACTACAGTGCTAAAGCGCAGTTAATTTTTTTAAGAAATTTTATTTTTGAACTAAAACTTCTAATGCGACTTCCAACAAGGTTGCGTTAAACGTTTAACGCTACCATGGAGGGGGTATGTAAGCACTGTTCTTGAATTCTTTTTCTCATGGCCAGTTACGTTTATTAAAAAAGTTTTACTTCAGTAAGTAAATTATTAAAATAAAATAATATAATCAACTTAAAACTGTTCAAAAGAAATATGACAAGATAAAGAACAATATTTAATATACTTTAGCCTACGTTTTGCATTGGTTTGCTTCTTTTTAATCTGCATAATTTTAAATTATTTAATAATTATTATGTATTACTATAACTATATTCTACTATCGCAATCGTTAAAGCTATTAATGAATTTATTACCTTCCTTACAAATAGTAAATTTATCAACAAAAAATATATCAAGAACTTATTTATAAAATAGACGACACCCATAATCTAAATTTATTGTTTAAATTAATATATTAAATTATTTATTGCCTGAAAATATTATCAAACATTGAGATTGTAGCATTAAGTATTATATTACAACTATAACAGATTGAGTGTTTTATATAATCATCATCATTATCATCATCGCTAGCCCATAGAAGTCCATGACATTATATTTTATATAATATCATCACACTACGTTATCAACCTAAACAAGCCCACTCCTGAACTATGGTAGACCCCAGGGTCTACCATAGTCACCACGCTTGGTAAGTGGATTGGTGTCCGCAGTCTTGGTGTTTAGTACAAAGGATTATTATTTATATAAAAGTACGACTTGTGCTTGTTATTTTTAAATAGGTACTGTAAGCATTCATCTTGGTTCTTTTTCTCAATAACTTCGTTGTCCCAACTTCAACAAACTAGATTTCTTACAAAACTATAACTTATGTAAATTTATAAAAGTAATGTTTGCCTACAAGTACACGCTAACTTCAAATGTAAAACTATGATAAAACACAAATTACGATGGTTTTTTTATGATAAACTAAGTAACACAAAACTTATATTTTTTTAAAGTTTATTAACAAGCGCTTTTATCGTGTTAACATTAGTTTTTGTGCTAAGTTACTGTAAAGTTAGTGTTTACGCTATCAAAAACACTTTTATTCAAAACTACTTTCATAATACCAAACTACTAGTAGGTATTTCCGTCTGAGTCTCCCACGTTTTTCATAAAGTACTTGAACTTGTTTGAACTCTATCTCTACAGAATAAGCTCCAAATTTGCTAAGCTGGTCCACCAGGGCTCATCTAAGGGTTATGATGAAGTCTTGGTCTTCAACAGTAAAACTGGCCAGTACATCGTCACAAAGAGCAGGAATAAGGCAGGAAACACCACGCGCGATAGCTTGTCTATTTCTCTCCAAAGCACTCTTTCTTGACCTGTGTCTGCGTCTAACCAGGCAACCTGAAATTCAGGAAAAAAATGGATTTTTTGAGCCGTTGAGAATAAACTTGTTTCTTAGAATGAGAATTATTATAGCAAAACCCCTTTTGAACGCTAACTAGCAGTTGCTTGCAGTTTTACTCGCGTGGAGCTAACTTCAAAATTTAGGCACTTTTCCGTCAAGTCCTTTTCAGCTTTTGATTTTTTTTTATTCAACTTGTTGATGGAACAAGCAGATGGCCCACCTGATTAACTGAATTGACACTTGATAAACTTGATTGAACTGATTGATAAACTGAATACGACACAAAGTAAGTTGTACTAGTACTAGATTTTTCGGAATTCATATAAAAATTGCAGTGTAATTACAGGCACATGAGGCTTAATACCTGTATGCCTCAGGGTAATGGACGCTGAGTAGTGCATCGTAGGTGACGTTCCTAACGAGCGTGACTTACGAGGCAATGCTTTGTTAAAGGTGATGGTAACGACTTAACATCAGGTGGGCCATCTGCTTGTTTCATCAGCAAGTAGCATAAAAAAAAACCGACTACTGGCATATTTACTACAAGTGATACAGTTAGCTTCAAAAGTTGGTCATTAACTGTAGCGGTGTTAAGGTCAGTTCTGGTGCATGTATGAGGGTAAGTGGGGCAATTCAGTAGATGCGGCATAGTTTGGGAAGCAGTTTCTTCGAAGATTTGCTTATTGTTAATATTTATTTAGGGCTGGAGGGCGTTGTGTGTTTGCAAATTTTCATTTATTTATGCAAACCAAATACGCTAATGTATTTTTGTTTATATTGTTTGTATTTCAAATGATTTCCCATAGCTTCCGGTTCAAAATAACAAAAGTGAGTTGAACAATAAACCAAAAACACGTACGTCCCTTATAAATCATTTGTGTTAAAATTAAGCTTTATGTTTATTTCACAAACACAAAAGTAAAGAACTTGAATAATATTATGATATTTTCTTCCTCAAGCTTAGACAAGACTCAGTGGAAATTCTGCGTATTATTTTTGCGTCTGCCTGACTGAGTATGGCATAAATAACCTACTACTTACCTAACCAATTTTTGCGACATCGATAATTCCCTAAATCGACATTGCCCTAAATGTAACGAACTTTAACTTATCTATATTATAATAATAAGAGAAATGCGCGTGACTTCGACCGCGAATTATTTTCATAAAAGCTTCAACCCCCCTGTACTTGTTTAGGGGTTGAATTACGAAAATTCCTTTCTTGGTACGAATCCTCTACGTATCAAAACAAATATACCATGAAAATTTGGAGTCTCTACAATTGGTACAAATTATAAGAATCGTTACCCTGACTGACTGATACATAGACAGCACGCAACGTATGTTGATAAAGACTTATGATTTTAGGGCGTGATAGTGGTGGTACATAAAGTGTAGTAAAATATCCTGCAACCCATCAACAAATACAATGGAGTCAAACTTTGCCAATCCTGTATGTAAAACACTACCTTACGCGTCACAATCTCTGCCTTACCTGAAGTATACTCTGCCTTCTCTCCACATTGACAAGGTGCGGGGTATGAGGCGCGGAGGGCGCGGGGTGGACGGCGGGCGTGGCTGCGGGAGGTGACGTGGGTGACGTCAGGTCGACCTTGCGACATCGCACTGCACTGCCTTCCCAGGCGGCCACTGTGCCACAGGAGCCTTTTTCGCCGTTTAGGCGCTGAAATTATCATTAACGTGATATCTGTATCTAAGGTGTAGTAAATCTTTGGAGGGTAAAGAAATTCATAAAACAACTGCCTTGGAACTGTTGATTTTTATAGATTGAATTCTGAAAGTCAAAGTCAAAGTCAAAAAGCATTTATTTAGTAAAATCCGCAGGGATCATCTTGATCTAGGTGAATCTAAGCGCCAGTTCCTCGCGACCAAGCCTAGAAGAACCAGCAAGAAACTTACGGCTGGGTTCCTACCGTTTAATTGTATGATCTTGTTACAAAATAATAATAATGTAAATAATGAAGCTCCAGTGTGGTTTGAAAGAAAGTCTGGTATACTTTGAATATTACTTATTTTATGGCTCATAGGCTCTAACGTGACCAAAAATATCCACCGGGATTACATTGACGACCGATGTGGCGCGGCGGGCGTTTGTCCGCCTGCGACGCAGGAGGTTGCGGGTTCGATTCCCGCCTTGGGATAAATGTTTGTACGATCTGCAAATATTTATTCCGGATGTTCTGGGTATTTTCTATGTATATAATAAAAACAACTATCTATGTATGTAATATAGTATTGTATTAAGTATATCAGTCATCTAGTACCCATAACACAAGCTCTGCTTAGCTTGGGGCTAGATGATGCTGTGTGGATTGTCCAGCATTATTTATTTATTATTATTTATTTATTCTACCGGTAACTGTCATGAGCTCAACACGAATGTACTTACGACTGGTATAATCCTAGGCATAGCTTCTTGTTGTTTGCTCTTGTTCATCTGATATTGCTTGTCCAGTACCTTCACCACCACGAACTCTGCCAGAGCCGCGAATACGAACATCATACATCCTGCCATCCATAGGTCAAGTGCCTGTTTGTGATAACTTCATTTATTTCATCGTTAATGAGTTCAAATCGAACCCCAATTTGCGTGAATTTGTTGTTTAATTGCTAAGTTAATGAGCACAATTAAAGAATGTTCTGAATTTGTAACAAAATATATAAATATTACTGTGAATTAAGTACAATTGAAAGAACTAATTTTATTCATTTTTGCAGAAAGTAGACATGTGGTGAATGTAATGTTTGAAATTGCCTTAGACACCCACTAAAAAAGCGAGTTTTCTTATTTCTGCGCAGAGACAATTATAGGTACCGAACGTGCTTTGAGGTAGTGCATTTCTTATAGGTAACCGCTAAACATAAGGTGGACCATTTTCTCTTTAAAAAAGAAAAATCCAAAAGGATGTCTGCTATAAGTCACAGTTGTATCCAATAATGAGTACATATTATTTTTGCTAGTCAGCATTATAAATGAAGTTTACCTTTACATAAGCAACGGGGGGTATATCAGCTCTCAATCCAGTAAACATGGTGACCAGGGTCAGCATACAAGTGACGAGCAGGGTAACTCTCCCGGGAATCGCATCCAGGTCCAACCAGAAACTGAACCAGGACAGCATTACTACTAGTGAGGACGGAGCGAAGGTCTGGATGAGATGGTGACCGATTTGACGCTCAAATCGGAAATATACCACCAGTCTGGAGTAGTTACCTATGGAAATTCAAATTGCAAATTCAAATTCAAAATAACTTGACTTTGACGACCGATGTGGCGCGGCGGGCGAATGTCCGCCTGCGACGCAAGAGGTTGCGGGTTCGATTCCCGCCTTGGGATAAATGTTTGTACGATCTGCAAATATTTATTTCGGGTGTTCTGGGTGTTTTCTATGTATAATAAAAAAAATATCTATATATGTAATGTATTGTATTAAGTATATCAGTAATCTGGTACCCATAACACAAGCTCTGCTTAGCTTGGGGCTAGATGATGCTGTGTGGATTGTCCAGCATTATTTATTATTTATTTATTAACTTTATTGCGCATATGGGTGGGAAGTACATGTTGGGATTTTTATATTATGATCTACCATATTCCACTGCAATATAGAATGCATGCAATATAGGAAGAAATGCTTATATCAAATCAAGACCAACAATTAAATCTCATGATGCGATTATCATACTTGGATTTTGAAAAAAGATTTGTCAAGCACTACTTTGGCAATCGAAAGAGGATCATGTTTATTTGGCAACATTTCACTAGACTATCATTATCATCATCATCACCATCATCATCAGCATGTAGAAGTCATAGGTAAACGTGATTAGCTAAATAAAATTATATCAGATTGTTGATGCCTTGATGTTAAATTATTTTTTGTCTATTGAGTTGTCCATTTAATTGTCTTTTTTTTTATATATATTTTAGTTAGTATTTATTCTAACTGCGGCGATGGCCTTGCAACCTGTCATGTATGGAATACCAACAACTGCAAAATGTAGGTATGTACCAAATGTAATATTTAGATATACCTCTAACTACCCTCTTGGCATCCTAGAAGAATCTTGAGTAGGTACTTGGTACTAAAAGATTTGAAGGGTACTGAATTTTGGGTATTAAAATATATACACTAAAATTCAACGATAAACGGGCAACTGAGGGTGGACCTACTCAAAAAAATCTATGTAAAAAAATAGCTAGGTAAAAAAGAGAGTATTGTGTTCTTACCATCTTTATCAATCATATATCCGTTGGTCTCTTCGAGCCGCAACGGTTGCCCGATGTTGTACTGCAGTAGTTTCAGTTCAGGATTGATCGTGACGCCGGCTTCACTCCAGCGAAACCTCACTTTCTGATTGCTGTAGGAAACTGAAACAAAGTTTTCTCAATAGATAAACACCAAACAGTCACAAAGCAGCAAAATATTACGCAGCACCTAGACCCGTGTAATTTCAAATAGCATACGTAAATATTGAACACTTATATTACACGGGTATTTATCTCGTAATACCTTTTTTTTTAAATTACGCTATTTTGCAATAGTCGTGGTCGCGGGCAGACTGGAGCATCGAGAGATCTACCGTCGCTTAGAAGCGGTGGCAGTTTAAGCAACTACCCTCACTTACGCCCAAATCCTCAAACGCAACTTAAATTTAATCACATCTAAAGTCGCGATTTTTTGACAGTTTGCAATGAAAGTCTGTCGAAAATTCGCCACTTGGGACGAGATTATATTTAAGTTGCGATCTTATAAGTCGCGATTTTTTGGCAATTTCCAATGAAAGTCAAAAGTTCGCTACTTGAGACGTGATTAAATTTATGTTGTGTTTGTGTATTCGACCGAAACACACGTAAAGTTAGTCGAAAATAAGTTCAAACAAATATACTCTCTCTTGTGGCGGTTACAAGCCCCGTCTGTGACCCCGTGAGGTCGAAAATGTGAGAATAAGATTAGAGAATAGATAAAAAAACTCAATGCAAAGTTTGATTTTATTTTTCGTCTTAGTAAAAAAATTTACAAAACGAGAAAGTCATTGAGAATTCAAAGTTCAAAAACAGCTTTGTTTAGGATTTATTTACACACCTATATTTTCCCAAATAACACATTGTTATAGAGCCAATTCGTCTGGTTTGGAGGTCTCAATCAAAAAGAAGAATAAATCATCTATTTACAAAGAAAATTACAGCTAGTACAAGTATTCCATAGACGTAGTAGACGACCGATTTGGCGCGGCGCGCAAATGTCCGCCTGCGACGCCAAAGGTTGCGCGTTCGATTCCCACCTTGGGATAAATGAATTGTACGATCTGCAAATATTTATTCCGGGCGTTCTGGGTGTTCTGGGTGTTGTCTATAGCCAGATATGAATAATAGTTAACAACAACAGATAATTTACAATTAGCGGTCTTATCGGACCGATTTTGGTGTTTTATTACTGTATTGTATTTCGTTTTATTTATTGTGATCTAAAATAACCTTATTTTTTTTCCCAAGCGAGTACTCACAGCTTTCGATATAAATTGGGCACGACTGTATGTCCATGGGATAGAGTTGAAACTCCATCTGGCAGGCGATGATTGCGTGCATTCTGGCCGCGTACCGCACTGTCTGGTTACGGTACAAGGTGACCGACGAGAACTTATGCGTGAGCTCGGCGATTTCTGAAAAAAGATTTCTAAATCAGTCTCTTTAAAATTTTAGGATGTTATAAATTCTAAACGTATTGATTTTCAGCGTTAAGTAGCTAAGAGTAATGTTTGGACGTGGCTCTGACTGCCATTGCGCCATCGGTCCATACTCCAACGCGGTGAATATCTTTAGGGAACATAATATCTTCATGGTACCTACATATGCGATCATCCACTCTTCATCTATCTAGCTTCGACTAGCCATGGCTAGTCATATTATAGGAGGATCGGTATGCTATAGGAGGATCTGCGTGATTAGAACGTAGATCCTTTTCGAAAGTAATTGGCAAACGGTCAATCTTATGAGTTACTTGAACGTTGAATACATACTATGATTTTGAACAAAGATTAGTTGCACAGTCTGTCAAATAATTTAGCGAAACATCTGAGGCCTGAGAATTCTCATAATTTTTTTGAGCAGAGACGGGATTTAAACTACACTTTGAAATCGGGCCTGTTTAGAATGTCAATTTCAAAGAATGCTATTTGGACACGATTGATACTTGAATTTTACGATATTTCGTTACGGGAATTGGGGTTCTAGGTCAAACCGTAGTTTGACTATCGAAATGACGGTCAAACTATTTATATTATTTTTTTGGTCAAATTATGTACAAGATAAACTATCATTTCATTGGCCAATGAAAATCGTTTATACATTAGCCAATGGTATTAGGCTTAATGATAAGCAATAAATACTAATACTAACAGGAGTTTGTAAAATATTATAAGAACCTGTTTTATTTTACAAGTGTCTTAATTAAATTGTGAGCGTTCGAGAAACCAACAGTAGGTGTAAATAAGTATAAGCACATAAAGGAGGAAAGAATAAAATTGAATGATACGTGTATTTAATATCATAGATGTGAAATATATAGTAGAAATAGTAGTAGGCAAAAGACTCATGGATTGTGTGATAAATTATATGTAGTGAACACCAATATAAGTATTATTAATAGAATATAATAGAATGTGATATCAGCGATTAAATATTACGGTTATGGTAATTTTTATTTGAGATACAAATACAATAGACGTTTTAGATAAAATGTATTTTCCTAAAGCCGAATAGTTTCGGTAATTCGACAGACCATTTCACCGCCGCCCCCACGGAATCCGAAGCCCCACTTTAGATCTCAGCTGGGTTGGTTAATATGCTACTAAAGTCATGTAGATTGTATTTTTTACTCTTGATATTTGTTTAAATTCGATAGACCTAAGAGATTACGGTAACGTGATTAATAAAAAGTCTAAGTAAAGCTAAATGGATTAAACTAGCTTTGCTTATTGTAGTCTTATACTCAGCAAATGTTGTTTAAAATAGAGAGTCACTTAATTAGCTAGATTTCCCAATTTTCTGAGGACTTAGTATTGATACGAAATTGCAGTGGGGTCCACACATCAAAACACTTACTGGTAGACTAAGTTCGGCCGTATATGCAGTTCGCACATGGTATTCTTCTATGGGAAAAAGAGCTTCTGATTTACAAATTATGTATATTTGTTTTGCAACAACGGACAATCCGGGTCCGGCAAGGAGCGCTTGGCGACTAATATGCTAAGACTAGCGGTCTACCCTTGAAAACGATAAAGGAAGTTTCACTGTCGTTTTTAGTTACACTGCGCGACATGTTAGGCAGGGATAACTTGACTGTGGTATAGGTTACCGAGGCCCCGCAGTGTACCACAAACTTAGAATATGAAACTTCGTTTATCGTTTTTAAGAGTAGTTAGTAGTTAGTTAAGTAGTTCTTTATCATACATTGTAATTAACACTAAGTAAGATGAATTAAAATAGCCTACACATTTGCTCCTCTTGGAGTCGGGACTCTAGGTCCATGGAGTAGGTACCGAGGCACTCCGGGATCTTTAGATCGTTTGCAACGGTCTGCAGATAGCTCAACTGATTCATATTATGTATTTTGTACATACCAATTACAAGTAGGTACTTATACTAGCTGTAATTTTCTTTGTAAATAAATTTTCATTGTTATTATAATAGGTAGTAATGTACCAAAAAATAATAAAAATCTGATGTTATTTTCATAGTACCTATCTGCTATCTTTGGCTAGAGTTTGTTTTAACGAATCTATAAAACCAAAATAAACGTTTCTAACCTTCAATGAGTTACATGCGTAAGTCACAAAGTGGATATTCACAAAGTGAAAAAAAATACACTCAAACTTTTGTTAACATAATACAAAAACATAATTGAAAATAAGCTGTGTTGTCAAAATATGCTTTAACATCAACACGGAGAAAGGACTAGTGCAATGCTAGTAATAAACAACAAAAGTGACAATTTTTTTTTAATCAAACGGATTACTTCGCCATATTTTTACTTTACTTCTGCACTATGTCAGTAGCTGTGAATTGGGGTCAAAAGTACAAGCGTGGCAAAAGGACTTATTTCTTAGTGATTATGATACAAAAGTGCACTGAACGTTCAACCAAATTATCTAAAAAGGGTTGTTTTTTTTTATGAAATTTGATGAACTTAATCTGGCTAAGACGCAAACTGCGGGTTCAATTCTGGGACAAATACTACTATTATTTATTGATATTTTATTCCGGGTAGTTTCTAGCACCGCGACCAGTATCACCCAGGATTATGGGACTGGGGGGTAATCTTTATTTATTTAGCGAGTGGGCACTAGAAGTGCAATTTAGTGATTGCAAGCTTGCACTCTGAGATTGCAATAGTGCCATTTTTTTACGAGCATCAAAATTTACCAGGTTTGTTTCGCTGGCGGTAATGTAATGCTCCTCCTAAAATGAAAACAATTGTTAGAACCCGATAAATTCTTAGCTTTATTAGCATCAAAATTATACCTAATAAACTGCGTACTGAATGAAAATCAAGGCTCAACCTAAGCCTATAAACATTATCATATTTTATGTTTAGGGGTGCACTATTTAATAATGCGACTCAAAATTCTAGTAACAGAATGCAGCGGGGTTTTATGGTTGAACAATTTCACTGACGTCACAATTAGTTAGCTCTTCATAATGAACACGGCTCACAACTGCAATCAACGTTACGTCAGTAAATTTACAGAAAAAAAACCATTTACAATAACCGTTTGTGTATTCTGGTATGATTTTACTAAAATTTTAATGATAATGTTTAAGTCAACAAATTCTTTGTATATGAACAATGTCGCGGCATGCAACTAAGTATAAATAATTTCAACACTACTAGTTAATAAGAATAAACCAAGATCTATAGATAAAATCGATATTATTCTTGAGGTATCTATAAATAAAAAGATTTTGAAATTGTGCAATACGTGAGTTTTTGTCGACCTAAATATAAACCTTCCTAAGTGATTTTACCAATATTTTAGCCTGAAATAAAATTTAATTTATTTTAATCAACTTACTGATGGAACAAGCAGATGACTCACCTAATCTTTAATGGTTACTATCACCTTTAACAAAACATTCCCTCACAGATCACGTTCGTTCCTTCAATACACTGCTCTGCGTCCATCAATCTGAGGCTTACAAATATTAAGCCTTGTGTGCTTGTAGTTTCACCGGCACCTACACCCTTCAAACCGGAACACAGCAAGCTGCCGGAAGCAGCTGCTTGGCATTTTATTTGTATACCTTCGTAAGTTTTTGTATATATTTTAACTACTTACCTACTCATGTACATGAAATACTCGTAGACACACTATACACTTTTATATTTTTCTCATTCATAAATATTGTTAGTAAAAACGGCTCCACATAAGCACATTTCTGTCAATTTGAACCCAGCGAGCAAAGCGTCTCAGTTTGGAAGTTGGTCAAAAAATGCTTTAGCCTGTCAGTTCAATCCTACAAGTTAAAGGTTTTAACCCAATTTTGACATAAATTGGCACACAAGTTCCTTGATTTTTTAGTTGATCGCTTAATAGATCTAACATACGAGACCTATAGGTCCTAATAGGTCTACTGTTCTCACAGTACC
Source organism: Electrophaes corylata (assembly GCA_947095575.1). NCBI lineage: Eukaryota > Metazoa > Arthropoda > Insecta > Lepidoptera > Geometridae > Electrophaes > Electrophaes corylata. Next base: position 1,204,739 of record OX352704.1, read on the forward strand.
ACTAGTGTAAAAAGGATCATACAAAAAGTAGTAGACATCGAACAGTAGGTTTCTTATTCATTTTCTATATGAAGTTGGGTGAAACTCATCTATGTAGTTTAAAGAAAAAGTAACAAGTTTCATGGCAATCCGTATGATTTAATAGAAACAAAACAGCTTGACTATGCTCTTTATATGGGACATCGTGTGAGATCAAACATCTATGTTCATCACACAAATGTTTGTTCTCTATGAGGGGATCAAACTCACCACCTACAGCGCAGAAGGCAGGGCGACTACGAACTGAGCTGTGACGACCCGTACGGTATAAAAACACAAATTCTTAAAACCAATCTGCCTGTTTTATGTTATCATCAACTTAGCCTGAAGAAATTCAAGTCTTACGCTTTGTTTTTCGGTTTATGGTCGACATTTAAGAAACTTATAATTGCGCTGTCTATAACAATTAAGAAAGTCATTCCTTAAACTTAACTCTTAAAAAATAACAATAAAATTGTTATTGACCGTGGTGGTCCCGGTTTAGTCCAATTCTTAAATTAATATCTATGGTTATAGAGAGGTCTTACTCTATAGGATCCTGCCATCATAATATCGTAGCGTAAGAGGCGAATAAAAAAACGCGCAATAAGAAAGGTAGTAAGCATTTCCTGAAGTATGCTTGACACCGATAATGTGGTCACCATCCTGCTAACCGCAGTAACCACTGTTAACTCTCCAAAATATGAAGAAGGCCTATGTATAACAGTAGACTCATTTAGTCTGACAATTATATAAATAAAAGAAAAAAAATATTAGTCAACATTACCTGTAACTTTTGAGTTGATGAAGTAAGGGTCAGGATGCCACAGGTTATCAAAAAATTCGGGAGGGAGGGTCACGTGGTCATCTCCTTCCTCGAAGATGTCCTCTGGCAACTGAAGCCTACTTTCCTTCCAAGTTTGTCTGATGAACATGTCCACTCTAAGATGGGAATAAAAACGTTAATTACCAGCCTGCTTGTTTCCACGCGTGGTGAGTAAGTCTAATTCTAGCTGGCTTAGAGCCGTGGTAGTCCCGGCATAGAATAGGATCCCTTTATTACTGCGACTAAAATAAGATGGCCAGCAGCACCTTTTGAGTACAACGCACCTAACGCATGCAAACATAATTCATCTCCATTTAATTTTCACAAAAACGAACATTATACTTAGGGATCCACTAGGTTGAAAATATCTTTAGCAAAATGACCTATTTCACTAAAATAGAGAAAGCAGAGATCCGTGATTTACTTATTCCAATTGAATTAATAGACATATAAATTTAGTGAAAATCACTTAAAAGTTAGTAATAAGTTTAGCACAATTTCAAATCAGAGGTTAGAATAGACGTTCTTCAGTGGTTTAAGAAAAAGTTTTTAAAGCGAAGATACTGAACAAAAATGTATTATGTAGGGTTTAGGATTTTTTCTGTAATACCCTTTTCTTTATATTTTTTTCAAACGAAAAACAACATCGTAAGGAAACCAATGTACTATTCTAGCTGCGGCGTTCCATTTCCCCATAGAATCTTGAATTTATTCTACTTGGGTAGGCCTTAAAAAGTCTAAGGGGGTACCTTAAGGGCTAAAGTCGTTTTCTGTTTTAATAGTATTTTTTTATCCTATTTACTACATAGTGTTGTTTCATTTCATTTTTCTAGAGACATTAAATATCAATATTTAGCGACTTCATATCACGACTCGGCCTTAATGGTTTTCATGGAACTCTCTGATACTTAAATGATGCCATAATAACAAAGTTATAACTTTAACAAAGTTTCTGTCAAGTTATTTCAAAAGGCTATTTAATTGTTTGGGTAAGTAAAGCGTTCGCATCCCGCAGATGTTCTTGTTTAAGATACCTATAAATTTGTTTGATTTCATGAATTGTGGTTGAGTTATGTTCGTACAGACTATTTCGTATATCTATACTAATATTATAAAGAGGTAAAGTTTGTGAGTTTGTGAGGTTTTAGAATAAATCGACGACAGATGTGGCGCGGCGGGGGAATATCTGCTTGCGACGCCAGAGGTTGCGGGTTCGATTCCCGCCTTTGTATAAATGTTAGTGAGATCAGCAAATTTTTATTCCGGCTGATCTGGGTATTTTCTATGTGTAATAAAAATATGCATGTATGTAATGTATTGTATTAAGTATATCTGTCATCTAGTACCCATAAAACTAGCTCTTCTTAGCTTGGGGCTAGATGATGTTGTGTGGATTGTGATATTTAATAATAATAATATGCCGGAATAAATATTTGCAGATCGTACAAACATTTATCCCGAGGCGGGGATCGAACCCGCAACCTTCTGCGTCGCAGGCGGATATTCACCCGCCGCGCCACATCGGTCGTCACATCGATAGTGACAGTACATACCTAAAGTCCATGTCTTCAACGTTAATAGAGTTAACATCAACAACATAGATGCTAAACTCCACAACCACCGGATGACCCTTTCTGGCTGGGGGACGCATTTCTGAAAATTAAACAAAACTTTCTTATCTCAAGTAATTTAATACTAATTTAATTACGATTTTATTTGCGGCGGGCGATTGTCCGCCTGCGACGCAGAAGGTTGCGGGTTCGATTCCCGCCTTGGGATAAATGTTTGTACGATCTGCAAATATTTATTCCGAGTGCTCTGGGTATTTTCTATGTATAATAAAAATATCTATATACGTAATGTATAGTATTAAGTATATCAGTCATCTGGTACCCATAACACAAGCTCTGCTTAGCTTGTGGCTAGATGATGCTGTGTGGATTGTCCAGCATTATTATTATTATTAATTAATAATAATTTAAAACGATGCCAATTGTGCAAAACGAATGAAAGCTATACCTCAGGTTAATAAATAGGGCAGCATTAAAGAGCAAAATGACCTGCAAGGCAATGTTTTGCTTTGAGTGATGGTTACTACTTTTGCATCAGGTTGGACAACTGCTTGTTCCATAAACAAGTGGTTTAAATAAAAACCGGCCAAGTGCGAGACTCGCGCACGAAGGGTACCAATATCTATAATAAAATCGGCAAAAAAATTACGTTTGTTGTATGAGAGCCTCCTTAAATATTTATTTTACTTATTCTGTTTTTTAGTATTTGTTATTATAGCGGCAACAGAAATACATCATCTGTGAAAATTTCAACTCTCTAACTATCACGGTTCATGAGATACAGCCTGGAGACAGACGGACAGACGGACAGATAGTGGAGTCTTAGTAATAGGGTCCCGTTTTACCCTTTGGGTACGGAACCCTATAAATGATAAGTGCCTAAAAATAGATCACCTTTTACATAAGTTTCTGGTAACACCACCCGCGGTTTCAAGGTATGATTCCTTTTCGACACCACGTCATTGCACAGCCTGAAAATGGAGAGATAGCAATTACCGGGTGTAGTAAGACCACTCCTGAACACATAGACATATGTTTATTTACTACATAAGCACACGCAAACCAACAAAAACACTAAAGAAAGACGACCAATGTGGCGCGGCGAGCAAATGTCCGTCTACGACGCAGGAGGTTACGGATTCGATTCCCGCCTTGCGATAAATGTTTTACAAATATTTATTCCAGGTGTTCTGGGTATTTTCTGTGTAGGTATAATAATAAAAAACGATTTATGTAATGTATAATGTTCGCGACACAGTTTTTGAAACTTCTGCGGATATGATCGTTTTTCTACAAAGCTGTGCCATGTTTTGGTTCCAAATAAAGATATTTGATTTGATTGTATTAAGTATACTAGTCATCTAGTACTCATAACACAAGCTCTGCTTAGCTCGGGATAGATGATGCGGTGTGGATTGCCCAGCAAAAGAAAATAAAAAAAGAAGAAAATTACGTGGAAAATCGTTGTTTGAGCACTGTATCGTATTTTTGTATGCTACAACAGTACAAGGGCTTTGACTCAGCATGATGTGAAATGTGTGGGTGCCGGTAAAATTACAGGCACGTAAAGCTTGACACCTGTATGCCTCAGGTTGATGGACGCAGAGTAGTGTACTGTAGGTTACATTCCTAACGAACGTGACCTACAAGGCAATGTTTTTATTATAGATAATGCTACGGAACCCTTCGTGCGCGAGTTCAACTCGCACTTGGCCAGTTTTTTATTTAAATTAACTATACGTAGCTGACCTATATTTAAAAATTTATTAATATTTATAAGTTTATATTTATTAATATATTCTAAACCCTAAAAACCTACTTCCATAATTACCTAAGAAAGTTATTTGCAATAAATGCTAAAAATAGTGGTATGAATTCTTCAGTAGGTATGGTTTATTTACATCAAACTTTAGTGGTAATAAAATAGGATCTATAATTGCTTGGTGAGTCGTGTTGCAGGTGAACTTATGACGTCAATGGTAATGTTATTATACTGGCTTAGCGTGTAAAGTTATTCAAGGCATCGAGGGAGCATGCCTCAAACAATTCACGAATAAAACTGAAAGTATCCAAAATATAATGTCTGACATTTGCACGAATACCGAAGAATCAGGAAAGAAAAGGCTGTTAAGAATGATAAAGTTCAAAACTTGTACAAGCTTACCACAGTTTAGTTGGTAGCTGCCTATTCCTGCCTATTCTATTATTTTACCATGCCTATTTCTGCCGCCAAGCAGCTTGCTGTGTTCCGGTTTGAAGGGTGTGGGTGAAATTACAAGCACACGAGGCTTAACACCTATATGCCTCAGGTTGATAAACGCTGAGGAGTGCATCGTATGGCACGTTCCGAATGAGTGTGACCTACGAGGCAATATTTTGTTATACGCGATGGTAATCACTTAATATCAGGTGGGCCATCTGCTTGTTCCATTTAGCAAGTTGTAAGAAAAAAGCTTCATGATAACATTATTTATATTGAATATAGGTACGCTTTCTGACTTTAATATATATATATATACCAACTATAAGAATCTTTGACCTAATTGGCTGACTGGGATATAGACAACGCACAGCCTAAACCACTGGTCGTAGAGACTTGAATTTTTCAGAGTATATTTGTCTTGTAGAGGTGTACTAAGAAAGGAATTCCCGAAATTCAACCCGTAAACGTGTACAGTGGGGGTTCAAGTTTGTACGAAAATAGCTTAACGTTGACGAAGTCGCGCGCGTTTGCTAGTTTTGATATAAATTTCATTCACTTGGCAACATAATATATGAGAAAAAATGAGGGTAGTAAAAAACATGTGAAACATGGCCGGTCACATAAGATCAACGTCGTGTGTCGCAAAACCCCATAAGACGAGTATTATTAGAGGATGAAAAATCTGTAAGTACATTAAAGATATTTTTCTGAAACCTGGTGTTCAAGATAAACTTTTGAAGTAATACTTCCAACAAGGTTGCGTTAAACGTTTAACACTACCATGGAGAGGGTATGAAATAACTGTTCTTTCTCTTTTTCTCTCATATTCAGTTACGTTTCGTATATTAAAGAAGTTTTACTTCAGTCGTGTGGTCTAGAGAACACTCGTTTTTTTATGTGACTTACTGATGGAACAAGCAGATGGCCCACCTGATGTTAAGTAGCTACCATCACCTATAACAAAGCATTGCCTTGCAGATCACGCTCGTTAACGTGCTCTACAATGCACTACCCTGCGTTCATCAATCTGAGACTTAAAAAAATTGTTTGTTTGTACACGCATCACGCAAAAACGGCTGAATTATATTGGTGCAGTTTGCAGGACTAGTATTGAATATACAAGAGTAGATAGCGCAGGTTTGCCTGATTATCTCTTTCTGTCCTTTACAAAATGCCTGTGACAGTCGATGCAGGTCCATGTGGGTCGTGGCGTGTGGTTTTGCCTTTAGAAAATATCCAGTTCACGTAATCATACAAATTAGTAGTGACGTGGGAATTAGACCGGCCCCAAGCCAAGGCAAATTCATCGATTTGTATATAATTCGCATGCTACGTTTCTATTTTTGGATTAAAAGTAGGTATTCAAGCTCCTATTTATTTCGACATAAAGTAAATAAAATATATAATAAATAAAATAGCTTTGCAATAAAATGTGTAATCAAATGAGAGGAAATGGTTTTTTTTTTGGTTTTTTTGCTGAGGGAACAAGCAGATAACTCAACTGATGATAAGTGGTAACCATCACCTATAACAAACCATTGCCTTGTAGGTCACGCACGTTAATTACGTGCAATACTCTGCCTTCACCAACCTGAGGCATACAGGTGTTAAGCCTCATGTGCCTGTAATTTCACCGGCACCCACACCCTTCAAACCGGAACACAGCAATGCGAGCATCACTGCTTGGCGGCAGAAAAAGGTATGGTGGTAGTACTTCCCCGGACGAGCCCTTCACAAAGAACTCTTCTACAACTAAAACTGGTTACACTAGAGCAGACGTCGTGGGTCTTCTTACTGTCTCTGTCTCTGTCTGCCCTATACAAAATATCTGAGACAGTCGACGCGGGTTACGTCAATGTGACTCTACCTTTTAGGTTGATAGTTGTGTTAATTCTGTAATATCTGTAATTTTATAGAATAGTGAACTTACTATCCTATGAAACAGACACATGAAGCTTAACACAATAGGCGTAACATATAGATGCCTCTGGTATCGCAGAGCAGAGCATCGTAGAGCACGTTTCTAATGAACGTGGCCTGCAAGGAAATGATTTGTTACATGTGATGGCGACCACTTAACGTCGGGTGGGTCACCAGCTGGTTCCATCAGCAAGTCGTATACAATAATAAAAAAATCGGCCAAGTGCGAGTCAGAGTCGCGGACGTAGGGTTCCATACAGAACCATACATTTGTAATAAAAACGGTAAAAGAATCCTGTTGATGAGAGCCTCCTTAAATATTTATTTTTTGTTCTTGTTTTTAGTACTTGTTGTTATAGCGACAGAAATACATCATCTGTGAAAATTTCAACTCCCTATTATCACGGTTCATGAGATACAGCCTGGTGACAGACGGACAGACAGACAGCGGAGTAATACGGTGCCGTTTTACCCTTTGGGTACGGAACCTTAAAACACGTAAGTTTAAATATCCACTGCCAAGATCCGCTGTAGGACAGCGGAACCTACTCATCTAATGTGTGAACATTGCTAATGACCTAGGTGCTATCTATTATAAATTACAGTGTATCCAGTTGGACCCTGAAAGCGATGGTATCAGATTATCAGTGATTTATTCATCCGACCCTGACCGTGACCCTCTGAAGGGTTGGCTGGCTTTGACCATCAAACGAACGGTGGTAAGTATTATGCGGTGGTTATATAAAACTAGCTTTCAACTAGCTTAGTGAAAATAACTAGGTATCTAAACCTTCTTATATCTATCTAACTTCTATAATGAATCTAAACTGTTTCTGTGTCTATTAAATTGTATAATAATATTCCGATTGACATTAGAAATAAGAACGACATTGATTTTTTTAAATTTATTAAAAATAGGCTATTATTTAAAAGTTATTATAAAATTGACGAAGCTCTGGCTGATAAATTTATATTTTGTGATGACATTGACTGTTTTAATTAAGTGATGTATTAATTTTCTATTCGAATTGAATAGTGTAATTTTATTTTATGTTCTCTTATTTCCATAATTATTATTAAATACAATTCTATGTTAATTATTGTACCTGACGTATCTAAGTACATGTGACATGTCAAAAGATAAATAAATATTATGATTATGATACCCTAAAAAAGGCAAAAGGACGGAATTGAAGTTTTGTTTGCTCGTTTGTACGATTGTTTGTACACGCATCACGCAAAAACTACTGAATAAATGTTGACGTTATTACAAAACAGAATTAGTTAGTTTATAGTCCAACTTTTATTGAGCTTAAAACGGGTGAAAAAAGGGAGTGAAGCTTGTACGAAAAACGCGAACAAGGTTGCGAGTGGGTCAACTAGTCTACATCTACAATAATTATAAGAATCTTTATCCTGACATGCACAGCCTAAACCACAGGTCGTAGAGGCTTGTAACTTGCAGGGTATTATCGTTATAGTGTACGGAGTGTAACACCTGCATACTTCAGGTTGTTGGACGCAGTGCAGGGTAGAACACATTCATGATGGTGACCTATAGGGCACTATTTTGTTTAGACACAGTCACAGTTCCAACATTCCAAGCCTTATGTGTAACTTCACCGGCACCCACGCCCTTCAAACCCGAACACAGCAAGCTGCTTGGCGGCAGAAATAGGCATGGTGGTAGTACTACCCCGGACGAGCCCTTCACTAAGAGCTCTACTATTACTAAAACTTCTATAGTCACCTCTTTCTAGCCTCAAAAGATGGTTGAAAGAAAACTTTTTCAGGGTTAAACCCGCCTTTGCACATGTACCCCTATATGTATTTTTCTCTATGTATTATGTATGTGCAATAAATAATTAGGTATATGTACTTACGTATAACTTAACAGCCTGTCAGCGGGTAAAAAAAAATGCATGCTTAACGTACGAAAAAACAAGTTTTACCAACATAACCTAAAAAAAAAAAAAAAAAAAAATGAAATTTATTTATTTGCTGGAAATGTGGTACATGGTGAACTTATTTATCTTGATTAAAAACGCACAACGAGCGATGCTGGGAGTTTCACTGCGAGATAGAATCAGAAATGAGGAAATCCGTAGAAGAACCAAGGTCACAGACATAGCTCTCAGAATCAGCAAGTTGAAGTGGCAGTGGGCAGGCCATATAGTTCGTAGAACCGATAACCGTTGGGGAATGACGGTTCTCGAATGGCGACCACAAACCGGAAGACGAAGCGTAGGACGTCCTCCTACCCGATGGACTGACGACATTGTTAGGACCGCGGGAAGTCGATGGATGGAAAGGGCTCAGAATCGTTCTTCCTGGAAACGTGTGGGGGAGGCCTATGTCCAGCAGTGGACTTCTACAGGCTGATGATGATGATGATGAACCTAAAAAGAGTTTACGGTTATGATCCCTAGGCACGGTAGGCATCCTCTTAGATATCTTAGAATATCCTTCTCGTATCACTGAAAAACTTACTACCCTGTCTATAATCTATAATAATTACAGGCATACGAGACCTGTCTCAGGTTGATGGACGCAGTAGTGCATTAATGACACGTTTATAATGAGCGTGACCTGCGAGGCAATGCTCTGTTATAAGTAATGGTAACCACTTAAGATCAGGTGGGCCATCTGCTTCTTCCAGCAAGAAGTCACATAGAAAAAAACCTTGGTTAAAATGAATAAAAAAGCAGATTTTTAAAACAGCGCTTATTAGCGTAAAATCGTCAAAAATACTATTTTCTGACACATTTAGATCACGCTATGGTGGTCGTAAGCGCCTTTCGATGCATTGTTGTTTTGAACTACTTACGTTATGAACGTATTTCTTCGTATGTAGTATAAAATTATACGCGTAAAGTGTCCGAATATAAACTCGCCCTATAAATAAAACAACTGAATAATGAAACTACAGCCTATTTATTAAACTAAGATCTGTGATAAGAATAAGCTTAAAACACTTAAGCTTTCTTTTCAAGCCTGTAAAACCTAACCTTATCCACCTTGGCCTAATCTAAAGTACTGCAGTAACCTTCTGTGCAGATAAGCTCATCGAAGGCCATGTCACTAAGGTCCAATTTCTTCAAAAATCTACATCAACAAATCTTATCGGATTGGGTTTTAGACCACTCAAAGGCAAGGCCTCAAGGCTGGATTTACCATTTACCATAAAACCTAGACTCAGCTTAACCTGCCAAAATACACTCGTAAAATTGATCAGATATAATATGTCACTATTTGAATAGTACCTACCCGCGCAGAACGTTGCTTAGTTCAGTCGATTGGTTAGTAATGAGCAAGCAAGCGCTTCGACGGTGACTTTCAACAACTTGCGTTGCTTTCCAACGAAAAAAGTAGGATCGTTTCTACCATAGTAGTAATAGTAGTAGATTTCTTAGTGGGCTAAGAGGCTAAGGGCTCGTCCGGGAAAGTACTACCACCATGCCTATTTCTGCCGCCAAGCAGCTGTATTCCAGATTGTAGGGTGTGTGTGTGCCGGTTTAAGCACAGGCACACGAGGCTTAACACCTGTATGCTTTAGGTTGATGGATGCAGAGTAGCGCATCATAAGGGCACGTTTATAATATAGACAGAGTCCGAGGTAGTTCTCACAATATCCCATTGCCCAATCCCAATTAATGGTATAGTTCCTTCCTGAAGCACTGTGTGCGAGTAATGACGGCATAAGTAATAGGTACAGTCAGCTGCACTAGAATGTATACAATTTGTAACTTTCGCAACAGTATTACAGTAAAACAATGAACTCTTACACCTCAAAAACTAAAAAGTCATGAAATTTGCTGTCTTCACTTAATATTTGAATAATTGTCGTACAAATATTTTTAGCACCGCTGTGAAACCATTTTGAAGGTTAAAAATTGTATACATTCTAGTGCAGCTGACTGTACTTATGGTGTCGTTATTCATACGTTGCGTGCTGCATGGCTGCAGTTATAGAATATTTTTGAAGTAATAGGTACTTCTTATGCGACTTCCAACAAGGTTGCGTTAAACGTTTAACACTTCCATGGAGGGGGTATGAAAGTACTGTTCTTTCTCTCTTTCTCTCAGCGCCAGTTACGTTTAGAAGTTTTACTTCAGTCGTGTGGTCTAAAGTACACTCGTTTTTGTTTTTTTTTTTACATTTACTTTAAGTTTAACCTACAGTTTAATTTAATAACATAGTTTAAGTCTATACTAACAATTCTATGGATCAATACTACTTATTATTATAGGTATAAAATCTATCGTATTAAATCCATAGATCAAGCACACGATCTTATGACCCGCCAGAAAGCTTGCTTCCTCTTAACTATCGAGACATCTACCATGCCTAGAAATTACATCATAGAGACTATTTGATGTTTTTATTATAAGGATCAAATTTCTGATTTACTGATATTACAGATAAACGAATAGTGAACTTACCATATTAGAAAAAAAAGCGTTGTCGGCCAGACGCAAGGTATCATCTTCGAGGTCTGACGATGGAAGGTTAAATGTCTTCTTGGTGGATGTCATTCCAGAGCCGAAATACTACCTGAAAAAAAAAACAGGATTTTTATGAGCTTGAGGCTACAACTTTTAGGAAACACTGGTTTTTTTCTACGACCTTTATATTTTATCCATTGCCACTTGAACTTACTGATTCTGAAAGTTATGTTTACCCAAGTTTTTTACGGATTTTCCTATTCTTGATCACAATAATAGTTACCTGCTTAAGTCGATCGAATTCAGGTCATTGTTTTCTGTTATTATCGAAGAAATGGTCGATGCAGTTCTAAGAACTATACTAGGTACTTATTTAATCATTTGAATCGATTGGTTCCATCGATGGTGTCATGGCAAGCCGATGTCCTACTTACCAGTCTGAATTATTTCACATTAACTGACCTGCCACGGGTGTACCTACTCTAGACAACTGAAAGTTATACAGTAAACCTCCAGAAATCAATATATATCCTACTAATATTATAAACACGAAAGTTTGTAAGTATGGATGGATGTTTGTAACTTTTTCAAGCTGCAACTCGATTTAGATGAAATTTTAAAAAAAAAAACAATAATAAATAATAATAATGCTGGACAATCCACACAGCATCATCTAGCCCCAAGTTAAGCAGAGCTTGTGTTATGGGTAGGTACTAGATGACGGATATACTTAATACAATACGTTATACGCATAGATTTTTTTTTATTATACATATAAAATACCCAGAACACCCGGAATAAATATTTGCAGATCAATACATACAATATATACTTGGATTATCATAACGTAACGGGAAAAAACCTGCCACGCGGGCGAAGCTGCGAGCGGCCGCTAGTACAAAAAAAATATTTACGGACATTTTAAAACAACATCATGTAACCCCAAACAAAGCTGGTACTATGGGAACCAAATGACTAATATAATATTTTTTTTTTGTAAATACATACTTAGAAAGAAAGAAAGAAAAAAATACGTACTTAGAATACAATATGATACCCAGACACAGAACAAACGTCTATGTTCATCACCACAAATGTTTGTTCTCGGCAACCTCTCAAAGAATCTCGAAGAATCGTAAGTAAAACTTTGTACTAAGATAAATATTTGAGGAAATATCTACCGTACTTGGGAAGTTTTTTTTTTTTTTTTTTTTTTTTTTTTTTTTTTTTTTTTTTTTTGTGGACATTTTTACACAACATCATCTAACCCCAAACTAAGCATCGCTTGTACTATGGGAACCAGATGACTGATAGAATACTTATATACTTTTTTTTTTGTAAATACATACTTAGAATACAATATAACACCCAGACAGAGAACAAACATCTATGTTCATCACACAAATGTTTGCTCTCGGTGGGGATCGAACCCACGGCCTACAGCACAGAAGGCAGAGCTACTACTAACTGAGCTGAGAGGCCAGTCATTTATTTATTTTATTTTTATAACTGTCTATAATTTTCTCCTCGGAACCTCTGTTAGTATAAATTTCGTAAAGAGGTTTCGTTTACCTTGTTTTAAGCAGTCTATTGATTTAAAAGTAATAAAAAAAATATTATAAACAAATAGTTACACTGTGTTTTCTCTTTCGATCTAATTTGAAACTTCCTGTCAATGCAAAAGACAAAACAAACTGTGACTATTTGGTCGAGCCTATGGGTTTTTTTTTTGTGGCATGTGTCCGTCTTCCGTACAGTGGGTTGAATAAAATACTTCTTAGTCAAGTCGAGTCGCTAAAAAAAGTAAAGTCGGCTTTCATTGGTTTTGAAGAAAAAGATGGCGTTTTTCTTCAAAACCAAAGGGAAACTTTTTCGTTCAAATTAGGATGCCACATACCTAACACACTTTCATTTCAGCTGTTCACACTTGTACTAAGACCTCAAGTAATGATGGTTAAAATACCACCAAAACTACCCATTAGAACTTATAATAACACTAGAAAAACAATTAAAATAAAAATACAATGTTGCTTCCAAAGATGACAGAAATCGAATCCTAGCCTATGGGTTTGTAAATAGGGTTGTAATAGTATTGACATATCTACACTTCGTGGTATTTATTGACGCCATACCATTAATAAATTAAGTTGTATCCTGTTTCAACTAAACCATAATCTTTCAAGATTACATTCAATATGACGCGTGGAGTAAATTGAAGTAAATTACTGAACAAGGAAGATAGCTGGAGACGGTGGGATTAACCGCAATAGTAGATACTGTCAACAAAGTACGCCCGGGATACACGAGGTTTGTTTTTAAATCCTGCGGGGCAATTGCGTATTTCTTCTTTGCTTCTTTATGGCATCTGTCCGTCATTATGCATAAAAAAATATTTGTGGACATTTTTTTTTAAGCAATAGGTACTATCTAGCCCCAAACTAAGGATAGCTTGAAATATTATAGTTTTTTGTAAAACAAACTTAGTGTAAAATAAAATGCCTACACAAAAAACGAACATCTATGTTCATCACACAGATGTTTGTCTTCGCTAGGAATCGAACCCACAACCTACAGAAAGCTGTTACTACTAACTGAGCTGTGACGGCTGATGATAGATGTTTGTTTTCTGTCTGAGTGTTTTATTGTATTCTAGGTATTTATAAGTATGAATTTACATAATACATCTATAAGTATTCTATCAGTCATCTGGTTCCCATAAGTGATAGAAGATATTGTGTAAAAATATTCATATAATAAGTTATACCATTTTTTTACGCTTGCGTGTTCGTCGCAATCCAGACACTCTACACCGTATCCCATCTGGGAATTGGTCTCAATTTACAGGATAATTTGTACAAAAAATATCGCATGAGCCGATCTGTTACAGAACTGAATCATTTATTTTTGGCTAGCAAAACGCGCGCGACTTCGCCCGCGATAAGTTATTTTCAAACTTTAACCCACGCTGTACCGGTTAAGGGGTTGAATTTCGAGAATTACTTTCTTACACCCCTACGCATCAAGATAAATATACAATATATAATTAGAATGAAAGTGTATTATGGTAGGTATCTTGATTTGAATGAAAATATGAATAAAAACATTTTTTATTAAATGTCAATGACTGCTCAACTATTGATAGAATTTACTATCTTGACTAGAATTGTTCAATAAAAATACGATTAATTAGTTTATTAAAAACTCTGTTTTTTTCTGTTTTCTGTTTACCTATAGTAAGAATATGCAGTTAGAAAACAAAGTTATTTTATAATGTGTGCGGATAGGTATGTTAATTATTTGTGTAAAATAATGTACGTACCATAATATTGTAAAAAACTTTGAAATAGATATAGAAAAAACACTTGACAGTGGCAAAATTGTATGTCAAATGACAGATAGGTGTCATAGAGAAGAAAAAAAGAAGATGAATTATCTTGGTACTGGCAACCTGGTAAAAAAAAATGGACAACCTTCTTTTTTTTTGCCTCTCGTGAAGCAGTCTAAAGTCATAAAACCATAGCGCCTTGTCTTGAGATGATGATCTTGATTTATTAGCTATAGTATTATAGTAAAATTTACATTGGTAAATTTTTAGGTAGGCATTAGTATATTGTTTTGTGTAATGGTTTATTGAATTTCGTAATTTGTGTTTATAATTTAAGTAATATTCAAATATGATTAGTAAAATAATTGTGACTGAATAAATGAAATGAAATGATGTATTTCTTTGTAAATTAATTTTCATGCATTGCCAGATTGTGAATACAGATTATGTGAGAATACAAAATCTTTGTTGTTGCACGTTCGATCTTTCTTCCAGCCCACCTATTCATAAATCAACAATTCTCCTTGGAACCACTTACTGTGTCACGTCTGCTCTTCCCGGACACAGCCGGTGGCTACTCAATTGTTTCTTCCACGTACGACCGGTATATCGGCAAATGTTTTTTGAAGTAATACTATAACGTTTAGTAATAGTAATAGTATAACGTTTAACACTACCATGAAGGGGGTATGAAAACACTGTTATTTCTCTCTTTCTCTCATAGCCAGTATACGTTTCGTATATTAAAAGAAGTTTAACTTCAGTCGTGTGGTCTAAAGCGCACTCGTTTTTTTTTATCTTACGGTCAAGATTGTAAAACGACTGTTGCCCGGTTCAAATATTCTACGAGCGTTCGTTAGTAGTACGGGTCGTTGCTTGTCAGATAAACTCTCACTTAGCTAGTGAGTGTAAACTGAGATTCGTTTTCTTTCATCTTTTAAAGTAATCTAGCTTTTTCATTTTGATTGTTTTTAACTGTTATTTTAAGTTTTGATGTGTAATTTCGGAGGTATTTTTACTATCATTACATGAAAGTAATATATGATTCATACATCCTGATTTGTACAAAAATGTTTCTTAGATTTTTGAAAAAAAAAGCCAATTACAGCCGTCTTTTGTTTTACAGACTTGACTTGACTAAAAACTGTTTTATTATCTACTGGACATTGGAAATATTGTCCGTCGAATGACAGACATGTGTCATGAAAAAGAAAGAAGAAGCAGGCTTACCACGGCCGGGAGGCCACCAAGAAATTACTTTTGGAACGGTATTTAAATTATCACCGTTTAAAATACAAATCTGTACGGTCTTTACCATAATACGGTATATAGATAATAATAATAGGTATTTGCCGATATTTTTACACATCATCATCTAGCCCCAAATTAAGCATAGCTTGTACTATGTGAACCAGATTACTGATAGAATAGTTATTACGCTTTTTTTTGTAAATATATACTTAGAATCTTAGATCATTTACTCTCTAGATACTGCTTCAAACGCACCAACGCATCGAAAAAAATGTCAGAGTACTGTACTCCGACAAGTCGCTCCCCGCCCATCAGTGTCAATTGAATTTTCATGGCGGACGGTCACATCTCTGTGTAACATTTTGTGTCTGCAATGGCGAGTTGTACAATAAAAGTGTGCAGAAACTACAGAGGACGATTAAAAATGACAAGTGAAGTGTCCTTCCATCAGTAAGTATCTAAATTTTAAGTTTAATTCCAAGTAATTTGATAAATATAATTCAAAAATTAGCGCGTATTATTTCAACTCGCACTTGACATGTTTGTTAGTGTTGCAAGGTTTTGTATACACAATTCCCCATGTGAGTGCGCGATTGTCGTTTACTTATGTTAGTAACAGACTATGAAAAAGAATATACATAAATCATCATCATCATCCTCATTAGGTACTCAATAAAGTTTACTGCAGGATACACTCGTAGGTCTCGTGTGCACTCTACTTATATAATTATGGAAAAAGCGCACGGCGCTGGTGAGTTTTATTTCAGACTCAGAAATCGGTCAAGTGCGAGTAGCCCTGAATATTGTTTGAAGGTTTTACTTCTGCATTTTACTGTTCATCCGATTAGGCAGTTAGTACAAAATTTTTGTTATGTGGTTGTGTAAGTACCCAAGAGGATTTTGACAAAAATGGTCAAGTGCGAGTAGGGCTTGAATATTTATCGTTGATTTTCTTATTTTTAGACATTTTTTAAGCTTTTTTAATATGGGTATCGTTTTCGACCAATTTCAAAGATGACATTAATTTTGTAATTCAAGGTGGTGAAAACTTTTTTGTTTTTTTTTTACCAATACCAATTTTTTCCACTAAGTATCGTTTTCGACTAATAAAGGGCCTAAGTATATATATTAGCACTGACCTTGACCATAATTATAGTAACTATGTTACATTTTTTTTTCAGAATTCCAAGTGATCCTATCCAAAAAAGTAAATGGGTGAAAATTATACAGAAAAGCCGCATTTTAAATTTTTTTTAAAACCAGGTGAGATGAATGCAAAGCGTTTTGTCGTACAATAAAAAAATACTTATATATTTTTGCTTTTTATTTGCTTTACATTTTATTTTACAAACAGTCATAAGATTGTTAGTAACAAAAACAGACCTAAGAAAATCAAATTCATAACCCGACTTCCCCTTGACCATTTTTTGGCAAAATAATTTCCGGGCACACATTTAATAATTCACAAAGCGTAGTTGAAAGAACCATATTTGCATTTTATAAATGAAAAAAATAGTCAATTATTCATGCCCGACTCGCACTTGACCAATTTTATATGTCCGAAACTGTCTCGTGCTAAAAAACGCAGTCACATCTTACTTAAAAACTGGAACCTAAATTTGATCTGTTTACCCCATAAACTGGGAAACACATTGTCAGCTGGTAATGTTACGCACGCACACAGTGACAAATATAATGACGTGCCATGAGTGTAAGACAATGTGAGCGCGTGTTGATGTATGGGTGACACGCAAACAAGTTTGCCTAACTTGGCCTATTTTTTAGGTACGCGTTGCAGGAGTAGAGTCTATCTAGAGGTAAATGATCTAAGCTTAGAATACAATATAACACCCAGACAGAAAACAAACAGTTTTATTCATCACACAAATTTTGGTCCTCGGTGGGCATTGAACCCACAACCTACAGCACAGAAAGCCTATTACTATTAGCTATTACTGTGCTGAATGGCCATTCAAATACATGTAATATTACAGGCACATGAGACCGATGCTTTAGTTAATGGACGAAGGGTTTGTAAGGCACGTTTCTAACTTGCGTGACCTACGAGATAATAGTTTGTATAAATGATGGGTGAGTGAGGGAAATGAGCAAATCTGCATGTTCCGACAGCAAGTTGTATTAAAAAAACCTTTGAAACTCGGCAATGATTTATAGAAAATCATTATTGTGTAAAATACAAGCATAGAAACGTAATATTTTTATTATTCTCGAAGCGTATCAGTACCTACTATTACTGTGACTCAACTAAATATTGATCGGTGCACTACCAAGAAATATTTTTATTGCCTGTTTACAACTTGCAAAGCGTCTCTACTCAGTTATAGAGCCATATGCCATATATATGGTATATATGCCATGCAGCGCTGGTTTGGATGCATTGGATATGCAATCAAAAGCGCTGCATGGCATGGTAGACATCTACCCTGTTAAGCGGCAACTTAGCTGAGTTAGAACCCTTTTGGCATGCCATTCAGCACCGAAACGGTCTAACTGGGACCCACTGTTAAATGCTAGGTTACCTACTTTCTGTTTTGTTAATTAAGTTTATTCTTTCCATTATCTAGCTTTCCTTTCATTATTGTTTGTTTTTAAGTCCGTTCTGTGTGCTATATTTGTGTATATCAAATAAATGTATTTTTGTGTATGTCAAATGTATGTTGGCTAGGCGGGAAGACGGTAGATGGACAAAAGCAGTGACCGAGTGGCCGCGCGAGGGTTATAGATCACGAGGCAGATCACCAGCCAGATGGTCAGATGACATTATAAAGGAATTGGGACTTTGATGGATTCGAATGGCGCGGAACCGCAGGCGAAAGAAAAGAGGAGGCTTATACTTAGAGGGAGTACGTTTAAACTGTCTTTAGCACAGTTTTTTGTCCAGGTTGTAGCCCGGTAACGCTGTGTAGCCCGGTAACGCTGTCGGAAATCGCTAGGCGATTATACCAGCATTTTAGTCCGTTCGAAAAAAAAAAAAAAAAAAAAAGTTTTTGTCCAGGCATTTCTGTTAGCGCCACTTTCAAAGGAGGGAATATTTTCTTTGTACTTATACGTATGTATTTCACCAATTTCTCTGATAAAAATACAGGAACCGAATGCAAACAGACCGAAAGAATCATATAATATATTGTATCATAGCATAGCACTGAAATATTGATGTTAACCAAATTATCTCCACCATGCGATTAAAGACGCAGGCGGCTGCTAGTTATGAAAAACAAATAAATAACTTCATGATTATATATTCAGGCATGGTAGATATCCCCTCAGAGCTCTTAGTACCAAGTACCAAATCGAGATTTTTTGTGGATGTGTAAGGGGTGTAGTGTGTAGTTACATCCAAATATTACATTTGGCACATTGGGTATGTGTATTGTATTGTGTATTTTGCAAGGGTTGGTATTCCATACGTGACAGGTTGCAAGACCATTGCAGCTTCCACTACACCACTGGTGCTCACTAAATTAACCCAGTGCTAGTTGTAAATAAAACCAAAAATACACAGAGAGTTTTGTTAGTTGAAAAGGTATGTAAGTATTGTAAGTTGTAGAAAAGTCGTGTATTACAATCACCTTGAAAATCGAAGAATGAGTCACATTTACTCGTTACTGAATTACTTTATTGTGTTCGTGTGAACGTGAATGTATAACGATCTGGCACTGGTCAATAAGCGAGGTTTATAAGATACGTTAACACGTTTATAAGATACATTACGTAAGATAAGTTTTGCCTTATATTATATGAGAAATGATAAGACTGTAATAATAATAATAATATAATAATAATGCTGGACAATCCACACAGCACAGCTTGTGTTATGGGTACTAAGATGACTGATATACTTAATACAATGTATTACATACATAGATATTTTTTATTATGCATAGAAAATCCCCAGAATAAATATTTGCAGATCGTACAAACATTTATCCCAAGGCGGAAATCGAATCCGTAACCTCCTGCGTCGCAGGTGGACGTTCGCCTGCCGCGCCACATCGGTTGAGCTCAAAGTAAGAAACTCATCCGAGGAAGTACTTCCACCATACCAAACCGCAAGTTTCTTGCCGGTTCTTCTAGGTTTGGTCGCGAGAAACTGGCGCTTAGATTTAAAATGATCTCTGCGGATATTACTGAGTAAATGCTTTTTGACTTTGAACATACTATATGTTCCGGTTTAGAAAAAAAAAAAAAAATATGTCAGGAAATTTTTACACAACATCATCTAGCCCCAAACTAAGCATAGCTTGTACTATGGGAACCAGATGACTGATAGAATACTTATATACTTTTTTTTTTGTAAATACATACATAGAATACAATACAACACCCAGACGCAGAACAAACATCGATGTTCATCACACAAATGTTTGTTCTCGGTGGGGATCGAACCCACCACCTACAGCACAGAAGGCAGGGCTACTACAAACTGAGCTGTAACGGCTGTCAAACGGCGGTTAGAGGGCGTGGGTTGGTGCAATTGCAGACACATAAGGCTTAACACCTGTATGCCTCAGGTTGATGGACGTAGAGCAGTGCCATGTAAAGCATGTACCTAGCAAACGTGACCGGCAAATTAATACTTTGTTATAGGTGATGGTAACTACTTAGTATTGTTTTTAACAAACGTGATTTGCGAAGTAATGCTTTGTTATCGGTGTCTAGCGAAAGGCGAGCAGCTGTGAAGTTATTTTTAACTACTACCCTCGCGTACCCGTTTGGGGGTTGAATTTTGGAAATTCCTTTATTAGTACACCTCTACACACCTAGACCTAGACCTATAAAAATATACCCAGAAAATTTCAAGTGGTTTAGGGTTTGCGTTGCCAAATGTCAGTCAATCAGTCAGCCAGTACAAAGATTCTTACCGGTTTCACCGGCAAGTCGTTGAAAGAAAAATTGGGTTCAATACGGAATCAGCAGCTTTGTTAGCGACGCCCAGTTACCTAGAACCTTATCATTTATTTAAAATATATATTACGTTTACTTTTATTTTGCCATTACAGATACGTTTTACTTATCTAAAATTAGTCTACTTCGTACTAAATAAGGTAAACGATTTTTTTTAATGTATAAAACATTGGATAATTTCGTGGAACGGAGTCTGGGCCAAACATCCATTTTAAGTGCCTCAAATTTTACACAATACCTTTGTTTGTTTAAACATAGTCCACAACAATAACAAGAATCATCTAGCTGAGTATTTGAAGAAAAGATTAATAAAGAAATGTTTTAAAGTAAGACGGTAATGATAAACAAAGTGATAATGATAAAAGGGACTCATTCTACTGAAATCTTGAAGATCAGCAGGTCTACTCTTGGAAACGATAACAGAAGTTTCGTATTGTCGTTTTGTAATACATTTCGGGCCTACTCGATAGCCGTTTTACTGCAAAGTTGTCGCTGCCTGACATGTCGCGTAGTGTACCTCAAAACGACTATATGAAACTTCGTTTATCGGTTCTAAGAGCAGACCGAGAAATATCGTCGAACTCAAGTTTCAGTCATGTCAATCTTGTAATGTATTATATCAAACGGTATTCTTTGTAACTGACATTGCAGTCAGGCCCAATTTTGGCAATCAAGTTCTTGCTGCAAGCTCGTTTCGGCTCAAAAAAATTAGGTACAAGAGTTGGGCTGCATTAATTTTCTGTCATCTGTGGAAGTAACATTCTTTTTTCATTTGAATTGATTGATTTTTTTTAGACTTATTTAAGGTTTCGATGTGTAATTTCCGTGGTGTTTAATTCATCATTACTTGAAGTAGTTGTAAAGAAAGTGTGTTATGTGGCATCCTGATTTGAACGACAATATTTCCCTTAGGTTTTACCTGGTTTTACAGAAAAACGCCATCTTTTTCTTCAATGACAGCCAACTTTACTTTTTTTTTACTAAATCGACTTTATTATGAAGTATTTTTTAAATCCACTTGACATTTGCCAAAATTGTCTGTCGAATGACGGACAGATGCCATTTCGAAGAAAAGAAGAGTGTTGCCTCTGATAGTAGGAACTACGTCATTACTACGTCAGAACTACGTTGGGACTACGTTAGGGCTATGTGATATAAATTATTATCAGGGCGTGTTCATATTTTTAGGTAACTTATATTCATGACGTGCGCGACTTTATTTTCATACAGAACCCGTTAAATTTCGGAAACTCCTTTCTTAATCCAAGCACGCACCAAGACAAACATACCCTGAAAATTTCAAGTCTCTACGACCAATGGTTTAAGCTGTACGTTATCTATAAGTCAGTCAGTAAGTCAGGCCAAACATTCTTAAAATTGGTATTATGAAGAAGTAGGTATAATATACATAAGATTAGTCATTAAAAAAAAAATAGCATCAGGATTTAATGCTCAAGCACGGTAAATAGTACCAATTAGGTATCTACTCAAGATTCTTCGAGGATTTTTAAGGGGGGTAGTCAGAGGTACGTCTAAAAAGTACATTTAGTACGTACTCACATTTTGCAGTAGTTAGTATTCCATACGTGACAGGTTACAAGCCCATTGCCGCTGCTAGATTACTAACTGGTTTTCTCACGATGTTTTCCTTCACTGTTTTTTTTTATTTTTATCAACATAAAATTGGCGATTGTCCTGCAACCTGACACGTATGGAATACAAACTACTGCAAAATCTGGGTTTATACCAAATGTAATATATGGATATACCTCTGACTACATCCCTTAGGTATTCTCGAAGAATCACGAGTGGGTACTTTGTACTAAAAGATCTAAAAGGATATCTACGGTACCTGAGGATTAAAGTCGTGAATTTAATCCTAAGGTACCGTAGATACGTGCGGTACGCTATTTCATTTTTTTTTCTTTTCTTAGATCACAAATTCAATGTCAAAAAAATAATTTGTAACTTTTGAATGTTCATAGCATTTTTTTATATTTCAATATAATACAAATTAAATTTTCCAAGAGCTTTGTTCATTCCTTTACAAACTTTTGAGTACGCTTCAGTATCGATCCTCTAAACCAGATTTTAAGCAATAAAAGTTAGTTTTTCTGTATGACTTATAGGTACAACATTTTTAAGTTTTATAAGTATATTTCTTACATAAAACAATAGGTGCTATCCATTATAAGACTTAATTAAAAAGGTACACTCTAAAAACAAACTTACCAACATTCGATCACCTAAAACTAACACAACACAAGGCACTTATCGACGGATTGTTTTCACTGTGATGATGTTTATTTGTTGGTATTTATTGGAGTTTGGTATTTTATTATGGTGGTATTGCGGCGCGGTTGGGGCAGCCCCCGCGATGGTTTTAACTGAAAACGCGATGCAGAAGTCGAGTTGCGTGCTTAGACCAATGGTGGTACACCCACCGCACCGCCCGCCTTGGCAGTGGTACTCAACCCTCGGCGTGTATTCATATTAAAGCGAGTAATATGGGAATTTTGGGACACCGTCACAGCTGTTTGATAATGTCTTTTACGCTGTGTGTGGGTTTGATCCTCACGAAGAATAGGTAAACATTTGTGTGATAAACGTAGATGTTTGTTCGCATTTTAAGTATGTATTAAAAAACATTAGCAGCATTAGATAACTTGCAAAATGCGCGCGGCTTCGTCCGCATGATGTAGTTTTCATACAAACTTCAACGGCCGCTGTGCCCGTTTAAGAGTTGAATTTCAGAAGTTCCTTTCTTAGTATTATACCTACCTCTAAGCACGAAGATAAATTAAAAATTTGCAGGGTATATTTAATATAACCTGCAAATTTCAAGTCTTTACGACGAGTGGCTTAGAATGTGCGTTGTCTATACTTCAGTCAGTCTGTCCATCACTATCAGTCGGTTCGTCAGTCAGGACAAAGATTCTTATAATTGGTACCCATAGATTATTTGAGTGCAAAAAGTGATTGCTTAGTAACCTGATTGTAAGTTTTGCAACAAACTATGACAAAACAAACCAGTATTATGACTACTATTTTTAAGAATCACGCCCGATTGGCGATTGTAACCACGACTATGATAGTTGCAACCACCTTTTTAAACAAGCACAAGTCATCTATGTATAAGTGCTTGCGTAAAATACATAGCGCAGAATGTAATAAAATTATCTTTGTACTAAAACATTTGACTACGAACTTAAAACGTATAGTAATATTCATTAATTACGTTTCTTTTCCATTCACGTTACTGTTTCGTTTATTACTTACTTACATATTATTTCATAAGTGCTACAGAAATTGTTATTTCTACTTTGACGTTTGAAATGTAATTTGTTAACTCCCGACGGGAACGAAGATCGAGTAGGGAAGCAACAAATATTTACCTGTTAAATTAAAATTTTAAACTTGGGTTTTTCGTATCAGTTATTCAGCCTCAGTCTTCGCTAAAGTAACTTTAAAAATGATATAATATTAGTTATCATAAACAAAAAAGAAATAGCGTCATGACTTTAATCCTCAGTACGGTAGATATATCCCATCAGCTCTTATAGTATCAAGTACTTACTCGAGTTTCTTCGAGGATGTCTGAAGAGGATAGTCAGAGGTACTTCCAGATATTATATTTAGCTCATACTCACATTATACATATAAAGTAATCATATTTTGATTATATTGAGAGCAATTTCAAAATGAATATTTGATATTTGGAAGTACATGAGTTTCGGAAATTCTTTTCTTAGTACATACCTACACATCTACGCACCAAGTCCAATTTGACCAAACCCTGCAGTGGTTAAAGGTATGCATTGTCTACATGCTAGTCAGTCAGGACAAAAATTATTATCTATTCTAATATTATAAAGAGGAAAAATTTTATTGTTTGCATTAAATAGGCTCCGAAACCACTGGACCGATTTGAAAAATTCTTTCACACTTTGGGAAGCTGGGAAACTACACTATCGGCATCGGTGACAAAGGCTATATTATATTTTCAAAAATAGTGATCGTTACTAAAACCCGTGCGAAGCCGGGACGCGCCGTAGTATAGATAGATGAATATTTTATTCTAAAATTTATTCTAAGGAAATGTTTCTCACTCCTGCCCCACGAAACGCCGGCCCGTTAGTGTAATATGACATCGACTGCGGTATACTACGTCACGTCGAGTCCACGTCCCGAACAACATTGACCATCGGCCTTGACTGATTAGCTTCATAGTGTGCATACGAATGAGCAGATAAGAAGACGCTCAAACCTGCTGCAAAGCTAAACCAAAAAATTCCAGACAAGCACGAGCGAGACCCGCGTCTAGAGGGTTCTGTACAAACTGAATTACCTATGTTAAGAATGGGGGTCGTTACTATAGGTAGAAAACAGAATTTAAATCACTAACCGCAGAAAGTGTGCCCAAAAGGCTGGCAACGTTACCTCTTTGGATAGCTAAACTAATTCTCTGTTCAAGATAAGCGCCAGCCCTTTGATCGTGAGTTATTATAAAATAATATTTTATAATAAATAAGGTAAATAGGTTAAATATTAGATGTAAAATATTTGTATATACTAAATTACTTCCGTTATAAAATAAATAAATAATACCACATGTTAAGAATTATTTATGTAAACAAAGTCAAAGCAAAAAAGCATTTGTTCAGTCATATCCAGGAATCATCTTGAGTTGTCTTATAGATAGTTAAATTTAGGTGCCAGAACCTTGCGACCAAGCCTAGGAAAGGCAAGACATTTTATACATAATGTTTGATTTTATTCTTCATTCATATCACAATTTTTTGTCATGTTTTTAATTGTGAGAACTATCAATGACTTTTTTTCTTTTTTTCTTCTACGGATTTCCTAATTTCTGATTATCGTATTCAATCTTCTTGCATAGCTCTCTCCATAGCCCGCTGTGCGACTTTGAGCTCGTGTACTTAATTTATAATTTTATTCAGTAATACTTAAACAAAACCTACTAAATAAAATCAATAAAAAAAAAACAAAACAATCTTAGATAATAATCTTAATCTTAAGGAGGTGGTATCCGCCAACGAGAGGTTTTCTCCGTGTTATTTCTCTTTGATGAGTGAGTATAAATGTCCAAAAAATATATATATTGCTTATTAAAGACTAAATTTTAATTTTAACAATTTAAATAATTCTAACTATATTATTACTATATGAAAAAAATACAAAGATTTTTATATTATCCCAAAAATTATTTTCCTCGAGTGGGATTTGAACCCACAACCTTCCCCTTGATACGGGGATGCGATACCAACTTCGCTACCGAGGATTCAAATGCCTACGACGAAAATAAGATTTGGAATGTTTCTAATACGGTGCTATCGCTACCGTGGCTCCATCTACATGCTTGACGTAATACTATCAAAGCGTGCTCGATAACCGAAATTGCATTCAAGTTGAATCGACAAGAGATGTCGCCGTGCATCATTTCATAGTTTATTTGTTTTTATAGTGCTTACCTGCACTTAAGGAAATCACAAAGATTTTTATATTATCCCAAAAATTATTTTCCTCGAGTGGGATTTGAACCCACAACCTTCCCCTTGATACGGGGATGCGATACCAACTTCGCTACCGAGGATTCAAATGCCTACGACGAAAATAAGATTTGGAATGTTTCTAATACGGTGCTATCGCACCCCCGTATCAAGGGGAAGGTTGTGGGTTCAAATCCCACTCGAGGAAAATAATTTTTGGGATAATATAAAAATCTTTGTGATTTCCTTAAGTGCAGGTAAGCACTATAAAAACAAATAAACTATGAAAAAAATATCCAAAGTGAAGCAATTTTTATTTTAAATTTGGTTATTTCTTCTAAACGGTATTGATTTTTAGTATTTTTTTTTCACACAAATATTTGTCAAAGTATTTATCACAAAGTGAACAATTGGCAGTTCGAACTAATAATTAATTAGGCTACAAATAATTATTTCTTGAATGCGATATGAAATGGAATGCGCGCGGGTCCCTGTGCGGGCGACGGGCGGCAGTGCAACTCAGTATGGACAGACTCCTCAAGGTCGTTGGCGAGTACCACCGCCTTAATATATTAATCTATTAAGATCTATAGATCCTGAAACACAGTCTGAACTAGTCCGGGAGCCTATGGATTCGTTACACCACGTATTATGTCAATAAAATGCTATCATGTTTGTATTTAAAGATAAACAGACGGACAGAGAAACAGGTGGTTAACAATATGATCCTATAAGGGTTTGCGTGTTTTGTTTTGAAGTACAGAACCCTGAATAAACGATTGAACTAATCACTCGTATATGCCCCGGTTTCAGTAAAAAAGTCTGGTTATATTTCGTAGTAGTAGAGCTCTTATTGAAGGGCTCGTCCGGGGAAGTACTACCACCATGCCTGTTTCTGCCGCCAAGCAGCTTGCTGTGTTCCGGTTTGAAGGGTGTGGATGCTGGTGAAATTATAGGCACTCGAGGTATAACACTTTTATAACACAGGTTGACGGATGCTAAGTAGTACATCGTAGAGCACGTTTTTAACGAGCGCGACCTTTGAAGCAATGCTTTGTTATAAGCGATGATAACCACTTAACACCAGGTGGGTCATATACATGTTCAATCAGCAAGTTGTACAAAATGAAAAAACTTATCCATAGCTAAGCATAATGATTATGCTTATCGCCGTATTCTGATTCGAATTGTATGTGAGTGCATGGTGGAACAGGCACAAATCATCTGCTCACGTCAAAGTGATGAACGCTGTTCTACAGAAGGCACATCATCAGATGACGTCCTCTGAGGTATTTAATACTAATTGACCGAGCGAGCAAAGCGTCTCTGTTTGAAGTCTGGAAAAATTTGGCTGTTATGTCCTTAGTATCATTGACTAGTACCATTGATAGCACGAGTGACTTAACTTTGTATTCTTAGTACCTTTAAAGAAAAGTAACGATTATCCCCAATAAATTGATTTAAAAATACTTGTGGTAATTTTTACACAACATCATCTAGCCCCAAAATATGCATAGCTTGTACTATGGGAACCAAATTACTAATAGAATACTTATATCCTTTTTTTTAAATACCTACATAGGTACTTAGAATACAATACAACATCCAGACTGAAAAAATATCAATGTTCATCACAAAAATGTTTGTTCTCGATGGAGATCCAACCCACCAACAACGGATACCGATAGTAATTGGGGTTTTGAAAAAAAAAATAGATTTTTTTTATGTATGTATTTTAAAACAGTATTATTAATAATGTTGATATTTAATGCAAAAAACTTAACAAAAAAAAAATTCAAAACCCCAATTAGAGCTATGGTAATCTTCAACAGATCGTATTTACCACCGATCTAGACGAAACTTGGTACAGTTTTTTGATTTTATAAATTACTAGCGGCCGCTCGCAGCTTCGCCTGCGTGGCAAGTTTTTTCCCGTTCCCGTTAAACTTTCATCCCCTATTTTATCTCCTTAGGGGTAGAATTAATCAAAATCCTTTCTTAGCGGATGCCTACGTCATAACATATACCTGCATGCCAAATTTCAGCCCGATCCGTCCAGTGGTTTGGGCTGTGCGTTGATAGATCACTATGTCAGTCAGTCAGTCACCTTTGAGTTATGTATATATATATAATAACCCATATTATTATAATATATGCAAAACACATATTCCTATAGCTAATTGTTTCTATGCCTGCTTCTCCTGTTTTGGCTGGGTCATCGACCTGCTTGCGTGCTAAGAAACATTGTCTAAACCCTAAGTTACCAGTTTTTTTGTCTTTTGTAGAACAAAAACCCACCACTAGGACCCAGCGTGTTGTAATTACAATAGAAATGCTTTTTTATTAGTTAGTTCACGAAACAGTAAGTATTTAAAATACTATTTCAAGCGATGGCTTGAACCCAAGGTAGGATGGTGACCTTGTCGGCAATCGATCGTACCCGCCCTACCAACCAGTAATTCTTTATGGCAATATGATAATAGGGTTTTCCACTAATCTAACTTCACAGACGTATAACTGATTAAATTATGAAGGTTTATCATGAGCGTTTCGACCGCCAAGCAGTGATGCTTGCATTGCTGTGTTCCGGTTTGAAGGGTGTGGGTGCCGGGCACATTATGCTTCAGGTTGATGGACGCAGAGTAGTGTTTCGTAGGGCACGTTTCCACCGTTATTGCGTTTCAGTTTAGAGATTGGTAAAAATGCTTTTATTCGTCTGTCTGTCTGTTCTCGCCTACAAGTCGCATTTTTCAACCAATCTAGACAAAATAGGCATATAAGTTTCTATCGTAGAGTTCTTGGTTCGTACCGTACATAACATTTCAATAAGAGTTAGAGCTCTTTGTGAAAGGGCTCATCTGGTGTAGTACTACCACCATACCTATTTCTGCCGCCAAGCGTTATGCTCGCATTGCTGTATTCCGGCTTGAAGGGTGGGTGCCAGTGAAATTACAGGCACATGAGGCTTGACACCAGTGTGCTTCAAGTTGGTGGACGCATGGTAGTTCATCTTAGGGTACGTAATTAACGTGTGTGACCTACAAGGGAATATTTTGTTATATAATGGTTACCTCTTAATATCAGCTG
The DNA here is from genome assembly GCA_947095575.1 of Electrophaes corylata. NCBI lineage: Eukaryota > Metazoa > Arthropoda > Insecta > Lepidoptera > Geometridae > Electrophaes > Electrophaes corylata. The sequence continues at coordinate 1,233,822 of OX352704.1, forward strand.
GGCTATAGTTGTTTCACCAGCAGTAGCATAAAAAATATATAATAATAATAATATATAACCAAATATTACGGTTGATACATAACCATTTTACCATATCCTCACTTACACGGCTCTAACGGAAGACCAGCGTTAGTTGACTGTAAGCGTCAACTAACTTCATGCTGAGTAAGGGACCGTTTTGCGACTCTTGCTTGGCCCCTTTTGTTGTTTATTTATATATTGTTTTGTGTTGTGTCAGAGTCAGCAAATAAATATGTTTTCTTTCTTTCTTTCTTCTTTCTTTCATATCGCATATTGTCCAAAATTTGAACTCACGACCTTAAGATCAGAAGGTGAGATAGCTACCAAAGGACTACCGGTGCTCCAAAAATAAAAAAACTAGACAGAACTAAGAGGCAAATATGAATTGATCTATAGTTGAGAGCTACACTCAAATGGGTAACAAAGTGAGCGTTCGTGAACTTACGTACATTACGACATCGGAAGTACTAGATTGACGCCGATTAGCCAAACACCAATGCCAAGGTACTCCGTAATAGATGCTAGATACCATGTTATAAATGGTCTAAGTCTGGAGTAAATTAACGCAAAGACTTGAAGCTTATTTAAATAAGTTTAACTCATGCATACTAAACAGATAGCTTAGCTGGAATGTCACGCAAAATCACGAATCTTAATCTTACTATCTTAATACTACATGTATACCTACTTTTATAACCTCGGCCTGGCTCCATGTAGCTATACTCTACGGGTCCATGTGATACTTATACATAAGAACAATGTTTGTATTCAAACTAAACTAAAATAATTAAATGTATTTAGCAAGCCCTAAATGCATTTAGGAGGTTAATTACGTTAAATATCTTTCACAAGGAAAATAAAGTCGCTATTTCCTTTACGCTATACATTCTTATCTTGCTAAACTTGATTAGCTAAATAAAATTTAACCAGATTGTTGTGCAGCCGTCCTTTGATTTTTAATAGTGGACATTGTCATATTTCTTTCAATGATGGTGGAATGTACCTAGGCACCATATATGGCCTTCGTGGGGCCTATCTAACCAATAGGTCCCAATTAAACCATTTGAATAATTGCCAAGCGGCCGCGCATGTCCACTCGGGTCTTCCGATAGAAGTACAGTCACCTGCAATATCTATACATTTTTTTTTATACTTCTGCTTGTGAAACAAGCATATGACCCACCTGATGTTAAGTGGTAATTATCACCTATAACAAAGCATTGCCTGGTAGATCACGCTAGTTAGGAACGTGCCTTACGATAAACTACCCTGCGACCACCAACCTGAGACATACTGGTGTTAAGCCTCGTGTGTCTGTAATTATACCGGCACCCACACCCTTCAAACTGGAACACAGCAAGCTGCTGGTGGCAGAGATATTACCCGGACGAGCCCTTCACAAAGAGCTCCGTCTTTTAAAAATAACGTGCATTTCTTACAAAGTATGGAACAAAAAGAGGTGTAAAACCGCTGTTTTCCGATTATTTGACCTTTACCGACACTAACCCACACGCACAGGAAGACATTAACGCCACTTGGCTGTTGATGGAGCATCATTTCCTTAGTACCTCGATAAACCTAACTGTGACACGTTTTTTCGGCATGTAATTTTTGCGTGAAAGAGTAACAAACATCCATACATACAAACTTTCACATTTTTAATATTAGTAGGATTATTATTATATATGTACAAAATGTTTATAATATTGATACGAACTTTTTGTTATCTCTATTACAGATTTGTAGAGAATTTTGAGGGATTTTTGGTTCTAAAATATGTAATGGAATATTTATCGTGCCCGGTGATAAAAGCCGGGAAGTTTCTTCTTCCTCTTTCTTTTCAACACAAGTGTACACAATGTCGTGTGACATTAAAATGTGTATACCTACCTTACTTACTGTAACCTAATAGATAATTGAATTATAGACGGTAGCCTTAGAACTGTACCGTTCAGTCATAGTTCAACACAATGGTGGACGGTAAGTCGTGTGTAAATTAAAATTTTATATTAAAAATAGTAAACATTGATAAATCATTTCAAATTTACAGAAATATAATATACTTACCTATTATTTTTCATGTTTAATATATTATTTATTGATTATTCGTTTCAAATTTACTGAAATATAATATACCTAGTCTTCATCAAAAAATACATGCTTACAATAATCTAAAAATGGACTGAAAAATATATGAATCTTTGTCCTGAGTGATTGACTGACTGACTGACATAAAAACAACGCACAGCCTAAACCATTGGTCGTAGAAACTTGAAATTTTCAGGGTATATTTGTTTTGGTACGGAGAAAGGAATTCCCGAAATTCAACCCCTATAAGTGCACAGAGAGGTTTGAGGTATGAAAATAGCTCCACGCGGACGAAGTCGCGCGCGTCTCGCTAGTATTTAATATAATATTTAACCCTTATGGGTACCTACTTATCGCGTATAATATTTTATATAATTTTATTAGATATAAAATTTTAAATCTTTTTGGGTACTTAATCGACACCTCAGTGAAAAAAACAAACTTTATTTTTCGAATGAAAAAAGTGTTTTTTATTTCTGTAAAAGGCAGGGCTTAGGGTTGGTAAAGCGTCGTTTGCAGTTTCTAGAGTATTTTAGTGAATTGTTTTTATTGAAACTGTGCTAAGCATGATTCTATTTATTCAACTGTCATTGAAATTCCAAAAAGGGTAGAGGCAAGTTATTTTACCTTTGTAAAATACCTACTGGAGCTCCTTCAGACGAAGGTTAATTGTTTATAAAGTTTAGGCTTAGTTTACTTATTCTCTTAATCATCTGCTAAGTTCATTTATATAAGAGACGGTTTTCTCGAAAGTAGGTAAACAATAATTTCAAACAATTTTGTCTGTCTTGAAATTTGACCGCTTTAATACATGCTTTATTTTTTGTTTTTACAATTTGCTGATGAAATAAGTAATTGATATAAACAAAATTAATGTTGAGTAGTAACCATAACATATAACGAAGCAAAACCTCGTAGGTCCATCTTTCAAACTATAAAGCAAACTATCGACCTCACGGTTACCCCTCAAGTCATCACACCAGGGTCTTCGCGGCCTTCCTCGGTGCAGCCACCTCTTCCCTCTCAATCACCAACTACATACCCTTTTTTTTGCGCTGCGAAAAATGCATTACGCCTCCCCCCCCATTGGAGGGTGGGAGGGGTATGTGTGACTCCCCGGCCCCTAAGGACTGGTATACCCACTAAACAACCCAGCGGCGCTCTTGCTTCGTCTATGTGGTGGGGGACTGGGAAACCGGCAGAGCTTTTACATCCAGTCCCCCGTCGACGATGGCCCGCCTTTACAGCGGGGCCCGCGCCCCCCCCTCCCTGCCTTACTACATATCCTAGCCCAATGTAACATGATCCATAATCACGTATTCTTTCAGTCATAGATCCAGGAGTAGTGAAGGTCGGCGCATACAAATACGAAGATGGAACCCGTTATGTGGGCGAATGGAACTCCAAAGGACAAAAACATGGAATGGGCCACCTGGTGCTGCCTGACGGCACTAGATACGATGGAGCTGTGATCGGTGGCTTATGCTCTGGGCTTGGAGTCATGGCGTTTTCTGACGGGGCTAAGTTAGTACTTACGTTTAAAAAGTAAACAGAAATGATGCGATAAGGAGATGGTCCACCTGATGCTCAATGATTACCTCTTTGTACTATTAAGAATTAACTCATTGGAAATATGAGAGAGCAAAGCAATCGAAGATACTTGCATACTGATAATTTGCAAGGGCCAAGCAACCTTTTAAGGTGACACTAATCGCCGTATCGAACTTGTCGATGCATGAGGCTAAAATGCTTGCTATCTCACCTTTCATGATGTAAAATGAGAAAGGGTTTGGCAATTTATTAATTTCTTGGTTCGATATTATATCTAACTCTGCATATCATATTTATCTCTGCACGTAGGCTTTAATTTGTGGAGTACCTAGGTAGGAACTATTGTGTAACGTTTGTATGAAAAAAAATGCCATTATTTGTTACCACTAACAGGTATGAAGGAGAGTTTATGCAGGGCTGGTTTCATGGACATGGCGTGTTTTGGCGCGCTGACGGGATGAAGTTTGAAGGAGAATTTCGCGGTGGACGGGTTTGGGGTTTAGGTATGTTCCAACATCTATGAAATGTATTACTTTAATCATAATTTTGGCTTTTTATTAAAATAGATTGCAAAGTTTTGCTTGAAACATGTTATAGGTACCTACTTAAGTACCTACCTACTTATTAAGTTTTGCGTAATCAAGCAATCATTTTTAACCTTACAGCTAATTACTATCTTCATGAAAGTTTTATGTGAAAGGTGAATAAAAGTATTTACATTTACAAACATTTCCAAAAATATTTTTTTTATTAGGTTAGTAAATTATTGAGTTACAAGGGAAATTATATTTATAAAATATTAAGAAGTGAGAACTTACTTGTTTTTTTTGAAGTTAGTAATTTCAAGAAACAAACGGTTCATGTGTCTTCAGTTTACATTTTGTAATCGCCTGACAAAAAATACCGTTGCGCGTATAGTTTGTTGCTCAAACTTTTCTGGAAGGCGTTTGAGTTTTCATTCAAATAATTTTACCACCTTCGAAAAAGGCAGTCAGATACAAAACTATATAGTAATAACTTTTTGTAGTGACAGGCACATTTGATGTAGAATCGGCTTACCCACCAACCCAGTAGTACCTACCCAACCTTGTATAGGTTGGGTAGGTATCCTTTTAGCTTAGTCTGATTTTCATAGGTTGAGTGGTTATTATTATGCAAGTATTCTATCAGTCATCTGGTTCCCATAGTACAAGCTATGCTTACTTTGGGGTAAGGTAAGATGATACTATGTAAAAATGACCACAAATATTTATAACTAGCGAAACGCGCGTGACTTCGTCCGCGTCAAGCTGTTTTCATACAAACTTCAACCCACGCTGTACACGTTTAGAGGTTGAATTTCGGGAATTCCTTTTATAGTACACCTCTACGCACCAAGACGAATATATACTGTAAATTTCAAGTCTCTACGACCAGTAGCTTAGGCTGTGCGTTGTCTATTCTTTATTGGTATAATTAATATACTTAGATTGTTACTATCTTTTTCAGGACTGGTAACGTTCAGTGACGGTAGCAACGGCTTTCCTCGCAACGAGGGTTTCTTCCAGGACTGCCGTCTGATCCGTCGCAAGCGGTGTCCAGAGGTGGTCCAACGTGCCCAGAAAGTGGCCTATATGGCTCGAGCCCAGTGCCAGCAACTCTAAATCTGACCTTTTACATTTATCCCATACTTACGACGACCGATGTGGCGCGGCGGGCGAATGTCCGCCTGCGACGCAGAGGTTGCGGGTTCGATTCCCGCCTTGGGATAAATGTTTGTACGATCTGCAAATATTTATTCCGGGTGTTCTGGGTATTTTCTATGTATAATAAAATAGTATTGTATTAAGTATATCAGTCATCTAGTACACATAACACAAGCTCTGCATAGCTTGGGGCTAGATGATGCTGTGTGGGTTGTCCAGCATTATTTATTATTTACATTATATTTTAGTACTAGTAAAGCTCTTAGTGAAGAGCTCGTCCGGGGAAGTACTACCTACCACTACGCCTTTTTCTGCCGTCAAGCATGCACCAATGGACTTTACTATAGAAAATGTATGTGCGCAATACCGTGCTCTCAAATGGTGAAGGAAAACATCGTGAGGAAACCGGTTAGTGTTCTAGCAGCTGCAATGGGCTTGCAACCTGTCATGTATGGAATACTAACTATACTGCTAAATGTACGTATAAGTACCAAATGTAATATTTGGATGTACTTACCTCTGACTACCCCAATTAGACATCTTCAAAGAATCTTGAGTTAGTACTACGTAGTAACACGTAGTATTAACTCAAGATTCTTTGAAGATCTGAGGGGGTATCTACCATGCCTGGAGGTTATAGTCGTAATGCCATTTCTTTTTCTTTTATTTACAAGAACAAAATTCAACTATGTGATATATTGGTTTAGTATTGTCTGGATTGTTTTGTATTAAAAATTAAATATAAAAAACTTGATCTTTAAATCCTTCCGGTTCCGGTTCCTTCCGATTCCGGTTTTTTTTCTTAATTTTAATTTATTTTTTATTAATCTTTTCCTGAAAGGTCGGCAGCGCATCGGCAACGCCTCTGGTGTTGCAGGTGTCCATGGGTGACGGTAACCATTTTCCATCAGGTGGCCCGTCTGCTCGTCTGCCTGCTATGGCATAAAAAAATAAAACTATCGTAAACGTTTTTTTTAAGTCACCTATCTGGTTTCTATATATATAGGTTGCTTAGTTAGTTAGAAATTACAGGCATATGAGGCATGCCTGAACCTGAATGGATGCTGAGTCGTACATCTTAGGGCACGTTTCTAGCGTGCGTGACCTACAAGGTAATGCTTTGTCATCATCATCATTATCATCAGCGTGGACTGCTACAGGTCCACTGCTGGACATAGGCCTCCCCCACACGTTTCCAGGAAGAACGATTCTGAGCCCTTTCCATCCATCGACTTCCCGCGGTCCTAACAATGTCGTCAGTCCATCGGGTAGGAGGACGTCCTACGCTAATAGTTTGTTATAGGTGATGGTAACCATTTAACATCAGGTGGGCAAACAGCTTGCTTTATCAGTAAGTTAAATAATAAAAGTTTGAGGCTAGATGACGTATTTCTATTCCAGAAATACATAAGCAACGACCTGCGTCGACTCAGGTCAGACGCTGTCGTTGTCTTAGCTCGAAAAAATTAGGTGAATTGAGCCTCCGGTATCACGCATCTAAACAGGTGTACCAGTATAATGTATGCCGAATGCCAGTATATGCATGTGACAGAATTTTTATAGAGGTCTAGTTATTTACTAAATGAAATTACCCAAAAGTGCACTAATTTTAGTGCTAGAATAAAATATTGCTATCTCAAGAAGGTACTTTAGAAAATACCGCTCCATAACCTAAATCTGTTACAAGAACTTGTTATTGGTCTATATGGATGGATAGACCAACAACTTACTATTCATCTGTCAGGATGTATGAAATAATTAGCTATGGGAACACTAGACCTATTTTACTATGACTTGTGGGTAGATTATACTTACAAGGACCTGCCTATATTTAGGTTATGCAAATACTTTATGAATAAAGATATCAGAAGCCTTTGGTACTTAGTAATTTATTAATTACCCACTAACACATTAACACAATAAAATAAGCAGCAGTTCAAACACAATAAGTCGGTATTAGGTATAGATAAGCAACCAGAAATAACATCATACCTTGTCTCTCGTTAGCACATAGTTTACTCGATCTCGAAGATAATTATACTGAACTTCACTTGTACAAAACACTATTACAATATTACTGTACAAGGCTATCCTTCTGCTTCACAATTACTGTCTGTTCAAGACTGTTCTGTAGACTCCTGTAGACTGTCGTAGACTATCCCTCGATGTGTTTTACATTTCAATTTATACCCTCTAAGGGTCGTAAAATCTTGGACCAATCACAGACAAGGAAACATTTAACCAAAATATCTTGACTTAATAGCAATAACCACAGTATTTGCTGTTGTTAAACTCTTTTGAAACCATATAGATGGTTTATGAAAGTATTTAGAACCACTAAATCCTATTATTTAAGGCAATATTTCCTTATTCTGTTTAGGACCAATCACAAGTGTTCAAAGGTTATCGTATTAAATAGACAGCTATAACATAATACATTTTAACAGAACCTTTTTAAAAGTTACTTTATGAATTATACTATTTTCGTATCAATTAATAATATTCTCAGAATAAAGTCAGACATAAATAATACTTCAAACACTACAATAACAAACAAGGTAAGGTAGTCATTTTTATACTCAAATATCTTATATCGCATAATGAACCTTAATGTTATTTGCATGAGCCATTATAAACTAAACCGTTGTTTATAATTTACACTGTTACCACAACAATGTGTTATTTACTTATTTCGATGTTTATAGTTCTTTCATTCTAAAACATGCTCTTGGGTTGCCATGATAATATACTTTTGACATTGACATTCTCAACTATAATCTGTCACGGCCAGACTGACAAGTACTGCGTCCCGAAGTACATAGGAAATTCTATTTATACAAGAGCCCTTAATATAATAACATTAGTACATTTTATTATCTAAACAGATCACCGTATAATCTGAAAACTTTAAAGTAAGTTTACACTTGTTCCAACCCTATCCGGCCCATCTCGAGTAAAAGAACAAGCAAGAAACCTCGGTGGGGTAATTTCTTTTCGCGACTACCTAAGCGATCTCTTTTACAATTATATTTTTATAAGTAAATTAATAAACAGGTACTTCATTAAAAATACAATCGCTCGGGCATACTGACCCAAAATAAAAATAGAGCCAAAAGAGTAGTTAAGTGGCAAAGTTTTAAAAGTAAAAAAAAATTGTGTAATATTTTGCTCGCAAAGTACCCATTTACTGATTTTTAAAACTAACTGGCTCAATATCAGATAATTTACAGTGTTCAATTCTAATCCATATTCTTATCCGCTTCCCTATCCATGTTTTTAACCACATTCCTATCCGCATCACTATCCGCGTCCTTATCTGCATAACTAACCGTTCAATTCTAATCCATATTCTTATCCAAATTACTACCCGCATTCCTATCCACGTTCCTAACCGCATCCCTATCTGCATCCCTATCCGCATCCCTATCCGCGTCCCTATCCACATCCCTATCCGCATCCCTACCCGCATCCCTATCCGCATCATCCCTATCCGCGTCCCTATCCATATTCATCTCTATATCCCTATCCTCAGCCCTATCCACGTCCTTATCCACAGCGAAAGGATATTCATGCCATTTTTAAATCAATTACAAAATCATAAGAACTATGAATATTCTTGTATACTAAAATATTTTTAAAGCATGGTGCGAACCCGACTCAACATCGTCATCATGTTTCCAACATTACATCATATTAGTACATAATACCTATGAATCCCAAAATACATTACAGTATCAATGCCAGGATCACTTGCTACTGATGCGCAATGCCACGTCGTCACCGTGTTGTCGTTCTGACGGTTTTTTGACGAGGAGGGTAGGTGGAGACATCAATGTAGATTCTTATCCATGACAGGTACCATATGAAAACCAGAAAACAAATTGCATTAGAATAATGTACATACACAAGTATAACTTTCCTCTAAAATCACTACATTCTGGCTGGTAAAGAAGTCCAAAGTCAGAAAGCTTTAGAAAAGCAAAGATAAACAATAAAGCACCTGGAAGTTAACCAGTCGCTCTAACAAGATCATTTTTATCAAGTAATAATTTTTTTTTTTTTCATCGACAGTAGAAATTAATAAGCTATAAAATAATGATGCAGCAACTTCATCTATTTCTGTTCTATACAAAGGGTTTGGTTTCAAATTAAATTGTCAGTACAAATGTGTACTAATACTTAACTTTTATTTTTGAAGGTAGTTTCAGATTTGGTAATCTGGTCAGCAAAAATCATGGAATCTTCTTGTAGCATAGGTACTTGTAGAAGCGGCAATGGATACATCATGGATGGATTGCTTGTAAAAACGCGACGACAACGACGCCTCGACAATTTTGGTTCCAACATGAAAACAGTAAAAATGCATTAGAAAACACTTATGTAGACATGAATTGTATCCCACTTCTGATGACAGAATTTTTATAGAGGTCTAGTTATTTACTAAATGAAATTACCCAAAAGTGCACTAATTTTAGTGCTAGAATAAAATATTGCTATCTCAAGAAGGTACTTTAGAAAATACCGCTCCATAACCTAAATCTGTTACAAGAACTTGTTATTGGTCTATATGGATGGATAGACCAACAACTTACTATTCATCTGTCAGGATGTATGAAATAATTAGCTATGGGAACACTAGACCTATTTTACTATGACTTGTGGGTAGATTATACTTACAAGGACCTGCCTATATTTAGGTTATGCAAATACTTTATGAATAAAGATATCAGAAGCCTTTGGTACTTAGTAATTTATTAATTACCCACTAACACATTAACACAATAAAATAAGCAGCAGTTCAAACACAATAAGTCGGTATTAGGTATAGATAAGCAACCAGAAATAACATCATACCTTGTCTCTCGTTAGCACATAGTTTACTCGATCTCGAAGATAATTATACTGAACTTCACTTGTACAAAACACTATTACAATATTACTGTACAAGGCTATCCTTCTGCTTCACAATTACTGTCTGTTCAAGACTGTTCTGTAGACTCCTGTAGACTGTCGTAGACTATCCCTCGATGTGTTTTACATTTCAATTTATACCCTCTAAGGGTCGTAAAATCTTGGACCAATCACAGACAAGGAAACATTTAACCAAAATATCTTGACTTAATAGCAATAACCACAGTATTTGCTGTTGTTAAACTCTTTTGAAACCATATAGATGGTTTATGAAAGTATTTAGAACCACTAAATCCTATTATTTAAGGCAATATTTCCTTATTCTGTTTAGGACCAATCACAAGTGTTCAAAGGTTATCGTATTAAATAGACAGCTATAACATAATACATTTTAACAGAACCTTTTTAAAAGTTACTTTATGAATTATACTATTTTCGTATCAATTAATAATATTCTCAGAATAAAGTCAGACATAAATAATACTTCAAACACTACAATAACAAACAAGGTAAGGTAGTCATTTTTATACTCAAATATCTTATATCGCATAATGAACCTTAATGTTATTTGCATGAGCCATTATAAACTAAACCGTTGTTTATAATTTACACTGTTACCACAACAATGTGTTATTTACTTATTTCGATGTTTATAGTTCTTTCATTCTAAAACATGCTCTTGGGTTGCCATGATAATATACTTTTGACATTGACATTCTCAACTATAATCTGTCACATGCGAATCAGGGTGAATGCACTTTACATAATGCCCTATAGAATGAGGCATCTGAGACGGATATATACAAACGTAATTTGTCTCGTTCTATGTCGAGAAATGATCGCGGAAGTTGTAAGTACCTACTTATATTTCTGACTATTTTGTTTACTACTTTAGCAAACGGCCTACCGGATGTTAAGTAATATATAACACATAATTACCTCGCAGGCCACGCACGTGAGTAACAAGCTTTACGATGTACTACTATCAGCTTTTTTTTTTTTTTTACATGCTATAGGTAAACGTTTGACCGCAATCTCACCTGATGTTAAGCTTACTACACTTACAGCTACTAGTTGCTTGGCAGTGGAAAAAGGTATGGTGGTAGTACTTTTTTGGACGCACCCTTGAGCCCTTGACCCCACACGACTACCCTTATAAGAATATTTATCCTGAGTGACTGACTGACAGACAAACCACTGGTCGTAGCAACTTCAATTTTTCAGGGTATTTTTTATGTCAGTATTTATTTATCTACCTACTTGAAAACCAAAGTTCTAGAAAATTTCAGTTGTTTCTGTTTATAAATAAAAAAGTCTTTAACCAGTCCGGCTAAGATGTGCAACGCGACAAAATGTTGTCTACTCGTTATCTTGTGCAAAATAGAGATATCTCTTTATACCTTCCTGTTCTAACATACCTGTGCCAAAAATGTATCTCCATTTGTCAAATGAAGACTAGCGTAACTGTAGATTTTTTATCTCTAATTTTTAAAATGTCCATGATAGAAAAACTATCTCGTGTCAAGCGTGTTGCACATCTTAGCCAGGCTGTGCGTCCTTACCCGTTATAAGCTATCCTGTCGAAACGTGGACACTAAGAGTAGGGTAAGCCAACAAATTGAAAGACACTCAACGAGCTATGGAGAGAGCTATGCTTAGAGTTTCTTTGAGGGATAAAATCGGAAATGAGGTTATAGAGAACCATGATAGTCGACATAGTTCATTTAGCAAGCTGAAATGGTTGTGGGCCGGCCATGTTTTCCGTGGAATCAAAAACCGTTGGAGCAAATGAATACTTGAGTGGAGACCGCATTTAGGCAAGCGTAGGACGCCCTCCAGCGAGGTGGGGTGATAATCTGCAACATGTAGCTGGCAAATACTGGATGAGAAGGGCCGAAGACTGGGTTGAGTGGCGTATCTTGGAAGAGACCTATATCCAGTAGTGGACAAATGAAGGTTGAGTCAAAGCCCTTGTACTGTTGTGGCACACAGAAACACGACACGATTTGACGACCGATGCGTCGCGGCGGGCGAATGTCTGCCTGCGACGCAGGAGATTGCGAGTTCAATTCCCGCCATGTTTTTTATGGCAACCTCCTTGATCTCTAAATACATCTGTACTACATTCAGCTTAGAAACGAAAGTTACCTCATTAAGTGTAAATTACTTTAGTCTGCAATTATATCATAACGCCGAGTAACGTGACGTAACTATAGACCGATATAATTTGCCTTACTTTCTAACGAAATGTTCCAGTAGAAGGCAACGCTTTTGCCGAGCTCTATAGAAGAAACAGGCACCACTGGTCTGGTGGAAGTGACCACCTTCTGATTTAAGGTCTTTGGACTGCCTTGGTGATTGCCTTGGTGGCATAAAAAAAAACTTCTTCCAAAGATGACAAAAACGAAATCAAGCTTTATGCTTTATTATAAATAAATAAATAATGCTGGACAAACCACACAGCATCATCTAGCCCCAAGCTAAGCAGAGCTTGTGTTATGGGTACTAGATGACTGATATACATAATACAATAAAACATACATAGAATTTTTTTATTATACATAGAAAATACCCAGAACACCCGGAATAAATATTTGCAGATCGTACAAATATTTATTCCAAGGCGGGAATCGAACCCGCAACCTCCTGCGTCGCAGGCGAACGTTAGCCCGTCGCGCCACATCGGTCGTCGATTATGAACGTAAACATAGTACATTAATTAGTAACCAACCTTCTTTTTTGCGGTTGACGGTGTGGTCAAAGAGATCAAAATAGTAAGTATCTATGATACCTACCGTAAGTACTGGAAGTGTTAAAGTTACTAATTAATTAACAAAAAGAAGAAGCAGAATTTATTTATATTAATTAACATAATTATATTCCCACTAGGCACGAGAATTTAAATATGCGTGATGTATCAATTAGTTATGTGAAATTTTATTTAAATTGTATTATTCAGACGCTTAATCTAATTTGATATTCAAATATAAACGACTTTGTGTGGGTTATCCAGCATTATTTTTATTATTATTATTATCCATAATTATTTATCTATGCTAATATTATAAAGCGGAAAGATTTGATTGTTTGTTTGTTTGTTTGCATTGATTAGGCTCCGAAACTACTGGACGAATGTGAAAAATTCTTTCACCGTTGGGAAGCAACACTATCCCCGGGTGAAATTATTATATTGAAAAAAATTAAGGATTCTTACTAAAGCTCGTGCGACGCCGGGGTGCGCCGCTAGTTTATACATAAAATATTGAACAAAGGTGTACAGAGTGAAATTCTTGAAGAACGTCTGACGTAACGGGAATAAAAGATAAACAAAAACATAATTTATATCAACAGCCAGCCACATTCACTAAAGTATGATATTTTACACAGACAAGTAAAAAATCCCTTTAAATTCCCGCTCAGATTAGGGTCGTTGACAATTATTTAGATTCCGAAGCCCATGGTCGTAAAAAGTGGGTGTAATATGTATGCTAAGGTTTGCGAGCTCGGCTGAATAATTCAGTCTTAGGCCGGGACTCCACTGATGTGGGATGTACTGGAGCTGTACAAAATGAAAAAAAGAGATACTTAGCAACTAAGATGCATCTTCCGAAGCTGAGCAGAGATTTGTAATAGATTTAACGCTTAGCTTAACGCTAAGTTTGGTCTTCGCTGGTATAACGTGTAAAATAGATTACTCGTAGTACCCCTAGTTTAAGTTTACTACAGTTTTTTTTTTATTATAGATTTGGTTAGACCAGTGAGAGTCAAAGTCAAAAAGCATTTATTCAGTTATAAATTACTATTACTTAAATGTTTGTACGATCTGCAAATATTTATTACGAGTGTTATGAGTGTTTTCTATTTATAATAAAAAATATGTATGTATGCAATGTATTGTATTAAGTAGATCAGTCTTCTAGTACCCATAACACAAGCTCTGCTTAGATTGGGGCTGGATGATGGTGTGTGGATTGTCCAGTATTATTATCACAAAATACTATGAGTCACTTGCAATATCTCTTATCTCGTGGTGGAGTTTAAGCTTTATACCCTTTAACAAAACGAAAACGTAGGAGTGAAACAAAAGATTCTGATATCTGACGACCGATGTGGCGCGGCGGGTGAATGTCCGCCTGCAACGCAGGAGGTTGCGGGTTCGACTCCCGCCTTGGGATAAATGTTTGTACGATCTGCAATTATTTATTCTGGGTGTTCTGGGTGTTTTCTATGTATAATAAAATATATCTATGTATGTAATGTATTGTATTAAGTATATCAGTCATCTAGTACCCATAACACAAGCTCTGCTTAGCTTGGGGCTAGATGATGCTGTGTGGATTGTCCAGCATTATTATTATTATTATATTTTTTTCCTGCTCTAAGATTAGCACGAGTATTTACAAACCAACCCCCCAATAACGTGCTATGGATATATTATATATAGATAAATCTATACATCGCAACTTTAATCGTTAGGCACGGTGGATACCTTATCAGATCTCTGAGTACCAATTACCTACTCAAGATTCTTTCAGAATGCCGAATTGGGTAGTCAGAGGTAAGTACGTCCAAATATTACATTTGGTACATACCCACATTATGCAGTAGTTGGTATCCAATACAGGTATGACAGGTTGCAAGCACATCGCCGCTGCTAGAATACTATCTGGTTTCCTAACGATGTTTTCCTTTACCGTTTGGGAGCCGTTTGCCAGTGGCATTGGACACGTAAAATTTTCGAACGGAGAAATCCATCGGTGCACGAGCGGATTTGAACCCACGACCTTAGGATCAAAAGGTTACTCCCACTAAATTACTGATGCTCCAAAGATTTAGGAATACAGCGCTACACAATGTTATTAACTAATTAAAGTTTAAGTTATTTTATTTAATTTTACCTACCCCATATCATAGATAAATCTATTTAGTATTTTACCCATACCATAATGTTAAATAGACAGTCGCAAGTCAATGAGATGGCTTGCAGCAGCGCATGCGCAGTTCGTTTACGGAACTAACGGTGCGCGAGCGCGCCTTTTGTGCTCACTATTGTGCTTGTGGATTATTGTGTTTTTATTAATGGTAAGTCTTTATTTACAATATATTTAATTTAAAATTAAATTTAAAATGAAAAAGTTTGCATGTATGGATGAATGTTTGTTACTCTTTTACGCAAAAAACTACTGAATGGATTTTAATGAAACTTTGCAATAATATAGCGTATACATCAGAATAACACATAGGCTATAATATATGAAGATATTGTGTAAATTGTCCAAAATATAACGATAGGTGTCAAGTAAGTAGAAAAAACGAAACACGCGGACGAAATTGCAGGCAATAGCTAGTCTATACATTTACGTAATAAACAATATTTAAATAAGAAAAAACAAAAAAAATATTATAGACGGTAATTGAATTAGAGATATTTATTGAGTGAGTTTAATATGCTAGTACTTTTAAAATACTAAAGCAAAAAAAAATATTACACGTTTTAACAACATTTTTACTTTTAATTTTTCGGGTTAATATACAGGGTAGTTTTTTGAGAAGGGCGGTGATGGACATGTCCGAAACTAGGCGAGTTAAAGAAAAGTCGTGAAAGAAGTCATGACCTCGATTTGTAAGAAAATAAGAACTGCATATTTAGTTTTATTTCAAACCTTTTACTTTCGACGGAAATCGATAGGTACGAATGATTTAAGAAAAAATACTGTCTGTATTATTGAACCAATTAATGCTGTTGCTGATCCTTCCGAGATGGTCCTTCATTTTATACAAACAAAAATATTACTAAAATTAAAGAAAATAGCAAATTTTCACAATTTTTATGATTTTTACGCGGAAATAACTTAAGTTCCTCTTATTCAAGCTTCCATCTAAAGTAAAAAGTAAAAAAAAAACAGCGCAAGCTAAACATGCGCAGTTATTGTTTTCTTATAAATGAAGGGCAAGACTCCTTTTACGACTTTTCTTTATCTCGCGTGGTTTCAGACTTGTTCATCACCACCCTTCCCAAAAAACCACCCTGTATATTAACCCAAAAAATGAAAAGTAAAAATGTTAATAATCATACATTATCTGCCATGCCTGTGTTCTTAAACGGTATAGAAAAACATTCTGAGGAAACAAATTCGTATTCTAGCAACGACGATGGGCTTGCAACCTATCACGTATGTAATACAAACGACTGCAAAACGTAGGTATGTAATTCCGGCCAAGTGCGAGTTGGACTCGCACACGAAGGGTTCCATACAATGGTAATGGATAATGATCTATAATAAAATGGTAAAAAAAACACGTTTGTTGTTTGCGAGCCCACTTAAATATTTATTATATTCTGACTTTTAGTATTTGTTGTTATAGCGGCAACAGAAATACATCATCTGTAAAAATTTCAACTCTCTAACTATCACGGTTCATGAGATACAGCCTGGTGACAGACGGACAGACAGACAGACAGCGGAGTCTTAGGAATAGGGTCCCGTTTTACCCTTTGGATACGAAACACTAAAAAAAAGGTGCTTATACTCAATTCAAAATGATCACGGGATAACCCTGCATCGAGTTTGGCTTTGTTATAAATATGACAATAAAGCCTGATAATGACTATACTTGCACAACCTACTTACAATTTCTAAAGAGGCTTTCACCACAGCGACGCAGGTTCATCAAGACCTCAGCTTCAAATTCACAAAAGACTCATTTGAACTGTTGACGTTTCAAATGGAAACCTAAGTAGGTACGAGATTTGTAAGCCTTTGAGTAGACAGGTAAACGTATACTATATGTTTTTAGAGTTCCGTACCCAAATGGTAAAACGGGACCTTATCACTAAGACTCCGTTTTCTATCTGTCTGTCTGTCTATGCAGAGCAGTGCATTTTCTATGCAATAGGGTCCCGTTTTACCCTTTGGGTACGGAACCCTAAAAATTTCGTCCTGTATTATTGAACCAATGGATTTTGTTACTGATAAGGATCAACCTTTACAAAAAAATGTATTACTAAAAATAAAAGGAAATAGGAAATTTTCACAATTTTCAAACTTTCATAAAAATATTTAAAAAAAAACTGAACATGCAGTTATTGTTTTCATACAAATCGAGATCATGACACCTTTCACGACTTTTCTTTAACTCGCGTGGTTTCAGACTTCTCTATCACCGCCCTTCTCAAAAATCCACCCTGTATATTCGATTTTTTTTCACATAATAATGCTATAATAATAATAATGCTGGACAGTCCACACAGCATCATCTAGCCCCAAGCTAAGCAGAGCTTGTGTTATGGGTGCTAGATGACTGATATACTTAATACAATACATTACATACATAGATATTTATTAATATACATAGAAAATACCCAGAGCACCCGGAATAAATATTTGCAGATCGTATAAACATTTATCCCAAGGCGGGAATCGAACCCGCAACCTTCTGCGTCGCAGGCGGACATTCGCTCGCCGCGCCACATCGGTCGGACATCTATTTATATCTTCATGACGTAGCAAGCCTGTGGCCTTTAACTCCTAAAGTATGAATTTCAATTAATACAACTGAATCGAACTCATGCTGACGGCGTGATTCAAGAGTTTTTTTTACAGGTTGCAACCCTTTCGTCGCTGCTAAAATATCAACTGGTTGCCTCACGATGTTTTCTTTCACCGTTTGAGTGCACTGGCATTGCGTGCACACGCATTTTTTGATGGAAACATCGCGTGGTGCACGACCGCATTCGAACCTATAAGCTTAGGATCAGAAGGCGGGGTCAATCTCACTAGACCACCGGTGCTCTGTAATAAATGATTTCATAAAAAAAAAACTTCAAAGCTAAATCATGAAATTTAAAATGTTTCGACAAATGTTACGGGCGAGTGTATAAATAAATATAAATTAAAAATATTTAGATAACAAAAACCCACAAAAACCGTGGGTAAAAAACCTAAAACCTAATGATTACCTTGATGATTAACCATAATAAAGAATTTTAAAAAATTACACGCTTCAAAGCCTTGCCAAAAAAAATACAAAACAAAATATTTTTCTTAAAGATACTTTTCACCTGTGCCAATAATAATAATAATAATGCTGGACAATCTACACAGCATCATTCAAGGACCCTAGCCCCAAGCTAAAAAGAACTTGTGTTATGGGTACTACATAACATGCATAGATTTTTTTTTTTTAAATAGAAAACACCCAGAACACCCGGAATAAATATTTGCAGATCGTAAATACATATTATTATATTTATCCCAAGGCGGGAATCGAACCCGCAACCTCCTGCGTCGCAGGCGGAAATTCACCCGCGGCGCCACATCGGTCGTCAATGTTATGAAATATAAGGGTAGTAATCCCACGCAAGGGTATTACTATAAGCTTATTAAAATTAATTAATGTAAAATCGACTGATGCAATTTTATTCAAAAACATTACCAAAGCGCTTTTTAAATTACTTAAAATCTTAAAAACGCTTTTTTAAAATACGTATTAATTACTACAATTGTATTGACTGACAAACATTAGTTTTAGTCAAATCCTCTTTAATAAAATGTTGGTCATTCTCTGACACAAAATACAGCATAAGAGCCTGTATAGACGACGCGAAAGATTTCGCGCAGCGACCGCGCCGCGTCCGGGCTGTTGTAAAAATCAATGCCACTTATCCACTAAGTATCGTCTTTATTTATATTCTAAGTAACAACGTTCAAACTCCTGTTAATCACGCGGTCGCCGCGCGATTGGCCGCACGTTAACCGCGTTCTGACCGCGCGGCTGCCGCGCTTGTTGGCTGCTTGACAACAATTTGAACGACGATGATTTACCTAGAGATGATTCTTCTTTTCTTCATAATGGCATCGTCCGTCATTCGACAGACGATTTCGCTATAAATAGTTTTTAATAAAGTCGGCTCTCATTGGATTTGAAGAAAAAGATGGCGTTTTCTTCAAAACTTACGGGAAATACTTTCGTTCAAATCAGGATCACGTAACCTATTCATTTCAACTGTTCACACTTGTGCTAAGATCTCAAAAAATGATTAAAATGCCACCGAAATTACACATTAGAACCTAAAAGAACATTAGAAAGCAATTTTAATGTGTTTTCATACATAATGTTGCACCCAAAGATGACAAAAAACGAACCATGTAGAGATGTTTTTCGGTATTCATTTTTTAAAGCGCGAAAATTTCAAATATCCGCGGCCAGTGGTTTGGGCTGTGCGTTATCTATATGTCAGTCAGTCAGTCAGGACAAAAATTTTTATAACTGGTATGAATTGTTTCAGGTTTGTAAACAACGTAATTGTGACGTAAGAATACCAGGGCATTTGAGTGGATGTCGCCTGTGACTAGGAATTATACAGCTGTGAATTTATTTATTTTATTAGATAATTTTACTACTTTATGTGAGTATTTCAGCAAGCAAAGTGAGTTTTTATAATTTTTTTCTTTGTGTTTTGCTGATTGAGAGCCAAACGAAAAATTTTAACATATTAGCCAAAATTTTACACCTATCAAAGTTGAGTTGTAGTAACTCTGCGTTCTATGCTGTAGATTGTGAGTTCGTTCCCCACCGAAAACAAGCATTTGCGTGACGAACATAAATGCCTGTTTCGTGCCTGGAGGATATATATAGTACAAAAAAAAGTGTAATACTAAGTCGATAAGTTAAGAAATTATCCGACACACTTGCCCCGTGCTACAAAAGATGTTCTTAGAATAAACCAACCGGGTATTAGAGAGGTCTCGTACACAGCCTACCATAACAAAGTCGGTCAACCAAACATTACACAGCAAAAGATAAATCTTATATAACACGGAACAAAACGGTACGTGATTCAACAGCTATTGCTCTCCGTCGCACCTCTACCTTAGTGTATTTCCTCTCTCTCATACTTTCTCTCATTGAAGTAGGGAAGTGTGAAAATACCTAAGACGGATGACCGCTTATTATTTTCCGTCATATGCAAGGGCCTTTTGTACAATGAATTGTGTTTATAGAAAGTGAATTACATTAAAATGTACAAGTATGATTTCTATAATGACATGGTACATTTAGTACCATGGCACCGGTAGTGTTCCGGTGATCTAGGTGAAATGACCCCACCTTCTGAAGGTCGTGGACCAATGAATCTAAAACGATTAAGGAAAACATTGTGAGGAAACGAGTTAGTATTCTAGCACCGGCGGTAGGCTTGCAACCTGTCACTTATGGAATACCAACTACAGCAGAATGTAGGTTTGATTCAAATATAATTTGGACGTAGATCTGACTACCCGCATTACTGCAAGAGAATGTCTACCGTGCCTGGAAATTAAAGTCATAAAGCTATTTCTTTTTCTCTATTTACTTGGTACTAAGAGATTTAAGTTTGGGGTTGGGATCTTAGGTGTTTTGGGATTAAACACGTGATGCTATTTTTTTTTATTGAATACTAGCGAAACACGCGTGACTTCACCCGCGTGAAGCTATTTTCATATAAACTTCAACCTCCGTTGTACACGTTTAGGGGTTGAATTTCGGAAATTCTTTTCTTAGTACACCTCTACGCACCAAGAAAAATGAACTCTGATATTTTCACGTCTCTACGAGCAGTGGCTTAGGTTATGCGTTGTCTATATCCCAGTCAGTCAGTCAGGATAAAGATTTTTATAATTGGTATAGATTGTTAATTGCATAAAATAACTGCACGTTTTTGAGTTTTAAAACTACACTCTAAACCTGAAAATTAGTTTTTTATTTATAAGAACATGCAATTGTATGCAATGTTAAAGGTTTAAAATTATTTTCACACAATTATTATTATAAAAAAGGATTTCAATTATTATTCTAAGGTTATTTTGCAAACAAGGTTTTATTGTTTACGAAAGGTTAAATAAGTAAAAACTTCAATGTATTTTTCACTTTACTGTATGATTTTGCTTAGGTAGTTATTTTATTTTACTGTAGGTTTTTATTACACTATGGCACTCCAGACGGTGGGTTCAAAATGGTAATTATTCTAAAACGTTTTCATGCATAAGTAAGAGAAACCACTCTACAAACTCTCCTTTTCTAGACTAGTTGCCATCTGCGGTTTTGCCCGATTGAGTATAGTATTTGCTAATATCAACATTTAAAGTAGTAGTAGAGCTCTTTGTCACAACGATACACCCCTTAACTTGGCCTTTATGCGCCTGACACTCGAGATTCTTTAAGCCTAAGAGAAGTAGTCAGATGTACGTCCAAATATTACGTTTGGTACCTAGTTAATATTCCATATTATGTGACATGTTGCAAACCCATCACCGCTACTAGAATACTAATTTTTCAACAAAAAGTATGTTTTTATAAGGGCCGAACAGGCCGCTGAGGATCGTGGAGGGTGTTTACAGACTGCAATACTTTAATAGGTATCTTACCTAGCATTTATCAGATATTTATGTGAACTGATAGTCATATAATAAATTACCACTTAATGCCACGCGAGTTTCTGCTTGTTCTATAAGCAAGATGTATAAAAAAATTTTTTGGCCTCATTTAACTTTCCTACCTGTTTCTGTATTTTTTTTTTATAATAAAAAACTTATATGTCAGCATTATAAGTACGTAACTCGACTCGACTCGACTTGAAACACTCGACAGAAAACGCCAAATACGCAAAGAAAGACCAAAACCCTCCTACACCTACACATATAATTCTGTTGGCCAACTCTACTGCTTCACATGTAATCGGGTATCTAAAAATAAGTTTTTCTGGCGAGTCATATAAGGGCACACGCTAGGAAAAGTAGGTATCCATAATCTATAATTTTAGTTTTAATTGGGGTCGCTGTCATCGAAACCGATGAGGAGGACTATAAGTAGGTAAAATTATTACTCATTATAATTTAGAATTAATAAAGCTCTTATCTTTCATCAGTTGTATGCCAACTTATCTACCTCTTTTAGATGTAATTTTCCTATGCATGTGTGTCAAATAAACGTATATTCTATTCTATTCTATTCAGTCAAAGCGTCCATCAACCCGAGGCATACAGGTGTTAAGCCTCATGTGTCTGTAATTACACCGGCAGCCATACCCTTCAAACCTGGACACAGCAACTCTTTACTAAGAACTCTACTATTACTAAATCTGTCGATTTACTTACTTTTTTGTTACAGATTATTGGAGATAAAATAAAATGGCGGATATATTAGTTAATTCTACGCAAAGTGTACTGAAAGAGACGTACGATTATTACCTATGGACCCTCTCACTGTCAGGTAAGACCAACATGTTAAATTTGTTATATTTATTATTTTTGCACTTTTTATTTGTATTATTACAGGGAAGTGCGATGCAGGGTACGTTTAAAACGTGCGTGATCTATCAGTCTTTGCTCATACTGATTTGCGTATACAGTATGACTTATGATAAAACTATGTATTAAAAACTTTTTGGCAAAAATATCACTATATATGCGTGGTGTTATTGCAAAGTTTCGTATTGTCGTTTTGAGTTACACTACGCTGCATGTCAGGCAGCGACAACTTGACTTTTGACGGCTACCGAGTTGCCCAGTATATTACAAAACGACAATATGAAACTTCGTTTATCGTTTCTAAAAGTAAACCTGCAGAAGACGCAGCGTAAGACGCCTGCCTACCCGATGGACCGAGTTTGTTGCTAGGAATGCGGGTTGATGGAAAAGGTTCGTTCTTCCTGGCATTCCATGAGGAGATTGATGTTCATCAGTGAACAGGCTGTTGATGATGATGACTGTATATTCTGTTTCAGACAATCGAACAAAAGGATGGCTTCTAGTCGACTCGCCACTCCCAACAGTGTTCTATACATTAGCCTACCTCTTCTTGGTATGGATTGGTCCTAAGTTTATGAACGGAAGACGACCATTCCAGTTAAACTGGCTCCTAGTTCCCTATAACCTGGCTATGGCCGGACTGAACGCGTATATAGCTGTAAGGTAATAATAATAATAACGCTGGACAATCCACACAGCATCATCTAGCCCCAAACTAAGCAGAGCTTGTGTTATGAATACTAGATGGCTGTTATACTTAATACAATAACATTACATAATATATATTTTATTATACATAGAAACCACCCAAAACACCCGAAATAAATATTTGTAGATCGTACAAACATTTGTCCCGAGGCGGGAATTGAATCTGCAACCTCTTGCGTCGCAGGCGGACATTTGCCCGCCGCGCTACATCGGTCACCAAATAATACCTAAGTTATAAAACACTGTATTGCACACCAATTTATTTACCTACCTTTAGTATCGAATAGGATCGTGCCTTATAAATAATCTGTTTTATTGTCCTGACTCGCCCACTGACAAACAATTAATACATCATATTGAACACTTATATTACACGGGTATTTATCGCGTATTACCGTTTTTTTAGTGTGAACACTGACAATATGGATACCGAAGATCAAGTGAGGGTAGTTGTTGATACTGCCACCGCTTCTCAGTGACAGTAGATCTCAAGTTCAATGCTCCAGTCTGCCCGCGACCACGACTATTGCAACATAGTCGAGACGTCGGGAAAATAAATAAAAACGGTAATACGCGATAAATACCCGTGTAATATAAGTGTTCAATATGTGTTCCGATCGCGAAAGTTTAAAATTAATACATCTACAACGCACATCAAAGGGGTTCAATTTCAGAACAAAATTAAGTTTGAGAAGGCTTAGTTTTGTTCGAAATTGAATACCCTTAGGGGCAATGGGTAGTCCTGGGGCTTAGAACTTTATTTATTTGAAACAATGTTGAATCAACTTGTTGTATAACAAAAAAAGAGAAGCATTGTTGAACCAGCATGTACCTACTACAAATTTGCTAGCAGAACATCCAGCTTTTAAGTCTTTTACAATCATCAATCTTTTACATCCAAATGCTTAGCAAATGCAGGTTTTTTTTATATAACTTTCTGATGGAACAAGCAGATGGCCCACCTGATGTTAAGTCATACTCGTGAGGAACGTGTTTTATGATGCACTGCTCAACGTCCATAACCTGAGGTATACACATATTAAGCCCTTTTGTGCCTGTAATTTTACTGGCAATTTGGCGGTAGAAATTGGCATGGTGGTAGTACTTCCCTGGACGAGCCCCTCACTAAGAGCTCTACAACACCTCTCACTCTCTACCTAGTGTCGAAAAAAAGATAGTTCCTATTGGTTTCGGCATTGTTTGTAATTTTTTGGGTTTTAAAGTTATTTTCATTTTTCAGGTTACTAACTGCATCCTTCAGATTAAGGTACAGTTACATCTGTGAACCTTGTCGCCAGAAATATGATGATGATGAACTTCAAGTAAGTTATTTTTTAGCATACTTTGCTAGTCAGACCGAAATCTAAAAAAAAAATTCGGAGCCTATTCAATGCAAACAAACAATCAAATCTTTCTTCTTTATAATTAGTATAAATAATTAGCATAAATGAATTGCCGAATAGGCTGACTATAAGGATGGAACTAGTTCTGGGCAAGCCTTACTCCATCTAAAATCCTCAAAAATCTAGAGTTAGCTCTTACAATCATATTTATAACCGTACTCAAGATCGTGTGTTTACTAGTAATGTGTTACAGATAGCAGACGCAGTATGGTGGTACTACTTCTCGAAGCTTCTAGAGTTCTGCGACACATTCTTCTTCATCCTAAGGAAGAAGGAAGAACAGCTAACGTTCCTGCATGTCTACCACCATTCAACCATGTTCAGTTTCTGGTGGATTGGTATCAAATGGGTGCCGAGTGGGTCAAGTAAGGCGTACTATAAGCGTACTATAGGCTTATTATAAGCATACTATGAGCGTTTTTTTTTAGTTACAAAAAATCATACCCTCCGTGCTAGATTTAACTGTGTTACGGCAGGGTATTTATTTTGATCTCCTATAGAACTATTATAAATTCATAACTTTGAATAGACGAGTGGATGTACAAGATAATAATAATATTATGTAAAGGAAATGTTGTAATACAATATTTAAAAATGAAAGAGGTTTTCACAGGAAATTAAAGCTGAAACTTGAGTTAGAGCTTTACAATTTTTTAATAACATCTATCTAAAGATCCGGTTTCCTTTCTATGATCCATATTAATAAAAAAAGCTGTAATATACGTATACTAAACTAAAAGTATTTTAGCGTTCCTGCCAGCTATGGTTAACAGCGGTATCCACGTGCTAATGTACACGTACTATGGACTCTCAGTCTTCGGCTCTTCAGTCAGCAAGTACCTTTGGTGGAAGAAGTACCTCACCATCTTACAACTGGTAAGTAAGCATGGGCTATTATGCTTTGATTATGATATCACTAGGTAGGGTTTAGCGCAAAAAATTCGTCTCGGTAAATAAAAGCTCACTTGAGAAGTGAGCTCATATTTTATTTTGACAATTAGTGACAATATTTAAGCTGTTTAAGTATATTATATTTACGCGGACAGCTGTTACCTATGATTTTGTATGTGACCCTTTATCATGGGGGAACCTAGCGATGAAATGATGTTTTGATTTTTTTCTCCAAAGCAGCGCCATCTATCGACTTAGTTAGAACTACTCAAGTGACATAATCTAGGACTCGAAATGTAAACTCTTCTAGCATGGGAATTTATCATAGGATAACAATCCAATTTGTTAATATCAACCATATTTTCTTGATCGTGAGGTTCAAAGTTGAGTGTCGTGGCTCGGCACGCGAACTTGACGCAAATGCGTAGTTGCGTGTTTTGTATCAGTAAAGTTATATTACGCAGTAAAAGTCAACGCAGACTAAGAAATATTTTTGTAATCTGTATTTATTTTATTAATTTATAAATCTCACCGATCGGTTTATTTATTTTTATTTTTTTATAATAATAATAACACTGGACAATTCACACAGCATCATCTAGCCCCAAGCTAAGCAGAGCTTGTGTTATGGGTACTAGATGACTGGTATACTTAATACTATATGTTACATACATAGATATTTTTTATTATACATATCAAATACCCAGAACACCCGGAATAAATATTTGCAGATCGTACAGACATTTATCCCAAGGCGGGAATCGAACCCGCAACCTCTGCGTCGCAGGCGGAAATTCACCCGCCGCGCCACATCGGTCGTCAAATATACTTAATACAATACATTACATACATGCATATTTTTTATTATACATAGAAAATACCCAGAGCACCGGTAATAAATGTTTGCAGATCGTACAAAAATTTATTCTAAGGTGGGAATCAAACCCGCAACCTCCTGCGTAACAGGCAGACATTCGCCCGCCGTGCCACATCGGTCGTCAAACTCTTAATACCTACTCATAGTTTGTTGAACGGTCTGCGTTGACCTTAAGTTGGTTTTGGCTTACTTTCGTTGCTTACCAATTTTCGTAACTATTTGTAACTTTCAGCGTTATTTATGAAACAGTTACACTTGCCCTAGTTAGGAAAACAATAAATAACTCAATACCAAAGACTTCCGCCTTCTTTAAGGCCTCTTAGTGACCCAATCGAATCGGGCCACTACGTTTGTATTTATTACTTACAACCTTACCACTGCTTCATCTAACAAGCAGAAACCGTAGCGTATTTCTGCTGCCAAACAGCTTGCTGTGTTCCGGTTTGAAGGGTGTGAGGGCCGGTGTAATTACAGGCACCTGAGGCTTAACACCTGTTTACTTCAGGTTGATGGAAGCAGAGTAGCGCATTGTAGGGCACGTCTCTAATGAACGTGACCTGGGAGACAATGCTTTGTTATAGGTGATGTCATCAGGTGGGCCATCTGCTTGTTCCATCAGCAAGTCAAAAAAAAACGAAATACCATCAAATTCAAATTTCGATCATGTCAATCTTCAGATGGTATTCTTTGAAACTGACATTTCAGATAGGCAATATTTAGACAATCAAATTCTAATTTCCATCTTGTCTCGGCTCCAAAAAAATACGAGGATTGAGCCTCTGATAGATGATAGCTTAACATGATTGAAGTGACAACCGTCAGTAGCGAGTTTGATCTCCACTGAGAACAAACAATTTTGTAGTTAGCATATAGATATTTGTTCTGTATTTAGGTTGTATGTATTCTATGTACGTATTTACAAAATTAAATAAAATTATTCTATCAGCCATCTCGTCCCCATAGTACAAGCTTTATTTCGTTACATGTAATGTAATGTAAAAGTACAAAAAAACTATAACTTTTAAACAAACATTGCTTCGTAGGTCACGAACGTAAGTCACGTGGCCTAAAATGCACTGCTAATCTGCTATGCGTTTATAAACTTGAGGCATAGGGGCAAGTGCTGTTCCTATGGACGCTTATACCTGTGGACACAATCGATTCCGACGAAACTAGCAACTCTAAAATTCTAATTTGAACGCTACCGTTTAGCTTTGTCTATGGTTGACAGTTTTGACGTGTCGCCATCTTTGTTTTCCGTATCGTTGTTTACATGCCGGCTATGAAAGATTTTTGCGCCAAAAAGTAAGTAATGTTGCATAATTTAAACAAGTTTTACCGTGAAAATACTAACGTTATCGGTTTGATCGTGTTTGCAGTATGATCCATGTTGTTTATTGCTTAGCTAGTGCTTTTTTCGTCTCTGTCAGTCTGTTTTATCCTCAAAGATAGATCAGTTTTATTTTTAATGTCTGAATTTGAACCTATGGACAAAAATATGAGTGTACCTGTGGACTGTCCACAGGTACGAAAGTGCCATAATGTTTACTTACAAAATCCAATAAGCCATTTTGTTTAATTTTTTGAGTGCATTTGTTCAGTTTTTTCAGTTCTAAAAAAGCTGAAAACGGACAAGAAAAAAAAACGCAAAAGCTACTCAAAAAACAATTGCTGTCAAAGCTCTTTCACAATCTGGTTCCTCCGAAGTTGGCACTAGTTGCTTCAAGAGTCATCCAACTCTTCTGTTGGCTAATAATCTTTCTAAGCCTGATCCTTCCAACGCACTTTCGAATGAAAACAACGATAAATCTACCGAAAAAAATATCAAAATAATTAAACACAAAAAATTATCGTTTGTTAGATGTATGAAGTGTAAATTTTATTCCAAAAACAAAAACCAAATGCTCAAATGTAGTTTTTGCAATCATAGCTATCATATTTATTGTGTTCCGAAGTCACACAAAGAAAACTTTGAGTCTGATGATGAGGGTGAAGGATTCATTTGCGTGGCATGCTTCGTATTAGACAATGATGACGATAGCGATGAATCTACTCAAAACTTGTATGAAATCTGTCGTAATGCATACAAATAAGTAATATTAAGTAATACAAATAACCAAGTAGGTATGTTAACGTTAGTTTAAAGTTGTTTTTAGAAGTCTATAATTGTTTTTTTTCTTTTTTATTGTCTAATTAATATGAACCGTCTCTAGGTACAACACCGTCCCCAGGTACAATTTTACTGTACATAGGTACAATTGTCTGTTGTTCCTGTGGACAAATATGGTGTTTTTAAAAAATGTTGATTATTTTCGTAAGTATAAGTGATATTGAGACTATAATTTTAGTTTAAGAAAGGCTAATTATCTCTTAAGACATGGGATATGTTAAAAATAAAAAAAACATAACTAATTCAGATATAAAAAATATTTTATCCCAAATTCTGGAAAGTGTCCACATGTTCCGCACTTGCCCCTACATGTATTAAGCCTCATGTGCCTGTCCCACACTTCCACACCTTCCAAACCGGTATACAGTGACTCTCTATGGCGGCATAAATAGGTATGTTGGTAGGTGTAATACAAGTGGCACTTGCTAATAGTGATAATTAGCGATACTTCTCAAACTCTTAGAACTTAAGCCGCGCCTTAAACAGTAGGTGCAGTATTTCATTGAATTACCCAAAATATACAAAAAACTTTTTTTTTTGTTTATAACTTTCTTTCTATAAAATATATTAGGAAAGTCTGTGTCCAGCAGTGCACTTCAGTCAACAGGTGGAATCATGCAACATCGGGTCGTGTCTGTACTGTTCATTGAATTTCAACATGTTCACAAATATAAATTTATACTTACTAAAATAAAACTTAAGTCTGTAAATTCAAGATTTTGATCTTACTTAAAAAAAAGCAACAAGAAAATTCAACTCAAGAAAATGTTTGTTTTTAAGATGGTTTGTACACGCTTCACGAAAAACTACTTGAATTTATATTGATGTTATTTGCAGAATCAGTTGGTTTATAGTCCAACTTCATTGAGCTGTCATTCCTAAAGCGGGTGACAAAAGGGGATGAAGTTTTTATAAGCAAGCGGGTCAACTAGCATAAATATATATCTGTTTGTTCTTTTCAGATCCAGTTCACCTGCGCGCTTATCCTAGGAGTCAACGGCATCAGAACCGGCTGCGAGTTTCCTCTCTGGATGCACTACGTTCTCATCATCTACATGATCTCCTTTATCGTACTCTTCGGAAACTTTTATATGAAGGCGTATCTTGCAAAGGTAACATTTTGAGGTTGGACTACCTCTTGATACAAACAAGTATGGGGATATAATAATAATAATAATGCTGGACAGTCCACACAGCATCATCTAGCCCCAAGCTAAGCAGAGCTTGTGTTATGGGTACTAGATGACTAATATACTTAATACAATACATTACATACATAGATATTTTTTTATTATACTTAGAAAACACCCAGAACACCTGTAATAAGTATTTGCAGATCGTACAAACATTTATCCCAAGGCGGGAATCGAACCCGCAACCTCTTACGTCGCAAGCGGACATTCGCCCGCCGCGCCACATCGGTCGTCATATTTGTTCTGTGACTAGGTTCATTGATAAATAAAAAAAATGATAAAAAAACATTTATTCTTCTCACAAAGGTTCTTAAATTAGTATGTAAGTAACATTACCTATACCATTTACTATAGACCTGTTTTGTGAGCGGCTGGTGCTTGAAATAGGTTTATAAATCCTGTGTTATAGGTCACTGTGGCTCTCTCTCCGCGGGCTTTATGTAAATGTGAATAGTTAGCAGTATCTAAGTATGTACGTACATAAAGCCTAAGCATGTACCTAAGTATATTGTGCGAGTGTACCTAGTATAAGTTCATTTATAATGTAGTATGAATTTACAAGAACAAAACCAGAATTACTAGATACGACCCACGCGAGCCCGTGGGACTTGTATGGGACAAACAAAGACAGTACCTAATCACTTTATCCTATTAATATTATAAACGCGAAAGTTTGTAAGTATGGATGGATGGATGGATGGATGTTTGTTACTCTTTCACGCTCTAACCAGTGGACTGATTTGGATTAAATATAGATTGTAACCTGGATTAACATATAGGCTACTTTTTATCCCGAAAAAATAACGGGAACAGAAAAAAAAGCGGGCGAAGCTGCGAGCGGCCGCTAGTACAAAATATATGGGACTGATCGATATTAGGCTTTGAATAAGTCAGGATACGCGGAATAGGACTAATCAAAAGACAACTTCTGAAAAATATCGCGTGCAATAAAACTACTCCCGAAAACCTTGTGATTGGACTAATTTTTTTTCTCTCTTTCTCTCATAGCCAGTTACGTTTCGTATATTAAAGGAGTTTTACTTCAGTCGTGTAGTCTAAAGCACACTCGTTTTTTATTGATGGGCACTTTGGCCTTGTGAAGTTATAGGGAAACCACAAGCGTGAAAACGAAGCGTTCCCGATGAACCAATTCATTGGATGATAAATTTTTTTGATCCTGGGAAGTCGGTGGATAAAAATGGCTCAAAATGTTATTCCTGGAACTTATAAGAGAGGCTTATGTCCAGCAGTGTACTTCTACAGGCTGTTGTTGATGATGATGGTGATGATGAAAATCTTTGTCCTGACTGACACACTTAAAATTTTCAGGGTATATCTTTGTGTGCAGAGATGTAATAAGAGAGGGATACCCTTTTGAGTTTTCTCTTTTTTTTATAAGAACATCAAAGTTGATTAACAAGCTTACGGCCCACCCGATGGAAAGCAGTTACCGTAGCTTATGGACGCCTGCAACACCAAAGGAATTACAAGCGCGTTGGCGTTAAAAATTTTAAAACGGGTTTTTGATGAACCCCATACTATAGTCCTTAAGAAAAACCTCAGTAGGAATATCACGATGTTTGTACGATCTGCAAATATTTATTCCGGGTGTTCTGGGTATTTTTTATGTATATCTATGCATGTAATGTATTGTTTTAAGTATATCAGTCATCTAGTACACATAACACAAGCTCTGCTTAGCTTGGGGCTAGATGATGCTGTGTTGATTGTCCAACATTATTATTATAATTATAGTCCTTAAGGAAAACCTAAGCAGTAAGATCACTTCTTATAATGGCTAGAGAATATCTTTGAAATTATGCAATTGTGAGCTTTCAATCCTCACAACTATTATTGGAGTATAACTAGCGTTAGATAGTACGAACGATCAGCCGTAACGTAAATAACGTAATAATATAACAATTATCAAGTACTCTTCTTGCATCATAGTCAAGTTACACAAGAGAGAAAGTGACAGTGCTTAAGCCAAGTTCCGTTGTGTAACTTTCTACACACAAAGGTTATGTCAGATGAATCAGTATTTTGACTTTTGCAATTTTGGAAAAAATCTGTAGGCATAAAACTTGGCTTACTGTGTGTGAGATTACATTGTGTTTTATGATTCAGTTGATATTATCAGTGATAATTTTATTTTTATTTTATTTAAAATACCAACAGTTAACATGTTATAAACATAAAATGTAAGCAAAAAGTACAGTAAAACTAATATTTTCTTTACCAGTTACGAGTATAATAATAATAATAAGCTAAGCAGAGTTTGTTAGCAGGGGTTGTTGTTGAGAGTGGTGTGTTTTGTGCCGTTCTAATTAACTCATTAAATAAATAAAAATAAATAAATAATAAATTTGTGTTATGGGTGCTAGATGACTGATATACTTAATAATACATTACATGCATCGATTTTTTTCTATCATACATAGAAAATACCCAGAACACCCGGTATAAATATTTGCAGATCGTACAAACATTTATCCCAAGGCGGGAATCGAACCCGCAAAGTCCTGCTTCGCGGGCGGACATTCGCCCGCCGCGCCACATCGGTCGTCAAAATTAAAATCTTGGCCTTGACTGACTGACTGAATGACATATAGATAACGCGCAGCCTAACCACAGCCGTTTCAGGGTATATTTGTCTTGGTGTGTCTAGAGGTGTATTAAGAAAGGAATTCCCGAAATTAATTCCTCTAACGGGTATAACCAAAATACGCAGAAAAAGGCGCACGCGTTTTCACTAAGTTGTAAATTTATAGAAATACGAAGTCTTGTAGTATTAATAAGGTATTAATGTAACCTCTTTGAATGTAGTATAGTAAGTGTCTCTTTATGAACGGATCATATATCCGTAGTAGTACTTACTACCACCATAATATCTATTTCTACTGCCAAGCAGTGTTGGTGTGTCGGTTTGAAAGGTGTAAGTCGCTGGTGGAATCACAAGTACATACGACCTTTAGGAACAAACATGTCTTTAGAGTGATGGATGCAATGTTATATCACATAAGTTTTGTCCTCGTCAGACGTGCTGTTGACGTTGGAATGCAATTGTTTTAGGTAGAACCGCTCAACATCAGTTGAACTACCTGGTTCCGTCACTTTCTCTCTTATAGCTCAAAATCTTCTACCACTAATAGAATGTTTCTTGTTATTTCCAGGGCAGCAAATGTATGGAAGTTAGGTACGGACAATGCCTGGACGACGAAGAAACTATAGCCAAGAGGAAATTGAAGATAAATTAGCTGTAGCAAGCAACAAAAATAATTTATTTTAAACTTATTGTTTAGTTTTTCGAAGAACTGTAGCATCACGAACATTTAAAGCGATACAAATAATTGGTTTTATGAAAAAATACATAATAATTATATACTATACGACATTGTTGTTTCTAAGTAAATTTAGTTCCGGAATCACAACTAGATGGCTCTAGTAAAAGTGAATTTCTGCATCACGCTAACGGTGCGTCTTGCTGTTCATAGATTAGTACGATGCCAGTACAAAATAAATATAACTACATAATTTAATGGATTTATTTATTTAAAGCATCCTACCTAAGTAAAGATCAGTTTAAACGGATCAAATACCGTATCTTGACCACAGCTATGTTCTGTCTACTCTTAAAAACGATAAAAAGTCTCGTGATATTATATATACACTGCGGAGCCGTGGTAACCCGTTCTACAGTCAAATTACTGCCTATGTCAGATATAAGCAGGATACGCATCAAGTAATAACACACAGGAATCGCCTTTTCAAGAGCACATGAAAGTGCGACACGCTTTCACGCGACTTTTTTACGTTTTTTTTGGGTGAATTTTTTCAGTTCTTTTGATAATTTGGCTCGTATTATCGGCGTTATGAGGGAACAAATTTAAAAAGAAATGGAACCACATGGAGAACCTTTTTTGAGCTCTATTGAAAACTCTCAGGATGCTGATGCATGGCGGTGACGTTGACCGTTGGTTCCGCGTTTTTGGCGCGAACTACTAACGCTACTAACGGTCGCGGACCCTAGAAGAATATTACCGAGCATACTTTCAACTAACAAGGCGACGCATTCCGTGAATAGCTTGCTCATATATTAAACGTAGGCGTTTAATATGTAAGGCGCTATAGCGACTGAAGTTACAAAAATGTATGAAGATTTGTACAGCGCCTCTAGCGGATAGTTGGGTACTAAAATGCGCAGTATGAGTCACGTAGTTAACTATCCTACGTCACAGTGTAGTAAACTATACTACAGCGACTGTAGCTTGAGCTTGATTTGCTTAGAATTTGGTACCATGAGTTACAAATTTGACAGATGTCATACTAACGTACGTACGTACGTAGTTACGGCACCCACCGATGTTTTTTTAAAGCTCAATTAGAATGAGGTAGCTCTTCTGCGCTGAGAGCACCGGTGGTGTAGTGGGAGTGACCTCGTCTTCTGGTTCTAAGAACTTGGACTTGAATACAATCACGCACCAATGGATTTTTCTATTCGAAAAGTTAGTGTGCGCAATGTCAATGCTCTCAAACGGCTCTCTCGTGAATTCTTCTAGAAAACCTAGAATTGATTTAAAGATCTGCTTTCTTCTGAGCTGTAGGTTGTGGGTTCAATCTTTGCCGAGAAAAACAAACAGAAATAAGAAAGTGTCTATTGAGCTATATTTTGATCTTGTATCTAATGTGTTGAAATCAATCATTCTATTAGATATTATTACAAACATTGATAAGACTGTTGTTATCTTGTAAATGGTTTGGATGAGGTAGATATACCTAGCATCGTTATGTTGAGATCATCATCATCATCAACAACCTAGAAGCCCACTGCTGAGTATAGACCATCCCCACACGTTTCCGGAAGAACAATTTCAAGTCTTTTCCATCCATCGACTTCCCGCCATTTAATTTATCTAAATAAGTTTTATATATGTAGTTTATAGGGAAACTTTTGATCGCAATCTCACCTGATGTTAAGTGAAGATGCGGTCGACGGTGTAGCCCGCTTACTTAGAAGATACGTATTGACTCTCCTCGTAAAGACCACGATACATAGTTGGTACATAGTTTAGGTTCAAACAAAACTGTAAAACCTGATCTCTCTATAATGCGGCTTT
The DNA here is from genome assembly GCA_947095575.1 of Electrophaes corylata. Taxonomy (NCBI): domain Eukaryota; kingdom Metazoa; phylum Arthropoda; class Insecta; order Lepidoptera; family Geometridae; genus Electrophaes; species Electrophaes corylata. The sequence continues at coordinate 1,268,724 of OX352704.1, forward strand.
CAGCACATGAATTTAGTTTACACAAAGACCAACCGCTGCACCTTCTTAGGGGTTGAATTTCAGGGGTTGAATATATCACAAAACAACCCGGAAAGTTTTAAGTTCCTATACCGGATTAGGCTGTGCGTTGTCTATAATGTGGTAAGTTAGGACAAAGTTATATTTTTGCAACTATTTCAACTCAGACGCAAATTCTCACAGTCATCATTACCATCATCAGCTGAAATAATTCTACTGCTGGACATAAGGAGTGTATGTCATAGTCACCCCACCTAGCAGGCAGATCGGATATACCGCAGTGGCAGTGATAGATAAATAGGAGGTTCTTTGTGTATCTCCTAATGCGTTTTTAATCGCCTTTTTCAATATTTACTAATTACCTACTACTAATAATTTACTTTCCGCCGTTAAGGCTGCCTCTAAATTAAAAAACGAACAAGTAACTTTTTATTTTTTTAAGTCAACCCTTTTATTCTTATATTTTATAGCCAAAGGTTGTCTGGAAGAGATCGCTTTTTAGCGATAAGACCGCCCATTGTGCATTATCTGCCGTTGTTTTACGAGTGTTGCTTTTTTTATTCTCTCTAGTTTGTAAGGTGTACAATAAAGAACTTTCATTCATTCAAGTAAAGAGTTTTTACTCTCCACCGTTGAGACTGCCTCTGCATACTATAAATTCACGTAAACACTTTAAAGTATAAGTAGGTACCTATATGGCTTATGAAATAAATACCTAAACGGTCAGAAGATCAACGTGAAGTAGGTGAAGATAAGATCGGATTGGCGTCTGATACTCATGATTGATGATTTCGGTGGCAACCAATGAAACAAAATAGAACTATATCTAAAAATCAGTGCTTAGCTACTATTTTTCTAACGCTGTTGGTATGACCAATTTTCAACCTTAAGAACTAGCGGCCGCTCGCAGCTTCGCCTGCGTGGCAGTTTTTTTCCCGTTCCCATTATTTTTTCGGGATAAAATCATAGTAGCTTTCACTACTATGATTTTACTTTACTACTCAGCCCGATCGGTTTAAAATTGACAAAGTTTCATACAAACTTTCATCCCCTATTTTATCCCCTTGGGGGTAAAATTAATCAAAATCCTTTCTTAGCGGATGCGTCCGGGGAAGTACTACCACCATGCCTATTTCTGCCGCCAAGCAACTTGCTGTGGTTCGGTTTGAAGGGTGTGGGTGCCGGTGTAATTACAGGCACATGTGTGCCAATGCTTTATTATAGGTAATGGTAACCACTTAATATCAGGTGGGTTTGCTTGTTCCATTAACAAGTCATATAAAAAAAAGCATCATCTAGCCCCAAGCTAAGCAGAGCTTGTGTTATGATGCTAAATGACTGATTACTTAATACAATGCATTAAGTACATAGATATTTTTTTATTATACATAGAAAACACCCAGAGCTCCCGGAATAAATATTTGCGGATCAATATTCATTACACAAATGTTTGTTCTCGGTGGGGATCAAACCCACCACCACCAGCACAGAAGGCAAGTGTACATTGTCGTTTTAGGCAGTACGTTTTCTGTCTACTTCAGTCGGTCAGGACAAAGATTCTTTTTATTGGTATTTAAATAGATTTTGACAAATTTACTGTTTACTAGCTGACCCGCTCGCGACTTCGTCCGCGTTGTATTTTGCTTTTAGAAAAAAACTAAGTACTAAACATAGAAAGATATTACAAAATTTCTCTATTGTTTATTATACTTTCGTAAAATGAAACGTTAGCCTTACATAGATAAAGAAAGTGGCTTAGATCTGTCTATCCTTCGCGTTTTCTATAAATGTGTCAAGTAATCTTGAAAACTCGAACAATGTCTAAAGGTGAACGCGCATTAAGGCGAAGTCATCGAATCAAACGAAGTAACTAAATCGAATTTTAGAACTATTTCTATAAAATGCCACCTTGCTCATTAATTCTTGCTAAAACCGCTGAGTCAACGAAAACTTTAGCAGAAAAATCCTCAAAAATATCTGCAAGCGTAAGCTGATTCGGGATACAAGCAGATAAAACGGATTAAGCAGAACTAAAACAGGCCAATCAACCAACGTGCCAAAATTCTAATATATATGGCCTATGTCATAAGCCTTTTAATGTCGTAAATGCAATGTTATCTTCAGGGTTCATGTGATATATAGGTACTCTATTTTAATTACAAAACAACACTGGGAATGTATGAGTACTATATAAAGAAAATAGGTTAAATGTAATAATAATCACAATGTAGTGCTCCAACGGGGCTCATGTACTCTTTAAATGTTATGTAACAAACAATGATGGCAGCATTAGCCAGCGTCACCTTAACATCAGGTGGGTGGGTTCCATCAGGGCGTAGTAAAACTTTACGACTTGCTGATGGAACAAGCAGATACCCCACCTGATGTTAAGGGGTTGCCATTACCTTTATTAAAGAATTACCTCGGAGATCAAGTTAGGATTGTGTCCTGTAAGACACTACTCTACGTCCATCAACCTGAGGCATATCTGGTGTAATTTCACCGGCACCCACACCTTTCAACTCTTCAAACCTATTTCTACAACCCTTGGTGTTAGAAATACTTCCCTGGACGAGCCTTTCACTAAAATCTCTACTAAAACCAAATACGATAAAACAAACAATATGAAATACATAAGGTATATAGGTATAGGTAAGGCGACGACCGATGTGGCGTGGCGGGCGATTGTCCGCCTGCGACGCAGGAGGTTGCGGGTTCGATTCCCGCCTTGGGATAAATGTTTGTACGATCTGCAAATATTTATTCCGGGTGTTCTGGGTGTTTTTTATGTATAATAAAAAAATGTCTATGCATGTAATATATTATATTAAGTATATCAGTCATCTAGTATCCATAACACAAGCTCTGCTTAGCTTGGGGCTAGATGATGCTGTGTAGATTGTCCAGCATTATTATCATTATTTATATTTCTGGATTTTGGACGGGCTTAAAATGTCTTTAGCCTCACGATGCTGTTGATTCGTTTGGACGGACCAATTTGCGAGACCGACAAATCGATTCGATCGCCTCATTTATCGCGGACAAATGCGCGTTTACTTTAAATAAGCTAAGATGCTATGTAAAGAATAATCTAGTGCAGTAGTCTAAAACGACCTTGATCATTCAATTTTATCTTTGGAAATAAAAAGTATCTTGCTGTAGTAAACATAAAGTATAGTTTAGAGTGAAGGTTATTGTCACAGAATGTGCAATCGTTGTTGGTCAGTGATCACAGATCAGTGTTGTGCTGAGTGTCACCGAATCAGTACCTGATTTTTTTTTATATTTAAATTAAATATCATAATCAACATAAAACTTATTAGTCATGTGAGTAAGTGGATATTAAAATCAACAGTTACAGGTATGCCCTATTACTATTATTACTGGTTATCATTTAACATTACAAGTTTTTTCAGGCCACCTGATGTTAAGTGGTAACGATCACTTAAACCAAAGCATTGCCTATCCTCTCTGATTAAGATATAAACAATAACAACACTTTTATACTAATTAGTAAAAGAGAGATGGCCCTTTAAAACATCATTATAATTGTTAATAAACATTATTTAGTAAAATAAAACAAACACAAAAAACAACATCCTCACGACTAAAACAATACGAAAATAAAACAAACCTAGACTAAACACAAAAAAACTGGCCAAGTGCGAGTCAGACTCGCGCACAAAGGGTTCCGTACCATTACCTATTTATTAAATGAGTATTTTCTATGTAAAGTTAAAAAAATATATCTATGTATGTAATATATTGTATAAGTATCTAGTACCCATAACACAAGCTCTGCTTAGCTTGGGGTTAGATGATGCTGTGCGGATTGTCCAGAATTATTATTATTATTATCTACAATAAAAACAGCAAAAAGTCACGTTTGTTGTATGAGAACCCCCTTAAATATTTATTTTATTCTAGTTTTTAGTATTTGTTGTTAGCAGAAACAGAAATACCTACACCATCTGTGAAAATTTTAACTCTCTAACTATCACGGTTTATGAGATACAGCCTGGTGACAGACAGACAGACAGACAATGGAGTCTTAGTAATAGGGTTCCGTTTTACCCTTTGGGTACGGAACCGCAAACTAAACATACACTATATTAATGCGGTAGACATTCCTATTAGATATTTTAGTACTAAGTAGTAACAACTCGGGATTTAATGATGTCTTACCAGGGTAGCCAGAATTATGTTGTACTCCTGAATTTTTATCCCGGCTTTGCATGGGTAGAGAGAGCCCAAATCAATAATATAGTTTATCCATTAAAAAAAAACAAAAAAGTTAATCCTTTCCCTAAATCCTAAGGTTGCCTGGTAGAGATCGCTGTTTAGCGATAAGACCGCCCGTTGTATGTAGCAATTTTTTACGTTTTTTTATTTATTAGGTTGTGGTGTATACTAAAGTATTTTCTATCTATATTTTCTATTTATCCAATTATAAGAATCTTTATCCTGACTGACCAACTGACTGACTGACTGACATATAGGCAACGTACAGCCATAACCACTGGTCGCAGAACCTTGAAATTTTCAGGGTGCGTAAAAGTGTACTAAGAAAAAAACCCCGAAATTCAACCCTTCAACGGGTCTAGTGAGTGTTGAAGTTCGTAAGAAAGTAACTTTACGAGCGTAGTCACGCGCGTTTTGCTAGTCTATACTACTATTACTAATATTTGATTGTTTGTTTGTTTGTTTGTTTGCATCGAATAGGCTCCGAAACTACTGGACTGATTTGAAAAATTATTTTATTGTTGGGAAGTTACACTATCCGCGGGGCTATATTATATTTTGAAAAAAAATAGGGATCTTTTTAAACTATCATGGTTTTGATCAATAAGTTGCATGCGCCATGATCACGGGTCGAACTGAGAGTTCGACCCGTGATCATGGCGCATGCAACTGTGCCGAAATATCGGGAAACAATCAAACTCAAAAATCATGGTAAATATCCCGTTTCTATTCAAAATAAATTAGGGATCCTTACTAAAACCCGTGCGAAGCCGGGACGGACCGCTAGTAATTAATAAACCATAGTACTTTATCGGACTCAAATTTGTCGATACATGTCTTATATGTTTGTAAATATCTTGTTGTACCTTTTTAGTATTCAGTAACGTTATGAAACCGATAGTCATAAAAATGTCCATTATTAAAAAGGGTTAAGGCCGATGCAAGAATATTGCAAATTTGCCATAACTTATTTCGCTAAAAAGGTATACGTGATTACGTAAAGCTCGTTCTTACTGTGAAAGAAAATATGAAACAGAGGGGCTACCGTCAACTCTGTTGTTCGCTTGACTAATAAGTACCTACCGTAAGCTAATGACCGTAAGCCTTCAAATGTCATATATCAGGAGGGTCACGGTAAACATTTAGCTATGCGTTCGAAATACAAAATTATTGTATTATGAGTCCCGAACAGATCCGAACAGACCCGAACAAATTAAACGAATGCAATAAGGCAACTTCTGAAAACTGAAACTGCGCATTCAGAACGATTGTTTCAGATTACGAAAAAAATGCAAAAAAAATCGACTGTCTAATTTGTCCACTAAAAATACCTACTTTTTAAAGTTTACAAACATGATCTTGACGGTTCGTCAATACATCGTTCAGAACTGTCGCAATTGTAAAATTAGATAAAGCAAACAATACATTGACAAACTCAAAATAATCTCTACCGACGTGCTTCAATGTGTGCGGTAGGTAAGAGATATCTATGCATAGATATATTTACATTTTTTAATTATAATGATATAGTTTATGTTTATTATAGATATTTATATTATTATATATTTTTTTCTATAATGAATGGCATACTTTGGCGATGGTTTGGTTGCCGGTGCCGCTGAATATGTTTGCGACAGACTCCGTTACCATTTTTTTTGTTGATTTCACTTTTGAAAGCCACACACTACCAGCGGCTGTCGCAAACAAAGATATGTCGCAAGTAAAGCAAAGGTGGGCTTAGTGATGGAACAAGCATAGCCCACCTGATGTTAAGTGGTAACCATCACCTGTAATAAAGGTTACCTTGTAGGTTACGCACGTTAGGTGCGTGCGTAAATATTTTATTAAAGTAGTTTTTGTGTGAAAGAGTAACAAACATCCATACATCCATACATATAAACGCGTTTATAATATTAAGTAAGGATAGTAAGAATGAGTAAGGATGTACCTACCAGTTAATTTTGTGAAATTTTATTTAAATAATATTATTTAAAGACTGATTTGTCATTCAAATAAAACGACTTTTCGATTATTTAAAATAAAAGTAGTTTTATTTGAACTACTTTAGTACAAAATATTTTTTTTCTTAATTTTAGCTCTAAGTAGTAGTACTAGTTACTCCTAGTCTAGTAGGAGTAACCTCACTTGCCAATCCTAAGGTCGTGGGTTTGAATACGGTCGTGCACCAATGGATTTTTATTTTATTTTTTAGGAGAATTTATGTGCGCAATGCCAGTTCTCTCAATCGGTGTTGGAAAACATCGCGAGGAAACCAGTTAGTGTTTTAGCATCGGCGATGTTCTTGCAAACTGCCACGCATGGAATACCAACTACTACAAAATGTGTTGTACCAAATGTAATATCTGGACCTACCTCTGACTACCCCCTTTAGATATCCTCAAAGAATCTCGAATGTACTTTGTACTAAGAGATCTGAAGGGATATCTACCGTGCCTGAGGATTAAAGTCATGATGCTATTTCATTTTTTTTTCTTTGTTTGAGCTCTAAGCACATTACAGCAAGAAAATGCAATCAAAAGCGGTTATAATCGATTCCGCGTTGCGATTGCATTTGCATTGCTATTGTTATCTATACGAATTATAAGAACTTTTGTCCTGACTGACTGGGATATAGGCAACGCACCACCTAAACCACTGCTCGTAAAGACTTTAATTTATCAGAGTATATTTTGTCTTGGTGCGTGGAGGTGTACTAAGAAAGGAATTCCCGAAATTCAACCCCTAAACGTGTACAGCGGGGGTTGAAGTTTGAATGAAAGGGGCTTCACGAGAGCGAAGTCGCGCGCGTTTCGCTAGTAGATACATATCATTGCATTGTTCCGTGGAAGAGTTTCATGTTTTCTTAAAAAAAATATCCTTTGTAATAAAAATAATAATAATGCTGGACAATCCACACAGCATCCTCTAGCCCCAAGCTAAGCAGAGCTTGTGTTATATTAATAATGATAATGCTGGACAATCTACACAGCATCATCTAGCCCCAAGCTAAGCAGAGCTTGTGTTATGGGTACTACAAAAAAACGGTAGGAACCAAGCCGTAAGTTTCTTGCCGGTTCTTCTAGGCTTGGTCGCGAGGAACTGGCGCTTAGATTCACCTAGATTTAAGACGTTTCAAGATGATCCCTGCGGATATTACTGAATAAATGCTTTTTGACTTTGACGTTTGACTTAGACTAGATTACTGATATACTTAATACAATACATTACATGGAATAAATATTTGTAGATCGTACAAACATTTTATCCTAAAGCGGGAATCGAAGCCGCAACCACCTGCGTCGCGGACATGCACCCGCCGCGCCACATCGGTCGTCAAAACAATAAACAGTATATAAGTGCTAACTTTCGCCCGTGACTTCGTCCACGGTCTAACTATTTATCGTTATATTTGGCCAATACACACAACACCTTTCTAAATAATGGCCTATGTATTATTCTAATGATCTATATTACTGTAAAAATTCATTAAAATCCATTTAATAGTTTTTGCGTGAAAGAGTAACATACATCTATCCATGCATACAAACTTTCACTTATACACAAACTTTATTAATTTATATTTATAATAATTATTAGTACTTAATTTTATCAGTAATCTGGTTACCATAGTACAAGCTAAGCTTAGTTTGGCGCAAGATGATCAATGATTTGATTTGACTATTCCTAGTTTTATCAAAATCCAAGTGGCTTAGAATAACGTATTATTATGAATATTCTATAGTAATGAATATTTGATTTTTCAGATAATCAAAAATACGAAATGGCAAAGGAAAATAAAGAAAACGTGGAAATTGATAACTTCAAATCAACGTAAGTAACACGCTTGCGTGTTGTTGTACTTAAATATTTATTTTATTTTGTTTTTTTTTTATTTTAACTGGTTCTTGAGATATAGCCTGGTGACAGACGGACAGACAGACAATCTTAGTAATAGGGTCCTGTTTTATCCTTTGGGTACGGAACCCTAAAAAATATCTAATGTGTAGACGTATCTACAAAGGTATACCTCAAAAATATAGGGCATCTATAGGGCATGTTTTGAACGAGCGTGAACTCACAGTTCTGGTTACCTTGTTTGTTTTACCAGCAAATTATGTTAGTACAGTTACTTGTTTTTAAAATAAATAGTCAGTGTGACGAATCCAACTCATTTGGGCCCTTTATGTCGGCACTGTACCTACTCATCTGATTGTGTCAATCAACCTTCAGCTGGAGTAACCTTGGCTGAATGACCTTCAATTATTGCTTTGATGTGACTCATTCAACCATAACGCGGGGATTTATATGACAAGTGAGAGTTAGATTCACTATGGACAGATATTGCGTGCACTTTGTTTAAGCTGAGGAATTAAGGAAAAAGAAAGACAAATCTATTTTTTTTTTACTTGCTGATGGAACAAGCAGATTGCCCACCTGATGTTAAGTAGTTACCATCGCCTATATTTAAGTGTTGCCTCGTAGGTCACATTTTTTATAAACACGCCCTACAATGCACCTCTCAGCGTCCATCAACCTGAACCGTATGCCAATTGAAACCAGGTCACTGAATAAGTACTTTAGTACTTAAGTAGTAGTAGAGTTCTTAACGAAGGGCTCGTCCGGGGAAGTACTACCACCATGCTTATTTCTACCGCCAAGCAGCTTGCTGTGTTCCGGTTTGAAGCGTGTAGGTGCCAGTGTAATTACATGCACATGAGGCTTAACACCAGTATACCTCAGGTTGATGGACGCAGAGTAGTGCATCGTAAGGCCACGTTTATAATGAGCGTGACCTGCGAGGTAATGCTCTGCTATAGGTAATGGTAACCACTTAACATCAGGCCATCTGCATGTTCCATTAACAAGTCATATAAAAAAAAAAGTGTCAAGTCTCATGTGTCTGTAATTACTGAATAGAAAGAATGAAACTTGACCTCATCACAAGAAAACTGAGGGTGATTGAAACAAAATAAGTGCGATTTCTTAATGAGGGTAGGTAGTCAAAACACAATCACCCAGCAGAGTTCATGTGGCATGACCATCGTTGACCAGTGTAATTTGTGTTTCAGTGCCGATTTAACCAGTAATCCTGGGTTCCAGTCCTCATTGAGCATAGCAACGAAATGCGCAGACAAACCTTACAACCCTTTTGAGCATCGTACGGTACAGCATCCGAATACGTAAGTTTATTAACTTTATGCTCGTACCTTTTGAACCCTTACACTGCGTCACATGAAAATCTTACATGTGTCATATTCAAAGCATACATTTACAAAAAGTACCCACGAGTATATAATAGTACTAGCGACCGCTCGCAGCTTCGCCCGCGTGGCAGTTTTTTCTCGTTCCCGTTATTTTTTGGGAATAAAAAGTAGCCTATGTGTTAATTCAAGTTATAATCTATGTTTATTCCAAATTTTATTCAAATTTGTCTATGGTTAGAGCGTGAAAGAGTAACAAACATCCATCCACCCATCCATACTTACAAACTTTCGCGTTTATAATATTAGTAGGATAATTATAATATGCTGGATAAATCCACACAGCATCAGCTAGCCCCAAGCTAAGCAGAGCTTGTGTTATTAGTACTAGATGACTGATATACTTAATACAATACATTACATGCATACACCTTTTTTATTGTACATAGAAAACACCCAGAACACCCGGAGTAAATATTTGCTGATCGTACAAACATTTATCCCAAGGCAGGAATCGAACCCGCAACCTCTGCGCCGCAGGCGGACATTCGCCCGCCGCGCCACATCGGTCGTCAATAACGGCGTTGGGTGTGCTTACAGGACTATAGGATCCATACTCCACTTACTGAAAGCATGCCTTGGTTCCGGCATCCTTGCTATGCCATCAGCATTCAAAAACTCTGGACTCGTGGTTGGAGTCATCGGCACAATACTGGCAGGATTCATATGCACACACACTGTCGCTTTACTGGTGAGTACCGTAGAATTTCAGTCATGAAGTTTGTTTTATCCCTAGGGACACCTCAGCACTTAAGGAGTACTTTTTCAACCGTTTTTACAAAAAAATATTACAAATAAAATATGAAAATAAGCAACTGGTTTGCTCCTGAGACTGTTAGCAAATTAGAATAAAAAATTAGAGTTTATTTAGAAATTCACAAAATTCATAAAGTAAGTACTACCTATATTATTCTTAGAAAACTCTTTTCGAACATTTCCATTCATTGATTTAAATTTATTTTTATCGAAACTCGCTTTTACAAAAAAAACACTGTCTACCGGTGGAATTGAACCCGACTTTGATCCTGCGTAACTATTTTTACTCACTCAATTCAATTTCAGTTTTCCGTGAATTCCTTTCACACCAATATAATATACCCAGAAATTTCATGTTTCAATGGACTACAAGCAACAATTGAGGCTGCTGTTTGCTGCATTTATGTACGGACTCACATACTCGCTCACAGAGCAACTATCACTATCGTTATTGGCATAAAAAAGTAACAGGAGACTAGTCGATATAAAGTAGTGCCTACAGGTTTTATGAAAGAATGATTTTGAGTCTTTTCCATCTACCGACTTCACGCGATCTTTACAAAGTCGGTAGTCAATCAGGGTAAAGCGGCATGCTATACTCGATTGTCGTCTTCTATGTAGCATGTAAGTGGTGGACCTGACTCCTCCATTAGCTTCAACGGATATCGTAACGCACTAGAAGATGGACAGCAGAAATAAGTATTGTGATCGACTTAAAAGTTTTGATAAATTGGTAAATTTTTATCAAAATTGGTTGAAAACTGCAACCTGTAGGCGAGAACAGGCAGACTAACAGACAGACAAAAGCATTTTGGAATTAGATCGAATTACGATATCTTCAGTGGTTCTTTGGCCTCTGCGAAGATTAGTGCGTTTAGATATTTAAATTAAATGCTCTCTTACTTGCATATTTTAGTTGAATTTTTCTTGTTTTAACACCTTTTCTTTTTTCTTTCGTCCTATTTTACTGATGTGTTTATACTGAATATTTATTTTTGCGACGCATGTTGTGTTCACTGTGTTTTAGAAACTGCGCCGTGTTGTTTTTTTTAGATACATATATGTTATGAAACTGTAATCTTTAGCGTAAGTTTCAAGTTGTGAACCATATAATAAAAAAAAAAAAAAAAATTTGCCCAATGTCGAAACTGAGACGCTTCTCTCGCATCGCTCGCTTCACTCGGCCCGGTCAATTATTTGTATATTCGCTTTCAATTGTAGGTAAGGGCCGCCCAAGACCTTTGCGTTGATGCTAAGAAACCTTCATTGAGTTTCGCCGAAACATGCGGAGCCGCTTTCGCGTATGGACCAAAGAAACTGCGAAAATGGGGTCATTTTGTGGAGTAAGTACTAATGGTAAAAAAATACACCAGTCTGACTTTCTCCTCTGTTTGTCAGTAAACATACTTAAAGTATTTTAAAACACCAGAGAAACCGTACATACCTACACACAAATTATCAGTCCTCGTTGGGATTGAACCCTCAACCTACATCGCAAAAGGCAGAGCTACTCCCACTCATCTATGAGAGATTTTTTTAAGTTGTGCTCATCTAAGTAATTAAATGTGTGTCACACATCTCTGATTATACTAAGACTCAAGTAGCATTAATTTCAAAGTCAAAGTCAAAATTCATTTATTCAGTAATATCCGCAGGGATCATCTTGAAACGTCTTAAATCTGGATGAATCTAAGCGCCAGTTCCTCGCGACCAAGCCTAGAAGAACCGGCAAGAAACTTACGGCTTGGTTCTTACCGTTTTTGTTTTATATGATCCTTTTATAAAGTAATAATAATGTAAATAATGAAACTCCAGTGTGGTGCCAATCTATGCACATTATGCTATATTTTGGCAGGATAACCTTTTTGAAAATATGATAATCTGAACGCCTATATTGTCCATTCTACCTTGATCTATGTCATGGTGTCTCAATAATATCCCATATATAGTATAAATTATCCCATTTTACGAGATCTATACGCAGGGTAGCGTTGCGCACCCTAAGTTTATGTCAGTTGTTTTGTTTATACCATATTTATGTTTTGTTTCAGGGTCTTTGTAGATTATTCATTGGCGCTCACTTATTTAAGTGTTTTGTGCGTCTACATAGTGTTCATTGGATCTTCAGTCAAGGAGGTAAAAATAATAGTTTACTATAATAGTCTAGTGACACTTCAACGCAGTTTGGACCAGCCTCAAGGTCTGCCACTGGACTTTGAAACCTACTAGAAGTCCAACTATCTTACAGAATCAGAAACTCAACAATGCAAGCACAACACAAGCCAAGGTTTATGCTATGGTCAAAAAATCAGCACAGCTCAAGTAGAACTGGCTTGACCACGTCTGCCGCTTGTCTGACAATATTTGGGCTAAGGCGACAACTAATTGGGTGCCCAATGCAAGATGTCCGCGTGGCAGACCACCACGGAGATGAAGTGACGAGTTAGATGTATATCTTCTAGACTGGTCTAACCTGGCAAGGGACAGAAAAAGTTGGAAAAAAAGGATAGGAAAGCATTTGTTCTGCAGTGGGACAACATAAGCTAATAAATAATACTAAATAAATAAATTATAGAATCTTTGTCCTGGCTAGAAAGGCATATAAATACACAGCTTAAACCACTGGTCATAGGGACTAGTTTTCAGGCTATACTTGTTATTGGTGCATACCCTACGCAACTTAAAAAGGGTTCCTGAAATTCATCATTCTCTTAGCATCCTAGCTGTGCATTGTAGCGCACACTCATAATGAACGTGACCTGCGAGGTCATGCTTAGTTTTCGGTGATGGAAACCGCTTAACATTAGGTGGACCTGCTTATTCCATCAGCAAGCAATATTCAAAAATGTAAAGCATAAAAACCATGTGACGTACAAAAATAAGTTTGTATGCATTGTTTTACTAGATGAAAAGTGTCGTTTTGTTTTAGGTTGCAGATTTCTACTTCCCAGAGTCGCAAATATCCATTCAGACGTATTGCGTGCTCACCTTGGTACCTCTAGCTTTAGCCTGTCAAATAAGAAACCTTAAGGTAACCTACTTATTAAAAGACTAAACTTATATTGGGTTTGAGAGTGCTTGCTAGGCTTGAGAAAAAAACTTAAAATCACAAAGATTAATATCATAAGAACAACAATAATCTTTGTTTCTCGTTGAGTCAAATTTAGGCTTCTATGGCTCAGGCAGGAAGGTCATGGGTTCAAATCCCACTAGGGGCATAGTATGTTACATTGTTTAAAAAATTGAGAATGTTTAATGTCGTCCGTTCAATACATTTGTGTGATGAAAATAGATGTTTGTTCTGTGTCTGGGTGGTATATTGTATTCTATGTATTTACTTACAAAAAAAATACAATTGAGTAATCTTTAAGTCATCTGGCTATGCTTAGTTTGGGGCTAGTTGATGTATAAAAACATCCACAGATATTTATATATCTGAAAGCAGATAGCTTCTAATACAACACTAGTGCTTGCTAGTGCTTATTACACTTACACACTTAACTTTAGTTTACCAACTTTTGTATTGTATTCTTCGGAACATTTTTTATCTCAGCTTAGGAGGTGGGCGTTGATGATTACGGCAGTTTTAATAACTATTGTAGCTATCATCGTATCTTTTCTGTTATTACCCATTGTTACTATAGTTCCGCAATAAATTTTTTTTTGAGTGCTATTAGAAACCAGTCAGATTCTAAGAATGCACTTTTAATTAATTACAGTATCTGGTGCCATTTTCGGGAATAGCCAATGTAATGGTGTTCATCGTGCTTATCATCACCCTGTACTATGTCTTCAGTGACTTGCCGCCGCTGAAAGAGAGGGAAATGGTGGCAAGTGTCTCATCCTGGCCGCTGTTCTTAAGGTAACTTGACTACATGGTTCAAGCTCGTGTATCTACCGCTGGGGAATAAAGATTCTCAAATGGCGACCACGAAACGGAAAACAAAGCATAGAAGGTTTTCTGTGAAAGTGAAGGGATGAGTATTATATTTTTCACTTCTCTTGCTCAAAAAGCCCGCCATTGTAGCATACCAGAACGGGGATAAAATAGCATTTCATCCTCTAGGGAAAAAGTTTTTTTTTTTTAATTTTGGTGTGTCAAATGACAATGAGCCTACAAAAACGAAAAAATTGTTAGATGATGAATGAACTCGACTTATTACTGTTTCATAAAAAAAGAACTTCATTTTAATTTTGAAAATGGAATTAAAATGCAATGTGTTGCGGCTACAGAAGAAACAAAAAAAAGACATTGGCGGGAAATCTTTATAATTTTTTATTTCATATTGTATTGTATTGTTTTATTTTCTCGCAATCGTAGTGAAAAGTTTAGTGTAACACACGGAGCTAAAACCCATTAAAACTCGGTTTCTATTGACTCCCTCGCTAAAGCTCGGGAGTAAAACTGCCTCGTATATAATGGGTCATTTTAGCTCCTTGTATAACAATCTACTATTGTTTGTTTTCTTTTGATAATCCGCAATTATAGAATCTTTGTCCTGACTGACTGATATATAGACAACGCACAGCTTAAGCCACTAGTCCATACAGAATTGAAATGTTACTGCAAAATCTTAGGTGGAACTTCTGCTTATGTTTTTTCAAATTTTCACTGTTTCGTATATGGGTGTGGAAATATCGGTCTGTGTGTTTCTAGGTGGAATATTATGTGACATCAACATAAGCAATGTATTTGTACTTTCTGATTCTAGGAGCTGTATTTTGTACTAGTGGCCGCTCGCAGCTTTGCCCGCGTGGCAGTTTTTTTCCCGTTTCCGTTATTTTTTCAAGATAAAAAGCCTAGCCTATAATATGTTAATCCAAGTTATAATCTATGTTTATTCCAAAGTTCATCCAAATAGGTGTACTGGTTAGAGCGAAAAAGAGTAACTTCACGTTTATAATATTAGTAGGATCATATTTTTTTCATATTCATAAATAAATCATAAATTCATTTATAAATCAGCCTATAAAATTCCACTATTGGACGTAGGCCACGATTTTAGGAAGAGCGTATTTGAGCCTTTCCTATTCACCGACTTCCCGCAATCCTAAGAATGTCGTCAGCCCGAGGTACGAGGGGATCCTACGCTTCGTCTTCCGGTACAGTCGCTATTCGAGAACCTTTACTCCCTAGAAGTTGTCGATTTTACGAGCGGTTATCCTGGTTCTGAGAACTATGTCGGTGACCTTGGTTCTTCTTCAGATTTCCTCATTTCCGATTCTATCTCGTAGTGAAACTCCCAGCATACCTCTCTTCATAACCCGTTGTGCGAGTTTGAGCTTGTGTATGAGACCAATAGTTAGCGACCACGTCTCAGTTTCATAAGTTACTGTCAATCCAAATATTATAGTAACCCAAAAAATAATGATGTTTCTTGTTTGTGGACATAGTACCGTGGTCTTTGCGATGGAGGGCATCGGTGTCGTGATGCCGGTGGAAAACGAGATGGCTCATCCGGAGAGCTTTCTCGGCTGCCCTGGAGTGCTGAACACCGCTATGCTCATCGTGATCAGCTCATACGGAGTTATAGGATTCTTCGGCTACGTCCAGTTCGGAGACGCGGTTAAAGGAAGCGTGACTTTAAATCTTCCGGAGGCTGACATGTAAGTTTTTGCCTAAAATACAGAACACATAAATACTATAAATCAAGATTTTATGGTAGGTTTGGCACCAAGAAACCTATTCTGAAATACTGTGAACAGCTATGTTAGTGTGGTGTGGTGTGGTGACCCTAACCTTGACACAGGAATGCGCTAGCTATAACTGTACCACCGGGAGCCTAATCTTACTCAACGAAATACTCTTAAGGATATTTTTACCCTCTGTTCGACCGTGCAGCTTCAGCTACAGCTACAGTTTTGACGATGTACTTTTATCAAAGCCAACATTGCATTTAGTTAAAACGATGAAAGATGACATAAATTGTCCACTGCTGGACATAGCTTCCTTCATACGTTTCCAGGATAATCGATTCACGAACAATGTCGTCAGTGTATCGGATAGAAAGACGTCTTATGATTCGCCTGCCAGTTTGTGGTTGCCATTCGAGAATCTTTATTTCCCAGCGGATTTATAATAATAATGTTAATAATTACATAATAATGACATAATAATGTTTTGTCGGATTTAATTTTTTTGTGATCAGAATCATGGTCTAAATGCGCAGTTTCAGTTTTCGGAAGTAGTCTTACACCCGGTATACTAGCTTTCCTAAAATCGTGGGTTTGAATCCAGTTGGAATCCGGAATTGAAGCACCAATGGATCTTTTTCTATCGAAAAATTTATGTGCTCAATATCATTAGGTACTGTCTAACGGTGAAGAAAAACATCGTGAGCTTTATTTTATACTACCTAATAAGTCCTTACAACTTGTGGTGTTTTTATTTTAAGAGTGGCGCAAAGCACAAAACTCCTGATGGCCCTGGTGATATTCCTGTCATTTACAATTCAGTTCTACGTGCCAATGGAAATCATCACTAGAACCTTGAAAAAAAGAAACTTTGTCAAATACGAGAACGTTATACAAGTAGCAATAAGGATTACTATTGTATCGATATCTGGTAAGTATTTTTTACTATTGTATGTGAAACTGACGACCGATGTGGCGCGGTGGGCGAATGTCCGCCTGTGACGCAGGAGGTTGCGGGTTTGATTCCCGCCTTGGGATAAATGTTTGTACGATCTGCAAATATTTATTCCAGGTGTTCTGGGTATTTTCTATGTATAATAAAAAATATGTATACTTATACGTAATTACATTTATTTACAAAGAAAATTATGACTAATACAAGTATTTATAATTGGTATGTACAAAATACATTTGAAACAGTTGAGCTATCTAAAGACCGTTGCAAACGATCTAAAGGTAGCTCAACTGATCCAGATCAGTGCCAATCGGAATCGGGATCGGAATCGGACGTAATTTATATTGTATTAAGTATATCAGTCATCTAGTACCCATAACACAAGCTCTGCTTAGCTTGGGGCTAGATGATGCTGTGTGAATTGTCCAGCATTATTTATTTATTTATTATTTATAACTAAGCTGTGTTTTTTAGGGTTTCGTATCCAAAGGTCTCTCTCTGTCTGTCTCTCTGCCTATCTATGTGTCTGTCCGTTTGTCACCAGGCTATAACCTCAAGCAAACAGGTGTTAAGCCTCGTGTACTTTTAATTACACCGGCACCCACGACCTTCTTTCTTTTCTTCTTTTAAATTAATATCATTTAGGCTAGTACTTTCTACTCGTTTTACTCGCTCGTTTGTATTTTTCATTGCATGCAGTCTGTTACCTCTAAATACAGTAGCACTTAAAAAAATCCTTTAAGCATGTACTAAGTAGAACAGTGCTTAAAGTGTGCAACTAAAATAAAAGACAATGACCAAAAATTTCAACACTGTGTGACGTAGACATATCAGCGAAAGCTGCTCGTCTATAAATAAAAAAATAAAAATAAAGTTTTTCATTATTACAGGGTATACTTTGTTGGTGACAAATAAATAAATATAAAAAACCTTTTTTGCGTTTCAGTTGCGATCGCAGCATCCTTCCCGAACCTGGAGCTGGTGATTAGCTTCGTCGGAGCAGTATTCTTCTCTACCCTAGGCCTGTTCTTTCCAGCTGTCGTTGACATAGTGTACCGCTGGGACAGAGACCTGGGTTGGATGAACTGGATTTTGTGGAAAAACTGTACAATTGCGATAATATCCATTATATGTCTCGTCTCGGGAGCTTACGTGTCTATTGTAGGTATGATCGACGAGTTTATTGTAAAAGAAGTGTTATTGCCTGAAAATAATTCATCACTTACGTAATTTAGAAATACTTATAAAAATAAAAAGTTTGTAAATATTATAAAATAAAAAAAAGAAATAAATAAATAATAAATATAAATATGTCAGGACATTTTTACACAACATCATCTAGCCCCAAACTAAGCATAGCTTGTACTATGGGAACCAGATGACTGATAGAATACTTATATACTTTTTTTTTTCTAAATACATACTTACATAGAATACAATACAACACCTAGACACAGAACAAACATTTATGTTCATCACACAAATGTTTGTTCATCACACAAATGTTTGTTCATCACACAAATGTTTGTTCTCGGTGGGGATCGAACCCACCACCTACAGCACAGAATGCAGGGCTACTACAAACTGAGCTGTGACGGCTGTCAAAAAAATGAAAGAATTCACGACTTTGACCCCCAAGCACGACAGATCCCCCTCCAATACCACCAGTAAGGTCCTCTAAGTACCAGGTACAGTCAGCTGCACTAGAATGTATACTATTTGTAACTTTTAAAATAGTTTTACAGTGGTGCTAAAAATATTTATACTGCAATTACATATTCTCAAAATAGGTAAGTAACTAATTTCATGACTTTTAAGTTTTTGTGGTGTAGGAGTTTATTGTTTTGCTATAATACTGTTGTGAAATTTACAAGTTGCATACATTCTAGTGAAGCTGACTGTACCTTCACGAGATTCTTCGAGGATCAAAGGGGGGTAGTCAGAGGTATATCCAGATAGTACATTTGATACATACCCACATTTTGCAGTTGTTAGTATTCCATACGTGACAGGTTGCAAGCCTATCGCCGCTGCTTGAATATTAACTGGCTTCCTCATGATGTTTTCCTTCACCTTTTGCCTTCACCTTAATGCTAATGTTTAGCTTATCTGTGGGTCTTTTATCTATTCGTGACAAGCGCGACATATCTCGCGTTGCACATTTCGACGGCCCCACCGAATAAACGTGTAAGAGCTCTTACCGTAATTTTTTTTTTTTTTATTTTTCGGTGTTTCGGCTTAAAATACACCTTCTAAATTTTTTTCAGACATATTTTCCAATAAATTTCAAAAAAAACGCACTTCGAATGTTTATTCTACGGAAAATAAAAACACTAAACTCACACGAATATTGCAAGAATGCGCCTTGCACACCGTCTACTCTTACGCATTTAATGCAAACTTACTTTAGAATATTATTCGTCGGAAATTAAACAAAATACTGTAACTGTAAAGAGTTTTGCCTAATTTTAAATGTTGTCTCAGGTATGTAACTAAATTTATGATTTTATTCTTTGGTTCTAATGAATCCTCGTATTTGTAAAGATCTTTAGTACAACATTGAATTTATACCAAAATATGTATTGTTCATTTACTATTTAAAAAATTAGGTTCAAAGTGTGTAACTTTATGTTACACAAATTTTTTCGTAGTAAGTTTACCAGTTTATCAAGTGAAAAACTCCAGTCTGCCCGTGACCACGGCTATTGCAACATAGTCGAAATGTCGGGAAAATAAATAAAAAAGGTAATACGCGATAAATACCCGTGTAATATAAGTCTTCAATATGTGTTCCGATCGCGAAAGTTTAAAAAATACTAAGTGAAAAACTGTTTTTATTCCGTAAACGATGAGCGCAACTTATAGAAGGGCGCGAGAAGTTGCGGGTTCGATCCCAGCCTTGGGATAAATGTTTGTACGATCTGCAAATATTTATTCCGGGTGTTCTGGGTATTTTTTATATATCATAAAAAATATCTATATATGTAATGTATTGTATTAAGTATATCAATCATCTAGTACCCATAACACAAGCTCTGCTTAGCTTGGGGCTAGATGATGCTGTGTGGACTGTCCAGCATTATTATTATTATTATTATAAGTGTTACAGGATCAAACTAGTCAAGCAGTGCATGCGTCCCTTTCGTTGCCCAACACTCAGATTCATACGGTACGACAGGCTTTATGATCGTCTTGTACACTCTTGCCTTAATTTTAAAGGGCTTACGCCGATCACATGTTGTTCCTGAGACCTGTCACCATTTTATCCATCCTACATTTATTCTATCTTTTACATCCCGGTCAATTTCACCGTCGTTTTGGATTATTGAACCGAGGTACCGAAAATCGGAGTAGGCTGATAGGGAGACATCATCTATGGCAATAGGGGTGAAACTGGAGGGACCACCATAGTCGCAAAACAAGCGTTTCGTTTTTATTCTGCTGATCTTCAACCCGACACTCTCAAATTTCTCCTATTACCATTTTCCCAGCCTGTTCTGGAGTTCAAGTGCATCTTCACCAACAAGAACAATGTCATCGGCGAACAGCATACACCAGGGTGCTCCTTCCTGTATGCCCGATGTCAGTGTCATTCATAAACAGAATAAATAAATAGGGGCTTACTGCCCGGTACAAGCTTATAGCCACACTGAACTTGATGACAGCTTCCGACTGAACGTGTGTGCTGGCTCGACTATACATAGGTTGAACCAGCTGCTCATGCTTTCCAAGAGTTTTCTTCTTATATAGAAATTACCATAGAACCTCCTAGACCACATGATCGTACGCTTTATCAAGATCCACGGAAACCATAGTATGCAAGTTGTACATCACCCTTGTTCTTGAAGATATTAAACCAATGAACTGTTACACCATTCGTCCTTGAAGAATATAGCCAACCACTTCCATCCATCCGCTTTTATTTACTTTCACACTTCTGTTGGTATAACATCTGGTCTTACTTCTTTTCCACTTTCCATACCCTGCACAGCAGTTCTTAGTTCATCCTCTTTTACTAATCCCATGTGTAATTCCATTGCTAATGAAATTAATATTTTGGCTCATTGAGACCGAACGACGGCGATATTGATCGAGGCATAAAGAATAAAATAAAATGTAGGATGGATGAAATGACAACAGGTCCCAGAAACCACGTACGATCTAAAAATGCCTCTTAAACTCCCCTTAAGTTTACAAAACGATCATTAGATCTGTTGTATTGTATGGATCTGAGTATTGCACAACTAAAGGGACTGATGATAGACAGGTACATGGAGCAGAAATATTGAGAAGCAATAGGCTATAGGAATAGGCAGGCAATAAGCATGTCATTGTCAAGGCGGATGAAAGTCATGTTACCTGGAGAGTGTTAAATATGAATATAGATGGATATGTTGGTCGAGGTAGACAAAAGAATAAATTGATCTATGTGAAATATGACATGTATAAGAAAGGAGTGAGTACTTATAGATATGACGGCTGATGCAGGGCAGTGGAAGAAAAGAAAATGTTGTGCCGATCCCACATAAAGTGGGTCAATGTGGGGTAAAGTGGGTATCATCATCATCATCATCTTCCTGAGATGATGATGATGATGATGATGATGATGATGATGATGGTTATGAGAACGTTGATTATTACTAAGCAAAACAATATCGAGATTAATTGTTTGTTTTTTAAGAAATATTGCTGATTTATCATGTATTTAGTAAATTTTAATGTTTTTAGCAGATAATCAATGAGACTCTATCGACAAAATTTTTTTTTGTTCTATTTAATGCATTTTGTGTAGGTAGGTACTCGTAGGTACCTCTAAATATTAACTAAATGATATTTAATTAGGTATTGTATTAGTTAATAGGTTAGTTATTTTTGTTGCCCTCATGGGTTGTAATTAATCTCAATTATTTATTTTCGGTAAGCATGCCTTACGAAACATAATAAAATAAAAAGTTGATCGAACAATATTGTAATACACTATTGCACTTCCGAAATGTTCCAATAGTTACAAGAACAACCGTGTAACTACCTAATACTAACATTGACAAATCCTAAAAGTCCATAGTACAAAAGGGCATTAATATGTTACACTTTTTGGTAATAACATATTTTCCCACGAATAATAATGTAAACATAGCATACACACAGCCGCCAAAGTTTTGTTACTAGAATAAACATTTAAAAGGGTTTTTTATTAATATATCGTTAATCATTAATATTAGCTTTTTCGTTTTTTTAACGATATATAGATAATTTTTTTTCCTTTAATTTGGCTATACATTGTGTTGACGTACATCTAACCAATAATGAGCTATATTTTTTTTTACGTTTTTTATTTTTCCTGTAAAGTTGCGATTTTCACTTTACACGTTTATTCGGTGGGGCCGTCGATTTTAGCTCAGCTGATGCCATTTTAGTCACAGCATCTCCTGTTAAAGAACCATCGCGTATAACGAAACACCTCGTATGTCACACTCGTGAAAAACGCACCCTAAGATGCACTGCTCAACGTCCATCAACCTGAGGCATGTAGGTGTTAAGCCTCAGGTACTCACACCCCAATCCTTCAAACGGGAACATTTGCTTGGCGGCGGAAATAGTCATGGTGGTAGTACTTCCACAGACGAGCCCTTCACAGGGCTCTAAACGACTTAAACTTAAAATTTCATTTGAGTGAAGCTACTTTTATGCAAACGACTTTATCCCTTTTTTAAACAGTTATAGTATTTCCTCAAACGAGTCCTTCACCAAGAGATATTAGTAAATGGATATACAGTATGTGAGGGATTCGTTCTGTGGGTTACGTACACCATTTGACGACATCTGTTCGACCGGGTGATTGATGGCTGGGACGCGAGAGGTGTGGGTTTGACTGGCTCTTATTCATACTACCTGCCCCCTGATCATGTAATTCTGTTTGCACAAAATTCTGTCGCATATGTCAAATATGACAGATTTGTTGCAGAAAATCTGTCATATTTGACACATGTGACTGGATTTTGATGCTAACAGAAGATACGTGATCATCCCCCTGATACTTTTCAGGGGTTATCTAAAATATTTTTGTCACTGCTCTTCATGTCAACAATAGAATCCTACTAATATTATAAACGCGAATGTTTGTAAGTATGGATAAATGGATGGATGAATGGATGGATGGATGGATGTTTGTTACTCTTTCAAGCTCTAACCACCAAACCGATTTGGATTAAATTTGGAATAAACATAGATTATAACTTAGATTAACATATAGGCTACTTTCTATCCCAAAAAAATAACGGGAACGGGAAGAAACTGCCACGCGGGTGAAGCTGCGAGTGGCCGCTAGTAGTTTATTTGTTTTTCTAGTCTTATGTTTATCTCTGTTGTGTTATTTATGTGGCACAAACAATATTATTTGAAATCTTGTCCTGTCGCAACCTGCAGGCCTACCCTTGAAAACGATAAACAAAGTTGTATTATCGTTTTGGGTTACATTGCAAGGTATATCAGACAGCGACAATTGGCAGTGAAACAGGTGTACCGAGGCCCCGCAGTGTAATTCAAAGCCTGAGTGATAAAACTTTGTGCATAGTTTTCAACAATAGATCTGCTGATTTGAACGAAACCAATGACAAGCGACTATTTTTTTTTACTGGTTTTTCTGGAAACTATTTTAGTTTTCCACTTGATTTGTTCTTTGTCATTATTAGAAGCAACATTGTTTTTTCATTTTAATTGTTTTCTAGTGCTATTTTAGGTTCTGTGTAATTTCGGTGGCTGTTTAACCATCATTACTCGAGGTTTTAGCAAATTATCACATTTTCATTTTAATTGTTCAAATTGAAATGAAAATGTGATAATTTGAATAACAATTTTTCCGGTATGTTTTGAAGAGAAACTCTTTTTTTTTCTTCAATACCAATGACAGTTAACTTTATTTTTGTATACTGACTTGACTACTAACGATTTATTCACTCACTTGACATTGGTGAATTGTCTGTCGAATGACCAACAGATGACAACAGAAGAAAAGAAAAATTAGCTACTTATCTCAGGTAAAATTTTTCAAAAGATGAACAGAGCTTTCTGCAATTTTAGCTAGTAGAATCCTCAGCAACACAAAGTGAAAAAAACTATTTGATATTATTATTGCTATAACAAACTTAACAATAATAATTATGTTTCTTTTACTATTATAAAAAACAGGGTAAAATATATACTTTACTTTTACTTAACTTTATTATTTACCACATGGACAGTAAAATACCTACAGTTAAATGCATGTAAGGCATTAAAATTTCCTCAAATATTTAAGTATTTAATCTACTGTTTCTAAAACAGTAGATAAAATACTTAAATATTTGAGGAAATTTTTACACAACGTCATCTAGCCCCAAACTAAGCACAGCTT
The DNA here is from genome assembly GCA_947095575.1 of Electrophaes corylata. Taxonomy (NCBI): domain Eukaryota; kingdom Metazoa; phylum Arthropoda; class Insecta; order Lepidoptera; family Geometridae; genus Electrophaes; species Electrophaes corylata. The sequence continues at coordinate 1,292,983 of OX352704.1, forward strand.
GTACTATAGAAACCTGATGACTGATAGATTACGTATGTATATACTTTCTTTTGTAAATACATATTTAGAATACAATATAATACCCAGACATAGAACCAACATCTACGTTCATCACATATAACAAATATTCGTTCTGCAAATATTTATTCCGGGTGTTCTGGGTATTTTCTATGTATAATAAAAAATATCTATGTATGTAGTATATTGTATTAAGTATATCAGTCATCTAGTACCCATAACACAAGCTCTGCTTAGCTTGGGGCTAGATGATGCTGCGTGGATTGTCCAGCATTATTATTATTATTATATTGAACCCACCAGCTGTAACAGCTGTCAAATATTAATATTTATATACGCCATAACAATGTAAGCCTCAGTTCTTTTAAACTATTATTAAGTTTAAGGGTTTTCTTGATTAATATTTAATGACACGGTAATGGTACTGTGCGTTTCATACTATTGACTGAAAATTTATAAGCACTGTATCCTTTAGCAATGCCGACAGTCACACATCCTCGAGGAAAGAACCGACTGGACATCGTTAGCTCTCCGTCTTTGGTAAATACCTCAGTTGAACTCTTATCAACATAGACATATATTTCCAGATCACCCGTTGGCTCATATTTCGTACGCCTTAAACCGTCGCTACCACCACGGTCAAGAGATACACGGTTTTTTTCACACTCGTATGCTATCTTTACTGTGTCATTAGCTAAATCAGATTCGATCAAAAGTATAAAATCTCTTTTACTCGACGCACGTATATATACTTTACCAGTATTATTTTCTAGCTTAACTTTTGTGCCGCCGCGGCCTTTTCCTGCATATAATTTTCTTCCAACAGCTTTATTAATTGCTTCTATAGGATGCTGTAGAAGCCGGCCGTCGTGGCCTATCGTCAACTTTCTAGGCATGGTTGTTTGTCCTGTGAACCCATATGCACCCTCCAGATAGTTTTGCTTCCACATGTCAAACCAAGCGATGGATATTCTTTCGCCGTTCTCATTTAGTGTCGTCTGACTGGCATAGAAATCATGACCGTGATCTATCTCTTCGAACGGTCGAGTTACGTTGAATATCAAACTTTTGTAATCAAAGTGACCAGTCATGTAGCCTGTGGCGTATAAGTTTTTGTACTTGTCACCTTCGGGTTCTACACCCTGAGGAGAAAACAAAAGAACATAGTAACCATCGAGCTCGAAAAAGTCAGGACACTCCCACATGTAGCCGAGGTACCCGTCAGATTGGGCTATCACCGCTACTTCCTCCCAGTTATATAGATCCTTCGAAGCGTACAACAGCACCCGTCCAAGCGTATCGTTGTTGAAGGAGTTGCCTAACACCATGTACCAGGTGTCTTCGTGTTTCCAAACCTTGGGGTCTCTGATGTTAGGTTGGCGATCAGTACCCATGATGATTGGATCAGCAGGCTTTGGGAAGATTTCTCCGTCTTCGCTAATTACCATGATTTGATACTGTTTGTGGTCGGGAATCTGATCTGCGTAGTTGATGTTACCAGTGTAGAAGATATACATCGTGTCATTTTCAATATGAGCACTTCCCGAAAACACACCATCTGTATCGTACCACTGGTCTGGGTACATAGCCACAGGCAGATGCTCCCAATGGATAAGATCTTTGCTCTTAGCGTGGCCCCAGTGCGCAGTTCCTGCTGATACCCCGCTGTAAGGATTATGCTGGTAAAATAAATGGTACTCCTTTTTGAAATAACAGAAGCCGTTTGGGTCGTTCATCCATCCCACTTTTGTTTCACACGAAACCAGTGGCCCAAGGTGGTTTGTGGGGTAATATCTATTATTGGTGTAATTTTCACATTTTTCACACATGTAACAAGCTATTAAAGAAAACACTTGAAAAATGCGAAGAGCAATCGACATTTTACCGCTTGTTGCCGATGCTGGAATTATAATAGTCATTTCTTGGAGCTAGTTTTTCATTTTATAGCTTATGTATCGCTTTGTATTATCAACTGTATTTACTTAGCTTAAAATATGTACTAAAAAAAACAGAATTGTTCCACTCTGCCACACCAAGGTGCCTCACTGGTGGGGCAGAGTGGAAAGTCATAAAATTCGCAGTGGAATCTACCCCACTAAAACGATTTAGCGGGGCAGCCTCCACTAGTTTAAAATTTGGTATATTCCATGGTGGGTTAACTCATATTATAATATTTGTCTGTTTGAATTTTATGTAACTTTGGCGTGGCAATGAATTTTGCCACGCGATTAAGCATGACCTGATTAACATAAACAATAACATAAACAAATAAAATAAAAACATAGTAGAGATACGTTTTATCTCGTGAACATGTTTCAGCGGAATAAAAAAATTACATTAAATTTCACACTAGTATTTTTTATACAACTTGTTGATGGAAGAAGCAGATGGCCCACCTGATGTTATGTGGTTACCATCACCTATAACAAAGCATTTCTTCGTAGGTCACGCTCGTTAGGAACGTATGCAGCAAGTAATAAGTAGGCAGCTAGTAATACATAAATTAGATAGGTACTTGATTAAAAAACTTTTAATAACCAGATCAACTATCAAATGTAACAGGCAGGTATTCTATTAATTTTGAACTAAATATGAAAAATATAATATTATATTTGACAACCGATGTGACGCGACGCGGCGGGCGAATGTACGTCAGCGATACAGGAGGTTGCGAGTTCGATTCCCGCCTTGGGATAAATTTTTAAACGATCTGCAAATATTTATTCTAGGTGCTCTGGGTATTTTCTATGCATAATAAAAAAAACTATGTATGTAATGTATTGTGTTAAGTATATCAGTCATCTAGTACCCATAACACAAGCTCTGCTTAGCTTGGGGCTAGATGATGCTGTGTGGATATTGACCAGCATTATTATTGTTATATTATAGTATCGTAAAAATACTTAACTCATTTGATTTTATACCTGTTATTTTCTATGGTAAAACGATGGTGTTTTATTTATTTAATGGTGTTATTGATCTGTGTATTTCAAGAAACAAATAATAATTTCCTATAGATATACTTCTTATTTATATTTAACACACTACCTATGTACCACATTTAGTGCTACCTGCCAAAGTTACATAAAACTTAAATAGACAAATACTGCAATATGAGTAAACCTAGCAAACCCTAGTGGGGCAGAATACACCAAAAAAACTAGTGGAAACTGTACTAGTAAATCGATTTAGTGGGGCAGATGTTATTGCAAATTTTATGGCTTTCCATTCTACCCCACCAGTAGAGTGCCTTGCTGGGGCAGAGTGGAACAATTCGAAAAACCTATGAATGTTTTTTTTTACACAACTTGCTTATGGAACAAGCATATGGCCCACCTGATGTTCAGTGGTTACCATAGCACATAATATAACAAAGCATTACCTTGAAGTTCACGTTAGTTAGGAACGTACTGTACAATACACTGCTCTGCGTTCATCAACCTGAGGCATACAGGTGTTAAGGCTCATGTGCCTGTAATTACACCAGCACCTATACCCTTCAAACAGGAACACAGCAAGCTGCTTGGCGGCAGAAATAGGTATGGTGGTAGTACTTCCCTGGACGAGCCCTTCACTAAGAGCTCTACTACTAACAATGTCGTAAGAGGCGACTACGGGAATGTACCAAGAGAAGGACACCGAAGGACAGCTGCATCAGTGTAGTAGTAGTAGAGCTTTTAATGAAAGTCTCGTTTGGGGAAGTACCTACTACCACTATGCCTATAATTATACATAACATAATACATATAATTTACAAGAACTCACCCCTAAGAAAATCCTCTAGTTCCTAAGAGCTGCAGAGTTCAGTGGTGAACTATGAACGCCCTAACAAGGGGTGACCTTAACAAGTGGCGATCACAATAGGCCATATGGCCGCAGTGATAACAAAGCCGCGAAATATAATAAAAAAAAAAAATAATGCCTATAATTGCCGTCAAGGAGCTTGCTGTGTTCTGGTTTTATGGTTATGGATAAGCAAATCGTATGAAAAATGATATTGCGTAGTGACTCTTCAATACGGAAACGGCCTATGTGCATGTGCATTGCTGCTTATTTAGACTTGTGATTGTGATGTGTGTGTTTGTAAGCATGCAGTGCCTATTATATAAATAAAAATTAATTAAATTAAATATTGTAATATAATAATAATAATAATGCTGGGCAATCCACACAGCATCATCTAGTCCCAAGCTAAGCAGAGCTTGTGTTATGGGTATAATTGTAATGAGATATCTGTGGTCTACGCTCGTCTTCCAGATTGTAGACCTCATTCGAGAACCTTTATTCACCAGCAGTTGTCGGTTCTACGAACTATACCTTACCTTTTTTCCATATAATTTCATTGCTACTGCATTTTGTTAGTTCTGCGAGCTATGTCATTCCTTGATTGTCCAGCTGGTTAAACGTATTGTTGTCTTTTAAAACTGTCTAGAGTCAAAATTAATATTCATATCACTTGTATAAATAAACTTTAACTTCTATTCAACTTTAAAAAGGTGTAATTTTTCTTCAATTTGAATATCTGTGAAGTTTTTTATATTCAAAACCACCGAAACCTAATAATGTATTAAATGGCTCAAATATATTAATATGTATTTTTGTTGTATTTTTAGACAGGATGTAAAAATTGGGTTTGACGATCGAAATTCTTGTCCGAGTCTCGTCTCAGCTCAAAAAATTATGAGAAATGACCTCTGGTAGAGCATCTGCTTGATTTATCAACACAAGTATAAAAAAAATTGCCAAAGCTGGTGGAACAAACATATTATTATGGCCCACCTGATGTAAGGGGGCAACCATGCCACAAATTGAAAAATGCCTTATAATTTAAATCTTGGTAGGATGGAATGTTACCAAATCTAGTTTACCTCAATCTGATTTGCTTTAATAATCTTTCCACTTCAGATGCCAGCCAAACTACTAGCCGAAAAGTTCTGAGGGTAATTTAATACACCATATTTTGACATCAAATGTTATTATAACTGTTTATAACGTGGTTAACTAATGCATATTTTGTTTTTACACTAACCTATACAAAAACCACACACAGAACAGATGATTATAGACTGCATAAAATGTAACACTATAACAAAACCCGCTAGAGTTGAGATAAGCGTTGAGTACAAAATAGTATTGGTCTTTTGGGGTTTTTTAATAAAAATAAAATTTATATGCCCTGGCCTGGCAATGGTATTGTGCGCATCATACTATTGACCAATAATTCACGAGCACTACTTCCCTCAGCTACGCCGACAGTGACGGGGCCTGTAGGGAAGAACCGACTGGACATCGTCACCTCGCCGTTTCCGCAAAACACCTCGATAGAACTGTGATCAATGTAAATAACCATTTTTAATTCAAACGTTGCCCTGTATTTTGTACGCCGCACACCGTCACGGCCACCGCGGTCAAGAATCACTCGGCCTTCTCTATGTTCGTAAGTTATCCTCACAGTGTCGTTGGCGTATTCTGATTCGATCAATAACGTGAAATCTCTTCTACTCGACGTTCGTATCTTCACTACCCCTGCATTACTTTCCAATTCAACTTTTGTATCACTACGGCCGTTTCCTGCATATAATTTTCTTCCAACCGCTTTCTCAATTGATTTTATTGGTTTCTGTAAAAGGCGTCCGTCGTGGGTCATCTTCAAAACCCTAGGGATAGTTAACTGTCCTGTGAATCCGTCTGCGCCTTCCGGATAGTTTTGTTCCCACATATCCATCCAAGCAACGAGTACTAACTCACCCTCTTTATTTACTATAGTCTGAGTGGCATAGAAGTCATGACCGTGGTCCAATTCCCTGTACTGATGAGTTACGTTGAATACATAACTTTCGTAATCAAAGTGACCTACCATGTAACCTGTGGAGTACAAGTTATTGTACTTATCACCTTGTGCCTTCACGCCTTGGGGTGAAAACAAAAGAACGAAGCGGCCATTAATCTCAAAAAAGTCAGGACATTCCCACATGTAGCCCAGAAACCCGTCAGACTGGCCCAACACCGATACTTCTTCCCAGTTAAGTTTGTCCTTCGAAGTGTACAATAGCGCTCGTCCAAGCGTGTCGTTGTTAAAAGAGTTGCCCAACACCATGTAGTAGGTATCTCCGTGTTTCCAGACGTTAGGGTCCCTGAAGTTTGGTTGACGATCAGTGCCAAGAATGATCGGATTCTTGTCTGACTTCGTGAAAGTTTTTCCGTCGTTACTGGTAACCAGTATTTGATGCTGTTCGTGATCAGGAATCTTATCTGGATGGTTGATATTTCCGGTGTAGTAGATATTCATTACATCATCTTCGACAAGAGCACTTCCTGAAAATACTCCACCGTTATCGTACCATTGGTCTGGAAACAGGGCTACAGGTAGATGCTCCCAGTTGACGAGATCGTCGCTCTTTGCGTGGCCCCAGTGCACTGTTCCTGGCGATACCCCGCTGTACGGGTTGTGCTGGTAAAAGAAATGATACGAGTTGTTAAATATGCAGAAACCGTTTGGGTCGTTCATCCATCCCACTTTTGTTTCGGATGAAACCAGCGGGCCGAAATGAAATGTTGGGTAATATTTATAGGTATAATTTTCACTCATGTAACAAGCAAATAGTGAGAATAATATAAATTCGCGAAAAGCGGTCGTCATTTTGCCGCTTCTTGCTGATGCTGGACTTGTAATAGCCCACTTCCGGAGCTGATCCTATTATATAGTCAACACGTCGTGCCATATTTGCTGTGAAATAATTGTTTTAAATTTCAATGGAGTGTTTGTCTATTTTATGAAATTACAATGTAAACCCCTGTCTTTATGAAGTATTAACTGTGTATATAAATAAAGGTATTGATACTTATAGTATATGGTTCTCAAAATTCGGGTGATCTTGATATTTTTTTAATTTGACAGCCTCAGGTTTTTGTGGTTTATGTGGTCTCATACCGCCTGATGGTGTGCTTTTAATGTATATAAGATGGGGATGGGGCGCTTATGTGTATAATAAAATTACTCGCATAACACAAAACTTAAGGTAAGCGTGCATTATCACTGAGCGTCAGAGGACAATTCTGATAATCAATATTATTAAATTCAAGTTTTTGGTATACTTCGAAGTTAATATTTCAGACAGGCCCAAATTCACCATGTTTTGAATTAAATGATAGCATGGGATATTGTTAAAGGAGACTAAGGGAACGTTCCAGAAAACACCTTTAGTGTGGTTACCAATCTACCTGGATAGAACTGGTATGCTAGGAGTAATCTGAAACGAGGAAATTGTTAGCAATACCAACGTAGGGGCCATATAAAAGTAACTTCATGGGTCACAAAAAAAGCAAAGCCGCCAGCCGAATATTTTTTTCTTAAATGTCGAACACGACCTGACATGCTTTACTTAAAGAACCAGTGTAGATGTCGATGTAATTTCAAGCACACGAGGCTTAACACCTGTATGTCTCAGGTTGATGGACGCTGAGCAGTGCATCGTGGGGCACGTTCCTCACAAGCATGACTTACGAGGACGACCGATGTGGCGCGGCGGGCGAATGTCCGCTTGCGACGCAAGAGGTTGCGGGTTCGATTCCCGCCTTGGGATAAATGTTTGAACAATCTGCAAATATTTATTTCGGGTGTATAATAAAAAATATCTATCTATGTAAATGTATTGTATTAAGTATATCAGTCATCTAGTACCCATAACACAAGCTCTGCTTAGCTTGGGGCTAGACGATGCTGTGTGGACTGTCCAGCATTATTATTATTATTATTATTATTATTACTTTGTTATAGGCAATGGTAACCACTTAATATCGGGTGCCATCTGCTTGTTCCATCAGCAAGTTATACAAGTAAAAAAAAAGAACCCATATCCGTCATTCATTCTAAAGGTTGTAAGAATTCGGTGGAACCTGGAAATGTATGGATTCAAGCCATCAGTGGACTTCTCCAGGTTTGTACTGCTACTGATGATGATGATGATGGCACCGAGAGTCGTGATTAATGGCTCAGAACATTCTGCTAAAATTCTGAAAACAACATTGTTTACATCAACAATTCAACAAACAATTGATTCTAGTGGACTGTGAAACGATTGTTTTATTCAGTCGTCCGTGTCTGATGAAACTACGCCATAGGCCATGCACAATAGATGCTCTGACTAAAATGCTAGTTTCAAAGCGGACGGTGCTACTGACTACCAGCCGGCAATGAGAGAGATTCGTGGGTATTTCGTACAACGCCATCTAGTCTCAAACTGTGCAAAGCTTTGTTGGGAGTGAAAACTTTTTTGAAGCAAACCTTTTTTACGCACGCTTGACTTGGGGAGTAAGCTGGTAAATGCGTGACGAAAGCGTTACGAAAAGTGTGATCAGGTGAAGCAAACGAAAGTTGAGAGGGAGATATTTAGTGAAGATAGAAAGAGAGAGAATTACGTTTCGTATGTTACTGTAAGGCAAGAGAAAGAGGTGCGAGCACACATTTTCTTTCTCTCTTTCTCTCATAGCCAGTTACGTTTCGTTTTACTTTAGTCGTGTGGTTTAAAGCACACTCGTTTTTTATTTTCGTACAGTAAATTATAGTTCGAACACCCGGACATAGTACAAAGTTCTATGCTCATCATGAAAATGTACCTATGTCGATGAAAAGAAAAAGAGGTAGTAATACTCCCGACGAATTCTTTTACAAAAATCCCTATAACTAAGAAAAGCTTGTATTTATAATGTTAGCAAACATCACCACCACGAAAGCAAAACCGCGGGCGAGCGCTGTAAACCAAATATATTTAGCGCTAAGCAGCGTTGTTGAGTGCTGTTATATACTTACTGTTGAAAATACAGGCCCATGAGGCTTACTCATGGCATATCATCATATGGCACACTCTGAACCTTCACGCATGAAGGTTACCACTTAAAATCAGGTGCACCATCTGTTTGTTCCATCAATAAATGTCACAAAAAAGTGTTTTACCTCCTTATACTAATTTCATCATTTCTATTCTATTTCTGTTACTTTCAAAGTTGAAAAAGCCTGAAAATGTTAATCCAGGCTTTTTCATCGGACTTTATAAGCTGCTATAATTATTCCAAATTTCCTTAAAGTCGGACGTAAGAGCCACCGATATTCAAATATCCCAACATCTTTTGTCTTGCTAGGCGAAACGCGTGAACCTTTTATCATTATTTTAACATTATATTAAATTAAATTTGGTGATCCCTTTTTTGTACCACTGAAAGTTGTTATCTGTATATCAGCTGTCAGGACAAAAACTCGATAGATCAGTAGGGTAATTTAGACTAGAACAACATACAAACATAATATAAATGTATCACGCGAGAAAAACCGCGAGCGAAATCTATATACTTTAGTTCTATAAATGTTCTACTGAACCATAGAAAACAAAAAAAAGACCCAGGTGGTCCTAGGGAGGTGGACGCTGGGTACAAAGTTTGCACGAAAAAGCTTGTTCAAGTTTTCACGCATGCGTGGCTTTTCTGATTCATGAATTCATGAACCCTCAGTTTCAAGTTAAGGAGCACGAAAACTGGTTGTATCAGAACATAACCCCACAATGCGAAACTTTTTTCTTATTCCTAACTCAAGTTTTCGTGGGCTCTTTGTATTTTGAACAAATGCTCTGTTAGAATAAAGAAGGCAAACTGCCAGTTCGATACTTCATAATTTAATTAGATTCAAAACTTTTTAAACTTTTAACGGTGTTACAAATTATATTCTTTGACCATAAGGTCTGAAAGTTCGTAAAAGTTACGTGTTTTGGTAAAGTTATAGAAGTTCAGTGTGGATTCAAAAAAGTTGGTGCATTTGTTAAATGTTTTTGATGAGGTATGTCTTTGCATGTGCATTTCAACTTGGATTGAAGGGTAAACCTTTAATTAAGCCCCTTAAAAAAGTCCCGATGTCCCCGTTGATCGTGTCCGCATTAAAACGGTACAGTGGTAAATAAAATAGTTTATATTCATTCCCGTAGACCCAGTTACCAAAATCACTTTAATCAAGTACCACTAGTATTTATCTCCGACTAATAAAACATACACATCTAAGTCATCAAGTGCATTCTTTTGCTTAAAACACTTCTTAATACACAAGTTGAAGCCAATTTATTAAGTTGCCACCTGTTGTTAAGTGGTAATAAAGCATTGTCTCGCAAGCCGTGTGCGCCCATCAATCTCATATACCTATAATTTACACTCTTTAAACCGTAACACGCTGCTTGGCGGCAGATACAGGCACGGCCTTCATAGGGCGAGTTTTTTACAAAGAGTCTTACGACCACTAAAACTATATTTTTTTAGATAGCAAAACATTTACATTATACTATAAACATTAACCGCCTTTACAAAAATATATTTGCACTTATATTATAACTGTAGGCCAATCCTGAGTTTTTTTTCGTTTTCCGGATACAATTTTGGTTTGCGAGCTTGAATTTTTTGCATGGAGATACAATAGGAGACCCTAGACTATTAGATACGTCCTTCAAATTTACTTAGACGTCACTAGGCTAGTATAACCTTAAAATAAACAATACTAACACATCGCTCTCAGCATGTTTAAGGTACTACTAAGTAGGTATACATGAGTCAAAGTCAAAGTCAAAAATAATTTATTCATTAATATCCGCAGGGATCATCTTGAAACGTTTTAAATCTAGGTGAATCTAAGCGCCAGTTCCTCGCGACCAAGCCTAGAAGAGTAGTTTACTCTCAGCCCATTGTTCAAAATTTATAAAATAAATCAAAGTTTCAATAATGTCAAGCTGAATTTTTGTTATACTATAGTTTGTCACGGTTTTGTCTGTCTGAAAAACCCACCGTACACGGGGTACACACCATTTCAAACTAACACATCTATATATTTATACCAACTAGATTTTTTTGTCGATTGACTGACTGACATAGACAACGTATAACCTAAGCATATTTTTATATTACATTCATCTTACTTTGTTGGATCGGCACCACACTGGTTTTATATTTATATTATCTTGTAAAAAGCGTACCAAGGGTTTTTTACCCTTCGTACCCTTTTTACAACTAAGTTTCTTGCCTGCTCTTTTAGACGTGGTTATTTCTGACGGTTAAAAGGGCTCGTGAGGTCTACATTACTCACAAAACCACTGGTATTAAAAATCTAATGGCTGTCTGACAACGTAAAGCCTTCACTACAATAAGGTTACAATAAGGTTAATCTAGATTAACCTTATTGTAAGACCATAATGAAGAAAGATTAAGTATTTTTAAAGGTTAAATTCATCTTCCAAAAACTCCGTGCTTATTGCGTCTTCAAATCTGTAGAATTAGTGTGTGTCTTCAAATCTGTAGAATTAGCCAATTCAGCAATATCCGTAAGAATCATCTTGAAACGTCCTAAATCTAGGTGAATCGGCTCTTTATCCTAGACACGTAGCCGGTACCCTAAAACGTCAAGCGGTTAGTTTAGGAGATTAACTGGCCACAGGATCTTTTCTAATGCCCGTCTTTGTATACTTACCAAACTATCTTACCCTAACTTTATTACTTACCTGAGTAATACCGTACTTAGAGAATAGTTTTATTGATTTGTGATCGCGAGAAATTTGTAGAAGTGTACATAGTTATAATCGACAGCGTATATGCTCGACTTACTTGCTCGCTTTGGGGTTTTAAAATTATATCTAAATCCTACTAATATTATAAATGCGAATGTTTGGATGGATGGATGGATGTTTGTTCTTATGCTTTAATGCTTTTACCACTTAATTTCAAGTGGGTCATATGCTTGTTCCATCAGCTACAGAAGTACTATAGAAAAACCCAGCAGCAATTCTTATAAAAGTGTTAAAAACTCTTCTCGACTCAATTCACTCCTGACAACTGAGGAACTGGCGCTTAGATTCACCTAGATTTAAGACGTTTTAAGATCTCTGTGGATATACAGATCTCTGTGTGTGTGGTGTGTGACTGAATAAATGCTTTTTGACTTTGACTTTGACAAATAATTAAGAATTTTATTGATTTCAGATAACGTCATGGAGAAATTGATACTTAATAGTTCCGATCTCTTTAATACCATCATGGAAACAACACTTATGCCCCTTATTACGGTCCACAACACAAGTGTGGTGAGCGGCACAAAATCAAACACGTACGACTGGAAGCCAATGTTCCCACCATACCTTATCATATTTTGTCTGTCCATAACTGGCAACTGTATGGTAATTGCAACACTGGCCCTTAATAGAAAAATGCGAACAGTTACTAACATTTATCTAATGAATTTGGTACGTAAACCACATTTTAAGTTATAAAAATACATTAAGGTGGAACAAGTCGTTACTATTTCCATACAAACGCTGTATAATTGAATATTTCTACTATTTATTAACGTGCGTCCGAAGTTAAGTTTGATACTGAATTATCTTGCCGTTATTTAGGCTTGTTATCCTATATTCTACAGTAAAATTTACAAGCATCGACAATCAAGGTAATCTAATTTTATTGTAAAATATAGGGTAACGAGCCTAGATAACGGCAAGATTATTCAGTATCAAACTTAACTTCGGACGCACGTTAATAAATAGTCGAGATATTCACTGACAGCGTTTGTATGGAAATAGTAACGACTTGTTCCACCTTAACACAATTTAAGTAGTAAAAAAAAACGAAAAGAAATACTTAGCATCATGATTGCTTTAGACTTTAGCAGCGATGTTTCCAAGCACGGTAGATATCCCCTTCAATATCTTAGTACCAAATACCTGCTCAAGATTCTCTAAGGATGTCTAAGGGTGGTAGTCAGAGATACGTCCAAATAATACATTTGGTACATACCCACATTTTGCAGTAGTTAGTATTCCATACGTGAGAAGTTGTAAGCCCATCGCTGCTGCTAGAGCACTATCCTTCAGATCCTAGAGTCGTGGGTTCAAATTCGGTCATTGGATTTTTCCGCTTGAAAAATGTATGTGCACAATGCCAGTGCTCTTAAACGGTAAATAAAAACATCGCAAAACCAGTTAGTACCTATTCTAGCAGCGGCGATGGGTTTGCAACCTGCCACGCATGGAATACTAACTATAGCAAAATGTGGGTTTGTACCGAATGTACTATCTGAACGTACCTCTGCCCTCCTTAGACATCCTCAAAGATTTTTTTCTTAATACAACTTGCTGATGAAACCAGCAGATGGTCCACCTGATGTTAAGTGGTAACTGTTGCCTATAACAAAGTATTGCCTCGTAGGTCATGTTTGTTAGAAACGTACCCTGCGATACTTCACTCAGCATCCATCAACCTGAGGCATGCAGGTGTTAAGCCTCATGTGCCTCTAATTTCACGGGAACCCACACCCTTCAAACCGGAATACAGCAAGCTGCAAAAATAGGCATGGTGGTAGTACTTCCCCAGACGAGCCCTTCACTAAGAGCTCTACTACTACTTTTTTTTTTTTAATTGACAATCCACGAAGCATCATCTAGCCCCAAGCTAAGCAGAGCTTGTGTTATGGATGACTGATATACATAATACAATACATTACATACATAGATATTTTTTATTACACATAGAAAATACCCAGAACACCCGGAATAAATATTTGCAGATCGTACAAACATTTATCCCAAGGCGGGAATCGAACCCGCAACCTCCTGCGTCGCAGGCGGACATTCGCCTGCCACGCCACATCGGTCGTCCTAACTTACTTACTAAGCCCTCACCTTAGCCTTAGACTTGAAGAATCTCTAGTAGGTACCTACTTGATACTAAGAGATTGGAGAGGATATCGATTCAACGACCGATGTAGCGCGGTGGGCAATTGTTCGTCTGCGACGCAGGAGGTTGCGGGTTCGATTCCCGCCTTGGGATAAATGTTTGTACGATCTGCAAATATTTATTCCGGGTGTTCTGGGTGTTTTCTATGTATAATAAAAAATATATGTAATATAGTATTGTATTAAGTATATCAGTCATCTAGTACCCATAACACAAGCTCTGCTTAGCTTGGGGCTAGATGATGCTGTGTGGATTGTCCAGCATTATTATTATTTTTATTATTATTGTTCTTTTAGGCGGTTTCAGACCTTTTACTGGGAGTACTGTGTATGCCGTTCACACTCATCGGTCAGATATACAGAAGGTTCCTCTTCGGAGCTGCTATGTGCAAGCTTGTACCTTTTCTTCAAGGTAAGTTACTCTAGGTTTTTTTTTTTACCATTTGCTGATGGAACAAGCACATGGCCCACCTGATGTTAAATGGTTACCATAGCCTATAACAAATTTTCTTGTAGGTCACGTTAGTTAGGAACGTGCCCTACAATACATTGCTCTGCGTCCAACCTGAGGCATACAGTTGTTAAGCCTCATGTGCCTGTAATTACACCGGCACTGGTATTTGACACTATAAGTGCACCCATAAAAATATATAATTCATAGTCTTGAATTCCATAAAAACACTAATTACAATGAATGTTGAAATAAAACACAATTAAAATAAGAATTAAAAAAAGTAGCAAATTAAAAAGAACCAAAATCACCTTCGATATAACCTAAACTCAAATTGAAGTAATATGTAAAAAAATGTTCGTGTAATAATTAAAAAAACCATTAACTTGGTAGCTATTATTAAATTTATACATTGGTAATAGAATGCCTTACCACCAGTGCTAGAAAAACCTCTTTGAAAATTTCAGGGGCATGGGGATTTTGTTTTTCGATTCACACGATGTGAAATATTTGAAGACAGATCCCGAGATGTGTGACGTGAACGATATTCTAAGTAATTTGTAAATAAATAAATTGATTACTACTACTGCAAAACAAAAAGCACATTTTTATGTAGATATATGCATAAAAAAATTACCACCTGATGTTGAGCGGTTCCTTCTGCTTATAGATATAGCTATATAGTATTTAGTAAGCTGTTGCCTAGAATAAAATATTAAAAGTGGAAAGGTCGTTCGTCCTTACGTTTTATTCCTGCTCGTCGAGTGGGAATAAAAAATTGGGTTAAACGCACCTGGGGACGAAACATGAGGTCAAGTGGGAATAACCCGTAAACTCGGAGGAAGTGGACCGAGTTTACCCATGTTGCTCCTAAGTTAATAGTGTACAGTCAGCTGCATTAGAATGTATACAATTTGTAACTTTCACAACGGTATTACAGCAAAATAATGAACTCTTACACCTCAAAAACTAAAATGTCATGAAACTAGTTGATGACCTCACTTATTTTTTGAATAATTGTCGCTTAAACATTTTTAGCACAGCTGTGAAACCATTTTGAAAGATACAATTTTTTTTTTTAATAATAATATGGAATGGAAACGCAGTATTCTCGGCTTCAAGCGCATAGACCGAGTGCGTAATTCCATACTGCGTTCCTTAACTGGGATAAGCGATGTAGGAGACAAAGCTGCCAGGCTTAAATGGGATTGGGCGGGGCACGTTAGCCGGATGCCTCCCGATAGGTGGGCGAACACCTGCACTCCTTGGGTTCCTGACGGACGGCGACCTAGGGGTCGCCCAAGAAAGCGTTGGAGAGACGACCTAGACGCCTTTGAAAGGACGTGGTGGGAGAAAGCTCGGAACAGAGAGAATTAGAAGTCTTTGGGGGAGGCCTTTGCCCAGCAGTGGGACGGGATAGGCTAGGAAAAAAAAAAAAAAATAATAATAATATAATAATAATATTGTTCTAGCTGTGACTGTCTCAGTGGGCGTATGGACACTTGTAGCTATATCTGTGGAGAGGTACTTTGCCATATGCCAACCCCTGAAGTCCAGGAAATGGCAGACGCAGTGCCACGCTTATAAGATGATAGCAACTGTGTGGGTTCTTTCTCTCATACTCGACTCACCTATTCTGTTTGTGTCTACCCTGAAGCCTATGAGAGGAGATGGTGAGTCATGTAATAAATAAAATAACATACATGACGACAGATATGGCGCGGCGGGCGAATGTCCGCCTGCGACGCAGGGGTTGCGGGTTCGATTCCCGCCTTGGGATAAATGTTTGTACGATCTGCAAATATTTATTCCGGGTGTTCTGGGTATTTTCTATGTATAATAAAAAAAATATCTATATATATGTAATATAGTATTGTATTAAGTGGCCTGTAGTTAGTAGGAGAAATCCTGTCACACCCGGTACAATATAAAACCCATGTGTATATATTAATGTGTTTTTTATAATATAGGTACCTATGTATATGAGCTTTTAAAATAGCTTAAAATAACCGTTTTTTTTTATTAATTGAAATTATTTATTTATTTATTTATTAATGAAACAAGTAGATGGCCCATCTCATGTGAAGTGGTTAACCTTTAACACTTGACACCATGTTTTTGTTCAATGACAATGACAATTAATGACACAAAATGACCGACCGGAATAATAGACATAAATTGCTTGAATTGTGAATTGAAAAAAATAGTTTAGCTTAATAATTGTAAGCACTAAAATTAAAAAAAACTGATAAGACTCCTGATTCATTATTTCAATTACTTCATAGCTCAAGTTTTTTTTTATGCTAATGTTGTTGGAACAAGCGTATGGCCCACCTGATTTTGCGTGGTACCCATCACCTACAACAAAACATCGCTATGATGTAGGTCACTCACGTTAGATACGTACTCTATAATGCTCTACCCTGCATCCACCAAGCCGAGGCATACTGATCTTAAGCCTGCCTGCCTGTAATTTCACCAGCACCCACACCCTTTTAATCGAAACACAGCAATGTAAACATCACTACTTGGCGGCAGAAATAGGTACGGTGGTAGTACTTCCCCGGACGAGACCTTTCACAAAAAGCTCTAGTACTACTTTAGATTTAGATTTTGATATATATGAAAAACAAACAAAAGTATACCACAATCCTTTCCTTTAGCTTTCAAATGCCGCGAGAACTGGCAGACCCTGGCGCTGGAGAGATCATTCAACATACTTCTGGACTTGGCTCTGCTCCTTATTCCATTCTTCATAATGGTGATTGCTTACTTGCTGATTGGCACTAAGCTCTGGCGCGGTATGCGCCAGGAAATTGAGCACAATGCAATCTGGACGAATACTTGTGAGTATAATGCGAGACTAAAAACAAATTCTCAATAGACCCTCCCCGCGTGTTACGCGTCAGAGGCTGTCTCTGTCTATGTCGCATACAAAATGTCTGAATGTCTGATAAATGGATGTAAGCTGTTTGAAACAGGCACCTTTGTTTTTCACGCATGTCCGTAAATTTAATGACAAAGTTTAAACCCAATAAGATATCGACACGTGATTGTATATATAATTATAAATTATTACTAATTATGCAGCGTGAAAATTCAGAAAAAAAATCATAGCACGAAACCTTCTTTCTTTCTTACATGGAGGTGATCTGGGTACTCGAAGGGGTGCTCTGTCTCTTGACTTCCATTTGACACTATTTTTAAGACAGCCCTGTATATACTTTTACAATGGGCTTCCGCAAAGTCGCGCCTGAATCAATTAACTACCATAATTGATTCGATATATATATCAAATACTTTTAGCAAGATTTCAGAAAAATATTAAATTTATTACTTTTCGTCTTCTACAGTTTTATCATAGTACAGTTTTATTTACAGTGAAACAACGAAACGAATACAAGAATGCCACGCCACAGGGCTCAATGGGAAAATCAGAACAGAACTGTAAAAATGGAACCACCAAGCAAACGGTTCGTGATATGACTGAGAAGTAACCGTGAGCGCAATAGTTTGGCATTATTTGTAAATAGCTCAGTCCTGGTAGGCCCAAATAGACCCAAACAATGGATACAAATTCGTACAAATCCCTAACTCGTAACTAAAAGCTCATGTTGCGAAATTATTGTCTTCTAGTAATTGGAAATAAACATTTAAATTAAATTACACATTTATTAATTATACATTTTAATTGCAATTAAACAATGCTTAGATTCCTCATCTTTTTCTTCTTTGCGTCGATGATATAAACTTTGTCTGTTTCTTTGAAAAAGAGGGCTTATTTGTCTGTATCATCGTGGTGAAAGGATTGGCGAGCCAAGACCCTGCGTTACTGGGCCTTGCTGTTTCCGAGGTGCCCCGCCGATTCCTCATTATACTTGTAGTTTTATTTACAGGATATATCTGAGCCAAGTATCGAGCAAGGACCAAAAATTACTACGTCGAACAGCACGCAAGATTTACAGTTTAATAATGTCGTGAGATCTACTCACATTGAAAAGAGTATAGAAGCCAAGGAAAAGGTAAAACTTTATCTTTGAAGTTCTGGTGACGTAACTTATTTGGTAATTTCTAATTAACCATTTATTTATTTATTTAACTGGCACGGTTATATTCGTAGAAACATCAATTACGCTAATTATAAAATTATTAGTCACAGAGTAAATTTTTTTACATAACTTGCTGATGGAACAAGCAGATGGCCCACTTGATGTTAAATGGTTACCATCGCCGCAAGGTACGCTCGTCAACGTGCCCCAGGATGCACTGCTCAGCGTCCATCAACCTGGGGCGTGCAAGTGTTAAGTCTCATGTGCCGGTAATTTCACCAGCAGCGAAATTGCAAGGGTACAGGGGGGTTAAAGTTTAGGTGGTAGGACACTTTCTTAACGAGCGTGACCTACGAGGCAATAGTTTTTGTGTGTATTGTAATTTGTACTGTAGAACGCGTTCAAAACGAACGTGACCTGCAAGGCTGTGCTTTGTAATGGTAACCACTAAATATCAAGTGGGACTGGGACATCTGCTTGTTCTATCAGCAAGTAACATAAATTACTAAAAATCATCAGTTATACCATATAAAAGCGCGGTTAAAAACAAAGCATGAAGGTTAAAAACGCCCTATCACAAGAAAGTTTAGCTTCAATTTTGTTTAAATTTTACCTTTATATATTAGGTAGGGGATTAAAAATCCTTTATTTTGATTCGTTTGACCACCACTAAAATAATTTTAATTTGAAGCAAAAGTTTAAAACTGGTTTCAAAACTTGCATTAAAGTTATTCGACCTCTAACCCAATGTTAGAGGCATTATATTGTTGATTCGTAGAAGCAGCTACGACGTAGAACTATGCGCGTTTTTCTTTAGATTGCTGTTTTTGATATGTCGTCGTTTTTACGTGTTTTTAATTAAGATAATTAGGTATTTATGTTTGTTTATAATCGTCATTTTAACGCGATTTTAATTACGATAGTTAGGTATTTATGTAATATTTTTGCGATATTGATGCTAAAAACACGTAAAAAATCAACAAAAAGTTTCGATTCACTTTTTTATATTTTTTTAATCAGAATCATGGTCTGAATGCGCAGTTTCAGTTTTCGGAAGTAGCCTTATTACACCCGGTATATAATCTATCAAATAAGTATGATACCAGTTTCCATGTTTCAGGTAATAAAGATGCTTTTCGTGATTATACTCGAGTTCTTCGTATGTTGGACTCCACTGCATGTAATTAATACGGTAATTATAAGTCATACGATTTTAGACTTGTTGTATTGAATGGATCTGAGGGTTGGATGTTGGACTGGACTAAATGGACGTATGAAAGAAACCCTTCTTTGCGGCAGAAATTCGAATGTTGAGATGGATATGTGTGGAGTTACTAGAATGGATAAGATTCGAAATAAGTACACCAGGGTAAGTTTAAAAGTAGCGCCAGTGACGGAAATCCAATCGTGATCGATCAAATTCGATCCCACGATCTTAGGATGAGAATGCGGGTTCACTTTTACTAGACCACCGATACCTACAGTATTTTCTTTCTGTGACATTATGAATTACATCAAACTGGCAACAGGGGTTATAGAACACAGTCTTTAAGCCCACTCAGTGCCATGTTGACGTATTGATTCTAAATAGTTGTTCTACTGACCAGCGGTTGTTTGACTATTGATAATAATAATGATCTTTCTCCTTGTATTCCTCACAGATTTACCTTTTCTACCCCGCGGAACTGTACCAGTACATTGGTCCAAATGGCGTGATGTCTCTTCAGCTCCTGGCCTACTGCTCGTCGTGCTGCAACCCTATTACCTACTGCTTCATGAATCTGAAGTTCCGTCAGGCATTCCTAGAGCTCTTCAAGAATTGCTCAATTTTTTGGTAAGCCAAATATCCTATAAGCCAGTAAATACTGGAACACGTCACTTTAAAACACATTTATCAAAATATTAATTACGAGTATATTAAGAAATATTTATTTACGCCACAGGATAAAGTATTGGCTCATAAAAATACTTTTTACTCACAAAAAACACACACTGAAGTGTGTGTTTTTTGCCATCAAGCTGTCTAGATTAATATTATTTTATCCTTGTGATTATTATTCTAGGTAATTTTAGGATTCCAATGAATATACGGCGTTTGATATGGACTTACCTACAAATTTTACGACTGTTCGTTACGTAGAACTCGAAGCTAATGGAATGCCTATTAGCTTCGAGTGAAACTCCATAATTTTTGTCGTAAAGTCGAGTTATAGACCAATTTCTTACCACATAAGATTTATATTATTATGTTTGTAGCTCTATAAGTACCATAACCAAGCAGCTCTACAAGTATTTTTCATAATATAATTGTAGTTGGTACGTATTTCATATTTATCTATACCAATTATAATAATCTTTGTCCTGACTGGCTGACTGGGATAAAGACAACGCACAGCCTAAGCCACTGGTCGCAGAGACTTGAAATTTTCAGAGTATACTTGTGCGTAGAGGTCTACTAAGAAAGGAATTCCCGAAATTCAACCCCTAAACGGGTACAATTAAAGCCTAACACGATTTTTGTACAACACGAATAAATAAATAAAATAAATAAATAATGCTGGACAGTCCACACAGCATCATCTAGCCCCAAGCTAAGCAGAGCTTGTGTTATGGGTACTAGATGACTGATATACTTAATACAATACATTACATATATAGATATTTTTTATTATACATAGAAAACACCCAGAACACCCGGAATAAATATTTGCAGATCGTACAAACATTTATCCCAAGGCGGGAATCGAACCCGCAACCTTCTGCGTCGCAGGCGGACAACACCAATTTTGTCCGACACAAATTTGATCCAGCATGAATTTTGTCCATCTATGAACAATATCCAACATAAAATAAATTCTTATTCTTTTACGTTTCGCTATTTAATCAAACAACAAAAACTCTATTCTTGTACCACTCATTATAAAAATTGCAAATATTTATTCCGGGTGTTCTGGGTATTTTCTATGTATAATAAAAAAATAAAAAATATCTATGTATGTAAATAATATTGTATTAAGTATATCAGTCATCTAGTACCCATAACACAAGCTCTGCTTAGCTTGGGGCTAGATGATGCTGTGTGAATCGTCCGGCATTATTTATTATTTATTTATTATTTATTACTATCCAGATAAAGCTTAACAATTCCTTTATATCAATAAAACAGTTTCTGATGACCAAGACTTATTGCTCTCAAACGAATGAGACTTGTGAAGTATTTTTTGCAGGTTTTGTAATAAAAAGGAAGTCGTATGCCCTAGACTGCCTACGCCTCCGCCGCAAACTGCCAGCCAGGAAGTAGTGGCTTGTGTCATTCGCAGTAGCCAAACTGGACGTTCAGGTAACGAATAATAATAAATATACGACAATGATAAAAATAATCCTTTTGATTTTAATATATGATTATCATTTAACTATATCAAAAAACCTTTCGATTGAACGTCAAAAATAGCGGTATTAAAATACCTACCTTGATTCTTGCATAAACATCGAGATACGGCAGGATTTCTTATTATTTGACTAAAGTCGTAGTATTTTTAAACTTTCACGATCAGAAAACATATAGAACACATGTTTACACGTGTTTAGGCTATGTTGCAATAGCCGTGGTCGCAGGCAGACTGCTAAAAGAGGTAAAGGAGAGCACCGTTTGTTTAGAGGGAGCGACTCCGTCTTCCAATCCTAAGGTCGTGGGTTCAAATCCGGTCGTGCACCGACGGATTTTTCCGTTCGAAAAAATTATGTGCGCAATTCCAGCTCTCCAAACAATGAAGGTAAACATCGTAAGAAAACAAATCAGTATTCTAGCAACAGCGATGGGCTTGCGTCCTATCACGTATGGAGTAATAACTACTGCTAAATGTGGTTATATACCAAATGTACTATCTGGACGTACCTCTGACTAACCCCTTAGACATCTTCGAAGAATCTTGAGTAACTACTTAGTACTTGAAACTAAGAGATCGAAGGGGATATTTACCGTACTTGGGGATTAAATTCGTGATGCTATTTCTTCTCTTTTTTTCCTGGGGACTACAAACGTAACGCTATTTCTTTCTTTTTTTCTAATAAAGGTATTCAATAAGATGGACTATATTATTATTGCAGAGCTGAACGAACAAGAAGGTGAGGATTGTGTTTAGCAGCAGTGGCTCACAAAGTGTGTCAAGTGGATTATTACACCCTGCCTTGCCCGCGCCGATATGTACAAGACCCATAACGCAAGTACGTCTTCTGGCACTTACCCCACACTTTGAGAGTCAACCCAGCTGGCTATCTATGATGGCCCACCTGATGTTAAGTGGTTACCATTACCTATAACAGAGTATTGCCTCGCAGGTCACGCTCATTATAAACGTGCCCTTACGATGCACTACTCTGCGTCCATCAACCTGAGGCATACTGGTGTTAAGCCTTGTGTGCCTGTAATTACACCGGCACACACACCCTTCAAACCGAAACACAGCAAGCTGCTTGGCGGCAGAAATAAGCATGGTGGTAGTAGGTACTGCCCCGGACGAGTTCCCCGGAGTTTATTTATCTATCGTTTTCAAGTGTTTAATATTACGTCACTCGAATGTAACAAGACGAATCTAACAACGCTTTATTTACCAATTCTCCACAGGTCATCGAAACAGGAAAAGAAGGAAGTGAGTTCCTTTACAAGATTTCGTGGTCAAGGACGGGACAAAGCAAAGGACCCACTCGACCACTCTATGAATGAACTGCTGATATATCTAATAAAAACTAAACGTTTTAGCAAATAATAGTACATTGCCAGCCAAGTAATATTGGCAGAAAAAGCGAAGCTGAATTTTTTCGAAGTCATTTTAAAAATTGCGAGGAAAATCTAGTCATATTTACTGAACGAGGGAATTGGTTGTCTTTTCGGTCGAGACTGGCTTATAACCTTTATTTATGAATTATATTACCTTACTCTGATTAGCGTAGAAAAATTTTCCTGTGATTTTTCTTTAGCATTTAGTTTAAAGACTAAGCAAATTCTATAACTTTCGTGTTGGAAATTGCTGGCGTGTTATTTCGTAGCGTACCGATCCGATTGGTAATTTTCGAGCAAATGGTAGAGGAGTTTACTATTGCACACATTTTGTGTTATGTGAAATATTGTGCCAAGTGAAAAATCGTATCTAACTAGTTTGAGACAGTCGGTTAATTCTAGACTATTACTACAAAAATAAAGTGAATTGTACGTTGGGATACGTCAAGATTTATGATCATGTTTGTAATTAGCAGTGTGTTGGGTAAATAACCTTTTACAGTGTGTAATGGACAATATTGGACATATAGTTTTTTATAAGTAATTCGTATGAAGCTGGTTAAACATTTCCGAGCTTAAAGTTTGCGTGTGTAAATTCTGAAGAGTAAGACTTTTTGAAACGAATTTAGAAAAGGACTTAGAAAAATGAAAGGTTGTAAATAGATAATTATGTAAGAAATAAAAATACTCGTAAATGACATTTGGCTTAAAAGTACTTCTTGAAATCCTACAACTATTATAAATGCGAAGGTTTGTATGGATGTTACTCTTTCACGCAAAAATCAGTTAAGTTTCAAAGTCAAAGTCAAAAAAAGCATTTATTCACTATATCCGCAGGGATCATCTTAAAACGTCTTAAATCTAGGTGAATTAGGCTTATTAGAAGCCATTCAGTTCATTTTAATTAGATTTTAATAAAACTTTGCTATATTATAGCTCGTACATCAGAACAACACTTAGGCTATGTTTATTAAGATATTATGTAAATTGGCCAAAATATAACGATAAGTGTTAAGTAACTTAAAAGTTAGTATTTAAATAAATCTATGACTAAAATGCCCCCTTCACCTTCAATGTGGCTGGAATGTTTTGAAAGCGGTCATAAATTGAATTCATGGTAATAATTATGTACAGTTTAAATATAATAATAATATTATACGAAAAAACTTAAACATAAAAATTGTAGGTAACACATTGTAATTACATACTTTTATACAAAAAAAAAACATTTAAAAAAAAGTTTTTTTTTTAATTAATCGTTTAGAAATAAAGTTTGTATTCCTCTTACAGTATTATTATTCATCAATGTACACAAATATTGAATTTAATAATGTTATAATGTAAAACTTGTTAAAGACTTAACTTAGAAAATTGTATTTGATGTTCTTATTGTATATTACAACTACTAAATATTTCTTCTGTCTATTCAATACCTGGAACCCAATCTAACAGTTTTGTTATAGACGATGGTAACCACTTAACATCAGGTGGGCCATATGCTTGTTCCATCAGCAAATAGTATAAAAAAAACCCAGAAATACACAGACGAGAGTGAAGGAATCCAGTTTGCTTTAGTCCATATTCTTAGGAATCCAGCGTAAGTTTCTTTTTTTTTTATTTAATTTTTTTGTGGCATGTGTCCTTCATTCGGATAATTTTGCCAATGTCAAGTGGGTTGAATAAAATACTTCTTAGTCAAGTCAAGTCAGTAAAAAATTTAAGTCGGCTGTCATTTGATTTTGAAGAAAAAGATGGCGTTTTTCTTCAAAACCAAAGGGAAACATTTTCGTTCAAATCAGGATGCCACATAACACACTTTCATTTCAACTGTTCACACTTGCGCTAAGACCTCAAGGTGAAAATACCACCAAAATTACCCATCAGAACTTAAAATAACACTAGAAAAACAATAAAATGAAAATACAATGTTTTTTCCAAAGATGACAGAAAACGAATCCGTAAGTTTCTTTGTTCTAAGAAATTTATAGGTGTCATGGGTTGCGTTTATCGTATTTACAATTTTAAAAGAGGTACAAACTCCTTACTTTTGAGGCTCACATGGCTAGAATCTTTTTTTTTTTAGGTAGTAGGTTCGATCCACACCGAGAACAATATTTGTATGATGAATATAGATGCTAGTTCTCTGTCTGGGTGTTATATCGTGTGTATGTATTCACAAAAAAAAGTATAATATAAGTATTTTATCAGTCATCTGGTTCCCATAGTACAGGCTATGCTTAATTTGGGGCTAGGTGTACTATTAAATAAATACTATTATAGTAGTAGTAGAGCTTTTAGTAAAGGATTCGTCCGGGGAAGTACTACCACCATGCCTAATTCTGCCGCCAAAGCAACTTACTAAGCAGCTAACATAAACAGCACAGAAGGCAATGTGGGATCGGCAACTAGTAATGAGCAGGGCTACTACCTACCTAGGTACCCTACCCAGGTCACTAATGTATTTTTTTTGTTTTCTAGGCTGTAAGTACAGTCAGCTGCACTAGAATGTATACAATTATTAACTTTTAAAAATGCTATTACAACATTAATATAAACTTTTAGATAGTAGAAACTCAAATACCATGTAATTAGCTGATGAGTTCACTTATTTTTTTGCATTTTTGCCCTGAAAATATTAACTGTTACGTTGTGACACTATTTTGAAAGTTATGAATTGTATACATACCAGTGCAGCTGACTGTACCAAGGTAAGAAAGTTCCCTGTATGTTTGTGTGCGTTAAATAAACTTATTTCTTTCTTCTTTCTTTCATTTATCTTATTTACGTTTCAATATCATATCAGTAGGTACCTATTTACATTAAGGTGTAATATATTCTAACTTGTTTGCAAATAAAAGGTACTTCAACAAAGGTGTCTTGTAAATATTAACATACCTACCTAGTAAGAGATCAAATGACTAATGTGTGAAATAGGTAGGTACAGTCTGCATCATAACATTTTATCATCTATTTTTGACAACCTTTTTTTATACCATTTGCTGATGGAACAAGCAGATAGCCCACATGATGTTAAGTGGTAACCATATTTATATATAATAAAGCGCTGATGGACTGCCATGCGTCCAAAAATCTAAGGCATAAGCACACAGAAGTTAATCCACATGTGCATGTATTTTCACCGGCACCCACACCTTACAATCCGGAACACAGTAATGCTGCTTGGCGGCAAATAAGGCTAAGCATGTTGATAGTACCTACCTAGATGAGCTCTTTACAAAGCAGACAATCAGATATGAAAGCTTGCTCTAAAAGTTGGCACCCACGCAATATATCCCTAACCTTATTTAAAAAGTAATAATGAAGCAAAAGGTTATCAAAAAATTTTTTGGACAAGATTTTTATACATAAAACACGCGCCCAAGCAACAGCTGATCAGTGCAGGGTCGATAACCCTACGTTCTACGACTTGCCATTCTGAGCTCTTGGTGGTCCGGCGGTCCGTGGGTTTTCTGGCTTCAAATAGCGTCGGAGCAAAATACAACTAAAAGAATGCACCAGGAGATAAGCAATAGTGACTATAGTAAAGCTTTTAAATATGAGGGAAGCGTAGTCAAAGTCAAGTCAAGGTAGTGTCGAAAACAATACCAAAAACACAGGTACTCTTTTAAGTGACAAGATATCTAGAACTAATTAATGGTCATAATTCTGGATAAGTTACCAACTTTCAATGCTGACTGTTTTTACACAGTTTTATTAATATTTACTGTTATGATCTATTGTTTTAATTGAGTAGTGTGGAGAATAGTGTAGCCGAGCAGATGGTTTGTGTTGAGTGGATAACAATTGAATTTATCACACAGAAGGTACAATAATGTATATCACACAAGCAAAACTCCCACGACTTGGTCCGTGTGAAGTCATTTTCATACAAACTTCAACTGCTGTTCCCGTTTAGGGGCTGAATTTTAGGAATTCCTTTCTTAGTACAGCTCTCATGCCTATTTCTGCTACCAAACAGCTTGATGTGTACCGTTTGAAGGGTAAGGATGCCGGTGAAATATCACACAGAAGGTACAATAATGTATATCACACAAGCAAAACTCCCACGACTTGGTCCGTGTGAAGTCATTTTCATACAAACTTCAACCGCTGCTGTTCCCGTTTAGAGGCTGAATTTTAGGAATTCCTTTCTTAGTACAGCTCTCATGCCTATTTCTGCTACCAAGCAGCTTGATGAGTTCCGTTTGAAGGGTAAAGATGCTGGTGACATTACAGGCACTTGCTGTGTTCCGGTTTGAAGGGTGTGGGTGCCGGTGTAATTACAGGCACATGAGGCTTGACGGACGCAGAGTAGTGTATTGTAAGGCACGTTCCTAACTAACGTGACCTACAAGGCAATGCTTTGTTATAGGCGAGAACAAAAGGAGTGACACGAGCAAAAGCCGTCATAGCTCAGTTTGTAGTAGCCCTTTCTTCTGTGCTGTAGGTGGTGAGTTCGATCCCCACCGAGAACAAACATTTGTGTAATGAACGAAAATGTTTGTTCTGTGTCTGGGTGTTATATTGTATTCTAAGTATGTATTTAAAAAAAAAAGTATAGTATTCTATCAGTCATCTGGTTCTCATAGTACAAGCTTAGTTTGGGGCTAGATGATATTTATAGAAATGTCGAGAAATATTTATTATTATTTATTAAAAAGCATTTTTTGGTTGATCTTAAAACTAAGATGATTTCCTCGCTTCCCTCGCTTGGTTAATAAATATAACAGTGGATGTCAGAATCATCCCAGTCGAATTTGAAATATTAGCCATGCTGAAAATTGCTTAACCCATTTCATATATTTTATCTGTAAGCCCCAGACAGCTGATTTCCCAGGAAAATTCCTCAGGGCAAGTTATTTGGAAAAATAATGATGTGTACAAAGCCTTATGTTTTCACTTGAACGAGTGTGTACATAATGTTAATCTTATTCATCCATGTCCATAATATTTATAAACGCAAAAGTTTATGTTCGTTTGTCTGTCTGTTTATTTTTATTTTATTGCCTAAGTTAATGTAAGACCACACTAATCACTACCCGACTAATCAAGGAGCAGACAAGGTTGTAGGTAGTAGGAATCTTTGTCCTGATATAAAATGATTTTGTGATGATGATAAACAACACACGTACAGTATAATAACTACTGGTCGAGAGACTTGAGATTATAAGGGTCTATTTGCCCTGGTCAAGGGTCAGGTCAAGGGTGAACTAATAGGATTCCTGAAATTGTACCCTTAAAAAGATTCTACGTGGGTAAGTATAAAGATAGGATAACACGAACAAAATCGCGCGAAGTTCTAATAGTACCGTATAATGACGTCTATAAAATGACTATTATCTGTATGGTGACCATTATTTATTAAGATTATACCTGCATAAACCAACGCAGGTATAACAAAGAAAATACTAGCAAACCAGCAACCGCCTCTGGCTTCACTCGCGTGTTGACGGTAATTTTACTAACATCAGTTTTAGGATTTTTGCTATCAGTAAATCGTAAGAAATAACTAAGAGAACGAACGCAGGGGTTATACACTATTGCAAATCCACGACAAATGCAAAAACGACAAGACATCAGCGTGGAGTCTGAAAACAATTCCTTATGCCACATTTTTGATTCCTAACTGCGACACGGTGCGATTGGGGCACGATTTGAACTGCCAAATAAACGCGCTCACTTTTACCGCGTTAAAGCTTACAAATTAGCGTGTTCCAGCAATAGTTACTAACGCTTCTTTTGAGGTTGTTTAGAGGTTATGTTTCGGAACCATAAAATTAAAATTCAAAATGCACTTTAGATTTCAGTATTTTCTGATTATTTTATCCATGGGTTGTATAAAAACCTGTCGTCGCAAAAAAATTAATAAATATGCTCATTATTACAATTTTTAATTCAATTCATTTCAATTAATTTATTTTTCAGATTGTCACATCCATTTGTTAGTAGCTCTTATTTTAAAACTTAAATACTATTGTTAGTAGGTACACAGAGAAATACAGAGAACTACAAAATAATAACTTAAATAATTACGGAATTTTCATATTTTAATAATTTCTTGTAATTAAGTATTTAATTAAATTAATAATTCACCAGTACCTTTAAAACTTACTTAGTTTAGGGCTGTAGGAATTACTTACTACTAGTTACAAATTATTGCATTATCAAATCATCTGATTAGTTTTATGGCGAAATTTTCCTGTTATACTTAACATCATGGTCACTCGCTCGCGCGCTATCTACCTCTGGATTCTAGTTTTGCATGACTGCTGCACGGTAAAGATGTACGCTTCAATAAATAAGTGTTAACTTCTTAAGCATGTGAAATTTCACAGCGGAATACAGTCTGTCTTCAAAAGTGAGAAGAATAAGAAAGAAAAATGGACCTAGAAATGTAAGTACCTAGGTATCTATTAGACCTATCTATGTACAAGTTTTGCTCTTACTATTACCTACAATCTACATTGAATTCTACAATAGCAGGTATCTCTGAACCGGTTCGGTGACATGATTCAAGTGCTCCATGTCTCTTATCGACGTAGATACTCATAATTATTTCACTTGCATAAAATTTAAGCAGAACACTCTCTTGTAGATCATACTATTTTAGAAAAATTACGATCTCTAAAAAGTCCCTGCATTTCCGCTATATTTCAATTACATTGCGCGGTAGGTTAGGCAGCGACAACTTGACTATAGACTGGTACCCGCAGTGCAACTCAAAATGACAGTACGAAACTTAGTTTATCGTTTTCAAGAGTAGACTTGCATATTGTAATTTATGTGTATCATTGCTACTCTTACATTGCAAGGTTATGAACAAAGCGTATAAGGCTTTAGAGGGTATTATACTTCAGGGATCGTGATGTCTGGGTATGCCCTTAGACTTTCTCGAAGAATTTCGACTGAATACTTGGTACTAAGAGATCGGAGAGGATATCTACCGTGCTTGAGAATTAAAGTCGTGATGCTTTTTTTTACATAAGTATTATTTATTTGAGGATGGAAGGCGACGTCCGAGACGGCCGAAGAGACGCTGGCGAGACGATCTTGATGGTCAAGGGGAGGATTGGTTCAAGTCGCTAAAGATTGAGAAAGGTGGAAAATTTTGGGGGAGACCTTTGCCCAGCAGTGGTACACATTAGCTTAATTAAAAAAAAAAAATTCTATAGCCTTACTTTATTTTCAGAACTTCAAAGGATAATCAAAGGACAGTCAACTCGACCACACAGTCAACTGTCACTCTCACACCCTATACATTCGACAAGGATGAGGAATATGATCCATTCGCACATAGAACCGTTGACCACCCAACATCGTGAGTATACCTAAATATAATTAACCGACTTCACCTTTTTTTAGTTTTTTTTTGACCAAACTACTCATCTGATTTAGGTGAAATTAGCTACCTATATAAACGTGAGCGATCTCGTTCAAGCGAGTTAAATTTAATTTTCATAAAATTCAAACCCCACTCCAACCGTTTAGAGGCTGAATTTCAAGAATTACTAAAACGAATTTCCCTGAAAGTTTCAAGTTTCTACGTCCAGTGGTTTAGGCTGTGTTTTGTATATATTAGCCAGTCAGGACCAAGTCAAAGTCAAAAAGCATTTATTCAGTAAAATCCTCAGGCATCGTCTTGATACGTCTTAAATCTAGGTGAATCTAAGCGCCAGTTCCTCGCGACCAAGCCTTAGAGGTTAGAGCTTAAGGTATAACCAGTATAGATAGATATATTGTTTGTTTTAACAGGACAATCGGGGCATTTTTCCACCTTCTCAAGTCATCGCTAGGATCTGGGTTATTGGCCATGCCAGCTGCCTTCAGGAACGCGGGGATAGTACCCGGATGCATTGGTACTCTGCTAGTTGCCATTATCGCAACGCACTGTGTTCAAATACTGGTACAAGAACCCATATTAGGTTATAATATGCTAACAAAAAAGGTGGTCTTTATAAATCCGATCTATTCAAATAATGGAATAGATCGGATTTATAAAGACCACCTTTTTTATTTTTTTATTTATTCCTAACATAAATAACTACCGACGACCGATGTGTCGCGGCGGGCAAATGTCCGCCTGCGACGCAGGAGGTTGCGGGTTTGATTCCCGCCTTGGGATAAAAGTTTGTACGATCTGCAAATATTTATTCCAAGTGTCCTGGTTGTTTTCTATGCACAATAGAAAAATATATATGTACGTAATGTATTATATTAAGTATATCAGTCAGTCTAGTACCCATTATACAAGCTCTGCTTAGCTTGGGGCTAGATGATGCTGTGTGGGTTGTCCAGCATTATTATTATTATATTATATCTAACTAGCTAACCTGTGCCCACTTCGTTGGACAGTAAACATTTTATTTTACATTTTTCGCGTTAATATATAGCCTATGAAACTCACAAATAACGTGGTTTTCTATTGGTAAAATAATTTTCAAAATTGGTTCAGTAGATCCAGAGATTACACCCTACGACCTCAAAAACTCACAAACTTTACCTCTTTATAAAATTAGTACTTATAGATTAGTTTAGATAAGTAGTAGTAGGTCTTTTTTTATTCAGCCTACTTATAGAACAAACAGATGGCACATGCTGATGTTCAGTGGTAACCATCTAACAAAGCATTCCTCGCAATTCACGTTCGTTAGGAACGTGCCCTGTGATACACTAACTCTGCGTAAACAAAGTCAAAGTCAAAAGGCATTTATTCAGTAATATCCGCAGGGATCATCTTGAAACGTCTTAAATATAGGTGAATCTAAGCGCCAGTTCCTCGCGACCAAGCCTAGAAGAACCGGCAGGAAACTTACGGCTTGGTTCCTACCTGTTCAAACCTGAGGCACATAGATATTAAGCCACGTGCCTGTTATTTTACCGGCACCCACACCCTTCTAACCGGAACACAGCAAACTGCTTGACGGCAGATATAGGTATGGTAGGCCTTTACTAAGAGCTCTTTTAAAAGAAGTAGTTCTTGGTAAAGGGAACATTAAGTGGACCATTTACTGGTTTCATTAGCAAGTAGTGTATTATTATTATTACATTTTTTAATTGTTATTGTTAATTTAGTTGTTGACTTTATGAAGTAGTTTTGGAATATTGGGCGGGATCACATTGGGTTTGCTCTTGAATAGAGCTAGAAAGCTAAAGAGTTGTTGTTACGAGCTCAGATTTAATTGTTATTGTTAATTTAGTTGTTGACTTTATGAAGTAGTTTTGGAATATTGGGCGGGATCACATTGGGGTTGCTCTTGAATAGAGCTAGAAAGCTAGAGAGTTGTTTTAACAACAGCTCTCTAGCTTTATTAATTAGTATCGCTGAGTTCTGTGAATATTGGGATTTTAATAATATTGAAGAAATAATCATTTTATTTGTTTTTTGTTGCATATTATAGCTTCGTAGCACAATTATAGCGTACCTACCCTTAGAGTGTTTATAAAATCTGTTCTCCAAATTTATTTTGAATTTGTAAGGAATTTCGATAGCTACAGAAACATGATTGTAATTCATTAGGCGTAACCTCTTGAATAATTTGATTAATTACAAATACGTCTATTTTGTATTTTGTATATCTCGTGCTGTAAACTTTAATACCTTTATCAGCTTATTGAAAATAATATCTGCAAACTTCTAATATTGTAGTTCAGATTTTCTTTGACAGCCGTCATAGCTCAGTTGGTAGTAGCTCTGCCTTCTGCGCTGTGGGTGGTGGGTTCGATTCCCTCGATTTGAGTGATGATCATAGATGTTTGTTCTGTGTCAGGGTGTTATATTGTATTCTATGTATGTATTTACTAAAAAAGTACATAAATATTCTATCAGTCATCTAGTTCACATAGTATAAGCTATGTTTAATTTGAGGTTAGATGATGTTGTGTAAAAAGTTATGATTTTTAGTCAAGATATTTTTATCTAATCCAGAGTGTGCACTGGGTGTTAATTAAAATCCTTGCTTAGGTTTCAACATCAAGAGAGGTCTGTAAGGAATGCCGTTTACCGTTATTGAGCTACACCGAAACCTGTGAACAAGCTTTCAAAATTGGCCCAAAGAAGCTTAAAAGATTTTCCACCCATATCAGGTACGTCTTTTTCTCATTTTTTATAGTCTCGTGGTGCAACTCTCTGCATATCTATCTCCTTAATAGTTTTGCTGTGTTTCTTTTAACTTTTGTATGAGGTTACTACCTACTTATATACCGGGTGTAATAGGAGCACTTGCGAATACTTCAGGAACGTTTAAAGTTACTTACAACAAAGTCAATACTTAGAAAAATACGATTAGAAAGAAAGAAAGAAAACATTATTTGCTGACTCTGACACAACACAAAACAATGTATAAAAGAACAACAAAAGATTATAATATAATAATAAAAATAATAATAAAAGCCATTTATTCCCATACACATAAAATTCAATATTAACAAATTTCATTTAAAAATAATAATAATATTCAAAACCATTACATTTATCACTTATTTATTTAATCACTTGTTTATTATTTATTAATGAATATATATATATTTTTTTCTTTCTTTATTGTAGGGCTGCCCATTTTTGAGCATAGGCCTCCTCCAACCCTTTCCAGACAGTTCTTTTTTGGGCTAAACGTGTCCAGGTAGCACCAGCTATGCCCATAATGTCATCGCGCCATCGACGTTTTGGCCTTCCCCGCGGACGTTTTATGTTCCTGGGGTACCAGTGAATTATTTTTTCACCCCATCTTCCATCCAGTGTTCGCGCTATATGTCCAGCCCATCGCCACTTGAGTTTAAATGCCATTCGTCGATTAGTTTGGTTGTCTTTCGTATGTCGCTGTTTTTCTTTCTGTCACTGAGTTTCAGTCCCAACATGCTTCTCTCAGCCGCTCTTTGGAAAACCTCAATTTTGTGGATGGTGCTTTTATTAAGAGCCCAGCTTTGACATCCGTAGAGTAGAGTCGGTAAGACGGTCGGTGTCCATTGCTTTCTTTTTTAGTTTAATCGATATTTTTGACTTAAAACACTTCTTTAAGCGACCAATATGCACTCCATGCCTTCTTAATGCGTCTCTCTACTTCTCGGGGTGTAGTATCATGGAACGAAAAGATTATTTGGCTTTAATTCCTATTTATCAACTGGCGATGATCGTGATTTCATATAGTAGGTATGCTGTTTTTGGTGTTTTGTTGTTTTACGAGTTTATAAATAAGATTTTGATGTAAGTTGAAGTCGCTATTACTAACAAACACTAACATCTAAATTGTAAAATCTAACCTAGGAGATATGGAAAATAAATGCTTTTATTATTATTATTACATTACAGCTTCATGTTATATTGGTAGTACCTAGAGCTCTTTGTGAAAAGGCTTGTCCGGGAAAGTACTACCACCGTACATATTATGCCGCCAAACAGTGATGTTCGCATTGCTGTGTTCCGGGTTGAAGGGTGTGGGTGCTGGTGAAAATAAAGGCACATGAGACTACATCAGTATGCCTCAGATTAGTGAACGCAGGGTAGTGCATTGTAGAACACGTACCTAACGTGCCCGACCTGCAAGGCATTGTTTTACTAAGCTAGACTTCGCGTGTAACTAGCGCCTAGATTCACTTAGCTTTTAGGCATTTTAATTTGAGATGTGAGCATAATATAAGTTTTTGACATGAGTTTTTCATGAAATAACATTTTTTCAGGCATTTTGTGGACGCAGCAATGGCGGGAGTCTGTCTCGGTGGAACTGGCGTTTACGTCGTTTTTATAGCGTCGTCACTCAAAGATGTTAGTATTTTTATTCAGTAGCCCTGTTCAATTCGACACAACACCAGCAATAACCAAAAAATTATGTACTCGTGTGTACTATTTTGAGGAGTTATTCTACTCATCGCGTATCTTTATCAGACCTTTATCGATTTTTATACGACCAACTTAAAGTTACTACCGAATAAAATACCGGCCAAGTACGAGTCCGAAAGTCCAAGTGTGAAATAAGCTATCAAAATCGGATCTCATTAGACAAAAGTAATATGTCCCTTTATGTCCCTTTTTAGAGATAGTATCCCTGTAATCAAAATCCACGACGACAAAATCATAAATCTGTACACAAAGTTTCGACCAGATTGGTTGTAAATTATGGCTTGTAAAGTAAGTAAGTACCATCAAACTGACGACAGAGGAAAGCAAATTTTTTCAGAATTGAAAATATTCTCAAAAAATATTCCATTGCAATTCAAACGCCCTGCAGAGATTTTAATTTTCGCCTTCTACAGAGTGATTCTTTTTCATATTTTATGACGAGCATAAACAATTGTAGGTCATTGACCCTGATCTAAATTATCCAGTTGATTAGACTGGTTTAAATGATAAAATGCTTCTTGTATTCATAAAGAAATGTTACTAAGTAACTAATGCTATAAAAACGTACGTAAGTATACCTATGCAAAAAAATGTGTGTAAAAACTAGTCAAATTTCTATAGCACCTTAGGTACTTATAGGTAAATTTATCTTTCTGTTGCACATGTATTTGGTTCGATAACTGTTCATCATCATCATCATCAGCCTGTAGAAGTCCACAGCTGGACATATGCCTCCCCCACACGTTTTCAGGAAGAACGATTCTGAGCCCTTTCCATCCATCGACTTCCCGCGGTCCTAACAATATCGTCAGTCCATCGGGTAGGAGGACGTCCTACGCTTCGTCTTCCGGTTCGTGTCGCCATTCGAGAAACTTTATTCCCCAGCGGTTGTGGGGTCTACGAGCTATATGGCCTGCCCCCTGCCACTTCAACTTGCTGATTCTGAGAGCTATGTCGGTGACCTTGGTTCTTCTACGGATTTCCTGTAACTGTAACTGTAACTGTTCGATAACTATAAGTTTTGTCAAAATTCTAAACTCTATATACGAGTAATAGGTATATAAAAATGATTCCCCTATTTCCCTTGGTCACGTCAGCACGCGTGAACGGCTGGAGCGATTTCGCTAATTCTTTTTTTGTTGAGTTTGTTATTGCCAGGAGAAGTTTCCTATGAGAGAAAAAAAGGACAGCGTCTGTCGTCTCGCACTGATTCGTGCAGTATCATGCCAGAAGACATTGGATGTCTGACCTTAGGATCGAATGATCTTCCTATTCTTAATTGCATCTGTTGAAGTTTGACAGACAATTTTGCCAGTGTCTTGACCATAGAATGTTTTGACACTGTAAGCAGTTAGTATTTATTTAGACCATGATTCTGATTAAAAAAATCAACAGTTTCACGTTTTTTTCGAGTTTTCAACATT
The DNA here is from genome assembly GCA_947095575.1 of Electrophaes corylata. NCBI lineage: Eukaryota > Metazoa > Arthropoda > Insecta > Lepidoptera > Geometridae > Electrophaes > Electrophaes corylata. The sequence continues at coordinate 1,329,286 of OX352704.1, forward strand.
GTAAGCGACGCGATATTTATTAGTGTACATTTAGATACACTAATAAACTGCATTCTTGTCAGTCATTCAGTCAGTGCTTAAAGATTATTATATTTGCTCTAGATTTCTTAAGTACCTATATAGATAAACAAGATTGCTCAACTTCTTTGTTCCAGATCTTTGACACCCTCGCACCGAACCACAAGTACCAGGTCGAAGCATACTGCGGGATGCTACTCCTGCCCTTAATTTTGATTACCCAAATACGGTACCTCAAGTTCCTGGTGCCATTTTCCATTCTTGCCAACCTGTGTCTAATGATTACATTCCTTATTACGTGCTACTACACTTTTGTAGGTCTGCCGGAAATTCCAGATGTCAAGATGGCGGAGAATATCACAAAATGGCCGCTGTTTTTAAGGTAATAGTAACTAAATTCTAAGCAAATCACCCCGAACTGATCTTACAAATTACAATCTAGAGAGATAAAATCAAGAAGAATTCATTAAAACTCTTACAAATAGACGCTAGAGTCACAATGACTCTCTGAAAATTATTTTCATCGTAGAAATCATAAAAACGAAGTACCTTGGTTCGATAAATAAAATAATAATAATGCTAGACAATCCACACAGCATCATCTAGCCCCAAGCTAATCAGATCTTGTGTATGGGTACTAGATGACTGATATACTTAATACAATACATTACTTGCATAAATATTTTTTATCATACATAGAAAATACCCATAACTCCCGGAATAAATGTTTTCAGATCATACAAACATTTATTCCAAGGCGGGAATCGAACCCGCAACCGGTTACGTCGTATAAATAGGAACCTACCCTACGATGCACTGCTTTGCACCCATTAACCTGAGACATACATGTGCCTGTAACTTCACTGGTACTTTGAAATAAATATTGCCTTTCCTGTTGAGTTTTAACCTATTTATATACCTACCTATTTAGATACTTAGGTAGACAGTTACTTAAACATTTAAATTTGAATTGAAAATCGTCAAAGCTGTTTGAGAGGTTGTTGTTAAATGAAAGTGTAGATTCAGCTTTACAGTAAACATAATTACTCAGGTACAGTCAGCTGCTCTGAAAGAATTTTTTTTAATTACTTTCAAAATAATATCTCAACATTATTGACCGAGCGAGCAAAGCGTTTCAGTTTTGAGATTGGCTAAAAACGCTTTTGTCCTTGTCAGCCTGTCTGTCTGTTCTCATATTCTAAAAATCATTGACCCCTAGATGAATCTAGAGGATATCTAAGGGGGGTAGTCAGAGGAACGTCCCGATATTATACATGGCACATAGGTACTCACATTCTGCAGTAAGTAGGTACCTAGGTAGTTAGTATTCCATACGTGAAAAGTTGCAAGCCCATTGCCGCTGATAGAATACCTACTAGACATAGACATAGACATACATTTATTTGCTACAAAAACACACATACAAAACAGATCAAAAAGTGAAAAAAATAAGACAAAAGAAAGGACTTAAGCAGTAGGTGCCTGTGCGCTGCAGCAGCAATAGGGTCTCGACTCAGCGTATGCCTTACCACTATTTTTGCCTAGTGGATACTTAGTTACCTACTTACTTTTTGCTTAGTGTACCTACTAGTGAATTTAAATGTATTTTATGGGGTGAAGGTATGTAAATTCAAACGCAATTAAATACTCGATGATTGTGTTGACTTATCATCTCGTTCAGTGTATCTTGTGTTCTTAAAATAGCACAGCAATATTTGCCATGGAAGGCATCAACGTGGTGATGCCGGTGGAAAACGAAATGGCACGACCAGAGCGTTTCCTCGGCTGTCCTGGGGTGCTGACGACTACCATGGCACTGGTGGCGACGCTCTATGGTGTGGTGGGTGTTTTCGGGTACCTGAAGTATGGAGATGGTGTGCTGGGGAGCATCACACTCAACTTACCACAGCATGAGCCGTAAGTATTGTCTTTGTTATAAATAACTTGCTAAGTGGTAACTAACAAAGCCTTATCTTGTAGGTCACGCATGACCTACGATGCGCTACCCAGCGTCCAGCTTGGGGCATACTGGTGGCCTGTAATTTTACCGGCACCCACTCTCCGAACCCGAATACGGTAATGCGAGCATCACAGCATGGCGTTAGATTTCGGCATATTTATATGATTTATCAACAGACTATGTTATAGTCTGTTGATATATATGTATAGTCTGTTGATATAGTCTGTTATAACATAGTCTGTTGATTTACCGACAGCCAGAAGGGTGGGGAATAATGATTCGCAAACGACGACAAGCACCCAGGATAAGGAACATAGGCCGGCCACTCTAAAGCGACGATATGACAGCTGACACAGTTTAGCTCTGGCGCTCTTGCTGTGCTTCTATGCTGTGGGTTGTGGGTTCGATCCCCACCGAATACAAATATTGTTATATTGTATTATACCTAAGTATAAACAACCTACTTATAAACAACAACCTATTTATAAACAAAACGTATGTACGTATTCTAACAGTTACTTGGTTCCCATACTACAAAATATGCTTAGTTTGAGGATAGAATAATAATGTTGTGTAAAAATATCCACAAATAGGTATTTGTTATTGTGAAGAGAGCGGAAAGTTGGTGGAAGTAGTGTTTAAAAATTTTCAGCATCTGTTCGTTTCATACAATGTTCTATCTTGAGTGGGGATTGAATCCACAACCTACAGCATGAAATCAGAACCAGGCCAGCTCTGAGGCCAGTTGAGAAATATCAAGATAATTTATATTTTTACAGTTTGGCGTTGACGGCAAAGATTCTAGTGGCCACAGCAGTCTTCTTTACGTACTGCCTACAAATGTACGCACCAATGGATATTCTGTGGTCAAGAATCAAAGGCAGAATAAGTCAACCCTATGGAAATGTGGCCCAAGTTTCCTTGCGAACTGTTAGCGTGATATTTACAGGTACATTTTTAGTGTAACATGAGAATAAGCGATGGAACAAGCCACTCGTTGACCCACCTGAAGTTGCGTGGTTGACTTTGCCTAAAACAAATTGCAATGCATTGTTTGACACGTGCACAATCTATATAGTCATTCCTAAAGGGGTCCATGGGAGACTCGACGGGGGTCTACGTTGGACGTGACAAAAAATGGGGGTCTACAATAGGGGTGCATGAAAACTAATTTGGTTTCGATAGTGAAGAACTAAAATGTTAGCTTGTTGTTTTAAATAATATGATACCTAAATTCAATTTATGGATAGTTCTGAAATGGGAGTCGAACCTAAACCATGTCGGTGTCGCGCCGAGATTCAGAAATTGGTAGATAGTAATGTAGACGCAAGGAGTCCACCGGATCCAGAAAAATTTTGAAAGTGGTCTATATGAAACAAAAAAGCCTGGAAACCACAGATCTATACTAACTATAAAGTTTTTGTCCTGACTAACTGACATAATAGACAACGCACAGCCTAAACCACCGAAGCTGAAGTTCGAGGATTCCTCAGTAGTACATCTCTACGCATTAAGACGAATATAGGTACCTTGAAAAAATTAAGTCTCTACGACCAGTGGTTTATGTTGTCCGTTGCCTAATGTCAGGCAGTCAGTCAGTCAGATAGATTCTTATAATCGGTATAAGTTATAAGCTTATAATTAGATTTTAGATGGATAGATAGAAAACTCTTCATTGTACACCACAACGGACAAAAAAATAACATATACAAGTTTATTAGTATGGTCTAGTAAGCGGACAGACTAACAGACTTTATATAACTTTCGATCCAACTCGACGATCTAACTTCCTTTCAATACAAAAGACAAAGCATACCTACTTATGACTGTTACAAAATGACGTAGAGTTTATTAGTAGGTAAAAGGGTTAGTTTATACATTCTACTGGTAATTCTACGACGACCGATGTGGCGCGGCGGGCGAATGTCCGCCTGCGACGCAGGGGTTGCGAGTTCGATTCCCGCCTTGGGATAAATGTTTGTACAATCTGCAAATATTTATTCCGGGTGTTCTGGGTATTTTCTATGTACAATAAAAATATATATGTATGTCAATAGTATTGTATTAAGTATATCAGTCATCAGTACCCATAACACAAGCTCTGCTTAGCTTGGGGCTAGATGATGCTGTGGATTGTCCAACATTATTTATTTATTTAATTTACTTGTCTCCAGTAACCCTGGCGGTGGCAGTCCCAGATCTGGAACAGCTGATAGGCCTGGTCGGCGCTATCTTCTTCTCAACCCTGGGTCTTCTGATCCCGGTCGTGGTACAAACAGTCCACCGATGGGACCGCGAGCTGGGGAAGTATTCGTACATCTTGTGGAAGAACTGTCTGATACTTGTGTTCTATCTGGTGGTTTTACTGAGTGGATGTTATTCAGCCGTTAGTGCAATCGTTGGAAAGTATCGTTAGAGAACAATCATTTTTATATAACTATTGGTAGTTAGTTAAGTATAGGTATGTATGTCTAAAACAGAATCTTTGTCTGAATCTGAGCCTGACTGATATAAATATAGACAGCGCCCAAATTTTTAGGATATATTTGTCTTACTGCGTACGGTTTATCTAGTCAGGAATTTTTGTATGCCTAAGAAACACCACTTATTAAAAAAAACATTTGTGACTAACAAGTCTAAGTTTTATTAGCAAAATCAATTAGACGCCCGACACTCACGCTTATCGTGTATCCATACAAACATTACACATAAGAGACTTTTTCTGCCAACTTACATAACACGTAAAGATAGAGATAAAGATCATTTATTTGCTGAGACATGAACTGAAAACCAGCGCAGCTTCACCCTAGGTGAAGCAGCTTTATGCTGAGTAGGGCCCTTTTTGACTCATTTTTTTGACTCATGCAATACCGTGTCGGTGTGCAAATGGAGATGGCACTTAAAACGTCACATGCAACATGAACACGTATCGTTATATTTTGGCCAATTTCTTATGTGTTATTCTGATGTATGAGCTGTTTAATTGTAAAGTTTTCATTAAAATCCTTTCAGTAGTTTTTGCGTGAAAGAGTAACAAACATCCGTACATACAAACTTTCGCGTTTATAATATTAGTAAGGATTAGTAGGATATTATATTAGTCTATAGCTAAAAGTTTGTTAGAAAATATTGGTAACTAGTCATGGGTTGGTCTGCGGCTTAAACTATTTACGCTTGATAGGTTTTACGTAAACCCTGAAGTTTTCTCATTAAGCACGGAAAGCCGTGATGAGCCCAAATGGTGATCAATTTATCAACCTTTACCTGAGTGGGTAAGATACCTACCTATCAAACCTAAGTACCTAGTGAATAATTGATCACGCGAGCGAAGAGCTTAGTGGTAACTTGGGCGATTAAACCTTCTATTTTTGTATCGGTACAGTTTAAGGGCAATTAAATCTTGTATTTTTGTCTTTACTTTTTTCTATCGTTTCGTAGTGTCGTTTTGTAAGCCGGTCCACAATCAAGTTGTGAATGCCTGACATGCCGCGTAGTGTATCTACCTCAAAACGACAATACAAAACTTCGTTTACCGTTGCTAAAAGTAAAGCTGCAGGTACCTACCTAAGTATATTTTATTTTTGCTCTTAATACTTAATTGTGCAATATTTAATAGTAATATTTGGTAGTAAGTATAGCGCTAAGAAGTTGTTTACTTTTTTTTCGTTTAATTGCATTATATTTTAATTATTATTTATTTTTAGCTCTTTGTAATAATTCGGATTTAAAAATGTGTTCATTTTATAAATCCGCGCCCCCTTGGCCATACTGTCATGTGTTTTACATAAAAGGTGTTTTTAATCCAAGGCGTCCCTAAACGCGGACGGCAACAGCAATAACGATATCTAATTTAACTTTTAGGGGCTATTATTAGCTATGGCTTTCTAATGGCTTAACAAGACTTTAAGACTTACCGCGGACGTAAAATGTAGGCTTTAATGCCCTTAGGGTCACCGCTCACGGGCATCTACAAAACGCCACGTAACCTGAAGTAGGAATCATTACCTTACTACTTATGTTTCTGAGTTCTGTCGGGTGATCGCGTACCTGTTGTTGCAATCAGAATACTGCTGCAAGTATCAAATACATATAGCAGATAGGTAATATGATTATGCAATAATAATCAATAATCAATAATTTGCCTTTTATCATACAATTAGTATAAAATACTGTTTTAATTAGTACCGCGGCAGGAGTATACCCATTATGGTCTACTTCGCAGTGGCCAATGCAGAATATCGGTTGCAAGTTAAGATTATCTTAGAATAACGGTCAAGACAACAGTTATTCCAAGAGATCGCTTGCTCGCGACAAGTTTGCCGATTGTAGGACAAACCTTGTAATTTTTACGAAAAATGACGTCCGTAGCTCAGTGGCGCCATTTGTAGTTGAAACGCGTAGCCTGTGTGCGGCGACCCTTATCAAACGTGACACACGCGCCTCTTTCTGTGGATTCACTCTTATGTATACTATTGGCCTTTTACACCTTAAATACCTAAATAAAAATGTCCTTACTTATTGAAATCTGTCAAAGACAAACAATCATAATTTCAAATACTCTGGCTCCGTTACATGTGCCACTGTGCACTGATCCCTTGAGTGGTAAGGTGGAAAGAAAGAAAGAAAATATATTTATTCCCAGTTTGTAGGTACTTAGGTGATTATAGCAACCAGTATTTTACCTACAACATTTAATCGTCATGTGCCAATACAAAATAACTTCTATTATTGAATACATCATAAAGATTTTTTTTACCAGAATTATGGTCTGTATGCGCAGTTTCAGTTTTCTTAAGCAATCTTATTACACTCGGTATAATAGGTACCTACGTATTTTTATTATTCATTCGATGCCTACTTCTTTGGCTGTAAGCATACTTACATGGTGTCACAAGCAATGTGTCGCTCGCTTGTCATGCTCAGTAATGGTGCCTAATGAGTGCCTAATGACTAGGTGTTTCTTTGTGTGTGACATCAGTTTACATGAACAGAAATGTTCCAGACGAAAACCAGTCCACGCTTAAGACTAAGAAATACAAAAAGGATGGGTTTAAGAGTTGACTTGAAAAAAAATTATCCTACGTAGGAAGGTGCCCAATGGCGCCCTTAATTATAAGCTGCTTGTTTAACCTTTTTAAATAAAGACTTAAGTCGATTTCAATTGTAAATCCTTTTAACTATGACGACCGAAGTGGCGCGGCGGGCGAATGTCCGATGCAGGAGATTGAGGGTTCGATTCCTGTCTTGGGATACATGTTTGTACGATATAATAAAAAATATCTATGTGTGTTATGTATTGTATTAAGTACTAGCGGTCCGTCCCGGCTTCGCACGGGTTTTAGTAAGGATCCCTAATTTTTTTGAAAATGTAATATAGCCTATGTCACCCGGGGATAGTGTAGCTTCCCAACGGTGAAAGAATTATTCAAATCGGTCCAGTAGTTTCGGAGCCTATTCAATACAAACAAACAAAGTTTTCCTCTTTATAATATTAGTATGACATCAGTCATCTAGTACCCATATAACAAGCTCAGCTTAGCTTGGGGCTAGATGATGCTGTGTGAATTGTCAAGCATTATTATTGTTATTATTATAATGAAACTTTGTACGAGAATTTTTAGAGGAAATGAGGCAAGTTATGCTAGATCAATTTATTTCTAATTTTTTCGGCTAGTATAGTCAAATGCAAAGATAAATACGTATTCAAATATAATTTAATATTTGTTCTTGTAGCCAATACAATAAATAATAACATAATACATTTCAACACACAAGTACATTCATACACATAGTAATACAATACGCCTTTATCGCTAACAGAGATCCCTACCAGTCCTTATTATAAGGTACACAACTAAAAATAACAAAACTGAAATTACAATTGTGCATAATTTTACGGCTAAGAACAGAATAATTCGTGTTATGAGCTAACAAGCTTTTGTCTGCGACTTCGTCCGCCGACTAAATTACCGTTATATTTTGGCCAATTTACAAAACATCTTTATAAATTATAGCCTATGTGCTAATCTGATATATAATCTATATTACTGTAAAGTATCATTAGAATACATTCAATAGCTTTTGCGTGAAAAAGTAACAAACATGCATACAAACTTTCGCATATATAATAATATTAGTAGGATTTTATACATTTAACAAAAATAAATAGTCTTTGGTCTTATAATTCTTTTGGCCGCTATTTAATATTTCACATTTTTTTTAATGGCGGTATTGTAACCTTTTTCAAAATACAATAACTTATGTTAAAACTATTGAAAGAGCTCAAGATACAATGCCTACCTTAAATCTTAAAGTGTTTGTTGAGGCGAAGTCTGAAACCGTGGGTATTAAGCCTGGTTAACACTTTGATTAGTGCGAGTACAGGTGATTAGTGCAGGTGATTAGTGACTAGTTGTGGACAGCGACTGATTAGTGCAAGTGATTAGTAGGCTGTGTAGTAAAGTGAATAGAAGTGTGTTCTATTTTTTTGCGAGTGAACTGCGAGTAGCCACGTCCCGCGCGCCCTCCCTTCCCCCTCACTCGCAGCGTGCCTGCCACTAAACACGTCTGGACAGTGTTTAGTGTGTCTGGACACTACTCGCACTACTCACCTGCACTCGCACTAATCACCTGCACTCGCAATGAATTGGACACTACTCGCACTACACACCTGCACTCGCACTAATCAAAGTGTAAACCAGGCTTTATGAACAAGACAAGGTGTACTCGGTTTAAAAAATAAACTAAAAAAAAATAGCATCGCAACTTTAATCCTCAAGCACGGTAGATATTCCCTCCGATCTCTTAGTACCAAATACCTACTCAAGACTTCAAGGATGTCTATGGGGAGTGGTTAAAGGTACGTCCAGATATTTCATTTGGTACATACCCATATTTTGGAGTAGTTATTATTCCATACGTGACAGGTTGCAAGCCCATCGCCGCTGCTAGAACACTAACTGGTTTCCTTATGATATTTTCCTTCACCGTTTTAGAGCATAGGCAAAAAAAGTCCTGCAATATAGAAATATATGATTAATTTCTATTAAATTTTTTTAATAGAAATATATTTTTTAAAGACTGAAACTATCACGGTTTCACAGACTTCGCCTGAGTCCTGGGAAAATCATTCTGTATAACAGACGTTTCACTTTTTCCATAATAATCATAATAATAACAGTACAATAAATGTATGTCTATATTGACTAGAACAAAACTAGATTCTTTCTCCAACATAGTAATTCATTTAAGTATATAACATCTTAGGCACTAAAGTTATATACTTAGCGTACCTATTTATATTACAACTTTTTTAATTGAAAAAGCGTATGGTACGGGTTCGAACCAACGAACTTATTGCTTAGAAAATGGAGTAGCTAGTGTAGCTACCACTGACTACTTACTAAGTAATAAAATCTATCTATACCAATTAAATATAAGAATCTCTGTCCTGCCTGACTGACTAAAATTTTATTTTTATTTATTTATTTTATTTTATCATTCAACCCCTAAACGGGGTTTGAAGTTTGTATGAAAATAACATCACGTGGACAAAGCCGCGTGTTTTCGCTAGCTAATAATAAGATTATCTACTGTAAAAAGTTGTATAGTAATAGGTGCTAATAATTTTTATATTGTCCCTATACTAAGGCGAATAAAGGCCTATTTATTAGGTACGATAATCTGCCAGACAGCATTACTCTTCTTTGAAATTACAGGCACATGAGGCTTACACCTGTATGCCTCAGGTTGATGGACGCTGAGCAGTGCATCTTAGGGCACGTTCCTCACGATCGTGACGTAAGAGGAAATACTTTGTTATAGGCGTTGGTAACCACTTAACCTCAGGTGGACCATCTGCTTGTTCCATCAGCAAAAAAAAAAAACTATCGCCATGAGACCTGAATAAGCTCACTGTTGGAAATACGATAATTCAACGACGTCCTGCGCCTTTTTCAGTTCGTGGTCGCTATTCGAGAACCTTTATTCAAGTCCCTCTTGACGACCCTTGGAATCTTGGAAACGTGAAACCTATGTACAGTAGACTGTACATAGGTAGCTGTTGATGATGTCAGTTGGTCGAATACTGAATCATAAGTTTTATGATAATGTGCGACCAGACCGGATTTTAAATTCACATCTGGTAGAATCTTTTAGGTAGACTTTAGTGTTGTACCAACCGTGATTACATGAGTAATGACATTGACATTAAACATACACGTTTAACTTATGACGTTTTAAAAATTATGGAATGCATTTCGACTCTCACTATAGTCATCAATTACTAGGTGGTCCTTACGTTTGTTCGCAAGCTTGATAGTAAATCTAGAAATTATCTATTCTGGAAAAAGCATAACCTAGAAACAACATAACCTAAAAATAACTTAACCTATAAATTACGTCACATATTATTGAATATCACCCAATACTTTGCAAAGACTGTTTGAACTGCAACAGCTTGCTAAGGTTATTGTACACCCGGTCTGGAGGATTGGAGATAACGAAGTAGACCAACCCGAGGATAGACAGGATCGCCCGCCATATTGAAAAGTGAGTCCACGTGTGGTAGAATGCCGGTATTGAAGCCTGTAACAAGAAAGGTTTAACTAGATTTATATAGGGGCGACGGTGTCAAGCCGAACGTGATTTTTTGCCGTTTTTTTTATTGATTCGTACGCGAGTCCGACTCGCACTTGGCCGGTTTTTTATACTTCACCGGCACCCACACCCTTCAAATGGAGACACCGTAATGCGGTAGAAATAGTAGTATTGTAGAAATGAACATTAATAATTTTCTTCGTAGTTAATGTCATCGTTTCAAACCATGAATTAAGCAATTAAACCAACCGTTATAGACATCTGTGGTTATAGGCACGTCTCAACAGTCAATAAACGTTTTACAGTGAAATTTAACGGTGGGTTTTAGCGGTGAAATTTAACGCAGCCGTTAAATGCTGAGTGATTGCACAGACGCAAACGGACAAGCAGGGTCTCCCATCCCTACTTGTCCACGAGCAATTTATTTTAAAAATTCCAACTACAAATAAAAAAGGGCAAACCACAGCAATAATAGGCCATTAGGCTTCAATAATGATAAAGATTCGTTTTCTGTCATCTTTGGAAGCAACATTGTATTTTCATTTTAATTGTTTTTCTAGTGTTATTTTAAGTTCTGATGGGTAATTTTGGTGGTATTTTAACCATCATTACTTGAGGTCTTAGTACAAGTGTGAACAATTGAAATGAAAGTGTGCACTGAGAAAAAAATGCTACGTACATGACCCGATTTTGTAATGTATATGCAATTTACTACTTACTACGCATGTAGCATACGTAATAAGTGATCCGCTTATCTATGAATGGTGAATCTTACTTATGCAGTTGTAAGCCGGGCCATGCTCCGTAATGGCATTACAGAAATATACTTATAATGTTGTTACATACTTATTTCATCTTTATAACCAAGGAGCAGTTGATAGTTACGTATTTTAAGTAGCTGCAGTATTTACAAAATGATATCGATTCTACATAGGTACTTAGTGCATAAGGTGGCCAGCTACTTAGAATAAGTAACCGACAACGTTATATCAATATGAGGTACACATTCAGCATCTGGCTACTTAATCTTTACCTGTTACGTATTGTGCCTACTTACCTACGATTGATAGCTACGTATTTTATGTAGCCGGTTACATTTTTATCTGTATACTTATAACATCTTCCTGCCTACTTACTAAAAGGTTGATAGCTACGTATTGTAGATAGCTGACAGCAATATTTCAGCATGCGGCATAGTTACAGCATGTGACTAGCTACGTTCAATAAGGAGTCGGTGGTTTACCATAATACGTATTCCGCTTACTTACAAAAGGTAGATAGCTATGTTTTATAAGTAGCTTGTTACACAATATCTGTATACTTACAACATTAAGGGACCAACGTACAATAAAGATGACAGATACATAAAATAAGGTTGATGGCTACGTATTGTAGATAGCTGGCAGCAATATTTCAGCATGCGGCATAGTTACAGCATGTGACTAGCTACGTTCATTAAGGAGTCGGTGGTTTACCATAATACGTATTCCGCCTATTTACAAAAGGTAGATAGATATGTTTTATAAGTGGCCTGTTACACAATATCTGTATACTTACAACATTAAGGGACCAACGTACAATAAAGATGACAGATACGTAAAATAAGGTTGATGGCTACGTATTGTAGATAGCTGACAGCAATATTTCAGCTTGCGGCATAGTTACAGCATGTGACTAGCTACGTTCAATAAGGAGTCGGTGTTTTACCATAATACGTATTCCGCCTACTTACAAAAGGTAGATAGATATGTTTTATAAGTAGCTTGTTACACAATGTCTGTATACTTACAACATTAAGGGACCTACGTACAATAAAGATGACAGATACGTAAAATAAGGTTGATGGCTACGTATTGTAGATAGCTGACAGCAATATTTCAGCATGCGGCATAGTTACAGCATGTGACTAGCTACGTTCATTAAGGAGTCGGTGGTTTACCATAATACGTATTCCGCCTACTTACAAAAGGTGGATAGATATGTTTTATAAGTAGCCTGTTACACAATATCTGTATAGGTACCTACTTACAACATTAAGGGACCTACGTACAATAAAGATGACGGATATGTAAAATAAGGTTGATAGCTACGTATTGCAAATAGCTTACAGCATACAGAAGCAGCGTCAGGGTGGCTGCAATTAGCACAGATCCACCTACACCAATTTGCAAATGCATAAAGCTAAGTAGGTAGGTACCTACTACATTTTGAAACCTATGATGATACAATATAGGTACCTACTTAAGTACTTACTTAGAATAAGTACTTATCTAAATCACAATATTTTATACATATCTATTTAGGTAGGCAAGTGGTTAAATAGGTAAAGTAGGTAAGTAAATAAATACTTACTACAATTAGGTAGGTACCTAGACTAGACTATACTATAGGTAGGTACCTACTTACCTTTACATACTTCTCATAATTTAGTAGGTAAATACCTACCTGCCTACTTAGCTCTCATAAAATGGTGACAGCGAGCTGGTCTGATGATGGAGTCAAGGTCTGTTCAACGGAACTCTTCAATAAATGGTCCGATTGAGTTGAAACTTGGTTACCTACCTGCTACCAAGTTAGTAAGGAAGTAGGTAATCAGAATTTAAGTCGAAAGTAGGAAGGTAGGAACCTTGGTATGATAAGTCGAAACAATGCAAGTCTACATTATATGATGATAATAATAGGTATTTTAAGTAAATTACGACAACGCCGTAGTGTCATGGTTAATTACCTACCTACCTAGGTGTTTCAAGTAGTTTTACTGTGCGAACTTAGCTCAATGACTCAATGTTGCACTCATGATCTGAAAGCTGGCATACCTACCTATGGCACGGAAAATAAGAGGCGGAAGTAAAGACCATATGATGATCATAAAAAAACATAAAAATCAATAGTAAAAAATCATAATCAAAAGACTCCACAGACTCTGTCTGTCTGCCTGTCCGTCTGTCACTAGTCTGTATCTCATGAACCGATATAGTTAGAGAGTTGAAATTTTCACAGATGATGTATTTCTGTTGCCGCTATAACAACAAATACTAAAATCACAGAATCAACAGAATAAAATAAATATACCTATAAGGGGGCTCTAATACAGCAATCGGGATTTTTAGCCGTTTTTATTTCAGATAATGGTACGGAACTCTTCGTGCGCGAGTCTGACTCTTACTTGGCCGGGTTTTTTTAGTAAGTATTTGTTGTTATAGCGGTAACAGGAATACTTATCTACGTCATCTGTGAAAAATTCAACTCTCTATTCATGAGATACAGCCTGGTGACAGACGGTAACTTCATTTTCATTACATAAGTAGGTACGTTACCTACTTGTTTATAGTAGTTTGTTTTGTTACCTACGTACAAGTATGCCGGTACGTTAAAATACGTATCCCGATTACTTAGCTCTTTAGGCGCCAAATTTGTGCCCTTTGCTAAAGTGTTGCCAATTTAGCAAAGCGACGGCAAGTTGTGCCCGATGGTTCCAAAAATAAGCACCAGATTTATGATAAAATAATGATATTTGAGAATGGAAGAAAACTAATATTCCCTTCAGTCAATTTGCTTTATTCTAAACCTTTTTGAAAGAATGCTGGGTTGGCTTGCTATAGATGCATTTATTTTCTAATTATGTAGGTAAGTACACGCGACTTCGTCCGCGCAGAAATGAACAAAAAAGTTATTTAGTTTTTTAGTTCTTGCATTACTATATGTGTTATTATTTATTTTTAGTTCTTCGTATTAGCTTTATTGAAAAATGAACCCGCGGAATAGAAGCGGTGGGAGGTGATCGACGTGACGGCGCATTAGTGGCATGCGCGTACCTATGTAGGTATTGGACATTTTGGAATTTTTCTAAAAAAAAAGTAGCCTGAGTTACTCCTTATTGCAGCAGCTATCTGCCAGTGAAAGTCCCGTCGACATCGGTCCAGCCGTTCCAGAGATTAACCGGAACAAACAACACAGACAGACAGACAAAAATTGTAAAAAAATGCTATTTTGGTATATGTATCATACATATATACATTCATATGCATGTAGTAAAAAGCGGTTATTTTAATATTACAAACAGACACTTCAATATTATTTATTTGTGTAGATGCGTAAAATGAATCTGCATATTTTTTTTGGATTTCTCTGGATTTTGAAATCTTCGTCTTGCAACACTGGTTTGCAGTTAGAAATGTTAGAATTTAATTTACAATTGTGCATTCTTTTCTACGACCGCCGCGCCGCCACCCGGGCCGCCACCGCGCCGCCCGGGCCAAGCCGCCCGCTAGTAGTTTTTTGTGGGTCCACATTCAAATAAAATTCTACAATTTCTACATAATGTAATACACAAAATAAGAAGCAAGCAAAGTATTCTATGAAACGAGCCAAGTGTCAGTATCTGCCGCTGCTGCGCCCACTGCTGATGCCGACGGCGACTGCGCAAGACACAAGAATGATCTTGGGTGTAGATCTGAAATTGGAGAAGGACGAGCAAGTATTTCGCGGTAAGTTTGCAGTGAAATGTTTGACCCTTGCTATTTGGTTTCTAGATTTCACGTTTTCAGGTAAATACCTACATCAAAACGCCTCAAGCTATTATATCACGTTGTGGGATAGACTTGCGTTTTGCATTACCTACGCTTATCACTAAGATTAGGTAGGTACGACGCGTAATCTTAGGCTAAACGTAAGTACATATATATTATCTCCATGGGCTAAACATTAACATTGGTAGGTAGGTAGTAGTTAACTGTTGATGTGGTTGTAGATGGTACCGATGGTACGCATTTACCGCGTAGGTAGGCCGTCGGCGGCTCTGATGCTTTGTAACTCTTATTGGGTTGGTACATCCATCATGGATTCCAGTCTGTATCTTTGCAGATAAATGCAGTCTTAGTTTGGATTATATTTATGATTCACCACACACCTCCAATACATTGAAAATCAATAACCTAATTATGTACTTATCTGCTTTTAGAAAACAACATTGATGTGGATGTGTTAGCCCTTATGAGTGCTGGAGAACTCCGAGAACTAATCCCCAAAATAGAAGATCACATATACTTAGTCCGGCAGTTGGCACAAGAACTCACTTTTGCAATAGGTAAGTACTTTTAAACTTTTTGCCTAGGAACCTACTTGATTGAAATACTGAGCTTAGTCATACTTAAGGGCAAATTATTACTAAACATATTTTTTTTTCCTAACTAACTTTTATGAAAGTACCTACCTACATAGTTGGCTAGTCATGATGACGATGATGATTAAACTAGAATTTGGAACTATCAGCAAAAAAAATGAGCACAAGACTGGGTTCTAAGCTAGAATGAAGATAGGTTTACATTAAGTTCTATTTTTTTGTGTTTCAATTCAAGCAAAGCTTAGCCCATCTCGGAGCACTATGGTGAAACATGGGCACAGTGAATAAAGACTAGGACCTATATTTGCGCTCTCATTTTTTTATATTTCAGATTGTTGAAGACACTGATGAGTATTTCCCGATCCTATCAGATGACAACAATATAGACATAGTGCCTGAACCTGATATTGAATCATCAAATTCATCTGCATCTGCCTTAGTAACTGCCATCAGATCTAATGTGAGTTATGTAAGTATTATTAATATAAGTATAATAAAAATATCGATGTATTGTATTGTTTAAAGTATATATCGGTCATCTAGTACCCATAACACAAGCACTGCTTAGCTTGGGGCTAGATGATGCTGTGTAGATTGTCCAGCATTATTATTATTATTAGCTATTAAGCAACTAGGCGAGGAGGTACTTTCGTTAACAAAGTAATAAATTTGTTACAGCTTCAAGAAGATTTTAAATATATGTACCCTGGGAAAGAGAACAGTTTATTCTCTATGCTTCTATCTGAAGAAAGAAGAAATAATAGACTACGCTAAACAAAAAGCTCGACAAAGTAGAGACAAACACTATTCTGCTACTTTATTACATTTAATTGGCCTGATCCAGGGTAAGTATCTGTTCGTGTCACTGAGGTGTTATTTCCAATTGTCTCCGACGTTTGTCCCCCACAAGTCTCTTTAAAAGTTACATCACATTTTTAGGACGTGCACTTTTTAGATTTTCTGCAAAGTTATGGTGCAAGTGACATGTTACTTAAGTATTTTATAAGTCAATTTGGTGTTTTTGTATACCTAAATAAAGTAAAGTTATAATTAAGAATTTAAAAATTAAAGAAGTAAAGAAAACATTAAAGAGTTTTACTTGTACTTATGTGCTAAATGTTGTTTACTGGCATACTATACTGCCTCGGACTTAATACCATGGAGTGTTATACTTTGTTTAGGTGTTGTATTATTATTATATATTTAACTGATTGATTGTATGCTTAGAATGTGCTTTTTATGTTGTATACTAGCTCGTATTCATACAACATGGTGTTTTTACTTATGCTTAGGTGTTGTTCATGTACTATACTAGCTCATATTCATACAACATTGTGTTTTCCCACTTATGTTTCGGCGTTACGTACTATACTGGCTCTTATCCATGCAACCTGTAGTAGGTCTGAGCCGGTACAGTACGTATTCGACACCATTACATAAGTAGAACACACCATGCTGTAAGTAATCTGGGCCAGTATAGTACTAGTACCACACCTGTACGTAAGTAGAACACACCATGCTGTACGTAGTCTGAGCCAGTACACTACGTATTCGACACCATTACATAAGTAGAACACACCATGATGTACGTAGTCGGAGCCGGTACAGTACGTATTCGACTCCATTACGTAAGTAGGACACGTCATGCTGTACGTAGTCTGAGCTGGTACAGTACGTATTCGACACCATTACGTAAGTAGGACACGCCATGCTGTACGTAGTCTGAGCCGGTACAGTACGTATTCGACACCATTACGTAAGTAGGACACGCCATGCTGTACGTAGTCTGAGCCGGTACAGTACGTATTCGACACCATTACGTAAGTAAGACACGCCATGTTGTACGTAGTCTGAGCCGCTACAGTACGTATTCGACACCATTACGTAAGTAGGACACGCCATGCTGTACGTAGTCTGAGCCAGTACAGTACGTATTCGACACCATTACGTAAGTAGGACACGCCATGCTGTACGTAGTCTGAGCCGGTACAGTACATGTTCGACACCATTACATAAGTAGGATACGCCATGCTGGACGTAGTCTGAGCCGGTACAGTACGTATTCGACACCATTACATAAGTAGGACACACCATGCTGTACGTAGTCTGAGCCGGTACAGTACATATTCGACACCATTACATAAGTAGGATACGCCATGCTGGACGTAGTCTGAGCCGGTATAGTAGGTATTCTACAACTGTACATAAGTAGGAGAGTCCGTGCTATAAGTAGCCTGAGTTGGTACAGCACATATTCCACACCTGTACGTAAGTAAGACGCACCATGCTATACGTAGTCTGAAACAGTGCAATACGTACACAGGGAAGAACTGCATGCCACTTATTTAAGTAGCAACGTATTCTACGCCTGTACATAAGTAGGAGAGACAATACTGTAAGTAGTTTGAGTCAGTATAGTACGTATTCTACACCTGTTCGTAAGTAGGACAGACCATGCTGTACGTAGTCTGAGCCGGTACAGTGTATATTCTACACCATTACATAAGTAGGAGAGCCCATACTGTTAGTAGTCTGAGCCAGTGAAGTACGTATACAATGAAGGTATTTAGTAGGACAGTTGAGGATTGCATGCTACTTATTTTAAGTAGCAAAACGATACAGGAGTAAATTACGTATGCCGGTCGATGGAAAAATTCATGGTGCCGGCTACTTAAGTATAGCTACGTACGCGACATGGTGCCGGCTACAATCGTCATTCTGTATCGTTTTGCTACATAAATTACGTAATCCGGCTACGTAAATTTCTCTCAGTGTGTTATGAGGCATCCTGATTTGAACGAAAATGTTTCCCTTTGGCCAAAAAACAAAAAAACGCCATCCTTTTCTTCAAAACCAATGGCAGCCGCCGACTTTACTTTTTTTACCGACTCGACTTGACTAAAAAGTATTTTATTCAACCCACTTGACATTGGCAAAATTGTCCCCAAGCCAGACCATGCCACAAAAAAATAATAATAATAATAATGATGATAAAAATAAAATCTAATTTGACAGCCGTCACAGCTCAGTCCGTAGTAACACTGCCTTCTGCGCTGTAGGTGGTGGGTTCGATCCCCACCGAGAACGAACCTTTGTGTAAGGACGTGGCGTGGGCCTCTCCTTAATCCCTCTAAGTAACCCTTTCACGGGCCTTACTCATCCAATTCTACTACTACAAATACTTGAATAATAATACAAATACAAGCAATTAATACTTACAGCAGTTGCGTTGCCGGTGGTATTGGTTACAAGCGGTGTGTAGTGATACATCATGAGGTCGTCATACATGCGCGCCGCAGAGCAGACAAGCAAGCACGCGGTGTACAGCAAAACTAGCACTATCGGCTGGAAGTACGGCTGTAGACCGCGCGTCACGTCGACGCTAGACACATCTAATCTGAAACGAGAATACAACTATAAACCTTGTCTAGTTTAAAACAGTAGTTAGTGTAATGACGACCGATGTGGCGCGGCGGGCGAATATTTGCCTGCGACGCAGAGTTGCGGGTTCGATTCCCGCCTTGGGATAAATGTTTGTACGATCTGCAAATATTTATTCCGGGTGTTCTGGGTGTGTTCTATGTATAATAAAAAAATATCTATGTATGTAATGTATTATATTAAGTATATCAGTCATCTAGTACCCATAACACAAGCTCTGCTTAGCTTGGGGCTAGATGATGCTGTGTGGATTGTCCAGCATTATTTATTTATTATGTAATGCGTGGCCAGATGTTCCGGTCGGTCTACCCATCGACAGCTAGGATATAGTTCAGCAATGTCTGTACTATTCTCTTATTTGAATTCATTAGATTGTAAGCATTACTATTAGTTGAAGCGTAGTGTGTGCTGTCTTTTGAACTTTTGTTATATTATGTTCTTGGTATGATCTGATTGCCTTAGCATGTTTTCTGTCGTACATTCAGTTAGATTGGCACCACACGGAGCTTCCACTATTATTATTATTTTGTGACAGGATCATACAAAAAAACGGTAGGAAAAAAGCCGTAAGTTTCTTGCCGGTTCTTCTAGGCTTGGTCGCGCGAACTGGCTTTTAGATTCACCTAGATTTAAGACGTTTCAAGATAATCCCTGCGGATTTTACTGAATAAATGATTTTTGACTTTGACTTTGAATTACAGGCACATGTATGCCTCAGGTTGATATACGCAGAGCATTGTATTGCAGGGCACGTTTTCTCACTAGCGTGACCTACAAGATAATGCTTTGTTATAGTCGATGGAAACTACTTAAAATCAGGTGGGCCATATGCTTGTTCCATCAACAAATTGTATAAAAAAACGGCGGACGGAGATTCTTTGAGGATGGGGAATGGTAGGTACGTACAAATATTACATTTGGTACATAATTTAATATAGGTAAGTAGTGATAAATAATATCTAAAGAAGATCCTAAAAGTCTTCCGACAAATTAAAAGTTAACTGGTGAAGAACACTGGTGTTGGAGGCATCCGCCTATAAGCGCCAGAAAACCAATCGGTGTTCGGCCAATCGGAGCAATGGTCATCAATCCCAGATCGTGTATTCCATGGCTGTACATTTTGGCTGCGTATTCCTGCCTGCGCATTCCATGGCTGTAATTTCCCAGGCTCTGTATTTCATGGTTATACACTAACCAGAGTTTGCGGGAAAGATTAAAGCACTCACCGATCTAGAACAGACAGTAAGCACAGCACACAGAAGAAGTAGTAAGATGCGACGTAGGGCATTGTAACCACAGCATGGAAAGACAAATGACCTGAAAAAAGATTTATGGTACACTTCATTTTTACAAAACAATAAAAAATTACTAAAACAAATACATAAATTACGCCGCCATCTAACCCTTAACTTTTTTGGGAACCCAAAGGGTACAGAACTAAGACTCTGTCTGTCACCAGGCTGTATCTCATGAACCGTGATAGTTAGAGAGCTGAAATTTTCACAGATGATGTATTTGTATTGCAGCTATGCCAACAAATACTAAAAAATAGAATAAAATAAATATTTAAAGGGGCTCTCATACAACAAACGTGATTTTATTGCTGTTTTTACTATAAATAAAGGGTACGGAACCCTTCGTGCGCGAGTCCGACTCGCACTTGGTTGGTTTATTAGTTTCTAATTTTACTCGTTTCTCGTTCATCGACGGCGGGACAACTGCCTTAGTAGTAAAGATTCAGTTTCTGGCACGTACTTGCGTCCAGTCCGTCAGAATAGGATATGAGAAGGAGATGCATGAGTGCTAAGCCGCCCAGGATGCCATGGCAAGCCGGGGCGAAGCTGCGCCACGCTTTCTGAACTAATATCGCCACATCTAGCGGAGTCGCGTCACCCATCCTGAAATAAGAAAAAAAATATAGGAATATCTTCACGACGAATCCCTAGGCAATAATATATAATAATAATAATTGAATATGAAATTTAATTACCTAAGATATATAAAAAAAAAAAACTCTGCCTGGCTCCATATTGCTATACCCTATGCAGGGTCCATGTGATACCTATTACTTACACATAAGACCAATGTTTGTATCCAAACAAAACCATGTGAATGCAATAAATATATTGAGTATTGAGGCACGGTAGGTATCCTCTCAGATCTCTTAGTACCAATACCATATAATAGTTGGACGTAGGTAACGTCCAAATATTAGTCAAAGTCAAAGTCAAAAAGCATTTATTCAGTAATATCCGCAGGGATCATCTTGAAACGTCTTAAATCTAGGTGAATCTAAGCGCCAGTTCCTCGCGACCAAGCCTAGAAGAACCGGCAAGAAACTTACGGCTTGGTTCCTACCGTTTTTTTGTATGATCCTGTTACTATTACATTTGGAATATTATAAAGAGGAAAGATTTGATTGTTTGTTTTTTGCATTGAATAGGCTCCGAAACTACTGGATTGATTTGAAAAATTCTTTTACCGTTGGAAAGCTAGGGTGAATATATTCCCGAGCGATATAGGCTATATTATAATGTATTTTCAAAAAAATCTTAAAAATCTAAAGATCCTTACTAAAACCTGTACGTAGCCGGGACGGACCGCTAGTACTTATTTCATACGTTACAAGTTGCAAGCCTATAACCGCTGGTAGGATTGGACTGGTTTTCTAACGATGTTTTCTTTCACCATTTGAGAGCGCTAGCATTGCGCACATACTTTTCGCATTGACAGGGCATTTCAATCCGTGCGGTCAAAAGTATCTAAAAGGTGTACTAATAAAATAATTACCGCAATTCAACTCCTAAACGAGTACAGCGGGGGTTGAAGCATCATCTAGCCCCAAGCTAATCAGAGCTTGAGTTATGGGGTACTAGATGACTGATGTACTTAATACAATACATTACATATATAGATTATACATAGAAAACCCAGAACACCCGGAATAAATAAATGCAGAGTAAGTAAACAAACATTTATCCCAAAACAGGAATCGAACCCGCAACCTCCTGCATCGCAGGCGGACATTCGCCCGCCGCGACACGTCGGTCATCAATATATCAATCTATGTAAGACAACTCACTAGAAACACAGTTTGTTAGTTTTTATAGTGCTTATCTGCACTTAAAGAAATCACAAAGATTTTATATTTACCCAAAAATTATTTCCTCGAGTGGGATTTGAACCCATGACCTTCCCCTTGAGCCCTTGATCACATCCCCGTATCAAGTTACAAAATTCCAAAAATTATCATTTAGTTTCTTGTCCATCCTAAGGTTGTCTGGAAGAAATCGCTTACAGCGATAAGACCGCCCATTGTACTTCACTAAGCTTAAGAACTTGTATATTATGTAATTTTTTTTTTTGTTCGTTGTGGTGTACAATAAAGAGTTTTCTATCTATCTATCTATCCCCAAAGAAATAATTTAAATCATTACTAGAAACACTTTTGAGTAATTTACTTTACCTCAAATACTTATCCCCTTCTCGTGATTCTTGAGACTCCAGCATTCTATCCCTCGATACTGCTCTGAAGGTTCCACCTCCTTGCATATAAATCTTCTCCGGCTTCCGTCTAAAGCGATCAAGTTTCTCATCATTGGGAGAGGTGACGAGCGATGGTGATGAGAACGGGTTGTCAATATACTGCTCCTGGTATGGCATGGTGGATTCCAGAGTCTGGAGCATTGTGGTCAGGTCTGTTGGTCTGGCTGGAAAGTCAAAAACAATATTATTGAATAAAAGAAGAATCATCACCAGTTTGAATAAGTCCTTCGCTGGACATATGCATACCCCCTATTGTCGAAGTCAAAGACCATTTTATTCTACTATAAAGATCACTCAGGAACAGCTTACAACTAGGTGAATCTGGGTGCCAGTTCCTCGTGATCAAGCCCAGAAGATTGAACAGGGGTTTCTCATATTTGAGAATTTAATTATTAAGGAAACACTTAACCTATTCCACTGTCACTGAGCCTGGTCTTCGGCTCTTTTCTTCTCCTGTAGTATTTGCCAGACATATCTCCCTCTGCCAGGGGTTGGCAGTGTGCCTAAAAGTTAGCCATGGACTTATCTGGAATTTACATGCAAAGGCACCTATATACCTGGTTTTGAACCATTCTTGCTTTTACTCCCAGCTTTGAACACCTTAGGACTAACGTCTTTCCCATTAGCATTAGTGTCTTGTCTCTCATCTCTGGTTCTTCTCCTAGTCTTCCGAGGTTTGTGGTGCAGCTCCTTAGTCAAGCCATTGTTATTTTCAACATCATTCGGCTCAATTTCAAGTTCACCACTCAGTGTTACCACCTCATCTTTGTTGTATTCTTTTAGGTAATCATCTACCTGTTAAAAATGTTAAAATTATTATCTCATTCCTGATGGAATAGGCAGATGGCCCACCTAAGGTGAAGTGGTTGCCATCACCTATAGCAAAGCATTACCTTGCAGGTCACAATCATTACAAACATGACCTGCAAGTTAATACTAATTTCAACAGCACCCAGACCATTCAAACCAGAACACAGCAAGCTGCCTGGCGACAGAAATAGGCATAGTAGTACTTCCCCGGAGGAGCCCTTCACTAAGAGCTAATTCTGGTGTAAGGTAATATTGTATACACCTAACTTTAGTTAAATCTAGCCTGCCAAGTTGACTGCAGGCAGACAACAACCTAATGTATGAGTCTCATAGTACAGTAGATGGTAGGTACAAAAACAAGCAGTAGTTGAGTTTTCAGTAATAGTTTATCTCAGTAACAAACTAATAAATGTTTCAAGTTTATGTAAGAATTTAACTTTTAGAGTGACTATTTCAGTGTTTTTTTAGGTGGATATGATTTATGTAACAAACTGTGGGAGTTTGTTCAAAAGGGTAAAAGGTCACTAAGGCAATGTACCTTTGAACTTTATTATATTTCTTTGGATACCAAGATTAAAGAACACTTACTTTTGCTAAAGCACAGAGGCTAGAGCCGGGAACATCAAAATCATTGTACACACTATCTCTATGCTTTGATGAGTGCCTTTTCTTCTTCCTGTAAGATGGACTTCGCTTCTCTTTATGCCCACTAGACGGTCGTGAGAGCGTCTTCATGATCTTTTCGTCTAGACTGTTGGGGTCATGCGAATAGAACACAAAAGCTGGATTTTTATCAGATTTTTTTATTTCTTTCTCAACAAACTCCATGATACCTTGGTTTATCTGGTCGTGTATCGGTAGTTCGACAGATTCGTGTTCAGATTTTATCCAGCTATCTCTTTTTGATTTGTCGGAAGGTTCTCCGTTAGTTGGCGATATCTGCAGGCACTCAGCAGCGTCTGTATGCCCGTTGGAAAGCTTCCGGGAACCAGACTGACTGCGCGATCTAGGCTTCGTCTTTTGTTTAGGAGATGGCGACCTAGCAGCCGTGTGGATTTCAGCTATCTCCTTCCTTATGTCCACGCTGTTTCCGGGCTTCATTTTCGAAATAACTAACTCAAAACTAATGCAAAATGGGCACGCAGTTATAATAACATTTACAACGAAGTTTTAGCGCTATCTCATCTTATGTTGGTGTAAATAAGTAGATGAATTAAAGCACATCACCACTGCATACATATTTTAACTGTTTTGAGTAAAACAGGTACGAATTTATAGTTTTCGAAAATGAAAACAAAGGAGAAAAACGTTAACCTCACTCACGGCCAAATTGGCCGAACAAAATGTCAAGAAAAAGTACTCTGTGATGCAGTGTTGCCAACAGCTTAACTAACTCTCCACCAGATTCAACCTCTAAAACCACCAGAAAACCACTAATAAAAAACGCCCTACTGTAAAAATCACTAAAATTTCCACTAAACAAATTTTAACAGCATGTATTTTAGAAAATAACTTTTATTATTACTTAATAAAATATTAACAAATTTAACAATTAGTAAATCAACCTATCACATAATTCAATAATCTGCTATTTATATTAGTTCGTCTTCATCAGATGAGTCTGCACAACCGTCGTCGGATTTATATGATTCATTGGTACCGATTTTTTTATAGCTTCGATTGGAATTGTATAATCGTTACAGCATATTCCTTTTAATTTAACCGCTCAGTTCGCATAGTGTAGAAAGAGATGCCCGCTATTTCAACGCTGATAGACAGCTTTGAGTCATTTAGCGCTCTGCCAGAGAAGTGCTAGCTGAAATGAACTTAATAATGTTGTTATTAGAATCTAAAATGTATTTTTTCCAGGCTCCATAGGCCCGAAAAAGTAAAAGGGCCTGACGGATCAGTCAGTGTGGCCTACACAGATGAAAAAATTCTCAAAATAAAATTAAGTAGCAAAAATAATATTTGTAAACGTGGCTTAGTGGTTAAGTAAAAGTATTTTCAGTAATTGAAAATTAATTTTACTAAACCACTAGAAAAATCCACTAGCCACTAAATGCAATATTTCACCACTAAAGCGGGGCTCGAAACCACTAGTTTTAGTGGAAAATCCACTAAGGTGGCAACACTGCTGTGATGTCAAGCAACTGCAAGGAGGGAGGGAGAAGAAAAAGAAAATAAACAGTGTTACCAGATTCCTTTTCTGAAACCTGCGTGCCACGGTGATAAAAGCAAAACACTACGAAACCATTTAATTTCTAATCAACTGCTAAATACCTGCAGCTTGTAAAATATTGTTGAAGGTCATGAAAATAACCTCTACTTATGAAATAATTGCTACAGTGCAGCCGTTTTTGTGTATTAGTCCTGCTATCTAGTCATCTGCTAAAGCTGGTAACACAGAAAAGAAAGAAAAGCTATTATTGGTCGGTACTGACGTCATTGTAACTATGACGTCATAGAGTAAAACAAGGTAGGTAAGGTTTTCCAGAGCCAAAGGGTAAAAGTAAAGGCGGCGGCGACGGACAGAGCTATATAAAATCAAAAGGCTTTGTTGCTGCTAAAAATAGAAGAAAGCGAATCCAAAAAGTTTAAATTTTACGCAAAATAAATTTGTTGAAAAGTGAAGGTGCCGTAAATTTTCTTTTTAATTTGTCTTTGGCATTTATTAGTTAGGTATATTGTTTTAGTTACATAACCGTAGCATTTTCGTCGCAAATGTCATAGGTAGGTAGGTAGGTACCTACATCCTTTGTATTTACCGCTATCAACACGCATAATTAATTAAAATAATAATTATGATAATTGATAGGTACCTACTAGGTACCTACTCTTAGGGCCGACGCACATTGGCGGCACAGCATAGCAAGGTGTTTTTTAGGAGACGAATAAAAATAATATAGCTTAAAATACCTACCGCATGCATAAGCATGCCGTGTCGGCAGCCTTCAACTCTATTTTCATAACATTAAGTTATGCACCTAAGTATATTTTTAAAACGTCGTCTAAAAAATACCTTGCCATGCCATATTGACGTGCCGCCAAAATGTGCGCCGGCCCTAACTCTTCGTATTCTTAAACCTTATATTCTTGAAACATTTTTATTAAAATATGATTATCAATTTATGTACTTAGGTAGGTACCTAAGTTGGTATAAAAAATAAACTTGCAAGGAAACGGATTGCTTGAATGTTTTTTTTAACCAACTAAAATTAAAATAGTAGACCTACTTAGGTACCAACCTACTTCTTTATCTTATGGCAAAACTAGCTAGGCATTAAGAGGTACCTACTTTGATTGATAGGTGGCGTGGTGGGTCCGATGAAAGAACCAACATCTGTTCAGCAGAACGACCTATGCAAAGAGGCCGAGAACTACCCAAGACAATAAAGGTACCTACTTATAAGCATCACGTTTAAGACGTGAGACTTCCATTCTACCAAATAACCATGTTAAATCGCTACTAATTAAGTGAAATAATACAATTTTACGCCAATTTAGTCATTTACGTACGTACTTACATCGTTTTGATTTTCTCAAGTTCACCTAGCTGTAGGTAGGTACTTATGTGCCTGCCTAGTAACCTAATCATTCCATGTTTGTAGAGGGGGTAGTTAAAGGTAAGTCCAAACATTGTGTTCACGTGATTGCTTGCTGCATGCAGGCAGTCATCAGGGCTAAGGAAAGAAGGAACTCGCTATAATATAAAAAAAAAAATTGGCATACAGCTACCTACCTAGTACCTACTTAAGTAGGTACCTAGTAATAATGAAAATCAAAATTCTTAATTTAAAAAAATATATTGTGTGTTATTCGAAGCCATTAAAAAAGTTCTAAAATCATTTAAAAGACGGATTCTCAGTCCACCTACCCATAAATAATTATTTAAGTCCTCCTCCTCCACGCGTCATAGGTACACCTCATTATGAGGGTCGTGATTCCCCCGATGGTGATAAATTATTTTTCTCACGATGGCCCGCCATCTGTGCCTATCCTTGGCATTGTGAAGCGCATCGTGTAGCTTGGTGTTCAGCGATGAGCGAACATGGTCAGACCATCTAAGTGGACTTCGACCCCTCGGCCGCTTGCCATCGACTTTACCGGTCACCATGAGTTGCTCTAGGTTGTGTCCATATTTCCGTGCGATGTGCCCAAAGAACTCAAGTAACCGCCGCAGGCAGATGGTGGATAGCCTGGTGGTTATGTATTTATATCATGCAAACACAATATATAGCCAAATTAGCTAGTGGCCAAGTTTCTGTGCCGGTGAGTGTAGTTAGGGGCGAACTACTAGTTTAAGGTGTTACTTGTCAGAATAAACTAAACTAGGTACCTACCTACTTACCTACCATTCTTCACCTCTCGCTACCTTGCCCTTCCCCTTGAGGTCGTTCTCCCCTCCTCAAGCGAAAGGCGCGGAACTTTCACTCGTGGAATCCGCTGGCGGCGACGACGGCGTGACGTCACTGTTTTTGTGATTGCGCAATGTTGGTGCGTTCAATGTGTTAAGTATTGCTAAAGAAAAGGTTTTAATACCAAAGGTTTAAGTAGGTAGGTAATTTTGGCACAAAATGTACCCCTAGATCTTATAGCCTCACGTGTTTACAACTAAGTGAAGTCTAGATTTGAAATAAATGAAAACATTTTTTGTAGAAAAAATATCAAAATTTTACCCAGCTAAGTTCAGTCAGTGACAGAAGTGGGTAAACAATTTCAGTTATTCAATGCCGATTTTATTTCGATTTAGCAAAGAAACTGTAATTTTGGCTGTATGGTGAAACTTCAAATAAAACTTGAAACTGATCAAAACTGCACAAGAAATATTTGAGCCCTAACCAAACCAAAAATGTTCATCTACTTAGGTATGTCACTGGTAGTGTTGGCCTGGTTTTGTAGGATTGGTATACCTACTTAGTATTAAGCGTTAAACATCAGTCCAGATGTACTTTATAGTTAAGCCAATCTCTTATTTTTTTGTAGGTATATAACTTGCTGATGGAACAAGCAGATGGCCCACCTGATGTTAAGTGGTTACCTATAGTAAAGTATTTCCTCGTAGGTCACACTCGTTAGGAACGTGCCCTACGATGCAATCCTCAGCGTCCATCAACCTGAGGCATATAAGGTGTTAAGCCTCATGTGCCTGTAATTTCGCCATAAGATAAATATATCGCTCATAGGTATATAGGTACCTACATAAGTTCCTACATATTATACAGACAAAAGGATCAAGTAAGGGTATGAAGAAAATACAATTATTTTGCTTATATAGTTTTTTATTAATTCATAAAATCTACGTTAGTTTGGCTCAATAATTATTTATTCATAGTTTTATCAATGCTAACTGCATTTTTCTTAAAAGCTAAAGCTAAAAATAATTTGCGGATAAATTATTAGCGAAATAATTATGTACTTGTACCAACACCGTTTTATTGCAAATATTTTTGATTAGTACAATATTACATCGGCGGGTCTTTTCAATCACAATTTATTCCTTTTACCAATTTTGTCCCGAATAAAAAAACTTAACTTTGTCTATTTGGCACAAAATCACATTTTTTTCATTTTCCAATACCTCACACCAATCTTACCGCCATAATTATAATTAAAATTACTTTTATTCCTAAATAATAATATTGCAATTCTGGCATTACTTGCCATTCTTATTTTTAAACATCACTACGTGAGTGTAACTTACTAAAGTATTCTTTATCTTGTATTTTTATTATCAATAACATAAATTGTTATAATTTTCTTTTTATTTTCCATTACTTTTTTAATCAACATTACAAAATCAATCTCTTTTTATCACTATAAACTGGAATACCAGACATTAAACATCAACATAAGCTACACAATGTACTTACACCTAACATTATAATATTGGGCACAATATTTACAACATTCTTATTTTCTAAAAGTTCATAGAACGTACGAAAAATATATCATAGATATATGGGATAAACATCACCGATTTTCGACAAGCACAATTTACAAGTTTAATAAAAAAAAACTTAAATTGCACTCATCTAGTCACCGGTAAAAACTTAAAACTAAAACACAAGGATCCCGTCCAGAACGATTCCAGAGAAAATTACCTTTCCTGAATCGTTTGGAGGAATAGTGAACACGACGCCTAATAATTTCGCGCTACGAAAAATTCGGACATCTAACTACTAACATCTCAGTATTTTCATAAATTGCGACAAGTTGTCGCCGTGGGCCGCCTTACCGCGGGCCTCACAATAAATAATTTACAAGCTACGAGTATTTATAAACAGTACGGGTGACAAAACTGGTATACCAGCCTCTGACTCCTCTCAGTTTTCTTCATGATTCCCTTCTTATAGTACTGTCGGATGCTTCGAGAAAGCTTGTCGTAGTTCATAGCAGGGCGGTTCTTTCTCTTGCCCCAAAGTCTGGCCACGCGCACTGAATCCTCGATCTTGAAGACTCCGTTATCTGCAACAACACGCCATGAATTAAACATCGGTTCAACTACCAAGCCTGTGGCTTTACATGAGAGACATAGAAAACGGTTCTGATAGAATAATGACTGGGTATTCTAACGGGTATTTCAACCTAATCTCTACCAATTTTAAGAATCTTGGTCCTGACTGATTGACATAAATAGATAACGCACAGCTAAAATCACTGGTCGAAGAGACTTGACATTTTCAGTGTATATTCGTCTTGGTGTGAAGAGGTGTAAGTACCGATTATGAAAGGAATTCCCGAAATTCAACCCCTAAGTATTTATAGCGCGGGTACCGCGGGCGGGGTGAAGTTTACCTATATAAAAATTAACTTCTCGCAGACGAAGTCGCGTGTGTTTTACTAGTACTGTAGAATAGAAACTAAAGAATGTAAGTATTATCTCTATTGAAGTTCTAACAGCGCGAAAGTAATTTTTACGGTTTTGGGTTTGATATTTTAATGTCATTGGATGTAGCAGTAAATTTATTCATCTTTTGCCGACAGTTGTGTTTGGTTTTTAAATATATTATGTACGTAGGTACCACAGCTATGTACCTATCCATAAATGTTTAAATTATTATAATATTCAACATTTTTCAATTTTCCATATCTAAAACCACTACCGACATTGCCAATACTAAGTAGTAAACTTAGCAATTGCTAGGCACAGCCCAGACAAAACTAGATAAACATTCCATGTTTTTATAAATAGTTCCAATTATTTTTAAACCAAAGCACTTTTGATCAAAGTTTGAACGTATCGTTTAATTCTATTTATCTCATAACTACCACGTTTTTCTAAATGTAAAGTAAATTGTTCACAAAGGTCTATAGTTCGCTTTTCGATTAAAATTAACATTATTCAGAACCTTATGCCTACCAACCTATAAGCAACCTTTAAGCCTTCTATGTAATGGTATTTCGTTGAAGTTATCAGGTTAATCTCGTTCTGTTGTTACATAGGTGACCTTAAAGTGATATTTTGTACAACGACAATGCAAGCAAAATATCATGCGCAGTTCAAGTCTAGCTCTGCTGGTCTATTCTTATACGATAAACGAAGTTCGTGTTGTCGTTTTGAGTTACACTACGCGGCATGTTAGGCAGCGTCAACTTGACTTTTGACGGCTACCAAGTTGCCACGCAGCTTATTACAAAACGACAATACGAAACATCGTTTATCGTTTTCAAGAGTAGACCTACTGAATGTCTTGGGACAAAAGCAACGGTACGCATACATTAGGTACCTACCTGAAGACAAGTCAAGTCACGATTTACACAGAGAGCATTAACTCTTTAAGACAGATTACCTACCATACCTAATAATATATAACTCAATTACCTAGAATTTTTCGTTTCTTCTCACTGTGGTACGAACGAAGTTCTTTTTGCGTCTAAGAAGATAGAAGAGTCGGACTCTCACTCAAACAGTATATTTTAGCTAAGGTTTAGCTTTGAATAAACTCTGCACACCCTACCTTACTTTGTATTTTAATTTATCTCATTTCTGCCCTGTTTGTTTAACTTGGTGGTATAGTTATTTTATATTTATGTTTGTTTAATAAAATGTTTTGGTATCCCAATGTAATACTGTGTGCCGTCATAATAAATAAAATCTTTTTTTTCTTTCTCTAAATGAAGGAATAGCATAAAGTGGGTGAGATATATGTTTTTAAAAGTTACTTTTACAAGAAGGGCTCGATAAAATGAATATAAAGCATTTAAGCTAAGTAGCTAATAGGTAAATCAACCTTTACGTTATGTAGTCTTCCAGATGGCAGGTAACAGGCCTGATCACCTTGGCTATCAACGTACTTGTAGTTATTTATAACTAGCGGACGCACGCAGCTTCGCCCGCGTGGCAGTTTTTTTCCCATTCCCGTCGTTTTTTCGGGATAAAAAGTATAAAAGTAGCCTATATGTTCATTCAAGTTATAATCTATGTTTATTCCAAATTTCATCCAAATCGGTTTATTGGTTAGAGCGTGAAAGAGTAACAAACATCCATCCATCCATACTTACAAGCTTTCGCGTTTATAATATTAGTTGGATGGATAGACTAGCGGAACGCGTGAGACTTTATCTGCGTTTTCAGGGTATATTCGTCTTGCTGTGTAGTTTTTTTTTCTATTTTTTAGAGGAACTTTGCGTCTTCTAAAGACGATGTCAGTTTTCTTGATGCTCACTCACCAACTCGTAAATGAACCTGTAGAGTATGTTAGCCACGTCAGATGTTAGTGTAAAGTTATACAATAAAAAGAATTCCCAAAATTCAACCCCTAAATGTGTATAGCGCAAGTTGAACTTGAAAAGTAACTTCCCGCAGTCAAAGTCGCGCGCGTTTTGCTAGTACTATAGAATAGAACCCAAAGAATACCTACTAAGGACATATCTCTATTGAAGTTCTACCCGCGCAAAAGTATTTTTTTTATGGTTTTGGGTTTTGACATTTTAATATCCTTGGATGTAGCAGTATGCTGTGCGTTTGAACCAATAAAACAATCCGTTTTCTAATAATTGTACTATAGAATTTGTTTTAATAACAAGTACCTACCTATTCATTATGACATTGCTTTCAAAACATTTTTTTTCTTTGTTTCGTCTGTAGTGTAACCTTTTATGACTTCCGCACTATTAGAAGTTCAATTACCTACGATATAGATTGTAGAACCGACAACCGCTGGAGAACAAAGGTTCTCGAATGGCAACTGAACCGGAAATGGAAGCGTAGAACATCCTTACAATGACCGCGGGAAGAATGTCTAGTAGTGGACTTCTACAGGTTGATATTGATAATGATGATTACGTTAAGTAGGTTCAATTAAAATGGCTTTTAAGACAAAGCGAGTCTCGATTCCGTGACTTGTCGAATTATAGCAATCATTAATGTGGTCGAGCGAGAAACAGGTTCAAACAAAGCTTTGCATTGTATTATACTCGTAGTCGAGATTAAATATCATGATGTAAATAACTATAGTTATTTACAGGTAGGCACGAATAAATGTACCTTTAGAATATATTCTAAAGGTACATTTATTCGTGCCTACCTATATATAGCTAAGCTAAACTCAAGAATATCAAAACGATGTATGATATTTAGTCAAAATGTACAGAAATCTGACGTGAAACTGAATTATTTCTCATAAAGTAGTTATTACTGTAATAGAGAACACCGGTGGTCTAGTGGGAATGACTCCGCCTTCTGATCCTTAGGCTGTGGTTCGAATCCGATCGTGCACTAATGGATTTCTTTATCAAAAAATGTATGTGCGCAATGCCAATGCTCTCAAACGGTGAAAGAAAACATCATGAGGTAACCAGTTAGTATTCTACCAGCGGTGATGGGCTTGCAACGTGTCATGTATGGAATACCAACTTCTAAAAAATGTGGGCGTGTTAGACATTCCCATTAGAAATCCTCAAAAAATTTCGAATAGGTACTTGGTACTAAGAGATCTGAGGAGATATCTACCGCGCCTAGAGATTAAAATCGTGAAGCTTTAGTTGTAGCTCGTTGTTGTTAGATAAGTGATTTGAACTATGTTTTTAAAGCATTAAAATCTTGAATCACCTAGATTTACGAGCGACCTTCTCTGATCTCAGGTGAACATGGTCATTAACCAGTTTTATGATTTTATAAATAGTACATAATATACCTCTTGGTTCCAATAGATTACAACTTCTTGTAAAGTTCTTTTAAGATTCCGATGTTTAGGACAGAGTACATACAGGTTGTTTTGATAAGAGTTGCTGATGAAAAAAAGCAGTTGGTTAAAGATTATCATCATCTTTAACAAAGCATTGCCTCGCAGGTCAGGTTTGTTAGGAACGAGCTATACGATACAGTCTGCGTGTATGAACCTGAGGCATAATAGGTATTGAGCAAGTGCCACACCCTTCAAACCAGAACACAGCAAGCTGCTTGGTGGCGGAAATAGGCATAGTACTTTCCCGGACGAGAGCTTCTATAAGAGTTATACTAATCTTCTGTGTACATAAAAAACACGGCAATAATAGAACTCTTTAAAAAGGGATGCGTCCGTAGAACTAACACCGTACCTATTTCTGCCACCAAGCAGTGATACTCGCATTGCTGTATTCCGATGTGAAGGGTGTGAGTGCTGATGAAGTAATTGGCATGGTGGTAGTACTTTCCCGGGCGATTTCTTCGTCAAGCTCTTTACCAGTAGTAGTAAAAAAGAAATAAATACTTACTTCTGTCTATCCACCGTATCGCAGAGCCGTGTACGTGGGGAGAAGCTAACAGCTCCTTCAGGAACTGCCAAAGGTGTATGTGTGTGCTGCCAGTCTTCACCTTGCCACCACCGGGGGGCGCCACTGTGGCTGGCTCCGAATCATCGTCTATGGAAATAAAAAGTATTTTCAGTATTTTTTTAATCGAACACTCTTTTTTCAACATTATCGAAAACTATCTAGACTAGAACCAGTTTCGCACAGGTCTTAGTAAGGAACCCTAATTTTTTTGAAAACATAATATAGCTTATATCACCTGGATAGTGTAGCTTTCCAACGGTGGAAAAAAAATTCAAATCGGTCTAGTAGCTTAGATAATAATAATAATTTTTTAATCACCAAAATAAGTTAAAGTTAAACTTAAAGGTACGTTACAGTGATAGGTTCCTACTGATAATAATAATAACGTTCTAGTTTCGGGGCCTATTTAATGCAAACAAACAAACAATCAAATCTTTCCTCTTTATAATATTATTATTATTATATATTATAAGTACAGCTACCTACTATGGTTATCGTGCATAGGCTACACATGAAGCGAAAGCAAACTTAATAATAATGTTTATCGACTGGGCTTCTAGTAAAATCATTAACAGTTTAGTTATCCGACCATTAATTACCTAATTAGCATAATTAATTATTTACTCGAAAGGCACGCCCGTTGCCCGTGTCGTGTATGTCCTATATACATACAAAATTATTAGTATTAGATAAATAACTCGTCCGTATGTCTGTTTGTTTGCATACTTTAAAACGAAGATAAGTCACCTATAAAATATCATAAGTATCTTACTCAAAAATAAAAAAATTATAAGAAAAATATTTTACTTTGATATTCATATTTAATTGTTTGAAACAAAATTTGATATAACTTTTTGAACCCTGCCATTGAACGTTAGATTTAAAGTATTGAGGTGGGCCATGCTTCTTTAATCAGCAAATTGTATTTAATCATCAAATGGCGACGGGTAAAGTCGCAAGCTCCAGCAAACTTCTCCTCAATTATAATGTTCAACACTTTGGTTATTTATGACGACGATATAGCATAATTATCCATCATATAACAGCTTTTATGCTAGCGCACAAAATGGGACATACAACCAACAAGTTTAACATTCTTGGATATTAAGAAAATGCCAACATCAACATACGTTAGGTACTTATGTGAGTAGTAGTAGCTATCTACTCAATTCACCTATGTGAATTGAGTACCTATGTACTCAATGCTAGTTCTCTTAAACGGTGAAAGAAAACATCGTGAGTAATCTGCGGTTTAATTAGCTCCTCACCATGCATTTCCTATAGACTAGGCCAATTACGCTGTAAGAATGGTATAGGCGCTGAGCAAGCCTACTACACCTGAAAATCCTGTTTCAGCTGCAAAATCAGGCTAAAAGACCTGTATTTACGTTTAATACACCCAGGTGTATACCAACAATCAATCAGATATAGAACTAAACACTACGCGAGTGGGTACTTTGATTGAACACATACGGTTCAAAGCTCTCAAAGTTTGGATATTTCTATTCAAAGGCGTTCAAAAATACCTATTAAATGTGTGAACAAAGTTAAGTTTATGGTAACATTTGGTTCTAGGCGCGTAGATAAACAAACATTCTATTTGAATCTTATAAACACTCAAATAGTTAAAACGTAGTTGGCTATTAAATACAATATTGTAGAAAAAAACTAAGATATTTTTAAAGTGATGCTATTAACCAGACTAATCAGCAATTCAAATTACATAATACCTAAAAAACATTTTAAAAAGCTGTTTTTACTATTTGTGTTTTTTCTTTCTCGCATCAGTCACTTTACGAATTATAAACGTATACTAACTAAATTTGACGAATAACATAGCGAAGTAAACATGACAATTTCTTAACTGCCGTTTACCATGATTGACATTAATTGTTGACAAAATTGTCATTTACTGCGTGGAATGTGAAGTGTTGAAAGGGCGTGGAGTGATAACAGCTTTTTTGTCCATTGGAAAGGAAATACAATGTCGGTACGACCTTGCGGGTCCGCGAGCACGGCCTGATAAACTGTGTCGGGAAAGATTCCTAGCACCAGTTTAGACTGAATGTTGACTACTATATGACTCTAACCTGACTCTTTGTGTAGTGTAATATAATAATTATGTATGTTGGTATCTAATGTGAACCATAAATGTTTTTGAGTCTAAGATGTCTCGAATAAAATCATCTGCAAATATTATCAACAAATTATATTTATAAAATAAGGACTAGTTATTGACACTTACTTCGGTTACTTACTTACTTACTTCGATTTATACTCGATTCCAATATCTTACAAGCATCCGTTAGAGTTTAAAAATCCTTACTTGTCAGATAAGCCTTCATCTCATTGGCTATAGTTACAGTGACAGCTTACACTGGCCAATGCCCTGATAGCTTAACTGACAGACAGCAAGCCGTAGTACTACTAACGCTCGTAGGGTAGTAGATGGCGGCAGTAACCAGTGCTTACTTCTGCCAGATACAAAAACTTGACGCACTTAAGTGTATCAGGTTGACATATATGGAAGCTACGGGCAAGGGCAGACATGACGGCTGAGCTGAGCTGATTGATGGGTTAACTGTAACTGAGCTTAAAGCTTCCATGAAAAGCAACAACAGTATATGACGACGTAATAAAGCGGAGATAGCCAAATATATTATAAAATATATTTAAAATGTCTTTTCGTGAACTTTACATGAATGTTCGAATTTCTGTCATCTTTGGAAGCATTTTCATTTGAATTGTTCTTTTTTTATTTTATGTTCTGATACATAATTTTGTTATTTTTTAAATCTTAAGAAGCCTTTCCCTTATATCTTAAAGAAAAACGCCATCTGTTTAATCAAAACCAAATCAGATCTCGTCTTGATATAATTCAACAAACTTGAGAAAAAACCATTTAAATGAATTCATTTGACCCTGGCAATATTGTCTGTCGAATGACGGACAGCAGGGTACTCTTGAATACGTTAACCAAAGAATATGGACTAATAACCAAAATTTCAAATTGTCATTGTGACATGCCGTGCAGTGTAACTCAAACTAATAGAACGACATTTCGCTTAGTGTTTTCAATAGATTAGTTCAATAGCTCAATAGTTTTAAATAGTTTAGTGATGCTATAAAAAAAGATACTATAACAGGTTTCTATAACAACTTATTACGTACCTACAGAACCTCAGAGTAGAACATTATAATTCTCTTTGTATGTTCAACTAAAATTGCTTAAATCTTACAACGGTCGTAGTTTAGTAAGAATTTCATGCTTTAGCTGGGTGCAACGCAGAATGTACTTCAATTCATTTTGTAATGGAAATATGTTGGTCAATGATTCTGAAATGTATTTCTTGTTAAACTAACCAACTTTAATTCTGTGCTTGAGTACCTATGGAATAATAGTACGTACGTACAGTCACCGACAAGAGTAGGTGAGCCATTTCAGTTACTCAATGCCATTTATTCAGATTTAGGAAAAAAACTCTATTTGCAGATAACTATGGCGTAAAAACTACTTTAAAACGCTTTTTATGGCTTTTTCGTACTTTCGAATGGCAACCACGAACCGGAAGACGAAGCGTATGACGTCCTCCTACCCCTACCCGATGGACTGACGACATTGTTAGGATCGCGGGAAGTCGATGGATGGAAAGGGCTCAGAATCGTTCTTCCTGGAAACGTGTGGGGGAGGCCTATGTCCAGCAGTGGACTTCTATAGGCCGATGATGATGATGATTATGGCGTAACGCGAAACTTCAAATAAAGTTGAAAGGTTTAATCCAAATTTCTCAAACCAAAAGTGTTTATATAGGCTTGTCGCTGGCTGTACCTATCAACATAATTGGTTTTTAATTTTATAAACATGAATTCCGAATGGTCTTTAAATATTTACATATCTCAATAAGTTCTTAATATTCTCGAGTACCTTCCATATATGCTTACTTTTTATAGTTAAAATCACTGAAACCGATATTTGGAAAACGAAAAAACGCAGAACCAGCCAACTGATTTCCTCAAGACGTTTTCCTTCATCGTTTAAAATAAAGTCAAAATCGAAAGGCATTTATTTAGTGATATTACAAGGATTATCTTGTTTTATCTTATTAGTATTCCATAATGATAGTCACCTGTTATACATGGAATACAGCCTACACTAATAATTACACAATACTTTATTTAATTTATCTACTATAAACTGATTAGAATTCAGTTCGGGTTTATCATATAATAATCATTTACTTTTATGATTTCATCATTGCCAAAACTAACATTTGAAATCAGTTATTAACCAGGTACTTTAATTAGCTCACTTATATAAATACTTCATATTTAATTTAAATATTATTATAACAAAAACAAACTACATAGTGTCTAACATATAGACAACGCACAGCTCAAACCT
The DNA here is from genome assembly GCA_947095575.1 of Electrophaes corylata. Classification (NCBI taxonomy): domain Eukaryota; kingdom Metazoa; phylum Arthropoda; class Insecta; order Lepidoptera; family Geometridae; genus Electrophaes; species Electrophaes corylata. Next base: position 1,367,941 of record OX352704.1, read on the forward strand.
GGTTATAAAGAGAAATATCTTAAGGTACACAAAACATCCTACTAATAATAATAAATGCAAAAGTTTTGATGTTTTTAGCTCACTCTTTGAGTTTGATAATAAAGTTTTATAAACCGAACATTTATAGGACTGGAGTAAAAAATACCGAACAAATCCTGGAGGAAAAGTGCCCTTAATTTTACAATAGCAAAGTGCCAAAATATCGATGATAGCAAAATTTCCTCCATGCCACAAGCGGCGACTAGTCTATACTATTATTATAAAGAGGAAATATTTGAATATTTGTTTGTTTGTTTGCATTGAATAGGCTCAAACTACTGGACCGATTTGAAAAATTCTTTCACCGTTGGGAAGCTACACTATCCCCGGGTGACATAGGCTATATTATATTATCAAAAAATTTGGTATCCTTACTAAAAACCGTGCGAAGCCGGGACAGACTGCTAGTACTTAATATTATTCAAATGCCTAACCAAAACTTTGTTAGAGTGTGATCAAAACACCCAATGAGTTTACTCATAGCAGATAACCTATTGACCTCTTTGTTTATCTCTGGATATAAATCGTCAACCACCGATCGTCAAGCCCGCTGGGATGGACAGTTCAAGCGATAATTGCAGATTGTTATTTCCTGTTCTACTATCTAACACTTTTTCTATTTATGAGCTAACTGTCTGGCCTCTAAGGGATACCTCTGTTGCACTTATATTTATTATTTATGCAGTGAAATTTTACTCACAAATTTTCTAGAACAAATTTTGTTTAGATAGGCTTCTGTTATAAAGCGTCAAATTAAAAAATAAAGATTTAGGCTTAAAACGTTGTCAGTATTCGTTGCTTCTTTTTTATTAGAAATTTTATTTTGGTGTCGTTATAATCAAACATCCATCTTTTTTGGTTTGATGCAATTTAATTTCTTATAAGGACGTATTTTGAGAAATCATTTTATCTATGTGGATTAGTGGTGAAGTCAATTTGACCCGGTCAAGCTTTGAAACAATCGGAAGGTTTGAATGCTTGACTGTGGCATTAGCGCCCTCATTCTGTCCAATACATCTTCATTTCCAATAGACCCCGCTGTCTTGTTGGGCGACACTTGTCCATATATCATCAACATGTTTGTCTGTTCGTATGTGGGCCGGCCATACCTCGCCTAACGGTGATGCACAATACACGCTACTGATGCATTGCTGTGCCACATTTTACTTCGTTACTCACTTTTCTAACAGAGAGTTTAACTTTAATAGCTAGAGAAATTTTCTTCATTTAATCGTTGGATTTTAGAGTGTAATCCTATTGTTTTTTTGCTAGTGTTTTACGGTACTTTTTGCTAATAAGGCTTTGAATCATGGAACTGATATATCTATGAGTAAAGCCACAAACTATAAACCTAGAAGGTATAGAACGTAGGCGTAAATAAAATATCTTGTCAAAAGGCTTAGTTTTATGAGGCACTTTTTGTCACGGTGATGAATGTAATATAATGCCACAGAGTATTTACATTTTATGTGTACATTTATTTACAAAGAAAATTACAGCTATTAGGTACAGGTATTTATAATTGGTATATGTAAAAAATCATATGAAACAGTTGTGCTATCTACAAACCGTTGCAAACGATCTAAAGGTAGCTCAACTGATCCAGATCAGTGCCAATCGGAAGTGTTCCCAAAACACACACACAAACTCAAAAACTAGATATCTGAAATATTTCAAAAAAGTATCAATGGTGAGATAGCTTACCATCACTGACGTCATCGGTAGCAGGCACAGCGACAGGGGTAGGGGTCGTTGGAGGGTGCTGATGTTCCGACCAAGAAGAGGTCGACGTCCTCCAAGTTTCGTGTCTCGCTGCCTTCCAGATTTCCAACTGGGCGTATAGCGTGCTCCCAGACTGTAACAAAACAAACCAAATAGGTATTTGTTTCCTACAAAATTTAGATTTCTTAAGGCGATGAACAGATCTTAAAAATCTTTTATTGATTATGGCTAACATATTCACTTGTATATTATACACTAACTTACTAACAGAAAAACTTAATTGAATCACGACGTCTACTTGAAGGCTTCAGTAAGATACCCTAAAAAAAGAACGTTTTTTTATCCCTAAATAACACAAAATCTTTCTGCAGTTTGCAGTAGTTTTTGTACAAAACTGGTTTATAATACCTGAGCATCTGTGCCAACACCGTTTCGTGATAAATATCGTAAAATTCTTCGAACATTTAAAAGTTCGTCTGCAAAATCTATTCAGCGGGCATTCTGCTCACATCCAATTTTAGAAACCCGTTTTATTAGATTGTAAATAGGTTTGGTATTAGCAACAACTTTGAAGTTTGAAATTTAGCAGTAAAATGTGCGCGCTAAAGTTCGATGAACTTCATCGCAACCTAAGTTGCTGCAAGACGGCTTTAAAGCCAGTGATTGATATTTTGCAAATACTTTTCAACGAGCACTTGGAATAGTTTAGTCTGAGCAATCTTATCTATAGCTTTAAATACAGTATTCAGTGCAGGGTTCATTTAGAAATAGTCAGCTGATCGAGTTGATGCAGTTTTATTTCGATTATTTTTTCAACTAATTTTCAGAACAATTAAACAAAACTGAGACAAGTTTTTAAAATATATTCTCTTTGGTTCAAACCAAGATATTCTCGAACAAGGGCTTACCAACAAACCAGATATAGTATTTGTATGCACAACCGATTGAGGTACGTGCTAGAGACTGACTTTCATCGGCCTTGGAGAAAGTCGCGAGGCAACAGTGCGTGATAACGATACCGTCTATGTCACACCTAATCGAGGTTCAATGTGAAACAAGCTTTATTGTACTCGTGAAGAACCGATGCTCAATAACCTTAATGGAGAATCATAATCTTTGATAAGATGTAAGGGTTGAAGCGTTTATTAAAAGCACCAGCGTTTTTGTACTAATAGATTCTCTTTTGGCCTAAGATGCTTAGATTTGAGTTTGGCTGGTGATTTATAAAATTTTCTATTTGAAAATATGCGTGTATTTAACATATAACATGCTTATAAATATGTATTGATTGAAACTGAATACTGTAGTCAAATTTACTGCAGTTTACTCATACAGTAACTCCAGTTTATTCGTTTTAGTGCGTGAGGTGTTGTACAAAGAAAGGAATTCCCGAAATTCCAACCCTAAGCGAGTACAGGGGAGGTTGAAATTTGTATGAAAATACGCGATTCGCTAGTACAATATATGAATAAAAATACTCTTAAAAGTTTTGTTGCCATAACAAGTTAATTATGAAACAGTTTAAGTACTAATAACCGGGCCAAAAGAAGGAGTTGCATAAGTATGCCACTGAGGCCTACTTCACGGATTTCCTCGTCAATACGTAATGCTTTCGTCTTGCTTGCTGTCAACATTCGTAGTCCTGGGTGAATGAAGGTACAATTTACAAAAACAATTATTATTAGGCGGTTCGTAATCACGATGGGATAAATGTCATAGAATTAGTCCAAGAAGACCGATCAAATTTAGAGATTGCGATAAGTTGTAATGGCCACTGATCTCACATGAAAGAATACTTCTCACTCACTCTTAGGTTACATTAACTACGCGTATCAAGCAATCAAGCATATCACATAATTATATACTACGTAACTTTGTGAAGTCTAGGACATCCTTCTACCCGATGGACTGACGACATTGTTAGGACCGCGGAAAGTCGATGGATGGAAAGGGCTCAAAATCGCTCTGCCTGAAAACGTATGATGATGATAATGAAGTTTGTGAGAAGTTAGAAGAATAATTTAAGTTTCATCACTTAGAAGTTCTTCATCCACAGTGGTGGATGGTGGGTGGTGGATGGTGGTTGGTAGTTGGTCGTGGTTGGTCCCGCTGAGACAGCTTAAAGGTACATTTTATCCGGGTAGGTACTTTTTTTTTTTTAATGTTGGACAATCCACACAGCATCATCTAGCCCCAAGCTAAGCAGAACTTGTGTTATGGGTACTAGATGACTGATATACTTAATACGATGCATTACATGCATAGATATTTTTTATTATACATAGAAAACACCCAGAACACCCGGAATAAATATTTGCAGATCGTACAAACATTTATCCCAAGGCGGGAATCGAACCCGCCACCTCCTGTGTCGCAGGCAGACATTCGCCCGCCGCGCCACATCGGTCGTCAAATATCTAAAGGGGTCTTCAGTTTAATTTCCAGTTGATAACTCCTTTGGCCAAAGTATGAATGGATTCAGATAACATCTTGATGACAATTAGAGTTCATGACTTCTACGAAATGTAGATAAACTTATCAACAAACCCAGATACCAAGTCATTGATTTTAAATGTTGTATTTAATGGTTTTTGTGATTAGATATCAGTCTTTTGTATTGAAACACTTTTGTTTAAGTTTTAGTGTAAACATCAGATATTCTTATTACGCTTCTACTTACTAGGTAGCAGCTAACCTAGTATTGGAAATTAGTTTACTTTGACATAATGAAGTTTACATGTTGACTGGGTTATCGGTAGCCGTGTTTGTGTGAATTAAACTGATCGAAAGGGTTCGTATAATATCTTCCTGGTAATCAATAATAATAATAATAATGTGGCGGGGTGGGCAAAGGTCTGCCAGCACCGCAGGAGGTTTCGGGTTCGATTCCCGCCTTGGGATAAATATTTGTACGATCTGCAAATATTAATTCCGGGTGTTCTGGGTATTTTCTATGTATACTAAAAAAATTCTATGTATGCACTGTATTGTATTAAGTATATCAGTCATTTGGTACCCATAACACAAGCTCTGCTTGGCTTGGGGCTAGATGATGTTCTGTGAATTGTCCAGCTTTAAAAAAAATGAAACCCTTACCTGTGGCGCTCTTTGAATGAATTCCTCTTCTGTCAAAGCCGTTAGAGCTGGTCCATCCATAGCAAAGTATTCTTCTGGTACCATCTGAAGGTTGTAGTGCCTTAGTGTAAACGTGACCCATGCTTTGACGTCATCTGGCCTCCAGAGCATTGGATCTGTAATGTTATTGATATCAGTATATTTTGTTTTGAAGTCAACGAGGTTATCAGTGAGGTTAAATATGCTGCGTATAAACTCATCAAAATCAGGTGTCTCATTAAAATAAGATACAAAAGAAAGAGATAAAATCGAAAAGCCTAATATAGTTTTGAGTATGACCACATCTAATATTAAGCGCTCAATATTAAACCAAGATAATAAAACTATTTCGTTGCTCTTCGTATGAGTTTTAAGATTGATTTATAGAATTAATATATTTATTTCTGGTCTATTAATGTTTTATTGATTCGTATTCACAAAAACGAGACGATAAGTAATTGGTCGACAAAATCATCGGTAGTTCAATAAACAGGCAGCTTACGTAATCATCGTTTCTGATGAGTTTCTCAGAAACCATTTATCTAATGACGGCGTACATAGTAGTCGACATCTCCGTGGAAAAACGTTTTTTTCTCTCGCACCCATCAGTGACGTCATTGTTAATAATGCTATTAGAACGCACGTTGGACATACGAGTACTTAGATCAACATTCCCATACCCAGACTATAAAAATTACATTCGCATGATTGCTCACAACATTTGTTACACAACTCCCAATAAAATGAGTAATGCATCCGAATGCTGGCATTTCTGTTCACTCACCTGGTGATATTCCAAGTACATTGCAAGTATTGTCCACATCTCGTCGAGACTGCTCGATAGCCATTGACAGCACGCGATCGATATCTGGAGCCACTAACGCGTGGTCACCTCCACTACTCTCTTCCATCTTTATCGTTCCAGTTCCTAGTTCAAAGGGGATTGGCTTTATATTCAGCCTCTTTTGGAACGATGTATCTTCTAGCGCGGATCTTAATAATACGTGGTCTCTCGGTTCTTCAACTTCTAGCTTAGGTGTAAGGAAGTTCTGTTGAACACTCTCTTGAAGTATCTGATTCTCTTTTAGCAGTTCCTCAATGTCGATGTAATCCTCGTGCGACGGGACAGGGGAGTGTGAGTACTGTGTGTAGTTGCTGCCGTACGATACGCAAGATCCTGAAGGGGATAGAGGGTAAGGAGAGGCGAAGCCAGGCACTGACAACCTGTTAGGCTCTTCTTTGATGACTTGCGAATGAAATTGAAGGGAGCTGTATGGTGAAGGCGGCTGGTATGCCACTGTGGGTATGGACCCTTCGTCCGATGAAGGGGAGGGTGTGGCGTATCCTTCGAAGTCATACAAACGGTCGAGAAAGTTATTGTCCTCTGGGTAAGGGGGAGGTGGTTTTAAGTGTGGGTTTGGGGGGGAGTGAAGCATGGATTCTGGTGGTGAGGCTGCGCCTAGTAGTCTGAGGAGGTGTTGTAGATCGGCTGGTGAGCCAGGTACGGCCCTTTCTCCTTGGGAAGCTGATGGTGGGCTAAACCCTGATTGTGGCACTGTCTGTGGCATCTGTAGACAAAAGAAATAAAATATTACTAAACAGAATAGAAAAATAAAACTATTACTGAACTCTGGTTCAATGAAAAGTTGCATGTGCTATATTTTGTAATGTTAGTCGTTTTTTTTAATATTATATTGTTTTTAATAGATTAGGCCTTAATGCGAAATACATTAGGTCATCATTTGCTTGCGTCACGCATCAACGTTTATCAGTCAAGGCAGATGTTCAAACCCAAACAATTTTCAGGTCTTGTCTAATGTTTTACGCCAGTAAATCTAAATTTGGTAATGACTAACAGAACGAGTGAATAATGAAACAAACAAATTCCATATCAAATAAAAAAATTACCGATTTTCAACTGTATATCCAGCTGTTAAGGTTCAAATATAATTGACCAGGTTAAAGTTGATGCGTCATTGATAATAAGTTTATCAAACTTTGATAAGTTATCAAAAAATCACGAATTTGAAATTGATATTATTATGGAGTTACTGGTATGTACAGATTCTTTAAACTATAAATATTAAAATAAATAAATAACTTTTGTGGATATTTCACACAACAGTCAAATTGTATATTATGGGAACCAGATACATGACTCTCTCTTTCTTTTCTAGCTACTAGCTGCTGAAACTACTGGCTGAAAGAGACAGTGGTAAAATTATGATATAGAGTCGTCAAAAAGTGTCAAGAAAAGACCATTAGAACACAATATAACACCCAGACAGAGAAAAATCTAAGTTCATCACACAGTTTTTTTATCCTAGGCGGGAGCAGCAACCAAGTTGAAAGACTAGTCAAATGGCAATAAAAATTAAATAAACTATGAATCCCCATCTAACCTCAAGCTAAGCCTAGCATGTACCATGGTAACCAGATGGTTAAATATTTGAATTCTTTTTTGGAATTATATATAGAACACAATATATCCCAGACTGATAACAAACATCGATGCTCAATAAATCAATAGGTACTTATCCTTGGTGAGGAACGAACCCATACCTAACAGCGCTCGTCCGGGGAATACTACCACCGTGCCTATTTCTGCTGTCAAGCTGTGATGCTCACATTGCTGTGTTTGCATTGCACATAATATGCCTCAGGTTGGTGGATGCTGTAGTGCATCGTAGAGCACGTACCTAAAGTGCGTGACCAACCAAGAAATGCTTTGTTATATGATGGTTACTACTTAACATCAGGTAGGCCATATGCTTGTACAAACCGCAGTAGCAAAAAAAAAAATATCTGTGAGGTCAGTCTATAAAAATATTTATGCTGGTTTTAAGTTAATACTATATTCTAAAACTCACTCGAAGTAAAGAAAGACCCATTGTCTCAGCACCTGATACAATACTGAGAAAACTCAGATTTTTCTGCACATAAATCGCTAAATCCAAGTTTAACCGGTCAGGTAACTTCCAAGTAATTTTTCTTGATTTTCTACATTTTTTTATTTGCAAACAATGCACTATATTAATCTGGTTCTCATGTGTCGAGTAACGATGTATTATTTTGCATTTGTGTTAATTTTTTTCCTACAGTAAGTTCTAATAAGTAATGGTCAGCATATTACTACAATTTAGCATGAAAATTTAAAAATACAATGAACATTTAAAAATTGATGGACATGAAAATTATAAAACTGAAGTACGCAAAAAATACGCAATGTTTTATCTAATCCAATGTTAAAAAATTATAGTAATATCAGAAATTTACAATATTTAAAAAAAATTAAGTCATCATACTCATTAGAATTGATTGGTCTCACAACTCAGTAGTAACTCTGCTTTCTGTACTGTAGGTTGTGGTTTCAATCCCCACCAGAGACAAACGTTTGTGTGCTGAACATGCTTATTCTCTGTCTGGGTGTTATATTGTATTCTAGGTATGTATTTATATAAAAAAAGATATTATTATATAAATATTCTATCAGTCATCTGGTTCCCATAGCAAAATCGGTTTACAAGCTATGCTTAGTTTGGGGCTAAGTGATATTGTGTAAAAATACACACTTTCCATCAACCATCAACACAACATCACTGACTGATGTTGTGGTCATGGTTACCACAACATCAGGTGGGCTATATGCTTGTTCCACCAACAGTAGCATAAAAAAAAACAATTACGTTTGTGGCAAATGTTTTCTGCAACCATAAAGCCTATGCACATAGCGTTTTTTATGCGCGCAGAGGACGCGCAGATGCGCAATTTAAACGAGATTCAGTCGCAGTCTTGTAACCTATGCATACGTAATCGATGCAAACGCATTTGCTTTCTGGGCATTGGCGCCGTAAACGCGCGTTCGTGAGACGCGCGTCGTCTGCGCGCATAAAATACACCGTGTGTTTAGGCTTTTATAGTCAGAGGTAAGCATTTGCTATCTACAATAGTGATATAAAAACGTAGGTATTGGGCTATTTTCTGATAAGTTGAAGGCAATGTATCACACACCTATACACAAATGTAGCTTGTATATATAATCATGACATATTACTGTTGGAATGTCGTTAAGAATGCGGTTGAAGTTTGAATATCCGCCAAGTAATAGGCACTTTTTAATACCCTCGCACAATTTTAGCTAGATACCTGAACTATTAAAAAAAATTCCGCGCGTGAATAAATGAATAATCAGTTATTTATATTTAACTATTAACTGACTCCTGATGCTTAAACGGAACATCAAAAGTGAATCTAAAGTTATTTTATACCATAAAAGTAGATAGCCCGCCTGATGTTAAGTGGTTACCATACTAATACAGTATCGCAGGTCGCGTTCGTTAGGAACGGCTTCTACTATGCATTGTTTTGCGATCATCAACTTGAAACATGCAGGTTAATATGCCTGTAATTTGACCGGCACCCACACCCTTCGAACCGATACATAGCAAGCTGTTACGTCGCAGAAATAGATAATAATGCTGGACAATCCACACAGCATCATCTAGCCCCAAGCTATGTAAAGCTAATACATTGCATGCAAAGATATTTTTCATTATGCATAGAAAATTTAATGAAAAACAAAGGAGTTGCTACCATTTGTTATTGAACAAACCTAATACAATTTTACACACAACTATACAAAAAACAAACCTAATACAACTATGAAAAAAAAAGATGCAAAAGAAAAGTCAAGAAGAAAACGCTAAACTTTCACTAACTGCATGTCATTTTCATACTGAGTCACTCGTTCAAACTTGTACACAGCGGAAACAGATACCATAATGAACTGCTTAGTAAAAACTACTACACACAAACACAATACTAGCATTAAGTTAGTTAATACTATATAGGAAGTTCAAGAGTTTCATTCAACATTACAAAAAGTTTTAAGTGACGTCATTCTATTATTATTGATTGTCTATAGTTCAAAAAGTTGCCTACTAGCTCTGTTATAAATTTAGACCAGACCTTGGGGTATTTCACGATTCAATACAATGCTTTTTGTCACTATAGTAGAACTTAAATTTAGTGTACATTTATATTACATTATTTATATTATTATTTATGCCAGTACTCTTACTCGGTGAAGGAAAGAAAACATCGTGAGTAAACCAGTTAGTGTTCTAACAGCGGCGTTGGGCTTGCAACTTGTCACGTATGGAATAGTAACGCAAAATGTGGGTATGTACCAAATGTACTATCTGGGCATACTTCTGACTACTCCCCTTAGACATTCTCGAAGAATCTCTAGTAGGTAAGTAATTGAACTACTAAGAAATCGGAAGGAATATCTACCGTGCTTAAGGATTAAAGTCTTTTATTTCTTTCCTTTCTTTCTATTGTATAACAGTAACTATTATTTATTGTGTTTATATTATTTTACTAGTATACTAATAGTGAAACGCACGCGGCTTCGTCTATTTATTGGAGTGGCATGAAGTTACCTTCGTACGATTCAAACTCTGCTGTACTTATTCAGGGGTTGAATTTCAGGAATTCCTTTCTTAATACACCTCTACCCTATTCCACGACAAACATACTCTGAAAACGAATCTCTACGAGCAGTGGTTTAGGCTGTGCGTTGTCTATATGTCAGTCAGTCAGGACAAAGATTTTTATAATTAGTATAGATGTTACTTATTGCCGTATAATATAAATAGTTTTGTTAGTATGTATAATATCATTTAAATAATTTTGTAAAATTAAATTTTGCATGCCATAACAAAGTAAAATAACATTAAACCACGTACAATACTGCGATATCTGTACCTATGCATGTAATTCGGCAAATATATACTCTTTGATTTTGGCTTCTTTATGAATTAAAAAGTTAGGTTGTTAGAGGTATGATAATTATTTTCTTCTGACTCAAGTAGATATCTCGCATATTCTAGGCAATCATTTTTGACGATATTTCTAAAGGAAATCAGAAGCGTAGGCATTACATAGCAAATTGAACATGTATGTGTATTAAATACATTAGATTTGAGCACTACACGAATGATTACAAAGTACCAAGCTATTATTTAAGAATTCACTCAAACTAGTTTGATTTTTTCGACAAATGGGGCCCCTGAGATCAAGTGCTTGCCAAAATATTACATGGTCACGTTCTTAAACGGCAAAACATTCACAGCAATTCTAACGCAATAGAATTTAATGTTTTTTATAAACAAACCTTTAGTTTTTTTGCAGGTATCTTTGTTAGTTTGGTTTTGTTATAATCTAAAACATATCACCATTGAAGAACAAAACATTGTTATGAAATACCAAATAGTTATTATAATACTTTAAATGTTCTACCTCCAGATTAGGCGAACTGGCCAGTTGATGCCAACTTTCACCTTCCATATTTAGTCAATAGTCACTTTGTATAGTTTGTATGAAAACAAAAACCGCACTCACACAGTCGCTGACAGTCAGGTGTCACAGATGGGGTTGATGCACTTTGACTTTGCGTCCATGTCAAAATTTTGAGGTTACAATTCTGCCGGCCGGAGCGTAGCGCTGTGCGCTAAGCGGCAACTATCACTATTGTATTCCAATTTCAAATTTAAACTGAGTACTGGCCGGTAGTAATAGGTTTGTTTGTGAGGTATAAAAACTTTTTTGTGATATGAGTGCGTGTGTACGCCGGATAGATCACACAGCCACTGAGCGCTGCCTCTGCGCACGAAGGCTTTGCCTCAATGAGTGTCTACGTCACTACGGGAAGTACGCTGCTAAGTTATATCGAATTAATAGATCTTACACTAACTACTCACGTCACCAAAAACATAATTATGTGTTGACGTGTAGTATTATAGAAATTAAAATGTAATTTGTTTTATTACCTTCCGTTGCTCTAGTACAGGTCCTGTCCAAAAGTATGACTTAATACTTGAGTCTAAGTTCGAAATATGTTGTTTACTTTATTTCTTTCAGTAGCCATATTTTAGTTAGTTTCAAAGTATAGCTTATCAACGTCTATACATTTTGTATTTTGGATATATTAGTAAAACATAAGACAGTTTATCTTTTTTTCTTTGCCAAAACATACCCATGGCTGAGACATGTTAGCAGAAAAATCTAAACAAGCTATGTTTCAAATGAGGTCTTTTACAAATATTCTAAGCTCTTGTATTTTAACGATACTTTTAATATCCTACGAGCGTCCGTAAGTACTTAGTAAAACGAGTCGTTGCCCGTCAAATTAACTTACAACTCATTAGTCTGTGCAAAGTAAATTTACTCTGTAATTTTACCAATGAGATGAAGCCATAGCAGTCAAGTAACGATTCTTAGATAAACCATCAGATGCTTGTGAGATTTTGGAACCAAGTGTAAGGTCTGACATATTAAGGTTTTCCAAGTCAATTAAATGATGACATTGTATCAGGTAAAAAATACTGATAACATAATTGAAGCTGCAAAAATAAAAAAATATCCACAAAGAAAACTCGCTGAAGAAAATGTTATAGGAATCTGATGTTACATAGGTACTGTGTTGAATTACTTTGCAAGCTATACCACGAGAGGGCGTTATAAGATATAATTTTCTAAAACATAATAAGACTTGATATAAAAAACGTCAAAAAAACTATGCCTAGTTTTATCCTAGCCTATTGTTTCAAAATACGGGCCATATATTCATAACACTCACGTGAGAACACACGTGGAAATCTTGCTTCATTACTTTAATCAAAAAAATTAAAATGCTCTCTAAGTTCTAACTAACAAGGACTATTTTACTATGCGTGGAAAACGGTAGAAGCTACGGAGTTTGATTTAAATATACACAATAAACCGACAATGGAAAAATAAAATTTGGTATAACAAACATGTGGAGAACCGGGTACTGTGTTTTACCTACGTCGTGACTGAACAATGACGTCATTGCCTTCCGCACTTCATTCATAATACATAATGTCCACACACACACAAATATACTAGCGCACACCACTACATTGTCTAAAATGGCGTAACAATGGACTACAATGGCGCAGGATTCTTGTTTGTTGCTTAAAAAATTCAAAATATATACCAATTGTAAGAATCTTTGTTCTGACTGACTTACTGGGATATAGATAACGGACAGTCCAAATCACTGGTCGTAGAAACTTGAAATTTTCAGGGTATATTTTTCTTATTTAGTACATTTGTACTTACAAAGAAATTTCAATTCCCGTAATTCAGCTTAAACAGGTAGCAGGGCTTGAAGTTTTTATGAAAATAGCTTCACGTGGATGGGACGCGTTTTAATAGTAAATAAATAAATAAATAATGCCGGACGATCCACACAGCATCATCTAGCCCCAAGCTAAGCAGAGCTTGTGTTATGGGTACTTGATGACTGATATACTTAATACAATATTATATTATATTATATTATCATCATCATCATATTACATACATAGATATTTTCCATTATACATAGAAAATACCCAGAACACCCGGAATAAATATTTGCAGATCGTACAAACATTTATCCCAAGGCGGGAATCGAACCCGCAACCTCTGCGTCGCAGGCGGAGATTCGCCCGCCGCGCCACATCAGTTGTCGGCTAGTAGATAATATGGTTAGCGTTTTGCTAGTAGGTTCTGTGTTGTTGCCAAAATATGGACCTAGAACCTGTTGTACGGCAGCAACATAACCTCTAACCATCACTTCTTATTGTGATTTAGTTAGATCTAAGCTGAGACCTAAACGGTGGTACGATTATGGAACTTCGGTCGACTAACCTGATTTTATCAAAATAATTTTATCTACACCCGCTATAGCACAGCACTAACCTTGACTTATTTTATCGAGTGGTTTTTTGTTGATAGCTTATCGATAATTTTGGTAAAACTTCTCAAATTTATCTACATGGTATTTTACTAGATGTGGATGTGTGTGTGGATTCCCGCCTCGGGATACATGTTTGTACGATCTGCAAATATGTATTTATTCCGGGTGTTCTGGGTGTTTTCTATGTATAATAAAAAATATCTATGTGTGTAATGTATTGTATTACGTATATCAGTAATCTAGTACCCATAAAACAAGCATTGCTTAGCTTGGGGCTAGATGGTGCTGTGTGAATTGTCCAGCATTAGTATTTGTATTAGTATTAACTAAATTTTTTGCTACATAAATATCGATAAAAACCCATTTTATCGAGAATCTATGTATAATTTTATGTGTCGATACATCAATACTTATAGGGTTTAATTGTTCCATTTAAACAGATTCAATGAAATTCGTTCCGTCGTGATACGGTTCATATTGTGTCATCGAATCATTTTAGAGAATCGAAATAAAGCTTTGAGGGGTTAGCAATCGTAAAACTTATCTTATTGCTATTCCTAAACTTAACCGTTTTAAGCCAAGCCAGTGATTCAAGCCAAGAGGTGGAACCGCATTTTCTTGATTTTTTTCCTACTTATTTTCACGTCTTTTAAACAGCGCTTAATAATCCCTACTTTTTTAAATATAGACATTAAACGTTTATTTTTGTTTCATAAGCACACACAACTCAGCAAAAAACGAAAGAAGAACATCAACAAAGAATATATTTAAAAAAAATAGTAAGTACTTAAAATATATGTCATGTTTCTGTATGTTACATACATTCATTGAAGGTAAAGGGCATTACCTCGCATGCATGTCATCAAATGCGACTGAGAGAATATCTCTTATCAAGTCTATGGAAAATCCCTCATTTGGAGAGGCCTGCACCAGCAGTGGAATGATGTTCACGTGTTTATGACTACCATTGTCTGTCTGGATGGTTGTCTGGTCAATTCACCATACAAAAGACTTGAACGCGCTGCCAGAAATATGATGTGTTTAAAATAAAACAATTTTTTTGACAGATTGCTGATGTTATATAGAGTAATTAAGGTTACATTTATCTTACAAAAACAATTAGGGTTTCGCATGAATAAAAGGCTATCAGCTAGTCAGTGGAAGTCCCGTCAAAATCGGTTGAGATGTCACCATTAGTTGGAACAAACAGGCAGGCAGACACATAATAAAACCGACCAAGTGTGAGTCGGACTCGCGCTCGAAAGGTTCCATACCATTATCTATAATAAAAACAGCAAAAAAATCACGTTTGCTGAATGAGAGCCTTCTTAAATATTTATTTTATTCTGTTGTTTAGTATCTGTTGTTACAGCGGCAACATAAATACATCATCGATGAAAATTTCAATTCTCTAACCATCACGGTGCATGAGATACAACCTGGTGACAGACGGACAGACTGACAGACAGACAAACAGACAGCTGAGTCGTAGAAATAGGGTTCCGTTTTACCCTTCGGGTACGAAACCCTAATAATTTACAAAAACTGTTTGTGATGTGTATTATGTGTAATTAAAAATACCGTATGCATTTAATAAAAAGTAGTTATTTTAACATTATAAACAGTTTTTGGAATTTCCTTAAGTACAGGTAAGTATTATAAAAACTAATAGTTATTTATAGAATAAAATAAGTTGAGTTCCAGTGATTTGTCAACGAGGCCTTGAGGTCTTGCCAAGTATCTACGTCAAGCTAAGTTCTTACCAAGCTTGCATACGATCTAATAATAAACATTGTTATGTAAGTGGGATTGCCAACTGACCAATAACGCATTGAAGCCTTATGTCACTTCATTCAAGCCTTCCCACGCAGTAACAAGTACCTGTGTGGGCTTCATTTTCTGTCATCTTCGGAAAAACAAGACTTTTTCTTTTTAATGTTTTCAAAAAGTTATTTTAAGTTCAGCAGACATATTCTGAGTTTTTTTGATTTTTATTCTGATTCGGTTTGCGAGCTCGAATTTTTTGTATGGAGATACGCTAGTGCCCCCTTATGCCGCTAGGGGCGCTTATCATATCTCCATACAATGAGCTTGAATTCGGTTTGAGCTCGTAAACTGAAATATGCTATCTGGAAAACGTAAAAAATGCAGACACCGCCACTGGTATGTAATTTCGGTGGTATTTTATTCAAAATTAGTTGTATTCTTAGCACAAGTGAAATCAATTGAAATTAAACTTGGTTTTGAAGAAAAACGCCATCTTTTTCTTCAAAACCAACGACAGCCAATTTTACTTTTTTTATGTCTAAGAAAGGTAGTAACTTGCAGTAGTTAGTATTCCATGCGTGACAGGTGGTAAGCCTATTGCCGCTGCTAGAATACCTACTAATTGGTCCCCTCTATTGTAAAACTGTTTTACAACCACATTTTTTTATTTTAAAACTGATTAGTGTACCCTGTAAAAGATAAACTTTTTAGTAAGTACATGTTATTATTTTTCTTTTGCTCATTGTTTGTATGAAATACAAGTTTATTGACAGACAAACAAATAATAGTCCATAAAACATTAAACGTAGCATATTATCAGTCCATCCTTATCTATGAGAACAAAGTTCGTCGAGATAAGATTAAAAGACACATGTTGTAATGAACGTGAGAAAGTTAACGTGCCTTTTTTTTTACTTTTTATAGGTAGACGTTTGACCGCAATCTCACCTGATGTTAAGTGATGATGCGATCGACGATGTAGCACGCTTACCTAGAAAGTACCTATTCACTCTTCTCTTGAAAACATCCAAATTATATGTGACCGGAAAAATAGACGACGGCAACGAGTTCCATTCCTTTGCTGTGCGCATCATGAAGGTCCTACTAATATTATAAACGCGAAAGTTTGTAAGAATGGATGGATGTGTGGATGGATGGATGGATGTTTGTTACTCTTTCACACTCTAACCAGTAAACCGATTTAGATGAAATTTGGAATAAACATAGATTATAACTTTTTATCCAGAAAAAATAACGAGAACGGGAAAAAAACTGCCACGCGGGCGAAGCTGCGAGCAGCAGCTAGTTAACAAATAAGTCAAATAAAGACCTTCCTTAAGGACAACGACTGTAGTAGTAGAACTCTTAATATAAGACCGGTTCGGGGTAGTAGTTTGATCTCGTCTCGACTCAAAAAAAAACGATTTACTTAGTTTACTTAGTTTGCGACTAGATGGAGCTGAATAAATGTACTTTCATTGAATTCCAAAGTATATTATAATGAGTTTAAAATCAGTTCTCTATTTCATTTGCAGGGCTTTTGTTGACCAAGTTGATCATCTGTGGCCGAATTTTCATATTTTTTGGAGCTTAAATGAGACAGAAACTAGAATTTGATCGTCAAAATTAGGCCAGTCTGATATGTCACTTTCAACAAAATCATGATACAATTAAAACTTGAATTTGATGGCATTTCGTTACAAACATTGGGCCTCTGTTGTGAGTTTAATACATTCCAGGGTGGACAAATCAAAATAACAGCAAAAGAAAGAAATATTATGTTTTTGTCGTTTGTCGACAAACGGTAATAGTGTTTCTTGTAGTTTCGTAATCTGTCGAAGGAAACAAAGGTCCGCTTAGTATAGCGTGAAAATATAGCATGTACAATGTTACCGCAGCGGTAAGCGGCGCGGCGCGTCGCCCCCGCTAACTGGTTATAAACGAAACAAAAATAAACCAAACCATAGCAACAGTGGCAAAACAGATTGTAGTCGCGACTGGGAAAACCAAGAGAGGACCTTGAGAACCGGTCCCCTTCGCCGACCAACGCCTAAATACTAAGATATTCAAGTTATGTGCCTTTAATCCGTTTGCACTTTTGAATTCCCGGTTTCATTTACTCTGTGCATTTTTTCTCTAAGTTTTTTAAGCTACTTTAGAAAAAAAATAATGTTGAAAAGAACATTGTCAAACTGGCTAAAAAAAGAAAAAAATACTTTTAGACACAAAACCTTAACTCGATCTAATTAGAAATTTTCTGTCAATGCAAAAGACAAAACACGGTTTAACTATTTCAACGTTACGCCGAGTTGCTTTGTACCAGGGTAAGTTACTATCGTACTTCTGTGTATTGTATTTCTAATACTGTCTAAATATGCATTTTTTTAATACTTTTAAAATAAAGCGTGTACCTCGTCATTTTTTTGCCGCATTTTCTTATAAGTAAGTTTTTGTATAATTACTGAAATCAAAATAATAAATAAATGAGACAGCCTCATTACCTTGCTAGCCTTAAACTGTCTAAATAAAACAAACCTTTTATAAGCTGTTAATAACAATTGAGTTAAACTGCGGGGCACTTACAAAAAAAAACACCACGCAGTATCTCAAAATTTTAATATTTGTAGTAAAATTTTGAGATTTTTTATATTTTGATTTTATTTTTATTTTTGATTTTTGATTTTTTGTTTGGTTTTTTTCACAAACCTTTACCTAGCGTTCTCATATACCGACAGTCACACTATTATAATCACTGCATGTTTATATTCAAGCTTTGTGACTAGTATCTAATGAATAAGTTATTATTTGGCATAAAGCCACATGAATGTGACCTTTACAGACTTGTAAGTACCTAGCTACTTTATTATCACTGTGGAATTCTATGACTGTCATGTGACCAATAAAATAGTGTTTATTCTATGAAATATGAATAAACTACCTTTTATAAGAACCTTTGTCCCGATATATAATAATAATAATAATGCTGATGATTGTCCATCCACACAGCATCATCTAGCCCCAAGCTAAGCAGAGCTTGTGTTATGGGTACTAGATGACTGATATACATATATAATACAATACATTACATGCATACATATTTTTATTATACATAGAAAACACCCAGAACACCCGGAATAAATATTTTCAGGTAGTACAAACATTTATCCCAAGGCGGGAATCGAACCCGCAACCTCTGTGTTGCAGGCGAACATTCGCCCGCCGCGCCACATCGGTCGTCATCGATATATGGACAACACAGCCTAAAACAATTGTAGAGACTTGAATTTTTTATTGTACATTTGTCTTAGTGCGTAAAGGTGTACTAAAAAAAAAACTTTCGAAATTCAACCCTCAAACAAG
Source organism: Electrophaes corylata (assembly GCA_947095575.1). NCBI lineage: Eukaryota > Metazoa > Arthropoda > Insecta > Lepidoptera > Geometridae > Electrophaes > Electrophaes corylata. The sequence goes on from OX352704.1 coordinate 1,386,713, forward strand.
TACAACGGAGATAAATGATAAACGATAAAGAAAAACATGAAGAAAACAGTATTCTAGCAACGGCTATGTGCTTTTTACCCCTCACGTATTTTTTACCTACTGTAAAATGTAAGCATGTGTCAAATCTAATATATGGGGCACATTCGTAACGACCGTGACTTGTTGCGCAATGCTTTGTTGATTGTAACCGCTTTACATCAGGTGAGCCATAAGCAAGATAAATACAAATATGTTTAACGTGGTCGTGTGACAGAATAAACAAACACAACATGCCTATACATAAGAAATAAAACTTTGAAACATAATTAGACTCATGGTTGTATCATACAGTTTGATTTACAGAGTACAATTTGCATAAACTAGTCCATTCCGCGGTTACTTGTGGTAATAATTACAACAAGGCCACACGTAACCTGTGACGTCACCGGTTCCCTTTCACCGCTGCTATTGGGCGTATAACATCGATATTCAACGCCCACCACTAGGTATCGCTTTAAATATTAATAATGGATTGGTATTCACGTTTCAAAAGGATATACTTGTTTCGATATCATTTTTTGTTTTTTTTTTCTACTACCTAATACAATATGTTGTATGGGAAGTACCTTGGTATTAAACTGTATTTATACACATTTAAAGATACAATTCTAGTACCAGTTAGTATTTTAGGAGCGGCAATGGGCTTGAAGTAGAAGCACGTATGGAACAATGTGGGTATGTACTAAATAAACTATCGGGACGTACCTCTGACTACCCTCCTTAGACACCCTTAAAGAATCTCGAGTAGGTACTTGGTACTAAGATATCCGATGGGATATCTACCTTGCCTGGGGATCAAAGTAATGCTGTTTCTATTTTTTCTATAAAGACAGAAGAATATGTGTTGTGGGTTTGAATCCGGCGGTGCACGTATGGATTTTTCAGTTTGAAAAGTGTATGTGCGTAATACTAGTAATAGGTAGGTACTTGATATTTTCCAAGTGCCTGAGAAAAATGAAATAAATATCAAAATAATATATAGTGTTTATATAGATTATTTTTTATAGTATACGAGAAGACTGAGTATGAAATATTAAATTTCCACACACACATACATTGGCTTACATTTAAAAATGTTAAACGTATCGCTCAAAAATTAGCATCGTTGTGTCGTTTGCGTAAATAACATGTCAAAGTGCTAATATTTCCAATATAAAACCATATTCACACAATTTTTACTATATTCTTGCAATTAAATCTTTAACGGACACTTTCGGGTCATGTTGCAAGCCCACATAAACCCACTGCTGGACATAGATTCCCCCTATTACATAGGTTTTTTATGTTAATATTGGTGGAACAAGTATATGGCCCATCTAATGTTAATTGGTAACTAACACTTATAATAAAGCATTGCCTTGTAGGTCACGCATGTAAGACACGTGCTTTTCACGTGCGTTCACCATCCTAAGATATACTGGTGTTAAGACAAGTTACTGGTGTTACGAAGGGTTCCGTACCATTATCTATAATAAAAACGGCAAAAAAATCACGTTAGCTGTATGAGAGCCCCCTTCAATATTTATTTTAATCTGTTTTGTTTAGTACTTCTTATAGCGGCAACAGAAATACATCATCTGTGAAAATTTCAACTCTAACTATCACGGTTCATGAGGTACAGCTTGGCGACAGACGGACAGACAGACAGCGGAGTCTTAGTAATAGGGTCCCGTTTTACCTTTTAGCTACGGAGCCCTAAAAAAACTTAAGTCCGCATTGAACTTCGGATGATGACGACCGATGTGGCTCGGGGAGCTAATGTCCGCCTGTAACGCAGAGGTTGCGGGTTCGATTCCCGCCTCGGGATAAATGTTTGTACGATCTGCAAATATTTATTTCGGGTGTTCTGGGTATTTTCTATGTATAATAAAAAATATCTATGTATGTAATATAGTATTGTATTAAGTATATCAGTCATCTTGTACCCATAACACAAGCTCTGCTTAGCTTGGGGCTAGATGATGCTGTGTGGATTGTCCAGCAAAAAAAAAACCCCTAAAAAACTATTTACTAAAAGTTGTAATCTATTGGAATTCTGATTCTAGAATATAACCTCTTGAGGTGTGTTATGTACTATTTATAAAATCGAAAAACTGGTAATCGACTATGCCGACCTGAGATCAGAGAAGGTCGCTCGTAAATCTGGATGATTCAAGTTTTTAATTCTTTAAAATACCTATCAACTAACAAGTTATTGGTGAATATGTAAATTAGGCACAATGGAGTTTAGTAGTAGTAGAGCTCTTTGTAAAAAGGCTTATCCGGAGAATTACTACCACCGTACCTATTTCTGCTGTCAAACAGTGATGCTTGCATTGCTGTGTTCCGGTGTGAAGGGTGCAGGTCCACATGAAATTACAGGCACATGAGGCTTAACACCTGTATGCCTCAGGTTGATGGACGCAGCGTAGTAATTCGTAGGGCATGTACCTAATAGTGTGACCTACAAGACAATGCTTTGTTATAGGTGATGGTTACTACTTAACATCAGGTGGGCCAGCAGTAGCATACAGTAGAAAAGAGATGATTGATATTTTACTCCTATGACCTATAACATTGTTAGGATTGCGGAAAGGCAAAGAACAAGTACAGGGTCCACCTGATGTTAAGTGGTAACCATCACCTATAACAAAGCATTGCCTTGTATTAGGTGCATGCTCTACGATGCACTACCTTGCATCCACCAACGTTAAGCATATTGGTGTTAATCCTCATGTACCTGTAATTACACCGGCACCCACACACTTCAAACCGGAACACGGCAAGCTGCTTGGCGGCAGAAATAGGCATGGTGGTAGTAATTCCCCGGACGAGCCCTTCACTAAAAGCTCTACTACTACTATTACGGTTTCAAATCTGTGATTCTGTGTATTGGAACTTCGATCTATTGTCATATATCTACAAGTAGGGTTTGTTATTTCCAATCATGGCACAAAAGACATAATTATCTCCTGACTCACAGTTGCCAAATTCTCAAGACTACAAAATAAGAAATGATCTCTCATTTTCCTGTTTCGGTGACTGTGGTCAAACTTTCGCAACACTATGATTCAGTGGACATGACGCGAATACTCAAAACCAATGGAGTTACTAAACTTTGAATACGGTTTTCATATCTGATGCCGTCGTGCTAGCACCGATGGTCTAGTGGAAGTCCCGCCTTTTGATCCAATCGTGGTTTGGAATCCGGTCATGCGACAATGGATTTTTCTATAGAAAAAATTATGTGCGCAAAGCTCTCAAGCAGTGAAGAAAAACATCGTAAGGAATCCGATCTCTTATTACCAAGTACCTTCACAGGTAGTCTAATGGGGGTAATCAGAGACGTCTAAATGATGCAGTAGTTAGTATTCCAAGGGGTAGATTGCAAGCCCATTGCCACTGCTAGAATACTAACTGCTGGTTTCCTTGCGATGTTTTTCTTTACCTAGGGTTTGAGACCATTTTTATTTAAAGTTAAAATTTTTGTAAATAAAAAATATAATAGAAAAATAAAGATTTTTTTTATTCTTTTCTTATTGTTGACTTTTTTTATTGTTTAGTAGTAGTAGAGCTCTTAGTGAAGGGCTCGTCTGGGGAAGTACTATCACCATGCCTATTTCCGCCACCAAACAGCTTGCTGTGTTCCGGTTTGAGGGGTGTGAGTGCCAGTGTAATTACAGGCACACGAGGCTTAACACCTGTATGCCTCAAGTTGATGGACCAGCGATGCAATGCTTTGCTATAAGTAATGGTAGGTACCCACTTAATAACATGTGGGCCATTTGCTTGTCTCATCAGCAAGTCACATTGAAAAAAAAATTGACAACGAAAAGTTTAAACAGAACTTTTTAAACTATCATGGTTTTGATCAATATTTTGGATAGAAACGGGATATTTATATCAGGAAACAATCAAACTCAAAAATCATGATAAATATCCCGTTTCTATCCAAAATATTAAGTTTAAGTTTGGCGAATGTCCACCTGCGACGCTGGAGGTTGCGGGTTCGATTCTCGCCTTGGGATAAATGTTTGTACAATCTGCAAATATTTATTCCGGGTGTTCTGAATATTTTCTATGTATAATAAAAATATCTATGTATGTAATGTATTGTATTAAGTATATCAGTCATCTAGTATCCATAACACAAGCTCTGCTTAGCTTGGGGCTAGATGATGCTGTGTGGATTGGTTTAAACATGTTTCATCAAAATGTTTGCACATCCACTGTCAAGTAGTTCACGTAACTTACAAGTCTCAGTTCGTCCTCGACCTCAATAGATTGAAGTGAAAATTGTTTGCCAAAGAATGGTTCTACTCAGCTTTGAAAGAAATGTTACGAAATATTGCTGAAATTCTTCGTCATAACTTACGAGGTATTTTTCAGGAGCTTTCTACGCTTGATTGTTCTATTTGTGTAGGTTTTGGGTTCAATCCGTATTGAGAATACGTACTGAGAATAAATATTTGCGTGATGTACATAGATGTTTTTGTCCTGTGTCTGGGTGTTATATTGTATTCTAAGTATGTCTCAGCATTGAAAGAAACGTTACGAAACACTGCTGAAATTCTTCGTCATGACTTACGAGGTATTTTTCAGGAGCTTTCTACACTTGATTGTTCTATTTGTGTAGGTTGTGGGTTCAATCCGTACTGAGAATAAATATTTGTGTGATGTACGTAGATGTTAGTGTTGTGTCTGGGTGTTATATTGTATTCTGAGTATGTTTTTACAAAAAAATATATATAAGTATTCAATCACAGAAGATATCCACAGATATAGTTTATTTACTTGTGTGATGAACATATATTATTATAAATTAATTAATTATTGATAAGCATTTACATAACGCCCTCTAGCTTCAAACTAAGCAAAACTTGTACAATGGGACCCAGATAACTGATAGAATATTTATATTAGTTATTCTACTCTAGGCTTGGTCGCGAGGAACTGGCGCTTAGATTTACTTAGATTTAAGATGATCCCTGCGTATATTACTGAATAAATGCTTTTAGACTTTGACTATACTTTTATATATAAATGCTTGTAGTCTGTTTAGGTGTTATATTGCACTAGCAAAGCGCGCGACTTCGCCCACGTGAAGTTACTTTAATCCTCGCTGTATCTGTTTGGTGGTTGAATTTTGGGAATGCCTTTTTTACTACTACACCTCTACGCATTAACATGAAAATACCCTGAAAATTTTAAGTGGTTTGGGCTGTGCGTCGTCTAATTGTCAGGCAGTCAGGCAGATAAAGATTCTTAAAATTAGTATATTGTTATTTATATATAATTATTATTCTATCAGTCGTCTGGTTCCCATAGTAAATTCCATAGCAATGCTTTGCTTACTTTGTAGTTTTGTATCAAATGTCCACAAATATTTTATTTATCATAGCATTATTAAAATGTTGTAAATTTTTTTATGACTAGTTAAATCTTACTCACTAATCCTTTTTAGACCATGTTTCACGAGCGATAAGCAAAAAAAATTAATTCACAACACAAAAATACTTGCGACAGTATTTTTTACACAAAATGACCTTCATTTTTCTCGACTGCCCAGAAGGAGGGTAATGTTTTTAAATAGAACATCAAGCTCAGTGACTTAATGACCACTGGACTGCAAATTGCAATGTCTATGCCATACCTAAGCCTCTATGGTATTTTAACTGCTCGTCATAGAAGGGTTAATTGAGAAAATTGCATGGGAAAATTCTTAAAGAATTAGTGTAAATTAAAATTGTGTCTTTAAGGAACCATAAAAATACAAAAATTCAGTATTGGTAAAGAAATATTACCAAATTGAATTAACCGTGATAGTTACTTATTAATTATTATGTACTAATAGAGGCCGCTCGCAGCTTCGATGCGTGGCAGTTATTTCCCGTTCCCGTTTTTGGTATAATTATAGATTGCAACCTGGATGAACATATAGGCTACTTTTTATCCTGAAAAAAATAACGGAAACGAGAAAAACAGCCACGTGGGCAAAGCTGCGAGCGGCCACTAGTCATCTATAACAAAGCATTGTCTCGTAGGTCACGTTCGTAAGAAACGTGCCCTACATGCATTGTAGGGCAACTACGCTGCGTCCATCTAGCTGGGGTACGCAGGTGTTAAGCCTCATGTACCTGTAATTACACTAGAACATTTGTATCCATTTATTTAAAATCAATGGTCCATAAAATAGAATAAAAACGAACGTCAATGGTCTGTGTTATTTAAAAATCAACCAAGCGTAAGTTCAAATCAAACAACAAGGTTCTAATCTAAGCCACAAAGTGAAATGAAATTGAAACTTTTTATCATTGTTAGTGTTCCAAGAAGTTAGTCTTCCAACCCTCCTTTGACCTCTCTCTAACAAATAAGTATTATGCCACCATGGAATATGGAGTACTGGTTGCTCGCAGCTTCGCCCGCGTAGCTTTTTTTCCGTTCCCGTTATTTTTTTCTGGATAAAAAGTAGCCTATATGTTAATCCAAGTTATAATCTATCTTTAGTCTAAATTTCATCCAAATCGGTCCACTGGTTAGAGCGTGAAAGAGTAACAAACATCCATCCATCCATCTATCCATTCTTACAAACTTTCGTAGGATAGTAGGATTCTAGTAACAAGTACTTATGTTTCAAAATCTATCCAAATACAAAACAAATTGCATAGCTTCATTTTTAGACGGACGAACTAAATAAAAAAACTCCGTTGCATGACACGGAACCCTAAAACTAAACAAAGAAGCAAACAGATCAAGATAACTAAGCGTTAGTCATGACAGGTTGGCCAAGTTTTCTGTAGTTTGTTATTCTCTATTTTTATCCAAGGTATCTAGTTTTGTCCAGTCAGTCGTCCATTTTTAACGAAAGATCGATAGAAATTAAAATATTAAAAAATTACAAAAAAATCATTTTTTGGGTTCCGTACCCAAAAGGTAAAACGGGACTCTATTACTAAGACCCCGCTGTCTGTCTGCTGTCCGTCTGTCACCAAGCTGTATCTCATAAACCGTGATAGTTAGAGTTGAATTTTTCACAGATGATGTATTTCTGTTGCCGCTACAACAACAAATACTAAAAAAGCAGAATAAAATTAATATTATATAAAGAGGCTCTCCTACAACAAACGTGATTTTTTTGCCGTTTTTAATAGTACGGAACCCTTCGTGTGCGAGTCTTACTTGCACTAGGCCGGATTTTTTTAGTTTCATGTTTTGAAATCAAGAACTAATAACATAATAATTCCAGCTGTTTATAATAAGCTTTAAATCTTTTAACGTAGAGGTGCTTTTAGATTGTCTAGCACTTCACGTGACCTTTACGTGCTTCCGAGTTCGTGTGAGCTTTATATGTACATAAAATTGTATCAAAACTATTGACCGTTTGTTTATAGCTGGGTCTTTATTTTGAGTCTCTTCTTCTGATCTTTTCTATGACACCTATTTAGCATGCCACAGATAATTTTACAAATGTTAGTGTTTTTAATAAACAGTTTTTAGTCAAGTCAATCAAATTTTATCAGGCCGGGCTGTCATTGTCGAAATGGCTTGGATTTTTTATTCAAATTTTAGAGAAACATTTTCATTCAAATGAAGAACCCACAATACACTATCATTCTAACTTCTCACATATTGTTCTAAGACCACAAGTCATGCCACCAAAGTTACACAACAGAACTTAAAAAAATACTTACCTACTAGAAAAACAGTTTAAAAAAAGTATGTTACTTTCCAAAGATTAAAGAAAACGAGTTGAGCCTCCTTTAGTAGCATAGAGTAGCGAGTGGTTGTTCACTTTCTTCTTCTTTAATTTATAGTTTCTATCTGTTATTTCAACGGACAACCTTGCAAGTGCAAAAGTACTATAATTTCTTTAAATCATTAGATTTAAATAGTTAAAAATAATCTTTTTCTTCAAAACCAATAATAATAATAATAGCCAACTTTACTTTTTTTAACGACTTGACTTTATTAGTCAAGTCGGTAAAAAAAGTATTCAACCCACTTGACATTGGCCAAATTGTACACATGCAACAAAAAGTTTTGTATTGTGCATCGTAGGGCACGTTTTTAACCAGTATAACGAGTAGATGATGATGTGTGGATTGTCCAGCATTATTATTTTAGCGTCACCTACTAACGCATGAGCATATAATCTAACTATTTATTTATTAAGTCAATGAACGAAGCTGTGTACTCTAGCGTTGCCTAAAGATAATAATATTAATACTTTTTTTTATTAGCTCAATATAGCAAAGTTACCAATGTTATTATTTTATACAATAATTTAATTTTTTTTAATTAAATCAAATAATAATAAATCTGATGCATAATATACCTAGATTGTATTTCACGTAGCGCCATCTATTGGCATGTATGAAAAACTTGGACCAAAGTCTTGCCACTGAGCCTTATGTACATAACATTAGGCTTTCAGATACAATATAATCGTTCTGTCAGATACTTTGATCAATTTATTCATCTTCTTAGTTTGTTTTGACAATTAGTGACATTATTTACTAGAGGACATGATTGTAATTAGGTTGAACTTAAAACTGATTCAAAATTTTTTCTCACTTCGTTAGTAAAAAAAATGTAGAAGCTGAGTTTATTAAGTGTATATTCACGCAAACAGTTTTTAGCTATGATTACTCCTCATAATTGCTAATATTTTCTAATCTTTTATCTTTTTATAATCATGTTGTGTAATGTTTTTAGGATTACACTTGTCTTGTAATTTTAGTGGATGAATTTTTATTTTTTACTGCCTTATATTGCTGTTTTGAGTGCCATAATTAATACATATTAAAGTTTGACTAGTAAAATCAGTCCTCCTAACGTCCTTATCGTGTATATAAAACTAGCGGTCCGTCCCAGCTTCGCACGAGTTCTAGTAAGGATTCCTTATATTTTTGAAAATATAATCAAAAACCAAGAATCTTTTTATTGTTATTACAGTAATATAGTCTATGTCATCCGGGGATAGTGTAGCTTCCCAACGGTGAAAGAATTTTTCAAATTGGTCCGGTAGTTTTGGAGCCTATTCAATGCAAACAAATAAATAAACAATCAAATCTTTCCTTTTTATAATATTAGTATATATAGTATAGATAACGCATGAACCGTATACGCAACACCAACCTAAAGATCTCAGATTTGAGGCTTTAGTGTAAACTGTAAAGACCCAGGCTCACTATCATAATTGTGTATGTTTGAACCTTCTTTTGCAAGTAATAGGTACATTATTATGTATCTAAGATATTAGTGATACCATTTGACGTTTTAGCACATCACAATTTTATATGAATTTTCTGTAAAAGGTAAGACTAAGTACACTTTTATATTCCTGTAACTTTGTGAAACAAATTATGTGTTGTTCCAAGTTGTACCCTGATTTCAGCTTTAAATTTCAGCCATTAAGGAACTGGGAATAAGCACACAAATTTTCTCATTTATTTTTATTGTTTTAATTAGTTTGATTAATAATATATATTTATACTTTACTATCCACTCTTTGGACTTAACAACTGATTATTTTCATCAAGGTAAAATGATAACCTTTTAGAAACTTGTTAACATGCATCAACTTTACCCTTCAAGAGACGTCTACGGCGTAGCAGATGCGTAGATAGCTACGGGATCATAGAGCGGGTTCCGACCGCATATCACTTTGATTTAAATATAGAAGACAAAACCATTTCATACAGACAGAACAATAAAGTATTTTAAAAAAGCATTAATCTAAAAAGATCAAACAAAAGAACTCTACAAATAAAACTGTGTACAACATGGAAATCCTTTGTCCTTGTTCATTTAATGTAATTTTAAGGTCAATAAACAAAGGTTTCTTTAGAAATATCTACCTAAAACCTTTAGTAACGACGTCATTCTTTCTTTAACATGTTGGAGTCCAAGGCGCTCAATTACGCGATGAAAACAGCCAATCATCGATAGCAACACAGATAACATACAAGTTACTATGACGCTATCCGACGCTCGGCCAGTTTGGTTCGAGTACCAATATGGCCATTTAATGAAGTCATTTCCAATCGTCTCACAGTGAGGGTCGTGCTCGATGAATATTAACACACTAAGCTAAGCATTATACACTTCCATGTGGTTTGTATAATGAAAAACTGTTCACGTCTATGTAAATACGAGCGTCGAGCGAAAACTAGAAAGTTCGCGCACACGCGCACACAACGACGCAAGATGGTGTGCAACCGGCTCGGTTTCATAATTTAAATTCACATTTATTACGAGCTTGGTTTTATATCTACCTACCTACCTTAGCATTTTTTATTTTAAAACTAAACTCACCGTATCTGTTTCCTCGGCGAATCCGCTCTCCCACAGCATTTTGTCGTTTTAAAAGTCCAACACGATCACTTAGAATAAAAATCAAAAAAATGTTTGTGTTGTCAATTATAAGTTCATATCACGCGCGTTTTTGAAGAAAGCTTGCATTCCGCGGTTTATTTTCTTTTAACGGAAAAGTTGCGTGCGCGTCAACGACAAGAGGCGGCTCGGAAGAGTGTGCGCGGGCGCAAAAGTCGACAGCATACGAAGCCGCTCGGCCAGCGAAGTTAGCCGACCTACTTTGCCCTTGCACTTGCTTCACTTAGCAATCACTTTCAACCCAAAGTAAACTGTATTTCGCTGGTCAAAAGACTCAACCTAGCTTGAATCTGAACATTAATGTATCTAAATAAATACTTATGTAGTTAATTTGATATCAGCATACCAGCGTCTTCTTTTCGTTTTATTTGATCGCTCTACTGTCCCATGACGATTAAAACTTGGATATATTCCACAGATTCAATATAAATCCAATAGTTGTGCAGATAAAATGAGAGATCAGCGTGCTACTATAAACCCATCTGGTCCTACTTCGATACTCTGTGGTCGAGCTGTGTTTTTTTTGCATTTTCCGATGAAATGGTACCTATGCGCATGTACATAGGTGGGTATATGGGTGCGTCAGTAAAAACTCGTATAGGCAAAAGTAGTTTGACTCGTGTTATTTACCTATTACTTTATGATTTTTCACATTCTATTCTAGTATTTTATTTAAATTTTTGTAATGGCGATTGTGTGCGTGTCACTTGCGTAGTTGTAATTAAAAAAATCCAAAGAATTTTATTATACTTGTTCAATAGTTTTATGACCTTCAAAGTGACTGATTACCATAGCTGTAGATAGGTATGATAGATAGATAATAGATAGGCTTTATCTTTGTTGTATACCATTAAAATAGTAGAACAGAAATTACAGCTTAAAACGGAGGTGCAATGAGAGGTCTTATCGCTAAAATCAATCTCTTTCAGACAACCTTCAGGTGGACTGAAACATATTGTAAAGTTATAATCATAGACAAGATTATATCTCTTGTCTGTGGTATAATGTTGAAGCTCTGCCGAGAGCCGCATATTTGCGACTCTTGAGTTCTTCAAGAGTGTATGGTATAAAATATTTTCATTATACTATAGTACAAGCTATGCTTAGTTTGGGACTAGATGATGTTGTGCTCTCAAAGGGTGAACGAAAACATCGTGAGGAAACCAGTTAATATTCCAGCAGTGGCGGTGGCTTGCAACCTGTCACGTATGAAAGACCTACTACTGCAAAATGTGAGTTTACTAAAAGTAATATCTGGACACACTTCTGGCTACCTCCTTCAGATATCCTCGAAGAATCTCGAGTTGGTACTTTGTACTAAGAGATTTGAAAGGATATCTACCGTGCCTTGAGATAACAGTCTTGAAGCTATTTTTTATAACACATACAGCTCTGTTTAGTTTGGCGCTAGACAGCTCTGTGTAAGAAATTCACCATTACACATTAAATAAACAATGAATGGCGTCTGTATTATAGATTCGTCCTCCACTGAAAAGCTCCATTTAATTATAAGGTCATTTTCAATGTACTTTCTCTTCCTCCAATAATGAAACAAACTTGATCTCTGGAAAATCCATTTTGTAACTTGTCAGTAAACATTTGCAACCAATTGCTCTTGCAATCGCTTAGTAGTTTGCAGCTTGCGTAATGCTCAGTAATACCTGCGTTTGCAAAACAAAACAACAAACAAAAAACGGTAGGAACCAAGCCGTAAGTTTGGTGCCAGTTCTTCTAGGCTTGGGCGCTGATATACATCTCGCTTTAAAGCGTTTCAAGATGATCCATGCGGATATTACTGAATAAATGCTTTTTGACTTTGACTTAAAAGAACTTTGAAGAAAAAAATTGCTCCAAGTCTTAATTAAGTAGGTACTTAAGATTTTTTTAGGATAAAAGTTGCTGATGAAACAAGCAGGTGGATGACCTACCTGGTGTTAAGTGGTTACGATTGCCTCTAACAAAGTATTGCCTCGTAGCAAGCCAAAGAACATGCCCTACAATGCGCTGCTCAGCGTCTATCAACTTGAGGCATACAGATGTTAAGCCTCATGGTCCTGTAAAAGATTTTTTGTATAGGTGTATCCTCCTTTTTTGGCGTACTTTTTAGAGTAGGGTCATAGATACGTCCAAATAAGTTTTGATCAACGTTTTTCTTTACCATATGAGAGTATTTATTAGCCATGGGTATATACGTTTTTTGGAAATAGAAAACATTATTGATGCATGACCGGATTTGACGTCACAGCTTGGTCTGGGACACCCCCACAGGACCACACCGGCACTCTTTTTCTAAACCAATAACTTTCAAATCACAAAGATTATATTTCATCCCAAAAATTATTTCCTCGAGCGGGTTTTTCGGGATGATATAAAATCTTTGTGATTTTACCTAAAGGTAAGCGCTATAAACCTTACAAATTATGAATTTTCAAATCGTCAAAACTTTCAATGTACTTGCTACAAACAACAGAATACTTTGATCTGCCTTATTATTTCAAAGATCAATTATATTACAAAGTTGCGAGAGAATCAGTAAAATAGAATTTACTTATGTATTCAAGATGGCAAACAAAAGTAGACACAATGGCATGGTATTATTAGAGTGACGGTTAGAGCAGTCTGCATTTTAAAACTTGTCAAAATAACAATGACCGCTAATGTCATAATTTGATTGATCATATGACGATGAATTGAAAACCCATGCACGGAATAAGGAACTACCTATTTTAATACCAAGAAAGAACAAATGAGAAAAAATTTGAAAAATCCCCTCAGATTTTTAGTACTTACCTAATACGATTAAGATCTTTTGAGGATGTCTGAGAGCGGTAGTGAGAGGCAACTCCGAAATTGACACGTAATAATTGAGCTGTGTGCGATGTGGCGCAGCGGGCGAGTGTCCGCTTGCATCGCAGGAGGTTGCGGGTTCGATTCCCGCCTTAGAATAAATGTTTGTACAATCTGCAAATATTTATTCCGCGTGTTCTGGATATTTTCTATGTATAATAAAAATGTCTATGTATGTAATGTATTGTATTAAGTATATCAGTCATCTAGTAATAACACAAGCACTGTTTAGCATGAGGCTAAATGATGCTATGTGGAGTGTCCAACACTTTTATTATTACTTCTATACAAAATGTATGGGACTAAGGGTTTCTGACGTATCACACGAGTTGTCTGATGCAATTTTTCCTTTAATTTTTAGCCATCTTTTTGATCTAAATAAGTGTACCTAAAGTTCAAATACAAACAATACCGTCATTTGCGGGTTTATCAGTAGAGACTAGAATAAACAATTTCGTCATCATTGATGCATCTGGAATCAAGATCACCAAGCACATATTCGTGGAACAATCGGTGATGATACTAACCACGATGCCGTAACGTGCTTCTCTTTATCTCAATTGACTCAATAACACCAGGGTCAGAGGTAAATTTTGTAGTCAGGCCCTCAGAGGACGCTGCGCTATAAAAAATAAAATATGTTTCATCAGCATTATCGTCATCTGCCTGTAGCAGTCTACTGCTGGATATAACCCTCCCGAAAGTTTTCCAGGAATCCAGAAAAAGCCTCTTCCACCGACTTCCCGCGATCCTAACAGCGTAGCCAGTCTATTGGGTAGGGCTTCCTACGATTTGTCTTCCAGTTCGTGGTCGCCATTCTAGAACCATTAATCTCCAGCGGTTATCGGTTCTATATGTTATATAGCCTGCAATGCCACTTCAACTTGCTGAGGGATATGTCGGTGACCTTGGATCTTCAACAGGTTTTCTAATTTCTGATTCGTATTGAAATTCCCAGCATAGCTCTCTCATAGCCCGTTATGCGACTTTAAGCTTGTGTATGACACTGTGTTTTTTTATGAAATATTTGCAGATCGTACAAACATTTATCCCAAGGCGGGAATCGAACCCGCAACCTCTTGCGTCGCAGACGATCGTCACTATACTTAGAATAAACAGAGAGAATAAACATTTATAAACTTGAATAATACTAAGCCTTCTCGTAAACGTACGGGTCGATACCTACTCATAGTTTAAGCCTTGTCTCAAAATGATCAGCAAACTTGTTTGCATACAACAAGAAAACTAAGACTAGTGCCATTTAAAAGCCTTATAAAAAATCGTAGCACTGATTAAAAACCAGTTCTACTACTTTTGCGATGGATATTTTGTTTTTGTTTCGTATAATTAATAAAGTAATTTTGTACGAGCGAGTGGCCATTTGGATTTCTAGTTATTTTACCGCAATTCAGACAGCGTTACAGCTTAGTTGGTAGTAACTGCCTTCCATGGTTGTTCATGGGTTCACACCAAAAACAAACATGTTATTTTAACCTTGATTTCGACGACACTATGCGTATCATTTTAAATTGCTCTAGTCGAGGTATTTGGCTAGTTTTAACTTGCTCAAATCTATTTGTAAATATCTTTATATTCCTAAAAAAGGATTTTGACAGCTAAAAAGAAACAGTACCTAGACTTTAGTCATTCATCTTTTGTAAGAGTACAAATTAGTAGGTAAAAAAGCGTTTAATAAGTTCATCAGCCATTTAGTTCTTATCGTACCTACTATACTTTATGTTTCGGTTGAACTCCTGATTTTAACTGATACCTAAATTTAACCCCCTAGAGAGGTGCTGCGGGAGTTGAAATATGTATGAAACTTTGCGCAGGTGAAGATACGCGCGTTCCTCTAGCCATGAATAGAGTGACGATTTATCTTTAGTTTGTGCCGGAGCTTAGAAAATAATCTAACAATTTTATCTGGCACTTTAAGTAATTTCTTCTTTATTGCTTAACGTCAAGAGCATAGGTGGAGATATATTGCGCATGAGTGGATGTAATCAAAGCATACAACATGCAAAAATCTCATTGAGGGTAATCTACATACTATATGGAGTAAACGATATAATATATTACTAGAGAAAAGTGTGACTCTGTCTGCAACAAGTTAATTTCATACAAACTTCAATACCCGCTGTGTTTAGTGGTTAAAATTCCATTCTTTGTACTATTTTTATACATTTGACTAAGGTAAGCAGCTTTCCCATTCCCGTTATTTTTTCGGGATAAAAAGTAGCCTTTATGTTAATTTAGGTTACAATCTATATCTAATTCAAATTTCATCCAAATCGGTCTACTGGTTAGAGCGTGAAAGAGTAACAAACATCCATCCGTACTTACAAACTTTCGCGTTTATAATATTAGTAGTATAGTTTCAATAGTATTCAAACTCATCTGATCGGTGTCGACAACAATCCACGATTCTCTACAATCCAATAGTTTTAAGGAAATTACCAACAAAGTATATAAACCCCAAATCAGCAAAATATTGAGGAAAAGTCTCCTTGTGGTGGTAGCGGCTTAGAATTCAGCGTTCTACATAAATAGGTTTACCAATAATTACAATTACAATTGACAGCCATCACAGCTCAGTTTGTAGTAGCCCTGCCTTCTATGCTGTAGGTGGTGGGTTCGATCCCCACCGAGAACAAACATTTGTGTGATGAACATAGATGTTTGTTCTGTGTCTGGGTGTTGTATTGTATTCTATGTATGTATTTACAAAAAAAAAAAGTATATAAGTATTCTTACAGTCATCTCGTTCCCATAGTACAAGCTATGCTTAGTTTGGGGCTAGATGATGTTGTGTAAAAAATGTCCTGACATATTTAAAAAAAAAATTTAAATACTTTATTTAATCTAATACAAACTAAACTAGCAAAAGAACACAAACTAAAATTAATTTACATACTTATAGACTTTAATAGGTACCTTTATTGTTATATAGAATAAATTTGGCCCAACCTGTTTTTAACGAATAATTTACCTTTTAAAAACAGGTGTCTCTTATATTAGCATAAAAAAACTTACCTACTTATTTAACATCTGTACTACGCAAGTCGATAAATAATATGGACTATAGGTGTATTAGGCACAATCTTTGTAATGATAGAATATTTAATAATATAAAACCATTTAAACCAAAATATAAAACCAGTCCCTGGTTTCAACTGAAAAAGGGGTAAAAAGGGGGTCGAGTGGTAATACACCCAGTATTAATGCTGAGCTGAATACCATATTACCGACGACTGATATCGCGCGGCGGGCGAATGTCTGCCTGCGACGCAAGAAGTAGCGCCCTGGGATAAATGATTGTACGATCTGCAAATTAATGTTTATTTCGGGTGTTCTGGGTATTTTCTATATTATAATAAAAAAAAACTATGCATTTAATGTAATATATTAGTCGTTAATTATACCCCTAGGTGACAGGTCAAATAATAATAATAACTTTATTTGATCATAATAAACGACAATTACACTCCAATCTATGTACCTATGCATACGGTACCTAACAGAAACTTTAAACACCACAAGATATTCTATGTTTGTAGTTAGGTACTCAATTTGATTGTAATCTTCCTAGGTACCTTTGTATACAAAACTTGGCTCACACAAAAAATAGTCGGTTATAAGTACCTAAGGTTATACATACAGTATACATGACTGAACTCCAACTCCCAACTAGGTTTCCCTGTGTTTGGGATATTAGTGCTCCCCCTATACGTCTATATTGTAGCATCCAGGTAAGTATTTATTTATGTTGTGTGCTAAGTAGCTGAGCAAATACAAAGTCATAGCTTAAAAGCTGTCGCGTGAATATATACTTAGACAGCAACATTTGTAGTGAGAAAAATTATAAGTAGTTTAAAGTTCAACAATTACAACCATGTCACCTGGTAAACAATGTCACTAACTAATAAAACAAAACAAGAGCTTGATTCTCAAGTGAGCTCTTATTTGCCGAAGCGAATTTTTTGCGCCGATCCTATATCTAGGGGTATCATTATCTCCTAACTTACCTCTATTTACTGTAGCTTGCCCAGTACCTGTACCATCCTCACAACTTAGTCGGCTTAATTCACAGGAAAAAAAAATTGACCATACGTGCAGAACTGACTAAGCCACGGGTTTCCTCACGATGTTTTACAATTTAGTGTTCATAACAAAAATATTTATTATTGGTGGATATCAAACCCACACAACACCAACAGCGCAAAAAGCAAAAGTACAACAAAATGAGTTGTGACGGCTGTCTAAAAAATACTATATTTTTGTCTTGCTACCTGTTTTAAATATAATTAAAAAAACAACACTTCATTGTATTTAAAATAATTTATTATGCTGGCAATATTTTATCATTTAAATAATTAGCTACTCATTATATACACATATTTGCGTAATATAGATAAACAGTCAGTGTGTTAACCTAATTTAGCCAATATTGATTCGTACTACCAAAACAAATAGATTTAAATTTAGCACAGCTAAAGGTACCAGAGTGATATTTATATAATAATAATCATCAATATTAGAAAACGTGTCTTCCCCTCCCTTTCTTAAATACCAAGATATGTCTAAATAAGTCCATTGCTGGACAATAGGCAATTTTCCGTCTGTGGACTTACTTAGGCTGATGACTTTAATTAATTAATCAATTACATTGATGATGATTCTAACGTTACTGACTGACAAACTGATCGATTCAAAAACGAAAAACTTATACTTAGAATATTTAATTTCATACTTTGCAATAGTAATGACCTTTATTTCTAATTTATTTCACTCAATGCATTAAGCATGAAATTTGGAGGGTAAGTCCTGTTAGTATAAGGGTGAATTAAGAAATACAAGTTCAACGCTTGACAGCGTGCCATAAAGGTTGTAGTTTGTATGGCGCTAGATATACCTAACTTGTAAGAGATTTTAAAGTCACCTTATAGGGATTTTACTAAATAAAAACCCTACAACTTTTTGAAAAGTCTCACACAATCTCTCACGACATTATTTATTACTAATTAATTATATAGGGCATCAACTAAGGAGTGTATTGAAAAGACTCCGGCGGAGGAGATGCCCATATTAACATTTTATAAAAAAAAAAAATTTTAACATATTTATACCTTTATAGCACCATTATTTGGTTGAGAATGAATTTGCCTGATCTCCTGATTATTTTTGTTTCAACATACCTAAAATCAAATGTAAGAGTGTCTCTTTTACATTTTTTCATATATTATTACGACATAAATGACATATTTATTAAAGGTAATACATAGGGCAAGATAATATATAGGAACTTAACAAAGGAATAATAAGATTATATTGTCTAGTTACAGAATAATAAGAAAATGGTGAACGTACATCATTTTTGGTGTAACGTACAGTTAATTTTGGTCATTCGTCCTCCACCGGCCCCTTAAACTTTTTTAATATTTGTGATTAAAGAAAGCATAATATTATATAATTTAAACAATAATATGCGAAAATATATAGTAACTAGTGTTTTAATAAATTAACAAAAAGCCTTAAACGGAGAAGTAGTACGTCAAGCACGTGCAACATGGCACATGTATTTATGACCTAAAATTACAGACTGAAACTAAATCTAGACTAAGAATATTACGTGCAGTTGATAACATATAAACCTGTGATTTTTAGCTACCTATTTTTACTATAGGAAATCTTAAAAAACCGCCAAAAAGAAATAAAATTATCTATCAATTTTTTTTAACACATTCGGTCTTGGTCTAGGGTACATAAAAGATTTTATAATGCTCCAAAAGTTATCAGTATAACTACTATAGATTAGAATGTTCAAAATTCAAATGAAATGGATACGTTTAAATCCTATTTATGTGATAACTTTTTAATCATAATAAAACTTTGAAAGACCCGTTTAGAAAAGTACTTTAGATTGCAATAAAATAAATCATTTCATAAATATTAATATCTAGTTTCTAGTAATCTTTGTTCAATCTGTTGACTCTTCACTTATTTTAATTCTTTCCACCGTACAATAAAAAAATACATCGGAAAATAAACCAACTATTTACATTTGAGCACAATAATCGCAACACATAGTGCGTACAGTAACACTTCCGGGAAAGTTTAGTCCTACGTTATTTACAAGTCCATAGTCTATCTGAGTCTCATACTTTCCGAAACGTCTACCGAGGTTCACAGACCGATTGGAGTGTTCTGTGACTCATCGGAACATTTCGCAACCAAGGTTTCAGGGCTGGTAACGTTTCGTGACCAATCCTTGGGGACTCGAAACGTTTTGTAACCAAGCTTTTACAGTTCGAAACGTTTTGTAACGAAGCTTTTACAACCTGAAACACTTTGTACCCAAACTTTTACAGCTCGATGTGTTTTGTGACCAAGCTTTTGTAAGTTTTTTGTTGTGCAAAACATTTCATAACTAAGATTATGGAATTCAAAACTTTTAGGTCCCAGCTTTGGGATTACGAGTGGTACGTGACTAAGATTTTTGTTCAAAACGTTTCGAGACTATTTTGAAAGCTTGCGGGACATTTTAAAGTATTTGGGACTATCCTGACCCCCTGGAACCGTTAGAGTAGACATCCGTAGCTACGCGCTGCCCTGCTCGAATCACGCTCTGGACTGTCTGCGCTGCGCCCTGAAATTTAAGAAAATAATCTATTAGTACAAAAACAAAATCTTTATTATGGTACATAAACGATTTTTACTTCGTAATTTACAAGGTAATAGGTACTTTATACAACTTGCATTGAGTTGCGTGTAGCTATATTATATTTTTTTACTGATAAACTTTTTGAAATTAAGATCTAAAGAGAAACTAAATAAAGAAAAACAAACGTGAAACACATGAACGCATAGTGGTTACAAAATTCTGTTCGATAAAAATCAAACAAGAGTTTAAGAGACTAAATTAAGTTAAACTAAGCTTGGTCGCAAAAGGAGCATGCTCTACAGCCACAAAACAACACAGATAACATATAAAATATAGACTACTACTAGAGTCAACTATGAGCGACGAGTTTAAACTAAATGTATGAAAAACTCAGTCAACTGTGGCAACAAAAGTGGTGGCGTTTTGTGGTTGCAACGCGTGGCCTGTGTACGACAACCCTTACAGAATTAAAACTAATAGGAAACATTTGGAAAATAATCATAAAACAGTGAGAGAAAAAACAAAAGTTGCCATTGTGAAGGTCAGTTTGAAAGTAAGATTTGATCAGATGAAGGGTGTTAGAGATGTTGGTTTTAGAGTTGCAGAAATTGTGTTAGTCCAAATACTTTGACTTACAAAAACATAACGCCAATTGTCTCATCTGAAACCTTTAATTCAAAACAATATAAAAAAATGCTCTTTAAATTGTAGACACAATTTTAGTACATCATCAAATCAAGACACAAACTCTTAGATTCACAGACATTCACAGACTAAGCTTGACATGAATGATTCTTAGCAGGAAATTCACTTAAGGCTAAACAAGTCGGTACGTTGTCCATACAAACGCTGTAAGTGTTTAATGTCTACTATTTATTAACATGCGTCTGAAGTTAAGTTTGATACTGAATTATCTTGCCGTTACAAGAATTAGTACTAAATCTTTCGACGCTTGTAACTTTCAAGGTAATCTGATTTTACTGTAGCATATAGAGTAACGTACATAGATAACGGCAAGATAATTCAGTATCAAACTTAACTTCGGACGCACGTTAATAAATAGTAGACATTAAACACTTACAGCGTTTGTATGGACAACGTACCGACTTGTTTAACCTTAACTTAAAAGGTGGAAGCGGAAGTTCAAGAAAAGCTTCATCTCTGAATGTAAGTACGTCTAACAAAACGACAATGCCTATTCTTATGCCCCGCTAATGTGGTATATTTTATACCTTAATATATTGGGGTATAACACAATGGTGTTGCGTTTTTTGCAGTGAAAACTGTAGCTTTATTTATAATTTGTCATCTAGTAGCAAATATTGTTCGAACTACTTACATGTTTAACTTAATTACTTACTTAATTCGATTACATTACCATTATCTTTTAAGAACATGGGACAAATGGAGCCTTCAAGAATGTAAGGGTTTGACTTGAATTAATGGCTTGAAATGATACTTGCAATAATTTCTTTCAACTGTCAGTTTTGCCGGTGTCAAAAAAAGGATTAAAAGTTTTAGATAAAATCAGTAAAAAAATTTAATGTCGGCTGCGCTATCGTGCCTTTCCTAGTATAAGATTTATTTATCTTGTGTAAAATGGCCACAATATATTTATTTATAATATTGTTTCTGAAGAAAAATATGACGCTTCTATTCAAAACTTACGGAAACATATATCTTCAAATTAGGATGCTTATTACACTTATTTTTCAACTGTGAAAATTTGTGACTAAGTCGTTTTTTAAGTTTTTATGTTATTTCGATGTTCATTATACTTCAGTATTTACCTGTATAGCAGCACCCAGAAACTGTGAAAAAGCTCTGGTTACGTTGATAGCTGCGGAGACTAGCTGCCCCCGGCCCGGGGTTTGCTCTGATGCCACAGCACGTGGGGGTTCCAAGGGTATCTGGTCAAATTAGTACTCTTAGAAAAAATACAGAAGGATTAGAGATAAGAGCGAGTAAATAAGCGTGAGCAGTTTGAAAATATTTTTAATGGAAAGCAATTCTTTATTTATATAATATAAAAGTTAAAATCATTCTTAGTATATCAGTGTTTAAAATAGTCGTTATAGCTATCTCTTTTAGTTTCAAAGCGGCTGAGAAAGACAAAGAAAACTAAAAGCATGTGATAACCGCTAAAACGTTAATACCTACTAAATAAATAAATATGTATGGACATTTTTACACAACATCATCTACCCCCAAACTAAGCATTGCTGTACTATACGAATCAGATGCCTGATAGAATACTTATGCGTTTTTTTGTAAATACATAGGTACATAGAATACATAAGTAGATAATAATAAATGATAGAACTTTTAAAAAAAAAATATTTTTATGGTTCCGTATCTCAATAGAAATAAACAGAAACCTTTGTTGTCCGTTAGTATATACCACGTTTTACTAGTAAGTCGTTTTGCCACTCAAGCCATTGGCACCATAAAGACGTTTTAATATGCCGATGCCGACGTTCTGCAAACTACGTCATTTTCCTTGATAGACCTTCTGATACGGAGCGACAAATGTCTACTTTTCATATGTAAGGAAATAAAAAAAGAATAAACTTTTAAGACAAAGATAGAAACATAAATAAATAAGGTAATCTAGTTTATAAGAAACTGTAACTTTATAAGGTTTTGGAAATAATTGACGGATTAAAGGATTTTGCAGTTAATAAATGAATGTAAATTTACATTGACGACCGATGTGGCGCGGCGGGCGAATGTCCGCCTGCGACGCAGAGGTTGCGGGTTCGATTCCCGCCTTGGGATAAATGTTTGTACGATCTGCAAATATTTATTCCGGGTGTTCTGGGTATTTTCTATGTATAATAAAAAATATCTATGTATGTAATATAATATTGTATTAAGTATATCAGTCATCTAGTACCCATAACACAAGCTCTGCTTAGCTTGGGGCTAGATGATGCTGTGTGGATCGTCCGACATTATATTATATTATTTTAATACATATAGCACACGTTGATAGCCGTACCAATTTAGAAACAATAAGGTTTTTAGTAATTTTGTACAAATAATTATTAAGAAAAAAGTTGAGGATACAGTTATCAAGATATGGAAATTAAAATAGCAGCTGTAGCTGATTAAAAAAACATAAGAAAGGTCCAAAGTTGTTAGGTTTTAGTATGTAAGAAAGTCATAAGCTTAAAATTCAAACTACTATTTTAACATTTAGACTCACCAACTTACGGC
The DNA here is from genome assembly GCA_947095575.1 of Electrophaes corylata. Classification (NCBI taxonomy): domain Eukaryota; kingdom Metazoa; phylum Arthropoda; class Insecta; order Lepidoptera; family Geometridae; genus Electrophaes; species Electrophaes corylata. The sequence goes on from OX352704.1 coordinate 1,409,853, forward strand.
CAAGAGGGCATGCATCTACAAAAGTACACACACTACACCTAATTTTTTTTACAATTCGTAGTTATTTACATTCTATGGTTATATGTACACATTGACACACTGACTCACTGATATGCTCGATTTTGATGGAAGGCTAAAGTTAGGTACTTATATGTTCTAGAACTGTATTAATGTATATACTGCTGAAAGTAATCCACGATGAATCACTGTTACCCTACTGTACAGGCTCCTCAGTCCTAGTGTAGGGAACAGAGTTCATCCTGGTACAATGTTCATTATATATAACACAAATTCTATACACTTTTTGCATCTGTAACACTGCTTTTTGTAAGAAATAAATTTATCTTTATTAAGAACCTCACGGTCCCACTGATTCGCAAAATCGCAAACCTTGACCGATTTCATTCGTTTTAAAGGAAATTCGATTGAAAACTAAAAAAAAATTAAAATCTTATTTCTCTAAGAGCCTAAGTACTAATACTATACGACTCTCGAATGACAATATCAAACCGGACTTGTAAACGACGAAGCGTAAAACCCTTTTAAAGTCAGAGGCTCAAAAACTATTTTTCCTGGAAATGTATAGGGGAGGCCTACGTCTGGCACTTCATGCTGAAGATGATAATGATTTTATGCGGATTATAAGATAGCAACTAAAGGTTGCAAATTAAAGTAGCAATTTTGCTGGTGGTTTTAATTAAATTATTACGGAAACTGGCAAGAACTGACACAGGACAGAAAAAGATGGAGGCTCTCTTATCAGAGGCTAAAACTCATTTTGGGTCGTTGAGCCAACGGACACGGAACGGAAGTATTACTATCCTTAAATTAACCAGATAACTAGTTTATGGCTAGCTAGGTATGACTTACTACCGTGTAGTTCTATCAACTATCAATGTGTTGTTATTACAATTTAGAAACAAGCACTGACTAATAGCACGGATAAAACTACCTAATACAGTTTGTATCTAGGACAACAGTTAGTGCGCTACCATATTAATCCACATGTAACGAGAAACTTTGCATCTACTCTATCATATTAGTATCTATCTATCTTAGAGTAATCTAAGTCACAGTTTCTCAACTTTAAATTATCTAAATCAATGAATTAAATTACAAAAAATACGGATATTTTTACTTCCGAGAAAAGTGACTGAACAAACAGATGATCCATGTGTCCATGATTACCAGCAAGCAATATCTGAATAATTCTGTTAATTTTGGTATTTATTCGATTGAACTTGCCATATGCAAATTGTCTTCAATAATCTATTACCTAAGACCTGCTTTTTATGCCAAAGTATTTTAGGTATGTTATTATCACGTGAATAGCTGAATAAAATCTGGAGCACCTCCTGTCAACCTTTCTCTTCATTAATCCAGAATGAAGGTGTCGTAGCTAAGTAGCGGTTCCACATCAAGTGGTGGTGCCACACTTGAGGTTATTTACAAAAAAGCTAAACCGTGCATAAGATCCACAGGTGCAAAACACAAAACATACAATTAAAACCTTTATTTTACAAAAGTTGCTATGCGTTTTACTGCACAATATTTATGTACAAGCCAATGAAGCCGATCTTAAATAAATAATTTAACTAAAACACGATACAAAAATACAAAATAAAATATTATCTCACTATTTACAACCCATCCTTATCACCCGTTTCTGTACACTAAACATGCAGACTTAGATTAAATAGGAACAAGTTCTACAAGTACACTAAAAGTAATCGTTCCTGGGATTTGTATTTAATCTAAGGTCTGTTCCTTCACCTTAACCCCAGTCACACAGTTTCAGTAAAAGAGATGAGAAACCCACTCTGTTCGAGCTCGCTGGCCGATCTTCCGCGTTGCCGGTGAAAGGCCCAGAGCCAAACCAATTCACTCTATTAGATGTCGCTTCTGAGGGCCTGACGCTCACCGTCGGAGCTGGCCCTGGCCGCTGACTAGGCCCCGGCGATGGCGCTGGTCCAGGACCTGTCTCTCTCCACTGCTGCCAAAGCCAGGCTAGCCCATCCAGGATAGGCCTTCTGGGAGCCGGAGGTGGTGGTGGCGGAGTCGTCGTCCGCCTTGCTTTCGGCGTCACTACCACTTGGTTCAGTAAAGCCTAGAGGTTATAGTTACATGATAGGTCAATGTAAAGAATGATTTAAAGAAAGATTAAAGTGATGTTACAAGCGAAATTAAGATTGCAGAGAGATTAGATTTGTAGATTGTGGATTTAGTTATGCGACTGTAAAATTGATGAAAAACGATATAATTTAAATATTTATACCAAACTAGTGGAACTTTGATGACTTCGTTTACGTGGTACGTTCTCATAAATTAACCTCCCTGCACGTCTTACACGGATTTAACTTCATGCACATTTATATAATGATAAAAGTTACCCTTTGAATTTAATACTTTTGTTATTATTGTTTCACTACAGTTTAGTATTTATTATTTTGATCAGGCGCAAACTAAAAACATTTCTCGTTAAACTGGAATTTAAACCTTATCGCTTTTCTTAAATATCAAAGTTACAGGAGCACAATCAAAAAATAAAATTGTGTGTTCCAGACAAAGAAGTTATAAGTAGTGAAAGGTTTATGAGAGTATAGAAGGACGTACGGCAAGCCTGAGCTGCTCGTCGATAGAACTGGCGGTGGTTGGGCCGAAGCCCTGCTCCTTGAGCAAAGCTGCGAGCAATGCGTCGTTGCTTTTGCCATACTCAGTGCTTAAGGATATTGGGGACTTGGTGGCTTCGGAGACCATGCCGGTGGCTTTCTGCTGCTGGATCAGCTTTTTGAGAGCCTCGTCCGATGTTTGCCCTGGAAGTGAGGGAAGAACCTTATCAGACATTAGTCTTAAATTATGTTTTGCATATTGAAACAGATAACAGATTCGACTGTTTTGAGTTCATTTATTACAAAAAACACACAAATTCTCTCACACAAAATCTTCTCTCTTTTTAATATTAGCTTAGGAGCAATTTGTGATTAGCAACTTTGAATAGGTAGATAAAGTAGCTTATGTTGTTTTTATTTTTACAGTTTAAAGGTAAACGTTCGACCGCAATCTCAATGCGATTGACGGTGTAACCCACGTACCTAAAAAATACTAATTCATCTCTCGAAAACATACTCTAGAAAACATCAAAATTATACGTGACCGTAAAATCCGAAAAACTTGCTGCTAAAGTAGTTTTCTATGAGTAAACGTATGTTTGTATGCAAAGTATATAAAACTTTTAATCCATTACTACGAAACAAAAAACCCATTCCTTTCTCTCTATAGCATAAGTGTAGATAACTAACCTGTAAGAGCTAGTTTACTTCTAATCGTCGTTGTCTCCTGTGCGTCCTGCAATTTTACCAAAGTTTTTAACAATTTTCTGTCATCCTGTACAGTCCTCAAGTCATCCTTAACTGCTATTTTAGCACCAAAAGGCAAAGTCTTGTCAGTCATAACAGTCGACATCATGGAAGGTTTTGGTGTTGCATCGTTATGTCGTGTGGGTGAAGCGAGAATAGATGAAAGTTTTAGACCATCGTGTAGTGAACTTGAACTCACAGTTGGTATAATGTTCGGTAGTGTTGGTATATTGAATTTGGACGGGTCTTGTCCCGTAGCCTTTAGTAGCGCTTGTAATAGTTTTGTGTCTTCTTGGAACTGTTTAATATCGTCATCTATAGATGATCCGGCTGGTGCCTTTGTTGTTGTGAATACTCTTTGTGTTGTTGATTGAGTGGTTGTTGTTTGTGTTGTTGTTGTTCTTGGCGTAGTGGTTGTGGTCGTCGTAGTCGGAATAATGTTGTTGGCGCTGTTAGTAATAGCTTTTCCATTACGAACACCACTATCTGGTTTTCCCGATTGTATTTCGGTTAAGCTCCTGTCGACTGCGAGGGATATGATTCGGTTGGCGAGCACCATCTCCGCGTCTTCAGTGCCAGTGTTAGTGCTTAGAACTGACTTCTGAAAATAATTATGAAATAACGTATGAATAACCATAGTAATTTACTTATTTTAAAACTGTGTTCAACACCATATTTTATTCGCTAAGACAAGTCGGTTCAACAGAATATAAAATATATATACAATATGTTCATACACTTACCAGATTTTGTAAGAAAGCTAAATCTTCTTCGACGGAGAAAGTAGAGCTGCTAGGTGTCTCCGTAGTAACAGTGAACCTCGGAGGAGAAGCTTGCCGTCCAGAGAGTGTTCTTGTTTCAACGTCACGGGCCGTGGTTGGTTGTCTCTGGGTAAAAGGTGTAAAAGTAGTAGAGATTCTGACATCTTCCGTGGTCGAAGCTTCAGTTGTAGATGTTATTCTAGGAGCAAACGTTCTAAACACAGGTCCGTTGGTAGTCGTAAAAACGGGTCGTACATTTAACGGGGTAGTCGGTTTCGATCCTACTTGAGTAGTTTGAAGATTAGAAGCGATTCTTACATTAGACGTCACTTGGGATATGTCAGGTATGTTTAGGTTGCCTGTGTTTTGACCAGTTGCCTGTAACAGAGCCTGTAAAAGCTTAGCATCTTCTTGGAATTGTTTTAAATCGTCTTGCAGTGATGGTGTTGATGCTTGTGTTGTTGTTGGCATAGTTGTTGTAGTTGTAGGCCTAGCAGTAGTTGTTGTAATCCTAGCAGTTGTTGTTGGCCTAGCAGTGGTTGTTGTTGGAGGTTGTGTTGTGGATGCACTAGTAGTACTAAGAATAGCGTCTAATGAAGGTATATTAAGGTTAGCTGGATTTTGGCCCGTAGCAGCTAAAAGAGCTTTAAGAAATTTTGTGTCTTCTTCGAATTGTCGAATATCGTCTTCGATGGACCGCGATGTTGATGTTTGTATTCGGTTGGTGGCTTTAATGTTTTCCTCCAGATTTGGTTTTGATAACGTGCCTATGTTTTTGTTCCCAGTGGCCGAAAGCAAGGCTTGCAATAGTTCTGTAGGGTCGTTTTGTTGACTTGTTGTTGGTATTATTCTTGCTGTCGTTGCTGATTTTTCACCAGTCAGTAAGTTATTAAAACTTTGAATATTTAAGTATTTAGGATCTCTAGCTGCTTGAGTTACTGTGGTTGACGCTTGCGTTGTTGTTGGTGACTGTATTGTTATAAATTCTTGCGTCGTTGTAAAGGCTTCCAAAGTTGTAGTTGCTTGCGTAGTGATAGGAGCTTGCATCATTGGAGGGGTTTGCGTAATTAGAGGAGCTTGCGTCACTGCAGGGGTTTGCGTCGTTGTAGGAGCTTGCGTCGTTGTAGGAGCTTGCGTCGTTGTAGGAGCTTGCGTCACTGTAGGAGTTTCCGTTGTTGTTAGGGTTTGCGTCGTTGTAGGCTCTTGAGTCGTGGTTGGAGCTTGTGTTGTAGTTGGAGCTTGTGTTGTTGTTTGTATCAACGTTGTAGGTGCCTGAGTAGTAGTTAAAAATACAGTTGTATCTTCCAATGTCTGTGGCACTATTGTGCTCTCTGTAGTGGCAACTGGCATGTTTGTCATCATTGTTGATTCCGGTATATTAGTACTAGTGCTACCAGTACCCTGTATTTGCGATATCTGAGTATTTACATCTATCGCTGCTGTAACCGGCTCAATTTGGACTTCTGTTTTGTCTGTATTTGTCGTTGGTGGTGATTTGGTTGCAAGTTTTAATACGTTTGAGTTTTGCTGTTTTACCATCACTTCATCTATTGGTATGAATTTAAATACAGTATTTCCTTCGCCATCACCAGGTCTTTCCGTGCGTATTTGCTTGGTCTGCAATTTTTTCAAACATATTTTATATATTGTTTTGTGATGGTTTCACATTCAACATGTATGTTGGCTATCGCATGCTAATGGGTATGCCATCACCAACTTACCTTACCCGAAAATGCGTTTTATAATAAGAAATTCCTTTTCAAAAGTCCCATTGTTAAAATTTCAAATTGCAGATGAAAACTTATTGGAAAATATAAACGTGATGATCTATAATATCGAAGTGTGTAGTTAGTCAACGAATAGAAAGTGGATAAATAAAATAATATGATTTAAATGTAAATATGATTATACCTCCGGATCAATATCCAGTGTTAATATTGTCGGTTCACGAGTAGAGCTCGTCATGGATGCTATGACCATTTCCTGTTTAGCAGCTGAAGATATACTATTAAGCAGAATCTCATCAATAGAAGGTAGCATTGTAGTTGTGCGTAAACTCAATACATGCGAGGCAGTGCTTATTTCAGCAGGCGGCTTAATTATGACGGTAGTTATACCCAATGAACTGCTTTTAATATTAAGTGTCGGTGAGGATATCTGCAATTATGAAATAAAATGTTACGCCTAGTAATGTTAATCTGAAAAGCAGTTAAGTGTAGAGCATGCAAGCTAAGTTAACAATAGTTTAAACAGAGTAGTAAATACCACAATTCAGTCCCGACATGCCCCTTCCTTGCACCAGATTGCCGCTGCAGTGGAAAAAGCCTCAAGCACAGCGTTTAAGCTAAACAACTTAAAGTCAATACCATTGTTTCTTTGTTATTTACAGTGTCAGTTCCGTTATTGGTGATGTCTGTGGATATCACAGTATTAGTGGATACTCGGATGGGGTTAGACTGCGGTCTGACAATGGCCGGAATGTTATGGATGGGGCTGTATGGATTCCTCAAACTCCATGGGCTTATTGGTAGTATGTCAATTTTTTGCATGATTCGTGGCACTCTAGTTCCGTTTGGAAATTTACGGATTACTGTGTTATTGGGTAGCAAACCATACACAATGTAGGGGCTTGCTTCTGTTAATGATTCCAGGGCATCGTCATTAGGATCTTTACGTACCACTGTATTATTTGGTAGTATTCCAAATATAACGTAATCTTTTTTAGGTATTGTAGGAGTAGCAGCTCTTAAAGTAGCTGCAGGTGTAGTGTTTTGGTTTGTACCTCCACTATCATCTGTTGTTGTTTCGGTATCAGTTTGTGTAGTGGATTCATCTTCTACTATAACTGCTGTGGTCTCGACATTTGGTTGTGTTGTGGTTTCAGTGTTTACAAAAGCAGTTGTGATTTCAGTGTTTTCTTGAAAATGAGTGGTTGTTATACTACCTGCAGTAGTAGATGACTCATCTACTGTATATTTGTTTAGCATTTGTTCTGTAGTCGCTGCAAGAGTGTTATTAGAAGTGCTTTCAGTAGTAGTTATTGAATCAGTTTTCTCATTTTCACCATCAAATCCAAACCGCACTAAAAGACTTGAGGACATTTCAGTCGTTGTTTGTAACCCATCTAGAGATACTGAAAGGCCAGGTGTAACAGTTGTCGTTGAGCCATCATCAGATTTTCCGCTTGTACTATCAGTACCATCAGATTGTGAACTTTGTACAGTAGTTGAAAACAAAACAGGATTTGGGGAAGAGGTGGTGGTAGAAGTTATATCATTATTTGTCATTACAGTCGATGGTTCAGTTGTAAAAGTCATATTGTTCATTATGTTCGTTAGTCTTTCTGATAAATTGATATTACTTTGCGATGGACTTATAATGTCGTCTAGCTCAGGACCTGTCGCTAGCTCTATATTGTGTTGTTTAATGAGATCTTCAATCATTTTTAAAACGTTAGATTTTTTAGAAAGTACCCATAACTCTAAAGGTGATACCTTACCTGGATCTTGTGAATAATCAAGGTTTTTTAGAGAGGAATCTACGGTTTCTTGTTTAGATTGTAATGATTTAGTCAAATTATTAATCTGTACATCACTTGAGGTAAAATCATTTACTTGGAAGTTTGTCAGGAAAGGAAGGGAAACCGTGTTATTAGTAGCGGATATCCTTATCTCGTTGTTATTAACATTGCTAGTCTCAGTAGCGGGCGAGACAGAGGACGTCACTAATTCGATACTTGAAATATAAGAACTTGATGTAGTAGTTATAGGTAAAGTATCAAAAGCTGCGCGTAATTCTGTTTTAGTAGTTACTGCCAAGTCAGGTGACGTCGTCTGGCTACTGGACCCAATAACTGAAGTTTGTGTGACCCCTTGTGTAACATCAATGTTATTTACAGTTTGTGCAGGGTCGTCTGTAACACCAAACATACTAGTAAATAGGTCACTGTTTTCTATGGGGCTATTTACACTGTTATCTGTAGTAACACTTTGAAGGATATCAAAAGAGTCATCTCTGGTATTTACATCTATGTATTCAGTATCTCTGATATCCCCCAAACTGTAGGGTGTAGTGTTTGGAATAGAGTCAGCATTGTCAAGTATAGTCACCAGTCCACCTACTGCCTTAGGTATTAGAGATTTTAATATTTTTGCCATATCTACTGAAATTCTAGATCTACTATCCTCATCCATATTTTGAATAATACTTCTAATATTATTAGACAACATGCTAGTTAGTTCCGAAGAAACTAAATTATTACTAGATAGCAATAGATCAGAGATAGTACTATATACCATTGTAGGATTGTCAGTCGTCGGCTCATTCAATGCAAAATCGGATGCTGTCGAAGTTTTGTCGGTTGGTGATTCTGTATCGGAATATAATACTTTAATAGCAAATGGCCTCCTTGCGGAGATGGGAGTGGAAGGAGCAGGGATGGTAGTTCGGGGTATATTCACAGGAGTAACAACTTCAGTGTTTAGTGACGGTGTAACACTTTCCCCAGCCAACATTGAGTTAATCACATTTGGCGTAGTCTGAACGGTGTTCTGTACAGATTGAGTGGTGGTGCTGCTGGTGCTGGCCAAAAAGAATGCGTCCGGGCTGGTTATGCCTCCAGTACTATTTACAATAACTGTGTTACTCACGCCGTTGAGTATTTGTGTTACATCAGTATTATGATTTGGTTTTGTGGTTACTTCAGTTGTAGAAGAAAGTCGAGTTTTAGGTGTAGACGTGAGAACATCTGCAAGTGCATCAAAAATAGACACTGTGACTGAAGGCGAGTGGTGCGATGCCTCAACGTTCATGACATGTGACGACTTCAAAAGACTCTCTGAGAGTCTTAAGTCTGCTGAGGACAACGTCCTCCGTGTCTGAGTAATTGATATAGCGTTGTCTGGCCCTAATTGCATTTCTTCTCCCTCTACCTGAAATGAGAAGTATGCTCACCCATGTAAAAGAAACAAAGATTGGTGTGTAAAGTATTAAAGTGTGAACTTGTAAGATGAAAAAGAACCTTACTGATAAGAATTGGATTCGTGCAAAGACCAAAGCCTCTTTATAATACTTGGTATCAAGATAAAGGGAACATTTTAGTTAGATAAAGTGGATAGTGAAAATAAATTGATAATGTATATTGAAACAAATCTGTATAAGTTTTTTACAATTTAATGAACTAATACTATGTTAGTGATATTATTTCTACATTTGAAAGTAGGTACATAATTTTTGTTAAGCTTATACAGCTATGCATTCGATGATAGAAGTACCTATGCAAGCAATTTGTATGTTCTCAATGAAAACTAAGTTTATGAAAACAGAGTTCTGTTTTAAAGAGATGCTTGCATATCATGAACTTTAAAGCACTCTATACATTATTAAATGCTTAGAACTACATCTCTTTTAAACTAAACCACAACCTTTATTACAACAGACGTGTGTGAGATGCATGGTGTAATGTTATGACTAAATGATTCCATTAACCAGTTCGATGGATGATGGATGAATGTATGGCGAGGTGTAGTTCGCGAAGGACTCCGTGGTCTCATCCACGTGCTCCTCGAACCAGTTAGGCTCTTCTACAGACTGTGTCAACAGGTGGTCAGTCACGAAGAATTTCAGCCATGCCTTTAGCAATGAAAAATTATTATTATGATAGCTGATCGACCAAGAAAAGAAAACCAACTTCAACAAATTACTTCATGAGTTTTAATTTTGCATAGATGGTTTTAGGTTTACTGATATGACTGATTCTGTTCTGTTGATTCTTTGATTTGAATAACTACATAGTTGAGTCAATAGCGTACGCTATTACTAAAGTACTTTAGTAGATAGGTTTGAATATACTAAGCTAATAAACTAACAGAAAATAAACTGGATTATGTTACTATTAATGAAATTTACATCAAAAATATTTTTAAAATGAATGTTAATAGTTATGATATTTTTATGAGGTGCAACGTATTCTATGTAAGTATCTTAATGCCAATTTTATAAAGGGGCTTTGTTAAATCTTCATCAAATAGGAATAGGGATTTACTAAAATTTTGGAAAGTTGCACTGCATTGTTTAAGGTTTTTGTGTTTGTGATTATGTAAATGTAATGCTACTTACAGTCGAGGATGTAACTGTAGGTACTGTAGGTTTGTAAAACGGTTTATTGAGATAGGAAGCTCGATATTTAGAACTGAATCTACTCTTAGACTTTTCAGTTTCAGCAATTATCTGTAAAATGTTGATCAAAACTTTCAAATAATGCTCATAAATATTTTGTAGGCCTAGATTTTTCATAATAAAGTACTTACGCCGTTATTCGACGCCTCGGTAGTCTTGGAAAACGCTTCACTAAACTTTCGAACATTCCTGTCTCGAACTCGTGCTGTAGTCGTTTCGGGAGAATCGGCAATTTTCTCCTTCTGCCTGGTTCTTTGTCGCCTTCTTTGCAAATTCCTCACCGGTGGTACAGTCGAAGATGCACTTGCACTATCATCAATTATGTTCCGATTGGGATTTTTGAAATTTGCATGGTATTTCTGCTTATCTATATCTTGTCTTGTAGCTACAGTTGGTAAATCGTTTGAAGTGACTTCATTTGACAACGTGTTTTCTTGCGATTCTGTGCTGCTGATTGAAATAATGAATGGTAAACTGGCATTTTCGTTTTCAACGTTTTTTAAAGGCTCACTAACAAGTTCTTTGTTTTCAGAGTTATTGAACAAAGTGAAAATAAGTGGCATATCAGCACTGTCTTCAATTTTTTTTTGAACAGCTTCGAAAGATTCTTCTTTAGCAGCTTCTGTGGTAGTAGTTGTTTCGGTTTTATTTCTCAATCGAGAATAATATGAAGTTCTTGGCAGTGTTACTTTCTTCCTGACAACCAATTCTTCTTTCTTTTCGTTGACAGTTACAGATACTTCAGTACTTGTAATGATATTTCTTCCTGTTTTTCTTGTGTAAAAAGATGGTTTTATCACCGGTTTTTTCAAGCCGCTGGTAGTTTCAATTCGTGTACTCTTGTCATTATTTTCTGTTTTGGGAGCTTGAGTTGTTGTTGTGAATTTAAATTTTCTGCTGTATTTGGATCCAGGTTTTTCAGTGTTTGAACTTAGAGTACTAGTGGTGGTAGCGGCTGGACTAAACGTAGTTGATTTTTTATTTCTAGTGGAGTATTTGCCTCTTAGTTTATAATCTGGGCTTTGTGATGTCAGTGGTTTTTGAGTGGTTTCAACTGATCCCTCTTCGTGTTTTTGTTGGATTGATTCGTCTGCTTTTTGCTTGCTCCGTAACTGAAAATAATACAAATTTTGAATTTTTAGTCAGTTTTAGCAATTATATAATCAATTACTAATATTGTTTTATAGATTCAATCTGAATATAAATTCATGCATTTAAAAGAAATCTGATTAATAGATCAAGCTTACTAGGTTAACTGTATGCTACATAATTATGTAGATTACTTTATGTCATGGCATGAAATGTTTAGTTCATTGATTCAGGCGTGACTTTGTGTAAGTCCATTGTAAAAGTATAAAATAGATGAATAAATATCAATAGTTATATTTTGCCACATACTTTCATTTATTGATGTGGTGAAAAGTAGTATTCATCTATTTTATTCTTACTTTTTTTGTTATTATTTATGTTTAAGTAGAGAAATGAAACTAAAAAAATGATTAGTGTTATTTTTACTAGATTCCAGCTTCATTACCCTTGAATAACTGTTTTCAGCTGGACCCGTCTGAGTAGATTGTGATGATGTTGAGTAAGTTTTGAAAACTTTCTGAGATGGTTTCACTGACAAACTCTCCCGGGTTGGAAAGTTCTCGTGTGTCTGAAATGTTCGAGTGAGATACAAGCCAATGAAATGATACGTGTCACCAGTTTTAGTCCAGAACAATCATGATTCCATTCCAATTATAGTATTAAAATGTTGCTTTAAACAGAGCAAAACTATGTTTTAAGATTTTAAATGTAACCATAAGCTCGGCGTATTTTAGGAATAGATATACCGTATTTGTCTTTTGCATTAGCAGAAACTTTCAAATAAAATCGAATAAAATAAAACACGATGTAACTATTTTAATGTTACGAGTTTTTTAGTAGCACAATAGGACAGTTAAATTTCTACATTTACTTTTGCTTTGGCTTACCTATTTAGGTGCCGTGGTGGTCACCTCTTCTAAACCGGGAGCTTAGAAGAGGTGACCAAAGGAACATACCAAGAAATGGACTGCAGCATCTCTTGAGTACTGGACACGGGCACTGCGGTCACCAATCCGCCAAAAATGATGAATTTATTTTGGCTGATAATGTGATGTAGCCTATATGGTAATTCGTTTTATGAAAAGTTTATTACTTACGGCATTTTTTGCTTGAATCAAAGCTTTGAAGCTTTCTGGATAGTTATCATCTTCACTGATGTCATCTGTCTTCTTTGGTGTTGCCACAACCGGTGTGTGCGTCGCTTTGCTTCTAGTTAACGGACGCCTCACAACTCGTGTTACCTTCAGCGTAGTACTTTTTGGCTTATTTGCTTCTGTGCTTTGCTGTTCGATCTTTTCGACGATAACTTGAACAGTGGTTTGGATTTCAGGCTGACTAGTTATATTTTCTGTTTGACTAGATTTTACTTCATTCAAATCACTTATTCCGTCGCCAGTCAGATTTGTCTCCGTCTCAGACGGGCGTGTTTTGTATCTCAGTTTTTTAGCGTTTCGCAAATCAGCTGAAGTTCTTGCTGTTGTTGGGGCTTTGTCAAAAACTAATACAGAATTAGTAGACCCAGAGCTATCTAGATCAAGAGCTCTAGCACTAGGCCGTGTGTTAATTCTTCCACGTCCTCTCCTCGGGGCTACACTTTCCGTGGTTTGTATTATAGAGCTTCTCCGTGTAAACTGTGTAGCTGTGTTATCAGTGTTTGCTTGTTTAGTACCAATCTTAGTTATATCATCTACGTTAATATTCGAAATTTCTATTTTGGACTCATCAACAGTCGGAGATGAAACTTCAGGAGCTTTTGTAGATGTTCTAGTCGTCGGCCGCGTTCTGCTTCTTACGGCTGCATTCCTAAAAGACTTTTCAGTAGCTTCTGCTGGAGGAGTTTCTATTGGTCGACTGCGCGTTCGAGTCCTTCTAGAATCAAATCGTTCGTTGTTTCCGCTGGGTCGCTCCGGCTGTGTTGGCCGCTCCGTGGTTTCTAGCCTGCTTCTCGTTCTCGTGCGGACGACATTTCGAGGAGTGTCTTCCCGTCGTCTACTATTCCTTGACCTGTACGTTGGCACGTTGTCAGGTGCATCAGTACTGAAGCTATTGCTATCTGGAGCGGATGGCGCTGGAAGTCTTCTACTAGTTCGGGATGAACTTTCCACCTGGAAAAAAAAGAAAACATGGTTAATGAAGCTATTCAAATATTAAAAACATTTAATTATAGCATTTGAGTTGTTATAATTGTACTAGATAGTGATAGTAGGAATCTAGATAGTGATCATGGCTTAAGTTGGTTTCTGTTTTTGTTGAAATGCTATTCAGTTCAATGTTTTTTTAAGTCAGGCTTGTGTGTTATTTGCCTATGTTAAGTAAAGGAAAATTTAGGTAGGTAGAAAAAGTTATGACAAAATATGTAGATATAAGGTAGATAGGTTAAATATTAGATGTAAAATATTTGTATATACTAAATTACTTCCGTTATAGTAAAGGTAATATTATATTTCATTCAAATATGGTTATCTTTTTAGGGTTCTGTCCGTACCCAAAGGGTAGAACAGGACCCTATTACTAAGATATTGCTGTTGCCTCTATAACAAAAAATACTGACAAACAGAATAAAATAAATATTTTAGGGGACTCTTATACAACAAATTTTTATTATAGATAATGGTACGGAACCCTTCGTGCGCGAGTACAACTTGCACTCGGCCGGTTTTGTTACCTACCACAACATTATTTACAGATTATGCTTTATATGTTTCATTGTAGAAATCGTTACATTTCTTTTATGTTGTAACAGACGTAGACAGTGGCTAGACAATCAACAATGCTATCACATTACGCAACAGATTACGCTTCAGATCCAAAGAAAGTGAATCTGATGTTTAAATAGTAAACAATGCGAAACAATTGGAGCTGTTTTCATTGTTTTCCAGCCACAAATATGAACTTGCACTAAACACTTCCTTGATACTTGAGTATCTATCGCGCCAGTAAACTAACATTTGCATTTATTGTTTCTAGTATGTGGACATTTACGTTTGTGGCTAAAGAGGCCAATACGAGTGTGGCAGCCACGGCCATATTTACAGCAGGTTTTTTTACAAAGAACTGGCGCTTAGATTCTCCTAGATTTAAGACGTTTCAAGATGATCTCTGCGGATATTACCTGTTATTATGGTAACTATCACCTAAAACAAAGCAATGCCTTGTAGGTTACGCACGCTAGTTGCCCTAAGATGTACTAACTTGCGTCCATCAACCTGAGGCATATAGGTGTTAAGCCTCATGTGGTTGTGAGTCACAATGGCCATGTGAGGCCAGTCTTAGACTAACAGTTGGAGAGTTACATACATTTTTTTCTTTTTCTAATGTACACCAATACTATTGGTCGTATCTTAAGCATCGTAGGGCACATTCCTAATGACTTGCGAAACTACGCTTTATGTTATAGGTGACAGTAACTACTTAACGTCATGTGGGCACTCTGCTGCGAATAAAAAAATAATAGAATCCAGCGATACAAACGTCACTGCCTACAAAAATATATCACGCATTTTAGGGTTCAGTATACCAACATAATTAACATAGTATTTCATTTTATATGTGACACCAATATACATTCAAAAGTGAGAGGTTCAACCTTTATCGTTAGGTCCAATACAACAGTGACCCTACGAATAGTAACAGAATAGGCAACACTAAGTCCGTTTGCCCTTATTTAGAGTTATGTGAACCACACGTGCAGTACCCTACCTTTTGTCAGATAATGGTTGATAATAGATAATTATAACATTTATTTATTGAATATAATTAGAACGGCTAAAGAAATTAATTACACTATCTATTAAATTTAAAACAAAACATTACAAGCATACACAAAATTAAATAATAAAAATGGCAAATTGGTACAGTTCACTACACCGTACGTATAGTCAAATGCATTAAAATATCTTGCCTCGCAGTCTTCTTC
Source organism: Electrophaes corylata (assembly GCA_947095575.1). NCBI lineage: Eukaryota > Metazoa > Arthropoda > Insecta > Lepidoptera > Geometridae > Electrophaes > Electrophaes corylata. The sequence goes on from OX352704.1 coordinate 1,425,152, forward strand.
TTCTAGCGTGTCAAATGGTTACCTACACTTTACTGGCGTAGAAATTCGCCACTTCCACGGCAGTGCCCGTGGCTTGAATTAAGTCCTCCCTTGTGCAGGTGGTAGGGCACAAGGGGCACAGGAGCAAATGGGGCATGGACTGGATGGGAGCTCCGCAATCGCATTCAGTCCGTGAGACATCTCGCATTCCCCATCTGCATAAATTTTCTCTGCAGCGGCCAACCTGAGTCCGGAGCCTATTGATAGACTTCCAGGTCGGCCACGGCAGAGCGTGTCCCGGAGGCAGGTGCTCTTGCGGAGCTATGAAATCAGGTGGTGGTGGGTAATTGCTTTCCCACAGTCTGACCTTAATTTCAGATGGGTGCTCGTGGGTAACTGGTGTCATGCGCACAAAGCTCTTACGTGACTTCAAACGTGTAGTAGAAATTTGGTGTCCGAAGAGAGGATGTCGGTGATCGGTTGTTTGTCTGGCCCTTTCTGTTGCACAGGCGGCATCCCGTCGGATAGAAGGTGGTGCTATACCCGCTAAAGGGTAAAGCATGTTTAGAGCAGTTGGCTTCAGACAGCCAGTTATTGTTCGACACGTGTCATTCAGCGCAACATCGACATGTTTGGCGTGAGTGGATCGGTGCCATACTGGACACGCAAATTCGCCTGCGGAAAAGCATAGTGCCATGCCCGTCGTTCGAAGAACGTTTGGTGTTGCTCCCCATTTAGTGTTAGTGAGGCGGCGGAGAAGATTATTGCGTGTGCTGACTTTGAGCTTGGTCTTAAGACAGTGAGATTTATAGCTCAAAGTTCGATCCAGAGTTACTCCAAGGTACTTCGGATGTGAGCAGTGTTCGATAGCAGTTCCTTGCCAGTTAATATTGAGCTCTCGATTTGCCTGGCGATTGCGCAGGTGGAATACGCCTCGCAGAATCTTAGGCATTCAGACAACAATTTTGTCTAGTTGTGTTACTACAGGGCGCAAAAGACCATTTTTTTTTTGCTATTGACTCTAGCACTTGTGCCATCGGGAGCTTAATATCACATTTGAAGAAATAAACGACAAAATAAGGAGATGTTTACACTGTTATATTCTCGAGATTGACAAAGACGTGCTTTGATCAAAGCGCAACTTTGTAATAACGTCTCAAGTTACTCTATTATTTTGAGATGGGTCGTCGCATTTTCAGACTAAGGTAATAATTGACTTTAGCTCGAGAGCATCGGTAGTCTAGGGGTAGTGACCCCGCTTCCTAATCCTAGGGTTGTGGGTTCAAATCCGGTCGTATACCAATTGATTTTTCCGTTCGAAAAATGTATATGCACAACGCCAGTACATTCAAACGGTGATGAAAAACACAGTGAGGAAACCAGTTAGTATTCTAGTAACAGTAATGGGCTTGCAACCTGTCACGTATGAAATACGAACTACTGCAAAACGTGGGCTTGTATCAAATGTTATTCTGAACATACCTCTGACTACCCTCCTCAGATATCCGCAAGGAATCTCGAGTGAGTACTTTGTACTAAGAGATATGAAGGATATCTACCGTGCCTGCCATCCATAGTTTGACTATTTCTTATGGGTATCAACACAAAATAATCATCAGGATTATTTTGTATGATTGTGTCTTATACATAAAAACCAATTCCTGTGTGTTGTCTCGCTAAAACTCAAAAACGGCTAAACTGATTTGATTTTATTTTGGTTTGATCCCTCTGACTTAAGGATGATTTATACATAAAAAAAACGTTGGTAATACAAATTCACCAGAACAGCTAGTTGACAGTAAAATAATATTAAAAATGTATTGCGTATAAGCCCAAGATAAGGTTCGCAGCTTTCTCGTATCTTGGGAAATATACATGGCCACACAGTAAATGTAATAAATCCAGTATCACAGTATCCAGGTCAGATAGTGTAAGCTTTTCAAGTAACTACGTGGAAACATTCGCTGCGTGTGAGGCGCAGGTATATTGGGTATTAAGCTGTTTTAAAAGTGAAAATTTCTTTAATCGCCTTGAGCACTTTTAGCTTTCCATGAGCTATGTGTATACTGTGTGTATATGTATACTTTTTGGCCTATTTTTCACTTCTATCGGCAGTCCCCAAAGACTGCCTTACTTTATTTAGAAGACATAAGATCTATTGTGTCTGGAATTTCCGCAGACTTGACATAAAATAAGATCATAATCCACTCCTGGAATCTGAATCTGCATCAAAGTCAAAGTCAAAGTCAAAAATCATTTATTCAGTAATATCCGCAGGGATCATCTTGAAACGTCTTAAATCTAGGTGAATCTAAGCGCCAGTTCCTCGCGACTATCTTTTGAACGTAACATCTTAAGAGCCACTGGGTAATGGGTAATCTTAGCGACAATGATAGCCAATTGCTACCTAAAAGCTTAATTTTTTATTTCAAACGGCCGCCAAATATAATTACCACAGGTTAGCAATATTTTACTGTCTTTCAATGGTCTCTGTATTACTTTACTTTTGCAATATCAATAATTGACTCACTTTGGACAAACCCAAAGGTTTAATTGATATCTGTATTAAGTTCAAATCAACGTCAATAACTAGCATATTAGTCAGGCACTCTCATATACAACCGGATACAGTTTGAGTCACTTTTTTTACCTTCCAATTTTGTTTATGTGTCAAAACCTAAAAGTGAATAAAGCAGTTTTTGAATACTATTGTCAATCTTATATGAAATTTTGCTATTAGTATCTTCTAGAAAGTTAAATATGTACAATCATTCCATAATTTTGGCCTGTTTTCATACAAATTTCAAGTCCCACTGCTCTTAGAAGTACAATTTCAGAAATTCCTTTCTCATTACTCTCTTTGAGAAGTAATTATACATATAAAATACCCAGAACACCCGAATTAATTATTTGCAGATCGTACAAGCATTTATCCCAAGGCGGTATTCGAACCACATCGGTCATCCACGTGTAACGCGATAAAATTTCGTCTACTCGATATCTCGAGCAAAATAGCAACCATGTCAGCACCAAAAACCTACCTCGTACTTTCAAATGAAATTGCATAGTAATGCATCATAATGCATGTACCGATAGATAAAATTTGACAAAAAATCGCGATAAGATGGGGTTTTCGAAATTTACTGCTAGTTCTGTGCGGATGTGAAGAAAATTCTATAGACAAAGCCAGTTCGTAGTTACAACAAGTTTGTCGATCGAAGTTCCACATCATCTTTAGCCTCTCTGTGAGTATTTTGTCTACAATTTCAATTTCTGACATGTTCACCAATAGCCAAAATACGTCGCTTACATGGTGATATAATGTGATGTGCCACGTTGCACATCTTAGCCCGGCTGGTCGTTTTAGCAGACGTCATCTTGTAAGCCTACTCTCTGATAAGTAAGAACTCATGTAGACACGGTTGCCACCTAAGGTCCGGTTCCCCTTCACCCTGCTTTCTGTCTGCCTCAACCTTGACCCCGCAATGTGCAGTAGCTTGCACTTTTCGGCACAAAGAACTCAGTAGTGCTGCCGTATGACTCAAATCAAGGTGTCTGTGAAGGTAACATGGGCACTAACAAAAGACCAGCGTTACTATATGGTAGCAAAGTAGTAGTAAAGCTAAACATGGCTTTAAAAATATGCATAAAAATATATAACTGTATGACAACATACATACTGATACTAAGTTTTTAGCGTATACTAACAAATATCTATGCATTACATAATCAGTCATCTAGAACCCATAACACAAGCTCTGCTTAGCTTGGGACTAGATGATGCGGTGTAGATTGTCCAGCATTATTATTATTAGTCCTGCTTGCTGATGATGATTGTTTCTATCTGCTATGTATTTAAGAGGTAGCTTTTGTATGTTTTGTAGTTCGTTACAACCCTACCAACAGAAGGTAGGCTAACAGAGAATTCGTGATATATTTTTGCATTGAGTTTTAGATGCTTTATTTTACACATCCTCTTATTTAAGGTGTCAAGGTTCAAATAATTACGCGATGTTATTAGGCTAGCATTCTCTAGTGCAAATACCTTCTATACAGATGGTCAATGATAGATCTCAATGTAAACATTTCATTGCCGCTCTAATTCGTGACTTATTTTAACTGTGATGAACATAAGCTGTATTGGATATTGAGAAATCAGCTGCAGCTAATTTATACCCACGTAATCATTTAGCACGATTATATTGGTGATCTACTGGTGTATATTTTTACGTAAGTTTATAACTTTTTTATGGCCCACCTGATATTAAGTGGTAACCATTACCTACAGCAAAGCATTACCTTGTAAGGTCAGACACGTTAGGTGCGTGCCCTACCTTGTGTCTACCAACCTGAGGCATACCGGTGTTAAACCTCATGTGCTTGTAATTTCACTCAATTTCTCAACTTCTATAACACAACTCAATTTCAACTCAAACATAAAACTGAGACTCCCAACCAATAAAAAAAATGAAAATTACAATTAAGTTAAAAAATTTGAGGAATAACATGCGTGTGATGAACATAGATGTTTGTTCTGTGGCTGGATATTATATTGTATTCTAAGCATGACATGTATTTACAAAAAAAAAGTTTATCGGTATTCTATCAGCCATCTGGTTCCAATACTACAAGCTATGTTTAGTTTTGGAGCTAAATAATGTTGTGTAAAAATGACCTCAAATATTAAATACAAAAAAAAACTAATAATTACAGTGGAATTTATGCTTACATCACATAGTATACGATAACCATAACTTTAGTCCATGAATTAAAGCGAAAGTTACCAGTTCCAGATCGCTTTCGTGCAAAACCTGTTGACTTTCTTCAGTAATATAATACATAAAGCAAATTATATAGTGCGCGATAAGAAACATATCACAAGCAGTAGCGTTTTATAAACCTGTTTTTTAAATTTCGTGTCCTAAGAAAATCAACTTGCATAATATTTTATGTGTATCACAAGCGTGAAGTGCAAGTGGGCAGGACAGGTGGCAAAATGACGGAAGATGGACAATAGCGATCACCGAATCGTGGCCGAGAGACACTCAGCGACCACGAGGCGGACCACCCGTCCGATGGTTGGATGGTTGGTTAGCGCAGTATTTGACCAGCAATGGAGAAAACTGGCACAGGACTGGTGAGAATGACGTGAAGAGGAGACATATATCAAGTGGGGACACAGGTTAAATAAATAGTAGGTACGCACAATATAGCTGAAAAATATACATCTACCTAACTTTGGATTCATCTTATGGTGATGCTCTAATGGTGTTTTAGACAAAAGTGGTATGTCGAATTCAGAACTCCATTGATTTTCGCTATCTTTACGCATGCGAATTGGCACTCACAATACCATTCTCCTTTTTTAATACGTGTATGATACATGCTATACGCATGAGAAATGCAAAGTTTTACGCATGCGGGAGAATACTATTACCACATCCTTCAAACCGAAACACAGCAAGCTGCTTGGCATTTTGCTAAGATCAACATTTCAGGCATTTTTCTTATAGGACTTATTTAGTTTACTCGGTTCCTGTACATTTTCAGGAATATGAAAAAAATTAAATGTTAATCCAGGTTACAAACTATATTTCTGGGTTGCATCCAGATCAGTCCAGTAGTTAGAATCATCCAAATACCTAAACAACTAAACTTTCGCATTTATGTCAGATACGACGATATGCCAGAAATGTGTAAAGCGTAAAAGCTTTCAACTCGTGAATTGGACCGTCGCGTAATAAAGCAGCCATAAAGGCGTTCAAGGTTGAGCGTGCGCCGAAAGTGACAAACCTTAACACAGCCTTTCCGGACTACAACAATGTGCTTGCTTTAATAAGCACACTGATTCATGCTGTATTATTAAATGAACTTTAGTTTTAGTAGTAGTAGAGCTCTTAGTGAAGGGCTCATCCGGGGAAGGTCTACCACCGCACCTATTTCTGCCACCAAGCAGCTTGCTGTGTTCCGGTTTGAGGGGTGAGGTTGCCGGTGAAATTACAGGGATATGAGGCTTAACACCTGTATGCCTCAGGACGCAAAGCAGCGCATTGTAGGGCACGTTCTTAACGATCGTACAAGGTAACGCTTTGTTATAGGCGATGGTAACCACTTAACATCAGGTAAGCCATGCCTCTGTTGTCCCATCGCCGACTCATACCAAGCGGTTATTTTCTCGGTCAAGAAACATATAGAAAAGAGTCTCGTGTCAGTTAAATATATTTGAAAGCTGGCTGTTCATACTGATAATATATGCAAATATGTCTTTTGAGCGAGAAAATAATTGAAAGCACGCCGCAGGGAAGTGTCGATATTTGAATAGGCGAATTGAATATTGTTAGACCAATTATTCAAACTTCAAGACTTGTTTCGTCACTTTACGAAGCATCCTCAAGAAGAATTGACTTCAATGAATAAATAATAAAATACCAAATTAAAGGCAAACTTAACAAGTTATTCGAGCGGAACTGACGTTTTCCCAAAATAGTCTTCTCTACCGTTTTTTGAAACGGTACCTACTACTATGCTAGAGCTTGGTCTGAGTTTCTGATTAAAAAATAAAAAAATAAACAAACAGGTGTTTTTAGAGTTCCATACCAAAAGAGTTAAATAGGACCCTATTACTAAGACTCCGCTCTCTGCCTGTCTGTCGTTCTGTCCGTATCTCATGAACCGTGACAGAGAGTTGAAATTTTTACAGATGTAATTCTGTTGCCCCTCGCTATCAACAAATACTAAAAAACATAATAAAATAAATATTTAAGGGGGCTCTCATACAACAAACGTGATTTTTTTGTCGTTTTTACTAATGGTAGGGAACCCTTCGTGTGCAGGTCCGACTCGCATTTGGCCGGCTTTGTAGCGTAAGATCTAGATCTAAAATACTTCGTAAGTGGCTGGAATTATTATTTCATTTGTATCTAAGCTTAAACATAAATGTATTAAACATATTATTATTATGTATCTTCAATCGAAAGGGGCATTAGCATTGCGTGTATCTAATGACATAATGTATGTATTCTCTCGAGACATATTTGCACGATACTTGTACCAATCTAGAATTTTTATCGCGTTCTCTATTATGTTATTGACATTATGAAATTATTCAACTAGTATTTAGACCGATGATCTATCATAAAGTACTTTCATTTACGTAAGTTTTTTTACTTTTTGTTGATGGAACAAGCTTGCTAGCTTCATGACTTGAATCCACATAGGCATGGTAGATAATATACCCTCAGATGTTTTAGTACTCGAGATTCTTTCAGGAAATTTGGGGTAGTCTGAGAATCTAGGCACAAGTTAATTGTTATTTATATAATGTAATTAAAGGTTTTAGTAAGGATCTCTGATTTTTTTTAAATATAATATAGCCTATGTCACCCGAGCATAGTGTAGCTTACAAACGGTGAAAAATTTTTTTAAATTGGTTCAGTAGTTTTGGAGTCTATTCAATGCAAACAAACAATCAAATCCTTCCTCTTTATAATATTATTAGTAAAGATTTAATTCTACGTCAACCTTGGCAGGTGTAAAGCTGAGATTGGCGTGCTAAAACTAAACAGTAATCACAGTTATTGTTTATGACATATCTTCTAAGTACAACCTAATTATGAATACTTATATAACATTTTATATACTTAATAATCTATCAAAAAAAATACAATATAATTAATGTTAGTTTTAGGAGTTTGATCTAGTTAAGTGCCAATCTATATTGACATCATCAAAATCAAAGTCAAAATGTATTTATTCAACCTATATCCTATAGTCCTATATCTAGGTGAATCTAAATGTCAGTTCTTCGCAAATAAGCCTAGAAAACTTACGACTTGGTTCCTACCGTATTTTGTATGATCCTGTTACAAAATAATAATAATAATAATGTAAATAATGAAGCTCCAGTGTGGTGCCAATCTAACTGAATGCCAGACAGAAAATGTAAAAAAATATCATCAAATTCAAGTTTTGATAAACATTATTTACAAAGAACATTACAGCTAATACAGGTATTTATTATTGGTATGTACAAAATACATATGAAACAGTTGAGCTATCTACAGGTCGTTGCAAACGATCTAAAGGTAGCTCAATTTATCCAGATCAGTTCCAATTGGAAGCATTTCTTAAACACTGGCTGCATTGCTAATTCGCTGAGCCAGATACCAGCCTTCGGGACACGCGTCGCTTCGACCAGACGCCTCGAAGATTGTGTCTAAATTTGAATTCTCTAAATGATATACTTTGTAACTGATATTTCAGACAGGCCCGATTATGACTATCAAATTCTTGTTTCAATCTCGTCTGAGCTCAAAAATATTACAAGCATAGAACATGGACCCCTGATTCGAACCCAAGACCTTACAATTAGAAGGGAGGGTCGCTTCCACTAGACCACCAGTGCTCTATAAACAAGCAAACCTTTAGTAAATACATTTTTGTAATACTCTCGTTGATTGCGTTGACGCCTATAGACCACAAGAAGACCTTCAATATACAGGGTGACTCACAAATTTTTAACTTTTTCTAGGTAGATTGTAACTTTTTTATACTACAACTAAACAGCCGTCACAGCTCAGTTTGTAGAAGTCCTGCCTTGCGCTGTGGGTAGTGAGTTTGATCACCACCGAGCACAAGTTTGTGATGAACATAGATGTTTATTCTCTATCTGGGTGTTATGTATTCTAAGTAGGTTAAAAAGGTTTAAAAAAAGGGTATAAGTGTTTTATCAGCTATTTGGTTCTTTTAGTACAAGCTTAGCTTAGTTTGGGGCTAGATGATGATGTGTAAAAGTATGGACAAATATTTACTTATCCATATATCCTCTGTGTCTGTCAATAATTTATAGATCATGCTTATATGTATTAATTGTGCCGCTGCAAGAATGCAAGCCTATCGCTACTGCTGGAATACTAACTAAATTCCTTACAATGTTTTCCTTCACCGTTTGAGAGCACCGTTTGAGAGTATACAACTTTCTGATGATATCAGAAAGTTGTATAAAAAAGTAGCTGTAATCATTATAATAATTATTTTTTTGTTTAATTCAGGCGTAACTGGAATCTGTTGGTTGAATCGCCCTGTAGCTAGATCTAGATTACAGTGTAGACAGCCTATTAGCAGAATGTCGTCAAAGAACTACTGTGGGAGATACCAAGGTCTTATGAAAGGACCTTATCTAAGTCTATAATACACTAGCGAAACGCGCGTGCCTTCGCCCGCGTGATGTTTTTTTCATACAAACTTCAATCCCCGCTTAGGGGATGAATTTCGGGAATTCCTTAGTACCTCTACGCATCAAGCCAAATATACCATGAACATTTCAAGTCTCTACGACCAGTAGTTTAGGCTTCGTCGTCTATATGTACGAGAAGTCAGTCAGTCAGGACAAAGATTCTTGTAATTGGTATAAATAATAGTTTATTATTAATCTGTAGCTGTGGCATTTAGGATAATTGAGCTACTAATAAGTTGAGCTAAAAGAACAGTATTTAGTTAGCTGAGTCATAGGGTTTAGTAGATAAATAGCGAAAACGAAACTGTGGTGCGACCGTTGAATTCGGTCGATAAACTGACTTTATCTATCGAGTTTTATCTACACCCGCTAGCACAGAACGCTTCGGCATATTTTATCGAGTGATTTCCTCGGTGACAAGTTCTTGCTACCAAGAGAGTGATGAACATGAATGGTGGTAGTACTGCCCCGGACGAGCCCTTCACAAAAAGCTCTTCTACTACTGAGGATATGAGGTTTAATGGTCATAAAGTGGCATATAAGCAATAAGCATGAAGATGATGATTTCCTTGTTGACAGCCTGTCGATTAATTCGTTTAAACTTATCGACCTAGCGTTTAATTAAGTTCCATGCTACCAATCTCGATAAATCTTGATATAGTTCCCTTTTTATCGAGAGTTTATGTCCAATTTTAAATATCAATACAGCTATGCTTGTGGTGCTGGCTTAACATGGTGCATGACGCTTAAGTCCTAGGTTAATGGAAGTAGATCCATGCGTCTTAGGGCACGTTAACGAACGTAACCAGCACGGCAATGCTTTGTAAGTGATGGTAACCACTCAACATCAGATGGGCCCTCTGCTTGCTCTATCAGCAAACCGTATAAAAACAAAGTACGATCGATCCGTAATCAACGAGATGTCAGTATTTTGACATGATCCAAATTACCCTTCATCAAAATTCGTAACTTAGCAGACATGCCTATTATTTAGGTACAGTCGACTGCAGAAGATGGTTACACTTTCGAAATACCTAACTTAATTGCTTTTATACATGTTTTGTCGTACCTAAGCCTTATTAAGTTAGTTTGGCTCCACACTTTATTATTTACATTATTATTATTTTGCAAAAAAAAATCTTAAAGAAAATTTCTCGCCTGTTCCCTGGTGCGTAGAAGTGTACTAAGAAAAGAATTCTCGAAATTCAACGCAATTCAAGTCGCGTGTGTTTCTTTACTATAGAAATATTCATCTTAATCACACACCTGTCAAACGTCATGTCATCATTTCTCATGAGATGATGATGAGTACATTACGAGATCACAATCTCTCAGTCATGACTCACGAGTCTGTCCTCTGATTCTCATGTGGATGGAGCTATCTCGGCTTGAAATTTTAACATAATCACTTGTATTAAAAAAATAAATTTAGGTTAAGGTTATACAATTAAATTAAGAGCGCACTCTTTCAATGCTCTGTTATATAATGGTAAGTTAAAAAAACTAATCAAACTAGTACTATGGGAACCAGATAGCTGATAGAATACTTATGTACTTTTTTTTGTAAATACATAGGTACTTAGAAAACATATAACACCTAGACATAGAACAAACATGATACTATGTTAATCACACAATTTTTTGTTCTCGGTGGGAATCGAACCTTCAACGCAGAGAGTAAGCTTAATATTAACTGAGCCGTAACGGCTGTCCATATAATGTCTATTTAATGGTTATAAACAGAGGTTACCGCTCAATATCCAGTGAGCCAATTGCTTAGGGCTTAGGGGGATTGCCTACTAACACTCACATACATTTGACACAACGCTATTTAACCGTCACAGCCCAGTTGTTAGTGCTTCTCCCTTCTGTACTGAAGGTTGTTGGTTTGATCCGCACCCCAGCACTACTTACTACTAACCGTTCATCACATAAATCTTTGCTGTGTGTCTAGGTGTTATATTGTAGTCTATGTATGTATTTACAAAAAAAAAGTATTGTGACCGCTGTCATATAAAAAACAATGCAAAAATTGGCACTCAAGGAATTCATAAAGGATTTGAAAATAGTTTAAAAAATATAACGAATTAATTTATTCATTACGCAAACAACACTAGTACAAATTTATACGCAAAGATTACTACTCCGAACATCTGTCGATTGCAAAAGCTTTCCTATTTAGAAATCAAAACTAGCATTACCATTACAGAATCTTACAAATCGCAAAACCTGTTGTTAGCCGTAGCTAAAAACTACACAATAGCTGTAGAGCGTTATATTTTTCAGGCCACATACAAAATACCTACCTAATATGTCTTACTCAATTATGTAACTAGATGTGGTAAACTAACCTTTAGCTTTCGAGATGGTTTATACAGCTTCAAGAGCAATTTCTCACCTGTCGTAACTGAGCATTAGTAAGTTCGGAGGCCTGATTCCGATCTAGAGGCATAACAAGCATTACATCCTTCTCTACTTACACAGGGGACAGTGACTTCCATTGGCATGAAAGAAGAAGAATCGTCATCTCAGCTTAGTTGGCTTATACTTATACTTATACCAGACGACCGATGTGGCGCGGCGAGCGAATGTCCGCCTGCGACGCAGAGGTTGCGGGTTCGATTCCTGCCTTGGGATAAATGTTTGTACGATCTGCAAATATTTATTCCGGGTGGGTGTTCTGGGTATTTTCTATGTATAATAAAAAAAAAAACTATGTATGTAATATAATATTGTATTAAGTATATCAGCCATCTAGTACCCATAACACAAGCTCTGCTTAGCTTGGGGCTAGATGACGCTGTGTGGATCGTCCGGCATTATTTATTTATTTCACGTAAAGTGCTCTTGCTGTAAAGTTCGCCAAATTTACACTCTCAAAGCTATTGTAGTATCTAGGCTAATCATATGCGTAGGAGCAAGTGCCATACAAGAAATCCATACAAATGAGACATTGTTATGCATAAAGCTTAAAAGAACTCCTACGCAACGCTTTAAAAGTATATTTGTATGTTGATTAGTTGAAATTAACAAAGTTTTTTGCTTTAATTTTTTTAAAGAATTTGAAGGTACTAAAGTGGTCATTACCTGCAATGGATGTCATAAGAAAATTGGCAGCAATACTACTTACTTCTGAATATTAAACTCAAACCTGACCGATGTGGCGCGGCGGGCGAATGTCCGCCTGCAACGCAGGAGGTTGCGGGTTCGATTCCCGCCTTGGAATAAATGTTTGTACGATCTGCAAATATTTATTCCGGGTGTTCTGGGTATTTTCTATGTATAATAAAAAACATATCTATGTATGTAGTGTATTGTATTAAATATATCAGTCATCTAGTACCCATAACACAAGCTCTGCTAAGCTTGGGGCTAGATGATGCTGTGTGGAGTGTCCAGCATTATTTTATTTATTTATTTATTTATTTAAACACTGCAGTCACCAGTCCGTCTGGCCAACGGTGTGACTAATAGCAACCCACCCCCAGTGTTCAGTATTTTAATACAAATTTAAAAGACGACACTAATTTTACATCTTTTTTGGATTCCGTACCCAAAGGGACCCTAATTACTAAGACTCCGCTGTCTGTCTGTCTGTCTGTCTGTCTGTCCGTCTGTCACCAGGCTGTATCTCATGAACCGTGATAGTTAGAGAGTTGAAATTTTCACAGATGGTGTATTTCTGTTGCCGCTATAATAACCAATACTAAAAAACAGAATAAAATAAATATTTAAGAGGGCTCTTATACAACAAACGTGATTTTTAGCCGATTATTATAGATAATGGTACGTAACTCTTCGTGAGCTAGTCCGACTTGCACTTGGCCGGTTTTTTTTTGCTACTGCTGGTGGGACAAGCATGTGGCCCACCTGATGCCAAGTGGCAACCATCACCCAAATAACAAAGCATTGCCTGGTAGATCACGCACGTACCTTACGATGTAATACCCTGCGTTTCGCAACTTGAGGCATACTAGTGTCAAATTTTATGTGCCTGTTACCTTATAAAATCTGTTGCAAAGCCTCTAACATATGAATAAAAGTCCATTGGAGTTATCTTATGCCTAACTTTACACGTCAGTAGAAATGTCACCCTTGAAGCAAAGAAGTTTGATCTTTTAAAATGCAATCTGTAATAAATTACACTTCTAAATCTTATTTCACTATCGCCAAATTAATCTTCACATTAAAACTCCTTGACATTTTAAACTCAATTGACAGGAACCTTTAAAAATATTTAATGATAAGCTAATTTACATTTAATTTTGGTACATACATACTCATCAACATACTACTAATACTTATTGAGATTACAAAATGTGCTAAATGTTTATTCAGTCAAAGTCAAAGTCAAAAATTATTTATTCAGTAATCCGCAGGGGTCATCTTGAAACGTCTTAAAACTAAGTAAATCTAAGTACTAGCTCCTCGCAACGAAGCCTAGAATAGTCAGTCACGGTTAAACAAGTATTTTTAGAAGAAAAAGTGAAAGGACAAGCAGATGACCCACCGGATCTTAAGCGGTTACCTCTGCCTATAACAATCACTTAGTCTTTACCTCAAAAGAGCGTCCACTAAAGATGCGTGTTATAGCAATGTACAGCATCTTTCAATTTGGTCCACGGTTTCGACAAAGCTTTAAATCTTGAGCTATAATTGCACAGGTAATTTTTTAACCAAAAACTAAGGTCCCTCAGGGTAGCCTGCGAAGCTCTTCAGAAGCATTTGTGCTTTTGAGAGGCTGGTTGCAAGTTTGGCCAGATGACGCAATAATGGACAGCCTTACCTCTAATTACCCAAACGACGAAATCGAAGCTCGGCTCAAGTCGTGATTTTTTGATAGTTAGCAATGAAAATCAGTCAAAAATTCATTACTTGAGACGTGCTTAAATCTGAAATGCGTTTGAATATTCAGGGATTAGTCTAAATGCAGATACAGAAGCCCAATATAAGATACAAGGTCATTCAGGGCTTCGTGGTTTTACAGCTCTTGAGCATGGTAGGTATACCTTACAACATCATCACTAACACCATGAGTGGTAGGCACTTTTGCTATAGTAATAATAATGCTGGACAATCCATACCTACAGCATCATCTAGCCCCAAGCTAAACAGAGCTTGTGTAATAATGACCTGAGTATGAAATGGTCAAATAAAGATACTAATAAAGAATGACCTCGCTATTTCATAACCTCTCATCATAATCCCACTCGGGGAAAAAACTTTCATGATAATTATATTATCCTTTGTGAGCACAATAAAACGAATGTTATAGCAGATAAGTAAGTTTATTGAGTTTTGTAAGTATTTAATCTATAAACTTTTTAATAATTACTAGCCGATTTCGCATTATTCATTTCGCAGTATTTTATTATTATTTACTAACATAGTCCGGACGAAGACAAATCCAAAAACACATAAATCATAAAAAATGGTCCAGCCGTTCTTGAGTTATAAGTGGTGTAACTAACAACTTTCTTTTATGTTATAGATAAATTATTTTGACTTTTTCTCATATTTTTTTCACAATGCACACACAAAGGTAGACACACACATACACATTTGACAGTACTTCCCGATAGGGAAGATAATGCTTCATAGCATTAAGCTTGTAATTTTTTATGCGCAACAGCTAACTTGTGCCCATTTCGCTGGGAGGTAATCATTTTTACTTTTAGCATTTTTCGGGTAAATATAGCCTGTGACCATTCACAATGAACGTTGCTTTTTATGGTAAAAGAACTTTCAATAGATCCAGAAATTACCCCCTACAACCTCACAAACTCACCAACTTTACATTTTTATATTATAATTCATACAGATAAAATATTTCTATTTATATGTCTTAAGCTTGTTTAGGGTTCCGTACCCAAAGCGTAAAACGGTACCCTATTACTAGACTCCACTGTCTGTCTATCTATCCGTCTGTCACCAGGCTGTATCTCATGAACCGTGATAGGTAGAGTTGAAATTTTCACAGATGATGTATTTCTGTTGCCGCTACATTAACAAATATTAAAAAACAATAAAATAAATATTTAAAGGGGTTCTCATACAACAAACGTGTTTCTGCCGTTTTTACTATAAGTAGATAATGTTACGGAACCTTTCGTGCGCGAGTTCAACTCGCACTTGGCCGGTTTTTTATTCATATAGTACAATGAAAATATTATTTTAACTGCCACCATCGTAAACCATTATCATTACTTTAGCTGACATGTTCACCCACGGTTGACCATATTTACAATATTCTAATTTATAACCATAAGTTTTATTTAGGCATAGATACATCTACTAGTATATGATTCACACATCCTACACCGTTTTTAAGTGATGTCCTAATAATAATATAATTATGGAATCTGAGGTCAGTTCAAAAACAAGTCGAAATGTCATTGGAATAACCAAACTAAAAAAACCACAAATGTGAGCTAAGCTCGAGGTGAAAGGTTTTTTACTGACAATAATGCACTTGGGAGATTTGAGATGGTACCAAGATTTGAAAATATTGAGAAAAAAGAAAAATAAATGTGTATGGTTCATTTATTCTTCGTGTCAATATTATACTAATGTGTGCTGGTTATATTAACGTGTGTGGACGACCGATGTGGCGCGGCGGGCGAAGGTCCGCCTGCGACGCAGAGGTTGCAGGTTTGATTCGCGCCTTGGGATAAATGTTTGTACGATCTGCAAATATGATAGATGATCTAGATGATGGTGTGTGGATTGTCCAGCATTATTATAATTATTATTATTATTATAATTATTAATTATTATTAATAATAATGATAATAATGCTGGACAATCCACACAGCATCATCTAGCCCCAAGCTAAACAGAGCTTGTGTTATGGGTACTAGATGACTGATATACTTAATACAATACATTACATGTAATAGATATTTTTTATTATACATAGAAAACACCCAGAACACCCGGAATAAATATTTGCAAATCGTACAAACATTTATCCCAAGGCGGGAATCGAACCCGCAACCTCTTGCGTCGCAAGCGGACATTCTCCCGCCGCGCCACATCGGTCGGTCGTATTATTATTGTTAATGTGCTCCAATGGGTAGAAACTTGTATGGCCCTGTCCGCCGCTCTTGTTAGGTCTACTCGGGTGCAGGTGGATGGGCACAGAGCGCAGGAGATCAGGTGCGGCATATTTTGCGTTGGGGCTCCGCACTCACACTGGACTTCGGAGGGATCTATTATACCCCACTTGGCTAAGTTGCTCTTGCAACGACCAACTTGGGTACGGAGTCTGTTGAGCGACTTCCAAATTGGTCATTGAAGATCATATCCAGGGGGCAGGTGTTCCGCCGGGGTAACAAAGTCCAGTGGAGGGGGATGTGTATGGTTGTACTTAGAATAACATGCTTAAAATTTTACCCCATAACGGTGACGAGGAGAAAAAGTTGTATGAAAATAGTTTCATGCGTAAAGCGTTTTTGCAAAGTCGCGCTGGGTTCCTCTAGTACTTACCTAGCCAATAATGCACTTGGAAAGAGAAAAATAAATAAATTGACAGACATGAAATACAAAAGACGGACAAAAATCCTTCATGCTTGTATCTATCTATACTATAATAAAACTGTAGAGGTCGAAAAGTCTGTACATTAAAGATATTTAGCTGAAACCTTGCTAATAGTACTTAAAAAGAGGTAGAAAGACGGAATCATATTTAAAAAAAAAAATGTTTGTTTGTACATTTGTACGTTTGTACAATTGTTTGTACACGCATCAAGCAAAAACTGCGTAATGAATGTTGATGCGATTTGCAGAAGTAGATAGCGTATAGTCCAACTTAAAACATAGAATAAGTTTCATTGAGCTGTCATCCCTAAAACGGGAGTAAAAAGGGGATGAAGTTTGTATGAAAAACTCTTAAAACTTGCATGTATGGGTTTGAAATTTAGCATGAAGAATAAATTCTTCCATTTACTTCATTAGATCATAAAAGCGATCATAATAACCAGCAGGTCTACTATCAGAAACGATATTCTTAGTTTCGCATTGTCGTTTTGTAATATACTGCGGGGCAACTCGGTAGCCGTCAAAAGCCAAGTAGACGCTGCCTGACATGCCGCGTAGTGTAACTCAAAACGACAGTACAAATCTTAGTTTATCGTTTTTAAGAGTAAACCTGCTGACCTTTCGTCTAACCAAAATATTGGCACATATTGAGGTACATATATTTCATTATAAATCATAAGCTTCCTCCTTTCGAACACTAAATGAAAATATTTAGTTGGTAACATATTACTCTGTATAATTATTGCTTAAACTATTAATCATTGTAGCTTCACGGACATTCACTTCTCAAATCTAGAACAAATTGAGGTTACGTTTGGTAGGTCATTCGTGTATGTCCTGCCTAATGACATAACATAAGGACTATACACATGTATGTAACCTGCGAGGCAATACTTTGTTATAGGCGATGGTAACTACTTTATATCAGGTGGGCCATCTGCGTGTTCCATCAGCAAGTTGTATAAAAAAAACGAGTGTGCTTTAGACCACACGACTGAAGTAAAACTTCTTTATTATACGAAACGTAACTGGCTATGAGAGAAAGAGAGAAAGAACAGTGCTTACATACCCCCTCCATGGTAGTGTTAAACGTTAAACGCAACCTTGTTGGAAGTAGCATTAGAAGTAAACCTATGTTCAAAAAGTATATCTATGTAGTACACTGGATTTGTAGTACGCACTTTCTCACTTAAGTTTGTTGTCTGTTATTATAAACAGCTTGTTTAATAAATAATAATCAATATTAACAAACATTCACACAGCACTCTCTTAAACCAGAGGCCAAGTTCTCGTAACGAAATATCATCAAATTTAAGTATCAATCGTGTCAATCTCCAAATGGTACTCTTAGAAATGTACATTTCAGGCAGGTCCAATGTTTAACAGTCAAAATTTTGTCTCAGCTCCAAAAAAATACGAGAATTGGACCTTTGAACGCTGCCGTTATCTGCAACTGTGTGCATGTAATCAGACACTAATGTGTCAGAGATATTGATCTATACAGTCACGATCGTGTAAGGGTGTGTTCATATGAACTAATAAAGTTTATGATAACTTTAAGTAGAACTTAAAGTTAGTAAGAGTTCGTCCAGGGAAGTAGTAACACCATATACTATCTTCTATCTATCTATCTACCTTAAGTTGATGGAGTAGAGCAGTGCATCGAACATTGTCCTAACCTGACCTGCGAATTAACGCTAAATATTATTCTTAAAAATTATTTATTTAAATTCTTTTAATAATAAGTGATTATTATTTAAATAATTTTTAATAATTACAAACTTAATCTACCAGTGGCCTAACGGGAGTAGCCTCACCTTCTCATCCTGAGGTTCGAACCTAGCTGTGCACCAATAGATTCTTCTGTTCGAAAAATTTATGCGCACAATACCAGTGCACTCAAACGGTAATAAAGGAAAATCATCGTGAGGAAATCAATCAGTATTTTAGCAGCAGCAATGGTTTTAGGCCGCCCAAGGCCTCCTATATATTACTACTAGCTGTTGTCCGCAACTTCGTCCCCGTTGATCGTTTTTTCCGACTTACTTAACACTTATCGTTATATTTTGGACAATTCACAGAATACCTTTATTATTTATTGTTCATACAAATTTATAATACTAATAGTAACGAAATTTAAGCTTATAAAACCGATTTAACCAAGTATGAGATAATTGGAGGACATTCTTTTGTGATTTTTTAATATAAAAAAAACTACGCAAAAGCTGAGAACCGCTTTCTTTTTTTAAAGTTGGCTGTTAAAAACACAATACCTACAATTCAGTCTTTGTAGTTGCAATATTTGAAATGAATTTCATTTTATAATATCGTAATGGATTGTATTGAATCTTATCAAGAGACTGCATCGTCTGAGGCATCTTGTAACACCTACAAACAGCAATCAAAAACTTGCAAGAAATATTTTATCTGGTATTATGCGCATAGCAAAAGAACGAAACTCGTTGCCGCCTTCTATTTTTCCAGACACGTAAAATTTGGATTTTTTGAAGAGACGAGTGAAAGGTATCTCCTAGAGAAGCATACTACATCATCAAATGCATCATTACTTAACATCAGGTGAGATTGTAATCAAACGTTTACCTATAAACTGTAAAAAAACTAGCGTTGGTATTTTACTCGTCGGGTCACGCGTTTATATATTTAAATTCGTTTTTCAGAACAACTTATCGCCTTTTTTGTTGCGGTACCAAACGAACACACTGGTGAAGGCTAGTCTACGATAAATCTGGAACAAGTGAACTTCTCAGTCCATCAATTAATTTTTAATTTGACCGCAATGCTATTTAACCTCGCCAAATAGAAAGGAGACGGTCATCTTCAGCCAATCGAACAAGGACCCTGATGCGGCACTCAAATATTAGCGCAATGTTCCAGCGATTTAATTCACGATTGTGTCTAATCAAAAAGTAAAAATGAATTTAACCTAATATTAATGAATATTTAATATTTATGTTTATAGGGTGAGTTTTTGAAGACACACGCACAGCGTCCGTTTATTACCAAGCAACGGCTTGTCGCATAAGTACTTCGCCGGACAAGCCCTTTCATAAAGAGCTTCTACCACTACTATTTTGACACCTTTGTTATTGTTGATGATTTTGGACGAAATACTTTATATATTCAAGTAAAATACTAAAAACACTGATTGTTTTGTTAAGAGACGTGGTTTAAAATGAAAAGTGGTTCCAAAATACAGTGGTTTTTGAGAAGGGTGGTGAAGGACAAGTCCAAGTGCTAAGTAGTAACCATCACCTATAACAAAGCAATGCGTTGTAGGTCACGCATGTTAGGTACGTGCTCTACAATGCACTACCCTGCGTCCAACCTAAGGCATACTGTTGTTAGCTTCATGTGCCTGTAATTTCACCCACACCCTTCCATCCGGAACAGACGCGAGCATCATTGCTTGGCGGCAGAAATAGGTACGGTGATAGTACTTCCCCGGACGAGCCCTTTCACAAAGAGCTCTACTACTACCTAGTAAACTGTAACGTTTGTGTTGCTCAGGGTTAAATGGGTATTCAGCTGTATTTCACTAGCTGTTTTTCCGACTTACTTAACACTTATCATTATATTTTAAACAATCCACATAATAATGTTTATAAATTATAGCCTATGTGTTATTCCGATGTATAAGCTATATGAGTTTCATTAAAATCCATTCAGTAGGTTTTGAGTGAAAAAGTAAAAAACATGTAAACAAACTTCGCGTTTATTATAATATTAATGTACGGATTGGGCAAGGTGAGTAATGGTGCGTTGCTTTTACTGGGTGTTACTTTCATCATTAAAAGAAAAAAAATACTTAAATATTTAAGGACATTTCTACACAACATCTTATTGCCACAAACTAAGCATAGCTTGTACTATGGGAACCAGATTACTAATAGAATACTTATAAATACATTACAACAACACTTACTTAGAATACAATAATTATAACACTCAGAATATAATATGTTCGTTACACAAACGTCTGTTCTTGGTGGGAATCGAACCCACCACCTACAGCACAGAAGGTAAGGCTACTACGAACTGAGCTGTGACGGCTGTCTTCATTGAAATCATGATTCATGTGTATCATTGACTTGAAAATCAATGCGTACTTTAGCTGTTTTATTTGATGTCAGTCTAGAAAGGCCAGCATGTTACCTCATACAATGAAGTTTACAATTGCGTCAACAATCTCCCAGACTATCGCTTCCTGCTATATTTAAACCTGTTGCGGTTTTTTATTAAATTAAGTACGTCACACATACACAGATATATACAGATTGTATGATCGGATAAGATCTTTGTTTGCTGTTAAAAACTCGGTTTCAATATTTGACAGCCGTCACAGTTCAGTTTGTAGTAGCCCTGCCTTTTGTGCTGTAGGTGGTGGCTTCGATCCCCACCGAGAACAAACATTTGTGTTATAAACAGATGTTTGTTCTGTGTCTGGGTCACTAGTGTAATATGGAACTGGGCATAAGTATGCAAACACCTAAGTGGCCTAACGTTTGTGGTTTTGTTCTATGGTTGGTTAGATTTTGGCGCTTAGATTCACCTAGATTTAAGACGTTTCAAGATGATCCCTGCGTATTTTACTGAATAAATGCTTTTTGACTTTGACTTTGTTTAAAATCAGTGTGATTAACTTCCAAAAATATGTAAGCATAATTTCTTTTAATTACCAATATTCCGAATTGGTATTTCATGTTGTAATTTAAAAGTATTTATCTGTAATTGTCATTTTGACATCTCTTTGAACTTTGGCGATCTTCAAAAAAGGAAACTGGATACTCTCCTTGATATCTTCGTAAAGGGCAAACATCTTGTCGCTTCATTTTCAATGAAATCGGTATTTAAAAACGAGTTGAGTAAAAATGATCAAATATAGGTCCATTGTATGTGCAAGTTATTGGCTTGACCTGAAAAGGTACATGAAGAGTTTATTTATAAAAAGTCATTGGTCAGGGCCAATTGTCGTATTTTTGAAGCTGAGACGAGCACATGTGGCTTAACACCTGTATGCCTCAGGTTGATGGACGCAGAGCAGTGTATTGTAGAGCACGTTCTTAACTAACTTGACCCACAAGGCAATGCTTTGTTATAGGCGATGGTAACCACTTAACATCAGGTGGGCCATATGATTATTCCCTAAGTATAAAAAAAGACTAGATTAAAACTAGAACTTAATTGTCAAAATAATTGAGCTTGTCTGAAATGTCAGTTTCAAAGAATACCATTCGGAGATTAATCGAAACTTGAATTTGATGATATTTCGTTGCAAGGATTGGGCCTCAAATACAAACTGTTGAATTGCAATATACGTACCTACCAGTCTGTCATTTTTTACTTACTTGCTTTGTATGTTTGTATATGTATGTTTGTGCGCATGTTTTAGTAGTAGTATGCTCTCAGTAAAGGATTCGTCCCGGAAAAAGTACTACCACCATGCCTATTTCTGCCGCCAAGCAGCTTGCTGTATTCCGGTTAGAAGGGTTGAGGGTGCCGGTGTAATAACAGACACACGAGACTCAATACCTGTATGTCTCAGCTCGATGGACACAGAATAGTGCATCGTTGGGTACTTTAAAAAGTGTGACCTGCGAGATAATGCTTTTTTATAGGTAATGGTAACCACACTTAGCATCAGGTGACCCACCTGCTTGTGCCATCAGTAAGTCACATAAAAAAAAATGTTTTGTGTATGTTCGATCGAGCATAATATTTGAATCGTTGCGTTGATCCGATTTACATGATATATGGTAGGTTTATAGATTTTTATTATGCGTAACCTATGGGGTAATGTTTTGTCAGAGACTACGGTTGCACACGGTTACAGGGTAATCTGCTTGTTCCGTTTCAAGTTGCATAAGAAACTCTATGGTGGTTTTAATATATGCTAAAGTAATTCGCGCTGGCAACTTCTTGAGCGTAAATAAAAAATAAAAAAGCTTTTAACACAGCTATAAAATATGATTTGACATTTCCTTATTGAAATAATCATGTAAGGCCCAGTTTACACTTCCATAAAAGTTAAGAAGGACAGTAACGAAATAATTCTTTGATTAGAATATTAGTATTTCGATGCTAGCAATTTGAAGTTGGATAACTAAATAAAGAAAAACCACACTAAAGAAAAATCAATGACCACTGCGAGATAAAAAAAGTTACCTTAGTTTTTAATTCATTTACTTTTAAATGAATTGTATTTGCGCTACTAATTATACAAACTTTTATTTTTTGTTTAGTGTTGGTGAAAAAACATTTTCCTTGAAATTATGTCTTTTGCTCCTCATTGAAGTAAAGGCCATTGAACCTCTGACGCGCGGCTACATAGTAAAATAGTCGGATTACTGTTGCCCCGCAATTTAACCAACTTACCACCATCCTTCTACTGTAAACTTCTAAAAGAGTGTAAACCGGACATTAAAAAACTATCAAATTTAGCCTTATTTTTACGATATTTATTCATTTATTTTAGCTAAAGAGGCATAGTTTATGCAATATTTACAAAGTAGTCGACCTTTGTAATAGTTTTTTTTAATTTATTAGTAATTACAATTTAAATGGTCTTAAAGAGTACTTGCTCTAATAAAATACATATAGATGCTTAAAACCTTGATCTATGCGATTGAAAACACTTTGGAGCTTTAATGGATTGCATGGCCTAACGCTACTTGCCCACCTAAAAAGTGGTTTTATCAGAATACTAGAAGAACACACGTGACTTCGTCTTCTTCATTGAAGCTACATACGAAATTCTACCCCCGCTGTGCATTAATTTAGGGATTAAATTACAGGAATTACATACACTTCCAAGTACACCCCATACACCAAGATAAATTTACCCCGCAAGTAAAAAATGCATTTAGTGCTAGGTAAATGGGTTGCTTTAATTTAGTACTTATAATTGTCATAATTTGCGTAAGTACCTACTTATACACTATAGTCTGTAAATTTTAATGGTGTCCAGTACAACCAATGGGTCAGACTGTGTGTTGTCTATTAAGTTATTAGCTCAAGATAACTTAAAATTGGTGTAAAATAAAAAATGTTTTTGACTGCAAATAAACTTTAGTTTCGTTTTGATTACAGTATAAAATGACTAACAAAACTCTGTAAAAAGGTGGACTTATTATAACGAAGCTGTGAAACGGATCCGATATATTGAACCAGGAAAAACTTTACCGGGTAAACCCCGTAATGTAAAGGTTTCTTGATAAACTAAATAAAGGTTGCTGTGCTGTGCACCCTTTTAGGGGTTGAATTACCGGAAGTCCTTTCTTAGTACACCTCATGTACCGAGATACTCTGCAAGTCTCCAAGACGACTTGCTGTTTAGGCTTTTTATCGATGTGTCTAAGCAAATATAAAATGTGTTTGACTGCAAATAAACTTTAGTTTAGTTTTGATTAAAGATGGATTATAATATAATAATAATAATAATGCTGGACAACCCACACAGCATCATCTAGCCCCAAGCTAAGCAGAGCTTGTGTTATGGGTACTAGATGACTGATATACTTAATACAATATATTACATAAATAGATATTTTTTATTATACATAGAAAATACCCAGAACACCCGAAATAAATATTCTAGTGGAATATTGTGGTTGTAGTGGAGTGAATATATATAATCCAGTTCTTATAGTTATATAATGGTTATATTATAACCCCGTGGAAAATTATGACTTATTATTATGAAGCTGTAAAATGGATCCGTTACAACTAACCAGGAAGAACTTTACCGGGTAAATCCCGTACTGTAAAGGTTTCTCGACAACAATGTAAGTAAAAGTTGCTTGGGTGCTTTGTAGGTCTACTCTCAGAAACGACAAAAGCAGTTTCGTATTATCGTTTTGTAATACACTGCGGGGCGACTCGGTAGCCGTTCCATAGCTAATTTGTTAATGCCTGATATGCCGCGTAGTGTACCTCAAAACGACAGTACGAATCTTCGTTTATCGTTTCAAAGAGTAGACTCTGTAGTTGAGTTTAACTTATTCTAGAAGAGTTGATTATGGTGGCACTTATTCTTGAACAACTGTTTTACATAATAGAATCAGAAATGAGAAGAACCAAAACCTCTCAGAACCTTCTTTGCTCTCAGAGTCAGCAATTAGGAGTGGCAATAAACAGGCTATACCGGGTGTAAGTAGACTGAAACTGAAACTGCACATTCAGAACATGATTTTGATTACAAAAAAAATAAAAACACGAAAAAAATCCTTGTGCTATCAACGTAAGGTGTGCAGATGTAAAACCTAATGTACTAGATACCTATCTAATGTTTCACCAATAAACGTGTACAAAAAAAACATATTTTGCGTTTTGTTTATTTATTTAGGTTTACTAGCCCTTATAGGTTGACGCTTGGTTACTTAATTTTTTAATTGCTTACAAAAGTTTTTCTTTTTATACTTACTGATGAACCAAGCAAATGATCCACCTGATATCAAGTGGTTAACACCGCCTATAACGAAGTATTGCTTTATAGGTAAACCTCGCTAGGGACGCGCCCTACGATGCATTTCTCGATGTTAAAACCTTATGTGACTGTGATTTTATCTTTATAATGTAATTGTTATGTATTGATTTTATAAACCTTTTTAAACCTTCGCTAGGGCTCATAATAATTTCATACCATTTTATCCGCGTATGGTATTTATGTTCATCAATAAAACTGTCGTTTCAAAGGTTCAATTATGCCTGAATGCGTCACATCACCCCGGGAAGTCCAAGGCAGAGCTAAATCTAGTGCTCTTTAAGCGAGGACAACCACTCGTCTTTTTGTCGGTCGCCAGTTACCTTCTCAAAGTAGATTACGCACATATGCTCAGGTAATGCTGCTTAACTAGGTATAGCAAGAGTTCCGGATTGTATTAATTTAAGGCCTATAAGTGAGCCAAATAAAGAGCTTCAAAAGCTTTAATCTCAAAGAGCACTAAATATATAATTTCTAAAAAAACACTGTGTTACTCTTCTGTATTTTATCTATAAAATGAGTGTCAGGAAAATATATATATATATCTATCAACACTTACTTATTAATAATATGAAAACCATCTTATGGAGAGCTGATTTAAACCGACAAATAAAACTTTATATGAACAAACTTGTTGCCTATGTACTAAAACTGTGAAGAATGAATGGTATGTGGTGTGTGTAAATCATGTATATGAAAAACCATTATCCTACAATGGGTAGTCTTATCGCTGGACACAATTTTCTCCAAAATACTAAGTAGAAAGAATATTCTACAGTTTGTATGATGTTTTACAATAGTTTCGTAAAAGATTTTTATATTAACTCTTACTTGCGTAGAATGAACAAAAACAGTTTTTTTCTTACATGAAGACAGATGAATTCATTAATCTATGCCGCTACGGCAGAGCGCATGTTGTTTTGAACTGTAATTCAACATTATTGCGTAATTTGAAAGTGTACACGTCGAGATAATTTAGCGGTACCTACTAGCCGCCTTTAGATAAAAAAAATGTAGGCACATAATTTAGGTGTTCTTGTTCAGTGACAGGCTTAAATATCTTCAAGTACTCCTTCTTTCAAGTTCGAAGTACTGTCAAATGTACTAATGTGATGATGATTTATTCCCTTGATATATATTGAAGACACGTTAAGTTTATTTTGATAAAAAAACTTTAGCACTGTAATAGACTATCAATTTCTATCTTATTTACAAAATCCAAGAGTTTAATCGTCTGAGTGATATCTCCCTTCAACTCCACCTCTCCAGCAGTACACCTGCCTCCTGGCCACGACTTGCAGTGGGCGACTTGGAAGTCATTAAGCCGGCTGGGAGCTCAATGGTCGATGCAGGGAAAACCTTTCCAAGTGGGGCTATATCGACCCATCCAGGAGTTAGTGTAACTGCGGAGAGATGTAAACTATGGAGCACCGGCTCTCTTGTTCTCTCTGCCCGACCACCTGTACACGAGAAGATCTGGACCAGGCAACAGGACGCGCTATTGAAGTCGACCCTTGCTGGGCTCATATTTTAAAAAGAATTAATTCGTTTTAGCCAACAACTCGAAAGAAGAAGTGATATAAGCGTCCACGAAGGCCAAGTTAACAGATAGGTAGTTCACACAGCGTCATCTAGCCCCAAACTAAGCAAAGCTTGTACTTTGGAAACCAAATTATTGATAGACATCGTCTATATTGCGAACAGTTAAGTGACATATTAATAATTGCAAATTGACACGTATCTGTAATCAAGTCTAGAAAAAATGTTCTAAAAAATGTAATTATGACCTGACATTTAAAATTAATTACAAACAAGTACTCAAACTTCATAAAAGCCAAGTATATCATGTTCATTTGAATAGAAACCACATTGATATTAGATTACTGAGAAATCATATAAATCAAACCAAGACACTGTCATGACAAATGCTCCAACTTTACAACTGGCAATAAAATATGGTACCAATCCATGACATTTAAATCCAACACTTACATTCATGTAAAAAGAAACAAACTGGCCTTTACATAATATTATTCAATTATTTATAAAAGTAAGGGACAAACTTTCACCCATTCTCTTAAAAAAATCCTGTTAGACTATTTTTTTTCAATTATTAATCTTATTGGTTTTTGTTAGTCATAAATTAAAAAAAGAAAAATATTTGACAAAAAAAAATTGTATGCAAATAAATAAATAATCTAGTGATTTTTATCAATTATTGCTTTATAAAAGCAAATATTTATATTTATTTACTATACAAAAAAAGAATATTATAAAAAATTTACGGGAGCTATGGTCTGATATGCTTTATAAATTTATAATACATGAAAACGACATTTAGAATAGTTTTTCAAAAGCAATACAAGTTTCTCATACCAAATGGTCCTTTAAATGTATGTGGCGCTAGTAACCCAGTTTAAAGAGCCTGCAATTTGTAAAGCATAGAATTATAATGGCTGCACGTAAATTTTATGGTCTCTTGGATACTATTATACCTGATTTGCAACTAGAGTGGAACTATACGACCAGGCTTAACGAGGAAACTGATATATTTGTCCCTGTCTTGCACATGGTGCCAACACATAAACACTTCTTGCTCGGATCTCGTATGGTCTAAATGAACCCATATTGTTTTGTTTGCTACTGCTAGCATAACAAGCATAATAGTCAACCTTATTTGAGGTGTTAACCACTATAGTGTATGAGTTACCCACACGTTACCCGTGAGCGGAGGCTCACGGGTGACGTGCGCTCAGATACACATCGAAACCAGATTATTGGACTTTTATTGGATACCTAAGGCATCCTACAGATCCTACAAACACAAAGCATTACCTTGTAGGTTTTCATGAAAGTAAGTATGTAAGTATTCAGTAAAGTATTTCATCATACCGGTGTTGGGCCCAAATTATGAATAAATAAATAAATAAATAGTTGTGGACATTTTTACACAACATCATCTAGCCCCAAACTAAGCATAGCTTGTACTACGGGAACCAGATGACTGATAGAATACTTATATACTTTTTTTTTGTAAACACTTACTTAGAATACAATATAACACCCAGGTACAGAAAAAAAAACCTCTATATTCATCATACAAATGTTTGTTCTTGGTGGGAATCGAACCCACCACCTACAGCACAGAAAGCAGGGTTACTAGGAACTGAGCTGTGACGGCTGAATAATCGCATTACTGTCCTATTTTTCTTACAGCACAATAACCAGTTCGTAAAAGTAGCTTAGTAGTAGCTTCAAAGCTTCAAGCTTCGAAGTGTTGTATCAATGAAAGTGTGCCAATATTTATTTAGTTATATTATTGTACTAGTGTTTTACATACAAAACTAATATTTTAATACAAGTTTTTGCCCCCGCAATATTAAGAGCTGTTAAATTTAGGAAATACCTATTCAGTACACTTCTACGCATCAAGACAAACCTACCTTCAAGAAGTAAATTTTCTACGACAAGTTGTTTACGCTTTGCGTTGTTTATAATGACAAACATTCAGTAGGTATTATAATGACAAAATAGTCAGGATAAATATTCTTATAGTTGGTAGGTATAGATATAGGTGTCTGGACTATATATAAAGAGCAAAAAATATTTTTCTACCGTAGGTAAGTGGTAATTTGTTAGCAGTTAGCATTTGCAAACTTCCTTTCCTAGTTATAATTGTATGTGTTTATAGACGGCTCGGTGGTATTACAGAGACATGGCATATAGACCGGTACATGTTGCTACATTTGCTACAAATTACTTTTACTGACTACAATCAAAACGTTCCTTATAACTGTAGCCAATTATGTATGTACTTTACATAAAGCAAGGAATAAGACCATGGCAGTCATCCCCACATCTTGTCCCCAGTAGTATTTATCCCCATTTTTTGTCCTCATCAGAACTTCATCATCCCCAGAAGGGTCTAAAAACGACCCACTTGATTTAAGTCCTGCTACCTATAGCTATACTGTACTGTAGTATTTAGTAAACTGTTAGTCAGTCTAGATTATTTAAGTAAACTAAATGTCCAATGTGGTAAACTTCGTATTACCAACGTGTTTTTAAATATAAATCATCCCTGAGTTAGAGAAAACAAAACTGAAGCTGATAGGATCGCCTCACCGATGTGGCAATAATATTATTCAAAAAGTGATTAACTTGTTAGCTTTGTGAAAGTCATGCATTCAAAAATATTCAGGAATCATTTAGACACGTCCTACAGATGAACGCAGGCACCAGTTTCTCACGACCAAGCCTAGGCTAAGAAATAATAATAGGCTAGAAGCTTACGGCTTGGTTCCTACCGTTTCTTTGTATGATCTTTTTGCAAGAAAATAATATTTTTATCAAATATGTAGTTTACTATAGACCAAAGTGCTTAAACAGATAATTAGCTATCCAAAGTTGTAACGTTGCCAGCCTTTTGGGCACACTGCCTGAGGCCAGTGATTTGAACTCTGTTTTGTACTTATAGTGTTACTTACCTTTGTTTAACCTTTAGTTACAAAACCGAGTTATTTTATAATAGATATGTAGGTATTATTTTTATTACATAATATAAAGGTATATTACATTACATGTGTATGTATATTAAAGATCCCAAAGAATGTTGGGTATGTGAGGTCGAAAGGTGCAACTCGCAGGGATGTGGTACAAAAATCAAAATATAATTTCAAAGTAATATCCGGGTCATATCCGGAAACCAGTGCGGTAGACTACAGACTTATAAGTCTAAATAACGAAACACGCCTACAAACCCGTTTTGGTTCTTCAAGTATTTACCTGTAACAAAAAATATACAAATTAGTTCTTATACCATGACATTTTCCTACAACGGAACCTACGTCAGTGAACCTAAGAAGCTCAACAGCCTAAAGATACATAGTTTTAAGGCCCAAGCATGAATACATTTGACATTTGTGGGGTAAGCGTACAGTAGGTACGAACATTTTATTTACATTGCGCTGCATCGATAACTCAACTGCGGAGTTTGAACTGTTTGAAGCGCAGTGTAAGTCTGAAATTGAAAGAAAATAAGTAAGTGTATTTCTGCAGATAAAACCATTTTTTTTTCACTAACTTACTGATTGAACCTGATGTTAATTGTTAATTCACTTGCATATTAAAAGTACCTACAATGCAAAATGTGAAGTTATTTTTTTACAAACTTCAACATTCGCTATACCCATTTGGTAGTTTTTCGGAAACTCCTTTTTTAGTACACCTCTACCAATATGAATATACCCTAAAAAATTCAAGGCTCTACGACTAGTATATATATATAGTTTAGGCTGTGCGCTGTCTATATTATGTCAGTCAGTCAGATAACCAGTCAATTAGTCGGAACAAAAATTTTAATCATTTGTATAGATTAGCTGTTTCTTTGTTCACAATTTGAAACTTTGAGCTTGAATTTGATGATGCTTCTCAAGTCACGCAAGTTAGGAACATGTTTTGCGATCCATTGTCTTGCGTCCACCATTCTGTTCAACGGTGTCCTATAGACCACCCTGTTTCACCGTCGGCTTCATCGTCGCTTACTACAAAGTGCGATGACAGTCTATCAATAATAAAAAAAACGCTGTTTGACAGCAGAATATAGACATAGTAGTACTATTTGCCCAGCCAAGCTCTTTTATTTAATTTTAATATTATTTTTTCATACACAAATGCACCTCTTGTAAACTTGTGGTAGAGATCGCTGCTTAGCGATAACACCGCCCATTGTATGTAGTATTAATTTAAGTTTTCATTTTGGTTTATTTATAAGTTATGGTGTAGGTACGTATTTTTTATCTATATTTTACAAAGATAATCATTCTGTGAATTGTTTTTAAGTAGTAGGAGAAATACTTTTTTTTAAAGCCAGTCACAGATAGATCCTTTATTTCAAGGGCGCCTGATCCTAATATGATCTTATTAACATAAATAAAATTAAACAAAGTTTATATCAAGTTGTGATTCCGCTCAATAAAGGACAAGGCTAACTGGTGAGACTTGTCTAATAAACGCACCTACGGCTACTTTGTTTTGCTCTAGTTCGACGTTTTCCAAGGAAATTGTAAGAACAAGTACAAGTAGTACAAACCTGTCTACAATCACAACTTGTCCTGTCATGTTTTCAACTTTATTAAACTAAAACGTGGTTATATCTAACCACGTTTAACCACGATAACCATAAGCTACTAAATATGAAAACAAAGGGCACAAAGCTTTTTTTTATAGCAGCTAAAATAGTTCAAAGTCAAAAGTAAAAAGTCAAATTATCAATTAAATAAAGTTTTGTTCAATTTTCAACACTTCTTACTTAACGTGACTCGCTCACAATATTAAAAATGAAACCTACAGCAATTGTCAATAAATAAACCACGGTAAGGAATCAACGTGAAACCATGAACGAAATTATAGTTTGCGTAATGTAATCAGCCGGTAGAGTAAATATTTCGGGGCTGTCACGCGTGGCTTGCGCGGGCGCCGGCTTTGAGAAATCGCAATGACGTTTCAACTTTTTTTTTTACAATTTGCTGATGGATCAAGCATATTATTCTTCTAGGCTCTTCTAGGTTCTTCAAGGCTTGATCAAAGCAGCGAGGAACTGGCGATTAGATTCACCTAGCAAAAGCCTATAACAAAAAGCCTTGTAGGTCACGTTCGTTAGAAACGTAACTTATAATACATTGCTTAGCGTTCATCAACCTGAGGCACACAGGTGTTAAGCCTCATGTGCCTGTAGTTTCACCGGCACCCACACCCTTCAAACCGGAACACAGCAAGCTGTTTGGCGGCAAAAATTGGTATGGTGGTAGTACTTCCCCGGACAAGCCCTTGCAACTGCACTGAACGTAGAATTGAACAGACGAACTGAGGCGCAAAGCCGGTAGCTAAAGTAAGCTATAGCAATCTAGCAAAGAAATTGCTAGAATTAGCAAAAAAAAATGCTAGATCTAGCAAATAAATTTCAACTTGATTTGCAGATAGGTTAATTTATGGCAACTTTTAAAAACAAACTTACAAATTATCAAGCATAATAAAAGGCATGCTGAGACTAAGCTACGTTTTTGATCCAAAAAACATAAAAACTTAGGGTTGAAAGTCTGCTGCCACTTTAACTAGCTACAGTGCTGTGTCAGTGAAAAAATAATTGAACCTTTATTGTTTCTAAGACATTTAATCCAACTGAGATATAAATGTATATTGAACCTAAACAACGATGGTAGATCTAAAAAGTCATTTTTCATCAGTCAGTTATCATCAACTATTTCTTCACGCATACCTCGTCTCGCGCTGTTGCGTTCAATAACACTACAGAATCGGCGCAAGCGCAAAATAATGCACAAAATGTTCATTAGACTAAAACGGACAGACTGTTCATAGCAATCCTCAACTATTTATTGGCAACGACTAAGTACATGTGCATCATAGCGCATGCAACTGTGCCGAAATATCGTTTATCCCGTTTCATAATAATTATTATGTAAAATTTAGAGATTTTTATCAATCAGTTTCTTAAACCGCGTCACATCGGTCGTCTAAAAAAAGTATAACAAAATAGCTTCAGCGCAGTTGGCAGTCTAACAGTCGGTGTATACGGGCTTTATTTAAATGCTCATTCATTAGATGCAAGAATGGACTATTATTACACATTTAGAAAGGAAAATTAAACGTGATTTATGTAAATAGTGCAATGACCAAGTCATGTAGCTGTTTGAGTACCAAAATCATTTCTCGCGTTTCTCTGTTAAACCAACACGCACGTTTGTTTGAAACTGCAACCACTTGAGTATATCACGCGATATTTTTAACTAGTAGAATTTTGCGTGTCTTCACTCGCGTGAAGCTATTTTCATACTTCAACCCCCACTGAAGCTTATTAGAAGTTTTATTTTGCTTTTCCAAATGTCAAAATTATAATTCTATTTAACCAAACGGCTTAGTCCGCGTGTTGTATAAACACCAGGGCACCTAGATAAATAAAGTTTTATTCAACAAAAAGCAAAACGTACGAATAGATCGAAATATTTATTTTTTGCTGTTTGGCTGCAATCTCACTTCATGATAAAAAAAACCAGTCAAGTGTGAGTCGGACTCGCGCACGATGGGTTCCGTGCTATCTATAATAAAAATGGCAAAAAAATCACGCTTGTTGTATGAGAGCTCTTTTAGATATTAATTTTATTCTGTTTTTTAGGGCGAAAACTAGTATATAACT
Source organism: Electrophaes corylata (assembly GCA_947095575.1). Classification (NCBI taxonomy): domain Eukaryota; kingdom Metazoa; phylum Arthropoda; class Insecta; order Lepidoptera; family Geometridae; genus Electrophaes; species Electrophaes corylata. The sequence goes on from OX352704.1 coordinate 1,458,617, forward strand.
AATGTGATTTTTATATGTATAATTAGATAAATGGTGGTCTAGTGGAAGTGACCCCCACCTTCGATTCCAAGGTCATTTGTTCGAATCCGGTCGTGTACCAATGGATCTAAGTGCGCAATGACAGTACTCTCAAACGGTGAAGGAAAACGTCGTGAAGAAGCCAGTTGGTGTTCTAGCAGCGGCAATGGGCCTGCAACCTGTCATGTATGGAATAACAAGTACTGCAATATATGGGTAATATTTGGACGTACCTCTGACCCCCATTGGACATCCTCAAAGAATTTCGAGTAGGTATTTAGTACTAAAAGATCTGAGGGGATATCTACCGTGCCGTGGATAAAAGTCGTGACAGTATTTGTTTTTTGTTCCTTTTAAAAATATTACTTCTAACACTTTAGTAGTAGTAGAGCTCTTTGTGAAGGTCTCGTCCGGGACAGTACTACCACCATGCCTATATCTGCCGCAAAGCAGCTTGCTGTGTTCCGGTTTGAAGGGTGTGAGTGCCGGTGTAATTACAGGCACATGAGGCTTAACACCTGTATGCCTCAGATTGATGGACGCTGAGTAGTGCATCGTAGGTGACGTTCCTAACGAGCGTGACCTACGAGGCAATGCTTTGTTATAGGTGATGGTAACCACTTAACATCAGGTGGCTTGTTTCATTAGCAAGTTGTATAAAAAAAAACTTTAAATAGAAGTAAAAAAATCAAGGTTGCACTTAAGCAGAGTAAATGTCTGCACTTTAGAACTTATTCTAGAAAAGAAGTAATCCAGTTTAAGTCTATTACAAACGTATATTATTAGTGCTGAGCAAAATAAGATGTAACAATTCATTATGAAATTAAAGTTTCGTAAATGTTATCTTTGGATCAAAACTTGATGCTTTTTGTAATGTTTTCCTTTCACTAAAGTAGACCTGTATTTATCAAATTATAGGATAGTTAGCTACAACCTATGTTTTAGCTACGGGATTAAATACTAACTATCTTCAACGTTTAAGTAGTAGTAGAGCTTTTAGTGAAGGGCTCGCCCGGGGAAGTACTACCACCATGCCTATTCCTGCCGCCAAGCAGCTTGCTGTGTTTCGGTTTGAAGGTGTGCCTTTGCCTTAAAGGTCACGCGTCACGCTCGTTAAGAACGTGCCCTACAATGCACTACCTGCGTCCACCAACCTGAGGCATACTAATATTAAGCCTCATGTATGAAAATGTTTGTACGATCTGCAAATATTTATTCCGGGTGTTCTGGGTGTTTGCTATGTATAATAATAAATATCTATACCTATATGTAATGTATTGTATTAAATATATCAGTCATCTAGTACACATAACACAAGCTCTGCTTAGCTTGGGGCTAGATGATGCTGTGTGGACTGTCCAGCATTATGTGCCTGTAATTTCACCGGCATCCTTCAAACCAGAACACAGCAATGCGAGCATCATTGCTTGGCGGCAGAAAACAGCTCTACTACTAAACGTGACAACCACACACCGACTAGATACAATTTAACAAAATTATAATCCATTAACTTTACGTAACGCATTAACAATGCCGCTATTGTTTCATAACTATGTATTAAGTGGCAAAATGTGAATGGTTCCTTTAAATTGGGCATTTCTTTTGTATTAACTTACCTACTCATTGTTCGGGATTCCCATAACGTATGCATAAATTACTTTCACTGTACATAAAATTATTTGTTTAATTATATGTTAGCTTATAAACTACGACATTTTTATATAATGTAAATATATATGTATGGTCATTTTTGCACAACAATAATATACTAACATAATATATAATAGCTTGTACTATTAGAATAGATGACTGATAGAATACTTATACAGGGTGTAATAAGACCGCTTCCGAATACTTCAGGAACGTGTAATGTTACCTACAACAAGGTCTTATAAAATACCACTTGGCTGACAGTCAAATACATTTCGAATCATACGATTTATTTGCTGAAGTTCTTATTTATCAACCAGCGATGTATTGCGTATAGCCCGGTCATTGACCGTCCGCGGCCAGGGACAGCGAGGGCAATGCACCGGTCAGATGATCGTGTTTGATTTAGATTGCCGTTTTTGTTTATTTGTCGTTTTTACGCGTTTTTAAATAAGATGACTAAGTACTTTTGTTTTATTTTACGATGTATTTTCGATATTGATGCCGAAAATACGGAAAAGCTGACAAAAAGTGTAGATTTTTTTCGCGTTTTTTTTTATTTTTGGCAATCAGAATCATGGCGCAGTTTCATTTTCGGAAGTAGTTTTATTACACCCGGTATACGTTTAATACGTACTAAGAGTACAATATAACGTCCAAACAGAAAACAAATATCTATGTTATTCTCTCAAATGTTTGTCCTCTGTCTTAGATGTTCCCTTAGTAACTAAATAAAAACAGTCTAATTTGGTTAAAATTAAAAAGATGGTCCAAGCAATGTATGTTTTGAGATTACACGTCAACCATGTTGACCAACCATGCTGTAGATTCTTTTGTAATATATAAGGGTGTCAAACACGACCGGATAATATTTATTATCTTATAGCATATTTGGATATGTTTCTTACCTACAATTTGATGGAATATACCCCCAATAGGTACGTGTAAGAACATCTAAAAAATATAAGTAGATTTTGTCTTGTCTCTTAGGTAGTATTTCTATTTTATTATTTGACCTTTCTCACCAGAAAAATACATTTTTAAACCACTTGTGGTTAAGAAGTGGTACCACAATGGTATGCCCTAGGTAGGACCGTAACCATGGATTGAGCATGGACGGCATAATAATGAGCCTGTATTTTCTTATTTATAAGGAACTGGCTTCTGTCACTTTCTCTGATTTCCCTGGACTAATGTCATTGTCAACAGGCCAAATAAGTCCACAGCTGGGCATAAACCTCCCCATGTTTGGGCACGCTTGGCAGGCAGAACAACGGCCGCAGTATTGATATTAACTGCTTAGAAACCACTGTTAAAGTTCCGAAATAAAACATTTATTATTATTATTATTATAGTTCTACAAACAACCTCACGAGCACATTTTTTTTTCATATAACTGATAGAATACTTATAAACTTACTTTTTTGTAAATACATACCTACTTATAATGCATATAACACCAAGACACAGAACAAACATTTATCTCTGTTCATCACGTAATTTTTTGTTCTCCGGGACGACCTGCGACGCAGGTGGTTGCGAGTTTGATTCCCGTCTTGGGATAAATGTTTGAACCCACTACCTACAAACGAAGAAGGCAGGGTTACTACAAACTGAGCTGTGACGGTTGTAAAAACATTTTTAAAGAGGCTATCCATCAAATATTGTTGGTACACACTCATAGTTACATTAGATAAGATGATCACTTATGCAACGGTACGGGATGGTAGCTGGTAGCTGGTACGGTCAAAGGTGCACTGTGACCAGACTTCCTCTCCAAATAGCAACAAAGGTCAAGAGCCTCATGATGAGTGACCTACAGCCATTATAAAGAATATGTAAAAAAGGTGTAGTTGAACTACATGCCGGTGAAGAAAAACATCGTAATGAAACCAGTTAGTATTCTAGCAACGGCGATGGTCTTGCAACCTGTCACGTATAAACTGACTACTGCAAAATGCTGCACATGAGACTTAACACCCAGTATGCCTCAGGTTGGTGGACACAGGGTAGTGCATCGTAGGGCACGTACCTAACCTGTGTCACCTACAAGGCAATGCTTTGCTGCAGGTGATGGTTACTACTTAACTGTAATTACAAGCGTATGAGGCTTAACACCTGCATTCCTCAGGTTGATGGACGCAGAGCAGTGTATTGTAGGGCACGTTCCCAACTAACGTGGCCTACAAGGCAATGTTTTGTTATAGGCTATGGTAACCACTTAACATCAGGTGGGCCATAGGCTTGTTACATCTGAACACGAATATGAACTTTGTCTATATTTCATAGATTACCGAAAACCATTAGATCATAGAGATTAAAAATAAAACGAATTGAAGCCAAGTACTAAAATACTGTTGCAGTATGACCTATTAGATCACTATTACATAAAATAGTGAATGCACTTCCTTTTACACGATAGCCAAATAATCATTATTACATTAGGCATTGAATCTTAGATCATTAACAGTGATATCAGTTGGTACAGTCGGCTGCAATAATATTTATGGACATTTTTACACAACATGATCTAGCCTCAAACATAGTTTAGTCATATTATACCAGATGACTGAATGCTTAGATATGTTTTTTTGTAAATACATACTTGTAATACAATTAGCGGCCCGTCCTGGCTTTGCACAGGTTTTAGTAAGGATCCCTATTTAAACAAAAAATATAATATAGCCCATAATCACCCCGGTGAAAGAATTTTTTAAATCGGTCTAGTAATTTTGGAACCTATTCAATGCAAACAAACAAACAATCAAATCTTTCCTCCTTAGAATATTATTCTAATATAGATAATATCCAGACACAGAACAAACCTCCATGTTCAACGCATAAAAGTTTATCCTCAGTAGGGATCGAACCCACAACCTACAGTGCAGAGCTGCTACGGAGTTGTAAGACCTGTCAAGAAATGCCTTTATTTTACTTTCAAAATCCTAGAAACCACTTGATAAGTTTTTTTTTTTTTTAATATATTGTACATGTATTATAATGGTGTAACGTCATTTTATTTTGAAAGTTCTGAATTGTGTACATATTAGTGCAGCCGACTGTACATTATGTAGTAATCTCCATAATGTACAGTCACTGTGATTAGTGACTGTACATTGAATCTCAGAATGCGATTCTATAATATTACCTAATTGCTTAAACTAACCAGTTGCCAGCGACCGGCTTTTATAATCTTCTGATTAATATAAAGTTCAAGCCCCAGTTTTATGCAGTATCGTAATTTTAAATTGTATGTATTCTAATAATAATTGAATATTTAGTAAATAATAACAATTTTTATATTTATTTCATTTTTATTTTATTTAATATTTAGTTTTTTTATTTTTCTTATTTTAAATTATATAAACTGACCCAGCAAACTTCGTACCGCCAATAAAAGTAGTCTTCTTTATATTTTTTTACCTTTTAAACCTTTTTTGGACTTCTACCATCAAGAAAGAGAGGAAATTGATCACCCTGCCTAATTCTGCCGTCAAGCAGTTTACTGTGTTCCGGTTTAAAACGTGTAGAGTCTGCTGAAAGTACAGGTACTAAAGTTTAATAAATGTATGCTTCTGATCGATGAACGCAGTACATCGTAGAGTATGTCATAATGTGACCTGCCGCGCATTGCTTTGTTATAAGTGATGGTAACAGATTAAAATCAGGTGGGCAATCTACTTATCTTATATACAATCTATTCATCAGCAACTTTGACGACCGATGTGGCGCGGCGGGCGATTGTCCGCCTGCGACGCAGAAGGTTGCGTGTTCGATTCCCGCCTTGGGATAAATATTTGTGCGATCTGCAAATATTTATTCCGGGTGTTCTGGGTATTTTCTATGTATAATAAAAAATATCTATGTATGTAATATAGTATTGTATTAAGTATATCAGTCATCTAGTACCCATAACACAAGCTTGCTTAGCTTGGGGCTAGATGATGCTGTGTGGATTGTCCAGCAAAAAAAAAAATAAAAAGATAAAAGATTTAAAATACTGTCTAACCGTCTGGGGTTGAATAACCGCATGAATATGTTACATATTTTTCGTTAATTATATGAATATTTTTAATTTATTTCATTGGATTAATTTGAATCTGGAAAAGCTCACGCAACACTAAACTACAGGATGTTGAATTATTTACGGTGTAAAATGTAGATCGACTTTCATTAGTGATGCTTCTGGTATTATTTAACCAGTCTTCAAGACCAGTGGTCTAGTGGGAGTGACCCCGCCTTCTAATCTTAAGGTCGTGGGTTCAAATCCGGTCGTGCACCAATGGATTTTTGAATGTGAAGGAAAACATCGTGAGGAAACCACCTAGTATTCTAGCAGCGGCGATGGCATAGCATGTACTATGGAACCAGATGACTAATAGAATACTTATACCTAATACTTTTTATTTTGCAAATGTATCAGAACAAGCATTTACGTTCATCACACAAAATTTTGTTCTCCGTTGGGTTCGAACCTGCCACCTAAAGCACAGAAGGCAGGGCTACTACAAACTGAGCTGTGACGGCTGACAAAATCTTTTAAATTTCGGTGCTTGCATCGTAACTGTTTTAATATTCAAATATATTCTGTTTTTAAAATATTTTACAAGTTTCTAAGAAAATATAAATGAAAGAACTGGGTCAAGCGTCACTCGACTGGCAGCATATTATGCTTTTATAAATATGTAGCAAACGTAACACTCTGCATACAGATCACAAATATTCGCATTTATACCTACACCTGGTTAAACGGAAATATCGGCGCTTGTCAGCATCTATCAGGTTACCGGTAACATAGACTGATATTGTTCATTGAAGCTACTACAATTAAAAAGAACAGACTCGTGTCAATGTAAATAAATTTAAGACATTGAAGTAAAACTTCTTTAATATACGAAACGTAACTGGCTATGAGAGAAAGAGAGAAAGAACAGTGCTTTCATACCCGCTCCATGGTAGTGTTAAACTTTTAACGCAACATTGTTGGAAGTCGCATTAGAAGTATTAATTCAAAAACAAATAAACATTAATATTCGATAGGAGGATTCCATTAGAATCTCAATAGAATTTAGTAAAAAATTATTGTAAGCGCAGGTAAACAACCACCAGCCGGTAAACCTGCTTTCTATGTAATCGAGAATCAACATCGTAATCGTCGCATTACTTTCACACTAGCTTGTGAGAATAGAATAGGTTTAGCACGTCGCAGCTAAGTATGATTACAAACAACATGTTAAAGCACATTTCTTTTATATAATTTACTAAGCTGAACCAGCCGACTTTGCACGACTTATGTTAGACGAAACACTTCGCAAATTGATAAAAAAAACTAGATATCTTTTATGTTAATTGACTTCGGCATAGTCGTGGGTTTGAGTCATGTTCACGACATAGGAAAGCTCTTTATATATTTACTAGCAACCGCGCACAAATTCTTAGTTTCTTTTACTTTTTTCTTAGACTTTTCAGTTATTTTTTTACAAGCTTCATACCTGCTGTACCCGTTTAGAGGTTGAGGGAATTGAGACGGATGAGCGTGTCCTGCGAGGTAATGCTTAGTTATGGGTAATGGTAACCACTTCGCATCAGGTGGGCCATTTGCTTGTTCCAGCAAAATTACATAAAAAAATATCGACTTAATTTCAAAATGATAAATGTAATTAGCTTCCTAAATGCATTTAAGGGCTCGCTAGATATATTTAGTGATCGTTGTGCAAGCGGACCGTAAGTGTAATTTTGAAATGCCACGTTTTTTTTTAAATTAGTCAAAAAACACGTCAGTAAGCAAGTTATATGCTGACGACCGATGTGGCGCGGCGGGCGAATGTCCGCCTGCGGCGCAGAGGTTGCGGGTTCGATTCCCGCCTTGGGATAAATGTTTGTACGATCTGCAAATATTTATTCCGGGTGTTCTGGGTGTTTTCTATGTATAATAAAAAATATCTATGTATGTAATATAATATTGTATTAAGTATATCAGTCATCTAATACCCATAACACAAGCTCTGCTTAGCTTGGGGCTAGATGATGTTGTGTGGATTGTCCAGCATTATTTATTATTTATTTATTTATTTATTTATATTTGATATGCTTATATTGTGACAGATATACGGCTTTCATATTTTCTCTCATACTCACAGTCGACGATGACTTCGAAATAAGTGAGTAATAATCATCAAGGTGTGTCAGATGACATTGTAATGCTGATGAGTGAGATAAATGTCAAACTTTCACATCGAGACGACCTTCAAGCCACCTGCATACAAATGCGTCAAAAATTCTAGCACTAGTTCTTTTCAGGCATTAATAGCGTACCGGAAAGAAAACAATGAGGGTTGGTGGTTCAATGATTAAAAGCAGCTTCCACTACTTAAATTATGGATGAAACTAAAACCGACAAATGAGTTGTTTTAATTCAAGTATTGCCAACGATTTCTCAATTTTTTATTAAGCTTATTACTTTTATACTTTTTTTAATTTGCACTTTCAGATTTTAATTACGATATTGACTTTATTACGGGTGCTGTAGAAGTTGCACATGTAATTGTTTGAACTTATAAGGGATGGAAGTGGTGAAATAGTACTATATATAATATAATATCTGTTTTATACATGTAACATGTGATGAATGTGTGCTGACCCGAATTTAGAATAAGTTCTGAACTAATTTAATATCTAAACCTAATTTGCTTTGGGATAAATGTTTGTACGATCTGCAAATATTTATTCCGGGTGTTCTGGGTATTTCATAAATATAATAAAAATATCTATGTATGTAATGTATTGTGTCATCTAGTACCCATAACACAAGCTCTGCTTAGCTTGGAGCTAGATGATGCTGTGAGGATTGTCCAGCATTTTATTAATATTAATCTAACACACACATTTTTTACAAGCATCAAAAGATACTAGTAAAAAATTACATTAGAATTTTTTACACATTACTTAAACTACTTTAGTTACGAGTAATTCAGAATTATTAACTAAAAGTACATTTGGTTTATCATTTACTGCTTATTATGAACCTTAGCTTGTATGAAATAAGAACGTTAAGTTAGACAACTTGATCTAATATTAATTGAGTAAAATTATGCATATCTAGTATTTAATCTATTCACTTTCACTGTATCAAGCTAAGACATTAATGTCGTTTTGTATACATATATGTATTGAGACTTTCTGTGTTGTCAACATCAAATATTTTAAAATCCTATCTCTCATCGTTACACCATCATCTTCATTCAATTTCAACTTAAAAAATACACTGTAATAGGCTTTATCAACACGTTTCCGGTAGGGCTAAGTTGTGTAAAGCGGCAGCATTTCGTCTACGCGTTATGTCTTGCAAATGTAAATGGCAGTGCCAAAAACCCTGCTTGTAGTTATTCTATGTAAAAACTCTTCTAGTTCTGTCAAATGAAGACGCATTATTGCGACTGTTTAGCTTATCTATGCGTCTTTTGCCTAAAAATTTTATAATGTGCGCCAAAAAAAAATACTGTTAAGCGCGACATATTTCACACCTTAGCCCGGCTGGAATAATGGTTTTGAGCTATTTCAATCCACTAACATAAATTCTAGCATTGTCACAAAAAATTACAGCTCTTGCAAGTATTTTTAATTAGTATTTACGAATCTACAAAATTACCTTAACTAATGACGATTTAATTTAACGACCAATGTGGCGCGGCGGGCGAATGTCCGCCTGCAACGGAGGAGGTTGCGGGTTCTTAATACTGGCTGCATTACCCGCTGAATGGGAATGCTGATGCCAGATTATAATTACCAACCCTCAGGTCACGCGTTGCTCCTACCAATCTTAACTTCAATTGCGATAGTGTTTAACCGTGCCTACAATAAACTATGCATTACATAAATAATATAAATGCACCTACTGACCTTTGGCTATAAAACACTCAACCCAAATTGGAGCAAATAAAGAACCTTGAAAATAACTTAAAACATAAACTAATCATATGATTACATTCAGGTAATTATTTCAAGTTTTAGCTTCCGTATTCCGCCTTTTTTTCGGCAAGTTACTGAAGGTTCTAATTTCCTGTGAAATTGTAACTGTTAATAGCGTTTACAGCTATTACATGCACCGGTAGTCTGGTGGGATTGACCCCGCCTTTTAATCCTAATGATGACGATGTTTTCCTTCACCATTTGAAAGCACTGGCATTGCATATAAATATTTCAAATAAAAAGATCCAATAGTGCACGACCAGATTCAAACCAGCGACCTTAGGATCAGCCGGGCTAAGATGTGCAACGTGAGATATGTCGCGCTTGACACGAGATTTTTTCTATTGATTGACATTTTAGAATTTGTAGATAAAAGATCCACAGATAAGCTAAACATTAGCATTAAGTATTAATTTGACAGAACGAGATAGATTTTTGGCACTGGCATGTTAGCACAGGAAGATTAAAGAGATATCTCTATTTTGCACGAGATAATGAATAGATAAAATTTGCGTTGCACATCTTAGGCAGGCAGAAGTCGAGATCTCTCTCACTAAACTACGGGTACTATATAGTATACCTAAATAACGGATACTGCAATGAAGCTTTGGTCCGTCGACCGCTAAATAGCGGACATAGTATCTCAGGAAACTCAAAAGCTTTGACCTAAATAACAGTCGAGATATAGATCTAAGTTGCGAATATTTCTATGCATGCAAAAAGTTTAAGTCCTAATTTGGTTAGGACGGGTTACTACACTTACCACCGACTTTGAAATATTAGGTATCAATCAAAAATTTCCGCTAGTTAAATTTGTTTTTAGCTATCAGCTTCGGCTTTGTGTTTGTAACAGTCACAGATTTATTTTCCTTGGATGTGTGAGTTTGTGGGTATATTTTTAGATAGATAGATAGATAACACTTTATTGTACACAAGAATTGTTGACGACCGATGTGGTGCGGCGGGCGAATGTCCGCCTGCGACGCAGAGGTTGCGGGTTCGATTCCCGCCTTGGAATAAACGTTTGTATGATCTGCAAACATTTATTCCGGGTGTTCTGGGTATTTTCTATGCATAATAAAAATATCTATGCATGTAATGTATTGTATTAAGTATATCAGTCATCTAGTACCCATAACACAAGCTCTGCTTAGCTTGGGGCTAGATGGTGCTGTGTGGATTGTCAAAGTAAAAAAAAAATTAAAAAAAAAAAAAAAAGAATACATTTTATATCTAGGCGTAAACAAATAAAGTACAGTTGGCGACCTTATCGCTGTAAGTGATATACGGTGATATACCCATAACACAAGCTCTGCTTAGCTTGGGCCTAGATGACACTGAGTGGATTGTCCTGCATTTTTATTATTGTTATTATTCGGGGTTTTGCGGTTAAAAAGTATTTGACGACCGATGTGGCGCTGCGGGCGAATGTCCGCTTGCGACGCAAGAGGTTTCAGGTTCGATTTCTGCCTTGGGATAAATGTTTGTACGATCTGTAAATATGTATTCCGGGTGTTCTGGGTGTTTTCTATGTATAATAAAAAATATCTTTATAATATGTAATGTATTGTATTAAGTATATCAGTCATCTAGTACCCATAATACAAGCTCTGCTTAGCTTGGGGCTAGATGATGCCGTGTGGACTGTCCAGCATTATTATAAAAAAAAAATTAAATTACCTATGGAAACCTGAAGCCGCGAGTAAGAACTCGCACTTACCCGTTTATTTTTAACTATTTCATTTGATTGCTCAAACAAAGCGAAAGGTATGCGTGCAAAGCCAAGTGTTTTGACACTGCAACGTGATGGGAATTCAAAAGTTTTGTTTCTCGCATTTACTTTCAATTTCGAACTCAACGCAATAAGTAGGTTATCGATGCAAAGTAACAAGTGAATGACCTATGGAAAGTGACCTACCACTTAATCTGTTCCCTTGTCAGTAAAGACATGTTTTTTTCGGTTTATGGTTTATGGCAAAAACGCAAATCTATAAACAAAACGAGTGTGCTTTAGACCACACGACTAAAGTAAAACATCTTTTATATACGAAACGTACCTAACTGGCTATGAGAGAAAGAGAGAAAGAACAGTGCTTTCAAACCCCCTCCATGGTAGTGTTAAACGTTTAACGCAACCTAATTAGAAGTCGCATAAGAAGTATTACTTCAATTATACCAATTATAAGAATCTTTATTCTGACTGACTGACTAACGGACGAATACTCAAACGCAAATTATATTCAACCCCGTCTCAAGTGACGAATTTTTGACAGACTTTTATTGCAAACTGTCAAAAAAACGCTACTTGAGACATGATTAAATTTAAGTTGTGTTTGAGTATTGTCGAACCATTTCTATCTACTAGTATTTATGTGAGAACATAGACCTCCCAAGTTCTTGTGCCCCGCACATAGCAAACCTTCTCTGATAAAAATGCGACCTGTAGGCAAGAACAGGCAGAAAGATAGACCAAGCCATTTTCATAAAAATCTCGAAACTGAAACGCTCGTTTAATCAATTAGAACAGAATATGGAAGGCCATGGGTTGACCTAACCTTACCAAAGTCCAAAAAAAGCCAAGCAGAAGTTTCATAACTCTCTACTTCATTCAAGGTAAAAGTTATTAAAGAAGTTATGAGAGTAATAAAGCAATATAAGTATAATTAGTGAGTTGTATGACTGGCTGTATGTCACTACTAAGTATCAGCTTACGAATATAACGTTCAATGACCTTTGCTTGAACCACAGTCAATTAGAAAGCAAACATTAGGCACAGTAAGTGTAAACCATACATTAAATAAGTTTATTTATATATGTCTTAGTACTAGATAATGAATTTTTCTTTATTGGTAGGAAGGACTCTTTGTGAAGAGCACGTTTTGGGAAGTACTTCCATCATGCTTTCTCGACTTTCTTTCTCGACAATATAATAATAATAATAATAACGCTGGACAATCCACACAGCATCATCTAGCCCCAAGCTAAGCAGAGTTAGTGTTATGGGTACTAGATGACTGATATACTTAATACAATACATTACATGCATAGATATTTTTATTATACATAGAAAACACCCAGAACACCCGGAATAAATATTTACAGATCGTACAAAAATTTATCCCAAGGCGGAAATCGAACCCGCAACCTCTGCGTCGCAGGCGGACATTCGCCCGCCGCGCCACATCGGTCGTCGTGCAATGCTCTTGGACTTGACACAGTGTGATGCCGCTTACCATGCCTTGCCTTAGCCTTATTTAGTCTAATATTTCTTATCCACACTATTAACTTGTGAGCTAGGACGGTAGGTAGGTTTGATAAGTGTGTTATTGTATAGTTCTTTGTTTAGTAGTAGTAGAGCTCTTAGTGAAGGGCTCGTTCGGAGAAGTACTACCACCATGCCTATTTCTGCCGCCAAGCAGCTTGCTGTGTTCCAGTTTGAAGGGTGTGGGTGCCGGTGCAATTACAGGCACATGAGGCTTAACACCTGTATGCCTCAGGTTGATGGACGCAGAGCAATGTATTGTAGGCACGTTCTTAACTAACGTGACCTACAAGGCAGTGCAAAGGGTTACCATAGCATATAGGCTATTGGTAACCACTTATCATCAGGTGGGCCATATGCTTGTCCCATCAGCTAATTGTATATACAATTAGCTTAATATATGCAATTTGCTGCTGAGAGCATATGTTAAGTGGTTACCATAAACTATGATATTGGCTATTGGTGGCTCACGATACGGATAATGGCACAACAAACTATCGAGCTCACGATAACTCTTCAAGTGACGGTACCTAAGTAAACCCTGTAATATCATGCACAAAAACTACTTAATGAGTTAAGCAATAACAAACTATGATAATTTTAATTAATGTTTAACATTGACACAGACTGTTGCGTTTGACAATATAAAAACAAAAGTTCAATAAGTATAAGGTTACAATAAGTATCAAATTAGTTCCACTAAAACGCTCGTGGCTTCGTTTGAATGAACTGGGTATATACTCCAGGATTTGAGAAACTTCACCTAGCAAACTAGACTTGTTGTAGTAAAGGGTTGTACCTAGACTTCAAGGATTGGCACCACACTGGAGTTTCATTATTTACATTATTATTACTTTGTAAAAGGATCATAGAAAAAAACGGTAGGAACCAAGCTGTAAGTTTCTTGCCGGTTCTTCTAGGCTTGGTCGCGAGGAACTGGCGCTTAGATTCACCTAGATTTAAGACGTTTGAAGATGATCCCTGTGGATATTACTGAATAAATGATTTTTGACTTTATGACTTTGTGAACTCGGATATCCAGGTTACTAGGAATAATAAAGTAAATTCATAATATATAAGTGGTTAATACTCCCGGAAATGTTAGGCCTCAGTCATATTTTTATTGTATTTTTACGACTAAACTGGGATAGGGATATAAAATTGACTTAAGGCTACACTAGTCGGTACGTTGCCCATACAAACGCTGTAAGTGTTTAATGTCTACTATTTATTAACGTGCGTCCGAAGTTAAGTTTGATACTGAATTATCTTGCCGTTATCTAGGTATGTCTAGCGTTACAGGATTTAGTACTAAATCTTTCGACGCTTGTAACTTTCAAGGTAATCTGATTTTACTGTAGCATATAGGGTAACGTACCTAGATAACGGCAAGATAATTCAGTATCAAACTTAACTTCGGACGTACGTTAATAAATAGTAGACATTAAACACTTACAGCGTTTGTATGGACAACGTACCGACTAGTGTAGCCTTAAATTTGACATCTGAATAGTGTTTGACTTTTCAGTTTTTTTTTTGTGTGGCATGTGGACAATTTTGCCAATGTCAAGTGGGTTGAATAAAATACTTTAGTCGAGTCGAGTCGGTAAAAAAAGTAAAGTCGGCTGTCTATGGTTTTGAAAAAAAAGATGGCGTTTTTCATCAAAACCAAAAGGAAACATTTTCGTTCAAATCAGGATGCCACATAACACACTCTCATTTCAACTGTTCACACTTGTGCTGTGACCTCAAGTGATGATGGTTAAAATACCACCGAAATTACCCATCAGAACTTAAAATAACACTAGAAAAACAATTAAAATGAAAATACAATGTTGCTTCCAAAGATGACAGAAAACGAATTCCGACTTTTCGGTTACATTGCGCGTTATCGATGAATCAACTGCAATGCCGCAATTGTCAAGTCTCTTACGCGTGTGGTTGTTACTAAAGCTATAAGCCCACATTGTCAATAAATCAAAAAAACAAATTTAAATTGACCATAAGCTTAAATAACTCGGCCGAGTGACTCAACTCCACTCGATTCCGCTACGCATATTGATTTTGTCACGACCAAGTGATATAACACGAATGATCAATGTATTGTAAAATATTTAAACTGGTTAGGAATTTTATCTGATACTTCCGTTATGTTATAATTCTAAACAAATAAAGTTCAGTGCAAGTTTTGTATGAAATATATGTATTGACACAACGCTTTCTAGCCCGAAACTAAGCAAAGCTTGTACATTATATGTTGACTACATTATAGAACATTTAACACCCAGACAGAGACGAAACATCTACGGTCATCACGCAAATGCTTGTTCTCGGTGGGGATCGAACCCAACACCTACAGTGCTATTACAAACAGCTGTGACGGCTGTCGATTCTTATCTATACTAATAATATTATAAAGAGGAAAGATTTGATTGCTTGCATCGAATAGGCTCCAAAACTACTGGACTGATTTGAAAAATTTTTTCACCGTTGGGAAGCTACATTATCCCCGGGTACATAGGTTATACTATATTTTCAAAAATATTAGGAATCCTTACTAAAACCCGTGCGAAGCCAGGACGGGCCGCTAGTGGTCAATACTTTGATCGCTACGCTCTCTCGATCAAATAGCCAAACTGTGTATGTCACACAATCAACTGACCAATCCTGGTCCAGCGTAGGAAACTTGGAACCAACGTATGAAACCAGTACCAGAAAACAGCTCGTAGTATTAAGACAAGCGCACAGTGGCGCTTCTTGGAGCAGATCATTTCAAAAGCTTTGTATTACTTATTGAACTTAAGTAGATATATGATAGGCTGACGAAATTGTTAGAAGTCAATGGAAAAGGCTCAGAATCGTTCTTCTTGGAAACGTATGGGGGAGAACTATGTCCAGTAGTGGACTTCTACAGGCTAGTGATGATGATATATCATTACATTGACATAACTTCCGCAAGAATTTTTACTTACAATACTTTACACCGTAAAAAAAATGAAAAAAAAAATTGTATTCATGTCTGAAAAAGTAATACTTTCATTTTAAAAGTGTAACCATTTTGGTGCGGGTGACTGTACAAAGGGCCTGTCAAAATATGAGGGTTAGAATTCCTGATAAGTACTTACTGCAAAAACTTGGTGTTAGTTCGATTACATACAATTTACACGCAAAAACATTGATTATCCAAACAATACAATGCACGCTAATATCATATTGTTCCAAGCTTTTTACACGAATACTTTGTACTAATTGCTCGTGAAGCACGTTAAATAGTAATTTTAATTTCCTCGTTCCCACGCTTCTTCAAGGCTCATCGGAGCCATTATCCACCCTGAGACGGTAATAGATATAGTGTCTATTGTAACATCAATGCGACAGTGTACCATGACCTTTATAGTAATGACACTGTGCTAATATCTCTACTATTAGTAAGTTTATTAGTATTTATTAGGTTTGATACTGAATTATCTTGCCATTATCTAGGCTCGTTACCCTATATTCTACAGTAAAATCAGATTATCTTGAAAGTTACAAGCGTCGAAAGGCTTAGTACAAAATCTTCAGAATCAAATCGGCAAGATAATTCAGTATCAAACTTAATAAACACTAATAAACTTAATAATAGTAGAGATATTCAGTTACAGCGTTTGTATGGAAATGGTAACGACTTGTTCCACCTTAATACAATACATTACATACATAGATATTTTTTATTATACATAAAAATACCCAGAACACCCGGAATAAATATTTGCATTCATCCCGAGGCGGGAATCGAACCCGCAACCACCTGCGTCGCAGGCGAACATTCGCCCACCGCGCCACATCGCGGTTATATGTCAGTCAGTCAGGACAAAGATTCATAAAATAGATATAGAGAGTAAAATGATGTGACAATAATCTTCATAACTTCAGAGGTTTACGAGTTTTATACTATTGAGGTTAACGGTTACGGGTAAACTATTTTCGTAATATCATAGATTGCAATATCATCATCATTATCAGCCTGAAGCAGTCACCAACTGAACAATCTATATCAAATTATAAAAATTTTTGTCCTGACTGACTGACTGACTCGGATATAGACAACGCACAGCCTAAGCCACTGCTCGTAGAGACTTGAAATTTTTAGGGTATATTCGTCTTGGTGCGTAGAGGTAAGAAAGGAATTCCCGAAATTCAACCCCTAAACGGGTTCAAAGGGGGTTGAAGTTTCTCAGATCTCTTAGTTTCAAGTATTATCAACTCAGGATTATTTGAGGACGTCTAAAGGTATATAATAAGGGTAGTCAGAGGTACGTCCAAATAAAATATTTGGCGCATACCCAAAGTTTTGCAATCAGTATTTCATACCTGACAAGTTGCAAGCCCATTGCTCTTATAGTGATAATGATGATGAGTTTAGTAGTAGCAATGCTTTTAAATATTATAATGGTCAAGATTTACCTGGTAAAGATTTATTTCGTTAGTGAGTTACATTTCCAAGCTTAAAGGAAAGCTTAAAAGCTTTTCTGAACTCAAGAGATATCATTAAGTACATATTTTTAGGAAGATTAAATGTGTCCTTTGAAACTATAAATCCTTATTAACTTTCATCTCATCCAAACAAACGGTAAAAGAAAAAAATGGTTAGGAAAACACGTTGTAATTTAGCAGCGGCGATAGGCTTGTGATCTGTCATGAATAGCATACCAAATACTGCCGAATGTGGGTGTGTCAAATCTTATATTTTAACGTACCTTTGTCTGCCCGTGTTAGACATCCTCAAATATCTTGAGAGACTACGTGTTACTAAGAGATTTGAGGAGATATTTACAATTTATTATATCGCAAAAATATCAAAAAATCTAAAAGAAATCACACGACAGAATATGTATTTATTTATAATATATTAAGACATTATATTGTCACTCACCATTCAATTTTACGGGCCACTCACAAAGCGTAATTTTGTAATGTAATAATGCTTCCTCTGCAAAAATATAGTATCAAAGTAGTATGTAACACCCTTCTGATTGATCTCGCAACATCCATTATGGATCTTTATCCCAATCGAGGACAGCTGACGAAATAAGTGATCGTTTACAAGATGATATTACATCTGTAGGGGCTAAATTATATATTAGCTGAATTGCAGATGCTAATAGCAAATTACCGTGCTACGAACTCTAGGCAGACAATCAATGTAAAGCTAGGGTTGCAGAGTTTTGTTATAGATGGCGTTGTGTACAATTTTCACCATTATAATTATTTAATTGAAATCAAAAATAATTAATCTGTGGCTAAGCATAGTGACTAGCAAGCCCCTCTGAATGTTGGGGAGGTATATTTTTATTTAGTCAAAATCAAAGTCAAAAAGCATTTATTTAGTAAAATCCGCAGGGATCATCTTGCAACGTTTTAAATCTAGGTGAATCTAAACGCCAGTTCCTCACGACCAAGTAAGTATAATTATGGATCCGTTTTTATAAGTTTATTATTTCCGTGCACGGTAAACATCTCAGATTTCTTTTTTTTTTTTTTTTTCTACTTTTGATCTAATTTGTATGTGTATGTGTGTTTTTGTAGCAAATAAATGTATGTCTATGTCTATGTCTATTTCTTGAGATTATATGCATAACAAAATTTATTAGCTTAAAACATACTTCAGTGTATTGTACACACATCCCTATATTTAATATCACGATATAAGAATCAACCACTACATTATCGAAAGTGTAGAACGTGCATTATCTATTATTTTCAAATCGCTGCTAGTACCAACTTGTATGTACTTAAATATAATTATAAACTTTTGTGGACATTTTTACACAACATCATTTATCTTCAAACTAAGCATAGCTTGCTTTATTATTCGTCATGTGCTATATATAAAAATATAAATATAAATAACGCTGGACAATCCACACAGCATCATCTAGCCCCAAGCTAAGCAGAGCTTGTGTTATGGGTACTAGATGATTGATATACTTAATACAATATATTACACACATAGATATTGTTTATTATACATAGAAAATACCCAGAACACCTGGAATAAATATTTGCAGATCGTACAAACATTTATCCCAAGGCGGGAATCGAACCCGCAACCCCTGCGTCCCAGGCGGACATTCGCCCGCCGCGCCACAGCGGTCGTCGGCCGTCGGTCGTCGTCGCCATATCTACCGTGTTTAGGGATTGTCTCATTAGCAAGTCATAAAAAGAATTTTCCTAGGCAAGTCCCTCACTGAGAGTTTTACTACCGTATAGAACTAAATGAGTGAATGTGGTCAGATTAGTAACATTTACAGCAAAACTTTCGCACTTATGTTAAACCATAATTGTTAGATGCGCGCGTTGATAACCACGTAACAATAGCTACAACAGATAAGATAAACTTTACAAGGCATCTACCATATAAATATTTAAACCGTACTTTGTTTTTATATACCAATTATAAAAATCTTTGTCCTGACTGACGAAACTTATTTTTAGGGTATATTCGTCTTAGTACAACGAAATAAATTCACGAAATTTAATGTCTATACAGGTTGGTACAGCGGGAGCTTAAGTTTATATGAAACTACTCGAATTTCGCAAATTATAAAAAAATTTTACAAAAAAAAATTGTTTTGTGAGGAAGCTATAAGTGACATTATAAATACTCAAAACATTAAATTTTGATAAACAGTTTTCAAATTTTATGAAAATTAGTTTTGGCACGAAATTTTATTTAGAGTAGGTACTTGTGTTTTAATGGAGCTTGAAACTATACCTAAATATCGGGGACATATTTTAACTCAAAGACTATGGTAATAGTCAGTTTAATTATTATTATTATTATATTATAATCATTTATTCTCAAAAAGATAAATACATTATCACTTACATGAGAATTAACTAATAAAAATACAAAAAGTGTCGTTCAATTTTAGGTAAGTAGGTAGGTAGGTACATTACATACTCAATTAACGTACCTAATCAATAGTATTTAAAGCGTTTGTGATATGCTGAGCAAGTCTAGTTTTAAATACGTTAAAAGAGTAAACTTTTGTACCTAACAAGAATCTAATCGAGCTCTTATATAGCATTTAGCAGTATTGCGTGTCAACAAATATGGGTGGCTGCACTTGCCACGCTAGAGATAATGCGGGTGAATTACGGGACATTACTGACTAGAGATGACTGGACGAGAAAGCGGGGTGGTTGATCTGCGTAATTCATTTGCGGTTGACTTGAAATCTGATGGTTGGGAGCAATGAACTCTGTTTTGAACCTATGCTGTAGATAGATAGATAGATAACTCTTTATTGATTACCACAAGTAAAGTACACTGCACATTTTATAAAGAATATTAAGTAAACAAAGCAGTAATACAATGGGAGGCCTTATCGCTAAAAGCGATCCCTACCAGGGCACCTTTGGATGGACAGGAACGAACATAATATGAGATGGGGGGAGTTAAGTGCGAGTTTTATTACGGATATTAGACTAAACTTTATAATAATAATAATAATATGTATAGATATATATTTAGATACATATATATATATACTATGTATACGTGTGCTGTACTCATGAGTCGGGCAAAACCTCGCGTTCTACTCGCGTCCACAGTGGCGTGAACCTGGAAGATCCAACATCAATCTGCATTCACATCGTTGAATACAGGTTTTCATATCACAACTAGAACGCAGTGAGCGAGACTGACGATATTGCTGCTATTGATATTGCGTATTGATGGAAAAGGCAAACGTTTTTCCTGGAAACATTTATGTGGGCCTTTGTGTGAACGTTTGATAAGTTCTAGAAAGTAGTAATATAATAATAATAATAATGCTGGACAATTCACACAGCATCATCTAGCCCCAAGCTCAGCAGAGCTTATGTTAGGGTACTAGATGACTGATATACTTAATACAATTAAATATTTATAGATATTTTTATTATACATAGAAAACAGAACAACCCGGATTAATTTGCAGATCGTACAAACATTTATCCCAAGGCGGGAATCGAACCCGCAACCTACTGCGGACATTCGCTCGCCGCGCCACATCGGTCGTCAAGTTTTTTCTATACCAAGACGATACCTTATAATCTGAAGCATTGAAATGAATTATAATTTACACGGTTATAAGTGCGGAGTAATTGGTTACTTACTATTGCATCATTAGAACTTTCATATTTTATAACTGGCTGTTCAGATGACGATTGATAATTTACTAAGTATTAGCTGACCCACGCCCACTTCGTTGGACGGTACAACTCTTTGAATTTTTCGGCTTTTCTGTACTATAATATGCATGTATAGTACATATAATCCTTTTTCTTGAATCACTCCATTTATTGCTTAAAATTGCATTAAAATCCGTTGAGTAGGTAGTTTAAAAGATCTAAGCGAACAGACAGCGGAAGTGACTTTATTTTGTACTATGTAAAGAAGCACTTGTGTACTGCAATTTAGCATGGTTAAAAAGGTAAAAGACGTGTCTCTGCCTACGTACTCCGTTATTCGAAATTATTATACCGACCTCTTTTAAAAGTTAGCTACATATCTATATTAATATTATAAGGAGGAAAGATTTGATTCTTTGTTTGTTTGTTTGCATTGAATCGGAGCCTACCCCGAAACTACTAAACCGATTTGAAAAATTCTTTTACCGTTGGGAAGCTAAACTATCTTCAGATGACATAGGCTACATTTTATTTTCAAAAAATTTGGGATCCTTACTAAAACCCCTGCGAAACGGACCGCTTGTTTTTAATAAAACCGAGTTGGCAACAGTCTTCGAAACACCACTTGCTCAAAGCTTGAATGGTTTGCGTTTTGCATCAATATAGTTTGCCTAGAATACGGGGCGTGAACCACTTGCAAGGCTAGTGAGGTATTCAAGTGCCCGCAGAAATAGCAAAGTATGCAGTAGGTATGCGACTCCATATTTTACTTTAACCTCCGATTTTCTGGGTTGATTTTGTTTAGTAGTTTCTAGAGTTCCGTACCCAAAGGGTAAAACGGGACCCTATTACTAAGACTCCGCTGTTTGTCTATCTATCTGTCACCAGGCTGTATCTCATGAACCATGATAGTTAAAGAGTTGAAATTTTCACAAATGATGTTTTTTGTTGCCGCCACAAATACTAAAAAACAGAACATTTATAAAAATTAAAATCCCATTACTTATTATTTTTCTATATTTAAACCAATATTTTGTAAACGTATCCTGCTTTAAACCATTTTCATGTTAAATACAAGCATGCTCCAATATCAAACCACAGCTGGCAAGCGAAACCAAGCTGATCAGGTAACAAGTGTTACCCCACAGCCTTACAGCTTAGATATAAGACCTAAAATAGCGTACACCTGTTTTAAAATGAACAACATAAGACACAACCTTGGCTGTTGACCGAGCAGTCGCTAAGTAGGCGTTTCACAATAAACCACTTTGCAAATTAATATGATAATAAAACAATTTCATTGTGCCGTGTTTAGTCTGATACAAAAAGAACCGATACAGAATCCATTATTATTATTAAGAATAATAATAATGCTGGACAATCCACACAGCATCATCTAGCTCCAAGCTAAGCAGAGCTTGTGTTATGGGTACTAGATGACTGATATACATATATAATACAATACATTACATGCATACATATTTTATGTGTAGAAAATACCTAGAACACCCGGAATAAATATTTGCAGATCGTCCAAACATTTATCCCAAGGCAGGAATTGAACCCGCAACCTCCTGCGTCGCAGGCGGACATTCGCCCGCTGCGCCACATCGGTCATCAAATCCTAATCCGCATATAAAATCGCATGCATTTCCAATCATAAGGAAGCCAATTATAAGGATATGACAAATTGGAAAGTAATTTTTCATTTCCTCAAAATTTAGGTACAATGTAAAAGCTTTTACCATATTATATTTATTATAAAATTATATCCACTGACTAGCCAACATCTCGGCTGTCACTCATAGAAACGATAAACGGTTTTCGTATTGTCGTTTTGAGTTACACTACGGGGCATATCAGACAGCGTCAACATGACTTTTGACGGCTACCGAGTTACCCCGCAGTATATTACAGAACGATAATCCGAAACATCGTTTCTCGTTTCTATGAGTAGAGCTGATGACGTCACAGGATCAAAGGACAAACATTTGTATGAGAATTATGTAAAACGTAAATGTACGCTCATTATTGTAGTAAACAAAAAAAACTATCAGATGTCAAAAAATACTAAAATTTATTTTCACTTCTCTTGCTCAAAAAGGCCGTCATTGTAGCATACCAGAGCGGGGATAAAATAGCATTTCATCCTCTAGGGGAAAAAGTTTTTTTTTTTTAATTTTTGTGTGTCAAATGACAATGCGCCTACAAAAACGAAAAAGTTTTTAGTCATAAGTAGAATAATCATGAATAAAGACTCGACTTATTACTGTTTCATAAAAAAATAACTTCATTTTAATTTGAGAATGAAATGATATGCGCCTGCAAAAACGAAAAAGTTTTTAGTCATAAGTAGAATAATCATAAAGACTCGACTTATTACTGTTTCATAAAAAAATAACTTCATTTTAATTTTGAAAATGGAACTAAAATCGGCGATCTCTGGTAGAATGTATGCAATGTGTTGCAGCTACAGAAGAAACAAAAAAAAGGAAATTGGCGCGAAATCTTTATAATTTTTCTCTAATTGCAAATTGAATTGGTAGGTAAAACTCGAGAGTAAAACTACCTCGTATATAATGGGTCATTTTAGCTCCTTGTATAACAATCTACTATTATTTATGTATATATGTATCTCTGTTTGTGAGTGAAAATGTAGTTCTACTGAGCATGCATGAATAACCTTTCGATACATAGGTTATGAAATGTTACGCCTCCGAGAAAGTGCCTAGACTCTGTGCAATTTGATATAAGTATTCTTGTTTTATATTTATAGCTTTGGGCATGTTACATAATATGATAAATGAAGATCACACGGCTGTCCACTATTATTATTATTTACTAGCAACACGCGCGTGACTTCGTCCAAGTGAAGCTATTCTCATAATAAATAAATAAATAAAAATAAAAAAGCCTGTTTATTCCATAACTTACAAAATTTACAATTCATGCATTTCTACTGCTTATTCAAAGTATTAGACACTTATAAATATGACACGTATTGGGTTTAATTTAAATGCTATTATTATTTTATACTTAATTGATTATTATTATTATTTGTTATGCTTATTATTATTGAAGTATTTGTTCATATTCATTTTAATTGTATTATGTTTTTAATGATATTTTATACATTGTTATTAAGTTAGGACCCCTTTCGGGTAAAGGCCTCCTCCAGTTTTTATTTAGAAGCTATTCTCATACAAACTTCAAACCCCGCTGTACACGTTTAGAGGTTGAATTTCGGGAATCCTTGTCTTAGTACATCTTCACGCACCAAGATGAATATACTCTGATAATTTCAAGTCTCTACGACCAGTGGTTTAGACTGTGCGTTGTCTACATCGTCAGTCAGGACGAAGATTCTTGTAATTGGTAGAGATGTTTCTTAATCTTTTCTCGTATGTGTTTATTTATATAGTTAGTTATCATAAGTTTTTTTTATGCCCGGTTCAAAGATTTTACAAGCGTGACAAAATAAGATATTTTTTTCTGTTTTTCTCTCAAATAGTCATGAGTAAGTAAGTCCCTTTGGTGCCCGCTTATCGTTGAATTTTAGGACACGTTGTATATTGCAGCAAAAGGCTCCACTGTCTACGGGCTAAGCCTGGTCGAAAGTGGAGCGGTACCACGTTGATTGCGAGACGATTTTAGACGCTACTTCTCCACGACAACGAAGTCCACCAGTCGATGGTCGTCGACCATCTGCGAACCACTGATGCTAGTTCTACTCAGTGGCGGCTTTAGGGGGTGGCGAACGGGGCAATCGCAGGGGGCCTCGCTCTTGCAGGGGCCTCGCGCAACAACGGGCCGCCGCTGGTTCTACTCTTACCTGTGGGGTACGAAGTGCGCTGCAGATCACGAGAAGCGACAGCGCTGCCGCACTCCATAGCACGCCGGCTCGCATCCTCATGCACTGGAACAAACACTCCAATAAATACGTTTGAACATTATTGCATAGTACTTACATGACACTGTTTCTATACACATAAAAATATACATTTACAAAAAATTAAGTTGTATTGTCTGAATTGTTTGCTGCGTGAATTGGCTGCGCGCGGTATTGGACAGTACTTAGACAAAGGTACTTGGCTATCTGTCAATGAGTCGAAATTGGTCCAGCCGTTCCAGAGATTAGGAGGAACAAACAGACAGACAGACCGACAGACAGACAAAATTTTTAAAAAATGTTATTTTGGTACATGTACCTTACATACATTAAATAAAAAGCGGATATTTTAATATTACAAACAGGCGCTTTAATTTTATTTATTTGTATAGACAAACGAAATTTCGTATTGTCGTTTTGAGTTACACTACGCGGCATGCCAGGCAGCGACAACTTAAAAACTCATAATGCGAACGAAATCACAGGATTAAACTAGTTATCAATAAGTCTATCAGTTCTCGTCATATTAACTCGTCACTTTCTCTATACTTAACCACCGAATAAATAATAGTTAGTACAGAAACAGAATGACCACTTTCTTACGGCTGATCGTAAACTTAAGAAGTAACTTCTTGTCATAAATAATTAAACAGTATCTTCGTTTTGTAAATAAATAAATAAATAATGCTGGACAATCCACACAGCATCATCTAGCCCCAAGCTAAGCAGAGCTTGTGTTGTGGTACCTACTAGATGACTGATATACTTAATACAATATATTACATAATATAGATATTTTTAATAGAAAATACCCAGAACACCCGGAATAAATATTTGCAGATCGTACAAACATTTATCCCAAGACGGGAATCGAACCCGCAACCTCCTACGTCGCTGGCGGATATTTTCCCACCTCGCCACATCAGTCATCAATAAGTTCCTACTACCACCATGCCTATTTCTGCTAAGAGTTTATTATGTTCCTGTTTGAAGGGTGTGGATACCGGTGAATTACAGGCACATGAGGCTTAACACCTGTATACTTCAAGTTGATGGACGCTGAGCAGTGCATTGTAGGGCACGTTCCTAACTAACGTGACCTACAAGACAATGCTTTATTATAGGCTATGGTAACCACTTAACATCAGGTGAGCCATGTGCTTGTTCAGCAAATGGTATGAAAAAAAAAGTATTACTTCAACAATTACACATGCATTTCCCGATAGTCATTGACCGGGAACCAAACATGCGTTGTCGCAATGCGCTTTCGTCCACTGCCTAGATGCTTTGTGGAGCGACCAGTGAAGTAATCTGATTGTGCGCTAATTGTTAGACAGAATGCCTACTGCCTGGAAAATTTCCGCATATCTTTTTAAGCATGCTTTGTTCCTTTCGGGGGTGAACATCGAGAACGCATGTTTGTGTACGGTAAAGGATTTTAAATTCCATGTAGTTATTTTCTAACCAGTCTTATTTAAACAAACTAGGTAATTTTTTAGGGTTCCGTACCCAAAGAGTAAAACAGGACCCTATCTGTCTGTCCCTATCTGTCTAGACTCCGTTGTCTGTCTGCATGTCCGTCTGTCACCAGGCTGTATCACATGAACCATTATAGTTAGAGAGTTAAAATTTTCACAAATGATGTATTTCTTATGCCGCTATAATAACAAAAAACCTGTTGTGCCGACCCCATAATATAATAATAAATAAATAAATAATGCTGCACAATCCACACAGCATCATCTAGCCCCAAGCTAAGCAGAGCTTGTGCTTTGGGTACAAGATGACTGATATACCTACTTAATACAATACGTTACATGCATCGATATTTTTTATTATACATAGAAAATACCCAGAACACCCGGAATAAATATTTATTTGCAGATCGTACAAATATTTATTCCAAGACGAGAATCGAACCCGCAACCCTCTGCGTCGCAGGCGGACTTTTGCCACATCGGTCGCCAACAGTTGATATTTTCACAAATTATGAATTTCTGTTACCGTTTCTATAACATGGTAATAATGATGTGTTTCTATAACAAAAATTTGTTGTGCCGACCCCATGTGAAATGAGATAAGGATAGAAAAATGATAATGATGATGGCGTATGCGTATTCAGGTCCAGCTTTGCTTAGTTTAAGGTTTGCTAGATAACGTTGTTATATTGATATTGTTAGGGATAGGTGCGTGGAGTGGTGAGACGTCGTGGGATTCAAAACAACTTTTTGGAATTTGAAAACGAGTACCGAGCGATTGCGCGAAGGCAAGGTAGTTGCCTGTATCGGGTTCACAAGCCAACTGTTTTGCTACCCATCTGCGCGCAAACGGCCGGTAGACGCCACTTTATTGGATTGAAGCAAGGTACATTTAATATTTTTAATACCTACCTACACATTTCTATTAACGTTTTGTATTTTATATTTTATTGTTTGACCTAATAATATTTTTTATCTATTTTCAGGTTCGCGAGGCGCGTCGTCTACAGATATTATGTTCTGCCAATACCTGCCTAATGTGGTGGAACGGATGCATCAGTCACACCTCATATAGTTTATTCACCTCTCAATCAACGCTCGTAGACAAATGTCTAAGCAAACTATCTAAACTTACACTTACGACTTACTTGACGACCTAATGTGGCGTGGCGGGCGAATGTTCGCCTGCGATGCAGGAGGTTGCGGGTTCGATTCCCGCCTTGGGATAAATGCTTGTATGCAAATATTTATACCGAGTGTTCTAGGTATTTTCTATGTATAATAAAAAATATCTTGCGGGTTCGATTCTCCCGCAGATAGTCATCATAATCATAATATTTATTAATCTTTGACATGTCACATGTACTTAGTTTATGTACTAAGTAGATACATTTTTGTATGCAAATATTTATTCCGAGTGTTCTATAGGTATTTTCTATGTATAACAAAAAGTATCTAAGTATGTAATGTATTGTGTTAAGTATATCAGTCATCTAATACCCATAACACAAGCTCTGCTTAGCTTGGGGCCAGATGATGCTGTGTGGATTGTCCAGCATTATTATTATTACACTCTTACACTTACTTGCCTTGCTTTACACTTAGCAGTAGCTTCTATGGACGAACATTTGTGTGATGAACAACTACTATAGCCAGTCAAAGACGTTCAGAATATTAGGTCTTGTTGTTTGAAATATCAAGTTCAGCAGGTCTACTTTTAGAAACGATAAACCATGTTTTGTATTGTCGTTTTGTAATACACTGCGGGGCAACTCGGTAGCCGTCAAAAGTTAAGTTGACGCTGCCTGACATGCCGCGTAGTGTATCTCAAAACGACAAAACAAAACTTCGTTTATTGTTTCTATGAGCACACCTGTCCTGCTGACACAGTGCAATTTGTTTGAGGTTTAAAAACGCCGATCCCAATTAAAAATGTTAAAAATAGTTATAAATAAAACCAGTTACGAAATAATTTATACGTTATCATCAAGATACTTTCGATTGACACTTGTCGACACTGTTAATACGCACAGTTGTTCGAATAAAAATGTAATGTGGACATAATTGGTTTACTTTCACTCCTCTAGATATTTGCTTTCGTTTTCGTCTGAGTTATGGGTATTACGATTAGTTTTATGTTTGGGTTAGCTACTTAAATGTGTGTACTCATAAAATTTAATATTTGATTAAGATTGTATATTATCAAACACGCAACCGATTTCACGACCGATGTGACCGGGCGAATGTTCACCTGCGACGCAGTAGTAGTAGAGCTCTTAGAGAAGGGCTCGTCCAGGGAAGTACTACCACCATGCCTATTTCTGCCGCCAAACAGCTTGCTGTGTTCCAGTTTGAAGGGTGTGGGTGCCGGTGCAATTACAGGCACATATTATGAGGCCTAACACCTGTATTCCGATGGAAGTACAGTAGGCCATGCTTTGTTATAGGCTATGGTAATCACTTAACATCAGGTGGGCCATAAGCTTGTTCCATCAGAAAATTGTATAAAAAAAAGGAGGTTGCAGGTTCGATTCCCGCCTTGGGATAAATATTTGTAGGATCTGCAAATATTTATTCCAGGTATTCTGGGTATTTTCTAGGTAATTTCTATATAGAATAAAAAATATATATTATGCATGTAATGATCTAGTAGGTACCCATAACACAAGCTCTGCTTAGCTTGGGGCTAGATGATGCTGTGTGGATTATCCAGCATTATTAAAAAAAAATGTTTGGCGACCGATGTGGCGCGGCGGGCGAGAGTCCGCCTGCGACGCAGAAGGTTGCGGGTTCGATTCCCGCCTTGGGATAAATGTTTGTACGATCTGCAAATATTTATTCTGGGTGTTCTGGGTATTTTCTATGTATAATAAAAAATATCTATGTATGTAATATTGTATTATATTAAATATATCAGTCATCTAGTACCCATAACACAAGCTCTGCTTAGCTTGGGGCTAGATGATGCTGTGTGGATTGTCCAGCATTATTTATTTATTTTATTTATTTATTTAAATATCTTTCTTGCATGATGCCATAGTTATTCAAACTATTCAATGTTTCGGGTATTTTTATATTGTTTTTTTTTCTTTCTCAATGTACTGAATACGCATGTTTTATATTTATATTTTGTTTATGTTTTTAGGCATACAAGTGTTCAGCATTATGTGCTTTTAATTTCACCGGCACCTTTCAAACCGAAACACAGCAAGCTGCTTGGTGGTAGAAATAGACATGGTAGGACTTCCCCGGACAAGCTCTCTACTCTCTGCTACATCTAAAAGCACTCGATCTATGAAATTGAGTATTTATATTCTGTGCCATGTACTCCTAACTAACCTATTTAGGAGCGAGACGATGTTGTAGCCAAAGCGGCAACCAAAGATATACTGCACAAAATGGAAGAAGCGTGGATAATAAATAGCTTGAAATGATGACTGTACAACTAAATGAGCCTTATCATTTTTGTATATAATTATTATCTGACCCGCCGCTTGAGACTTTATTTGCATTGTTCTTTGAATGTTTCCTGCAAATTTCACCCTCTTTTTACACCCGTTTTAGGGATGACAGCTCAATGAAATCAATACTACGAAAGACAGTACTTCGTAGGGCTATTTCCAAACGCACGTGACCTGATGGTTACCACTTAGCATCATGTGGACCATCAGAAAGTTGTACGCGCAGTGTCGGATGTCGGTACATCACGTTTACGATACATATGTTAAGTTTCTTTAAAACACAACGACCGATGAGGCGCGGCGGAAGAAGGTCCGCCTGCGACGCAGGAGGTTACAGGTTCGATTCCTGCCTTGGGATAAATGTTTATACGATCTGCAAATATTTATTCCGGGTGTTCTTAGTATTTTTTATGCGTAATAAAAAAATATGTATGTATGTAATGTATTGTAATAATAGTCATCTAGTACCCATATCACAAGCTCTGCTTAGCTTGGGGCTAGATGATGCTGTGTGGATTGTAAAGCACTATTATTATTATCCTTATCTTATTTATCATGTCCTTTCATTTGATATTTATCTCAATGTTTGATTCAATTGTAGATGCTTCAAAAGGTCTTGTGAAGTCTGAACATTGGAAAGTGCATTATTAAGTCTGTCCATTAGGAACTAGCAACCTGAAAGCCATGTTACAGGAACTACTTACCTGAAAGTGCATTTCAAAGTAACTTTATTCCTTTGACCAATGGTACCGCTAGATACAGTCGGCGCAAAAAATCCGTCTCGGTAAATAAGCTCACCTGAGAAGTGAGCCGAAAACCGGGCTCAGTGGCACGTCTTGGGAGAGGCCTACGTCCAGCAGTGGACTAGTATAGGCTGATGATGATGATGATGATGATGAGAAGTGAGCTCTCATTTCGTTTTGACAATTGATGACATTATTTACTAGGTAACATGGTTGTAATTAGGTTGAAATTAAATTTTTTCTCACTTCGTTAGTAAACAAATGTTGTCTAAGTATATATTCACGCAGATAGTTTTAAGCTATGAGTTTGTATGTGACCCGTTATCTAGGGGTATCATTGATCGTAGCTTTATTATATAAAAACTTTGACATAAAATCTTCATTTTATATTTTTTTTTCGATGATGATATTAATTGTGGATGAAACAAGCACACAGTCCATCTTGTTCAGTTAGTTATTTCATCAGCACCCACACCCTTTTAACCGAAACACAGCAAGCTGCTTGGCGGCAGGCATAGGCATGGTGGTAGTACTTCATTAAGAGCTCTTCTACCGGTAAAACGCGATCTTACCCTATTTAATAAGAGACAATTTTTACTGACAGATATTTATATTCATAGAGAGCATCGGTGATGTAGTGAAAGTGCCTACCTTCTGATCCTACGTTCGAATCCGGTCGTGCATCAATGCATTTTTTAGTTCAATAAATGTAGGTATGCAATGCCAGTTCTGTGGAACGATTAAGAAAAACATCGTTCGAAAACTAGTTAGTATTCTATCAGGCGATAAATTTTTACACCAAATAAAATATCTAGACATACCTCTGTCTACCTCTTAAATATCCTGGAAGAATCTCGAATGGGTATTTTATTATAAGAGATCTAAAAGGATATCTACCGTGCTTAGAAATTAAAGCCGTGATGCTTTTACTATTTCTATATAGTATCTATATTATAGTAAACATGACCGTATTTAAGATGCCGTGCGCAAAATCGCACACTTAAAAGTATTACAATAAAACTAATCGTTTACGTAACATGTTGTGCAAAATTTGGAACGATAATAATAATGTGTTATGTCCCAGAAAGACCGTTTCGGTCGGTATGCTTTGGGAGGCTGGTTTACGTAGAAATCAGGTTTACCGGTAAACCAGCAGCAAAGCGCGCTAAATTAAAACCTCTGTGAGAATTGCATTTCTGATTGAAAATTGTAAGATTGAATCCAGGCGGCCAGTTTTATTTAGTTTTGACGACCAATGTGGCGCGGCGGGCGAATGTCCGCCTGCGACTGCAGGGGGTTGCGGGTTCGATTCTCGCCTTGGGATAAATGTTTGTATGATCTGCAAATATTTATTCCGGGTGTTCTGGGTATTTTCTATGCATAACTAAAAAATATCTATGTATTGTATCTATTAAGTATATCCGTCATCTAGTACCCATTACACATGCTCTGCTTAGCTTGAGGCTAGATGATGCTGTGTGGATTGTACAGTATTATTATTATTATTATTAGTTACACGGTTTGTGCATTACGCTTAACAGGTGTGTCAGAAGAAAATTGTGGTTTTAGAACAATTTTTTTCGAGTTGATAAACTATCTTTAATGTCAAATGATAGTCAGTGACGATGACGTCGATAATGAAGCAGGACAGCCTAGAATAATAAATAATAATAATAAATAATAAATAATGCCGGACGATCAACACAGCATCATCTAGCTCCAAGCTAAGCAGAGCTTGTGTTATGGGTACTAGATGACTGATATACTTAATACAATATTATATTACATACATAGATATTTTTAGATATTTTTATTTTGCTAGAATAAACCTATTCATTCATGTTTTACAGACCTTTAAATTAAGTAGTTAGAAAAACATCTTTCCGTTGTTGTTGACCGTACCTGTTTGGTAACTGCCGTGTCTTTCAAGATCTAAATTGAATCATTCTGTTTGAATAGGTTCGATGATATTTATTTCGTCTTGAGACGATTCATATCGTCGATTCTATTTAAGCGGAAAAATTGGGTTTAGCAATCAGTTTAGTTTGCGATGTGATGCCACAACTTCGGTTTCTTACTTGTTTTTTTGTTACTCATCCTGTACTTAATTGTAAACAACCTGTTTTCTATGATAATGCATCCCAGAAACGTAAATGCCGTTTCGGTCGGTACCTCGGCTTTTTGTATCAGCCTACTTTTGGACGTCGACAGTGGTACGCACTGAAAGACAATAGACATTCATAAGAAAAAATTGTGCTGAACACGACCAAATTGTTCTATTGAATGATATTTTGGTTTTGAAATGGTACGCTCGAGAGAAAGAAGGAAATGTGGCAGATTGACAATTTTTACATAATGTAATGTAATAACTGAGCTGCGACAACCGTCACAGCTCAGTTCGTAGTAGCCCTGCCTTCTGTGCTGTAGGTGGTGGGTTCGATCCCCACCGAGAACAAATATTTGTGTGATGGACATAGATGTTTGTTCTGTGTCTGGGTACTGGGTGTTATATGTATTCTAAGTATGTATTTACAAAAAATAAAACTATGTATTCTATCAGCTACCTGGTTTCCAGCCATGGTTGGCAGCTTTGCTTAATTTGGGGCTAGACGGCGTTGTGTGAA
This sequence comes from Electrophaes corylata, assembly GCA_947095575.1. Taxonomy (NCBI): domain Eukaryota; kingdom Metazoa; phylum Arthropoda; class Insecta; order Lepidoptera; family Geometridae; genus Electrophaes; species Electrophaes corylata. The sequence goes on from OX352704.1 coordinate 1,491,870, forward strand.
TGTATAAAAAAAAAAAGACTAAAGATTAGTAAGTAAGTTAGATAAAGTAAGATAAAATTAGATTAGTAAGGTTTGTGTCAACTGTGAAGTTTTGAAACTACGAAAACCTCAGTCTGTTGGGTACAGTTGCAGTAAACCTTATTAAATTAATGTTTGCTTGATATGATTAACTTCTTATATCTATTATAAAAATTATGCTTACGTGATGGCCCACAGAATGGTGGTCTACTGAACCATTGAATAACTTGACAGAGGTGTGTGAGGTAACGCAAGTGCTCCAGTATTTTTCTCCATCCAAAGGTTGTCTGGAAGAGATCGCTTTGAGCGATAAGACCGCCCATTGTATTCCACTGTGTTATTTTTGTATTTTTTTGTGTGTTATATGTAAATTCATAATATGTGGTGTGCAATAAAGTGTTTTCTATCTATCTATCTATCTATATTATTATAAAAAGAAATAGTTAATTTATTCCTTTGCAAATACCATCAGTACAGACATAAATCTTTATTTTTTGCTGATAGTATCGAGATATTTCGTTCACGGATGATATAATTGGACAATTGACATTTATTGCACATTGTATGTTGTGCAAACTATGTCTATGCCGGTAGTAAAAATGTCACGGACGAAAAACCTATAATTGGAAGATTGTTGTATGTTAATTTTGGTAATAGGCTATTGGGCTGTCAATTGTCAGGACTTGTCGTGACAGTAGTGACACGCAAGGCAACTAAAGCTGGGTTTACATTCAGGCCTGCTTGCACAGCGATCACTTAATGTATTTAGAGAGCCCCTAAATACTTTTGGAAGTACGTTTAACATCTTGCACATGGAAATTAAATAAAAAAAATATTGCAGCTAGTCAATTCTTCCTAAGGATAAAAATTGCTATAACTACTCCTATAAATAAACCTATACCAACTAACCTTTATATTGTAATTCTTATTGTATTGTTAAAAAAATATTTTCTTGCAAGTGCTGTGCACATGTGCGTTTTCAGTTTTTGAAGTTATAGAGATCAAAATCTATTCATGCTTATTTCTGCCGCCAAGTAGCTTGCTTGCGATCCAGTTTGAAGAATATGGGTGTCGGTGTAATTACAGGCACACACCTGTAATACAGGAGACTTAACACCTGTATGCCTCAGGTTGATTGACGCAGAGTAGTGCATTGTAAGGCACGTTAACGAACGTGACTTGCAAGGCAATGCTTTGTTTTAGGTAATGGTAACCACTTAACATCAGGTGGGCCATCTGCTTGTTTCACCAGCAAGTCAAATACAAAAAAATAGTAGCGGAATTTATAGTAGTGTATATAATGTACATATATTTAATTGTCTATTTTATAAGTAGGTAGGTAACTAAATATTTCAATGCTAAAATACCAAAATCTAAGCATTGAAATACGAAGTACGTACTATAACAAAAGTGCTACTGTAATAGCAGAGAACTATAATAGCGACAGTCCTACTATAATAACAAAAAACTTGAGCGACAGTGCTACTGTAGTTATAGAAAACTTTAGCGACGGTGCTACTGCAATAACAGACAAATATAGCGACAGTGCTACTGTAACAACAGAAAACCATAGCGACAATTCTACTGTAATAGCAGAAAATTTAAAATACCATTATTTACGTGTATGACAACATATCGATTAGTTTCGGTTACCTAAATATTTCGTTACTTAAAACATTGCGGTACCGTAATCTACGCATAAAGAACACAAAAAAGTACTTCAAGCATTCTGAGTCAAACAATAAATAACTCAGTCCAAACAGGCTTAAATAGACTCTAACAATGGATACGAGGACATTTTCGTACAAATCCGGACTCTGTTACTGAATGGTAACGTTACAAAAAATACAATAAAAATATCTATAACAATATTTTTTTTTTGTGGCATGTGTCCGTCATGTGTGTCGGACAAACTGTGGTAGTGGTGCGGTGTGGTTTTGAAGAAAAACGCCATTTTATTCTTCAAAATCAATGACAGCCGACTTTACCTTTTTTACCGACTCGTGACTAAGATATATGTGAGTCATCTACACTTCAACCGCCGAAGAGGGAGGGAAGTGCGGGTAAGAAACGAACGTTTGTTCTGTATTCTGACTTCCACTTCGAGACCTACTACTCCCGAGTCTTTTGGTTTTGCCCTCGAACGCCATCTATTGGCATTTCAGTGGCTTTTCGTTAGCCTTCGTGGCTCACGGTGAATTTTTCACAACTTCCCCTTACTGAGAGTAAAGTGATTATAGGAGTTCGCGGGGCAGTGATCGCCACGGAATAGTTATTGTGACTAAGAAGTATTTTATTCAACCCACTTGACATTGACAAAATTGTCCGAATGACGGACGTGTGACGAAAAAAAAACTAATAAGAAGAACTTACGGTAGGGGGCGAATGGTTACACTTTGTTTTCATACAGTTTTTTTTAAATGTAACTAAAACTGTAGTAGATATTTCGCGAGTTACGTAATAAAGGTTTTGTAATAATACGTGGAGAACCTGCAAATATTTGCTTTGTTCAATGGTTGACGTAGATACTTGATTGCTCTTAAAGCACTGCTGTACTCGTAGTAGCTATACCTTCTACGGTGTGTAGTAGGTTCAGTTCCCGCCTCAACTTGAACAAACATGCACGTTGAATATAAATATATTAGTTTTAATGTATGTTATATTAGTTTGGAGCTAGATGTCGCTGCAATGTCTGAGATGTCTGACAATAAAGAAAAAATTCACCCTCATTTTTCATAACTTTTGAATAAATTAATAAATTAAACGGTCTACTTCCGAAGTAAACATAGCAGTTATTTATTTAAATAATAATTTTTTTATCACATCAATAAAATGGTCATTACACACTCAAAAAATGCAATTTTGTATAAAATGAGGCGAAATTTTAAATTTAAAGCGGAAAAACGTAGTTTCCGGCATACAAAGTAGTGGTGAATTTTGTGGTCGATGTAATGCACGTTGAAAGCAAAAGTCATACCTAAGGCTCGTCGCAATTTCTTTATCTATATAGTTGGTCACTTGAAATAGATTTAGACTCACTATGACACTAGCATGAAAAAAGATTTTTTAGGTTCTTGTATGGAAAAAAAATTTCCATATGGAAAAAAAAAATCCATTAGAGCTTTTCGACCCTTATGCACCTCTGTACGTGGACAGACTGAGAACTGATTTGCGATTCGTAGGGAATTATTAGGGCATTTTATCTACGTAGGTACCTACCTAATCTTAATAGGATGGTTACCATCACAAAGTATTACATCGTAGACCACGTTCCTTAGAAACGGGCCTTCCGTCGACCATCAACCTGAAGTTTACAGGTATTCAAAGTTATATATACCTGTTTCATCACACCCAAACCAACCATCAAACTGGAACACAGCAAGCTTCCGGCGAGTCCTGCACTCAGAGCTTTACTATTAACTGCCTTGTCAAAATATTGTAGTGTCTCAGATTTATTTGTCTATGTCCAAAATCAATGTTTTTTCTTTAGTTTTTTGATTCAGTCTGTTTTTTCTTTTCTTATAACATCACCCGCCTTGGCCGAATTTCAGGCCTAACCACCCACTTCCGAAGATAAGAATACAATGAAACTAATACCTATTACTCTAATATGGAATATTATCGACATCCTACTCACTTCACCTTGGTTCTTATCTCGATCAGACACAATAGATTAACACGTTAATTGACCTCTCACTTATAGAGATTTTAATCATTAAGTTACCTACAATGTTTACACGTATACTTGACGACCGATGTGGCGCAGCGGGCGAGTGTCCGCCTGCGACGCAGGAGGTTGCGGGTTCGATTCCCGCCTTGGGATAAATGTTTGTACGATCTGCAAATATTTATTCCAGGTGTTCTGGGTATTTTCTATGTTTAATAAAAAATATCTATGCATGTAATATTGTATTGTATTAAGTATATCAGTCAACTAGTACCCATAACACAAGCTCTGCTTAGCTTGGGGCTAGATGATGCTGTGTGGATTGTCCAGCAATATTTATTTATTTATACTGCATGGCGAAGTATCTAAAGTGGAATTTGAACTGGACAAAATACATGACTAGATCATACAAAATAAAAAACACTGTATTCATTTATGCACGGTAGATACCTCCTTATATTTCCAACTCAAGATTCTTGGAGAATATCTGAGATAACTTATAAAAGTAAGCCAAAATACAACATTTACCTATCCAAATTTTGCAGTAGTAGTAGTGGATATTTAATTAGATAAAGAGAAGAAATATTTTTTTAGATAAAAGTAGCCTAAGTTACTCCTTATTACAATTATATTGAAAGCCCCGTTGAAATCGGTCCAACCCTTCCAGAGATTAGTCGAAACAAACAGACAGACAAAAATTAATAAAAAATGTTATTTTGGTATATGTACCGTGTATAAATTGATATGCATGTAGTAAAAAGCGGTTATTTTAATGTAACATAATTTTAATTTATTTGTATAGATGTATAGATAATATACTAGATACGATTGCAAAGTATTTTTGTATCAAAACTAAAACAATATTTTCCTAATAGGTGACCTCAATAAATGCAATTGAAGTAACATTGTATGGTGCACCTGCAAGGAACAATTTTGGCAGGTGGTACAATTGTTGATTCTCACAGATAGGAGGTTTGACACCTCAATACAAGGATGCTTTGTATGCTAATGGCGATGGCCACAGCTTACTAGATAATTAGTTTGTAGTAAACTCATACAATGTTAGGAAGTTGTCACCGAACAGATTTGACCTTTATACATAGACACCATGTTTTTAATTTACACTAACTGATCCGCTCGTGACTTCGTTCGGGTTTTTCATACAAACTTCATCCACTTTTTAAGTTGTAAGTTGCCTATCGCATTATCATTCAAAAATATTTTGTTTGTACGATTGTTTGTACACGCATCACGCTAAAACTACTGCGTGGATGTTGATGCGATTTGCAAAATTAGTAAGTTTATAGATCAACTTTAAGCTTAGCTTGGATAAAATGGAGCTGTAATCGCAAAAACGGGAGTAAAAAAAGATGATGATAAACGCAAACGAAGTCGAGAGCGGGTCAGCTGGTAATCAATGTATGAGAGATTTTTTACCAGAGACATAAACTGAACTCCGGGTGAAACAATATACTTTTCACTATCTCACAACAATAAAAATGAATTGGCCACTGAATAAGTGAAAAAAATAAATGTAGGTAGTCTATAATAAACTGAACTTTATATATTAAAACTGATGATAAACTGAGATAAATTATGTTAAAATAAGGGTACACTTAGAAAAATATACCACAAATGCATAACTATAAAAATAAATTAAAAATACGACCATAAATTTAAAGTACTTTCTTCGTTCATCATTCTAATGTAATTCGGTGATTTTAAAACCAGATACTAATCTGAGTGTAACTGTAGGAAGTCAGAAAGGAATTGACTTTCTAAACTAGAGTGAGACGGTTCTAGAGTAATAATATACGAATAATCTTGACAGGTGTGAAGGTCTGTAGACCGATCAAAACAAGCGTCATTTTGTAGCGATTGCAAGTTATAATTATATACTGTACCTTTCTCTCTTTCTATCTTTTTCTTCTCGCTTTACGTAAACTATTTGCGTAAAGAGACATTAAGTCAAGGTGGTTTTTAGGGTTCCGTACCCAAAGGGTAAAATGAAACTCTATTACTTAAACTCCGCTGTCTGTCTGACTGTTCGTCTGTCACTAGGCTATATCTCATGAACCGTGATAGTTAGAGAATTGAAACTTTCAGTTCAACGCTATATCAACAAAATTATGTACTATAAACAGAATAAAATAAGTATTTAAGGGGGCCCTCATACAACAAACGTGATTTTTTGTCGTTTTTACTAGATAATGGTACGAAATCCTTCGTGCGTGAGTCCGACTCGCACTTGACAGGTTTTTTTTATTCTTTAAAGATCACTTGATATATGGAAGGGAGGTTCAATGCTACATTGTCAGGTCAAGGGTTTTATTTTTTGTTTTATGTTTTTTTTTATCCCCAAACTAACTATATATTTAGCTAAGCGTGCTCGACTTTAGACTGTCACTTCCATCAGGTGCGATAGTAGCCAAAATTTATCCAACAACAAGAAAACTGATATTATAGACAACGTACAGTCTAAGCTGCTGATCGTAAAGACTATTTATGTCTTGGTACGTAGAGATCTAAGAAAGTAATTCCCAAGAAAAAGCCCTAAAATAAAACAGTGAGAGTTGAAGTTTGCATGAAAATAACGTTTGATCGTCTTTTGTTAATACAGTATGAACACCCCATCGAAAGTTTCGGATGGTAGAATAAATGTGATATTCAAGATCTACTTATTTTTCTTACTCTGCGTTTTGACTACTTCATTAAGCCGTTAGCATATCAATGACACTTTCGCCATCGAAGTAACATAACGTAATAGTGTCATAAAGATGACAGGATTGTTTGATGCTCACGGTTATTTAATTTTTATTAAGTACCTAAACATATTTTTTATAACTAACATCCGCCTGCGGCCACATCAGCATTTCTGTGATGAAACTGATTTGCAAAGTTAAAGAATGTTCGCAAATTAGATGCGTTGCGCGATCACACAGACAGTACGAAAAATAATCAACTAATCAATCATATTTTTTGTTTCTTTATTAAAATTACACATAAAGTATTTTTTTTTAGGACTATTACTATTTTATTCAAATAGGCTGAAGATTGTAAGCCTCTTTAGACGTCCTCAAAGAATCTAAAACCGGTACTATTGGGTACTGGGATCTCAGAGTATATCTGGGGATTAAAGCCGAGAGGCTATAGATCTTTAAATTTGTAACCCGACCGGATTCCATCCCAGGGGCTCTACTTACGGATCCGAAAAACGATACATCACGCCATTTATCGTGCTACAGCTTCTCTAAGTACCATCATTTTGACCATCGTTTTGACGATGAAATGACCGAAATTGCTTTTGCCAATCGATGTTGTAACATTCTCTAACACTACTTTAGACAATACATTAATTCAAGTTTGACAACAATAATATATCAATTCGACGACAAACTCAACATAATAAGATTACACGGCTGTCAATATCTGGACGTACCTCTGACTACCCCACTTAGATATCGTCGAAGAATCTCGAGTTTAACGTGCTTGGGGATTGAAGTTGTGAAGCTATTTTTAATTTTTTATTTAAAAGTCCTGGATTCAAACTCACAACCTTAGAATCGGAAAGCGGGGTTGCTTCTGCTATACCACCAATAGCTTATCATTTCACAGTAGATTTAAATATCCGTTGGTATGGCTATCAATCAATGTTAAATTTCATTTGTGGGTCAAGTTGAAACTGACGAATGCAACCCAATAGAAAGTGGATTATTATTAAACTCGCAACTAGTTCAGCGATTCAATGAACACGCAAAAAGCAAAGTTTACCTTGCAAAGTCCTCGAAACGATAGTGACGATAAAAGTAGAAATTGATAGCGATAGTAAGATCTTTCTGAAAGAGGTCGTCCGGGGAAATACTATCGTTTAATTTATTTCGTTAAATAGTATTATTACTTTTATTTTTTTTAACTCAATCACGACCGATGTGGCGTGACGGGCGAGTGTCCGCCTGCGACGCAAGAGGTTGCGGGTTCGATTCTCGCCTTGGGATAAATGTTTGTAGGATCTGCAAATATTTATTCCGGGTGTTCTGGGTTCTATGCATAATAAAAAATATCTATGTATGTAACATAGTATTAATTAAGTAGGTATATCAGTCATCTAGTACCCAGAACACAAGCTCTGCTTAGCTTGGGGCTAGATGATGCTGTGTGGATTGTCCAGCATTATTTATTTATTTAATCAACTTTTTAAGCCGAAACATCAATACCATGATATTCAGGCCTAATATTATTTATTTATTTATTTATTTATTGGAAAACCAACAGCTTATACTAGCTAAATAACATTGGGATAGAACCGGAAAGCCAATTACAGGTTTTCACGCATAGAAATTAGTTATGATACAGTTGCTAACTGTGAAAGTCATACGGAAATCTACAAAGGTTACATGATTAAAGTTACTAGTGATACTTATAGATATACATAAATTATTTGCTATTAAAAAATTCGCTGTTCAGCCGCTGTCTAGCCGAACCAACACTTATGATAAGAAATGTGCGCACGCGTTGATGTCTTTTGTATCAAGGATCTACGCTTTGCAGCATCGTAGCAAGTGTTATGTATTATTAAAAATCATTAATAGATCTGACTGACTTCGTCCGCGTGAAGTTTTTTTAAAACAAACGTTGGCCTTGCAAAATTCTGAGGCCGCCACAATAATAATAATAATAAAGCTGGACAATCCACACAGCATCATCTAGCCCCAAGCTAAGCAGAGCTCATGTTATGGATACTAGATGACTGATATACTTAATACAATAAATTACATACATAGATATAACCTGTATGCTTGTTCCATAAGCAAAAATAAGTATGTTAATAAATAAAAAACATAGCTTTTTGTAATTGTATACGGAGAAACTTGAAGTCAGTAAAAATCAAGTGAAATTCTTTCGAATCAGCTTTTACTACCTTCTTTGTAGAGTTGTTTGACTCATCGTATCTGAATAAGGATCTTAGTAGTAGCGGAACTTTCACTGATATGCGTTTATGAATTAATTCGTCATCTAATTATGTACCCCTATTACCCTACATCATCAATGACTTTTATATTAATATATTTATACTAAGCGAAACGCGCGCTACTTCATCCGCGTGAAGCTATTTTCAGCTATTACGTATGTATTTACAAAAAACAAACAAACATAAGATAAGTCATCTGATTCTCATAGTACAATCTATGCTTAGTTTGAAGCTAGATGATGTTGCAAAAAAAAATCCACAAATATTTGTGTATTATTTAGTAAAACCGGGTGTTAATAAAGGTTATACGGGTATTAGGTATAATCAACGTTACCAACTTCACACACTAAGTTGATGTAACCTTTAGTAGTAATTAACTGTGACATAACACAAACAACTTTAATCAGCTATCAAAAATAAGCTATCAGCTATGTATCGTAAACAGTGACATTTGCATACAAGTGTCACTGTTTACGTTAAAAGCTTTATACCTATGTGAAAACCTTTTGACGCGTGACCCGAGAGCTGGTGAGTATCTGGCTCAGCGTAGCATTGCCATTCAGAGTGACAATGCAGCCAGTGTTTTGGGAACCCTTCCGATTGGCACTGACTTGGATTAGTTGAGCTATCTCTTGATCATTTGCAACGGTCTGTAGATAGCTCAACTGTTTCATAATGTATGTTGTACATACCAATTATGAATACTTGTGTTTGCTGTAATTTTCTTTGTAAATAAATGTAGTTATCTTTCTAACTGTTGGTTTTCTAATCTATCTATGCCAGTTAAGAATTCTTGTTTTGACTGACTGACTGACTGACTGACATTTAAATAACGCTTAGCCTAAACCACCGCTCGTAGACACTTGATATTTTATGATAATATTTATCTTGGTGCGTAGAGATTTACTAAGAAAAAAATTCCCAAAGTTCAACCCTTAAACGGGTAAAGTGGGGTTGAAGTTTGCACAAGAAAAACTCTACGCGGTTAAAGTCAAGTGTGTTTTGTTAGTAAATAAATAATAATACTTCAGACGTAGTTTAAGCTTATGTCTAATAATATTTATTTTTTACAGATATGTCTGCAACGAAGATAAGAAAAACTCCTATCTACAATTTTAGGTTCTTATTACGTTTTTGGAGGTACAAAGTGGAGTCACACAAAGACTCAAAACTGGACAGGGTTTCATTTTCATCCATTTAAAAAAAAACTTTTAATTTAAATAAAGTTATTATTTTTATGGTAGGCCATGAACTATGTATTTATGAAAGTTTTATTCAAATTAGTTCAGCTGTTACGGTGAGAGCAAACACACATACTTACAAACTTTCACATGTATCATAATATTAAGATATTGAGTTAAATAACTAATTTTTTCAGATGTTTGTTATGTGTTTGGGTGTTATGTTATATTATATCAGTAATTTGGTTCCCATAATAGATATTTTAGTAGTAGTAGTATTTTGTTTAGTTTAGGGCTAAGTGGCGTTGCAAATATTTATTTTTGTACTTGGATGTATTTATACTGTGCCAGAAGGCATAAAAAATATTGTGCTATGTATTAAATATGTTATCAATGTACTAGCTACCTTGCTATTAAGCATTATTTAATTGTAGGTACTTATGATGAAATAAATGCCAAAATTCTATTGTGAAGGCTGAGAAGCGAGAATCGTCCCGTGAAAATGACATTCAGCTATTATATTGCGGTGTTTTACCAAAAGACTCATAGATTATGAGAGCATCCGTAGTCTAGTGGGAACGACTCTACCTCCTGATTCTAAAGTTGTGGGTTCAATTCCGGTCGTGCAATAATGGATTTCCCTATCAAAAAATTTATGTGCGCAATGCTAGTACTCAAAAACGGTGCAGAAAACCTCGTCCAAAAACCTGTCAATATTCTAGGAGTGGCGATGAGCTTGCATCCTGTCACATAAGGAATTCCAACAACGACAAAACGTGGGTATGTACAGTCAGCTGCACTGGAATGTATACAATTTGTTACTTTCACAACAGTATTCAAAAACTAAAAAAATCATTAGATTAGGTTGATGAGCTCACTTTTTTTTGAATAATTGCCGTATAAATATTTTTAGCACCGCTGTGAAACCATTTTACAGGTTACAACTTGAATACATTCTAGTGCAGCTGACTGTACCAAATGTAATGTGGACGTACCTCTGACTACCGGGAAATAGCATCACGATTTTAATTCCTAGGCACGGTAAATATCCTCTCAGATTTTTTAGTACTAAGTACCCACTCGAGACTCTTCGAGGATGTCTAAACATGCGACAGTGACAGTGACAGTGATGTGCCTGAACAGGCGAAAACATGTAATTGGTGATTAGTATAGTTTAAGTTGTTTTATATAGGTTTTATCACTGTTTGTTTTCCAAATAAAATAAAAATAAATAAATAAATGTCTAAGGGGTTGCTAGGCTATCGCCGTTGCTAGAATACTAACTGGTTTCCTCGTGATGTTTTCTTTCACCGTTTAAGAGCACTGGCATAGTCAAGTGGGAGTAACCTCACCCTCTGATCCCAAGTCCGTAGGTTCGAATCCGGTTGTTCACTTCAAATAAATTATTTAAAAAATTCATCCTCACCTTGGGTAATCAGGTCTTTGGCCATATCTTTCTTTAGCATAAAAGGTGCATTTTTTACAAAGACAATGTTTTCTGGTAAGGCACACTATTGCGTAATCATTACGTTCCGTTTTTAGATAACAATCATTTTCCGTTAGAGTAGTGTTTGATTGTATTGAGATAACAACAACAGTAGCGGTGTTTTGAAGTAAAAATAACCTTAAGAACCCACGACCTTAAAAAGACGGGGTCACTCTCACTAAGCCACGGGTGCTCCGATAATGTGTAAAGTTAAAAAATATACTTCTTACAAAATATTTAGTGGCATGTGTAAAAAATGGCGACATTCTTTGTTAATATTAATTGGTGTGAATGCGTGCGATATTTCAGCAATTTGGACAAACCTTTCTCTTAAACGAATGTAAGTATTTTTACAGTCATTTGGTTCCCATAGCTTTGCTTAGTCGGAGACAAGATAGCGTTTTGTAAAATATCCACGAATGTGAATAAAATTATATATTATTTATTTAATCGGTTCAGCGTACTAAAATTACCATTTAGCGTGGCAATGCTGCCCGTGTTTTGGAGACGCTTCCGATTGGCACTAATTTTGATCAGTTAAGCTATCTTTAGATCGTTTGCAACTATCTGTAGTTTATTCATATTTAAAAATCGCATTTTGATTTTAACAGAGGCTCACAATCGTATTTTTTAAGAGAATCGAGATTAAAACTTGAATTTTATTGTCAAAATTGGACCTGTCCTCTATATGTCAGTTTCAAAAATTATCATTTGGAGGTGTCACGATTGAAACTTGAATTTAATGATATTTTGCGCTAGAATTGGAAACCTTACATTATGTTTTTGTCGTCATCATCGTTGACAGCCGTCATAGCTCAGCTTGTAGGCCCTGCTTTTTGCGCTGTAGATAGTGGGTTCAATCCCCACCAAGTACAAAAAAAATTTATTACACATTACATAGATGTTTGTTTTCTGTTTGGGTGTTACATTGAATTCTAAGTTTATTTAATATTTATAACCAAAATATAAAACACCGTGGGGAAACCAGTTAGTATTTTGGTGGCGATGGGCTTGCAACCTGTCACGTATGGAAAGCTAACTACTGCAAAATGTGGGTTTGTACTAAATGTAATATCTGGATCTGTAACTTTCTTGCCGGTTCTTCTAGGCTTGGTCGCGAGGAACTGGCGCTTAGATTCACCTAGATTTAAGACGTTTCAAGATGATCCCTGCGGATATTACTGAATAAATGATTTTTGACTTTGACTTTGACTTTGGACATATCCCTTAGAAATCCTCGAAGAAGCTCGAGAAGAGATCGGATGGGATATCTACCGTGCTTGTGGATTAAAGTCGTAATCCTATTTTTTTTTATATAACCAACAAATTTCACAAATCAAGTGACAATGTCATCTGTTGGTTATGTAAAGCAGCAACATTCCTCGTCATTTATATATCGATCGTAGAAAGTGAATACGTGCTCGATATGCTTGTTACTGCACATTCACCACGCGACTGCTGGTTTTACTTTTATTTACTTTGCATATTTACCGATACCCGCTGGGGCTGGGGTTCTCGAATGGCGACCACGAATCGAAAGACGAAGCGTAGGACGTCCTCCTACCCGATGGACTGACGACATTTTTAGGATCGCCGGAAGTCGATGGATGGAAAAGGCTATAAATTGTTCTTCCTGGAAACGTATAGGGGAGGCCTATGTCCAGTAGTGGACTTCTACAGGATATTGATGATGATGATGACTTTGCATTTATCGAGAGTAATGATTATAAATAAAAAACAGCATTTTTATACAGTGCCATCAAATCCCTGATGGTTCAGAAACATCTACTACCCATAACACAAGCTCTGCTTAACTTGGGGCTACATGATGCTGTGTGGATTGTCCAGCATTATTTATTTATTATTATATTTTTTTATGGTTCATTGAAAGTTTACCTGCGCTGGCAAATCCGGTGACAGTTTAACTGACAGGAAACGACCCGTATTACTGCTAACAGATGCTCGTAGGAAATCTACTTCTAGGAATCTCTTTGATAGGAGTTTTAGGTTTAACCGTTTTAGTCAAAGTCAAAAAGCGTTTATTCAAAAATATCCGCAGGGGGATCATCTTGAAACATTTATCACGATCTTGTCACGACTATTTAAACTGTTCTAAAATTGTTTTCTTTACACGATCGTTGTAAACTGCGTTTCAAGGCTCATTTTACAAGGTATAATGCTATCGTACCTACAACAAAGGACAAGATTAAATCTTACTCTGAGTGAGTTGACCAATCACGGTATTTACCGAATTCAGCGTTGGAGCGCAAATGGTAATGGATTATGAAATTGATTTGGCCTTTCATTTCGGAAGCCCGAAATACTTTGGCCAATAAAATTAGGACGGGTCTCAATTTTTTTTTTTGTATTATTAGATTTTATTACATTTGTATTAGTAACGATTTTTGAGTTCGTTTTTTTGCGATGTATAGGTTCGACCTGTGATCATAACTCATGTATAAATAAACACAAAAAACCACGATCAATATAACGATTCTGAACAATTTTATAGCTTCAAAAGTTTCTCTTTTTTTGCTTTAGTTTTTTATCTACGCACTCTTTTTGTGTTGGGTAAAATCAAATATTGTTTTTCCATATCTAGTATCGAACAGAGTTCTGTAACGTTTTCAGTCAGTACTTTTGTATGAGCTAGTAGCCTATTTTGATGACGGAGCTTTTTTTTTTTTAATAATTAATTAACAACTGAAGACTTCAAAGCTGGGATTGAGACCAACATCTAAACAAACTCTTGAAAATAAGTAAGTTTTAAAATAGGACTATCAAGTTGTCTGATGCGAATCAAGCTTACTTTAACGTGAGATAACGGGTAATGCCGGATTTCAATATCCTACGAACATCTGTTAGTAGTGCCTACTACGGGTTGTCAGTGTAGGTAAACTATCAATGAACCATAAACAAGATTATTTTTAACACAAACGGGCGCTTGTATCGGCATCGAGAACTATTCAACGTTTGGTGTAGTAATTGTCAATTTAATTCGATGCTCTATGGTTAATGAAATAACTCAGTTAAGTGCGCGAGCTTTTACGATGACGTATATATTCCGTAGCATCTGTAGGTACGCATGTTATAGCCACGTAAGCGTGTAAATTGCTACGTAAAATTACACACATTTGTCTGGAAATTTACGATAGCCTATACCAATACCCCTAATTAATCGATAGCCAGTATATCTGTTGGTTAAATATAAATTCAGTTTTCTCTGTCGAGTGAAATGTCGCAAGCCTGCCGGCCCGGGTTACCGCCTGTTTTACTTTCATAAACCAGTTTTTACACAAGTTGCTCGACTTAACAAAATGCAACTCACAGATATAATTAACAGTTTAATTTTCTGGCGCAAAATTTATCCAAGCAATCGTGACTGCCCCAACACTCATGGCCGGCGCTTTAGAAAGCGAAACGTTTATTCACTGTTATAGAATAAAACAAATCGATAAACTCACCTTTTGTAGTTACTATCGGTTATCAAAACGAAATTCATAAAAGACACTAGTATCCGTTAGGTAGAGTTCACCATTGTTTCACTTAGCGGAATCACAAATAAAACACGTTCACTGATTGCTGAAAAAAATGTCCGTATCACGCACTACCCGCAAAACTTACATGCTTTTAATTGTAATGACAGAATCGACAGATCGTAGTTCCGTATCGATGTCAACGTCCTCGACGCAATCCGGCATCACTGGCGTTGTCGTCGATTCGGACTCTTCACGCGCCGCTGCACTTATGCGCAACGAGCAAAACTTTTAGTTTTTTTTTGGGTTGTAATTTTGAATTTGGCGGGTAGTGTGTGTTACCTAGTGAGCGTGTGTCGGTGCGCGGACGCCGGTGCGCGCGGTGCGACTGCGGTCAGCTGCTCTCGCGACACTCTCTGCCTACCGCTGTCCGTATGTGCAAGTTCCCTCGACCAGTGTCAACGGACCCTTCACCGATTCCCCCACTCAAACTTCCAAAAGCTCTTTTAACACTGGTCGCAAACGATAACCAGCTGGGCTAGTTGCGTTCGCGGTGTTAGCACTATGCTCTACAATTTACTTTTCAGAGCGAATTTTTCAGCTTAAATGACCGTGAATACTTGCATAACAGTATTATGTCAACTGTGCACTAAAGATGTTAAATTTTAATGAAAATGATGAACATAAGTCTTCATTAACTAGTTTTTGTATTGAGGACGTATAACGTAGAATAAATAATTTCAGCCAACAGTATCTAAGCATACCTTGTATTATGGAAACCTTATATGCATTGATATAATATCTATATACTAAATACATATTTCTAATATTTTATAAACCCCGATAAAAAACGAAATCTATCTATACCAATTATAACTGTTTAATAATAAAATAATTTGTTTTGTTTATTTTTAAATGTGTATGGACCATGTGCCTGCAATAAAAATATATTATTATTATTATTATTATAAAAGTCGTCCTTACTGACTGGGATATAGACAACGCACAGCATAAACCACTGATTGTTCGTGATGGTGCGTAGAGGTGTACTAAGAAAGGAATTCCCGAAATTCAACCTCTAAACGTGTACAGCGGGGGTTGAAGTTTGTATGAAAATAGCTTCACGCGTTAGAAGTCGCACGCGTTTTGCTAGTAAATAACTATGTTCATCACACAAATTTCTGTCCTCGGTAGGTTAAGCCCATAAACTACAGCTTATCATAATATTTATTATTAATAATAATAATACTAATAATAATTATTTATTCCGGGTGTTCTGGATATTTTTTATTATACTTACATAGGAATGTACAATACAAAAAAATATAATAATAATAATAATAATGCTGGACAGTCCACACAGCATCATCTAGCCCCAAGCTAAGCAGAGCTTGTGTTATGGGTACTAGATGACTGATATACTTAATACAATATATTACACATATAGATATTTTTTATTATACATAGAAAACACCCAGAACACCCATTAAAAACATTTATCCCAAGGCGGGAATCGAACCCGCAACCTCTTGCGTCGCAAGTGGACATTCGCCCGCCGCGCCACATCGGTCGTCAATATCTATGTATATAATGTATTGTATTAAGTATATCAGTCATCTAGTACCCATAACACAAGCTCTGCTTAGCTTGGGGCTAGATGATGCTGTGTGGACTGTCTAGCATTATTATTATATTATTAAGATGCTGTAAACCCTAGGATAAGATTTCAGATGGAGTACACGTCCAGTACCTTATCCTCATAGACATAGACATAGACATAGACATACATTTATTTGCTACAAAAACACACATACACATACAAATTAGATCAAAAGTATCCTCATAATTTATCTGATAACTGCAATTTCCAAGCACGGTTATGTAATCCTCATTAACACTGTATAATGAATTCGGAAGTGTATCCGTCTGTTACGTTTTTACGACTGATTAAAACGACATTGGTCTACTGTAAAAACGGTAGGTAAAGATTCGTATTAACGCTTTGATTTACATTGCGTAGCATGCTAAGCAGCGACAAATTGTCTATGAAATTACTAGCGAAACGCGCTTTAAATCTTTTAGCTTAGGCTGTGCGTTGTCTATATGTCAATCAGTCAGTCAATCAGGACAAAAGATCTAATAATTGGTATAGATTACTGAGTTGCCTCGCAGTGTGACACAAAACGTTAATAAGAAACTTCGTCTAGTTTTTCATGGTAATTCAATAGGCCCAGTTCTCGTGAACGTGGATACGTACCAAATGTATATCTGGTCGATCTTCGAGCAATCTCGATGGGATATCTACCGTGCTTGGGGATTAGGGTAGTAATAATATTTTTGATTTATCAACCTCCAAATAGAAACTTTATCCTTTGAAAAGTACATTTCAGACATGCCCAATTTTAACAATCAAATTTATATTGCTGACGACCAATGTGGTGCGGTGGGCGATTGTCCGTCTGCGACGCAGGAGGTTGCGGGTTCGATTCCCACCTTGGGATAAATGTTTGTACGATCTGCAAATATTTATTCCGGGTATTCTGGGTGTTTTCTATGTATAATAATTATTACTAATAATAACACCAATTACCCAAAAAAAACATCCAAACAGCGCACAAACATCTGGGTTTATCACACAAATGCTTATCTAGGGTTTGGACTGAACCCACTACCAATAGCAAAAAACTCAGAGCTAAACTATCTCGTAATTCAAAAGAAGTTTTCCTACCTAAAACTCTGAAGGCTTATGCAAAACAAACACAAGTAATGGATTGTTTTGGAACGTAAAACTAAACAAACTGGAAACGTAGCCTATTGACCTATTTCTACCGCCAAACAGTGATGCTCGCATTACTGTGTTCCGGTTTAAAGGTTGTGGGTGCCAGTCAAATTACAGGCACATGAGGCTTAACACCAGTATGCCTCAGATTGGTCGACGCAGGGTAGTGCTTCGTAGGACACGTACCTAACGTGCGATACACACAAAGGTGATCGTTACCACTTAACATCAGGTGTGCCATATGCTTGTTCCAACAGTAGCAAAATAAACGAATAAAGTTATGCAGACCTACCTTCTAAAGTTATGTCTAATATTTGAGAGTTCTGTCCCCGAATAAGATAAAACGGGAACCTTTATTGGGTTACCGCTATTACCCTGGCGATTACCTCACCCATTTCCTCAGAAACAGCTGAAAGTTAAGGTAAAATTGGGGATGTTTAAATTTAACCGCCGGTTTTAGAGCGAGTTAAAAGTTTTGCACATCAAAGTTATTATACAGGAGTTCCTTCCCAATTCTTTTCTACCCAGTAGATATATAATTAGGTTAGGTAGGATGACATAGAAATGAAACCTGATCTATAACATATAAAAATATAAGTATAGTAAAAGTAAATAATATAATAGTGCGCCTTCACAAAAATTGTGGGCAATAAGAAGCTTACCTTACTGTGTAGATTATAACAGGCGCACTATAACTCTCGAAACACAAGATAAAATACTTTAGCTTGTTAGCCCATAATAATAAGTAAGGTTGTTAGATTTCCGTGTGGGCAGAAAACCTTCGGTAACGCGAGCCTCATGATCACAAAATGTGTTCCCTTAGGTCATATTAGACGACCGATGTGGCGCGGCGGGCGAATGTTCACTTGCGACACAGAGGTTGCGGGTTCGATTCCCGCCTTGGGATAAATGTTTGTACGATCTGCTTATATTTATTTCGGGTGTTCTGGGTATTTTCTATGCATAATAAAAAATATGTAGGTATGTATGTAATGTATTATATTTAGTATATCAATCATCTACTACCCATAACACAAGCTCTGCTTAGCTTGGGGCTAAATGATGCTGTGTGGATTGTCCAACATTATAATAATTATTATTATATTCACGTGAATATTTTCACGGTAATATACAAACATACTTGTACTAAGAAATATATAACACACTCACACAAACTACACAAATTGCAAACATAAATGGCAGGGTGTACACACTATAACCTTAATGAAAAACACATTGCCTTTATCCAAGGCACAGACATGATATCTCTTGTCTGTAATCTAAGGTTACTATTGTATGTAGGTAGGTACTTTGCAGTAAAGTTTGTGTTGTTGGGGTGAAATGGGTCCCAGTCCAGCTCTATGCAGCATTGAACAAGTGTGTGAAACAACAATGTTTCTTATATAGCGATTCGATTCCCGTTGCACCCCTTTAGAGGTTGAATTTCAGCGTTCCTTTCTTAGTACAACCCTACGCAACATCTATACCTACTCTATACAAATAAGTAAAATTAAGTGTCTTTTTGTAATATTAAAATAACCGCTTTTTACTACATGCATATGAATGTAAATACGGTGCATATACCAAAATAACATTTTTTACAATTTTTGTCTGTCTGTTTGTTCCGGCTAATCTCTAGAACGGCTGGATCGATTTCGACGGAACTTTCACTGGCTGACGGACGGAACTTTCACAGCTGATGTAACAAGGAGAAACTTAGGTTACTTTTTATCCCGAAAAAATAACGGGAACGAATAAAAACTGCCACGCGGGCGAAACTGCGAACGGCCGCTATTTTATGCCGTATTAACGCCATCTGTTGGCGACATCGAGTACTACTTCAGTTAAGATTTGTAAGTAAACATGTTTACCGCCCAACGAAGTGGGCACGGGTCAGCTAGTAATAAATAAAATATAACGCAAAAACTAAAAAAAAACTAAATACCTACCTTTTTGTTAAATTCCGCGCGGATGAAGTTGCGGGCCAGCTAAGAATAAAATTACCTGAAACAAAATTAAATTATGTGAATATCAAACTGCTCCTAAGAACTTCGACCCATTTATTCTATAGTACTTACCCCATTGAACCAATCTTTATACATTTTTATCTTGCATGGACTTAATGATAGAGAAGTATTCAATCCGTTTTCCTAAAATGAAATATACAGTTGACTGGAGGTGTCGTGTTGTGTTACTCCTACATTCTTATTTCCATTCTATTAGATAATCTTTAGTGGCAGCCTTTTAGAGGAAAATTTATTCTGCAAATTTATACTGAACTGACAGATTCAATACACTATACAGAGTGCTAAATACATTAGACAGTCTCGTTTTCCAGAATATGAATCAAGCACCGATTTTCGATACCTGTTGAGAAATACTGTTGGAAATAGTTTTTGAATAAATCTATCTCTCTAGATAAGAAACTCCTGAAATTCAACCCCTAGAAGGGTGCAGTGGGAGTTGAAGTTTGCATGAAAATAGCTTCACGCGGACAAACTCTCGCGTGTTTTTACTAGTTTTTAAAGTATGGTCTGAGTAACGTTTTTTATAGAAACCAATGGTGAAATTGCTACCGAATATATATAGTATGGTGTATTTATATGAACTGGTATACATAAAAAATTCTGCTAATTTTATAAATATTTGTGGAGATATTTTTTGTGGAGATTTTTTTTACACAACATCATCTAGCCCCAAACTAAGCATAGCTTGTACTATGGGAACCAGATGAGTGATAGAATACTTATATATCTACTTTTTTTTTTGTAAATACATACTTAGAATACAATATAACACCCAGACACAGAACAAACATCTATGTTCACCACACAAATGTTTGTTCTCAGTGGGAATCGAACCCACCACCTACAGCGCAGAAGGCAGGGTTACTACGAACTGAGCTGTGACGGCTGTCAAATACGAACCTCAATTATCTAAACATTTAAATATTTGAATGTTTAGGTAATCATGTTTCAATCACGTCATAACGGGTACACAAATGACGCCATTACAGGAAACAAGTATATTTCATGGGCAATACTCGAATAATGAATATTTTTCACTAGCCCGAAAAAAAAACGCCGAGAAGTATAACCGCTGAATCCAGAAGAAGTAAAGTAGACAAAGGTAGGCCCGTTTTATAAACGAATTTGCCAGTAGAAAGGTGAAAATGATATCTTTCGAGACCCGTAAAACGTCGCTCCCTTGCTTCTATAGGAACCTATGCTAAGATTTTTGGAGTAGACAACCAATACATATATATCTATTACCAAATAAGAAAAAAAAAAGTTAGTAGTTACTAATGGTCCTCGCACAAGGACGAGCCTGTATCGCGACAGGCCAGAGTTGGCACGATTTCCACGAATACATAATAATATAATAATAATAATGCTAGACACTCCACACAACATCATCTAGCCCCAAGCTAAGCAGAGCTTGTGTTATGGGTGCTAGATGACTGATATACTTAATACAATACATTACGTACATAGATATTTTTTATTATACATAGAAAATACCCAGAGCACTCGGAATAAATATTTGCAGATCGTACAAGCATTTATCCCAAGGCGGGAATCGAACCCGCAACCTTCTACGTCGCAGGCGGACATTCGCCCGCAGCGCCACATCGGTCGTCAAATCGGAATACATCGGTCGGAATACATAAAAATAAAAAAAGAGATACACAGAAACAAGGCAAGACACAGAATTCTCACATAAGCCCACAGCGTAGTAGGTACGTGGTCTATTGTCACAGCTCAGTTCGTAGTAGCCCTGCATTCTGCGCTGTCGGTGGTGGGTTCGATCCCCACCAAGAAAAAACGTTTTTGTGATGTTTGCTATGTGTCTGCGTGGTATACTGTATTCTAAGTAAATATTTACAAAAAAAAATTATGTAGGTATTCTATCAGTCATCTGCTTCCCATAGTACAAGCTGTGCTTAGTTTGGGGCTAGATGATGTTGTGTAAAAATGTCCACAAATATTTATTATAACTATACTTACATACATGATGAATTCGCTAGTTTTATGGGTGTGAAAATCCAATAATGTACTAATGTACTGGTAACTAATGTAAAAATATTTATCAATATTTTAGTCAAAAAAAATCTTAAAAGTTCCATTTATTACGTGTAAACAGTATAGAGTTACTATATGCTTAACTTACTGGAACTTTCCAACAACCCAAAATCTTCCAAGAAAAACTTGCTTCATTCAGTTGGCAACACACATCACTCGCGTTCAGTCGACGCGAAGAGCGCGCGTTCGGGATTACAATTATTGCGCCCCTGAAATATATTTACGTACTCAAGTGTCTCGTAGGTATTCTAGCAACTCGTAAATTGTACGATACATTAATAATAAGTGTGTACGAATATGAATCGCTTCGTTTTGTGCCACAACGATGATTCGTTAAATCACTGAGGTAAGTTCATACCTAAAGAAGTGAATTATTGCTGATAGTTTTATCCAGTTATATTTTAGGTTTTTTTATTGCCGATATTAAGTTATTTTAAAACTAACAAGGGTGATTTCAGCTTTTTGATGTTAGATATTTTAATTAAATTTATTTGTTTTATTTTACAATAAATTAGGATTTCAAAAGTAAGACAAAATAATGGGATCACTTAGTTTATATTTAGCAATAGTGGTAAATACTTGTACCTATTGTTGACCAATTGCTAAACTATACGTTCCTAACCCGTAATCAAATTACTGTGATTGTATGAGGTACAAAAACCTTTCTGTGGTCTGTGGAACCAATGTCCCAGTTTTATAAGTGATCACGTAAGTAAATAATATAATAAAGAAAATAATATTAGAACAATGAAAAAAAAAATACGTTACTAATAATTGTAACACTGCACTATTGAAGGTAATATAGAATATCTAAAGAATTGTTTACATTGTGGTTTTACTACAGTTACATAAAAACAGACCTGCCTACCCGTTTATAATCTAAATCGGGATTCAATAAAATATTTTATGTTGAGATAACGAGCTATCTTTTCGAGCTCGTTTTACTGTTTTCGATTTTTTTTTTTCGAACGGACTAAAATGCTGGTATAATCGCCTAGCGATTTCCGACAGCGTTACCGGGCTACTGGCGAGCGCAGAAGGCGCTACGCCATTACAAAATTGGTTTTGTTGGCAACGAGCACAAGGGCACCACTTAGGTACGGACCTCGGCTTGGGCTGTTGCCGGAGAAGGGAGCTACGGAGAGACTCTTCGCCCTGAAGGGGCGTTAACGGGGAGACGTCTTCGACCCCGCCGCCGGGGTCGGTGTGATTGTGGAGTGTTTCCTGTGTCCGGACTCGATGAAGCGACCTCCGCCGCATTCGCGGCGGTGATCGTGTCATCTGGGTCACCTAAAACGTGTCTAGGTCTACGGAGGGTACGTTTAACGGGCGGATCTACTGGATAATCGGGTAGCGAGTTAATTAAGGGATTCGGATGGTGAGGAGCCGAATCATAAAACCGCCTGGAGGCGCGTTTCATGAATTCGGCTATAGATTCGAGTTCGAGATCTCGATGAAGATCGATATTACGCATGTACCACGGGGCACCCGTGATAGTGCGCAAAAATCGATTTTGAACGACTTGGAGGGGCTTTAAATTTTTCGAATGAGCGAACGCTACGGAGGCGTAAGTCATGATAGGTCGTATGCAAGTTTTGTAAAGCGTCAACTTATTTCTAAGAGACATTTTACTCTTCTTGCATACGAGTGGCTGAAGGCGCGAAAGAATAAATTTGGCGCGGTTACGTACTGTGCGTACGTGTTTGACAAAGGATAGACGACAATCAAGGGTCACGCCTAAGTATTTAGCTGACTTCACCCAGGGAATGGGTTCGTCAAACAGAGTGACAGATCTGGAAGGATTACGGTTACCCTTTGAAAAGTACACGGCGGCACTTTTCGTCGGGTTAACCTCTATCCGCCATTTTCGGAACCATGCACCTAGTGCATCGAGAGCCTTTTGCAGCCTTATACACACACGATCGGCGTTCCGATCGGATGTGTACAGGGCTGTGTCATCGGCGAACAGGGCTATTTCCACCTGATGGGTGCGAGGGACGTCGCTGGTGTACAGCGTATATAGGAGGGGAGAGAGAATGGATCCTTGAGGGACACCAGCTCTGATGGGTCTAGGGTCCGAAAGGGTACCCTCTACGCGATAGCGAAAGCTTCGATTAAGTAAAAAGTCTCGTAAGATTAGCACGAGCCTGTCTGGCACTCCGAATTTGGATAGCTTGTAAATCAAGCCATTGTGCCAGACCTTGTCGAAAGCTTTCGCCACATCGAGAAAGATTGCACCAGTATCTGCCGGCCAGGTATGGTGAAATCGAGAGAGCACATGCTCCGTGATGCGGAGCACTTGTTGGGGACAAGAGTGTTTAGCCCTGAAGCCAAACTGCTCATCGGGTAGGATTTTGAGCTCGGTAACGTGGGACCAGAGACGATTCAGAAGGAGTCGCTCG
Organism: Electrophaes corylata; assembly: GCA_947095575.1. Classification (NCBI taxonomy): domain Eukaryota; kingdom Metazoa; phylum Arthropoda; class Insecta; order Lepidoptera; family Geometridae; genus Electrophaes; species Electrophaes corylata. The sequence goes on from OX352704.1 coordinate 1,515,930, forward strand.
TAGATTTTCCCCAGGGAACTGAGGAGACTGATGGGGCGGTAGCTAGAAGGCTCTGTAGCCTTTTTGCCTGGTTTGGGGATGCCAATAACGGTGGCTTCCTTCCAAGAGTCGGGGAAAGTGCAAGTTGCCATAGCCGCATTGAAGATGCTGACTAGGAGGTAAATAAGGACGGTAGGGAAATTCTTAAGCACCCTGTTGCTGATGCCGTCAGCACCAGGGGCTTTTCTCGGATGGAGACCCTTGATAATCGTCTGTACCTCAGAGGCCCTAATCAGGGGAAGAGGAGGAGCGCTAGGGGGCTGGGAGACTAACCGTTCGACTTCACTGTCCACCGTAGCGAGGTGTTCAGGGTCAACGGGGGCGAGACTAGGGGAGCATTGCGATTCGAGGCTTTCTGCTAAGCAGTTGGCCTTTTCATCGTCTTCGAATGCGGGGGTCTGGTTGGGTCGGGAAAGAGGGGGCATAACGGAGACGTTGTCGGCTTTCATGGATCGAGCAAGCGTCCAGTAAGCCAGATGGCTTGGCTCGATCCCGGAGAGCTTTGTGTCCCACCGTTCGTCCCTAAAGTCGCGGATTCGATTCTTAAGATTCCGTTCCACTACACGATGCCTATGCCGGTTAAGGTCGGAAGGCCAACGGCTATACCGACGGATCGCGGCATTCTTCTCCGTGATCAACCGTCTCACATCGTCTGGCAGGGCCCAGCGGTGGTCACCCGCCGCCGGTACCTGTTTCGACAATCCGCTTACAGCGGTAGTGACATGGTTGGTCAGGGAGTCGACGGCAACGGTAATGTCATCGGGGGATAAAATATCGTCAGGGATCCTATCCAAGCTGGGTGAATGTATAGACCCAAGAGCTTTCTCGAGTTTATGCCATTGCATCACAGTCTTGGTAGGAGGGGTCAAGACGGGAGGGGAGCCTAGACGCATGAGGACAGGTCGATGGTCTGACGTCAACTCATGTAGCGTTTCTATAGAGTGTAACCGGAGAGTTACATTCTTAAGCAACGCCATATCTAGGGTGTCGGGTCTATACCCAACAGTAAAGGGATAATGAGTGGGAGTCATCGGAGGGATGACATCGAAGTTAAGGGCATCGGCTGCGCTCTCAAGACGCCTGCCGTTCGGGGTAGTGACGTGGCAATTCCACATGATATTTTTACTGTTGAAGTCTCCAGCCAGAATGACTGAGCTTCCCAAGCTAAAGAGTGAATTTAAATCGCTTTCGAGCATGGTCTTAGATGGGGGAAGATAGCAAGAGGCTATGATGATCGATGGATGACCGGTCATCGCTAGCCTGCAGACAGAGGCTTCTAAATTGGACAGGGGAGGGGTGTCTAATGGGATGCAATGCAGAGACCTTTTGAAATAGATCAGGGTGCCGCCTAATCTTTGGCCTATTCTGTCATTGCGGATGGATTGGTAGTTAGCCATTCGGGGGATTTTAATAGAGGGCTTTAGGAATGTTTCCTGTATTAACATGATATCGACTTGATGACGGGTCAAAAAGTCGTGAACTAAGTCGCGTTGATTTTTTAAACCGCTAGCGTTGAAAAACGCTACGGTGACGGAATGGGGTTTTAGTCTCTCCTTTTGTACTAACATATTGGTTTTTTGTTTTGTACGCGGGAGGGGGAACGGAGGGACCTAAGCAGTTGGTCGTTTTGGGCAATGTAATTAGCAATTTGTATCGGATCACGTAAATTTTGAAGATTTCTAGTGAAATCATTGACTTGATCGGAGTAGTGGCCTTCTCCGTATCCAAAACCGGGTGGGTAGCTCGACCAGGAGGGTCGGAGGGCTACAGGCGGGGAGCCGTACGCAGGCATGAACGGCTGCTGGGGTCGGAGGAGGGGAACTGCCTGACGGGCAAAGTTGGAGGTAGGGAGGGGACGGCTCCACGCATTGTGGGACGGGACTGGCGCGGGTACTACAGTCACCTTAGGGGTTGACTCGAAAAAAAAAAAAAAAAAAAAACTGTTTTCGATAAACGCACATAGTAATACCATGATACATTACCATACCATAGTCAATTAAACCACCATTTAGTTAATTAAACCTACCCTAGGTGTAATTTACTAAATGGTATTGGATCTTTTTTTTTTATTGACAGTTGGTACAAACTAACTATCTGTAATAGAGTCGAGCATGAAAAAAATCTAGTTTTACAGATATTTTTACGGCTTTCGTCATCGTCAACAGTCTATTCACCGCTGAACATAGGCCTTCGACTTATTTGGGGGGCTTACCGTAGGCGTCGCACGCTTGTAAAGCAGTTAAGTGACCACAGTAGGTACTCCATAATCTGCCATCCTCTTGTACGTTTCCTTAGTCGTCTATTACGCTATTCACGACAGGTAATAGAAGGATCCTATTTCTAGACAAGAAACACTGCGGCTAATGCAATTTATGATTTTATTTCTAGAAAAAAAATCACAAACGGTGAAGGAAGGTGGCAATAGGCTTGTAACCTGTCACGTATGGAATACTAACTGCAAAATGTGGATATGTAGCAAATGTAATATTCCGATGTACCTACCTCTGATATACCTCATGAGACATGCTCAAAGAATCTCGAGTTGGTATTTGGTACTAAAAGATCTGAGGAAATATATATTTACTATGCTTTGGAATTCAAGTCATGATGTTATTTATGGTTCATTTATTTTATAAAACAAAAATTTACAGCCTAATTAATACAAAAGCCGCATCGTGTGTTTTAAGCCAAAACAGGCTTACAGTTTTGGCTCTGTATTTTTAGATGAGTAAACATAATAGAAGACATAACATTCTACTTCACAAAAGACTGCGCTACCAACTGTATGACAAAATCAGCTTAATTTTGTACGAGTACCTAAAAACCGAAATACAAGGCTTAGGGTTACGGCGTAACTCTGCTATGGATGGTAAAACTTGTCCCAAATTACATATTACAATATCCCTAGGCTATAAATCTCAAACAAAGTGCTCATTTGATAGTAGTAGTAGGTTCATAGCGAAGGGCTCGTCCGGGAAAGTACTACCATCAAAAATAAACCGGAAAGTTTTTCATATCACGTAGACTAAACACATGGCTAACCTATAACAAAACATTGCTGGGTAGGAGTGAATTTACTATACAATGCATGCCCTGCGTTTATCTGCCTGAGATAAACAGGTGTTAAACCTCATGTACCTACCTGTCCCCTGCGGTTGTCGGTTTTACGAGGTAAATGGTATGGCCACTGGCAATTTTTTTAGTAGTAGGAGTGGAGCTCTAGCTAAGCTGATGGAACAAGCAGACCACCACCATACCACCATACCTATTCTGCCGCTAAGCAGCTGGTTTGAAGGGTGTTGGGTACTGGTGAAATTACAGGCACATGAAGCTTAACACTCGCATGCCTCAGGTTGATGAACGCAGAGCAGAGCCTTGTTGAGTGCGTACCCTACGAATGTAACCTGCAAGGCAATACTTTGTTATGGGTGATGGTAACCACTTAAAATCAGGTGGGTCATCTGCTAGTTACATCGGCATTCGCATTAAAAAAAAATCACCAGCACCCTTAGCGGTTCCCAAAAAACCCTATTACTTCTTAGTTGTAAAAAATTAGTGAATTATTTTATACCATCTGATAACTACAAGAAATTCCAACGACTCTCTTCTGTTACTCAAATAGTAGAATGAATGAAGTAGGTACCACTTTACAAAATAACAGTTTCTGTTTTAGAGTTGAAGAAATTACCAAGACACATTCCACAATGAGTTTAAGCACCCCGAAGACTTCAATAGCCAAGCTTGTTCTCTTTCCCAAACCTAAGCCATTCAAAGTAATGGTCCTTGGACAATCGGGGGTTGGGAAATCCGGTAAGAAGCAAGTAAATTGTATTGTAGTAACTATTTATATACAATCCTTTCACACGACTTTGTCCGCGTGAAGTTGTTTTCATACAAACGTCAACCCCCGCTACGGAACTATCACGGGTGGGGGTTTCAGAGAGCTTAAATTAGTTCAGTGTAATAGTATTTTTTCTTACGACTAACACAATCTAGATAGTAGTAACTCTACCTTTTACACTGTAGGTCGTGTTTTCAATCCCCACAGAAATCTAACATGTTTGTTTTGTGTCTATTAGAGTGTATGTATGTATGTATGTACAAAAAAGTTTACATGGCGTTGTGTCATATGTATGTAGCGTAGATTACCGGTAAGCATTTTTGAAATACATAATTGTTCTACCATATTAATACTAGCGGCTGCTCGCAGCTTCGCCCGCGTAGCAGTTTTTCCTGTTCCCGTTATTTTTTCGGGATAAAAAGTAGCCTGTATGTTAATCCAGGTTACAATTTATATCTACTCCAAATTTCATCAAAATCGGTCCACTCGTTAGAGCGTGAAAGAGTAACAAACATCCATCCATCCATCCATCCATACTTACAAACTTTTGCAAAAGTTTGTAAGCATGGATGGATGCTTTTGTCTGTTCTGTACCATATAATTTATGTTACTGAACGCTCGCACCAGGAAATTTCCCGGGTTTTTCGTCATTTTACGAAGCTCTGTCATATTACACTTTTATCTTTCCGCAGCGCTGGTCGTCCGCTTCATAACACGCAGATTTATCGGCGAATACGATCCTAAATTAGAAAAAACATACCAGTTCCAAACCGTCATTGATAATGAGATGGTTTACTTTGAAATATTAGACTCTGCTGGGGAATCACATGTAAGTAACACATCGTAATCATCTTCAGCCTGAATAATTCAGACTATATTAAGTATAATAATAAATAATAGTAATGCTAGACAATCCACACAGCATCATCTAGCCCCAAGTTAAGCAGAGCTTGTGTTATGGGTACTAAATGACTGATATACTTAATACAACACTATATTATATCACATATAAGATATATTAAGATAGATATTTTTTATTATACATAGAAAATACCCAGAACTCCCGAAATAAATATTTGCAGATCGTTTAAACATTTATCCCAAGGTGGGAATAGAACCCGCAACCTCTTGCGTCGCAGGCGGACATTCACCCACCGCACCAAATGGGTCGTCATATCGGTCGTCAAATAAAAAAAAATATTTAAAGGGGCTCTCATACAACAAACGTGTTTTTCTGCCATTTTTATAATAAATAAAGGTACGGAACCTTTCCTGCGCTAGACTAACTCGCACTTGGCCAGTTTTTATGTAAATACATACATAGAATACAATGTAATAAGTACTTAGGTAGGTAGACAATTCATACAGTGGCTCCTGAAAGTTAGAAAACTGAAGTTAGGAAGGGTTCATTATGATAACGGCCAGACCATTATTTTTAAGTGCCCATCTTTTACCTTTTCATAACTGCTGTACACCAGCATATGTTACATAGTATCAAACTCAACTTTGGTCGCACGTTAATAAATAAATATCGCTCTTTGACCAAATAAAACAAATAACAGTAAATTTTTTTATAAATATATTTTCGACAAATTCACTTTTAGAGAAATACTCAATTTGGCGTAAGAAAGGCTATAGAAATCTGAAAAACAACATCTAATAATGAGAGGCTAAAGGCCACTTGCAGCTTCGACCGCGTGGCAGTTTTTTCCCGTTCCCGTTATTTTTTCGGGATAAAAAGTAGCCTATGTCCTATTCCAGATTACCTACAATCTATATTTATTCGAAATTTCATTTAAATCAATCCACTGGTTAGAGCGTGAAAGTGGAACAAACATCCATCCATACAAACATTCGCATTTACAATATTAGTAGGATATTCCGAGCAAATTCGTAGCAATCTCATTTTGTACAGGAAAGTAAATATGCAAATCTGGAGAATAATATCCGATGGGCGGAAGCGTTTATCCTGATGTACTCCGTCACGGATAAATGCTCGTTCGACGAGTGTCATCGACTCAAATTCCTCATCAACTACAACAAACGACGGAGGCGGCTTACTTCCTCTGCAAAGGTTGGTAACTTATAATAGCCTAACTTTTTAACAATGTTCAATACTATGTAACATTATACGCTCAAAATTCTGAAGTAGGATGAATTTATTCTTTATTTTAAGTATTACTATCATGAACACAAAATTGGACATACCTTAGGTTGGTGGACACAGGGTAGTGCATCGTAGGGCACGTACCTAACCTGCGTGACCAAAAAGGCAATGCTTTGTTATAGGTGATTGCTTCTACTTAAAATCAGGTGCGTCATATATGCCTGTTTCACAAGCAATGGAATGTCAAAGAAAAAAGTTTTGCTCCTTATTTTAAGTATGGACACAAATACTGGGTTATTGTACTCACTGCTGCAAATATCAATAGTTATAACGATAGCATAAAAGCATCGATAGTATATTTAGCTAATGTTTTCTTTAATCTGTAGTGCTTATTTACACAAGTGTTTTATAGCATCCCAAAGCTTAGGAGATCAGCTCAAACCCTGGATGATACAGCTCACAACATTTAAGAGAAATGTAATTTTAGCATTGCTCAGGAGAACAAAAAAAGCATAACATTTAGAAGTAACAAGACCCTTTGTGAGAAGCACGTCTGAGGAACCACCGCGCCTATTTCTGTCACCAAGCAACGTCTTGTTTCAGTTTGAAGGGTATGGGTGCCGGTAAAGTCACAGGAACATGGACTATACGTGTAATTTACATTGTTCACAATTTTTTTTTTAATTTTATCTGTTTGTTCATCAGCAAAATAGGGTTTGAAAAAGCATTTTAGCAAATGAAAAAAAAACTAGTAAAACCAGTGCAGCAGTGTTAAAGCCTGTTAGAAACCAAATACGATAGAAACGAAAAACTTGTTTCCCGAATCTATATGACAGTTTTTAAATTCCAGGATAGTGCCTTGAATACACCAGTGGTGATGGTGGGGAACAAGGTGGACCAGGTGGGAGATCGTATGGTGACCACGGACGAGGGGCAAAGGAGAAGCAAGGAGATTGGTTGTGTGTGCTTCCACGAAATTTCAGTGAGGGAGAGCATTGAACAGGTGAATATAAATTGTTGTATACTATCTAACAGTTACTGATGCTTGTAGGCTAACCATTTAATGAGATCATGTAATAATTTTAATGATAAACCCTACTAATATTATAAACGCGAAAGTTTGTAAGTATGGATGGATGGATGGATATTTGTTACTCTTTCACACTCTAACCAGTGGACCGATTTGGATGAAATTTGGAATAACCATAAATTATAATTTGAATTAACATTTAGGCAATTTTTTATTCCGAAAAAATAACGGGAATGGGAAAAAACTGCCACGCGGGCGAAGCTGCAAGCGGCCGCTAGTATTAAATATATTTTATTGAATAAACATAAATATTTTGCTGTCGGTACCTAGTGACATACCCTCCAGTACCCTTTACGACGTGAAAAGCAATTTAACTTCACAATCCCGGCCAATTTGCGTGAGTCTGCGTCACTATTGACATTTCCGACGAGCGAGTTACCAGTTCTCAAATTCAATTGGGTTTTCAAATTACGTTTCATACTACGGGTTCAATATTAAACTGAGTGTTTTAGGGTTCCGTACCAAAAGAGTAGAACGGGACCTTATTACTGAGACTCCGCTGTCTCTCTGCCCGTCTTTCACCAGGCTGCATCACTAAAAAAAAAAAAAAAAAAAAATATTAAGTGGCTCTCATACAACAAACGTGATTTTTTTGCCGTTGTTATAATAGATATTGGTACGGAACCATTTGTGGGCAAGTCTGACTTGCACTTGGCCGGTTTTTATTTCCTATTCATTGGGATACACGTTGCGCATAAAAGAAAATGACGTTCAGTCAGCTGCACTAGAATGTATACAATTTGCATCTTTCAAAATGGTTTCACAGCTGTGCTAGAAATATTTACATGACAATTATTCAAAATATAAGTTATATATATAACTTTTTATTTTTGATGTGTAAGAGCTCATTGTTGTGCTGTAATACCGTTGTGAAAGTTACGAATTGTATACATTCTAGTGCAGCTGACTGTACATAGTCTCAGCAATATAGACTGTATATATAGCAGCAAGTATTGATTTTCTCAAATGCGGTAGACACGCAAAATCTTTCGCTTCGTATAAACGCGCCCCGAACGTACTCAGCGCGGGTGTACTGAGAAAGGAATTCTGAAAAGGGGCTGAAGCTTGTACGAAAACAGCTTTTCACGCGGACGAAGCCACGCGTGGTACCTCTTAGTTAAATTCAAAACCAAATAGATTGGGATATATTATTTAAACTAACAATTTGATAAAATAAGCACTATCAACCTAACATAATGCTATACCTAGATGTAAGTAATCCGTGGTAAACAGAGTTGGTTGCACTTTCGAATAATTGTCTACCTCAAACTTCTATACCTTATCCATTTTTGTGTCACTGCTTGTTTACCCCAATGAATAAAATAAAATAAAAATGTTTCAGGTATGGGGAGTGTTTCGGGACGCACGTCGTTTCTGGCGAGTCAGCAAGTGGCGTGGCGGCAGCGGCGTCGTCGTCAGCGCGCTTGCGAGCGGAGCGGACAATGTACTCAGCAGACCCCTCTCTAGGGCAGACTCCGATACCACAGACACCATGGCTACCCCTGCTAACTTATGTACGTTATTCTTTCACTAAATATGCCTAACTATTGAAACGTCTTCATCCGCCTGAAGTTTTTTTTCATACAAACTCGCAACGCCTCGTTTTATCCGTTTAGGGGATTACGGGAATTCCTTTTTAAGTACACCAAGACGAATATACCCTGAAATTTAAAGTTACTGCGACTAGTGGCTTAGGTTGAACGTTGTCCTTATATCAGTCAGTCAGTCAGGACAAAGATTCTAATAGTTTGTATGGATCATCTGCACATTGCAACTTTACTCGCGTGGTGTAAACATCGTTCGTTTAACAGAATCTATAGATCCTGTTAACTAGGCAACTATTTATGGGTAAGTTTTATTCAAATCAATTCAGCCACTCACATGATTAAGCCAAAAATATCTTATCTTTTAAGCTTTTGTATTTATTAAATACTAGCGGCTCGTCCCGGCTTCGCACGGGTTTTAGCCAGGTTCCTAAATTTTTTGGAAAATATAATTCAGCTTATACCATCCGGGGATAGTATAGCTTTCCAACGGTGAAAGAATTTTTCAAATCGGTCTTGTAGTTTCGGAGCCTATTCAATGCAAACAAACAATCAAATTTTTCCTCTATAATTTTAGTATAGTCTAATAGCAAAATGCGTGCGATTTCATTTGAGTTATTTTCATAAAAACCCCCGCCGTACCCGTTTTGGGGTTGAATTACAGGATTTTCTTTTTTAGTACACCCTCCACGTACCAAGACAAATATAACATGAAAATTTCAAGTCTCTGCAACCAGTGATTAGGCTGTGCGCTACCTGTTTGTCAGTCAGTCAGTCGGGAAATAATCTATACTGTAAATACTTGACAGTCATAACTGACAATCTATTTTCTAACCCAATTTAAAAATAAAAAAATAAACAATAAATAAATATTTCTGGACATTTTACACATTATCTAGCCTCAAACTAAGCATAGCTTGTACTATGGGAACCACATGACTAATAGAATACTTATATATCTTTTGTAAATACATACTTAGAATACAATATAACACCAATACAATATAAAGAATCTATTTCTTAGAAAATGATATAAAAAAGCTATCGCCAAGTACGATAAATAATTAGTTTGTAAGGATAAAATCACTACTATTATGCCACTCAGTATGAACATGACTGACGATATATTAAACATTCTTATCTGTGAATTTATCGAACACCTGATAAGGGAAGATTATCCTTGCAAAATTATTATGATTTATAATAGACTAGAGGCTACTCGCAGCTTCGCCCGCGTGGCAGTTTTTTCCCGTTACCGTTATTTTTTTGGGATAAAAAGTAGCCTATGTCCTATTCCAGATTACAATCTATATTTATTCCAAATTTCATCCAAATCAGTCCACTAGTTAGAGCGTGAAAGAGGAACAAACATCCATCCATCCAAACATTCGCATTTATAATATTAGTAGGAAGTTACCTTAGCAGTAAGTATGTTATACATTAGCATGTTAGCAAAAAAAAAGAAAAAGTTGTAAACCACGCAGGAAGCTTTTGACCAACCTTTGAATTGCCTAGTTACTTATAGCATCCTTATAACACCTAAAACAGTAAAACGTTTGCGGTTCTCAAGGGCAGACTCAAAAATTCACTTTTGAGTTTTAAGTTTTTTTTTCATCATCATCATCATCATCCTGTAGAAGTCCACTGCTGGACATAGGCCTCCCCCACACGTTTCCAGGAAGAACGATTCTGAGCCCTTTCCATCCATCGACTTCCCGCGGTCCTAACAATGTCGTCAGTCCATCGGGTCAGTCAGTTTTTTTTATTCAGTAAATATTTTATTTTTAAGTGAAGTTATTTACATACATACTTCAACCCTGGTTATATCCATTTAGGGGTTGAATTTCGGGAATTCCTTTTTAGTACAACTGTACGCACCAAGACGAATATACTCAGAAAATTTCAAGTTTCTGAGACTAGTAGTTTAGACTGTGCGTTGTCTATACGTCAATCAGTCAGTCAGAACAAAGTTTCTTATAATTGGTATAGATTTCGATTTCTCACCAGGTCGATGGACAGCAATGGATTTGGAAGAAGAAGATGAGGCGTGCTTTGTCCGCAGCGACTCCACCTCCTCATCAACGTCGGGGAAGTCAGAGTGCTGTGAGGAGTTCAGAGCACGCGCCAGCACTGACTCGCGCCTGCCTCCGCGGCCGGCCAGGGCACGCCATCCAGTTTCTACCAGACCTTTCCAACCAGCTAGACGGATGAGCGTCGCTATGAGAGGGAACAATGCCAATACTTATTAAATAGCAACAGGATATTATGTAAGCTTCCAAGTCATGAAAGGTATAAGGTTTTCATTACCATAGAGATATGATTTTTTAGATGACCCACGAACACTACTCCAGGTCAAAGTCAAAATCAAAGTCAAAAATCATTTATTCAGTAATATCCGCAGGGATCGTCTTGAAACATCTTAAGTCTAGGTGAATCTAAGCGCCAGTTCCTCGCGACCAAGCCTAAGAAGAATCGGCGAGAAACTTACGGCTTGGTTCCTACCGTTTTTTGTATGATCCTTTTACAAAGTAATAATAATGTAAATAATGAAACTCTAGTGTGGTGCCAATCTAACTTAATAAGGTGATTGCAAGACAGAAAACAGGATTCATTCAGAAACTAATGAAGACAATATTCACTATGAAATCCTAGACGGCTTTAAATTGTAATAAATAATCTAATATACATTTATAAAGAATAAAGTAATTTTAAAAAGAGGTAAAGTTTGTGAGGTTGTAGGGGGTAATCTATGGATTTATAGAACCGATTTTGAAAATTATTTTACTATTAGAAAGCCACGTTATTTGTGAGTGTCATAAGCTTAAACATTGACCCGAAAAATTAAAAGTAAAAATGTTTACCGCCCAACGAAAATAAACCAATGGACAACACGTTACCGAGCCGTTCTTGCCTTTACCCGGTGCTTTTGTTTTTGGTTTATTCGTCTAAGCAAAATGGGTACGGGTCAGCTTGTTTAGGATAAATACCTATTTAGTTATACCAAACTATTCTAGCAGATATAAATCTAGTCACAGTACTGAAATCAAAAATGTGCCAATTCTATTCATTTTATTCTTTTATATTTGAATATTAAATAAGACTATGCACCTGAATAATATTATTTAAATAAAACACATAACTAATAAGTAAATAAAGTATATTTAGATATCTCGTGCCTAGTGGGAGTATAATTATGTTATGTATTAGTAACTTTAGTCACCTCCGTTACAACCATAGAATGCTACTGTCCTTATTCTAAGAGTACTTACAGTCGGTAGGCATCATAGATGATATTTTCTCTGACAGTTACCTAATTATTGTACCTATAATTGTAAAGCTTAATTAAAATCCATTCAGTAGTTTTTGCATGAAAACGTAACAAACATCCACCCATACATACAAACTTTCGCGTTTATAGTATTAGTAAGAATTCCCTACTATAATATTAATTTAGAGGCTAGTTGGCTTTATGCGCAATGTCCGTAAATATTTTTTTATTTTATTGATGTGGCTTATTCTGTCAAAAACCCACCGATATAAAGAAGTCCTTAGGATAATTAAATTATTTTGTAAATAGATATTTTGTATGTACTTAAATCCACCGATATATTTGTTAACAAACCAAAAATAAAACGTAGTTTGAAAATATTGCTTAGTCTCATTTTATTTAACCTTACCAATAAGCACGTGTTAAAGTTTAATGTTATGTTAAAGGTCCCGCCTTGTGATGCCAAGGTCGTGGGTTCAAATCAGGTCGAGCACCAATGGTTTTTGCTAACAAAAAAATTATGTGTGGCAGTGCTCACAAACAGTGAAAGAAATATCGTTTGGAAACCAGTTAGTAATCTAAAAGCGGAAATGGGCTTGCAACCTATCACATATGGCATACTAACTACTGCAAGATGTGGGTAGGTCCTGAATGTAAAATTTGGTACCTCTAACTAACCCCCTTAGTACATTGTACGTAACATCCAAAGTTAAGCATGATATTCGTTTTGGTAGTTTGTTATATTGCACAAAGATTTTACACTGTCCTGAAAATTATTTCTCGGAGTGGAATTTAAACCAACGACTTTCCCTTGATACGGGGATGCGATAACCAACTTCAAAAATAAAATGGGTTCAAGTCCCACTCGAAGAAATAATTTTTGAATAATTATAAAATCTAGGTTATTCCCATCTGATCATATGATCAGATTGTGGTTGCATCTGATCAAACAAAAAGTTTCCATCAGATCATTGATCAGATGCAACTGCTTTTTTGAATTTAATTTTGTGCCAACGGATCATAATTATATTTTTGGCGTGTAATATTACTATGCAACTAACAAACAACCTTTTTCTATACGACTTTTTTGTACTTATTAACTACCTATTTTTATAGTTCCTGTTGGGTTGGGAAAAATAAAAAAACTTATTTTGATTAAAAAATCGCAAAAATACGTAAAACTTTAAACAAAATCAACAGTATAACAGTAAACAATTCTTTAAACAGATTAAGTACACAAAAGAATCTTAAATAAATAAAAATAATTTTGATTACAAAATCAGTCATACTTATGACAAAAGTACTTAAAACTTTTTATTATAATAAAATTACTAAATAATTTTATGCGTGACTGTACACATGCGCAAATCCCCACCACATTCTTCGAGCGCTCTTAATCCGCGCCGATACCTGTAACAAATTAATAAATAATAAAAACTTTTGTCATAAATATATATATTTATGACAAAAGTACTTAAAATTACTTAGTAATTTTATGCGTGACTGTACACATGCGCAAATCCCCACCACATTCTCCGAGCGCTGTGTATAGTCACGCATAAAATTACTAAGTAATTTTAAGTACTTTTGTCATAAATATAAGACTGTTTTTTTTTTCAAAATTATTTTTATTTATTTAAGATTCTTTTGTGTACTTAATCTGTTTAAAGAATTGTTTACTGTTATACTGTTGAAAGTTTTACGTATTTTTGCGATTTTTTAATCAAAATAAGTTTTTTTTATTTTTCTCAACCCAACAGGAACTATAAAATAAGTAGTTAATAAGTACAAAAAAAGTCGTATAGAAAAAGGTTGTTAATTGCATAGTAATATTACACGCCAAAAATATAATTATGATCCGTTGGCACAAAATTAAATTCAAAAAAGCAGTTGCATCTGATCAATGATCTGATGGGAACTTTTTGTTTGATCAGATGCTACCACAATCTGATCATATGATCAGATGGGAATAACCCCAATTACAATAAAAACAATAATGCAATACAATCCACACAGCATCTCTAGGCTCAAGCTAAGCAGAGCTTGTGTTATGGGTACTAGATGACTGTTATAGATAGATATTTTAAGTACATATAGAAAATACCCAGAACACCCGAAATAAATATTTGCAGATCGTACAAAAATTTATCTCAAGGCGGTAATTGAACCCGCGATCGCCCCCCGCGCCACATCGGTCGTGAACTATGGAGTTAGCATTCCACAACATTTGTATGAGAAGTTGCGACTAATGTCACCTTAAATCCTTCAGTATAAGTAATCTATAGCCAACGTGATAATGACACGTGCTCTGATAACAAAAAATCTATATATAAAAGAAAGTCGTGTTGGTGAGTTATCACAAAAATCATAAAAATTGGTCCAGCCGTTTTTGAGTTATAAGTGGTGTAACTTATAACTCAAGATCGGCTAGACAAATTTTTATGATTTTTGTGTTTTTGGATTTACTCGGACGACGATAAATCCATTTTTTCCACAAAGATTTATCGTCGTAGGATAACAAGAAATAAAAAAATAATGAATAATGATAAAAAAAATGCGTAACGAAGTTCGCGAGGTCAGCTCGTCATTTACAAAATGCGATCACATTTTCTATCATCTTCGATAACAACATGACTTTTTCATTTTAATTGTTTTCTTCTATTATTTTAAGTTTTGGTGTGTAACTATTTTGGTATTTTATTCTACTTTATTTGAGTCACAAGTCAAATCAATTAAAATAAAAGTGTTACATATCCTGATTTAAGCGAAGAGAAAGTTTGAAAAAGATGGTGTTTTTCTCAATGACAGCCAATTTTCTTTTTACTGAGTTAACTTGACTAAGAAGTATTTTTGTATTCAATTTAGTTGACATTAGCGAAATTGTCTGTCGAATGACGGACAAATAGGTTAGCAGATAGGTATTATTAAGGAGAAAGGGATTCGTTTTCTGTCATCTTTGGATGCAACATTCATTTTAATTATTTTTCTTGTGTTATTTTAACCATCATTACTTAAAGTCAGCACAAGTGTGAACAGTTGAAATGAAAGTGTGTTATGTGGCATACTGATGTGAACGAAAATGTTGCCCTTTGGTTTTGAAGAACAACGCCATCTTTTTCTTCAAAACCAATGACAGCCGACTTTACTTTTTTACCGACTCGACTCGATTAGGAAGTATTTTATTCAACCCACTTGACATCGGCAATTTGTTCGAATGCCAGACACATGCTACAAAAAAAAAGGAGAAAAGAAGAATGATGATGGTTTTTATCAGAGAGTAAACTGACCCTTATGCCCTTGGCTAGCCACTCGAGACGAGTCTAGATTGTGCTTATTGCTTTCCGATTAGTTGTAATCCGTCTATGATGTTAGTATCATGTACCTTATCTTATTAATGACTAGTTCTTGCCCGTATCTTCGACCGCATAGTTTTTCCAACTAAAATAACACTTATCGCTATATTATGGATATTTCACACAATACCTTTATGAGTGCCCAGTATACCCAGAACACCCGGAATAAATATTTGTAGATCGTACAAATATTTATCCCAAGCCGGGAATCGAACCCACGACCTCCTGCGTCGCAGGCGAACATTCGCCGGCTACGCCGCATCGGTCGTCCGTATATTAAACGAAGGTCGGTGCGTCCCAGCACATAAATACCAGACAGTCTAAATGACAACATGTAGGCTACCAAATTGCAATGCTGGATCGTTAAGTGGGCGAAGAACACAGTAAAATATTAATTCATCCGCTTCTGTCATCGTCGACAACACATATACCTAATCAGTTTGATGGGTACACCCTGTCAAACTGAGAAACTGTCGTGACAGTTTGCAACACAGAGCACGAATTCGTTTTCTGTCATCTTTGGAAGCAACATTGTATTTTCATTTTAATTGTTTTTCTAGTGTTGTTTTAAGTTCTGATGGGTGATTTTGGTGGTATTTTAACCATCATTACTTGAGATCTTAGCACAAGTGTGAACAGTTGAAATGAAAGTGTGTTATGTGGCATCCTGATTTGAACGAAAATGTTTCCGTTTGGTTTTAAAGAAAAACGCCATCTTTTTCTTCAAAACCAAATGACAGCCGACTTTTACCGACTTGACTTGATTAAGAAGTATTTTATTCTACCCACTTGACATTGGCAAAATTGTCCGAATGATGGACACATGCAAAAAAAAAACAGAGCACAATATACTGATAGAGTGTGCAAGCTCACTGTCAAGTACACTGTTTTATTTAAGAGTCGTAACTCTATGTCTTTATAATATTTCCAAGATGTCCAAGCTGTTTGATCTTTGTTGCTTTAGTGTACCAAGTTTAATCAGTAATCACCCTATTTTAATAACTCTTCTTTAGGGTAGACCGATTTATGATTGTGGATTATTACGTTGTCCGAAGATTCGAATGAGGCAATCGTGTAGTTAGTAAATAAATTCATCAATATTTGTGGGCCTTTTTACATATAATCAAAGCCGCAAACTAAGCATAGCTTTCACTGAGAATAATAATAATAATGCTGGACAATCCACCTTAGCATCATCTAGCCCTAAGCTAAACAGAGCCTGTGTTATGGGTAGGGTAAAACCAGGATAGATGCCCCACTTTTTGAAAAAGCCTTATTATTTTACAACTATTAATTTACCGTGAATAACTTCTATGAATATAACTAGTTAAATCTTTTATTTTGCATTACGAGCTGTCTTTGTTGACCCACCAATTATTGATCGTGCACAAATTGAGTTTTTGCAAAACCATTTTTTTGGGGATAGCTGCCAACCTATATGGATAGATGCCCCAACATAACTAGCGGTTCTGTGAGAACAGTAGACCTTATATCTAATAATAATAATAAGTAATGCTGGACAATCCACACAGCATCATCTAGCCCCAAGCTAAGCAGAGCTTGTGTTATGGGTACTAGATGACTGATATATTTAATACAATACATTACATAATATAGATATTTTTTTATTATACATATAAAATACCGAGAACGCTGGGAATAAATATTTGCAGATCGTACAAACATTTATCCCTAGGCGGGAATCGAACCCGCAACCTCCTGCGTCGCAAGTGGACATATGCCCGCCGCGCCACATCGGTCGTCAACAATTATACAAAGATATCCTTGTAACTTTGACTGCAATCAAAATTAGAAACCAAGACTCAACCAGCATGTAATTACCATCTTGTTACAAAATAACAGTATAGTCTAAACAAAAGCACAGTACTCATGTTCAGGCAGTCATAACATGAAGGCTCAGTTAAATATGGCTGTCTACTCCAAGCATGAAGGTGGTCGTAAAACGAACATGGCCAGAGGGCCATTGATCTCGGCAGACAAGAGAGAGTTATCGCCGGAAAGAGTAGCCAATAACTATAAACCTCTTACAAGAAGTAATAAATGCCTATTTGACTGCAAAGGTATTTTACGGCAGCGAAGTTTGCAAATCGTTTAGCAATGAAGAACCTCATAAAATAAATTTAAAATGCAAAATGCGCAGCTTATATTTTCTTGTTGAAGCGACATCTAGCATTGTTTTCGAAAGTAACAAAATTTTATTGGTAAAAAATGTTTGCAAGTCATAATCTATGTACAATCAGCTGCACTAGAATGTATACAATTCGTAACTTTCAAAATGGTACCACAGCATCACAAAATAATTTTACACAAACTCAAAAATCTTGAAATTACTTGGTGAGTCTACTTAGGTTTTGCAAATTTGCCATGTAAATATTTACTGGAATATTATAACATCGTTTTGAAAGTTTAGATTTGTATACATTCTAGGGCAGCTGACTGTACGTGATTTATAATTTGCGTCAGATATACAGTTAACCCAACGTACTTAGATTAGGCGTGGGGGTGGTTTATACAGTTCCGGTAATTCAAGAAATTTACCTACACTGAGAACACCTTCCAAATTTTACATCTAAAGGTGGCGGCGAAACAATATCTCATATTCACTATCGTATTCGTATTTATCGGGTTCGATTCCCGCCTTGGGATAAATGTTTGTGCGATCACGATTGGGAGTGACCCTGCTGTGTGATCCTAAGATCGTGGGTTTGAATCCAGTCGTGCTCTAATAGATTGTTCTGTTTAAAAAAATTATGTGCACAATGTCAGTGCTCTTAAAACCGTGAAACAAACGCTGTAAGGAAACCAGTTAGTATTTTACTAACTTTACTACAGTAACTCGCTAGAACCCGTCATTCTTCAAAAAACTGGCCAAGTGCGAGTTGGACTGGCGCACGAAGGTTTCCGTACCATTCTCCATAATAAAAACGGCAAAAAAATTTTTGTATGAGTCCCCTTTAATATTTATTTTATTATTTTTTGAATTTGTTGTTATAGCGGCAAAAAAAATACATCATCTATGAAAATTTCAACTATCACGGTTCATCTGATACAGCCTGGTGACAAACACAGACCGCGAAGTCTTAGTAATAGGGTACTGTTTTACCCTTTGGGTACGGAACACTAAAAAGGTGGTTTGTATCGCTTTGTATTTCCCCTAACGAAGACTACGCCAAAAAAAACTCGAGTCTGGATTTAGTATATTTAGCGTAGAAGTGAAATGATTGCTTATTTATTTATTGCAAGTTATTATTAGACAAATAGCAAGAAACAAAAAGGAACACTAAAAATCGCAGAAGTAAAAACTGTGTAGCGATTTGTAGCAGAGCTAGGTATAATAATAAATTAAAGCAAAGTAACCTACATAATTATAAATATCTAAAATAATAACTAGGGCTAGATATAAGAAAAGGTTTAACAGCAGTTTGTGAAGATGACCGCGTCACCTTAAGATCATCATTTCCCTATCTATCATATTGTAGGTATTGGTCTGTGGTCACTACATTACGAATGCACTGTATTGCTTAGAAACACGCTGACTTATAATTATTTGTAACTAGCGGCCCGTCCTGGCTAAGGCCGAGTTTTAGAATAAAATAAATATTTAAGGGGGCTCTCATACAACAAACGTGATTATTTTGCCGACTAGTGGCTCAGCCCGGCTTCGCACGGTTTTTAGTAAGGATCCCTAGTTTTATTTTCAAATATAATTATAGCCTATGTCACCCGGGAATAGTGTAGCTTCCCAACGGTAAAATAATTTTTCAAAACGGTCCAGTAGTTTCGGAGCTTATTCAATGCAAACAAACAAACTATAAAATCTTTCCTCTTTATAACATTACTAGAGGCCACTCGCAGCTTCGCCCGCGTGGCAGTTTTTTCCCGTTCCTTTTATATTTTCGGGATAAAAAGTAACCTATGTCCTATTCCAGATTACAATCTATACTTATTCCAAATTTCATCCAAATCGGTCCACTCGTTAGAGCGTGAAAGAGGAACAAACATCCATCCATCCATCCAAACATTCACATTTATAATATTAGTAAGATTATAGTATATTATAGACAAGCACAATAAGATGTGCGTACGTACATACCACTTTAATAGGTAAACGGAAGTTTTCCACTAAGTAGGTACAATGTGTTATCTGCCTTAGGGTCATGCTCAAGAGTCTATTTTTATCGTATCCATAATTGATTTGTATAAGTAATTATTGTTGTTTTAATTAGCTGGATGCTAATCATGCCATCTCACTCTTATCAACGCATGATAAATAAACAATAAAATAAATAAATAAATAATACACTTCCTTCGGTCAGTGATTTAAATTCTGTTTCCTACTTATAGTAATAAGGACCTGCAGTTAGAAAACAGAGTTAACTTATAATGTGTAGGTAGGTTAAATATTTTTATAATAAAGTGCGTTAATGTTATAAATAGTATAAACTTGTGTACTTGTGTGAAACACTATGAAGTGTAACAAACGTAACGTGCAAGGTAAAGTTCTGCGTCCATCAATCTAAGGCAAATGTGCCTGTAATTTGACCGGCACCCACACCGTCATGTACCTGACCTTATCATAATATTCTGCATGTTCTATGAAAAAATAACTTTGATTAATATAAAGGTGACGGTCATAGTAACACAAGATAGGCAATTGTCCTGGGTATTTTCTATGTATAACAAAAAATATTTGTGTATGTTATGTATTGTATTAAGTATATCAGTCATCTAGTACCCATAACACAAGCTCTGCTTTGCTTGGGGTTAGATGATGCTGTGTGGATTGTCCAGCATTATAATTATTATAGGTACCACTTTTTGGTGGAACAATCAGATGACCCACCTGATGTAAAGCGATGTAGGTTTTTGTGCAAAACGTGCTACCGCTTTAGATGTTCGTTTATCGTGTCTATGATAATATCACGTCCAGAACAGACGTGCCTTAGCTTGTTTTTTTTCTCACGAACGCTAAACATATTATCTAATATCCCCACTATCTATTATTTAACAGATACATTGCCTAGATATCGTTATCCGATACTTTTTTCTAGTAGGTACGAAAGTATTGATTATTTGGTACTAGCAGCCGCTTGCAGCTTCGCCCGCGCGGCAGTTTTTCCCCGTTCTCGTTATTTTTTCGGGATAAAAAGTAGTCAATCTATATTTATATATTTCATCCAAATTGGTCTATTGGTTAGAGCGTGAAAGAGTAACAAACATCCATCCATCCATCCATACTTATACAAACTTTCGCGTTTATTATATTTTAGTTATATTATTATATATTTATATTATTTTTTAGTTTATTATTTCATACTGTAAATGCCAAGCAGGAACAGAAATAAAACAGCTTTACAGCTTGAATTCTCAGGCTCGGTAGACATTCTCTCAGATCACCGTTTGAAAGCATTGGCGTTGCGCACATACATTTTTCGATAAAAAAACAGTTAGTACACGACCGGATTCGAACCCACGGCCTTAGGATCAAAAGGCAGGGTATTCTCGCTAGACCACCGGTGCTCTCATATACCACGGAAACGGTCTTTGTATAATAAAATATTTTGTCAGTTTGACGGTCAGCCTTTTCAAGTGGTAGGTATTTATAACTGAACTACGATTATAAGTAGATAATAATAATGCTAGACAATCCACACAGCATCAACTAGTCCCAAGCTAAGCAGAGCTTGTGCTATGGGTACTATTATATGACTGAAATACTTAATACAATAAGTTAAATACATATATTATTTTTTATTATAAATAGAAAATACCTAAAACATCCGGAATATATATTTGCAGATCGTACAAACATGTGACCCAAGGCGGGAATCGAATCCGCAACCTACTGCGGACATTCGCCCACTGCGTCACATCGGTCGATACTCCACTCTTACAAATTTAAAGACAGTGGTACCTACCTACACACTTACTGTGAATTGTGCTATTAGATTAGATACTACTATTTATTATACACTCCGTCTCGTGTCAATTATTATTATATAAATCGATAAGGCTGTTATAATTTTATAACAAAGGCATCTACAACCCTGTCTGGAGGCGCCAGCCGGCAGCCGGTGACGAAGGTGATAATTCTCAAGGAACAGATAAAAATATCACATTCGATAAATATCGTAAAATCTGTCAAAATATCGATTGAATTCAAATTGAACTATTTAATATCGGTAAAAGACACACGATGACATTCTACTTTTTTTTTTGTGGCATGTGTGACAATTTTGCCAATGTCAAGTGGGTAGAATAAAATACTTCTTAGTCAAGTCGAGTCGGTAAAAAAAGTAAAGTCGGCTGTCATTGGTTTTGAAGAAAAAGATGGCGTTTTTTTTTCAGAACCAAAAGGGAAACATTTTCGTTCAAATCAGGATGCCACATAACACACTTTCATTTCAACTGTTCACACTTATGCTAAGACCTCAAGTAATGATGGTTAAAATACCACCAGAATTACCCATCAGAACTTAAAATAACACTAGAAAAACAATTAAAATGAAAATACAATGTTGCTTCCACAGATGACAAAACGAATTCGTCTACTTAAATGTAGGTATAGAGGTTTGACAAACTTTTTTGTGACTGATAGGTATGTGAAATTCGAAATTACATTTATTCTTATACGAAAAAAGTTTAGGAAATACGACGAATTAATAATGTTGAGCGATTAGTTATTGATGTTTAGTCACTAGACATCAGTTAGATTATATATTACCATCTTCATATAACATAAGAAAAATAATTGCTTGACATTGTGATCCACATTATCGACCCCACTATAAAATAGTCGATGAAAACGGAACGTGTTTTGGCAGAATGAAGTATACCACTGTGAACATCTATTCTGAAAATACGTGTTTTAGTGCATAATCGATATTTTCATAACATATTAGATATCAGAAGTGATATGATATCACACAAATATCGCATGAGCCGAGAATCATCTCTCAGACCATGACAACTCCGACTATCTCATAAATTGTGGTCAGTCAAGAATAGCAACAAAAGACAGACAAGATTGAAACATTCCTTGACGAGTTAGAAATAGAAGGAGCAAACTATGTAAATAGGCTATCAGCAGGTTAACTTTCAAGAAATACAATACCTAATAACCAAAAAATAATTATATTTTAGATATCTAGACAAATAACATTATGCATAGATAAATTAACACATTAAATACATTTATTTGCAAAGAAAATAAAAGCTAATATAGGTCTTTATAATTGGTATGAACAAAATAAATATGAAACATTAGAGCTATCTACAGACCATTGCAAACGATCTAAAGGTAGCTCAACTGATTTAAATCAGTGCCAATCGGAAGAGTTCCCAAAACACTGGCTGCATTGCAAAGCTGAATGGCAATACTGATTTGCTTGTTTTTCAGCTGCTACCTGCAAAAGAAGAAACTGCCGAGTTATGAGGATCATTTACGTAATTTTAACTTGCAACCTTTTCACGACCGCAGGTTGGTCCATGATGGTATGTTTTTGCATGAATTGGTTAACTGTTACTGACGCTACACTTCTTTCTCAGATTGAAAAGGTATTTCAATGTTCATGCCAAAATTTAAAAAATATACTTCATCTGTCGGAAAACCCGCTCGTTCCAACCTAGATTACTTTGCACCATTGAATAGAATTCCATTTATATTAACTGGCGACCGCTTGCAGCTTCGCCTGCGTGGAGTTTTTTCCCGTTCCTGTTATTTTTTCGGGATAAAAAGTTAGCCTATATATTAATTCAGGTTGCAATCTATGATTATTCCAAATTTCATCCAAATCGGTCTACTGGTTAGAGCGTGAAAGAGCAACAAACATCCATCCATTCATACATCCATCCATACTTAGTAGGAAGTAGGGTTCATAACACCAACGTCGCCACAGCCGATATTTCAATCTCAATAGATATTTTCTCAGATTGCATGTTCACATTTACTTTTTTTCAGGAAACATTTAGTAGGATTTCTACTCAAGTTTAACTTATCTATGCCAAGTGGCTAGTTTTTGATTGAACGTTCTATTTTCAGTTCCACCTTACGACACAAGTCTGCATCAACCACGTTAGGTGACACAAATACACACTAATTAATTTGTACTTATCTGTATATAATTTATCAATACCTTGTCGGTTCAGAAATAGCAATATAGATTCGCAAAGGATTCTGTATGTACAAGGTATAATAAACTGTCACTGAACCCGTCTCGAGTTCACTTCGTTTAGTAGATTACTTCGAGAGATGCCGATTTAATACTGTGTAATGTTTGTTACGTCCTCCGTACTGGCTTATGTCCCGAAATGGACTTTTAAATATATAATAATAATAATAAATAAATAACTAGTAGGCATAAGGTAAGAGTATCTCCCTACCGAGGGGGAGTGACTCTGCCTTCTGATTCTAAGGTCACGGTACAAATCTGGTCATGCACCAATGGGTTTTTCTGTTTGAATAATTTATATGCCCAATGCTATTACTCTCAAACGGTGAAAGAAAATATCATGAGGAAATTGGTTAGTATTCTAGCAGCGGTGATAGGCTTGCAGCCTGTCACGTATGGAATACCAACTAGGTACTGCATAATGTGAGTATTTACCAAACGTAATATCTGGACGTATCTCTGACTAGCCACCGCAGTTCTTTTTTAACCTATAGGCAATATTGTCGCAATGCACATCTTAGCCCTACAGGACGCGTTAACGCATCGCGGAAGAATACAATCACAGCAATCGTCACTTGTGGATATATGCACGTGAGGTAGGTACCCACTGCTAACAGAATCTTGCAAGTCCCAAACTATCATAAACTAGGCACACAGACTAAGGCCCGCTTGCACAAAAATCTGATTTAATTTGAGGTTGCGGGTTCTATTCCCGCCTTGAGATAAATGCTTGTACAATCTGCAAGCATTTATTCCGGTTGTTCTGGGTATTTTTATGTATGAAAAATATCAAACATACATAATGTAATGTATTGTATTATGTATATCAGTCATCTAGTACCCATAACACAAGCTCTGCTTAGCTTGTTAGTGGCTTAGTTTAAAGACGCTGCGTGGATTATCGATTATTATTATTATATTTCAGGAAGAAGATAAACAAAGAGTGATACAGTTGATATACGATTTATATGACTGGGCATGTGTGTGTAAAGGTATCCTCGTGTGCAGTCGCGGTGTTATTGCATTGGTGAGAAAAGCAGCGTCAACAACTCAATCAGTACTGCAATTGGGAAGCATTGCAATTGCGGTGAAGGTCGATGGGGTGAATCGGAGACACGCTTTAGAGAGGTTATACAGGACTCTCACAGCTAAGCTAAAGGATCATTTGAATCATGCGCACTATCTCTACATCTCTATTTATCTAGAAATAATCCAAACTACAGAGCACCAGCATTGCACACAAAATAAAAAAAAACCGGCCAAGTGTGAGTCGGACTCGCGCACAAAGGGTTCCGTACCATTATGTATAATATTGGTTGGTTGGGCTATAAATAACTGATCTTTGCTAGTTAAACCTTTGATTATGAAAAATTACATAAACGAAAGAGTCAAAGTAATACACAATAAATACCCGTGTAATATAAATTTTCAACACATTAGCCCTACCATTAATAAACTCGGCTAAGTATCGAAATAGTTACACCGTGTTTTGTCTCTTAATCTAAATTAAAACTATAAATGCAAGAGACAGAATACGGTGTAACTGTCTCAACGTTACACCGGGTTTATTAGTAGTAGAGTAAGAATACTTATATAATAGTAGAGTAAAAGTATGGGGTGGTTTTTAGGGGTGAGTTGTAAAAGGTTGGGCGGAGTGCAAGGCGTGTCGCGTGCGCGTGCGCCGCCTATCCTGTATAAGCGCGCGAGTCGTGTTGAAAACTTCATTCGGTGTTGCCTCCCCGTACCGACATCGCGTGTCGCAGGACGAAGAGTCGCGCATCCAACGCGCTAAGATCGCGCTGCTCCGTGATCCCGCTTATATCTGGCCACTGATCGTGCGACGTTCGAAGCGTTCCGATATTGCAGATACCCTAAAGGAAGCGGTTGAACACTCAATAACTAACGTAAGTGATTTCATATTAAGCTAATCTAATTTTTTAACCCGAATATTCTCTATGCAAATTTATGCACGTCAGACATCTTTATATTTCCTGATCGTAAAGATGAGCACATCTGATGCTGCTTTTTACGAATTTTTGTTAATTTGTAATAATTTTGCTTTCATTTTAAAGAAAGATTTATTCTTTGAAACTCAACCAGTCAAGTTCCGATGACAAAACATTTGTGATAACAACGAGCTTGATAGTGGAGATGATCACGGTAACTTGACTCTATGATGAATAATATACCAAGCTAGAGCTGGTAATTTCAAACTCCTTTGAACCAGCAAAGTGACTTATGTAATTATTATAATCATAAGGTCGTATAGCTCGAGAAAGTTCAACTCATTCTAAAAAACATGCCATATTGTAAGAAAAATCTTCCAAAAAACGCTAGAAACCAGCCAAGCCATATAAATTTGGCAGTAGTTTTAGACGACCGATGTGGCGCGACGGGCGAATGTCCGCCTGCAACGCAGAGGTTGCGGGTTCGATTCCTGCCTCGGGATAAATGTTTGTATGATCTGTAAATATTTATTCCGGGTGTTCTGGGTGTTTTCTATGTATAATAAAAAATATCTATGTATGTAATGTATTGTATTAAGTATATCAGTCATCTAGTACCCATAACACAAGCTTTGCTTAGCTTGGGGCTAGATGACGCTGTGTGGATTGTTTAGCATATTATTATATTATTATTAGTTTTACCTTCAGCTCTGTACAACGTACATCTATCAGCTCTGGTTCTCATAGCTTTGCTTAGTGAAGACTGTAAGAATATCCGCCAATTTTTATTCATTTATTTATAATAATAATAATAATAATGTTGGACAATCCACACAGCATCATCTAGCCTCAAGCTAAGCAGAGCTTGTGTTATGGGTACTAGATGACTAATATACTTAATACAATATATTACATACATACATATTTTTTATTATACATAGAAAACAACTAGAACATATTTGCAGATCGTACAAACATTTATCTCAAGGTGGGAATCGAACCCGCAACCTCTGCGTCGCAGGCGGACATTCGCCCGCCGCGCCACATTGGTCGTTCAATGGAAATAATGGAATGGTGAATGGAATGGAATGGTCGTGGAATGGAATTTAATTTGGTATTCTTAATCAACTATGTTATGAAGACATAGGTTTTTGGTTTTTTGAGCTGTGTAGGTGAGTAGGTTAATCATCGGTTGTGCGTGCTTTATTGTTAGTAGAAGCAGTTCTCATAAAAAATTAGTGGCGATTAGCTATACTGCCATTTACGATAGAACTTCTGAGAAGTCGAATCCAACAGGTTTCGCGTTGTAAGTCAAGAACCCTAGTTTTTACTACTACACATGCCAGGTACCTTGCCAGGACTGAAAGAAAAGGGGCATATCTGTATTTATTTTGTTCTACCTACCTTAAGTTCTCCTAGTGATAAGGTCGCATTTAAAGTATAATTACAATAATTTATTAATCAACTATGACAAGGCCCTTGTACAGCCGCTAAAGTACAGTGTTACCTAACAAAACCAAGCGTCCCCTGTGTTCCAATGGTGAACAAATTATATGAACTATAAACTAATCTTCTTCCTTAGAGTCATTGGCTAAAACGAATACACTCCTTAGATAATATTAGCTCCGTAAGAGCCGTAAGAGACGACTTCAAAAGCGCATCCTCTTGCCTCGTCCAGGTTGTGTCATGTACTGGTGGTCGGGCAGAGGGGACAAGAAAGCAGGTGCTCTAATAGTCTATATATTTAAGTAGAATAAAAATATTATATTTTTATTTCACGCATTAAAATCCCATAAATTACAAAAGACATAAAGAGTCCATACCCCAGAATAGTCCACATGTGTTAAAACATAAACATTTATGCGTACATAAGTAACTGAATCCTGCATCATGTGTTTTTTTTCTGCACTGATTCGATCTGATTGGGAAGGTTTTTGTCCTTAGTGTGGCCCTGTTCTGCGCACTCGCCTGACGAGACAATAATTACGTTTTTACGATAGCAATTCTGGGAGACGGCGGCGGCGGCGCACTGAACGGCTTGCAGGAGTATACAATCGTTACTGTCATGCTATGATTATTCGAATTTCAATTCAGTCTATGTCTGGCTTAAGGTCTGGACTTTCCCGATTGAAATTTGAAACATGTTTTTAGTAATAAGTAGAATTAAGTTCACTAATGTACGAAATTGAATTTCCAAATTATTCGAAATAATTCTTTCCAAAAAGAACGCTTGTCCAAAATACATAAGGTACCCGGTTTTATTAAATTCCAATTCTTTAACTTGGCAGGTTTATATTCTGAAATAGACAGATAATACTTTGAGACTTCTCCGTAATCCGATATAGCATAACTTTTACAAGCCTTCTACAATTCATTATTTGAAAACTCTTCATTCAATTTGTAGCATTATAAATTATAATCCATATTTTCATTAGGTAGCCTTTTTCAGTATTTTTATAAGCGCTAAATACCTTATACATCAATAATTGCGGAATAGCTGAC
This sequence comes from Electrophaes corylata, assembly GCA_947095575.1. Classification (NCBI taxonomy): domain Eukaryota; kingdom Metazoa; phylum Arthropoda; class Insecta; order Lepidoptera; family Geometridae; genus Electrophaes; species Electrophaes corylata. The sequence goes on from OX352704.1 coordinate 1,543,812, forward strand.
CCGCTTGCAACTACTTCCGCGTAGTTCTTTGTTCACTATACTTACAAATCGCTTTCATACCAAACGTGAATCAGTTTTAGACTGGTCTTTGGTTGCTCGCCTGAGTTTAGTACGTTTTCCAGCTAAAGAGATCAAAGAAAAGTTAAATTGCACTCAAAAGGGCATAATCTCCGATCCAAATCACCAAGCCACGAAGAATTATTTTGTCTCGACTGTCTTGTCGAACTCTTTCTATTAACTGTGCTGTCTTATTTTAGCAGTTTCTTTGCGTTACTAACGCCCGAACACTGAAACGGAACATTATTATTTTTTTTTTTTGTGGCATGTGTCCGTCTTGCAGACAATTTTGCCAATGCCAAGTGGGTTGAATAAAATACTTCTTAGTCGCGTCGAGTCGGTAAAAAAAGTAAAGTCAGCTGTCATTGGTTTTGAAGAAAAAGATGGCGTTTTTCTTCAAACCAAAGAGATACTTTTTCGTTCAAATCATGATGCCACATAACACACTTTCATTTCAATTGTTCACACTTGTGCTAAAACCTCAAGTAATGATGGTTACCACCAAAATTACAACTACGAGCGTGTCAATCAGATACAACCTGCTTGGAGATTCCGATTGATAAATTCTACGGTCAAAAGTACTTTTTTTTTTTTTCTGCTGTTTTTTTTGACAAAAACTTACTTTTCATAATGCAAACTCTGGTTTGAAATAAAAAGCAGTTTTAAGTCCATGAGAATAGGCTTTAGAAGATTACTGACTTGTCGTCGAAGTAACGATGAATGTTTACCTATACTTGCGGACAATTCAAATAGGTATTTGAACTTTATGAGGTCAGCTCTGAGATTGGGGTCGCAAGCGGTCAGTCCACGGACCCTGCTGACATCAAGCCGATTTCTGACCTCTGCTGAGATTGGTCTCATCAGTTTTAAAGTCAAAAGGACAAACTGTCACTAAATATTCTGCTAGTATGTGCTTGTAACAGTTCGGTTCTGACTATTATAGGTATATAGTAGATCAGCAAAACTTCACTTTTATCAACATTCAAACAACATCATCCAAGAGGTATGTCAGTAAGTAAATAAAATATCCAGCTGGTATACGTGATTTACATTAGTAATTCAATAGACGCTGACTATCTGAAATTGAATTGGATTTGGGTAAGGTTACTTGATTAGGATTAGGTTTTGATCCAACTCTCTTTAAATTATGAACTTCAAAAATGCTACAGGCAACTAGGTAGGTACTAAGAAAGGTATGTAGGTAGATAGGTACGCCTGAATTACTTGAGACTACAATGTCGTTAGTAAATTTAACACAAAATTTTATATTATGCCAAAAATTATTCACTCGAGTGTGTGTGTGGAACCTGTCACGTATGGAATACTAACTAATGTAAAATGTGGGTATGTAGGTACCAAATATACTATCTGGACATACGTCTGACGGAGGTATCCTTAGACATCCTCGAAGCATTGTTGTCAAAAATCTTGGGATCCTTTTTGATGCCCACTTAAGCTGGTCGGCTAAGGTTAAGGAAGTTTCTCTTAAATTTTTTGCATTGCTCCATTCGATTATTCAAACTCTTTCCATTAAAACTAAAATATCGCTAGTTAAATCCCTTCTCCTACCCATATTTGACTATGTCTCTTACCTCGGCCTTACCTAACCAAGAACTTCTCAAAAAACTAGATCGTTTACTCAACCATGCATTAGGTTCATTTACGGTCTTCGAAAGTACGATCACGTCACCGTATTTCGCTCCTATCCGTAAAAAAAGAAATAGAAGAACGTTGTGTCTTCTTTTTTCGATCCTTAAAGATCGAATCTATCCTCTTCGTCACCTAAAAAGTAAATTTTCCTTCCTCTCAGATTCCTATAATCGCAATTTGAGATCTACCAACACTCTCCTTTTGGCTACACTTATACACTCTACATGTTTTAGTTGCAAATCTTTTGAGGTGGCAGCTGTGGGTCTCTAGAATTCTCTACCTAAAGGCTCCCAGCAAACCAGCGTTTCAACGGCTGGACTATGAACATTACTTGAACCAGCTCTCACCTACTGAATTATAATTATTTATTATTAAGTAATATAGTTAGGCCATGCCAGATGTACCTATAATATAGTTAAATTATATATATTAGGTGTTTATGTTAGTTTAGGCACTTATCTTTAAATTAGCACGCCAACCTTTTTTCAGTTACTACCTTTAAGGTTGGCAGGTAGAAAATGCTCATAGCATTAAGCCCGCTTTTTGTAGGTACACTTATTTTTTTTATAATTGTGCAATAAAGTATTAAATAAATAAGAATCTCGGGTACTTACTTGGTACTAAGAGATAGGAGAGAATATCGACCGTACTTGGGGATTAAGTCGTGATGCTATTTCTTTTTCCTTAAAATTTCATTGTAAAATACATCGATCTGTACAGTTCGATGGTAATACGCCATTTTTATCAGTAGTACATAACATAGGTAGGTACGATACAATATTCGGTGTCGCGAATACGAGCCACTGACCTCGGACAACTTGCCAATTGGGTGAGCCGACGTACACTTGACCCCTAAACTCTTGAATTAACTTCTGTTACCTATCGTCTGCCTGTCGCTTACCGGAGGTTGCTATGCTATCGAGCCTAGGTATCGTCTGGAAGAGGCATCAACCCAAATTATCTGTAGGAGTCACATATCACGCGCTCGGTTCGAAATAGGCACATAGATTGTAGGTATATTTGGGAGGTAACGTGATGTCTACAGCAATGGAAAACTACGTAAGTACCTATGTACATCTTTGCAGTGGTGGTTTAGGAACAGAATAGGAACCATTGATTACTAACCATGGATTAGGTACGCATGCCACCAAGGAAACCAACGTTCTATTTCCAATTTTAAATGGTACATAAGTGGCTTGTAACTTACTAGCTTGAATAAAGCTACTTAGATTTGGATTTTAAAATAACGGAAGTAATTTAGTATACACCTACAAATATTTTACATATCTTATATCTACACATTTTATAATAACTCTGTTTTAACTGCGGGTCTTGACTATAGGTAGAAAACAAAATTTAAATCACTGACCGCAGGAAGTGTGCCCAAATAGCTACCTCTTTGGATAGCTAAACTAATTCTCTGTCCAAGATAAGCGCCAGCCCTTTGTTTTAAAAATACTTAATACTAAAGTAGGTATATTATCAATGTAGCTATGAATAACCGACCATGCTGTCACCAATCCAATCCGAAATTGGACAATAATGCCACTGCTGATTGGCAAAGCGGCGCAACTGAACTTCAACTAACAATTTAACGTTTGTTTATAAAATATGCCAATAGTTTTGTACCATCTTATCTAGTATTGAGCAATGTTGCGGTCAACGATGAATCAGGGTTATCCATATTCATGTCCGTATTACGCCTGACAGATTAGTATTAAGCAAGCACGACCTGCCTCAAATATAGTTTAATTATCTTGGTAATTATACCGTAATCTATACCATTTATAAAAATCTTGACTCCACTTATAAAAATCACTGATTGATATTTGAAACTCTGCGAAGGTTTTGGTAAATACGTCAAGTGCTTAACGAAATGTCTAAAACTGACTGAATGGAAAGAAGCTTTGTTGTGGCCGTTGAACGATTTATAGTGACCCATCTGGAGATGCACGAACAAGGCTATTGAGATTCGCGTTATTATCCAATGTAGTGCGCAAGCACCGAGACACAGTTAGCCTGTACTTGTAGGCTGGTACAGTACCTACTTATATAACAAACTGCTCGCAAGAATTGCTTAGGGTTGCTTTAAATACACAGTATAATACTTTTGCATTTTTTTTTTTTTTCCCTAGCCTATTTTGTCCCACTGCTGGGCAAAGGCCTCCCCCAAAGACTTCCAGCTCTCTCACTCTCTAGCCCTCTCCCACCACGTCCCCTCAAAGGCATCCAGCTCGTCTCGCCATCGTTTTCTTGCATTTTACAAAGGTATATTATGAAGTACTGCTAAGTTAAAGTATACTTGATGGGAAATAAAACAGGCTTGCAATCCAGTAGGCTTCTTACGCCATGGCTTTAGAGTATACCAATAGTTCTCATCATCCATAAGTTTGGGAAACTACGAATAGTATTGTATAAACGACGTAGAGCATTTACAGTGGTTGCAAACATTGGCGGAAATTGACTCCAGTCTATCACGGACCTTCCACGTCTCAGGTTTCAGCCAATCAACCGACCACCATTATGCGGAGACCGTTTACGCAAACATACTGTACTAGTAAAGTTTTCGCATTTGCAGAAATCTTGTTTAATAGAAAGAAACAGGCATCACGAGATAGCACCACGTTTGACGTTGTCACACTATTTCTGCAACAGCTGCAGTTTGTTGCTGCCATAAGCCGGTTTTACATAACGTTCTGTTTGTAATTCTTTACAATTACTTACTAAACGCAAGATATAGTTCCCAAGAAACACATACCTAGGCACCGATAACACGTTTCTGGTAATTTTACCGATGATGTGAAGACCAACTTACCATGGTTGCACTGGTCTGCTTCCGATTTTATGGGCGAGGGCTTAAATGAGGTGTTCTATTTGTGTGTGTACACGAAAATATACACTGACTTCTGATGTAGTTAGATCAAAGTCAGACTTCAACCTTAGGATATCCTCAAAAGTCATAAGTTCCAACAGATCTGTAGGGCAGGTTGAGCGGCAAAGCTGGCGAATGGTGGTACCTAGCTAGGATCTGCAAAGAAATTGGTTGGTAAAATCTTCAATTTTGGACTCGTAATTTTAACCCATATCATCGACCACAGCATTACATAAGAAAACCTTGTGTGTGAAAGGACAGATAAATTCTACTTATAATATTATTAACGTGCAAGTTTGTAAGTATGGATGGATGGATGTTTGTTACTCTTTCACGCTCTAACTAGTATACCGATTTGGATGAAATTTGGAATAAACATAGGTTTTAACTTGGATTAACATAAAAGCTACTTTTTATCCCGAAAAAATAACGGGAACGGGAAAAAAACTGCCACGCGGGCGAATCTGCGATCGGCCGCTAGTATACATATACGACTGTTAAACACCTGTTAGATGATTTTATACCAATTTTAGGGAATTCTTCTACATATTTTGGTAAATTTAGCAAGTCGCAGCCCTACGGCCAGCATGGGAAGCACGCGCCTCGCGAGTGATTGACCGACTCACATCAGTACAAATACTACTCTTCGATGCTCATAAGATCAACAATAACTTGATACTGAGTGAATGCGCTATTCAGAGCCAGTTAGGAGTTAGCAACAAACTAACAAGTAGTTAGATACTAGGTATGCAGATTTTAAAGAGATATTTCTATAAGATCTTTAAGTACAAATATTTCTTTTCTTCTTTAAAAAGGGCTTAGCTCTTGTAGGGGGTTTGATGCAATTTTCTCCATTTCGCTCTTTCTAGTGTGTCTTCCTTGACCTCTTTGTATGACATGATAGCCACCTTCTCCTTTCAGTTTTCAGTATTCAGTATGTTTATTGCCTTTATCTGGCTCAAATAGTTTATCCTTGGCCTTCCTCTTTCTCACGTTCCTTCTACCTTTCCTTCAATAATGTTTTGTATGTAGCTATCATGTTGTAGATATACAAATATTTAAAACCCCAATTATTTTTCCAATTATATTTCAGCACAGTCACAATCAGTTCCATTAAAAAATCTAAGTAAACTTGGCGCGAGGTTCCACACGATATTTCCCTTTACGTTTCGATAGTTCTATTATTTACTTAAACTAATCTAAGATTTTTGCTTGTGGGATGTCCATTTTTGGACAAAGGCCTCCTCCATCCTGGTCCACTGGGCTCTCTCCTATAGTTCTAAAAATAGGGTAGGTAATATAGGGTTACGAAATATTAGCACGCATCCTCTGATCTAGATTCTGAGATGCAGTCACGTTGCAAATCACGCACGGACCCTCTCGTAGCTATAAATAGACGATTGGATCCAACCACAGCTATTAGATCCAACGCATTACGATGTCTGCTATAATAGAATAATGTCCTGCGCCGCGTCGGCGTCAGTGCACTACCACAGTACTGATACAATACTGCTTGTGAAATCCGATTTCAGTTTTGTATTACACATTCGCGGTGATTCTCGATAGTGTAACCAACTTGAAAACTATTGCTCTATATTTCTATAGAACAAAAGGTTTTAAAACGATGTGTCTAATGTATTTGTATTATGTATTCAAAAATTATCACAAATATTTATTTATTTAGTTATCGGATGCCACAGCATGCATTAAAATATCGACTCAACTATTTATAGAGACATCATAGAATATGAACTATAAAACATAAGATGCAAAAACAAAAGCATAGCAGAGGGTTAGGAAAAAACTAAAAAGTCTAACAAGACTATGGTAGTATGCAAAAACTTATAAATCAAAAATAAAATAAACCATTCTGTATACAAATCCCTCTTTTTTATGTAAGTAATCGTTACAGCGCTATGTCATAATATTCTAAGTGTCGGTTTTTTTTTTTTTAATTATTATTATTGTGAATCAGGATAAAATTTTACACAGCAGGGAGGAGTTTGGTGTAGCGTTATTTATCGACGGATTCCATTCAAAGGCACATTCACTTCATTCTAAACAAGATGAAGCAAAAAAAATCCAAAGTGAATTGGAGGCGGGAAACGGGGGAAGTGTACTATAGTGTTTGTATGGACAGGACATTTGATTTTTTTCGGAAAATGTATACCTACTTATATCAATCAGGCTACACAGTCCTCTTCGCCTTCACAAACCCGTGGACACTAGACTCGACCTCCTAGGACCAAGGGAACGCGAATGATCACTAAAAAGTATACCCGTATTTTGCATCGGTGGTTTAGTGGTAGTGACCTAAGGTCGCCTTCTGAACCTAAGGTCGTGGGTTCAAATCAAGGCGTGGGTTCAAAAAGTTTATGTGTGCAATGCCAGTACTCTCAAACGGTGAAGGAAAACATCGTGAGGAAACCAGTTAGTATTCTAGCAGCAGCGATGGCTGCAACCTGTGACGTATGGGCACAATACTAACTTCTGCGAAATGTGGGTATGTCACAGATGCATCATCTGGATGTACCTCTAGCTACCCCCATAAGACATCCTCGAAGAATCTCGAGTAGGTACTTGGTACTAAGAGATCAGAGGGGATATCTACCGTGCTTGGGGATTAAAGTCGTGATGCTATTTTTTTATTATTTTGCTCAAAAGTCTACAGGTAAGCGAGGTTACTGTTCTCACAGAACCACAGACTCTTTCAGCGGTGAACAAAACTCCTGCACGCGGTGCAGTATTATTTTCTCAGTGACTAAGCAGTGGTCAGTTAATAAAACGATAAAACATAGCACCCACCCTATCCTATTGGCACTTAGTCAAAGGAAGAAGCTGATTTGCATTTTTATGAAGGAGGAAGGTGAAGTGAAATCATCGACTGATAGGTAAACCACGAGGTTATTAAAAGGTCGGACTTAGGACTTGATAATTAGTATTCCGTATGTTTATTGCCTTATTATGTAAGTAGGTTTAACATTGTCAGATCTTAGGACTAGATACAATTTTTCGTACCAATACACATAATATACCCAAGGGTGTTGCAGCAGAGTAGAGCGGACCGATATATAGAAAGAACATGCAAATTACGTAGGTCATAAAACAAAAACTATAGGTACTTATATCGTTACAAAGAATAAAGGCGTTTATAATAATATTAGCAATAGGCGTTCGTTTCATTCAATAGTAATTATTTGATCATTGAAATACTCGTCAAGTGTATACCTAGTATGCTTTTCGTAGCAAATTCAAATTCAAATTCAAAATGTATTTATTGGAACAGAAACAAATTTTACAAATAACATATGAAAAACGTTGACAACTGCAAAAGTTAAAAACTGAGTAGCAGTGACAGCGCCCTCCTCCAGAACAGAACGAAAAACAGTGTTCCACAATGTAGATTACATATAGATACCTATAATATTAATCTTTAACAATGAGTAAAATACCTATGCAACAATTTAGGGAAAAAACAAAAAAAGTAACAACAAACAAAAAGTGAGCTAAACATTATATTCAGTATTTACAAAACTGTGATTGAAAAAGTATGTTAGAGAAAAGGTGTGGGTTTGTAATGTAAGTGGGGGTGTTGGGGTGGGGGTGTGCAAGTATGTATGTGCAAGATGTGAGTAGGCTTCCATGATTCCCCCAGTCTCTTAGGAGTCTGGTTATCACAGAGGGAAGCCTACAAGAGTTTGTGTTTGTGTGTGAGTGTGTGGGGTGTGGGGGGGTGAGGGGGTGAGTGGGAGTGTGGGGGTGTGTGCAGGGGGGTGAGTATGTGTATGTGTGTGGGGGGGTGTGTAAGAGAGAATGTATATATATATATATTTTATGTTTAACATAAGGGTGCGATTAGTGGGGGGGGGGTGTAAAGTTACGGTGGATGATTTTAGGTTGGGGAGACTAATAGATTTTCAGTTTCATTGTATGAAAGAGTTCGAAGCCATTTGCGGCAATTCAGTTTGCATTTGCGAAGGGGTAGTGGGTATATATTAATTTCTTTGTTAACTCGATTGTACAATGTGGAGCTCAAGTAGAAGTAATGTCTGGCAGCTACAGCAGTTCTGCGCGGCTCTATTCGGCAAACTTTATCAGAACGGCGTTTTTCTGCGCTCAAGTTCGGGTTATAAGCAAGCTGCGAGTGTTTCCGCAGGAGTGTGGCTTGAATAAATAGTTGCCGTACCGTCAACACGTCACAGGCCGAATAGAGCGCAGCTGTTGGAAAGCGTCTTGGGTTGGAAGTCATTACCTTCAGAACTGCTCTCTGCGCTCTTTCCAGTCTCATCATGTGCGTTTTTGTCGATCCACCCCACGCGGTAATACAGTATGATAAAACTGATTGCGAGAGGGTGTAGTATACCATTTTTAGGCAGTTAAGGTCAGCACTGCTTCGCAGCGCCTTAAATATAAACATTAATTTCCTAACCCTTGAAACTGTACACTCAATATGGGGCGTCCATGACATATATCTATCCAGCCAAACACCTAAGTACTTCAAACTGTTCGTATGTTCTAACTTAGGGCAAACGCATGGAGTAGAGCCAGAAATACAAGTGTGGGCAAAAATAGAAAAAGAGGAGGGAGGTTGTGTTTTGATTGATGGGGAAAAAGTAATGAAATTAGTTTTAGCTGCATTTAGGGTAAGAAGGTTTTGAGAGAGCCATGTTAGAGTTGAGCTTAGGGCATGTTCTGCATGTAGACTTGCCTCTGTCCAAGTACGACCATTTACAAGGAGAGCTGTATCATCAGCATACACAAATACACTGCAGTTAGGGAGAGATAGGTTACATAAGTCATTAATATATACGAGGAAGAGTGTGGGCCCAAGGACACTTCCCTGTGGGACACCAAAGTTAATTACTTCTTCCTCGCTTAACTCATTGTCAATTGAAACTATCTGTCGACGGTCACAAAGGTAGCTCTTAAAAAGATTATTGACGTGGCCTCTTATACCAATACCATTAAGTTTTTCCAATAAAATGGGGACAGAGACAGTGTCAAACGCTTTGGATAAATCGAGGAAGATGCCTATAGTTTTCAACTTTTTATCAAAATTTTGCGCTATTGTTGTCGTGAGATCAACAACGGCATCTTCAGTCGATCTGGAACTTCTGAAGCCGTATTGTTGATCGGAAATAATGTTTTTATCTAAAAGAAATTTAACAAGACGCTTATTTAATATTTTTTCGAATACTTTTGACAAAACACTAAGAACAGAAATTGGACGATAGTTGTTAACACTGTCTCTGTCACCTCCTTTGTGAATTGGATGTATTAGAGCTTTTTTAAATACCGAGGGGAAGGTGCCTTCTGACATGGATAGATTAAATAGATAAGCCAAGATAGGAATAAGAGTGTGTCTCGAATTTTTTATTATTGATGTAGGTATCTCATCCCAACCCACAGCGCACCTATCTTTGAGTTTAATGATGACGCTTTCTAATTCAACGCTGTCGGTAGGAAATAAAGCCATAGAGTCACGAAGAGGTGGATTGGGGGATATTTCATAACCAACAGGGCCAGCACTAGGAAGTTTCTTAATTTTAGAGGCTAAATCCTTGCCCACATTCGCGAAAAAATGGTTAACTTCATTGACAGAATAAGCTTTCAATAGTTCCTTCGAAGGTGATTGCCTATGGTTAAGATTAGTAATTTTTTTAATTATGTTCCACGTAGCCTTGGGGTTGTTCTTAGCCATCTGGAATTCATTGCGCTCGTAATCCTGTTTAACCTTTTTTAGTAGATTGTTGCAAAAATTGCGATAGCGAGTAAATGAAAGCTTAAGTATTTGGTTGTCTTTGTTTTTGCAATATTTTCTGTAAAGGCAATCTCTGTGTCGTATACACCTCAGAAGACCAGGAGTAATCCATGGCTTTAAGATGCGTTTTTTATTAGGCATAAGTCGATTTTGACTGTGCTTACGTATAATAAGGGAAAGCAGATGAACTAGGGTTTGGGCAGCCGCGTTGGCGTCTACTGATAATAGAACCGGGGAGAAGTTAGTTATTTCAATTTCTTTAGTAATCGCCTGTAGGTCTAGTTTGGTAGTTGATTTTTGATGGGAACCACGTCGACCTGTCAAATCAATAAAGAAGAGAATAGGGGCATGATCGGTTACAAAGGAGTCCAAAACTAGGGTAACGGCAGAGAAAGGAGATCTAAAAATTATATGGTCCAGGCAACTATTGACACGAGTAGGTAAAACATGAGCCGGAAGCATCCCATGAGATGATACCAAGTTTAGATACTCGTCAGAGTTTGCATCTTTTGAATTAGGGACAATGTTTATATTAATATCACCCACAAGAATGACGGTAGAAAAGGTGTTCAATTGGGATAAGGTACTATCAAGGCTGTCTAGGAAATCGGTAATATTATTATAGGATGGAGAACGGTATATTGCGACTACTGCAACTCCTTTGTCAAATTTTAGCAGTAAAGAGTTAGCATTAACAATCAGTGGAGAAACAAAATTGCAGACCAGACTTTCTCTGACAAAAGCTACCACGCCTTCGTTTTGGGACTTATAGTCGGAGGCAAAAGAATTAAAACCAGGAATAACGGGAAGGGAAGGACATTTGCTTAACCAGCATTCTGATAGTACTATAATGTCCAAATCTAGTTCAATCCTATGAATTAAAACTAAGAGGGCATCAAAGTTGCATTTTATGCTTCTTATATTTAAGTGGAGTAATTTGAGAGACTTTTTGGATTTAAGGTGCTGTGAAGCGTTCTCGGGAGTACAGATAAATGAATCTGATAAAGATATGTCTTCGATGCCACTTGCAACGGTGGATAAATCATCCATTATTAAAAATAATAGAGAACATGGGGACAGGAGCTAAGTGGCTACAATAAGAGAAGGCTGGTAGGCAATGAGAGCTAAAGGCAATAACAAGGATGTACTGAAGTTTAAGAAGTGTGTGTGGGGGGGGGTGTGTGAGTGTGTATATGTAGTGTGTAGTAAGTGAATTCACAGTAGAACTTAGGTAATTAACAAAAATATAAAACGTATTAAGAGATTTGACTCTCGTACAATAGGTAGAAGGTAGGTAGGAAGTAAAAACTAGTCACTTGTTGTTCGATGCCTTAGCAAGGTCAGACTCCGAACTAACCCTAATCAGAGGTCCGCCGTCCCGTTTGCGTAGGAAAATTTTCCCGTTTGAGGCCCAACAGAATTTAATGTCGTTCTCCTTAGCAAACTCACGAGCGAGGTAGAATAGTTTTTTAGCCTTAGCAGGTAAGTTCTCCGAGATGAAGATTGGTTTCACAGGCCCAGGGATTCTCAATTTTTCAGTAGTTAGTTTATTGTTATCTCTGTTGCATTTCCTGAATCTTGAAATAATCCTTTCCTTAAGGAGCACACTGGTAAAGTCTACAATTACCGTTTTCTGTGCTGGATCCTTTGTCCGAATCCTGAAGACGTCTTTAACTTCATGGGGTTGTATCTGTACTTGAAGGACCCTGCCTACATTAATGACAGCATCTACGAGAGATAGCTTCGTCTCCGTTTGCGATGGTGGAGGGTTTCTCACTTCCAGACAGGTAGATCTAGCACTGCGCTCTAGGCTATCCAGCTTACTCTCCAAAGATCCTATGTACTGCAAGCTTTCTAAGCAGCAGTAAGTTCTTTAATATTCTTTAATAATTTTATATATTTCTAGTAATTCTATGGATCATGGATACCTACTAATAGAGAAAACAAAGATGGATAATAGGTTAGAAAAGACAGAAACAGCGTCCCCAGGCATGTGTATATCCCCCCAGATTTCTCTGTATCTGTATTCTACCAAAAGAGGTTGCGAAAAAATATACAAAATAGAACAAAAATGGAGGTGGGGCTTGCGCGGTCTACTGTTCTCACAGTAGGTACCTCTAGTTTATATTGCTAAAGTTTATAATAATTTGCTTGGTGTTAAATCTATAGGACTTCAATAAAATTATAGATGAAAACAAGTTTACTTATATAATATTTCAAGGAGAGTTTGCTTTATCTGCAAATGTTGCGATATTCAATCATTTATTTCATCACCAGTAAACACCGCGAATGAACTGACAGGTTCAAATTTGAACTTTGCCTTACATAACACGATACAAGTCCATAGGTACTGTTTTATTCAGATATCGTTCTTATAGTTTAGGCTAGGCTAGATGTTTTTAAACATTGTTTTGAGTTTCAATTCACGAGCTTTTTTGGAGCTGAGACAAAATAAAAAATAGAATTTGATTGCTAAAATTGGGCCTGTCTGATTTGACAATTTTAAATAATACATTTTGGAGATTGACACGATGGAAGCTTATTTTGTTTCGAGAATTGGGCTTCTACGTAATTAGCTTGCAACAATTGCAGATGATTTAAACAGTGTCCGGGACAACTTTTCACTCATACCCTTATTTACGAGACGACAAAGCTTCTGGAACAGACAGATTAGGCATAATCAGAACCTATCATCACCTACAGAAAAATCATGGCATGGAGCCGACTCAGCCACGGGTATCCTCACGAAACAAAATATATTAGTTCTTTTGTATTGCAGAAACACTACTAAAGATAGCTGCGTAAGCTAAAGTGATTTTAGATTCAGTGTTGATATGTTTTAGATAAGCATGCATTGGACTATTGATGGCTATGCACTTAGGAAATGAAAAGGTGGATTTAAAGGATATCCTGTATCAACTGGGTGTAGACGGTGTCAGATTTCAGTTTCACCCTTCGGTATAAAAGCGTCGAGTCCACTCCGGTTACGCGCATTCACAATATTGTTTAGGGTAGTTACTGTTAGCAACACTTCTCTCTTAACTCATACTAGCAAGTTTTATATAATATTTTCTTTGAGGTTCTTTTTAGAACGTCAAAGAAAATCTATCAAACGTTTATCTCAGAACTTATAGCTTTTGTGTCAGTTTTCGAGAGAGTAGTAATGTGATCGTTGTACCATACAATAATACGCTGAAGCAAGTAAGTCTCTTGCTTGTTTATCCAAGTATTAAGCACGAAGAACTGGAACCTTTTTTCATTTTCTTATGCGGCTTGCTAAGGGAACTAGTAGGTGTCCTCACCTATATTGATGGCATCATCCACAAAGCATTGCCTCTTAGATCACGGCCTATACTTGCACCGGCACCTACGGCCTTCAAACCGGTATAGACGTTTTAAAGCCATCCTTTTGATTTTACTGGATTTTTCTTCAGACATTTTTAATTTACCCTTTTGCTTTTATTTGTATGGTAATTTTGCATATTGGTGAAGATAGTTTTCTTGTCCACAGTTTCCGACAATGCTGTTCAAAGAATTTGTACAGTTGGTGCTGGCCGCAATAGTGCTTTGGAGCCGAAGCACAGAGGCAGCACCAATGGTGTCGGTGAAGCTATGCGGCCGACAGCTCAGTGACATCATGAGCAGAGTCTGCCAAGCGTACAACAGCCCATCCTGGGACGTCCCCACTGGTAATACAAACCTCCTTCTTAATGTTAAGCCAGGCTTTTCTGGATCACAGAAGAACCGTCTTCTTAAACTCGATAATGTTTTTAGGTTAACTAGTTGTTCTAAAATTGAAATACAAGCAGAACCAGTGGAGCTGAATGTGACTTTATTGGTGTGAAGGCATTTTGAAACATACTTCACCCCTTTAGGGGTAGAATTTCAGGAATTCCAGTCCTAGTACACCCGACCCCTGCGTAGGTACCTACTGAAAAATGCCCCTGAAAATGTCGAATATCTAATATAACCAGAGGGACTTCGTCTGCGTGAAGGTTTTTTTATACCAGCCGTTATACAAACTCGTTTAGGGGTTGAATTCCGGGAATTCCTTTCTTAGCATACCACTATGCACCACGACGAATATACTTACGGCCAGTGGTTTAAGCAGTGAGTTGTGTGTATATGTCAGTCAGTCAGGACAAAGATTCTTATAATTGGTATAGATTTTAGATAACGATAGATGTAATGTTTTTTTTAAACTAGGCAAGACAACTTAGGTTACTATTCGGTTTTTAAGTAGGTAATGTACAAATAACTTTTTAAATTGCGTTCTGAGTGTATTTAGAAAAAAAAGTGTCCCTATCAATAATCAGGTTCCTGCTATCCTTAATATGGGGTAAAAATCAATATTTTGGATAGAAACGGGATATTTACCATGATTTTTGAGTTTGATTGTTTCCCGATATTTCGGCACAGTTGCATGCGCCATGATCACGGGTCGAACTGAAGTCTTTGTCAAGTGGTTTGGGTAGGTGGTTAAAAAGTTATATGGGGTAAAAATGATGTTGTCTACAAATAAAATAAAACTTTAGGGAGATAGACTCATGTTTTTGTTCAGTGCTAGTTTTATCAGCTAATATAATGATGCGGACCTGTTCCCAAGCACCGCAGTTATTATAACCTCTGCGACCCGGATTATTCGAGTGCCTAGTAGGTAGCCTATATGATTTGTTAATTTGTTGTAATTTTTTTACTCGTATTTTTCGGCTCTCTATCTAAACTACTTAGTAATGAATATTATACAATGCTATAAAAAGATATTTATAATCTTCTTTCAATAGCAGACTGTCCACTTGATTACAAAGAGCGTTGTTTATTTTTATATTTACATGGAAAAATACTAGTAAGTAATGAATCTGATAAGAAAACACTAAAAATGTTATTTTTTGGATTGGGTTCGAGAGCATTTAATGGTGACCCTGGAGATCAGCGGACGCCGCAAGGCAACGGGTTATCGATGCGTTATAAAAGGTCGAGAATTCTGCGAGTCATAAAATCAATACACAATGTTTTAGTTTTTTGGTAACCAGTGTTTTGGGAATTGGCACTGATTTGGATCAGTTGAGCTATCTTTAGATCGTTTGCAACGGTCTGTAGATGGCTCAACTGTTTCATATGTATTTTGTACATACCAATTATAAATATCTGTAGGTAATTAGCTGTAATTTTCTTTGCAAATAAATGTTGCAATTTTATACGCTGAGTCTAACTGCCGAAAAGAGTTCCATATACCATCTGCATATCATTTGGTTATGTTGATAGCGCTAAGTCAAAGTCAAGGAGTATTTGGCATTTGGGCACTTTTTTGGGTGTTACACCTATTGTACCTAAGTGTGAATTTACAAAAAGATGTATTCTATCAGTTATCTGGTTCCCATAGTAGGTACAAGCTATGTTTTGTTAGGTGCTAGATGATGTTGTGTAAAAATATCTACAAATATTTATTTATTCAGTAATATCCATAGGGATCATCTTGAAGAATCTAAGCGCCAGTTCCTCGATACTATGTTTAGTACTTGGTACTTAGAGCTTTTTGTTAGGGGCTTCTCCGGGGAAGAACATACTACCATGCCATGACCATGCCTACTTCTATACCTACCTATACCTTCTTGCTTATTCCGAGCAGCATTGCTGTGTTTGACAGGTTCTGAAGAGTATTGGTGAAATTAAAAGTTATAAATTAACTAACCTAATCTAACCTTAAGAATACCTACCTTAGTAGCCATTTCTTTAACGCCTCGGCCCGGTTTGTTGGACCACCTTCTAAGTTCAATTTAGATGGAGGCCGCGCGTGTTCCATAATTTACAGTAATTATTAGACCTCGCTATTGATTTATCTATTGTTTTTAACACTCCACAGAAGTTATTTTACTTTTCAACTAATTATTTTTCGCCACCGCTATCCTAATGTCGTAATTGAAAGACGGATTGACCGAGACTAGTTTCTATTCCCTACCCACACACACACACAGAGATAATAACATAATAGAATAGGCACCTATACATAATTACACATAGGTACGACATTAGTGGTCACGGCTTAGGCTATGACCTCTCCAGGAGGCAACTAGGGGAACATAATATCCATTATCGATGGCTGAAGGCCCTAGAGAACTAGAGAAATGATCATCACTGTCTTGCAGCTTCGCAGGCACGTAAGAACATGCCCGACAGGGCAATGCCTCGCGCCCATCAAAATTTTTTTTTGATCTTTTATCTTTAATAGACTATCCTTTGGCTTCAATCTCACCTGATGGTAAGTGACAATGAAGCCGACGATGAAGCAGGACGGTCTAGAAGACACCTATTCACTCTTGCCTTAAAGAGATCCAGATTATAGTGGTCAGGAAAAACAGAAGCTGGCAATGAGTTCCACTCCTTAGCGGTTCGCATACTATGAGATATACAGGTGTTAAGCCTCTGACTCGCTCAGTTGTACAAATAGCTAGGGTTATTCTTTAATGACTTTTCTTTGTCAGTTGTAGAGCAGCCAGGCGTGGTGGTGCGACGGAAGCGGCAGCTGGGAATAGCTGACGAGTGCTGTGTCATAGGATGCACTTGGGAACAACTTAGCGAGTATTGCTCGATAAGCGCATAGTAAGTTTATTACGCGTAGCTATACGAAAAGGCAATGGTTATGAATGAGATAAGAGTGACACTTGTTTTTAGTTCACAACCATCAAGATATCAATTTGTAATTGGCTTCCGTATTACTAGTGAGCCACGTAGGTATTATTTATCCATTGTATTCGAAGATACAGTTTTGACGAGTGAATGTTCGCCTGCGACGCATTGCAGGAGGTTGCGGGTTCGATTCCCACCTTGGGATAAATGTTTGTACGATCTGCAAATATTTATTCCGGGTGTTCTGGGTATTGTCTATGTATAATAAAAAATATCTATGCATGTAACGTATTTTATTAAGTATATCAGTTATTTAGTACCCATAACACAAGCTCTGCTTAGCCTGGGGCTAGATGATGCTGTGTGGATTGTCCAGCATTATTATTATTATACTAGTTTATATTTTAGAGTTGAACTACAGTCGATCCACGATAAAAGATATTTCGAAAGAAATATCAAATAATTATAAGGAAGTATTTAAATACTTGGCATAAGGGTTGCCCTTGGTCCATAGGGGAAGGACGTCCTACGTTTAATCTTTCCGTTCGTAGTCGCCATTCGAGAACTTTATATATACCCCAGCGGCTGTCGGTTCTACAAGCTATACGTATGGGCCCATAGCCACTTCAACTTGCTGATTTTTGGAACTAAGTCTATCTCGTAGTGAATCCCAGCATGGCTCTCGTAGAACCCGTTCTAAATAACTAAAATAACTTAAGTAACATTAAATAATTTATTTTAACAGTTCAGAATCGCCGCTAGAAGACATGGACACCCACATAATAGCGGACCGGTCGGTGGAGAAAACTATCGCGGAGACGGTTCCAGTCAGCATAAGCAGACGGCACGAGGTGGGACGACGCACTCGCGGGTACGGGCGCACCTGCTGGTGCCGACGCAGGCGTCGCTCGGGCCGGCGCCGCCCATCCCTCATGGGTAACATGGTGTGTCTGTCATACGCTGCTGGCTTTCCACACTTCGGTTGTGATCGAATGATTTAAAATTTTTACTTTTTTATGTCATAAATCAGATCAAATTCTACAGTTTTACTCAGATCAGAACGGTCTTTCAAAGTCAACGTCAAAAAGCGCTTATTCAGTTATAACCGCAGGGATCATCTTGAAACGTCTTAAAGCTGGGTGAATCTAAGCCTAGAAGAACATCCAAAAAATTTACGCCTAGGTTCTCTGTTTTTGTATTAATCTCTTACAAATTAATAATAATGTAAACAATGAAGCTCCTATGTAATGCCAATCTATCTTAACTCAAAGTTACGGGACCTATAGTTTTACAAAATAAGTGAAATCTAGTTGCCAATAAATTTTTAGTTTTTTCCAAAACTCTGCACTGGGCAGGCCTACGTGTTTTGGCGTGCGACATTGCTGACAAAGGAAAACCTTCTTAGAAACTAGTGATCGCTACCCTGAAATTCAAGTGGACGCAATTAACACGTTTGCTAAAATAAAAAACGATGTTCCAAATTTAAATGCAACTGTTTGCCATTACTCATTTATAAGAGATGCAGTTAGTGGTCCTATTCCGATTGGTTTTTGAACGCTCTTTTATCTAAAATGGCCAATAATAAATCGGTTACCATCCCATTTGGTTGACATAAAAGTGACAGTAAGTAATTAGAATATTTTATGGAGCTGTTACAAAATGTCAACGAATATGTTTATGAGTCTAGCCTGGCTATAAGCTGGCTGGAGATTAAGTCTAATTCGGCCTGGGTCAAAAAAAGACGAAGAATGTCGAATAAAATTGTCAAAAAAACCGCCAAAAACTGCTTAAATAATGTGTGGAACTGACCAACTTGTTCGTACCTATGGCTAAATTATACATAATGAAGGTCTTTGTTGGACATCTGAATTCAAAAAACGTGATCTTCGACATGATCTATATTCCGCCAAAATCTCTACAATCTGAGAATTGGCAGGGGGCCAATTTGACAGTTTTGTCTAAAACACTGTAAGAACTAAGAACTATTAGATATAGTTAAAACCACAGTTCTATAGAACTGTATACGCGTATACGCGTATTATATTTTGCAATTGAGGATATAGCCAGCAGCGTAACTAACCCTCATATTAACGCTTTCTGCATGTTTACTGACTCTCATTTACCTAACATCTTTATCGTACATTATGTTAAAATACTTAAACGATGTTTACAAACACCAGACTGGTAGACCAACGCATTAACCGGTGGTTAATGTTGATGATGATTACGGAGATATCTCACAGGCAACGACCCGTAGTACTACTGCCTGGAAGAGATCGCTACTAAGCGATAAGGCCGCCCATTGTGCCTTCCATTTTATAACTGTTCTTTTATTTTGTTTTATATTACTAGTGTCTGGTGTGTGTACAATAAATTATTTTTCATTCATTCATACTAACGGACGCTAGTAGAATATTGGAACTGGGTATTAGTCAAAACTAATCGTGCCAGATATGTTAACCAGGCTTTAGATTTTCTAAGATATCAACACTGTTATTATTTATTTAATAAGCACAGGTTAATCCATTTACACTAATTATTTCACAATTATGCCAGTACCTATTATATTACCTATGAGTTCCCACTTAGTCTTCTGTGTATTGCGGTTTTTGAGTGAATTTCGTAAGTATCACGATAGCAGGCGCATAGAAAAATAGTGATTTCATACAAAATCGAAAACCACTCGAAAAACGAGCTCATAATACCTACACAAAATACAGAGGTAAGTGAAATAAGTAGTCACAGTGAATGTACAAAACATTTTGTCAAAATCAATCGGGTTAAGTAGATTATCAATTTTAAACAAGAATTTATTAATTGGTGTAAAGTGGCTTTATAAAACAACTAGGGTATCTGCGTGTACCTAGATATTGTGCGTATTTATATACTAAATGATATGCGGTGACTGAACTCAAAAAAGAATAACATCTTTCATTCTTACTACAAAGTCAGTTTTTATACCTACATTATATTAATCTCGTTAAACGTAGGATCCAAATAATAAATACTTACATGTGCCGCCATATTATATCGGAAGTTGGTTGGTTGGTCTTAGATCTGTGTTACATAGTAGGTACTTGTAAATACAGTAGGTAGTAGGAGAACTCTTAGAGAAAGACTCGTCCGGGGCAGTACCTACTACCACCATGCCTATTTCTACCACCAAGCAGCGGTGCTTGTTCCGGTGTGGGTGCCGGTGAAATCAGTAACACGAGAGGCGTAACACCTGTATTCCTCAGGTTGATGGACGCAGAGCAGTGCATGGTAGGGCACGCTCCTAACGAACGTGTCCTGCGAAGCAATGCTTTATAAGTGACGGTAATCACTTAACATCCGGTCATAAAAATCGGTCGTAGGTCACACGGGGCACGCAGTCACTCGGCGCGCGATCTAGATACGCTGAATGTACCTAGTTAGTAGTGTCCTAACAATTTAAGTAGATAATAATAATGCTGGACAAGCCACACAGCATCATCTAGCCCCAAGCTTACCAGAGCTTGTGTTATGGGTACTAGATAACTGATATACTTAATACAATACATTACATCATCTTCAGCCACTGCTGGACATAGATCTCCTCTATACGTTTCCAGGAAAAACGATTCTGAGCCCTTTCCGTCCATCGCCTTCCCGCGGTTCTAACAATATCGTCAGTCCATTGGGTAGGAGTACGTCCTACGCTTCGTCTACCGGTTCGTGGTCGAACACACATGCATTAAATACAAAGATAATTTTTATAATACATAGAAAACACCCGGAATAAATATTTGCAGATCGTACGAACATTTATCCCAAGGCGGGAATCCTGCGTCGCAAGCGGACATTCGCCCGCCGCGCCAGATCTGTCGTCAATTATTGAAACTAATTGACTTTTTGCTTCCCAAGTCACATAGGAACAATCAATACTAATAGTTAAACTGAATAACGGTCGAAAGAATGTACTTTGGTACATTAAAGATATTTTTTCTGAAATATTGCTAATATAATACCTACCTACTTACTTAAAAACCAGCCAAGAGCGAGTCGGCCTTGCACACGAAGGATTCTATACCATTATCTATAATAAAAACGGCAAAAAATCACGTTTGTTGTCTAAGAGTCCCCTTAAATATTTATTTTATTCTGTTTTTTAGTATTTGTTGTTAAAGCGGCAACAGAAATACATTATCACGGTTTATGAGATACAGCCTGGTGACAAATAGATGGACACACGACAGACAGACAGACAGCGGAATCTTAGTAATAGAGTCCCGTTTTACCCTTTGGGTACGGGACCCTAAAAGCGAACGAAGTAAGGTACGGGTGCGAAGACAATATCAACTTTAAACAAAAGTGTTTTTATGTTTGTTTGTACACTCATCACGTAAAATATACCTACTGAGATTTGCAGATTTAAAACTTAGTATGGGTCTCATTGAGCTGTCATCCCTAAAGGCTTTAGGATTATTTACACCCGCTTTAGGCTAAAGCGTGTAAATAATCAATACATTAATTATTATCATCACATGGTGGGTTCGGATGTACAAAATTCACTTAGATATAGTGCTAGAATCACATGTGAGCCTCTTTAGAGCACTACAATAGGAGGTTGGCAAACCGAGTTTTTTTGTTTTTTATCGATTTAACAGGTTTTATAAATAAAAAAGGGATGAAGTTTGTACTAATATTATAAAGCATTGAACAAACTCCGAAACTCCCGGACCGATTTGAAAAAATCTTTCTGTACGGGACATCAAATATGAAAAGATAGTTGTTCCGATTGATACACGGTTTATTTACGATAATTACGGGATGCGTTGCGAGTTTGATGTGGACTGCCCGCGCCCGCTCCATTTCCACGCTGTTGCACGGAAATGCAGCGATGGCAATTTTGTACGGTATGTGAACCGTACACTTTCACCGTTGGGAAGCTACACTATCCCCAGGTGACATAGGCTATACTATATTTTTTTTAAATAGGGATCCTTACTAATGCCCGTGCGGGACGGGCTAGTTACAAAGATGTGTGTACAATATAAGTGGGTGCATTGTCATTTTATAAGTGTAGGTAAATACGTCTATGCTGAAAGACGACGCATGGAAAAAAACATAATCAGCACTGTCATTGATCACTACACATGCGTGTCCCTTTGAGTAGACTGCTGGTTAATCTGTCTAATGGTTAGGCAATACAATAATGACAAAGTTTTCAGACTGTAGATTTAATAATAATAAATATTTGTGGACATTTTACACAACATCATCTAGCCCCAAACTAAGCATAGCTTGTACTACGCTTGAACTAGATGATTGATGATGATGATAATGGGGACCCGTCACAGTTTTATCTGTGAATGCAGTTTTATAGGCCTTGAGAAACTAAAACATAAAGTGCAAAAACTTTTTTTCTACGGTCAAAACTGACTAGGTTATGGGCAAAATACCGAACGAGGCTCACTGATCGCGCGAACAGCCTAGCGTTGAGATATTGTGACGTCATGTCACAATGACCCAGCGCTAGCCACCGAACCCGCGCGGTTTTATTAAAAAAAAAATAATTTAAACCAGAACACGACCCGCGCAGATCGAGTGAACTTTAATAAAATAATGGTGGAGAGCGCGAGCGCGGGCGATAGAGAATCGAGACGTCACGGTTCCCTGACATGAGCTATCCGGCCGCCCCGCGGTTGGCTTGTACAAAATGTGTAATATCTTCGCAACCAATGGAACGATTTCAATGATTTAAAAACTATCGTACCTAAACAAGTAAAAGGAACACCATTACATAGATAATATATGCATTTTCTGACTTGGTACGGGAGCTCATTATATAGGTATGTGAGGTGAAGCCTCATGTGCCTCATGTCACGGTTAAGCTTT
Organism: Electrophaes corylata; assembly: GCA_947095575.1. NCBI lineage: Eukaryota > Metazoa > Arthropoda > Insecta > Lepidoptera > Geometridae > Electrophaes > Electrophaes corylata. The sequence goes on from OX352704.1 coordinate 1,566,638, forward strand.
TTCAAGGTTACGCAAAGTTTATTAGTAACAGGGTTAGAAATAATGAACTCATTAGGTACACCTGTGACATAAAATGCAAGCTAAATATGTAAAAAAAAATAATAATCAAATATGTCACATGAATAATCTTGCATACTTACTTACTATTAAGCCTTCTGTAAAAGCAAGCTTTTTGGCTTCACTTTTAAAAACTTCTTTGAAAGTTATTTTAATAATATATCGAGGTAAGTATTTGTAAAGCCTTGGCGCCATGCAGGATATGCTATTATATATTATTAAGATAGGCAGTTTCATTCAGAGGACAGTAGCTATTTTATTCATTGGACTCATGATTTGGGTGGGTTTGCACAATCACCAAGCTTGGTAGATTGGTGATCTATGGACATCCAGCTGCCTATCTGCATAGTGCATGCCCGTCTTCGCTTCTTACGTCAACCATGGTATGTTGGTTCATTCTAGACTATTGCTGTCAAACAACCGTGGGAATACGTAATGTTATCAGAATATGTAGCCAGTTAGCCACGCGTGCCGAAGTCAGTGGAAAGTCAAAGTCAAAAAGCATTTATTCAGTAAAATCCGCAGGGATCATCTCGAACGTCTTATATTTAGGTGAATACCACCACTCCTCGTGACCAAGCCTATAGAAGAACCGGCAAGAAACTTACGGCTTGGGTTCCTACCGTTTTTTGCATGATCCTGTTACAAAATAATAATAATGTAAATAATGAAGCTCCAGTGTGGTGTCAATTAACTGAATTGTTCTTTATTTCAGGGTCTCGTAAAAAGTGCACGCGCTGCTCCCGTCGTAGGCACGGTGTCCCCTCTCATCACGTGGGGAAGAACTCTGAACACTGATCTGCCGACGGAACCCGTTGATAGAGACCGGTACGCTTATGTCATCCGGACTTAGTGAAACCCTACTGAACCTCGAATGCTCGAGAACATCATGATTATTTTTAAAGTTGTGATGCTGTTTAGATCTTAAGACTAAGAATCACGCTAATCTGACGTTTTGTTACTCGGATTTGTATGAAACTTTTACAGTTTAAATCGGTCAAATATACCTACTACTAGCAGCCTTACTTATAAAACTCTGCCAAAAGTGAAACAATGTTTAAGTTATTTGCCCTTTCTCATTAATGGATAATGAGCGTGACCAACGAGACATTACTTTGTTATAGGCAATGGTGACCATTTAACATCAGGTGGGCTATTTGCTTGTTCCATCAGCAAGTTGCATAAAAAATACAGTCTGCTCTAAAAAAGACAGACAGTGCACAAGCTTTACACAATAGTGCTTTCTGAGAATGACAGATCATAATCATTAACATAAGTTTGATATGGGTAGACACAGGTGCCTAAACATGGATGCATCGATAGATAAAACTTGACATTAATTCTCGCTAAAAACTGGAACTTAGTTAAACGCTAGGTCGATAAACTCGAAAAGTTTTACTGAATTTATCGACGAGCTGTCCACGGGTAACCACTCAGTAGAAATGTCGAGACTAGTTCTGCTAGCGGGGGTAGATAAAATCAGATTGTCAACCGAAGTTCCATGATCGCACACCAGTGAAGTCACACCTTTAAACTCAGGTTGGCGCGATTTTTTTGATGTACATATTTAAAGCAGTCTTTTCTATCTAAAATGTATAAGTTGTAGAATAATTATAGTTTGTCCTAATGTGTGAATTGTCATAATAGAATAAAGCATAAATAAATTCTATATTTTTCTGTAATCTGAATGTAAATCTGTGTTATAGATTTTTCCTACCACATAAGAATAAAAGATCTCCAAAACATCTGTGATAATTTCAACTGAATAAAACTTTAATTTATAAATTATTAATGTCATCTACGTTTACAAATATTTTCAGACGCCTTGTAGAAATAAAGTAGAAAATATAGCTTGTGTTGTAAATATTGTCTCTTGCTTATTATTGTATGAAGTGTATTATTATTAATTCAATAATTTAAGCAGCGGTGGTCTAATAGGAGTGACCCCGCCTTCTGAACCTAAGATCGTGGGTTCAAATCCGGTCGTGCAACAATGGATGAATGGAAAACAGAGCTCTTAAACGGTGAAGAAAAACTTCGTGAGGAAACCAGCTAGTATTCTAGCAGCGGCGATGGGCTTGCAACTTGTCACGTATGGAATACTAACTACCTACTGCAAAATTTAGGTATGTACCAAATGTAGATCTGGACTTACCTCTGATAACCTCGAAAAATCTCGAGTAGATACTTGGTACTAAGAGATCGGAGGGGATATCTGCCGTACTTGGGGATTATAAAGTCGTGATGCTATTTTTTTTCTTTTTTTCAATAATTGAAAAAGCAATGTATCTGAAGCTGATTTTCAAAATAAAACAATGTATTTTGAAAAACAATTTGTGTAATTATATTTACAGTTGAATATCTAACTTAGTAACTATGTAAATAAATAAGATAAGTTGTTTCAATATATAAAAACATGATAAGTTCTAAATAAATCAAAAATGCAATCAATAATGTTTTTCATTTTCCCCGGATCTTATCTCTTTTTTAGGATTTTTACTTTGATTTGAAAAGTACACAAGATAGTAATATTTATTTAAGATCACATACTTTGAAATAATCAGTCCTATTATCAAAACCCCTAGTCATAGTGGCCCAGTGTTTTTATCACTAGATTTTTCACTACTGTCAGCACCTGTGTGGTCTGATTGTGAATTACTGTTTTTAATTGGGAGTAATTGAAATCTTAAAGTATTACCTTTCACCCTTTTCTGGACCACTTTGCCCATTGTCTTGACATTCTTCTCTATCACTGAATATATGTGTTCCTGAAATATGAAGGATTGTGATTAGAAAATTAAGGTAAAACAAATTTTGAGCACTAGTGGTGTAGTTGCGCCCCCGCCTTTTGATTCTAAAATTTTGGGTTCGAATCTGGACGTGGACTAAAGGATATTTCGATTAAAAAAATTCCAAAAAGCCATATTTTCATCAAGATGATTTTGACATTGGTTTTTGCATATTTAAAACAACCAAGGAATGGCATCTACTTTGCTTTTCAGTAGTTGGTATAACAAATGTGCAATGCAATAATTTGCACGGCCATCACCGCTGCTAGAATACTAACAGGTTTCTTTACTATGCTTTCCTTCACAGTTCGAGAGATCCATAAATATTTTGACAGGAAACTCTATTAAGGTGGAACAAGTCGTTACTATTTCCCTACAAACGCTGTATTTATAAAAATTACTGTAGATATAGGGTAACAAGCCTAGATAACGGCAAGATAATTCAGTATCAAACTTAGCTTCGGACGCACATTAATAAATAGTAGAGATATTCAGTTACAGCGTTTGTATGGAAATGGTAACGAGTTGTTCCACCTTAATGCAGGACATTAGGATCAGAAGATGGGGTCACTCCCACTATGATTTTCAACTTAAGACCTGTGTGCCACAGGTTTAAAGATGCAGAGTAGTGAATCGTAGTGCAGGTTCATGACGAGCGTGACCTGAGAGGTAAAGCTTTGAAATAGGTAATGGTAACCACTTAACATCAAGTGGGCCATCTGTTTGTTCTAACAGAAAGTAACGAAAAAAATATATATATATTATTTCCGTTAAGTTCCGGTCAAGACATGATCACAGGAATTACCTTGAAAGCGGTGTATACCTAAACAATGAGATGGAGTCATTGGCAAGTGTTGGATTCTTGTTCAGCTACGTCAGTAAATTCACAGCCTACAGCACAGAAGAGCTGCTATCAACAGAGCTGTGAGACCTAACAAAGTACAATGTACACAATCTTTTTTTTATCATTTATAGACAGTGCTTTGGCTACAATCTCACCTGGTGGCAAGTGACTTTTTAAATCTGTTCTATAGGCCGATGACCAAAATTAGCTAAAAACAAAGATTAGTACTCACTGATTTTTCAGCAGCATTTTCCCCTTCCGATGTCACAACTACTCTAACTTCATGCTGCTTCTCCAGTAGCTTTACCATCTTTCTGACACCTGTCATGAGATCATGCTCTCCGATCTTTGCTGATAATGTTAGTAATTTCTCTGCCTTTTTTGAATTATGACGTGCACTTTGTTTTTCATGTCTATGCTCTAGCTCTTCAGCATGATATTCAGAGTTGGTCATTAACCTGAAAAATATAATTTCAATATCACAAAATTATTCAGTTTCAGATCAGTTTCATCACCTGAATTTGAATTACGTACCTACTTACCACCTCGTCATAGTAAATAGATGGGTTATGGGTTTAAACCGTTTGTTTTTAGGTCCATTTCTATACCTATGCTACCTACTTTCCTGGTAGGAAGATAGTCTGATAGTCAAGGAAGGTTTGTTATGGTCAGTAGTCCCCAATGGTAATGTAATGAATACAGTATGATGATAAACTTACTTATAAACAGGTCGTCTGGTTTTCGAATCGACATCCTGGAATTTGACTAGCTTTAGTTCTCGTCTCTCGGCTAAGTTCTGTGCATTCTGTAGATCCGTAATACTGATAGAATTGTCAGTGTTTATGAGAGTAATCCTGTTCTCGAAAACCTTTCTTTTGGGAATTTCCTTGCCGTCTGCAGTCAATCTTACGCTGATCGCTCGAGACTCAACTAATCTTCTAACGCTGAATAGTGATAGAAACTTGTTCATTCTGTTGCTATTGCCGACTCACGAAGTTGTAAGATGTATTTACTAAGTAATTACTTATTTGTTTCAGGAGGTAACTACGAATCAATACCTAATTCTCTTCTTTGTACGTTTTGGTTTGTGAAAAATATCAATTATTTAGTGCTATTTTGATAACCATTTGAGACTTAGCAAGTCCGTCGGTTATTGGACGACCACGGAAACGAAAAGCGAAGGCAGGCAATAAGTAGCATTATACGGTTGAACATAATCAGGGTGTATATTTACTGGTTGTACATTATGTAGACTCGTCTACTTCTTACAAAATGATTACAAACGCCTGAAATTAATTTAATTTGATAGCATGATAAATTAGAAAGTTACCGTTTTCTAATACTTACAAAAAATTAATATGCAATGTTGTAGGTTAGCCATTTTGTAGCAAAACCGTTTACTAGGTCGTCGGTAGGTATGTAGGTAATCACCCTACCCCACTGGTAGGTAGGTACTTTTAATTAATTTTTAGAACTCGGGTGTGGCACCAAAAAACAATTTTAATTATTTTTAAATTATGTTTCATTGAGATAGGTAGGTATAGGTAACTACCTACTTACCTATAATATTTAATTGTGTTGTTCACTTATAGCCACTTTGTATGAACTGTCTACCTATCTGATAAATAAAAACAAGCAAAACTGATAAACTACTACGACTACGATGTAAACTAAACTTACTGAAAAACGTGTGAGTTGAAAACATTTATTATAGAACGGACACAATTAACTTATTTAGCTACTACTCACTGAAATCAGCGAAATTGCCATCTCGTGGCAATAGCCAGAACGAAGGTTATTTTAGCTGTTTTTAAAATACAAACAACCTAAAGTTACCATAGTTCTTAACAATATAACTAGGTGACGCTTTCGCTAATTTAGCTTGGGAGCGTAAGCTACCACATCAGTAAAATGACATTATTTGAGCATTTGGGTAAATAGGTATAGTAGGTATTAACTATACTTACCTACTTAGGTACCCAAGTTTTTTTAGACTAGGTTTGTAGGTGTTTGTTGTTGGTTTCTAAGCTTCTATTAAATGTGGAAAGGACGTCTGTCCCCGCTCCGAGCGGAAATAAAAAACGGGGACGATCGCACCCGGGGACGAAATGTGGTGAGAAGTGGGAATAATATAGGTAGTGTCCGCACACTAGGTATTTCTTTTTCGTCATATTTTCATAACTTGCTAATGTAATTTTATTTCTACGAGTTAGAATAGGTAGGTAAATAATTTCGCAGACTGCTCTAGGTACCTAGGTACCTACCTATCTTCTAATTGGTTTGTTAGTAATTGAATTGCCAATGTAACAAGGTATTCTGTGGCACATACAATCAAACAAGGTTCAATAAAAGTCAGGCGACAAATTCGTCTCGTCAAAGCAAAGCCTCAAGACGACATGTCTTTATTCGGTGCATATTACCATAGACTAGCTCAAAGTCGCACAGCGAGCTATGGAGAGAGTTTCACTACTATCACAAATGAGAAAATCCGTATCAGAACCTAAGGTCACCGACATGACATAGCTCTAAGAATCAGCCGTTGAACTACCTACCTATGTTGATGTGTGGCACCAAGCAAGTAAGGGAATAAGTAGGTACCTAGGTAAGTACCTACCTACCTACACTCGTAAATGTAGAAAATCATAATATCGTGGGAAAACCCACATTTCATGCAGTTCTGTCGCATTCGGATAATCTCTATGAGAGTCATCCGTGCGCATGTAGAATCCGACTAATATTATAAGCTAGCAGCCACTGGCTGAATTGTTCGCGTGGTGGAAGTAGCACACTTCACTACGATCAAAATATAAAACAGTTTTCTTCCAGAGGGAGGGGGTAAACGTGAGCTTGATAGTTTAACATGCCAATATCCGTACCGTGAGCCACCAAAAAGCTCAGTTCAAACAGGCCCGAACAAACCCGAACAATGGATACGATGGTATCTTCGTATAAATTCGGGACCTGTTACTGAGAGTTCATGCTACCTACGAAATTATTGTCTTGTACAAAAAAAAAACGAAATAGGTAGTGCTATATAACAAACATGATAGCATACTTATTTCAGTTCAATTCAAACAGGCCCGAACAGACCCGAACTACTACACCGACCCGAGGTTACACGCTATATCCAACTTTTTATTCGGGTGCGTATAACCAAGCTAGGAGAGCTTCAAACGGATGCTACACATACACTGTGTGAATGTGTAGCATGTGTGCTAATAGATACCCGGTGGGAAATTTATCATGATTTTCCGCTATACCGCTATTGCTCTAAGGCATCAACCATGGCCCACCTGATGCTAAGTGGTTACCATCGCATGTTTTCTATTAATGGAAATCAAACTCACAATTTCAAGCTCGAGTACTTACCACGAACTAAGGCCGAATACTCGTAACGAAATATCAATAAATTCAAGTTTCTATCGAATCAATATCCAAAATTTTAATACTTAGTAATCTTCGGAACTGACATTTCAAACAAGCCCAATTTTGACAGCAAATGATAGTGTCAATTGCTCCAATGAAATACGAAGATTGGTCCTTTGAGTTATGGTTGTAAATACACGAAAATATAGAAAGAACCATGAAGCTTCCGTTGTAAATTTTAACTGTGAGTCTAAAAGGTAAAATGACACGTTACCCAACAATTCCACAGCATGTTCCATGTAACAGTATTATAAACATTTTACTGTTCCCGTTCCAGTAGATTGACATACCGGTAATTGCCGGATTACGAGCTTGTGGAACAGGCTGAGTCTTCAGTTAAGTGCTTTGTGAAACCGTTACTGTCTTTCAAGAACATACCTGCCTCTACTACAAGAGGCGCAATTCAGCGCTTCTGTATAGGTGTTGAGTTTGATCTCTATCGAGAACAAGTGTTTGTGATAAGGTACCTGCCTATTTTACTGTTTATCTGTCATTGTTTGGTGCAAGATTGCGTAGCTTCAAATGTATATTCATCATCATTATCATCACAAGTGGGCCGGTGCAAATACAACCTATGCAAGTGGGGAATGTTAGACCAGTCACGTGCACAGTGTGACTGTGGTGCTGCTTCCCAAACTATGCAGCACCTACTGAATTGCCCCACTTGCCCTTATTCATGCACCAGAGCCGATATTAACACCGCCTCAGACGCTGCTGTGGCGGTCGCTGCCTTCTGGGCGGGACGTATCTGATTCCATTCACTTGAGAACTATTGACACGAAAGAAGAAGAATCATCAACCTATATTAGTTCACTGCTGGACGTAGCATTCTCCCAAGACGCGCCACTGAAGCCGGTTTTCAGCTCGTCTAACCCATTGTTTGCCAGCTACATTTCGCAGATGGTCGCTCCACCTTGCCGGAGGGCGTCCTACATTACGCTTAGCTATACATGGTCTCAACATAAGTATTAGTTTGCTCCAACGATTGTCGGTTCTACGGCAAACATGGCCCACTGCTATTTGAGCTTGCTCATCGTATGAGCTATGTCGACCACCTTGGTTCTTTATTTATTTATTAATTTATTTGAGTCACCAAAATTGTATACACCAATTCACTTACAACAATTTAAATATTAAAAAACAATTCATGCCTAGTGCTACAATAATTATAGGAGACAGACAGCGAGCTGTTAGGACTAGAGCGAGAGCGACTTAAAAATAAAATGATTGAATTTAATAAATATAGAACACAGTTAAAAATGCAGTTAAAATTACATTTAAAATGTAATTTTAACTGTATGTGTGTGTTGTATGTGTGTGTGTGTTTAGGATAAATCAGAAACGATTGAATTTAATAAATATAGAACACAGTTAAAAATACAGTTAAAATTAGTTCTCAGCCGGATAACCTCGTTTCTGATTTTATCCTTCAAAAAAACTCCGAACATGCCTCTCTACATATCTCGCTGAGCGACTTTCAGTCTGTAGACCGAACCTACCGTTAGTGTCTACGTTTCAGCAGCATAGATCATGATAGGTAGGGCGCACTGGTTGAAGACTTTCGTCTCCAAATATTGAGAGATGGGCTTTTATTGGCGCTATAGCGGTTGATTAATAATAATAATAATGCTGGACAATCCACACAGCATCGTCAGGCCCCAAGCTAAGCAGAGCTTGTGTTATGGGTACTGATGACTGATATACTTAATACAATACATTTCATACATAGATATTTTTTATTATACATAGAAAATACCCGAAACACCCGGAACAAATGTTTGCAGATCGTTCAAACATTTATCCCAAGACGGGAATCGAGCCCGCAACCTCCTGCGTCGCAGGCGGACATTCACCCGCCGCGCCACATCGGTCGTCGTGAACTTCAGCAATCTAGTGAGAATAACTATCCGCCTTCTGATCCTGAGGTCGTGGGTTTGAACTCAATCGTGCACTAATGGATTATTCAATAGAAAAATTTATGTGCGCAATGCCAGTGATCCAGTGTAATATATAGACGTTCCTATGACTACTCCCCTTAGACAGCCTCAAAAAATCTTAAGTAGGTACTTGGTAATAAGAGATAATTAACGTATTTGGGGATTGAGGACGTTCTTTTTTTTATTTTGTATAGAATTTAAAATACTCTATTCCGTGAGGCACCACTGCACGAAGGCAAATTCAAATTATGACAGAAATTCAGAACTCCCAAATAAATCCATATTTGTGATTCATGTCGCGAACAGTTTGCTTCCTACGTGACAGTTACGGAGATACAAATGAGTACAAATGTATTGCTTATTCACAATTCTAACATAAGGTTTACCCGATATTGAAGAAAAGTTGAATAATTTGTGTTGTAAAAGTTTTGCTCAAACATAAACTTTTACTACCTAATGTCAATTTATGAGAAGCACGTATTCATGAATTGTTCAAGAATACGAGCCGCTCCTATAATCAGATATAGCATCTGAGCACTTGGGGCCGTTTTTTTTTTTTTTTTTTTTATCATTGATAGACCGTCCTTTGGCTTCAATCTCACCTGGTGGTAAGTGACGATGAAGCAGGGCGGTCTAGAAGACACCTATTCACTCTTGCCTTAAAGAGACTTAGATTATAGTGTTCAGGAAAAACAGACGCTGGCAACGAATTCCACTCCTTACCGGTTCGCATGATAAAGGTGGAACCGAAACGCTTGGTACGAATGGGAGGTATATTTACCTAAGGGTGGTACTGACCAGTACGTCTACTCGTCCTATGATGGAAAGGAGATGGTGGTATGAGGTCGTGTAGTTCTTGGGCACATTCTCCGAAATGTAGCCTATAGAAGATCGATAGGCAAGCAACTTTACGACGGTGTTCGAGACTTTGGATTTTAGTTTTCGCCATGTGTTGCTCATCATCATGTGTGCTAGTGGTAACAGCCTTGAACCTTGGTCGCAGGGTTGAATCTAGTCGTGTATAGATTACTAGCAAAACTCGCGTGAATTTGTCTGCGACACTGCGACACAGCACCTACCCTTACAATCCCTTACCTGAGCAACGTAACTTGCTTACTCTACAGGGTTTCCTTGAAATAATAATACTGGACAATCCACACAGCATCATCTAGCCCCAAGCTAAGCAGAGCTTGTGTTATGGGTACTAGATGACTGATATACTTAATACAATACATTACATGCCTACATATTTTTTATTATAAATATAAAACACCCAGAACACCCGGAATAAATATTTGCAGAACGTACAAACATTTATTCCAAGGCGGGAATCAAACCCGCAATCTCCTGCGTCGCAGGCGGACATTCGCCCGCCGCGCCACATCGGTCGTACATCGGTATACACGGATAATGTATTTTTTAAACCTATACGAGTAGAATTAGTAATTAGTAATTGCCCAGTAGTATAAGAAAACTTCCTATTTATTATGTAACCTGGTTAGCTTAAACACTAACTTGTATGCAGTGCAGCCCACGAAATGGCAATAAACTTTGCATAAATCTTTATCAACACTGAAAAACCAATGAACGGCTAAGACCTTTCAGGCATGACCTATTGACTAAAAACCAGTAGCGCAACACTACTCACATGTACAACAACGATCATATTCCTCTTAACTCTTAACCAATAAGGAGTGAAAATTTTAATAAAGACTTTTTTTAGAGAGTGATATTTATTTATTTATAACGGAAGTAATTTAGTATATACAAATATTTTAAATCTAATATTTAACCTATCTACCTTATATCTACAATTTTATAATAACTCTAAAAAATTTCTACCTATAGTAAACTGCGAGTCTTTACTATAGGTAGAAAACAGAATTTGTATAGGGAGTTATATTCTTACTAATCCTAGATACTTAGCTGCTTGGATGTATGTGGCGCAATCACGCTTTAACTACTAGGCCAGTTTACATGAAATTCATAATAAGCAGTTAGTAACACATGGGTTACTTAATGTCCCGAAAAAAAATCCGTTTGCTCGTTTACCTGCTATGGCATAAAAAAAAACCTAGTTAAAAAGACTGAAAAAACCCCAGAGAAAAAGAGTCTTACATGAAATTAAATATCACATATGTATGAGAGCCCTCTTAAATATTAATTTTATTCTGTTTTTAGTATTTGTTGTTATAGCAGCAACAGAAATACATCATCTGTAAAAATTTCAACTCTGTAACTATCACGGTCACTCTTGTAGACGTCGTCAAGCATCCGTATCGTTATGAAACTGCAGAACAAACAACTATCCGGCTTACCACAAGAAGGAAAAATATCGAAATGCCTTTCTGTCCGAATTAAATGTCGCGAAACATTGCTGTAGATATCAGGCCGTTAAATTATTTAACGCTTTGCCAAACGAACTAAAAATAATAACCAGCACGAATTTATTAAAAACTAAATTAACAAAGCTTTTGTTGAAAGGTTGTTTTTACTCAATTGATGATTTTATAAATAATGACTTTAAATGATTATTATATTACTCTGTTGCAACACCCTTACTGGGTATATTATGTGTATTGGTACGAAATTTTATCTAGTCCTAAGATCTGACAATGTTAAAACTACTTGCATAACAAGGCAATAAACATACTGAACATACGGTTTATGAAATACAGCCTGGTGACAGACGGACAGACAGACAGACAGCGGAGTCTTAGTAATAGGGTCCCGTTTTACTGTTTGGGTACGGAGCCCTAAAAACTAAATGTGGCTTGTTTAAAGATGCATTACTGTGTAAACTCGTGCAGTGGCAGGGCCGCGGTTGGCGCCCGCACTCAATTTACATTTAAATTACAGTTCAGGCCTCTCAGCAACTTCTTTACGCGAGTGTCACTTAGCCAAAGAATACTTTTTTGTAACGTGCACTATTCTCTAAGTTCTGACTGTCCACGAATAAAAAATAGCTCGGGACGGTTACTATCATACTGTGTTGTGTGTTTATTTATAATTATATATAATACTAGCTGACCCGTGCCCACTTCGTTGGGCGGTAAACATTTTTATTTACAAATCTTAACTAAGTAGTACTCGATGTTGCCAACAGATGGCGTTAATACGGCATAAAATAGCGGTCGTTTGCAGTATCGTCCGCGTGGCAGTTTTTTCCCGTTCCCGTTATTTTTTCGGGATAAAAAGTAGCCTAAGTTACTCCTTGTTACATCAGCTATCTGCCAGTGAAAGTCCCGTCGAAATCGGTCCAGCCGTTCCAGAGATTACCCGGAACAAATGGACAGACAGACAGACAGACAGACAGACAAAAATTTAAAAAAATGCTATTTTGGTATATGTATCGCATATACATTCATATGCGTGTAGTAAAAAGCGGTTATTTTAACATTACAAACAGACACTTCAATTTTATTTATTTGTATAGATATACTCGTATATATATTTTATGCAATTTGCTGATGAAATAAGCATATGGCCCACCTGATGTTAAGTGGTTACCATAGCCTATAACAAAGCATTACCTTGTAGGTCACGTTAGTTAGGAACGTGCCCTACAATACACTGCTCTGCATCCATCAACCTGAGGCATACAGGTGTTAAGCCTCATGTGCCTGTAATTACACCGGCGCCCACACCCTTCAAACCGGAACACAGAAAGCTGCTTAGCGTTAGAAGTAGGCATGGTGGTAGTACTTCCCCGGACGAGCCCTTCACTAAGAGCTCTACACTAGGTCAAATTTGTTAAAAGAGTGCCCGATATTATTCCTTATTCAACCAATTTTGTTATAACCATTCACGCCGTCGTATTTTCAGCTTTTCAGAAATATTGTGAATACTTTTGAGTGTCAATTTTTGTCCATGTCATATCAGGTCGTCTAGTATCGTCTAGTTCGTCTAGTTCCGTAGCACTTTTACTACGACGTAGACGGTATTGCTACGGCGTAGCACCACTGCTAAGAATGGTAGTACACACACAAAATAATGTATAGTGGAGTTGGTCTCATAACTAGAGCACTGCGGGTAGTAGTCACCCATCTAAATAATGAATGCTCAAATAATGAATAATGTTGCGTATTGAAGTGTTTTGATCTCACCTCACCTTTGATCTCACCTCTCTCTACCGTAAAGTTTGCGGGAAGAGAACTCTTTTAAGAGTTAAGCTCGACTTTCTACCTACATGTTTTAATCTTAAGTTTACTCATGTAATTTTTCTGTATGCAGTATACAATTAAAAATTATAAAGAAATAATACGTGTCTACTGAAAAAACACTGGTAATGTTTTGATTAAGTTGGGCGCAGCAATTCACAAGGCATTAGGAAGCCGAAACTGTTTTGTTTTGTTGCTTAATTAAGGCTACAGCTATCGTAGTAATAAATTTATTTTTTATCTTCTAACGCCCGAAACTGGAATCCTTTAGAGCGAATTTACACGCAAATTACACAAGTCTTGGCTAGTGATTCCATTAAAAAAGTTTTCCGGTTACCACATTAAAGATAATTTTTTACATTATGTAATTTTTAAGCTGTTTTACACTACCATTATATACGGTTATGTAAGTACTAGCTGTTGCCTGCGACTTCGGCCGCGTGATTCGTTTTTTCACTAACTTAACACTTTGTACTTCGGCCAATTTACGCAATACCTTTATAAGTAATAGCTTAGGTATTATTTTGATGTATAAGCTATTATATTGTAAAGTTTCATTAAAATCTATTGAGTAATTTTTGCGTGAAAGAGTAACAAACATCCATACTTAACTTTCGCATTTATAATATTAGTAGGATTTATAAAATTAATTAAAAGTTATATGTCGTCAGATTAAAGGCACGCACGATTCTTCGAGGATGTCTAAGGGGGGGTAGACAGAGATATGTCCAGATAGAACATTTGGTACATACCCACATTTTGCAGTAGTTAATATACCATACGTGACAGGTTGCAAGTCCATCGCCGCTGCTTGAATACTAACTGGTTTCCTCACGATGTTTTCCTTCACCGTTTGAGAACACTGACTGAACCGGAAAAATCCATTGATGTACGGCCGTAAGATCAGAAGGCAGGGTCTTACTCACTAGACCACTGGTACTTCTGTTTTTTTTTTAAATACAACTTTCCATCTTCTAAATCACTTTTCTCCGGTTTTTTCGGCATCACTAGTTCCAGTAGTAAGGCCTATAAATAACTCAAACACTTGACGGTAAGCAGGCGCAAATAAATCACTTCGAAGGCCCCTCGCGCGCCGTTTTTTGCTAGTTTTTGGCCGGTGAGGTGTTGAGGCAGGCATGTTAAGTAGCTAGGTAGTAGTGTTTTGTAAGGTTTTTTTAACTTACTTTACCATACTTATAGTGTAACCCAACTACTAATAGATTTGGCGTAACCATGTCTATTTTTGCCGCCAAGCAGCTTGCTGTGTTCAGCTCTGCGTCCACCAACCTGAGGCATGCAGGTATTAAGCCTCATGTGCCTGTAATTTCACCGGCACCCACACTCTTCAAACCGAAACACAGCAAGCTGCTTGGCAGCAAGAATAGGCATAGTGGTAGTACTTCCCCGGACAAGCCCTTCACAAAGAGCAAATTGTAAATAAAATTTTGGCCAAGTTACTTTTCTAATATCTTAATAAATAAATAAATAATGCTAGACAATCCACACAGCATCATCTAGCCCTAAGCTAAGTAGAGCTTGTGTTATGGTTACCTACTAGATGACTGATATACTTAATACAATACTGTATTACATGCATAGATATTTTTATTATACATAGAAAATACCCAGAACACCCGGAATAAATATTTGCAGATCATACAAACATTTATCCCAAGGCGGGAATCGAACCCGCAACCTCCTGCGTCGCAGGCGGACAATTGCCCGCCACGCCACATCGGTGGTGGTAATAGCTACGTATTATACTTCAAAGTTTAGGCACTTAAGTCTGCCTCTCAGTGCGCGAAATTTTGGTAAAATTAAACTTTAATCTACGTGTAGGGCAAATCGTGACTTGTATTGTAACTGCCTACTAGAGCGTGCACTCGTTATAATGACTGAAGATACACTTTTACCGTGCCTTTTTATATTTTATAAGTATTCTTCTTCTTTCGTGTCGTTGTTACAACCTCTTCAGTTTAAAAGCCACTTTGACCAGTATGTGGCAATGTCCACGGCATTGTGGATACACCACGACCTCGACACACCATCGACGACGATGGCGCGGCGGGTGAAAAACCGCCTGCAACGCAGGAGGTTGCGGGTTTGATTCCCGCCTTGGGATAAATAAAGAGACAAGGGACCGAGAAAGCTGGAAAAAAGGTAGGGAGGCTTTTGCCCTGCAGTGGGACAATATAAGCTAAAAATAAATAAATAGATAGAAAAAAACCTGCGGCTTCAACTGTGTACAGTTACATAAAAATTACAACCTCAATATTAAAAGGTTGAATTTCGGGAATTTCCTTCTTAGTTATACCTCTACGCACTAACGATAATATACCCTGAAATTTCAAATCTCTAAGTATTAAGAACTGAAACTATAAATTTAACTTTGTAAGTGATTGTACATTAAATCCAAGTTTTACAAAAGTTGAAGCTGAAGCTAGTACAGACATTGCTTTTAACTAAAGTATCTTAATTTGCTTCACAACCCAACTTGCTTCATAACTGCCATACAACTTTACTGAATGCAAGCAATAAGGCATCTCTACAAACTCCTTTAATTACGTGACGTCATCTGGCTGAGCGACGTCACAGATGAATAGTGGAGTCAAAGTGCCAGTAGTACTATCAATGGTACTGACTAATTATTTAAATGGTCCAAACGCTTCTTGTATATTTCATTTTATATTTGACTGGATTTTCAGTAAGTCGTAAAGCAGGGCGCCTTCAGTGCTGTAGGCTTTGGGTACCAATGAGGACAAATTTTTGTATGAAGATGAACACAAATGTTTGTTCTCTGTTACATTGTGTTCAAAGTATGTATTTACGAAAAAGTATATAAGTATTCTATCAATCATCTGGTTTCCAAAGTACCTACCTGCTATGCTTAGTTTGGAGCTATATGATGTGTATATTTATTATTTGTTTTACCAAGACTCCGCTGTCTGTCTGCCCGTCTGTAAGTAGTTATTTTATCAGTCATCTGGTTTGGGGCTAGGTATTGTGTGAATATGTGTCAATATTTATATATTCTTATTGCATTTTAAAGGCACTTTCCCCGTCAAAGTGACAAGAATTGAGAAAATATTCAAAGCCTACATAATCATAATTAACTGAATTTTGGATTTAGTTGACTGGCAAGCATGAATACCAATTTTTTGTGATAACCTCTTATTTGATTTTATAATCTGTACTTATGGTCTCTAGGTTGTAAATTGACCGCACTGCTTCATCTGAAACTTTAATAGCTACTCTATTTGACGAGAACCCTATAAATAACATCCGATACGAGCAAAACCCTGACAGTGACCTAACGTAAACGGGCTGTTTCGGAAAAGTGTCTACCGCAAAGTAACTGTAGTCAAGCAAGAGCGAGATGAAAGATACAAAAATAAGCAAGCAAGCAAAGGCAAGTCCTTTTAAAATACTATTTTCTAACCATATTAAATATTTCAAGGTAGTACTGAATGGGTGTCTTCTAGATTGACCTGCTTTATCGTGACTTTTCATTAAATGGATGAGATTACATTTATGAAACTAAAAACCGGACAAGTGTAAGTCGGACTCGCGCACGAAGGGTTCCTTACCATTATCTATAATAAAAACGGCAGTAAAAATACGTTTGTTGTATGAGAGTCCCATTAAATATTTATTATTTCATTCTGATTTTTAGTATATGTTGTTATAGCGGCAACAGAAATAAATGATCTGTAAAAATTTCAACTCTCTAACTATCACGGTTCATGAGATATAGCCTGGTGGCATGCGGACAGACAGACAGACAGCGGAGTCTTAGTAATAGGGCCCCGTTTCACCCTTTGGGTACAGAACACTAGACAGTTTGTTCATAAATTCCGTAAAACTTCTCAAATTTATCGACCTAGCGTTTAACTAAGTTCTATGCTACAAATCTCGATAAATTTTTGAATTTTGATAATAAAATTTGTGTCAAATTTTATTTATCAAACATCCATGCTTGGGCACTTTGGCTATAATATTAGTTAGATTAGTAGCAGGACACGACGGACGGACGTCATGACTACGGTCGGTGGTAGATCGAAAACTAAAGCTAAGCTATAGCCTACAGGATGTGCATAATTGATGAATCTACTCGTTTCAAAGTAACGCGGGAATACAAACTTTGTAGACCTAATACGAACTTTGTAACTTTAGAATAAATTGGATTGGTTTACTATTAGAAGAGTACCGGTGGTCTAGTCGGACCGGCCTTCAGATCCTAAGGTCATGGGTTCAAATCCGGTCGTGCAACATTGGATTTTTTCGTTCAAAAAATTTATGTGCGTAATAGCCGTGCTCTCAAACGGTGAAGGAAAACATCGTGAGGAAACTAGTTAGTTTTCTAGCAGCGGCGGTGTGCTCGCTAAATGTCACGTATGGAATACTAACTACTGCAAAATGTGGGTATTACCAAATGTACTATTTGGACGTACCTCTGACTACCCCCTTTAGACATCCTCGAAGAATCTCGATTAGGTACTTAGTACTAAGAGATAGGAAGGGATTTCAAATACGATTGTGAAATTGTTACTGAATAAATGAAATGTATATCTACCGTGCTTGAGGATTAAAGTCGTGATGGTATTTCTCTTTTTAGGGTTCCGTAGCCAAAAGCCAAAAACAGAACCCTTATGGATTCGTCACGTCTGTCTGTCTGTCCGTCCGTATGTCACAGCCACTTTTTTCCGAAACTATAAGAACTATAATGTTAAAACTTGGTAAGTAGATGTACTCTGTAAACCGCATTAAGATTTTTATACAATATATATTATTATTATAATCTCTGGAACCAAGGAACCTATTTTGAAAATTCTTTTACCAATAGAAAGCCACTTTATTTCTGATATGTGATTGAAATTATAAATAAATCAACATAGGATATCAAAGAAAATGTCATTTTACTTCCGTTTTATATGAAATTACTTTTGCATGTTTTCAGGGAACTCTAATTTTGGATTTTCCTCAAGGAAACGTTTTTTATTTTTGTTTGATCAACAATATTTAAGCCGACTTAACACTTACTTAAGTGTTATTTTCAAGCGCCGTTTAGATATAGAGAGATTTTCTGGAAATTTTCACATTTGATAATCCCATCATCAATAAACATATATCTTTGTACTGTATACTTAACTGTCTTAAACATGTATACTAATGCATAAACATTATAATTTTTTTTTTTTTTTTTTTTTTTTTTTATATTTATTTGGGTAAACAAACAGTTACACAATATACATAGCTAACATAGTAATGTACAAACAATTTAATAATTGTGAAACCAACACCGTTTACCACAGATTAAAATATTTATTTTGTATCAAGTAAGGTTTCGTCTTAACAAAGTCGTCAGTCCATCGGGTAGGAGGATGTCTTACGCTTTGTCTTCCGGTTCGTGATTGCCATTCGAGAACCGTTACGCCCAGCGATTGTTGGTTCTACGAGCCATATGGCCCATTGCAATTTCAGCTTGCTGATTCTAAAAGCTATGTCGGTAACCCTGGACCGCGGGCAGTCGATGGAAGGAAAAGGCTCAGAATCGCTCTTCCTGGAAACTATGAAAGGCCTATTGTATGTCCAGCAGTGGACTTCTACAGGCTATTAATGATGATGATGAAAGTTAAGTTTATTTTGACTTCAAATAATTTGATTACGACATTGAACGTAAAATGTATCTACAGGGTGGGTTTTTGTCCGGAACCACGCGACTTAAAAAAAAGTCGTGAAAGGAGTTATATGCCTTAGATTTATGAGAAAACAATTACTACATATAATTTTTTTTTCTTTTACTTTTAATGAAAGTTTGAATAGGACGTAGGTTTTATTTCGTGTAAAAATTAAAATTTGCTATTTCCTTTCATTTTTAGTAATACTTTAGTTTGTGAAGAATGATCTTTATCAGCAACTAAAGTTTTTTTTTATTATTATTTTATACCAACTTTTTATTTCAGATTCAAATTCATAAATCGATTGCTAAAATACTAATAAACACATATATACAAACATTTACCTACAGTAAATAAACAAAAAAAAATTTAAATCATGTGTTTCTATTTTTGTCAAAAGTAAAAGTTTTAAAATAAAACTAAATATGCAGTTATTGTTTTCTTATAAATCGAGGGCGTGACTTTTCTTAATTCGCTTCGTTTCGGGCTTGTATATTACCCTTTCAAAAAACTACCCTGTATATTTTCAGTTATTACAATCAGCAAGCCCCTAGAATCGCCCAGCAATTTATATCTACTGCTGCGAAGCCATTACGAAGGCTTTCACCGACTTCAAGTGGCATCATTACCAGCGGCCATTCAACCAACAAAGGCTATTCAGGTTAATCCTTTTAGAATATTCCAGAGCTAACGAGTGTCCTCTAAAATTGCAATTCTAATGAACTAATTCCATTACCTATTGAAATCCGAGAGGAAATGGCATTTTGAGATTATAATAGCGACTGCAGTCACATGCATAGTGTCGATTGGAATCCATTAAGAATGCTTTATACCAAGAGCTTTTATACCGACACAATCTTTTAGGACATCAATTTTAGGGTTCCGTACCCAAAGGGTAAAACGGGACCCTATTATTAAGACTCTGCTGTCTGTCTGTCTGTCCATCTCTTACCAGGCTGCATCTCATGAACCGAGATAGTTAGAGAGTTGAAATTTTTACAGATGGTGTATTTCTGCTTTCAAAAAAGACTACATAAAGACAAGTAGTTTTATCATGTAAACGTAAAACCCGCGCGACTTCGTCCGCGTGAAGCTATTTTCATACAAACTTCAAGCCCGCTGTACACGTTTAGAGGTTGAATTTCAGGAATTCCTTGGTACACCTCTACGCACCAAGACGAATATACTCTGAAAATTTCAAGTTTCTACAACCAGTGGTTTAGGCTGTGCGTTGTCTATATCCCAATCAGTCAGTCAGTCAGGACAAAGATTCTTATAATTGGTGTATATTTTAATTTGTTATTCCATTCAGTAATAAACTAATTACCCAAATCCGCTTTCTACAAGCTTCTGGGTACGTAAACAAGTACCGACGTATTTACAGCTACAATCAATGTGACTGGTAATTCCCGCGTCGACGCTGTAAGCCCGGGATTTATGCATGTGTGTTCCCCTTGATGTAATTACTACGTACTGAATTGGTAGTCTGTACTGTACCTACTTAACTAGTTTCTATTTATAAACTGGCGCCTTGATTCAATCCAACTTTAAGACGATTCGAAATTATTCCTCGAGTTCACTGAATAAAAGCCTTTTGAATTTGATTTTGATTTATTCATGTAGTCACACGACAACCGGTGGGGAATAAATGTTCTTGAACGGCTACCACGAACTGGAAGACGAAAAAAAAAAAAAAATGTTTGTACGATCTGCAAATATTTATTCCGGGTGTTCTGGGTGTTTTCTATGTATAATAAAAAATATCTATATATGTAATGTATTGTATTAAGTATATCAGTCATCTAGTACCCATAACACAAGCTCTGCTTAGCTTGGGGCTAGATGATGCTGTGTGGACTGTCCAGCATTATTTATTTATTTTTTATTTTAATTGCGGGAAGTCGGTGAGTGGAACAGGCTCAAAACAGTTCTTCCTAGAAAATTATGAGAGAAGTCTTTGTACAGCTTTGTCGAAGGGCCTTTCGCATTATAGGTATGTGGAAGATATGATCTTCCTCATACCTATATGCGAAATTATACTGCGTGGCAATGAAGTAGCACTCAACACTCAAGTAGTCACTGCCGCGCAGTGTAACACAGTTACTAGTACGATATACAAACACCAGGAAACAACTATAATGGTGCTAGGATCTCTGGTACTTGCTGGTACAAGCTTATGGCCCAACTGATCTTAAGTGATAGATTACTTTGTAGGTCAATTTGTAGGTCAAGGAACGTGCCCAACAATGCACTATCCTGTGTCCACCAATTTAAAAGATACAGGTTGAGTGACTGCCGGATTGATGACAAAAATATGTTACTTTTAAAACTATGATGGTTTTGATTAAAAGAAGACTTTTTTTGCGCTGATCGATTTGGTTTGGTTGCTAAGTTTTGCCCCGAAATTATCGTGACAAGTGTTGTTACAGTCGTGATTTTGTTTTTGAGTTTGAAACTCAAAAATCTTAAACATCAAAGGCTAAGCTGCAAAGGGCTATAAAAGGTTCGAAATCTTTATAAATTCAATTAAATTTGTGTTTGAAGATGACTTGTGCCCTACGATGTGCTAGTAACAGATATAAACAATTATACACCACAAATTAAGGTTTTACCCTGGGTGGAATAGTCCATTAAACATAGGTGATTATTATACCTAGGTAATTATATTTTAATAAAAAAATTGAATGCCAATTTTACTAATTAAATAATTTATATAATTAGAATTTAAAAACATTATCATTTTTAAAACGTCAATTTTAATTTATTTATGGTAGGGCTAAAATTCATAAACTCGTCATAACTGTAGAACGCCTTTTCTATGAGCCAGTTTTTAAGTTTTAATTTAAAATCCGCGAGGCTCGGAGCGTCTTTAATGTTGTTACTGTTGTTGTACACTGCCCTGCCTATAACGTGCGATAATTTATAGTGTTATTAAATTAATTACATAATTAAATAATTTAAATTTCCCCATTGTGCAGAGTGACGAACTTCTCCATTTAAATAAGCTTTCACAATCAAAACTAATAATTATACCTACCCGAATACCCCAGAAATATCGCCCGACCGAGGCCAATCATGCTAACTATTTGACCCGAGCCCGATTAGCTGAACTAGTTATGGTACCAGATGGTGCAATAGTTGGTAACCTCTGGCCAAAGTGTACAGTGACACAGATATGCTGATAGTTTGTATACTTTACCAACTGTATAAAGTACAGTACAGAGATCAAACTTTAACTTTACGCCTTAAAATGAAGTTGCATGTATCGGTTCTGTCTGACATTTCTGCCGCCAAGCATCGTTACTGTATTTCAGTTTGAAGGATGTGAGTAAGGGTATACCAAGAACAGAAGGAAGGATTTTACGGAGGTTGAAGTTTGTATGCAAATAAAAGGTTCTTCTTCTCTGTTCGACAGCACCTGACTACCATACGATAGTCATTTTTTCTAATGTCATAAATAGTGTTATTGGTATTGAATAAAAAGATGGAGTTTTTACTAAAATCCTATTCGACAATACACTTTCAGCCTAATTACTCACACTAGACCACTTAGCAGTAGTACTTAGTAGTAGTAGATCTCTTAGTGAAGGGCTCGTTCTGGGAAGTACTACCACCATGCCTGTTTCTGCCACCAAGCAGCTTGTTGTGTTCCGGTATAAAGGGTATGGGTGCCGTGTAATTACAGGCACACAAGGCTTAACACCAGTATGCCTCAGGTTGATGGACGCAGAGTAGTGCATCGTAATGGCACGTTTATGATGAGCATGGCCTGTGAGGCAATGCTCTGTTATTACAAAATGATAATAAACAAACAAATGGTAAAGTGGTAATGGTAACCACTTAACATCAGGTGGGCCATCTACTTGTTCCAGCAATAGGTTACATAAACAAAAACTGGTTACAAGTTGTTGGTTAAAATGCCACCGATATTACACGACAGAACTTAAAATAACACATTTAAAACGAATGCAAAAGGTTCATACTTTCTTCATAATGGCATATGTCCGTCATCGACAAGACAATGTCACCAATTTCAAGTAGATGAATAAATAACTTTTTTTTTTTTGTGGCATCTGTCCGTCTTGCGGACAATTTTGCCAATGTCAAGTGGGGTGAATAAATTCTTTGACGTTTTTCTTCAAAACCAAAGGGAAACATTGTCGTTCAAATCAGGATGCCTCATAACATACTTTCATTTCAATTGTTCAAACTTGTGCTAAGACCACAAGTGATGATGGTTAAAATACCACCAAAATTACCTCTAAGAACTTAAAATAACACTAGAAAAACAATTAAAATGAAAATACAATGTTCCTTCCAAAGATGACAGAAAACGAATCCTAAATAACTTTTAGTCACGTCGAGTCAGTAAAAAAAAGTAAAGTCAGACGTCATTAGTTTTGAAATAAAAGATAGCGTTACTTTTCAAAGCCTAACGGAAACATTTTCGTTCAAATCAAGATGCTACATAACACTCTTTTATTTCAATTGCTTACACTTGTGCTGAAACCGCAAGAAATGTTGGTTTGAAAATGAAAAAACCGTGTTACTTCTAAGAATGAACAAAACGTGGTTACACATCATTCAAGTTTATACAGTTTTTTATCATTATAAAAAAGTATTTCCCTTTAACTCAATAACGTTGGTTTATAGATGTATTTCTAAAGAACGTCGTAAAGTGTACAGCTGTGTAGAAAACAGTAGAATGAAGCTTAGTCTCTGTACGATGGATAAATTGTGCTTTATACAGAAACTATAATAGTTGGGCCCGATTCGCATAGTTCACATTCCTTTGGGACCCTTGTTTCCGTAGGCAATAAAATATTGCAGAGGAGAAAATGATTGGAGGTAGATAAGGTAGTAACACCTGTTGAAGATACATAAAATTGGGTGCAATAATATTAGCTTCGTAGCAAAGTTTATACATTTGCTATTGCTCTAAATTATGATACATACTATGCTACATTCGTTGGCAATAGACACGTGACGTAAGCACGAGAAATCTATACCTACTTAATATTATTAAGAGGAAAGATTTGATTGTTTGTTTGTTTGTATTGAATAGGCTCCGAAACTACTGGACCGATTTGAAAAATTCTTTCACCGTTGGGAAGCCACACTATCCCCAGGTGACATAGGCTATATTTTCAAAAAGTTTTTGATAGAAAAATCCATTGGTGCACGACCGAATTCGAACCCTAGACTTTCGGATCAGAAGGTCTCCCACCACCGGTGTTCTTCTTAAAATGAACATACATTTATTCTAGATACTATACTGCAATTTAAATAATTGTCCGTTTTGTATCGAAATGTGCGAGTTCACCGCCGTATCTATACGCTGCAAATTAGTGACTGTTCAAATGGTAATGTAGGTGAATTGAACGGGCATAGAATATAGAATGATCATAGTAGAATTTATGCGGTTATATGACATGTACCTACTGGCAGTCCCATAAAAGAAAATAAGGCGGGAAAAAAGATATAAGAATGAAACTGCTGGAAAAAACTGGAAAAAGCTTTATTTACGCGTCTGCTTAAAGGTTGCCTGGAAGAGATCGCTTTCAGCGATAAGGCCGCCCATTGTTTTGCCTAATTGTGTATATTTCCTGTATTATGTTTCTGTGTGGTGAACAATAAAGAGTTATCTATCTATCTGCTGGTGGATGCTTATTCCACCAGCAGTGTGGTCCACCCGATGTTAAGAAGTAGCTGTAAGCTATAAGAAAGTATTGCATTGTAAGGCAATGCTCACGCACGTTAGGTACGCGCCTTGGGATGCACTACCCTGCGTCTAATAACCTGAGGCTTACCGGTGTTAAGTCTCATGTGCCTGTAATTTCACCGGCACCCACACCCTTCAAACTGGACCGCAGCAAGCTGCTTGGCGGCAGAAATATGTAGGTGGTAGTACTTCCCCAGACGAGCCCTTTACTAAGAGCTCTACTAAGTACCTATTTATTTCTTAGAAAATAAACAGCTTTTACTAATTTAGTAACATTGAACATCGGAAAGGCAATTTGAGGTTTTCACGTATTAAAAACCAGTTATTTCGTTATATGCCTCGTATACTTTATCAATAACACTGAAGCTACAAATTTTGCGACTTTTGATGTATACCTACTCAATTCATTCATATTATCAGATAGAAGAAAAATGGATGGTAGTAAAAAAGGTACTTTGCTGGGTTCAATTAAATTTGACAGGTGCGCAGAGGGTCTGGGCGCACCTGTCACCCCTGGGCTTAGGGGCGGACTCAACTGTTACCCTATAGATATTAGAATAAATCATCATTTTGTATTCGCCTTAGGCCGACACGGCCGTCAGTCTGTATTAATTAGCTTTCACTAGTTTCAGGAATATAATTAAAAGTAAAATGGCACCTGGTAAGAATTTAAACCGGACTTAATGAAATAACGAATATTCATGAGATCAGGAAGTCTGATCTTTAAAGGGGAGTCATGGCACCCTTAAACGTATTAAGGTGTGGGTTTGGTGTCCACCATGTACAAAGATTTTGTGAGATGCATTCATACAAAATGGTACAAAATACAAATGGCTCTTCTCAGAGCCCTCTGATTAAAGATATCGGACCTTCAGTTCGTATATTACTAGAATTTTAGATTTAATGTGTTTACTTATTTTTATCTTTACGCCTGTTACAAATGTCATACGATTAAATAAATAATACAAAATGGTTGGTTGTGCTGCTATGTTTAGGTGTTATAATGTATTTCCAAAAAACAGTTTTAGAAATATTTTATCAGTTATCAGGTCTGCTCCAAAAAAACGATACCTATTTCATTGGAATCTTGGAATAGCGCAGCTTAGCTCAAAATGTAATTTTTGGACATTTTTCGCAGTAAACAACCCTTATTTTCTTTTTTTATGCAACTTGTAGTGAACTGGCTATAAACAAATAATTAGTTTATGAGTTAAAAATTGTTATTTATTAGCAAATAGTTACAAAAGCGACATTTGCTTATTTTAAAATGTTTTGTTTCTCAGAGTTATCAAAGCTAAACCAATAAATTTAACAGACAGCGCAAAAAATTACGTTAATTGTATAATATCAGATTTAAAAAGTTCAAATACTATTTAACACTTAATTTTACTTTTCAGGCAATTTAAATGCGTATCTCTAATCTAACAATATCACTGGACATTTGGCCAATTAAAAGTTAGCCTAAACATCACAGTGAAAGCACAAACGGCTAGATACAACATAACTTATTTGCCACTTAGCTTTAAAACAACTCACTTTCTGATCATAAGGTTTGAATCTGATCATGCACCAATGGACTACTACAATTTAGTATTCAGACATAACTCTAACTTAGACACTATCAGAGAACCACGTGTAGGTACGTGACACTGAGGGGATATCTACCGTGATTGGGGATTAAAGTCATGATGCTATTTATTTATAATAAAAAATATTAATATTCTAATATAATATTCTAATAATACATCTGTTGAGTCAAAATGTATTATAGAGGTTACTTTCCATTGGTGCAGTACACTGCATACTGCACACCTCTTTTCATCTTTTTTTTCAGTATATAAGGCAATCGTTTGACCGCAATCTCACCTGATGTTAAGAGACGATGCGGTCAACGGTGTAGCACCCTTACCTTTTCTCGAAAACACCCAAATAATTGTTCGTCGGAAAAGTCACAAGAGTTTTCATGAGATGTATAAAAATGTGAATTGAGGCGGTGTTGGAATATATATATGTAAAGGGTGCTCCATTAGTTATTTTACTTTTCAGATTGCAACAACGTTTCCTGTAATATCAGAAAAGATCCATTAGATATTGAAGTAAAATGTAAACATGAATGTTTCAGTAAAATAAAAAAGTTGTGTAAAAAAGTGACCGAGCTGTTTCTCACTGTGCTATACCAGAGTCGTAAATAAGGAAAGCAATTAAGGGGAGACACGTTTAGGCTGGAAACACAAACAAATTAAAGAGGACTCGGAAAAATTACATTCACCTTAAAATGGAAATTGTAAGCTTTTTAATGCTTAATTAAATATTTGCTTCATTTATTTATAAAGGTTTTTAGGATAATGCTTAATTACAGGCGCTAATAATAATTTTAGGAGACAAGCTCCAGTTATAAAATAAAATTCAATTATTTAATTTTTAAGTCATAGCTAGTTTAATTCAGATAACATTTTCATAATCTATTTCAATTATAAGATCCTTTGTTCTGACTGACTGACATAAAGACACATTAAACCACTGATCGTAGACACTTGAAATTTTCAGAGTATATTTGTCTCGGTGGGTAGAAAGTAAGAAAGGGTAAGTGAAATAAGAAAGGAATTTACGAAATTCAGTTTCTAACCGGGTACAAACCGGTTGAAGTTTATATCAAAATAACTTCACGCGGACGAAAACGCACGTGTTTCACTAGTTGTGTAGATAATGATTCTGCAAACAAACGTTTCTTTCCATACAGTTTCCAACCTAATTTACTTAAGCAGTACTTATCAAAGTTGATGACAAGCGTGTTTATGTAAAAAGGCGCTACGGAACAATAATTACAAATTATCTCGTCTAATGAGATTCGCGGATAAAGTTACGAAGACAAGAATAAACAAACTTAACAATTCCAGAGTGTTATTATGACAATTGTATTAATTAAACATGAAAATGGTTTTTGCAGTTTTAGACTTCAATCCCATATACAAGAATATAATCTCCTTTAGTAGGTATACAAACTACGTCATCAATTACATTAATACATTTATATATTATGCGGCAACATAATAAGGGTTTCTGACCGGCAACCCTGAACTGAAAGGCATAGATGATTCTGAATGATTTCTGGATATTACTGAAAAAATACTTTTTTTTTTATACCATTTGCTGATGGAACAAGCACATGGCCCACCTGATGTTAAGTGGTTGCCATAGCCTATAACAACTAACTAACAATTTGACTTTGACTTTGAAAAACGATGCGTAAGACGCCTCTCGCAGTGATGGACTGATGTCACTGATTAAAAACAAGAAAGAGCAAACAAAACATATAACAAAGTATAAACCTCTTCAGTGTTTCTGGTAGTGAATAGTTGTAGCAAAAGACAAATGAGTGCGGTGTATTGAGGGTTGATCCTAAGTGTAATTAGATTGTTGTTTGTTTGGCGTGAACAGTAATTTAGTTACGAGACATCTTCACAACAGTGAAGAGAAATTTAGTACATTGCATCACTGGTCCTTTTCTAGTCATTATAGAGTTTTTATTAAGTGTTTTTGGAATTTTCTTTGTTCAGCCTTGAGTTTGTTGTTTCAGAATTTTCATGGCATAGATCATAATTTAGTTTTTATTTATTTTAGTGAATAGAAAATGTAAAAGTTATGTACACTCAGCTGCACTAGAATGTACACAATTTGTAACTTTCAAAGCGGTCTCAAAACCTTATCGTAAACTCTTGAACAGTAAAGACTCAAAAATCGTGAATACATGTCAGAAGATAAAAGTATAAATAGACGAATACACCGTCACGTCACCGTCATCTGTCAACCGTCAAGAGAAGAGTGAATAGGTATCTTCAAGGTAAACGTGCTACACCGTAGACTGCGTCATCACTTAACATCAGGTGAGATTGCGGTCAAACAGGTAAACGACCTATAGCATGTAAAAAAAAAAAACCTGCATGGCTCATTCACAAATCTGCAAAATACACATTTTACAGGAGAGCAAAAAAACTTTATAAAGGTTAATATGTTTTTTCACGTTTTAAATAGTTCCCAAGGACCTATTTTGAAAGTTAATATTATTTTAATTTAAAACCTGCAAACATAGCCACAAAGCGACCACAAACCGGAAGACTAAGCAGGACGTCCTCCTACCCGATGGCTTGACAACATTGTTAGGACCGCGAGAAGTTGATGGATGGAAAGGGCTCAAAATCGTTCCTCCTGGAAACGGATGAGGGAAACCTATATCCAGCAGTGGACTTCTACAGGCTATTGATGTTGATGGTAAAGCGTATCCACAACCACCAAAGCATAACAACAATCCACAGAACATACTTAATAAGATATTATATTATAAGATATTATATTACTCGTGTTTCGCTTTTCTATAAAATATTTCCAGAAAACAATGATTTGTTCTGCGCGTAAATACAGACGATAAACACATTATGAACGCTGTCGTCAAAAAAAACATCTCCGTTCGTTTGTCACATGAAATATTTGCCTTTGAGGCATGTTTGTCAGTTTTATCTTCTTTAACATCTGCTAAATAATGTCAATAATTGTCAAAACAAAATACGAGCGAGCATTTATTTACCGAGACAGTTTTTGCGCCTATATCTAGGAGTATCATTGATCGAAGAGATACATAAACTGAGCTGGATGTACAAAATATCTGTCTATTCCCTACTCCTAAGCTGCTAAGTTCCCTGCTCCAGTTAATCATCCCAAGTTTAACGGCAAGTAGGTTTTTAGTGTCGAACAGATGAGGTTATTATCTTACAAAGTAATGTTCTTACGACGGCTTATCGCTCAGAAATGATAGTCGCACTTATTCACAGTTTTATTCAGCAGTAAAGTTTATGTGGCCGTCTGCACTTTGTATGAAAGTAACGCTGGAATACGCTGGGTTAGTTGATAATGGTGACTTTATAAAGTTTTGTGGTCTTTTTATTTGAGTTTTTGGAGTCGTGGACCGTTTTGTGATCATTATTAGCTAAGTTTCATGTGATATTTTGTTTCTGTTTAATTTTTTTTATATTTCTTGCTGCAAATGGCCCACCTGATGTTAAGTGCTATCATCTATAACAAAGCATTACGTCATAGGTCACGCTCGTTAGGGACATACCCTAAAATGCACTGCTCAACGTCTATTATTATTATTATAAACGTGAAAGTTTGTAAGTATGGATGGATGGATGTATGGATGGATGTTTGTTACTCTTTCACGGTCTAACCAGTGGACTGATTTGGATGAAATTTGGAATAAATATAGATTGCATCCTGGATTAACATGTAGGCTTTACTTACAACTTTTTATCCCGAAAAAAAAAACGGGAACGGGAAAAAACTGCCACGCGGGCGAAGCTGCGAGCGGCCGCTAGTAATAGATAAATTGACAAAAAACACTCAACGTCCTCTACCACCAAATTAATGGCGATAGAATACTAATATCCTTTTTTTATAAATACATACTTACAAACTATGTATTTACAACACTCATACTCAATGCTCACTTCTCAGTCAGTAGTAGCTCTGCTTTCTGTGCTGTGGGTTGTCGGTTTGATTCCCACCGAGGACAAACATTTATGTGATGAACATACAAACAAAGTGTCTTACATACAAAGTGTAGATTCAAATTGGTTAATGTACAGTGCATATAAAATAGCTTGAGCTAAACAATACTAAAACTGTGAATCTAAGATTAAATATATAAATGTAGATGTGTGATGTAGAGTAAATGATTTAGTATTCTAGCCGCGGCGATAGACTTGCAACCTGTCACGTATGGATCACAAACTAATGCAAAATGTGGGTACGTATCAAATGTAATATTTGAACGTATTTCTGACCACCCCCTTAGACATCCTCGAAGAACCTTGAAGAGATCGGACAGGATATAATAATGCTGGACAATCCACACAGCATCATCTAGCCCCAAGCTAAGCAGAGCTTGTGTTATGGGTACTAGATGACTGATATACTTAATACAACACATTACATACATAGATATTTTTTGATTATACATAGAAAATACCCAGAACACCTGGAATAAATATTTGCAGATCGTACAAACATTTACCCCAAGGCAGGAATCGAACCCGCAACCTCCTGCGTCGCAGGCAGACATTCGCCCGCCGCGCCACATCTGTCGTCAATAGGTACTACTGTGTAAACAGATTTATCCATACGACGACCGATGTGGCGCGGCGGGCGAATGTCCGCCTGCGACGCAGAGGTTGCGGGTTCGATTCCCGCCATGGGATAAATGTTTGTACGATCTGCAAATATTTATTCCGGTGTTCTGGGTATTTTCTATGTATAATAAAAAAAAACTATGTATGTAATATAATATTGTATTAAGTATATCAGTCATCTAGTACCCATAACAAAAGCTCTGCTTAGCTTGGGGCTAGATGATGCTGTGTGGATCGTCCGGCATTATTTATTGATTTATGTGGAAGGACAGAATATTGCAATAAAATTAGGCACTGCCCAGCAAGTTGCCATTCAGAGCTGCAAGTTTTAACGCTGATGAACTCACAGTTTGAGAAGCAAGTTTGTCAACTAACTCTTGACTGAGCTGCAGATACTGGTTAGTGATGAGAGATAGCGGGTTTATACACTACTTGTGTTAGTTTATTATGTTATAGTGATAAAAAAAGACAGCACAGCAGAATATGGTAAATATGAGTACATTTCTGATAAAATAAATAAATATCGACACATTTACACACCGCCCTTTAGTTACAATTTTTTTTGTATCACATACTAAGAATTCAATATAACACTCCAATTAAGAATAAACATCTATGTTTGTCCGTGGGAATCGAACCCACAACCTACAACACAAAAGGCTACTGAGCTGTGACGCCGATCAAACCATGATGATCAGAAAAATTCTCGAATAAAAAAGTTTTCTCCACCATGTTTCAAGTGACTTTTAACTTAAACTTTTATCATTAGTCATGTATATTGACGCTTAAATTGGCCTAGTTTAAGAAGTAAAAGAAAAGAAACACCATAATAGAAGACTTTAATCTGCGCACGGTAGATATCCCTTCTGATCTCTTAGTATCAAGTACCTGCTTGAGATTCTTCACGAGTATCAAAAGGGGTAGTCAGTGGTACGTCCATATAGTACAGTGAGCTGCAGTAGAATGTATAGAAATCTAAACTTTTAAAACGATGTTAATGTGCTCCAGTAAATATTTACATAGCAAATTATCAAAATGTAAGTACACCCACCAATTATTGATTACATGATTTTTGAGTTCTTGTTGTGTAAGATTTTTTTATAGTGCTGTGATACCATTTTGTAAGTTACGACCCGCTGGGAAATAGGAAACAATAGAATCATGGTCCTCTGGGAATAAGCCATACATTCTAGTGTAGCGGACTGTACTTTTTGTACATTAGTCTAAAAGTCAGGTACAAGAGATCCGAGAGATTGCTTAACATAGATTGAATTTAAATCTTTCGCTGTTCTTATGTCCCAGTGTACCGATCAGAACTCTCTGTTCTAGCTAAGAACTGTATCGGGCGTTTTGCTGCAACTGTCGCTGCAAACTAATATCACTGGACGTTCTAATGATGCTTCCATTTGTCCCGAATCGGTCTTTAGAATCGCAGCCTTAAGAAAATCATGTTTCTTGTCCTACAAATCAAAACAAGTACTCATGTGTTACAAACTCAATTCCAAATGTTTTAGTTCAAATATATGTGGTTATCCGAAAAGGGGTTTCTACACTGTTAATTTTCTTAAGCTAATACTAATGGCATTAGCATTATAGCCAACCTAATGTTAAGTGGTAACCATCCCCTATAACAAAGCATTGCCTTGTAGATCACGTTAACTACGTGCTCTACGATGTATTACCCTGCGTCCGCCAACCGGAGGCATACTGGTACCATAAGTGCCTGTAATTTTATCAGCTCTCTTCAAACCGGAATACAGCAATGTAAAAATTATTGCTTGGCGGTAGATATAGGCTCTATAACCGCGCAATGTTTTGTAGTGCGGCAAATGATTAGTCTGTTGCGCTTAATTTCATACTGCTCTATACAAAAAACATTCCGGCAATGCAGTTCCGCTTGGTGTAGGCGCACCTTTCACCTTTCGCATCCGTTTTTGAATAAACTTTTGAACAAGACTTCTATGATTTTTATGGATAAATTTTGGCTTTGACTGATTTATGATCAGACACACAGTCTATGGAATTAGTCAATTGACACAAAATGTTTACCTTATTATTTTTGTAGAATACAAGCAACCTATAAAACAGTTTTTGTTACTTAACTAAATAATGACCTAAATAATATTACTGCAGTAAAAACGTGTAGCTCCACGGTTATAAATTCAAACGGTAGCCAACATAATAGCCCAGGGCGTTTATGTAGACATGTTTATGCTAAAACGTTTGCTCTACGGCCGCTGACCTGTATCAAACTTGACTTATTATAGAGATATAAAATGTGCTAAAATTATAAAATTCACATGTAACACGTAAATTAACTTTACGCAAACTTAACGGTGTAAAATTCAAATAATTGCGTTTTCTTTTTCTCCTTTTTAATTTTGAAAATGGAACAAAAGAGGACAATTTTTTTTTTACAAACGTATTTTTAATAACAAATACTTTTTATTCAAGTTAGTGTCTCCGTTCTATCATAGAATATTGCGTTTTTTATTTGCTTTTTTAATTTTGAAAATGGAACAAAATAGGACATTTTTTAAAAACGTAATAAATAGCAATTACTTTTTATTTAAATTAGTTTCTCCGTTCTATCACAGAATAAGGCGTTTTCTTATTTACTTTTTAATTTTGAAAACGGAACAAAAGAAAACTAATTCTTTTCAACCTTTTTCTACATAGCAAATACTTTTTATACAAACCATTTCGAAATGAAATACTTACAAAATGTTGATATGTGTTTTTGCGATGTCTTATGGCATTTTCTCGATGCGTAAGATAAAAAATCCGTGCCTTGAAAACTTGTATAAGCCAAGATATAATGCATGGGATTCGTTTTCTAACATCTTTGGAAGAAACATTATATTTTCATTTTATTTGTTTTTCTAGTGTTATTTTAAGTTCTGATGGGTAATTTTGGTAGTATTTTAACCATCATTACTTGAGGTCTTAGCACAAGTGTGAACAATTGAAATGAAAGTGTGTTATGAGGCATTCTGATTTGAACGAAAATGTGTCCCTTCGGTTTTGAAGAAAAACGCTATCTTTTTCTTCAAAACCGATGACGGCTGACTTTACTTTTTTTACCGATTCGACTTGACTAAAAAGAATTTATTCAATCCACTTGACATTGGCAAAATTGTCCGTAAGACAGATGCCACAAAAAAAATATATATAATGCACGGGTTACTTACTCTCTATTTTATAGCTTGTCACTTCTAGATATACATTATCATTTGCTTTCAAAGGGGATCAAACCAATATCGCAGAATACAGCAGGTCTACTCTTACAAACGATAAACGAAGTTTCGTATATCGATTTGAGTTACACTACGCGGCATGTCAGGCAGCGACAACTTGACTTTTGACGGCTACCGAGTTGCCCCGCAGTGTGTTACAAAACGACAATACGAAACTTCGTTTATCGTTTCTAAGAGTAGACCTGCAAAAATGTAAAGCCATATTTAGATGTTTATAGCTTAATGTAATTCTTATTTCTTAAATCTTATTTTCGTCGAGGCATTTGAATCCTCGGTAGCGAAGTTGGTATCGCATCCCCGTATCAAGGGGAAGGTCGTGGGTTCAAATCCCACTCAAGGAAAATAATTTTTGGGATAATATAGAAATCTTTGTGATTTCCTTAAGTGCAGGTAAGCACTATAAAAACAAATAAACTAATGTAAAACTATCCCTATTAGTGATGTAGTCTCCCTATTCTAAAAATTGTAAAACCAATATCCCTATATGTAATACAACCCTATTCTAAAAATATACTTGGTTCTAGCTATGTAGGTAGGATTATACAACCCCTTGCAAAACCTTTTATGTCGATACGCCTGGAAGACCGCAACACGCCTCACCACCGGGAACATAACACCGCGTCGGGAACTATCGCTTCCGATATCCACCGATAAACTTTACCTTACGTGACTAGCTTCTATAAAAACAAAATAGTATTTTTTAAACTTTCACGATCAGAACACCTTTTTATTGATATTTCAATAAAAAAAGGTATTATTAAGCGTGTCACGTAATATAGCGGTTAACAATAAAATAGTAAACAGGCCTTTTATTATTGCCTGGCCTCACAGATCAGTTAGTAGTAGCTCTGCCTTCGTAAGCCGTGGGTTCGATCCCAACCGAGGGCAATATTTTTTTAATGAACGTAGGTGTTTGTTCTTTATCTGGATGTTATATTATCTTTTAAGTATGTATTTACAAAAATAACTATCCTATTTCCTTATTTTTTCGGGATAAAAAGTAGCCTATATGTTAATCCAGGTAACAATCTGTTATCTATTCCAAATCGGTCCATTGGTTATAGCGTGAAAGAGTAACAAACATCCATCCATTCATCCATCCATCCATCCATTACTTACAAACTTTCGCGTTTATAATATTAGTAGGATGAATATTCATAAATTATTATTTATCCCAATCTTTAAATAGGTTTGAAGCGTGTGGGCGCTAGTAAAATTACAGACACGTGTATACCGTAGGTTGATCAGTGCAGTTCATCTTAGGACACGATCTTATTAAATGTGACCTACGAAGCTTTGTTACAGGCGATGGTTACCACTTAACATCAGATGGGCCATCAGTTTATTCCTTAGCGCGTTGCATAAAATACAATAAGCTACAATTTAAGCTACAACCGTGTATGCTCATTAGTTAAAATGACAGTACTAAAGCGCCCCTGACGGTTTTATCTCTAAATTATAGCGAACTGGGTATATTAACATGTTCTACTAGAGTTTCAGATCTGTTAGTTTTTATAGTGCTTACCTGCACTTAAGGAAATCACAAAGATTTTATATCATCCCAAAAATTATTTCCTCGAGTGGGATTTGAACCGACCTTTCCCTTGCTACGGGGATGCCATAGCCAACTTTGCTAACGAGGATTCAAATGACTCGATGAAACTAAGGCTCGGTACCGAAGTTGGTTATCGCATCCTCGTAACAAGGGGAAGGTCGTGGGTTCAAATCCTACTCGAGGAAATAATTTTTGGGATGATATTATTATAAAATCTTAGTTTCAGATCTATTTGCTAGTTAGTACTCGTGAATTATTTCCTGCTTTATTACTTAACGAATTATCGACTAGGCGGGGTAATTGAAATGGATGAAAAACTGAAAAACTTAAGGAAATTTTGATTGCCGGAAGAGCGTGTTGTCGGTTCGAAGTTCGTTAAACTTTAAATAAAAAACCGGTCAAGTGCGAATCGGACTCGCGCACGAAGGGTTCCGTGCCATTATCTATATGTAATACAAACCGCAAAAAAAATCGCGCTTGTGAAATCGCCCTCTTTAATATATATTTTTTTTGTTTTTAGTATTTGTTGTTATAGCGGCAACAGAAATACATCATCTGTGAAAATTTAAACTCTCTAACTATCGCGGTTCATGAGATATATCCTGGTGACAGATGCACAGACAGACAGGCAACGACGTCTTAGTAATAGGGTCCCATTTTACCCTTTGGGTATGGAACCCTAAAAAATGTCCAAATTAGCATAGACTATGCGAATTTTTAATTAATTATGAATTAAGTATTTCAGTCAGGGTTCTTTGAAAGTTTGAACTTTGTAGCTTGTTCACGGGTTTTTCTTTTGCCAAATTATTTACAGAAATATGAACACAGAGTAGGGTCGGAGACTTTTTTCTGTATAAACACTACAACAAACAAAACGTAATCCAATCCGCTATAACTTTATTAGGTAGTAGAATCGGGAATGCAGTTTCGCTGCTGAATAAGAGATGGCGTTTAAGTTACTCTTCCACTATAGCAGACCAGAGGTCATATCGTCACCTGTATGGCAAATTCACGAATCTGCAAAATACACATTTCACAGGAGAGCAAAAAAACTTCATAACACTTTTCAAATAGTTCCCAAGGACCTATTTATCAGAATAAGAACTTTAATATCTTTTCGTTAATTTAATTGAAAGCATCTTTTTTAAGCTTTAAAAATTTATTGCTCGGCGTTATAAATTTTCGTGAAATGTGCGGATTCGTGAGTTCGCCATACAGGTGACGATATCATGCAATCTATATCTATTGAATCAAACTTTCTGATTGGTTTATATTTGACATAGTGTGTTATGAATTAGTCTAGTTTAACAATAAACATTTTACAAAAGAAGTTATTACATAATATAAAACAGTATTCAAAATTCAATCAATACAACACTTAAGTAATAAATAATCGTCAATAAATAAAAATTATAAATGAGACATGTTCGAAATAAGTAGTACCTAAGAGTAAAATGTCAATATCATAATAAAGTAGGTAAATGTCAAGGTGAAAATTTTCATTAAAAAAAACCAGCCAAGTGCGAGTCGGAATCGCTTACGAAAGGTTCCTTACCATTATCTATAATAAACGGCAAAAAAACACATTTGCTGTATGAGAGCCCTCTTAAATATTTATTTTATCCTGTTTTTTAGTATTTGTTGTTAAAGCACAACAAAAATGCATATTCTGTGAAAATTTCAACTCTCTTTCGCGATTTATGAGATACAGCCTGGTGACAGACGGAGATACAGACAGACAGTGGAGTCTTAATAATAGGGCTCCGTTTTACCCTTTGGGTACGGAATCCTAAAAATCGTGAACCGTATAATATGTCCTATTTTCTATAAGTTTAGTCAGGGTATTTTTAAATATATTTTAATCACTAGCTAATAACTACCGCTCCGCTTTGGTGGACTGCCAGCTTTAGTGACACAACTCACGAGGCATCTTCAGGCAATATAGTGAAATCATTGCTTTTGCAGACGTTTTTACGACGAAACCTTTGTTTTACGAGTATGTTGGAAAGGTTGTGTAATTTATGATCAACAAGTTGGAAAGTTGAAAAGCACGCTATAGTGTAGGTAAATGAAATAGACTAGACTAATCCCTACGGCACGGTAGACTTTTGAAAGGACACACTTAGACGAGTTAACCACGGGACACGTTACTGAGCTATTCTTGCTCCCTCCCCCCCCCCCCCCTTCTTGCCACGTACTGAGCTTTTATGCTACCGTAGTAAACGAACTCACCCAGTCAGTGTGAACAGTCAGTGTGGTTAACTCGTCTAAGATATTACACTATTTTAAGAGTTATGTCGCAAGTGGGAATGACTGCACAGCTTTTTCTGTCCGTCATTCGACAGAATTTCGCCAATATCAAGTGGTTAAATAAATGGTTTTTAGTTTGGAGCCGGTAAATAAAGTAAAGCTGGTTATCTAAGTTTTCAAGAAAAAAATGGCGCTTCTTTTCTAAGAAAGTATTACCACCATCTCTATATCTGCCGCCAAGCAACTTACTGGTGTTCTGGTTTGAAGGGTCTGGCTGGCTATGTAATCACAGACACACGAGGCTCAACACCTGTATGGCTCAGGTTGGTGGATGTAGAGTAGTGCATCGTAGAGCACGTGTATGAGCGTGACCTGTTCGGCAATGATTTGTTATAGGTAACGCTAACCACTTAACATTGGGTGGGCTATCTGCTTGTTTCATCAGCAAGTTACATAGAAAAAATATATATAATTATGTTGAATATTTTTATTTAAATAAACAGAGCACAACAATGTGAACGTGGCTGTGGTCAGCTAATATATCATCGGAACAGCGCTGAAGTGATTTAATGCTGCTTTTCCTAGCATTATAAGAATTTCAGTACTTGCTGTGCAGCGCTTGAGGCAGCGCTTAATCTTATTGTTGCGCTTGAAGGTAAAAACTTTTGTAGAAACCTGAGAAAATTGCAAGAATAAATTGTGAGAGCTTGGCATTATTATTTCAGTTTAATAGAAGAATAAAATGTACGGGGCCATCGCAAATTGACGTATGGCACGGAGTTTTATGAATTTATTGATGTAATATTTATCTTATCTGATCGCAATAGAGTATAAATTTCAATGTTTAAAAAACATGTCAGTGTATTAGTAGAGCTTCATAAAAAATTGCTTGTCGTGGTAGTAAGGCTTTTTCTGAAAGGTTCGCCCGGGAAAACACCACTCGGATCGTTAATGTATTTGTTTTTTTTTTACTATTTATAGGTAGACGTTTGACCGCAATCTCACCTGATGTTAAGTGATGATGTGGTCGACGATGAAGCACGCAATGCTATGCGATGTAGCGATGTATGTGTTTGTTCCGGTAAAATTACAGCCTGTTTTATATTCAAATAAAATGTAAGAAAATTGAAAAAACGAATTGAATATTTTTAGAACAATACTTGAAAGTTAAAATAGCATATCACTGATGCGTGGTAGATTTTTCTAGAGCATTGCAATCATCATCATCATCATCACCATTACCATCATCATCAACCTGCATTTAGTAGTAGTAGAGCTCTTAGTGAAGGGCTCGTCCGGGGAAGTACTACAACCTGGAAGAAATCGCTACTAAGCGATAAGGCCGCCCATTGTACCTTCCATTTTATAACTGTTCTTTTATTTTGTTTTAAATTACTAGTGTCTGGTGTGTGTACAATAAAGTATTTTTCATTCATTCATACAACCTATTTCTGCCACCAAAAAGCTTGCTGTGTTCTGGTTCGAAGGATACGGGTGCAGGTGAAATTACAGGCACGAGGCTTAACACCTGTATACCTCAAGGTCTATGGACGCTGAGTAGTGCATCGCAGGGCACGTTTCTAACGAATGTGACTTGCGATGCAATAGGCAATGGTGACCACTTACCATCAGGTGGATCATCTGCTTATTTCATCAGCAAGTTGTATAAAAAGTTGATGAATAGTAAGTATAAAAAACCCACAATAGTCTTTGATTTCAATTCAACACCATCCAACGCACCATTAAAAAGGAAAGGCATTCACTCGTCACCGGATCACCAAACCGGATCCAACTGATTGAGTACGAAAGTAATTTACTGGAAAACGGTTTTACGAAACCGCTGAGCTGTCATTTTTCATTGACTTTGATTGTAGCTCTCAGGGCGAAGTTGATTGTAGACATTCTCACTTTATACTTAAACTGCCGTTTCCGGGTGTTTTAACAAACCTACTGAAACATGGAACCAATCGATAGCTCAGTCAATCGCTTTCTCAGTTCGTAGTAGCTCTGTTTTCTGCGCCGTGGATCGTGAGTTTGATTCCCACTGAGAACAAACATTTAGGTAACGAACACAGAGGTTTGTTTTATAAAGTTCAAAATATAAGCTTTGCTTAGTTTGGCGCTAGATGGCATGCTGTATATATGTCATCAATTTCCTGCCCTTATCCCACTGCTGAGACAAGCATATGGCCCACCTTATGTTAAGTGGTTACCATCGCCTATAACAAAACATTACATTGGAGGTCACGAACGTGCCCTACAATGCACTGCTCTGCGTCCATCAACCTGAGGCATACAGGTGTTAAGCCTTATGTGCCTGTAATTTCGCCAGCACCCACGCCCTTCAAACCGGAACACCGCAAACTGCTTGGCGGCAGAAATAGGTATGGTGGTAGTACTTCCTTGGACGAGCCCTTCACTAAGAGTTTTACTACTACTACAAAAAATTAAAACAAAAAAAAATTGTGAAAAAGACAGCGAAGTCTTAGTAATAAGGTCCCGTTTTACCTTTTGGGTACGGAACCCAAAAAAAGACAAATTTATAACTTACTCATACAAATCAATCAACAAAAACAAAATCGAAGTTCAGACACAGCTGAAAGTCTGGTAAATATTTAAACAAATTTATCGAGAAAAACAAAATGGCGAGATGGAAAATTGGTATCTAACTTAACAAGTTGACAATGATAACCGGCTTTTCCTGCGAACGTGCCACTTACGAAAATTTGATCAGATTCGGTTAACTTTATTCAGGGATTTTGCAGTTTATGATTTTATTCCGACCTTTTGAAACAAAAAGGTTGAAAAAGGTGTTTTGGAAGTATTACTTTTGGGTTTTTTAATCAGTATTATCATTCCATTATCTTCATCAGCCTGAAGCCCAATGATGGACATAGGCCTCGTGAACTGGTTTGCCCTATCCAGTATGGTCCTTGGTAAACGCAGGGTACTGCATTGAAGGGCACGTATCCAACGTGCATGACCTACAAAGCAATGCTTTGTTATAAGCTATGGTAACCACTTAACATCAGGTGGGCCATATGCTTGTTCCAACAGCAAATTGTATAAAAAAAAAGAGTAGACCTGCTGACTCACTCACTCTTTTTAACTTCTTACTAATACTCGCGACACTCAGTAGCAGATCTCTGGAACGGCTGGACCGATTTCGACGGGACTTTCACTGGCAGATAGCTGATGTAATAAGGAGTGACTTAGGCTACCTTTTATTTTAGAAAAAATCCAAAATTTCCAAGTACTGTCCACGCGCATGCCACCACTGCGCCGTCACGTTGGGCACCTCCCAACGCATTCTATCGCGCGGGTTCATTTTTCAATAAAGCTAATACTAAGAACTAAAAATAAATAGTAATTAAAATGTAATGCCCTAACGGAAAAAAAATTAAATAACTTTATTTTTAAATTCCGCGCGGACGAAGTCGTGGGCACAGCTAGTAAGACATATTATTATATACGAGACCACACCGATGCTCTCATAAGCATCTCGGCGTTTGCCCACCAGTGAACTTAATTAAACCGATCAAGTATTTGTTACTCGTTTCCAATAATCTCGGTACCATGAGCTTTTGTGTTAGGACAATTTGTGCGAACGTAATTTGAGGTTGTTTTCAACAATAATAACAAGCGTACTTAATCCTGTTTTTTCCACGTATTTGCTCAGTGTTTCCCGTTTTCCAATTTCCGGCAACAATCGTATATCATAAAGGAATAGGGGAAATATTCCAAAGGCGTGATAATATCATGGTAGAGGCATGTAGCATGAGATTTGCGCTTTGATACTGGCATTACCGCTTCGGAATACTAAGTAGTAGGCTGACTCAAATCGCGTGGGACAAGTGTTTCAGTTTTGTTAGCTTTACACGTCTAGACAACTATCAAACTAACAATCCTACTAAATATCATAAACGCGAAAGTTTGTAAGCATGGATGAATGGATGGAGAGATGGATGTTTGTTACTCTTTCACGCTCTAACCAGTGAACCGATTTGGATGAAATTTGGAGTAAATATAGATTGTAACTTGGATTAACATATAGGCTACTTTTTATCCCGAAAAAATAACGGGTACGGGAAAAAACTGCCACGCGGGCCAAGCTGCGAGCGGCCGCTGGTATTGTATATTTGGAAGACAGGTCGTGACCCGTGATAGCTAGGTACTTAGGTAGAACACGTAGTGTTTACGAATAGTAGTTGCAAAACAATACACTGCGTAGGGTTTTTCCGTACCAATTTCTACTTCTACGGGTACGGGAAAAAACTGCCACGCGGGCGAAGCTGCGAGAAGCCGCTAGCTTAAGTATAAAAAAATCCTTTTTTCGACAGCTTTTCGACTTTAGTCTTCATATGGTACGGTCTAGTAGATGTCGTTTTAATTTTTTTTGTACCAAGTTAGCATAAGAATTATTGAGGATATCTAAGGGGTACGTCCAAATATAACATTTGAACGAATTCACTTAATACAGTAATTCGAATTTAACTCCAGTGTTTGAGAGGTCCTATTTTCTGCTGGGATAAAAGGGTCCTTTTAACAAGCTCAAAGTCGCACAACAGGCTATGGAGAGATATAAGCTGAGATTTTCCTACGCGATAGAATCAGGCAAGGAGAAATCCGTAAAATTGCCGTTCTAGTAGTAGGAGAGCTCTAAGTGAAGCGCTCGTCCAGGGAAGTACTACCACCATGCCTATTTCTACCACCAAGCAGCTTGCTGTGTTTCGGTTTGAAAGGTGTGCCGGTGTAATTACAGGCACATGAGGCTTAACAACATTTATGCCTCAGGTTGATGGATGCAGAGCAGTGTTTTGTAGGTTACGTTCCTAACCAACGTGATCTACGAGGCAATGCTTTATTAGATGCAATGGTGGTCACTTGACATTAGGTGAGCCATATGCTTGTTCCATTGTAAATTGTATAAAATCAATGTAATTGTGCTCTCAGAATCAGCAAATTGATGTAGCAACGGGCAAACCAGATAGCTCGTAGAACTGACAATCGTTGGGGAATAAATGTTAGCCAATTAAAACCTTGAACCAGAAAACGAAGCATGGAACGCCATCGTCCCCGTCTTCGTCGATGGACCGACGTCGTTGCTAAAATCACGGGAAGTCGGTGGATGATAAACTTACCTACTTCTTCTTCAAATTTAAGAGCTTAGCTCTTGTCGGTGGCTTGATGCAATTTTCTCCATTTCGCTCTCTCTATAGTGCGGCCTCCTTCACCTCCTTATACGACATGAAAGCCACCTTCTCCTTTATCTGGCTCAAAGAGTTTAACCTTGACCTTTCTCTCCCTCGCGTTCCTTCTACCTTTCCTTCAATGATGTTTCTCTATATCTACTGAACTTAAATAACTAAAAATATTTATGAATATCTTAATTCATTTTTATATTTTAAAAGTTTTATGCAAAGTACACAATTTCCGTAAAGTTGTGTGTTATAAACGCCCTATTTACGGCGAAATTTTCGTTTTACCATAATAAGATAAAGTAGGCTTAAAATAATGTGCAATTTAAGTTTGCATTTGAATTGTAAATGCCGTAGCCTTGTAAGGTAACTCGCAAAACACGCTCCAGTAGAAACGGAAATATATAACCGTTTTACATTTTAAATCAGAGGTCGGCCGGCGTCCGCTCTGTTAAGTTCCGCTAAATTTAGTTTGATTCCCTTTATAAAATCAGTTTCTATTTTCTTGGTTTTTTTTCTTTGTATGAACATACTTGTCATATTTTGGATAGACACGGGATATTTACCATGATTTTTGAGTTTGATCCGTGATCATGGCGCATGCAACTGTGCCGAAATTTCGGGAAACAATCAAACTCAAAAATCATGGTAAATATCCCGTTTCTATCCAAAATATTGATCAAAACCATGATAGTTTAAAAAGTTATACTTGTCATAGTAAATATAAGAGTATCTTATAGGATAGATATTGTTGTGGTCTATGGATTTAGATTGTTGTTGTTAGTTGTACTACATTCATATATATGTAAACTTAGATAAGGTTTTTTCTATTTTATTTTAGTTATACGGTTTGCGTCCAGCGATAAAACCGCCCATTGTAGGACAATGAGTTTTGTTTCTTGACTTTTCCTTTGCACTAGTACATAAGTATTTTAGTTTATTTGCTAGTTTTTGTCCTCAATTAAGTTTTTTTATTTAACATAATGACTGGTTTTTTCGTACTGCATAATGTAATAAATATATAACAATAAGATAGAAATGACCACAAATATTTATTTGTTTATGTGCTTATTTTTTTGTCTTTTATCTGTTTATCAAATCTATTAACCTAATGTTTCAAAGGAGCCGATATTGCAAACAAGCATATACACGTATATAATAATAATAGTAATACGGACAATCCACACCGCATCATCTAGTCCCAAGCTCAGCAGAGCTTGTGTTATGGGTACTAGATGACTGATATACTTAATACAATACATTACATATATAGATATTTTTATTATACATAGAAAATACCCAGAACACCCAGAATAAATATTTGTAGATCGTACAAACATTTATCCCAAGGCAGGAATCGAACCCGTAACCTCCTGTGTTACAGGCGGACATTCGGCCGCCGCGCCACATCGGTCGCCTTACTTATTTGTATATAAACTCTTGTTTTGGGTAAAAACCTTATAAAAGAAACGTAGATAAAACTGATCAAAGCCATAAACTCTGGTGATAAACCCTCATCCGTGAAACCTTCCAATCACTCAGCTTAGTGATAATGAACGTAATGAACAGAGGACTGAAATGAATGAATGAATGAATTAAACATGAAACAAGATGAGATTAATGCCACGATTGTGTTCGTAATCCGGTTCATTCTAGTCGTAAATTTGGGATAGAGGTTATTCATGGACTGTGGTTTTCTAA
Organism: Electrophaes corylata; assembly: GCA_947095575.1. Taxonomy (NCBI): domain Eukaryota; kingdom Metazoa; phylum Arthropoda; class Insecta; order Lepidoptera; family Geometridae; genus Electrophaes; species Electrophaes corylata. The sequence continues at coordinate 1,611,394 of OX352704.1, forward strand.
AATACGGTGGCTGTAAAATACAGATGTTATTTAGCGGTAGCATAATTATTACTTTCTATTCTTCTTAGCGTAAAATATAAACTCTAGCATCTTCATCTTCATCTGGGATCTGGGAGATAAGGTAGTAAAAAAAGGATAGGCGCTGGGATACAATTTGTTTTAACACCTAATTTGTTTTCAAAACAAATCTCATCATTGTCTTCTCCGTCAAATGCTACTTGGATGAGATATTTTGCAGATATAAGATCGCTTACTGTAGAATATATTTTTCTACTTGTTTTCTGTTGTATGTACAATAATGTATTGCATCATTTTTGACTTTGACTTTGATTCCTTCATACATTCATCATTAATAACCGAAAAGAGTCCACTGACGGGTTTTTATGGTGTATTATTGTTTTTGACTTAACTTATTGACTTTGTACCTTCTGTAATTATTATATTTTTGAATTTTATGCCATTAATATTGAATTTAGAATATATTACTACTTAAGTTACATCAAATCTCAACATGTATTTCCCATACATATTTGCAATAAAGAATTTTGAATTTGAATTTTGAATTTTAAATTTCAAAAGCCTTTTCTATCAATGGTTTTTCTAGCATTTTCACATCGCTTTAGGTTCATTGGGTGACTGTCAAAACAGAGTGCCAGTAGGTACTCACTAAAAGCATGACTAGACGAGGCGTGAGCTATGCGAACAAACGACGCACGTGTACACGCAAATACCGGTTGGTCACGTACGCGCACACTGTGCCACAGTAGAAAGGTTATCAATGCTACCCTGCAATATTAAAAAGTAGTGGGTCAAAGTCATTTACGTTGGACCTCAAGCATATTATAATCCCACAATACCACCAACAAACAGGGAAGGGTACAAAAAGGGATAGTACTTATATACTTTCTTATAAAGATACGTATTAAATTTCTTTTGCATCCGTTCCAGTATAGGCTTATATTTGACTTCATGCGGGTCCCACATCAACGGATTATTCTAGTTTAGATTTTACAAACGCATAAGTTTCGCGCTTCTGTCATGAAATCTAGCCGATTGCCTCAATACAAAACCTAATGATTTGTAGGCTCTTTTACAAGTTTTATTTTTTTATATAACTTGTTGATGAAACAAGTAGATGGCCCATCTGATGTTAAGTGGTTACCATCGCCTATAACAAAGTATTGCCTCATAAGTCACGCTCGTGAGGAACGTGCCCTACGATGCACTGCTCAGCGTCCAGCAACCTGTGACATACAAGTGTTAAGTATCAGCTATGTGCGTTTTAAAAGTTAACTCGCTAACAATTTGCTGATGAAACAAGCATATGGCCCACCTGATGTTAAGTGGTTATCATCGTAACAAAGTATTGCCTTGTAGGTCACGTTCATTAGGAACTTAACCTACAATGCACTTCTCTGCGTTCATCAACCTGAGGCATACAGTTAAGCGTCATATGCTTGTAATTACATAAATACATTATAATTACATAATAAAACATCTATTATACTTGGTATACAACTTCAGTTACCATGATTTTTTATCTGTTTTGTCAACTAATTTGCGGAAACGATCTGATACTAATTACAATAGTTAAAGACCATGTACCGTTTGGGGTATATTTGCTCTGGTGCGTACAGGTGTACTAAGAAAAGAATTTCCAAAATTCAAGCCCTAAACGGTAACAATGGGAGTTGAAGTTTGTATAAAATAACTTCACATAATCATAATTTGTTCGTTTTTTGTAGTCCCTACCTGCACTTAAAGAAATCATAAAGATTTCATATTATCCCAAAAAATCCAAAAATTATTTCCTTTGGCGGGATTTGAACCAATTTGATAGTATAGCGTAACGCATGTAGATCAAACCACGTACCGTATTAGATACCCCAAATTTTATTTTCATCGGGTCATTTTAATCCTCGATAGCGAAGTTGGTTATTGCATCCCCGTATCAAGGGTAAAGTCGTGGGTTCAAATCCCCAATAATTTTTGGGGTGATATAAAATCTTAACATAATCATTCAAATCCAAACTATAATTTTCTCAAAACACATAAAAAGTCATTTTTGTTTGGTTGCCATCCAAAAGCTTTAAGTATACAGGTACACAATAGAACGATAAGACGAGCAAAAAACGAGATCTCAAAATATAAGTACCTTCACGCTCATAATTTCATCCAAAACACATTTTCGCTTCGTGAATTAGTTGAAGCATTCAGCGGAATAAGCTTTCCTTGATGTTTTCATTTTCCTCAAAACATCACGACTTTGGAGTTGCAGTTAAATTACTTTCTTGGTGGTTTACTGTTCCGTGAGAGTACAGGCATTGGCAAAAGTATTATCTAAATAAATATGCTACAACTACTTTTGACACGTTGCATTAGTATAATAATAATAATAATGCTGGACAATCCATGCAGCATCATCTAGCCCCAAGCTAAGCAGAGCTTGTGTTATGGGTACTAGATGACTGATATACTTAATACAATACAATATTACATACATAGATATTTTTTATTATACATAGAAAATACCCAGATCACCCGGAATAATATTTGCAGACCGTACAAACATTTACCCCACGGCGGGAATCTAACCCGCCACCTCCTGCGTCGCAGCGCAGGCGGACATTCGCCATGACACATCGGTATTTGGGCGCAATCAAAATCTTTTTGCGGGTATGGCACACAAGCACCTGTTAATATTTGTGCTTAGTTTATTGTATTTTGTTTGTTTATCAAATCAATGTCTGTCTTTATATAATTGCGCATTGTAAGTCATTTCAGTGTTGATAATGTTGTTTGATTTCCTAATAAATATGTATAAAACTAATTATTTGAATGGTATGTAGATGCTAATTTCTTATTATACATTCAATTTGATTTTTTTTAGTGTTTTCAATTTCAAATTTTATTCATATTGGCTATAAAATCAAAACTGCGTAGTAGAAACTAGACTTATCAAGTGTTTTTTTGCAAAAAAATAAATCTTATAATATTTATTTATTACTACTTTAGTAAGAAAAATATTTACTTATACAACATAGAACAAAACCCAAATAAAAAATATAACAAAAATGGTAGTATCTTTTGCTTTCGATTGTACTCATGATGTCTTGCTTAGTCTCTACCGTGATGGGGGTAGCTCTCGTTAAAACAAATTAAATACCTCTTGGTAACGGGTTCGCTTTTATTAAGAAGGCAATGTGCTTTTAGTTTACAGCTAGCTTTATAAAACATGAATGAACGATTGCAATGACTAAGAGGTAGGTAGGTAACATTGAATGAAATGAATGAATTAAAATTCTTTATTGTACACCTTACAAATTAGCAATGAGAGAGTAAAATCATTAACAACAGCAGAGAATATACAATGTGCGATCTTATCGCTGAAAACAATATCTTCTAATATTTCACTATAGCTTTACAGGATCTTTCCTCCGATTTTTTATTAAATAAATATTTGTGGGCATTTGACACAACTTTTACACATTTTACACATAGAATACTTAAATACGGTTTTTCTTTGTAAATGAATTCTTAGAATATAATGTTATATTCCAGACAGAAAACAAACATTAGTGTTCATCACACAAATGTTTGTCTTCGGTGGGGATCGAACCCATATATATGACTTGCTGATGCAACAAGCAGATGGTCTACCTGATATTATATAATTACGGTTATACGATAACCATTGAAAATCAAGTATTATTTTCAAGCATTAATCGGTTAGGTTTAAGCCTCATGTGCCTGTAAATTCACCGGCACTAACATTTCAAACCGGAACAGAGCAAGCTATTTCGCGGCAGAAATAAACATGGTGGTAGTACTTCCTTAGACGAGCCCTTTATTAAGAGCTCTACTAATGAATCGAGAAATTCAGTGAATGGAGAAAGCTAAGAATCGTTCTGACTGTGAATAAATGAGGAAAGCAGTCAAACAGTGGACATTTAAGCTAATGATGATAAAAGGCACAAAAAAAATGACATCACGACTTAATCCTCAAGCACGGTAGATATCACCTTAAATCTTTAAGTACCAAGAACTCGAGATTCTGTAAGGATTTCTAAGGGGAGCAGTCAGAGGAACGTCCGATATTACATTTGGTACGTACATACCCACATTTTGTAGTAGTTAGTATTTCATACGTGACATATTGCAAGTCCTAATACTAACTGGTTTCCACGATGTTTACCTCCACCGTTTGAGAACACTGGCATAAAAAGGACATATGTTTAAAAAATCAGACTTAAAACGTGAAACTGGTTAAATAAATAAGTAAATCTTGTTTTTTTGTATACAATAACGTGTGTAAGGTATATGTGTATTTGGGATTGACAAAACATCAAAAAATACATTTGAAATCAGACTTTTAAAACAACACCAGAATATCATTCTCTCCCGAATATTTCCCTCAGTTCAATATCACTCCATATTCCCGATATCCTACTTGACCGATGGAATTGAGCTGAAAGGACGGAAAGCTCAATTTACTATGAATCGAAGGTTGATGTAAAATGAACTGTAATCTGTTGAATTTAGGTTTCATTTGAGGGAAAGCTAATATACAACTACTAAGTACTACCAAGAAATATGACTCAAGCCAGTTTTAAGTAATAGGTATATTTTTGCAGTTTTAGATGATTAATAATAATAATGCTGGATAATCCACACAGAATTATCTAGCCCCAAGCTAAGCAGAGCTTGTGTTATGGGTACTAAACGACTGATATACTTAATACAATACATTACATACATGCATATTTTTATTATACCTAGAAAATACCCAGAACACCCGGAATAAATATTAGCAGATCGTACAAACATTTATCCCAAAGCGGGAATTGAACCCGCAACCTTCTGCGTCGCAGTCGGACATTCACCCGCCGCGCCATATCTGTTTTCATTGTCGTCATACTAGATTGGAAATCAAAATTTTACCCCGCGCTATGAATAATAGTGTCAACTTCACTCGATCATAGTGAAACTTTATCGGGTTTGCTATTATTTGTTTTCGAGAAAGGCAGAAGGCCGTTAGAAATAACATAGGCCTATCCCGAATTCAATTTCAGTTTTCATAAGTGATTCCTTAATCCCGCGGGCCAGCCGTCCAATTTGAATATCCAATGAAGGCGCATATGTGCCTCCATGTTTAATTCTGGATCAATTTGCTAGTCGCTTGATTTGCTTGAAAGTAAAAGCTCTGAAACACTGGAAAGTTCTGAAAATAAACTTACACCTTGAAAGAATGAAACATTTGGTACATACCAACATTTTGCAGTATCTAGTTGTTTCATACGGTTGCAATTCTATCGCCATTCCCGGGTCCCACACCCTTCAAACCACGGAACGCAGCATTGCGAACATCACTACTTGGCAGCAGAAATAAGTACGGTGGTGGTACTTCCCCAGACGTGCCTTTTACCAATGAGCTCTACTACTACTAAAACTTGATCTTGAAAGTACGGTGATATGTTATCTAAATGAGCTGACGAGTTGTTTGTAGGTGTAGGCTTAAGGAAAGCTGAGGTCGAAATTTTCAGTGTTCGCGTTTTTTATCAAGCGCAGAAAGGCGAGAGTTCTCATAATTCTCAACGCCTTTTTTCACAGTTTGACGCCACTTTTTTGCAGCTAATTTAATAAGAGATTTTTGGCCAGCAGAAGACTTATTCAAGTTGACGGTGAAAGGTTTTGCTACATTAGAGTAATAATAAATCAAATATTCTCACTATATCTATTCGTCTATACCTTCATTAGCCTGAAAAAATACATTGCTCTTACGTATACCTTTTCAATACATTTCCAGAAAGAATAACTTTGAGCCTTGTCAATTTACCGACAGCCCGCGATTCTAATATGAAAAAAAATACACTGGAGTTGTACGTAGGTATTGAAATTATTATTTATTCTTACTATTATGAGCTTGTAGTGCCCCATCGCAGTGTGAAGATCTCGCTTCCGTCATTCCAGTCGTTTCTGATATGGGTATTCATTCTCCGTCATCGCCGCGGTCTGCCGCGACGTCGTTTTCTATTTTTAGAACCACACCGCATCCGACATACGGCAGGTATGGCCAGCCGAATCTCATTTAAATTCACTTGCATGCTGGCTTAAATCCACGATTTATGTCTTGGAGTGCTGCATACTGTTGCGTATGTAGTCAGTGAGTTAAGATCTCTAGAATACTACTCTCTATGGCTCACAGGCAAACTCCGAATTTGGACTTTTGATTTTCAGTCAAAGACCAGGTCTACGCGCCGTAGGTCAGAATAATGTACTGAAATAGTAAAAGAAATGAAAAAATCATCAGTTCATCTTGCAACAAACATCCTACGCTTCGTCTTCCGATTGAAGGTTCAAGAACCTGAAGTGTGGTCATTCAGGAACCTTTATTCCTTATTCGTCCATAGTGGTTCCACTATGGACTTCTTCATTTTTAATTATATCACGTAGTGCAACTTATCATCTGTTATTCTACACCATTCGCCTGTATCATGACTGCTATAGAATTTACGGTCAATCTCTGACACAAATTCACCAAAAGCGTTGGGTTTTTCTTTACACCTGCCAAGTTACCTTCAATTATTCCTACTCCAATTTGAACTCTATACCTGTGATTTAAGGTTGGATAAGTTCATGAGCGTATGTTGGTAGGCAGTGACCCGTCATAAATTGGGTGAGGAGTCCCATATGTTTCGTGATAACCCGCGTAACTCTTCTCGTGACGGATGGCCGTACGCGAGCTTACAAAAATACTGGCATCGATGACTTATTTATGAACTTGTAAATATTTGTGACACGGAAGAAAGTGCTTGACACATCGGCGTTTATAAAAAAGGGTACAGACATACATTGGACATAGCGCCCACTAGCTCCAAACTAAACAAAACATATTATAGGAACTAGATAACTGATACCGACTTTATTCATTATTTTTTTAAAACATTCTTAGAACATCCAAGCACTGAACAAAAAAATATTGGATTAATATTTGTTACAAACTAATTGTTATTCCATGGTTGTACATTATAATTTTGACAGTTCCTAAATGTTAGAATGAAAATCTAGACCGTAGCCTTTTGATAGAAAAGTTGTTTGCGAGGCGAGAGCAGACAAGTGTTGGTGGTGGCTCTGTGGTGTGGGCTCGGCGTCTTTTTTTTGGGATGTGAAGTTGCCGGCCGTACTGGTTACATAGGATTTTTATGAGATTTGTGGAGTTTTTACTGGGAAAACTGGGTGGAGAGTATTGAGGCCGACGCCGAGAAAGGTTTCTGTTCCCCACAGACCCGACGCATCCGTTTACAGTGGTCCAAAGCCGGTCTCCATCCTTTGTCCACGTGTCCAAGGGGACGCATTTTGTAGTTCTCAGGTAAGATATCTGACTCCTTGTTTGTCGCCTCGCATCAGGGTAATTTGTTAAGTGTCCCATTTACATTGATTTCTATCTTTCCAAAGACCCTGTAGTTTAGGTGTTAAAATATAGGGTAGTATGTCTGTTTCCGATTGTTTTCAGCAATTTTATATTTTTAAACAGGCCAAAAATCAAGCAAACTAAAAAATCATGGTAAATATCCCGTTTCTATCCAAAATATTAGGCCAGAAATCGTTTTTCCTGGAAACGTATGGAGGAAGCCTATGTCCAACGGTGGAGTTTATGAGCGTGGAGATAATATGATCCACTTTCCCTTGCCTGCAATATATTGTTTTCACATTGAAAACAAACTAGACGTATTCTTGAAATAATGCTTCACAAAACAATCATTTTATTCGGCGACCCTCATAACTTCTCTTTACTACATTCATGGCGTGCTCATAGGCGCCGTGGCCGTGAGTTCCCGGTAAATAATACTGGCTTTTGACATAGATTATATTATAGTAAAATATTCTACCACTTCACTCAAGAGTACTGCAGGTCTACTCCTAAGCCAGGTTTACACTTTGATTAGTGTGAGTGCAGGTGATTAGTGCGAGTGCAGGTGTGTAGTGCGAGTAGTGTCCAATTCACTGCGAGTGCAGGTGATTAGTGCGAGTGCAGGTGAGTAGTGCGAGTAGTGTCCAGACACACTAAACACTGTCCAGACGTGTTTAGTGGCAGGCACGCTGCGAGTGAGGGGGAAGGGAGGGCGCGCGGGACGTGGCTACTCGCAGTCCACTCGCAAAAAAATAGAACACGCTTCTATTCACTTTACTACATAGCCTATTAATCACTTGCACTAATCAGTCGCTGTCCACACCTAGTCACTAATCACCTGCACTAATCACCTGCACTCGCACTAATCAAAGTGTAAACCAGGCTTTAGAAACGATAAACGAAGTTTCGTATTGTCGTTTCGAGTTACACTACGCGGCATGTCAGGCAGCGTTACCTTGACTTGGCATAACACCTCTATGCCACAGGTTGATGGACGCTGAGCACTGTATATTTATTTATATTATTTATTTATTTTTAGCCTAAACTGTCTCACTGCAGGGCAAAGGCCTCCCTACCTTTTGCACTGTATATTGTATGTTGTATATGTATATTGTATTGTACTATATTATAATCGTGACCTGCAAGACAATGCCCTGTCATACGTGACGATAACCACTAAACATCGAATGGTCCATTTGCTTATTCCATCAGCAAGTCATATAAAAAAAAGTAGCTTTTGCTACCAGTCCATGTAAACGCCAAAAAACTTTATTACATGTACTTTATCTTTATGACGTTTCAAGATGAACTTTGTAGAAATTCTGTTTGACTTTGAATGTAGTAAAAGGTGATTAAGGAACATACCAGTAGATACACATCAGCATCTCTTGTGTACCTAATACTGACACTGTGATCACCAATCTGCCTGCTAAGCGTAGTGACCTCGTCTTACTCTCTAAAGCCTAAATCCATCAGGTAAATATTGGAAAACCAACAACAGAAACCACTTACTGTAGTTAGGCAAATATGGGTGATACAGGCCTGTGTATAGAGGGAGTGGCAAGTAGCCAGATCGTTGTAAAGTAAGCGATAAATTGCGGCGCAGGTGCCCAAACCGGGAATGAACCCGCTATCAGAATAAGCAAGGGTTGTATTGCATAACGGTAATATGCTGAGTTGGCGTTTCATCTCACACAATTTTCTAGACAGAAAACTTTATAGTAAATGATGTGGTTAAACATTATTCCAAAGCGTTTTTTACTACTTTATTCCATTATGAGGTGTAAAACTGTTTTTCAAAAGGCCTGCTAAGCCTTTACAGGCCTTTACCTACAGATTAGGTAAAATATAACGTGGAACCTGTGAGTTAGCCAAGCCTATGAAAGAATAGGCAGAAAAGTCGTGACGTGGGTCAGAGATTTTTTTTGGAAACTCCTTTTTACAAAGTACTGTAATAATAAAGTTCCAGTGTATTGCCTATCAATTCTAGTGAGGTATTGGTAACACAGAAATATCTACAGGTAATTATGTAAAGCAAGGAGGCTTTGTTAAAATGTTATTGTACAATAAATACTCCCAATATTGGAGGAATGAAAATCGCAAAGAGGCTTACTGATTACCTACTTATCCGTCTAAAATTAGAACCGTTCCGTAAACTGGCTAAATCTTATTTTAATGAATAAAAAATCTTTTTGATTTCGGTTTTTCAATACTTTCTATAATAATAGATAGATAGAAACATTTATTCAGAATTCCGAAATAATCTATTTGAAGAGACTCCATTTTTTAGGAGTCCACTATTTTACAAATGTACTCAAGCTGTTTGATGACAAGTTTTTGAGAACACTACTCATCTATACTAATATTATAAAGAGGAAAGATTTGATCGTTTGTTTGTTTGCATTTAATAAGCTCCAAACCACTGGACCGATTTGAAAAGTTCTTTCACCGTTGGAAAGCTACACTATCCCCAAATGACATAGACTATATTATATTATCAAAAAAATTAGGGATCCTTACTAAAACCCGTGCGAAACCGAGACGAGCCGCTAGTTTTGAATTACTTCAAATAACGTTTGAAAGCGAACAGCTAAACGTATTCATCCCAGCTACATGGTTCGCAGGGCAGGACGAATGAATTTCAATTCAAGCGGGTAGGAGACAGTCACTGACAGAAGTGCTTAGTGAGCGTTTTGTTTAATAAAATCACAGAAATGCGCGCGACAGACTTCGCTAACGTAAGGGTATTTTTATGCAAACTTTAACCCTCGCTGTAGGAGATAAATTACAGGATTTTCTTTCTTTTTTACCCACTATAGAGATAGTGAGATAAAATATACCGTGTGTACGATTTTCAACACAAAAGTCGGAATAAAAGCAATATCGGTCAACTTTTATACGATCGTATAAACTTGGCAAAACAATTGGTGGACGACCGGAATCAAACCCACGACCTTAAGATCACAAGGCGAGGTCACTCCCACAACTGCTGCTCATGATGACGACATTATAAGCAATATGCACAGCAGTTGTAGAATTACTTTTGACTGTGACTGTACCAACCTGTTGCAGGATTGGACCAATGTCAATTGAGATGTTTAACCATCGCTTGACGATGTTTGAATTATTTGAATAACTTTGGTTTGGTGTTGCTGACATACTGACTGACAACTCTTTGTGAAGAAAAGTTTGAATGATATAAACATAGCTTTTTCTTGTACCAAGTAACCCCTTTCATTATTATAATAGAAACCGGGGTTTAGATCAAATTTAAACACATTTTTTTTCAATGAAAATATTGACTAAGTATGTAAAAATTTATTTTAGTGTATTATTATTTTTTTCCTGTGCGTTAGTCTAGCTAAAACTTAAAAACTGGCCAAGTGCGAGTCGAACTCGCGCACGACGGCAAAAAAACCATATTTGTAGTATTAAAGCCCCTTTAAATATTTATTTTATTTAGTATTTATCTAGCTTTTTAATATTTGTTGTTGTAGCGGCAACAAAAATTCATAATCTGTAAAAAATTCAACTCTCTATAACGGTCCATGAGATGCAGCCTGGTGACAGATGGACAGACAGACAGCGGAGTATTAGTAATAGGGTCCGTTTTACTCTTTGGGTACAATGCAAACGGCTGGTCCGATTTGAAAAAAAAAATGTTTTGTTTTCTCCGAATCAGGAATGATTCAAAAAAAAATTCGGTGATACGAAATTCACCGGGACAATTATTAGTCTTTATTATAAAATATATCAATTCCAAAGCGTTTTCTTTATTACTTTACTCCATTATTTAAAGTCGTTTTTCACAACGCTTACTTACCTTTAACTTACGGATAAACCAAGTAAAGCAAAACAAAGTTAAACCGGCGGTCTACGTCAATTTCAGTTAGCCAAACCTGTAAAAAAATAAGTATAAAAGTAACGGCTTGGCTCAGAGAATTTTTTATACTATTTTTTACAAAGTAATTTATAATGAAGCTCTTAGTATTGTATTTCAATACAGCACAAAGGACAAAAGAAACCTGATTATGTAAGTAAAAGCTGCAGATGTTTGATTAGTTTCAATAGATAGATAGAAAAAATATTTTTTATTCAGACCACCACAAAAATGAAACAGTAAACAGAATAAAAACAGGAAAATTAGCTGATAAGCCAATGAGCATAAATACAATCTGTATAATATGAAAATACATTTTTGTCTCAAAGATATTTTGTTTTTATACGATGCTGACTGCATAAGCACCTGGCCCACCTGATCTTAAGCGGTTAACATCACCTCTAAACAAAGCATTGTCTCACAGGTCACGTTCATTTCGAAACTTGGAAAATATTTAAATATTTTTGCCTGGTTCGACAACTTTGTTAGCTTTGCCTTTTGCGAGGATGTCGGTTTGATTTCCACCCGGGACAAACATGTATGGGTTGAACATGTTTGTTCCGTATCTAAAAATAAGTACAGAACCTACCTGGTGCTCAGAAAATTTTAATATACCATGGTATTTTCTAAAATCACATTATTTTGTACGTTTTATGATAATTTCAAACAACTTTTTATAAAAAGGATTAAGTGAATTTAAAAATTGTGATATGGATTTTTTTTTTTTATACGACTTGCTGAAGGAACAAGCAGATTGCCCAACTGATGTTGAGTGGTTACCATAATCTGTAACAAAGCATTCCTTTACAGGCCATTACGAAAGTGCCCAACGATACAGTGCTTTACATTAATCCAACAGGGGCACATAGTTATTATTAAGTAGTATAGTTAGGTTATATAGTTTGGTCATGTTAGATATATATATATATATATATTAGATATAGTTAGATTATGTATAATTAAGTAGGTAGTTTAAGCTAGTCTAGGCACTTATCTTTAAGATTATCTATAAGTTAGCACGTCAACCTTTGTTAAGTTACCTTTAAGGCTGGCAGGTAGAAAATGCTCATAGCATTAAGTCCGCCTTTTGTACACTTGTTTTTAATAATTGTGCAATAAAGTGTTAAATAAATAAATAGCCGATAAGCCTCGTGTGCCTGTAATTTCACCGGTACCCGCAACCTTTAAGCCGGAACACGGCAAACTGCTTGGAGGCAAAAATAGGCATAGTTTTGATTTTAAAAGCAAACAAGAAGACAGCTCATATGCAATTAATGCCACTATATTTTATCTTTATAACTCCATTAGTTCACTGAGAGCCTCACGGAAATTGGCAAGCTTTCTCGAGCTTGGCCAGTGGATGCCAAACTTCAGTCATTTTTATTTCATACTAGCGGCTCGTCCCGGCTTCAAACGGGCTTCAGTCAGTATCCCTATTTTTGTTTTAAATATAAAACCTATGTCACCCGGGGATAGTGGAGCTTCCCAACGGTAAAATAATTTTCAAATCGTTCCAGTAGCTTTGGCGCCTATTTAATGCAAACAAACAATAAAAATTTTCCTCCTTATAATAATTTATTATATATTATTATAGATGAGTACCTACCAGCGAATAATAAGCGACTTTTTTCATACAAACTATAACTCCCTTTATACCTGTTTAGGGGTTGAAATTTGGGAATTTCTTTATTAGAACACCTCGCATCATTACGAATACTCGTATATCGTAAAAAAATCAAGTGTAGGTACTCTATAACCAGTGGTTTATGTTGTTGGTTGTGTGTATATCAGTCAGTCAGTCAGTCAGGACAAAGATTCTAATAACTGGTATAGATTAGTATATAGAGAGATTATGGTTAAGGTATTGATGTATAATCTATGTAGGCATAAAAATAAGAAGTTATGTGCTCTTGTCTTTTTTAATTATATCTCGCTCTACGAATTATACAGTTAGATATATCAATTTGATCGTTACAGCGCTATAGATATCCACATAGCTTTTAAGCGTGGGCTATGGAGAGAGCTATGCTGGGAGTTTCACTGTTAGATAGAATCAGAAACGAGAAAATCCGTAGAATAATAAAGGTCACCGATATAGCTCTCAGAATCAGCAGGTTGAAGGTGCAGTAAACAGGCCATATAGCTCGTAGAACCGACAACCGCTGGGGAGTAAAGGTTCTTGAATGGTGACCACGAACCGGAACACGAAGCGTAGGACGTTCTTCTACCCGATGGACTGATGACATTATTAAAACCGCAGGAAGTCGATGGATGGAAAGGGCTCAGAATCGTTCTTCCTGGAAACTGGTCTCTAGCAACTGATTAAACCAGCTAAAAAACTTCATAACCAGAGCTTACGTACTTACTTTAAAGTTCTATTCAAGTTCAAGAGCTCTATTCAATATTTATAATTGGCTTCAGCTTTTTACTTCGTTTTATTTAGTTTGTAATAAAGTTTGAGCACCAGCAGCTGAAATGCAGGTAAGCCATCGTGCTCTGAGTTTCCTCCACCGTTAAGAGGTAATGAAACGAGAGCTAGCTTGCAATTCAACGCTTTTTAATTGCTTTTCAGAGTGCAACCTCTTTTAGCATCGATAAAGATACTAACACATATAAATGATGTTTCAAAAGATCTTTTTGAATGACGCTGAACTTATGGAGTAATTAGTGTACCTACGTCGTTATCCTGACAACCGATGTGACGCGGTGGGCGAATGTTCACCTGCGACACAGGAGGTTGCGGATTCGATTCCCGCTTTGGGATAAATGTTTGTACAATCTGCAAATATTTATTCTGGGTGTTCTGGGTATTTTCTATGTATGTATTAAGTATATCAGTCATTTAGTACCCATAACACAAGCTCTGCTTAGCTTGGGGTTAGATGATGCTGTGTGGATTGTCCAGCATTATTATTATTATTATCCTCATAAGTCCACTGCTAATCATAGGCCTCCCCCAAGTTTAGGAGGGTTTGCCATAATCACACTCAAAAGATGCTGCTGAAAAAAAGATAGAAAAGAAGGAAGAATGAAACAAAAAAAGAAAGGATCGAACCTACAACTTTCAGCGCAGAAGGCGTGCTTCTAGCAACCATCACAATTTTTTTCATTATTTTCCTGTCTTTATCCCACTTTACGTGGGGTCGGCACAACAGGTTTTTTCCCTTCATTTTCCTCTACCATCTATCATATCTAACCTACCAACCAAGTGATAATAAATATTTTTTAATATTTTCCCTTCGTTTTGAAGTTGCTTAAAATCACAAAATAATGTGCAAATTCACTCAAATAATAAATTGTTACAGAATATTTCTAACGCCACTTTTTCAGGGGCTTTTTGGGGTCAGAATAAAACCCTCTTGTGTTACCATTATTTTTTCAGAGGATATCTCAATATATTTTTCCTTTTCACCCGTTTTGTGAAAAGGAAAACAGGGCAAATATCTTAAAAAAATACTCAAAGACTCAGGTTTGTAAAATATTGTAAATATTTTTTAGCACCGGTGGTCTAGTGAAAGTTACTTGCTTTCTGATCCTTGTTTCGTGGGTTTGAATCCGGTCATGTAGGTACCAATAAAATTTATGTGCGCAATGCCAGTACTCTTGGTGAAGGAAAACATCGTGATTTGTTTAGTGGATTAAAGTAGAACAGGCTTTATAAACATGATATAAAATCTTTTTTGTTCCGTTCGGTATCAATCTTAATTGCATTGCATTTCAAAAATGAAACACTAAGGAACTGTCATTTACTTTTGACGCTGACTGTACAGTCAATCAAGCCTTTAAAAGCTAGCTATTAAAAGCGCTATAGAATGAACAGACTAATGACTCGCTCAAAGGCAAACTACCCCTTTTATCACCGGAAGCACTAGTGTTCCGTTTATATACCCACGTGCCTTTGACAGTCTCACCATTTTAGAATTAATATCAAAATAATATACTTCAAATACTACTAGCGCCGTCTCTTGAGTAATAATTAAGTTGTACCTACCTGTCTATTTTCTAAAACAATAAAGGTTAGTCTATGCAAAGTCACTACATGTGTTTTATTAGGTTATGGGCCCAGCACGCTTCCACTGCGCAATTTCCAGTTGGTAGCTGTCACCGATGGTCTTAGATATTGAAACCGAACATAAAATGTATCAGTAAAACTGTAATGAATCTTTGGTTCTACGATATGACGTCACTACAGCCCAAGCGCAACGCGTTCATTATTTCGAAAGGTTTTGCTAAGCTTGCGATGGCTTCGTTGGTACGATCCCGCCTTACACGCCGCAGCTCCGAGTTCAAACCTCTGCACGTTCAGAACTTTTTCCATGTCTTCAATTATTTTTCAAGTGCGGGTTACTTTATGCCAATGCATTCCAATGTTGAACTGGTCTAGGCTAAATGTAGGTAGGTTCAAATAAATAGTTAACTGTAGCTTCTCTGATTTAGATCATAGTGTGTGGAAGGTGAAGTGCATCGGCCATTTTGAGACATACCTGTCGACGGTGCACACGCACCTCTTTATTGTAAAAGCTTATTTTGCAGCTGTAATGTATTTTTGATAAAAGCAAAGTTTTAAGTTGTGTTTAGTTATTCATAGGGGTAAGTGTCTAGTGTAAGAATGTGTAAAAGCTACATTAGGTGTGCCTGAATAGGATGGTTCATGTAAGTGTTGAACTAAATTTGTTCTTTATTGTTATAGCCTTTGGAAATGCCCTGTCATTTACGGGATAATTAATTCAGTCGTGAATACGAATCATCAACCCTGAGATTGACAATAATCATTGCTAGCTGTTTCTGTATACGGATTGGAAGGGTTCCTTCGTTCATCTGTAAAACCCTCCTGGCGCCCTACTATAGATTTAAGTATTAGTAATAAATGTTAGTTAAGTAACAGATAACAAGGAATTTCATTTAGTCAGCCTGACACGTAACAAATAGCGCCCAACGTTAAAAAATAAATTCGTACCTAAAGGTTGATGAAATACCTTGCAAGCTGTATAAGTACTTAGTAAGTAGTAGTTAGTAGATATCTAGGTAGTATGTAATAATAGAGTAGGTATACTTTCACGAAAGTACTTAAATTATTACGGTAATTGTTTAATTTAGTTTTTTTTAATTGTCTATTTCTTGTGTATGCTGTAGGTACATAGTTTTATTTAGTTTTTTTAATTGTCTATTTCTTGTGTATGCTGTAGGTACATAGTTATATTACGTAGGTATACTTCTGAAAATAGAAATCACCATCATTAGTTTGCTGTAGTTTTAGGGTTCCGCAGGTTTTGAATTCATAAAATTTTTGAAAACATTGGAATTCATAAGTATTCAGTACCTACAACCTAATACGACGGTAGTTCATTTCACACAATGGATCCTAACTATCTTTTAAAAGACGAATTGGAATTTGAACTGGCGTGTAGGGGTATTTACAGCAAGAGTGTGGTTTCTGTGTTAAAAAAGCTACTTAGGGAGCTACTTAGCACAGAACAGTCTGGCGAAACGTCATATAAAATTAAATGCCCTGCTTCTACTAGTGAGAACCCTACTTTAGAATTAAGCACTTGCGCGGATAAAATTAAAATTTTAACGCAGTACGTGGAAGAAATAACGGACAAGCCAGACAAAAGCTTATTTAGAAGATTGGTTTCAAGACTTTATCACGTACTCAATAGGTTAAATTTGATAATAACAAATACAGATGATGACCTAAAACGTCACGTAGAGTTAAAATTAACGACTGAACAGTTACTTGCAAAGTTGGAAGAGCATGATGAAGTCTTGGACGAAGGAAATTTAACAGTGGCTGATAAAAAAATGTTGCAAGAAACATTAGGTGAAGTGGGCAATTTTATCATAAGAAAAATTGAAAATGCAGGTGATCTAGAAAATCATTCCGTAAAAAAACCGTCCATGATGTTCAGGGCATCTACGTTTGAGGATGGCGAAATTAAAAGAAAACTAGTTCCAATTAGCCAGTGGGGAGTTAAATTTTCGGGTGACATCTCGTACAGTGTCAATGAATTTATTGAACGGGTTCATGAACTCAAAGACGCGCGTAATGCTACAGATGACGACCTGTGGCGGTGTGCTATTGATTTCTTCCAGGGTGACGCACTCATTTGGTATAGAGCGAATAAGGATAATGTAACGAATTGGCATGAGTTGGTTTCACTATTAAAACGCACCTTTCAATCACCCTTTTATCAAGATGAGTTGTTAAGAGAAATACATGATAGGACACAGGGTAAAGAGGAATCAGTAACAGTTTACGTGGCAGTAATGCAAAATATGTTTAAAAGGTTACCAGTGCAACTACCAGAGCGCGAAAAAATTTACATAATTCTGAAAAACTTACAACCTTATTTTCAAAGAGCCGTCTGCAGAGATGAGTTTAATTCTATTCCAGATCTCATTAATGTATTGCGCATTGTAGATAGAACTAAGGTTAATTGTGAACGGTTTCAAGAACCAGCTAACATTAAAAGTAATTTAGAGCCGGATCTAGCCTACAAGAAAACAGTGCGAAACGAAGTCTGTGAAATCAAAGAATTGCAAGACACTAAGATCATGTTAGGTAGTAACAGAAGATGTTGGAACTGTAGAGAATTGGGGCATGCATTTAGAGTATGCAAATTACCAAAACAAAGATTGTTTTGTTATAAATGTGGCAGGTTTGGAACTACTACTCCTAAATGCACTTGTGGGGGAAACGAGCAAGGGGAAAGTTCAACAGCTGCCAAATGAATCTTTCCCTAGATAGAAATAGTAATGAGTGGCAGGAATGGTTACGAACGATACATAATTATTTTACGTATGGGGAAGTATGTCCTTTAGTCATTAATAAAAGAAATGATAATAGACATTATATAGAAATCAGGGTATTGGACGTAGCCTTTATAGGAATGTTAGATAGTGGAGCAAACCGCTCAATCATAAATGCTATATGTGCCAATAAATTACGATCTCTCGGCTTTGAGTCATACATTGTTCAAGGACATGTGGCTACAGCTGACGGTACAAGCCATAGATTATCAGAAATTTTTGATGTTCCGGTTAGTTTTGACAACCAATTCCATGTAGTATCGCTAGGAGTCATGGATAATTCAGTTCATGAAATTATACTGGGTAAAGAGTTCTTTGACACGTTTGGAATATCTTTAAAATTCAGGAACACTTCATTTTATATGGGCAATGAAATCTCATGCGCAACTGCTAACACATCAGCAATTGTTTGCAAAGAAGAGTTGGATGAATCACAAGAAAGAAAATTAAATGAGGTCATTGAGGAGATGAAACTAGCCATTGGGTCGGGATTAGGCAGAACTCAACTCTTAAAGCATACAATTGACACTGGGGATAATAAACCAGTACGACAGAAACAGTATAATTTTTCACCAGTAATAAGGGAACTTATAGAAAAAGAATTAGATGAGATGCTTGAGAAAGATGTAGTGGAACCTTCTTACAGTGCATGGTGTTCACCAGTTCTCATCGTGAAGAAACCTAATGGGGATAATAGACTATGCTTAGACAGTCGCCAATTAAATAAAGTCACAAAAAGAGATTCATATCCCCTGCCACGAGTATCAGCCATCATTGATAATTTAAAAAATGCTAGATTCCTTAGTACTTTAGATTTAAAATCAGCTTTTTGGCAGATGCCATTAGATGATTGTAGTAAAGAAAAAACAGCCTTTGCTGTGATGGGAAGGGGACTATTCCAATTTAAAGTAATGCCATTTGGACTAGTTAACGCTTCACAGTCACAACAGAGACTGATGGACATTCTGTTTCAGTCACATGAGGATAAAATTTGGGCATATTTAGATGACATTATTGTGTGCTCGGAAACATTTGAAGAACATTTAAAACTTTTAAAACAGGTTACAACTACTTTAAAAAGAGCAAATCTTACAATAAACGTAAGTAAATGTAAATTCGCTAGATCTAGTTTACGTTATTTAGGTTACATCATCGATAAGGATGGGCTTAGGACAGACCCAGAAAAGGTCTCGGCTATTTTAAAGTTTCCTAGACCGAAAAACGTTACCGAATTAAAACGATTTATAGGCCTGGCTAGCTGGTACAGAAGGTTCGTTAAAAACTTTTCATTAATTGCAGCGCCTCTTCACAATCTCACCAAGGGTAATAAAAAACGGCCGTTTGTTTGGTCTAAGGAGGCTGAGGAGGCATTTATATCGCTGAAAACTCTACTCACGACAACTCCCGTGATGTCATGTCCAGATTATTCTAAGCCATTTATGATGCAGTGCGATGCATCAAATGAAGGCATAGGCGCAGTTTAATGTCAGAAGTCGGAAGATAGTGAACAAGCAGTGGCATTTTTAAGTAGGAAACTCACGGACACTGAAAAAAGGTACTCAGCTTCTGAAAGGGAATTGTTGAGTGTGGTCTACGCAATTGAAAAATTTAGACCTTATATTGATGGAGTACATTTCACGGTTGTGACAGATCATAGTGCACTACAGTGGTTACATAAAATGAAAGACCCGCATGGTAGATTGGCTAGATGGGCAATGAAATTGCAGCAGTTTTCTTTTGACATCGTTCATAGGCCAGGTAAATCACATACAGTGCCAGATGCGCTTTCTAGGGCCACTGCAGAACTGAATCTTATAGAAATTACAGAAAAACACAAAGACGATTGGTACACTACTAAGGTTAGAAAATTAAGATTTGAGAAAAATATTAATAATTCAGATTGGACTGAATCAAATGGGTTACTATACAAAAAGATATACATGAAGCAATATCCGAATGAAGAGAATTTATGGAAATTATACATACCGCAGTCTTTGCGACAAAACGTTCTCCGGGCTTGTCACGATAATCCCAAAGCGGGACATCTAGGGATACGCAAAACACTTTTTAGAATAAAGAAGGACTACTTTTGGCCGAAAATGTTACAGACTGTGAAACATTATGTAAATAACTGCGAAATCTGTGCTACTCATAAAGTCGCTCAAAACTTACCTTTTGGCCAGATGGGAAAACATCGGGAGGTGACGGCTCCTTGGCAGGTTGTTTCGTTAGATTTGATGGGTCCATTTCCAAAAAGCAAAAAAGGTAATACCATGCTACTTGTCATCACATGTTGGTTTAGTAAACTATCTTTGTTGTTCCCATTGCGAACAGCTAAGGCTGATAAAATATGCGAGATTGTAGAAAATCAATTTTTACTGTTCGGTGCTCCTAAGGCCATTATTAGTGACAATGGGAAACAATTTAATTCAAATTTATTTAAAGAATTATCTGCCAAGTACAATTGCAGGTTATGGTTCACTCCAAATTATCATCCACAAAGTAACCCCACGGAAAGAGTGAACCGCGTGATAGGGACTATGATATCAACTTATATCAAACACAGGAGGCATAATGAGTGGGATGTTCAATTGGGTGAAATAGGGCACGCCATTCGGACAGCGGTGCATGAAACTACAGGCCACACCCCATCTTACTTGTTCTTTGGTCGAGAAACGAGTGTGTTGGATTTTGGAATATCTGGTGACTCAGGAGGTGATGTACTATCAGAACCTCTAGAAATACGTATAGAAAAATTTATTACACAACTACAGGAAAGAGATAGAGTATATCAGCTAGTAGGTAGTAGACTTAGGGAAGCCCATAGTCAAAGTCAAAAGGTTTATAACTTAAGGCGAAGGCCAGCTAACTTTCAACTAGGAGAAACCGTTTGGAAAAGAACTAAATATTTATCCAATGCCGGCAATAAATTCATGGCAAAATTAGCACCTAAGTTTGAAAAAGCCGTCATCGTTGATAAAGTCTCTAATAATATTTACAGGTTGCATAATGCACAAGGTAAAGATATAGGTGTATGGCATGCCAAAGATTTAAAAACTTTATAAAAATATTTCCTTGATATTGTTGGTGTTACAGTACAATTAAATATAAATATATATAACATAAAAAAAAAATATATAAGATTTTTTTTTCGTTGGGGAGAGGGATATTTGTAATGAATCTTTGGTTCTACGATATGACGTCACTACAGCCCAAGCGCAACGCGTTCATTATTTCGAAAGGTTTTGCTAAGCTTGCGATGGCTTCGTTGGTACGATCCCGCCTTACACGCCGCAGCTCCGAGTTCAAACCTCTGCACGTTCAGAACTTTTTCCATGTCTTCAATTATTTTTCAAGTGCGGGTTACTTTATGCCAATGCATTCCAATGTTGAACTGGTCTAGGCTAAATGTAGGTAGGTTCAAATAAATAGTTAACTGTAGCTTCTCTGATTTAGATCATAGTGTGTGGAAGGTGAAGTGCATCGGCCATTTTGAGACATACCTGTCGACGGTGCACACGCACCTCTTTATTGTAAAAGCTTATTTTGCAGCTGTAATGTATTTTTGATAAAAGCAAAGTTTTAAGTTGTGTTTAGTTATTCATAGGGGTAAGTGTCTAGTGTAAGAATGTGTAAAAGCTACATTAGGTGTGCCTGAATAGGATGGTTCATGTAAGTGTTGAACTAAATTTGTTCTTTATTGTTATAGCCTTTGGAAATGCCCTGTCATTTACGGGATAATTAATTCAGTCGTGAATACGAATCATCAACCCTGAGATTGACAATAATCATTGCTAGCTGTTTCTGTATACGGATTGGAAGGGTTCCTTCGTTCATCTGTAAAACCCTCCTGGCGCCCTACTATAGATTTAAGTATTAGTAATAAATGTTAGTTAAGTAACAGATAACAAGATATTTCATTTAGTCAGCCTGACACGTAACAAAACGAAGAAAAAAGTAATTGTTTTACCATAGGTTTTTGTGCTATCCAAATGAATGCGTTGGAATCCAATATTCATTAAAAGTTCCCGACCGCGTTTGAACAAGCTAGCGATTCTTTTTATTTACAAACCCGGAGTTTCAAATAAAATCATTGTTTTATAGTATGCTTTTATCTAGAATTCTAAAGGTCTAATTAATAATAATAATAATGCTGGACTAACCACACAGCATCATCTAGCCCCAAGCTAAGCAGAGCTTTTATTATGGGTACTAGATGACTTAAAATGCTTAAAATACTATATACCTGCATAACATTTAGGAATAACAAGCTAATATACAACCTCTTTATATACTGTGATCACTTCTCGCTTACCTACGAAAACGGGGCATCAGTAAACATACCTAAATATACATGTTGACTCAACAGTAGGTACTCTGAAAGACATTATTTCCACTACTCAGCCTGTACAAACATGGTTAGAGAGAGAACCCACTGTGTCGCACACGTTGTTTGTTTTTGTAGCAAGCGAAGCGAGCGAAAATCTATCATTAACTTAGCCAAAGTCAAAGTCAAAAAGCATTTATTCAGTAAATTTGTTAAGAAATATGCAGAAGCTCACGAACGAAGACTTCACCACCACGTGAACGTCGAGGCCACCCAGCTCCTCGACAACACAGACATAGTGAGAAGGCTCAAAAGAACTAAACCTTTCGAGCTAGTGTAGTGTTTAAACTAATATTGTGTTGTGTAATAATGGTTCTACTTTTAATAAACACAAGAATAAAGTGTCCTCCCCTTAAATAGAGATTGTAAGAAAAGTGCCAATGGACATATTCTTAGTATAGTATTCATATAAAAATAAGTCAAAGCAAAGTTACTCATTAGCCTAATTGGCTAGATTGTAATTTTATTAGGGTACCTACTGTATTTAGTTGGTAAAATAGTTAAGGAAAAAAAAAATTATTCAGTGTCCACAGATATCATCTTAAAATGTCTTAAGTCTAGTTGAAGCGCCAGTTTCTCGTGACCATCGTACATATCAATTACAAATACTTGTATTTTTCTATTCGAAATTTATGTGCGCAATGTCAGTGTTCTCAAACGGTAAAGGAAAATATCGCTAGGAATTAGTTTTCTAGCAGCGGCGATGTCATGTATGGAATACCAACTATGTAGTACCAAATGTAATATTTCTACATACATCTGACTACTTTCCTCAGACATCTTCTAAGAATTTCGAGTAGGTACTTGGTACTAAGAGATTGGGACTTTTTTAAATCTCTGAATTGTATACTTTGAAATTGTCATTTTTTTTACTATTTATAGGTAGACGTTTGACCGCAATCTCACCTGATGTTAAGTGATGATGCGGTCGACGATGTAGCATGCTTACCTAGAAGGTACCTATTCACTCTTCTCTTGAAAACATCCAAATTATACGTGACCGGAAAAATAAAAATAAATAGTCAAACCTAATTTTTGACAATCAAATTATAGGCTCAATCTTGTCTGAGCTCCAAAAAAATACGAGGGTTGGCCGTTAAACATTTCTGTTAATACTTCAAACCGAATTTGTCTGCATAACTTTTTAAACACCTCATCAAAGGGCACTTTATACTTTGAAGTTTTTTTGAGGAAACTTTGAACGCAGAAGTTAAGTTTATAAAAACTTTTCGCTTTGGTGAAATAACTGTGTTTTTAGAGTTTCTTTACGAGAAGCGGTTTGGTTACACTCAGCTTAACTAAATATTTGAAGACCGTTTCGAATGATCTGGGTATATTTTTTTCACGGAGAAAAATGCCTTACGCCTATCACTCGGGGAATAGTAGGCGTGATTTTGACAATGCACAAAGTTGTACCTACGAAAATAATAATAATAATAACAATGCTGGACAATTCACACAGCATCATCTAGCCCCAAGCTAAGCAGAGCTTGTGTTATGGGTACTAGATGACTGATATACTTAAAACAACACATTGCATACATACATATTTTTTATTATGCATAGAAAACACCCAGAACACTCGGAATAAATATTTGCAGATCATACAAACATTTATCCCAAGGTGGGATCGAACCCGCAACCTCCTGCGCCGCAGGCAGACATTCACCCGCCGCACCACATTGGCCGTCAAAACTTTGTGCATTGTCAAAATCAATGCTTTAAAACGTTTTTTACTAGCCCATTATGTCCTACTGCTAGGCAAAGTGTTGCATGCGGACGGTGTGACTCGCCCAGAGGCCGGATTCTAAGTTTTTTACGTTTTGCGGATACAGGATTTCGGTTTTTTTTTTTTTTTTTTTTTTTTTTTCGAACGGACTAAAATGCTGGTATAATCGCCTAGCGATTTCCGACAGCGTTACCGGGCTACTGGCGAGCGCAGAAGGCGCTACGCCATTACAAAATTGGTTTTGTTGGCAACGAGCACAAGGGCACCACTTAGGTACGGACCTCGGCTTGGGCTGTTGCCGGAGAAGGGAGCTACGGAGAGACTCTTCGCCCTGAAGGGGCGTTAACGGGGAGACGTCTTCGACCCCGCCGCCGGGGTCGGTGTGATTGTGGAGTGTTTCCTGTGTCCGGACTCGATGAAGCGACCTCCGCCGCATTCGCGGCGGTGATCGTGTCATCTGGGTCACCTAAAACGTGTCTAGGTCTACGGAGGGTACGTTTAACGGGCGGATCTACTGGATAATCGGGTAGCGAGTTAATTAAGGGATTCGGATGGTGGGGAGCCGAATCATAAAACCGCCTGGAGGCGCGTTTCATGAATTCGGCTATAGATTCGAGTTCGAGATCTCGATGAAGATCGATATTACGCATGTACCACGGGGCACCCGTGATAGTGCGCAAAAATCGATTTTGAACTACTTGGAGGGGTTTTAAATTGATCGAATGAGCGAACGCTACGGAGGCGTAAGTCATGATAGGTCGTATGCAAGTTTTGTAAAGCGTCAACTTATTTCTAAGAGACATTTTACTCTTCTTGCATACGAGTGGCTGAAGGCGCGAAAGAATAAATTTGGCGCGGTTACGTACAGTGCGTACGTGTTTGACAAAGGATAGACGACAATCAAGGGTTACGCCTAAGTATTTAGCTGACTTCACCCAGGGAATGGGTTCGTCAAAGAGAGTGACGGATCTGGAAGGATTACGGTTACCCTTTGAAAAGTACACGGCGGCACTTTTCGTCGGGTTAACCTCTATCCGCCATTTACGGAACCATGCACCTAGTGCATCGAGAGCCTTCTGCAGCCTTATACACACCCGATCGGCGTTCCGATCGGATGTGTACAGGGCTGTGTCATCGGCGAACAGGGCTATTTCCACCTGATGGGTGCGAGGGACGTCGCTGGTGTACAGCGTATATAGGAGGGGAGAGAGAATGGATCCTTGAGGGACACCAGCTCTGATAGGTCTAGGGTCCGAAAGGGTACCCTCTACGCGATAGCGAAAGCTTCGATTGAGTAAAAAGTCTCGTAAGATTAGCACGAGCCTGTCTGGCACTCCGAGTTTGGATAGCTTGTAAATCAAGCCATTGTGCCAGACCTTGTCGAAAGCTTTCGCCACATCGAGAAAGATTGCACCAGTATCTGCCGGCCAGGTATGGTGAAATCGAGAGAGCACGTGCTCCGTGATGCGGAGCACTTGCTGGGGACAAGAGTGTCTAGCTCTGAAGCCAAACTGCTCATCGGGTAGGATTTTGAGCTCGGTAACGTGGGACCAGAGACGATTCAGAAGGAGTCGCTCGTAGATTTTCCCCAGGGAACTGAGGAGACTGATGGGGCGGTAGCTAGAAGGCTCTGTAGCCTTTTTGCCTGGTTTGGGGATGCCAATAACGGTGGCTTCCTTCCAAGAGTCGGGGAAAGTGCAAGTTGCAAGGATTTCGGTGTGCGAGCTTGATGTTTTTGTATGGAGATACGCTAGTGCCCCCATATGCCACTAGGGGCGCTTATCGTATCTCCATACACAAAAAGTTCGAGCTCGCAAACCGAAATCCGGTATCCGGACAACGAAAAAAAAAACTCAGAACACGCCTGTAGATCCGACACCTGGCTGCGTTTAAAAACCGGTATTAGTGACGCTTAAAAATTGCCAAGTTAAACATTAAATTAATGAAAAAAGTTTTGGCAGGAAACAAAAAATATATTCCGACTTATAAACGAACTATTCGGGATAAACACATTTCATGACACATTTTCTTCAGTGAATTCTACCCCTCTATCCCGATTCAGGGCGCTTTACTACGAGCACCCTTGTGTTCTGATTGTCCATTTCACGCCAATAAAACAGTTGTGAGTGAGGAGGTTTTATTTATACGAGAATGCGGAGAATCTCACGAGTGAATTGTCACACGCAGCCACGACAAGTAAAAGATATTATTTTTTTATGGAATAAGCCGATATCCCACCTGTTAAGTGGTCACCATCACCTACAATACAGTATTACATTGCAAGTCACGCACGTTAGGAATGTGCCTTATGATACATTGAAAGACGAGCCAAAAGCTTATAGGCGAGAGACGATATAGGAGACGATGTTGACCGAGTCTAAGCTACTTAGTCTTGGACATCGTCGCAAAGTAGCCAGTCTGTCGGTCTTCTATAGGATACTTAAGCACTTTGCCTCAACTTTTACTAAACGCACAGCAAAAGAATTAACACGTTGCTGTCGTCTATTTTTGTATAATTGGATGATTTCAAGAGAAGAGTGAGAGAATTTTGCTAGGTAAGCGTGCTACACCGACAACGATATCTTAACATTGTGATAGTGCGGTCAAACGTTTATTTATGAACTGTAAAAAAAATGTGACTGTAACTGCCCGGCAGACTCTCTCTTCACCGACTCTTCAAACCAGAACACAGCAACTGTTCACGCCAACGCCTGAGCAAATTCCAATAGCAAATTCATTGACTTCACAATCTTATATTTGTAGGTGTTAGAATTAAATTCAGTACAAACTGTCACTCTGTCCATAGACGCTCAATTAGCAACATTATAATTAACTTTTATCACATTTACGTATTTTATTTCGCTCCAAAATATCCGCTAAAGATATTACAGCAACGCTGATTGGCGGCCACAGAACAGAGATAATATCCTTTTTTTTCTATAGTGGTAATACTTCGCTTCGTAACTATTTTGCAACGTGTTTTAGTCACACAAAACAATGTAGTTATAGTTAGTTTGAAACAAAATGTTTCCACTGGAATGACTCAAAGCACACGTGTAATTCTACCAACAAACTTTTATTCATTTGCAAACGCAAGTTAACGGACGGCCACAATAGTTGACAGTGTAACTACAAAAACAGTATGTCATTTTGGTTTAGGACCTATTCAATCAATAGATTATGGAGCCGCTTTTATGACTATGACTTTTATGGTAGTCGTGGCTACTCGTGAAGTTTGTGACAGCCTCCATCTGTCTGCGCGGTCATACATGATAATTGAAAAAAGGACTAGGTAAATAAACGCCTGAAAAAATAATTTGGTATAAAAAATTGACGCGACATATCTCACCATCATATCATATCATCTCAAGCCCGGCAGGTTACATACATGCTAATATGCTTGGTTTGGGGCTATTTGATGAGGTGGAAAAATGTTCACAACTATTTATTTATTTATTTACTAGCCCCGTACATAGTTCCCGTAATTTTTTGGAATAAAAAGTAGCCTATACGTTAATCCAGGTTACAATCTATATCTATTTCAAATTTCATTCAAATCGGTCCACTGGTTAGAGCGTGAAAGAGTAACAAACATCCATCTATTCTTACAAACATTCGCGTTTACAATATTCATAGTAGGATAAGATTAGATTACATTAGCTTTTGTAAAAGAAGTTGCTTATCTGGATACATGTTATTACAATGTTACAAGACGTACGTTCAGTTAGCTCGCCGCATTTGTTTGTTTGTTTGTCGCAACGGAAACGAAGCACCTCGATTCATGTAGATGAATGTGGTGCAAGTCATGAGAATTATATGGAAAAACCTATAGGTTTTTACTGGAAACAAGTACTGACGATTGGCTGAGACGTGTTCTCTTACTAGCTCACACAAAAGTCGAAGCACAAAGAGCGCAAAAGAGAGCACCGGTTTAGTGGGTGTAACCCCGCCTTCTGATCCTAAGATCGTAGGTTCAAATCCGGTCGTGTACCAATGGATTTATTTATCGAAAAATTCATGTACGCACATTTAGGGGTTTATTCGGCTTGATGCGTAGAGGTGCACTAAGAAAGGAATTAGCGAAATTCAACCTCGTAAACGTGTACAGCGGGGGTTGAAGTTGCAATTTTCTCCATTTTGCTCTTTCTAATGCGGCCTTCTTGACCTCCTTGTACGACATTTTTATATATTTACTTTATTTTATCTCAACAACAGCAATTACGGAATGGTGGCCGAGAGATGCTCAAAGACCACGAGGCAGACCATCCGCCCGATGGTCGGATGATATCGTCGCAGTAGTTGGCCAGCAATGGAAAAGACTGGCACAGGACCGGATAGAATGGCGTTTAACACGGGCTAAATAGATAGAAAGATAGATTTTATCTCACGCTATAAGCTTACAACTTTCGAGTAAGCAGTAGTTGACTGTCGAAGTATGGTGGCTGGCACCAACGCCGGCTTTGTTCCGCGCGCAGGAACAGACGCCGTTGCTAGTCGAAAGACAACGCGCGAAAACATACATTTGTTTTGTAGTTGCTATGAATGTATTTCTATGATAATAGAAGCTTTGTTAATGTGTGCTTAAAGGGTAGTAGGGTGTGGGTGCCGGTGAAATAACAGGCACACGAGGTACACCTGTATGCCTCAGGTTGATGGACGGTTAGAGCACGTTTATAATGAGCGTGACCTGCGAGGTAATGCTTTCATATAAGTAATGGTAACCACTTAATATCAGGTGGGCCATCTACTTCCAGCAACAAGTCAAATAAAAATAATAATAAGGCATTTTGCTTTTTTATCACTTACCTACTGATGAAACAAGTAAGTAAGTAGATAAGTGAGCTACAGAATGGGGGTGGGAATCAAAAATGTTGATGTATTTTTAACAATGCTAACATTATGTATTTATTATTTGTTTTTGTCTTTCCACTTAGCAACCTAATTAATATTTTATAGTGCCAAATGTTCTGTGCCAGCTACTTACTGCTTTCCTGAAACACTGTGTGTGTGTGAAAACTAACGCAGTAAACAGTAGTACCTACACTAAGATAATGTCATGTAAACTGTTTAAAAATAAATATTATTGTATTTTGTTTCTATCTATCATCATAAAAATCGGTTCACCCAGTCGTAAGTTCTGAAAAAAAAATACAGTCGAATTGATAACCTCCTCCTTTTTTAAAGTTTAAAAATTCTTTACCAGCAAGCAAAAAACCACAGTAAGATAAACTATATCTTTCAACCTTAAAATAAATTGTATTCAAACTTGAAGCAAGCACCTGTGGCTGTGGCTATTCTACAATGGTTGAAGCAGCGCAAGTAGTAAAATAAAAAGAAAAACAAAACAGAACAATAATACAGAACGAGCAGAAATCAGGAACGCCGGAGGAATGGAGGTACTCGTAAGTGGAGAGTCCTGCAAAATAATGAGGATTCCGTACAACTTATTTAGTTTTATTATTTGCACTGTTATCTTTTTCTTATCTCTCTCTGGCATCTGTCGTCTACAGTTGCATTTTTACTTACCTACTTTCTATACTATAAGCGAAAACTTTTAATTGGCCTTCCGCGTGAAATATAATTATGTCTTGCATGTATGATCAAATTAAAAATATAATTGTACATAGCTGTAAGTTTTCCAAAAATAAATAAAATAAAATAAACTTGTTTAAATTAACTTGGTAAATAATGCAGATGTTCGTAAATAACGTGCATAGCACATTTAATATTAGGATTCTTTTTCAGTTCACGGATTTCTAAAATGTTGCATAGCTAGTAAATCCACAGGTATTTTTCTATTCAGTTTTTTTATTCCACATTGAAATGTAATATTTTCATACTGAA
Organism: Electrophaes corylata; assembly: GCA_947095575.1. Taxonomy (NCBI): domain Eukaryota; kingdom Metazoa; phylum Arthropoda; class Insecta; order Lepidoptera; family Geometridae; genus Electrophaes; species Electrophaes corylata. The sequence goes on from OX352704.1 coordinate 1,641,455, forward strand.
AAATGATACAATTTTTTTTACAATTTGATGATGGCAGAAACCTAGGTCCACCTGATGTTAAGTGATTACCATTAACTATAACAAAGCATTGCTTCGCAGATCACGCTCGTTAATGTACCCTACGATACACTACTCTGCGGCCATCAACCTGAGGCATACCGGTGTTAAGCCTCGTATGTCTGTAATTACACCGGCATCAACACCTTTCAAACCAGAACACAGCAAGCTGCTTAGCGGCAGAAATAGGCATGGTGGTAGTACTTCCCCGGACGAAACCTTCACTAAGAGCTCTACAACTATTTATGCCCTTAACAAAATATATTGTTTACTAATAAAACTCAAAATTCCAGATAAATATTAAATATAATTTCTAACAGAAAATATTCATGAAAACCATGAAAGTTTCACAAGTTGTAACAAAATAATAATAATAATAATGCTGGACAATACACACAGCATCATCTAGCCCCAAGCTAAGCAGAGCTTGTGTTATGGGTACTAGATGACTGATATACTTAATACAATACTATGTTACATATATAGATATTTTTTATTATACATAGAAAATACCCAGATCACCCGGAATAAATATTTGCAGATCGTACAAACATTTATCCCGAGGCGGGAATCGAACCCGCAACCTCCTGCGTCGCAGGCGGACAATCGCCCGCCGAGCCACATCGGTCGTCAATATATTCGTTAAACCTCTAATGGGGCACAGTTCTGATGTTTGTACGAACTTTGGGGGCCTTTTTTTTAGTAATTATCATAATATTATACGCTGAAACTATAACACAAGTTGTGTTGTATTTGTAAACGTTGTTATTACGCTTCAGTAATGTATGGGGCTTAAATGTATTTTTTCCGACACACGGGCCCATACAAATCATAGCACTGTGTACTCAGCTAACAGTAAGATCACTTAAAAATCTTAAAAGATATCAATATATCGCAAGTCATCAAAATATATATTTAACTTTATTGCCAAAAGAAAAAAAAATAGCATCATGACTGTAATCCCCAAGCACGGTAGATATCTCTTCCGATTTCTTATTACCATGTACTTAATCGAGTTTTTTAAAGGATGTCTAAGAGAGGTAGTCAGAGGTAGGTACGTGCAGCATTTTGAAGTAGTTAGAATGCCAACGTGACAGGTTGCTAGACCATCGCTGAAGCAATACCCATTTTTTTATCTTTTGCTGATGGAACAAGCTGGCCCACCTGATGATAAATGGTTACCATGCAGTGCTGCAGTTCAAATCGCGACTTAATATTTTTAAACCAAGATCAAATTTATCAAATTTGGTTCTCCGAAACAAGGGATAATCTTGTTGGTTCAAATCTCACCATAATTGTTTTTCGTGTATTTGTTTGTTTTTAATATTTTCGTAGTATTTTGAAAATGACATTATTATCTTGGTTTAGTATTTGGTAGTACCGTACCATTATTAGTATGAGATCCTCATTAAATATTTATTTTATTCTGTTTTTTAGTTTGTTGTTGTTGCCACTATGGCAACATAAATACATCATCTGTGAAAATTTCAACTCTCTCACTATCACGACTAATGAGATAAAGCTTGGTGACAGACGGACAGACAAACACACAGACAGCGGAGTCTTAGTAATACAGTCCCGTTTTACCCTTTGGGTACCAAACCCTAAAACGAAAGTTCGTCAGACGAATGTTTGTAGTACCTTTACTGTCTGCTTTGTTATTGTGTAGTAAGCTATAAGTCACAAAAGGGTGAGGGGGGAGAACCGGCATAAGTGCATTTACATAATAGCTGCAATTTCGGAAGTAGGCTGAGCCTTCCTGCGAGCGTTTTGTTTATGGTGAAATTTTACACATTGTACCAAGTTACGCTATACTGCGGTATTACCGTAAAATAGGTGTGATATCGAAGAAATAGTCGAGCTTAAGACTTCTTGGCTGTCTTCCACCAATTTCTTCCGTAAGTGTCAAGATCATCCTAGATCCTAGATTTAAGACGTTTCAAGATGATCCCTGCGGATTTTACTGAATAAATGATTTTTGGCTCTGACTTTGACTTTTGACAGAAAACTTGCCTGTTCAGATTTTTTTTTTTCAAATTAGTTAGTACAACACTTTCCATTTCATATTTTTACGGATAAAAATGTTTCTATTATTCGTATAATTGAAAATTCCTTTGTTTATACTATTATCTATTTAGATAATAGTAAAAAGCCAAAATTAATTTACAACTACGTGAATTTTCACGTAGTTGTAAATTAATTTTGGCTTTTTTCTTGAATCCAGAGCAAAAAAAAACAAACAATTGAGATTATTTATATATAATTTGTAATACATTGCGCTTATCAATAAAAAGGCAAGCTCACTCCCACTAAACCACCGGTACCTACTCTTAGTTTATAGGGTTCGATGATGCTATGTTATGTAAAATGTCTATTTATATATTTTTTGGTTTACTGAAATGTTGTTTCTCACTGACGACCGATGTGGCGTGGCGGGCGAATGTCCGCCTGTGCCGCAGGAGATGGCGGGTTCGATTCCCGCCTTGGGATAAATGTCTGTACGATCTGCAAATATTAATCCGGGTGTTCTGGGTATTTTCTATGTATAATAAAAAATATCTATGTATGTAATAAATTGTATTAAGTATATCAGTCATCTAGTACCCATTACACAAGCTTTGCTTAGCTTGGGGCTAGATGATGCCGTATGGACTGTCCAGCATTATTACTATTATTATTTAAAATTCAAATAATGTATTCAAGTGTGAAAGAAACTAAGTACTAGTACTTTCTTCAATACTTCCTTCCTTCTGGTTTCGAAAGGGAAAAAAGCCTTTTACCGGTGAAAAAGTAAAAAAATAATTTCATGTTTGAAGAGTCATTGTGTAGCATTATTCCGTAATCAGAGAATCAAGGAGGTCAGAGGGAGAAAATGGGGGAATAATGTTGTGGTTTCCTAATAAGCGGTGGCTGTCTAATATAAGGGATGACGGTGTAGTCGTTTTCCTGTTGGCCGGCGTTACAAATTTAAGATGACACAGTTGCGATCATGGAACTTTGATCGACAAACTTGACGTATCAAATTGGTCTACACCCACTAGCATAGAACTAACGTCGACATATTTTATCAATAGCATTGCCATTTAGCGTGGCAATGCAGCCAGTGTTTTGGGAACGCTTTCGATTGGCTCTGATCTGGATCAGTTGAGCTACCTTAAGATCGTTTGCAACTGCTGAAATTCAACCTCTAAACAGGCAGAGTGAGGTAATGGTAACTATTTGACATCAGGTGGGCCATACACTTGTTTCATCAGCAAGTCGTATAAAATACCCATTTCGTATGTCTAGTTCGTTACATTGATGAGTGATTAGTATTCTGGCAGTGGCGATAGGCTTGCAACCTGTCATGTTTAGAATATTTACTACTGCAAAATGTTGGTATAAGCCAAGTGTAGTATTCGGACGTACCTCTGACTAACCCCCTTGAACCACCCTCAAAGAATCTTGAGTTGGTGCTTCTTGGTAGGTACTAAGATTAAAATTGTGTTACTGTTTGTCTTTCTTTACCCAAACATCGAACCCGTTCCAAAAAAGTGCGATTAAATCATAAAATATTATTTAACGGCCATGCTACGGTAGTTGTGGTTTCTTAAAAAACCTAAGTACCTACCTATAAGGGCTTATTAAAATCATAAATTCTCTTTATACCCACGAAATATCTAACGAGGGCTTAAGTCTTACTTTCTTGAAGAACAACGGCCGTCATAAATGACTGCCGTCACGGTGTGTTTTGGATATGTTGATGAAATATTTTTTGTTTTAAAACTTGCCCTATCTAGACTAAACTAAGGCATAGCTTTTGGGAACCAGATGACAATTAGAATACTTATACTCGTATCCTTTTTTTCGTAAGTGTATGCCTAATATACAATATATCTAGACTCAGAAACAAATATCTATGTTCACCACACAAATATTTGTCATCGATCGGGATCGAACCCGCAACCTACAGCGGCAGCAATAAGACCTGTCTATTTATATATGTCGTATACCCACTAGCCATGGCCAGATCATGTCCAGTAGTAGATTGTAATAGGTTGATGACGTATAAGTATTACGGCCGTGATAAACCGTCATCGTTACTTACAAACACAGAGTTTAAAAATGGTTAAGAGTCACAATCCACTTAAGCCGAGCAATAGAAATTGTTCGCATTTTTATCGCAAATAATATCTTAAAGATCTTTATTGAACTGCGAAGCTTGGTAGGTCTAACAATCATTAAATAAATCTACGTGACTTTTTTTACTTGACTGGATCAGCGGAAGACTTTTTCTTTTTTTCTAAGACTTCTATACGTTATTCGACAGACTAATAGTTAGGCCAGTAAGTAATACTGGTTAAATACCTACCTACCATGAAAATTACAAATCAGAAATCAGATTAACACTATCAGAACAACTTAAACTAGTGGTTCTGTGAGAACAGTAGTCCTTGCGTTGCGACCCTATCTAACGATACAGCAAATTTCCGCCCTTCTGCCCCTTTTCTCCTTTCCCCCCTTTTTTTGTATACGATGAACTACTACACTTCTCAATTTGATTGAAATCCATCGATAAATATCTCTACAGCAAAACTCACCCCTTTTCTGCACCCCACAAAAAAAACTAGATAAGTCAAGAAAGTTGTGCGCCAAATTCGTCAAAATCTGTTGAAATGTGACCGGTATGCAAGAACAGACAGACAAACAGACAAAAGCACTTTTCAGCCAATCTCAAAACTGAGACGCTTTGCTGACTTCGCTTTGTCGGTTAATTAATGCAAAAGCATCACTGAGGGAAGGTACAAGCAAGTATTTAATACAAAGTATAAAGTTTTTCTTAGTTTTCTTCCCTGGTATTACAGCTTCCTAAGAGTTTTCTGATTCTTAGAATAACTTTCTACAAGAAAATAGGTATGAATACTCACCTCTTCTAGAATTTTGTAATTTAAAGTTCTTCTCCTTTATGTTTAATAATCAAAACTTTGTTTCTATACAGCAGACTTTGTTATATAGGTGATGAGTACCACTTTACATCAGGTGGGCTTGCTTGTTCCAACAGCAGTACCATAAAAAAGCTATAAGATCTGTGTAAATTCATGTTACTGGCCTTACTACCCTAATTCTGTGCTTCGGTTTATTTACCATTCGTATCGACTTATCTCATTTTACTGCACATTGCGCTAAACGCGGAATGGCCAACATTGTTCAAACGTATTTCAGACTAATGGTTATTGCAATAGGATTAGTTTAGCGTTGTGTTGTGTGGAATTTTACTAACCTCATAACTCAGTAGTAGCCTGCCTTCTGCGCTGTAGGTTGTGGGTTCGATCCCCACCGAGGATAAACATTTGTGTGGGGAACAAAGATGTTTGTTCTCTGCGGGTGTAATATTATTCTATATAAAAAAAAAGCATCACAACTTTAATCCCCAATCACGGTAGATATCCCCTCTAATCTACCAAGTACGGTACCGAGTAGGTACCGACTCAAGATTAAACACCGGAAAATCTTTTTGATAAATTCAGACCTCCATCGTTTTACTGTAACAAATTTTGTCTACACTGACATTAGAAAAATTGTGAAAGTTAGATCCACAGAAGCCTTATAAAAAAAGAAGAAGAAAATCTGAGACTACTGTCAAGCAAATGTCATATGCAAGATAAGTCAAAGAACACGCTAAAATTAATATTCTTTGATACCAGAAGCTGCTCATCCAGTATTTTAATATGGAAAAGTAAAGAAGACCGTTGCATTGCTAAAATCTGTCATCTCAGCTTACCTCGGGTGACAGAGGAAAGAGGACAGGAATACAAATGCGCCCCTACCTATAGCCACCAACGTCCTTGCTTGCTTTAGATGCACTCTTTCTTCTCATAATCTCTACAGACGACCCGATATTACACCCGATTTGGCTTAATAGACCGATTTGACATTTATTATTGATACGTCTATGGTTTGCTGAAGTATGAACTCAAACAACATAGAAAACCTTAGCGAAGCGTAAATAGTTGTGTAATAAGTTGTAGTAGTCAAATGTAAGTAGTTATCATGACATCATTAGTTATTTAGTGTAACACTGCTATCTGGTTCTTCGATTTCTCGTTTGGCACATGTAACATTATTTTGGGTAGATAACCATAATTACAATAATTGTAATTACAGGCACATGAGGTTTAACATCTGTATGCTTCAGGTTGATAGACGGTGAGCATCGTAGGGCACGTTCCTTACGAGCGTGACTTACGAGGTAATACTTTTTTATAAACAAAGGTAACCAGTGAACATCGGGTGCCATCTGCTTGTTCCATCAGCAAGTTATATAAAAAAGTTACACAATCGATACAACAATTACAGAATTGACGATATTATCATGAATTTAGTATTGTGTCTTATAATATATGTAACTGAATGGACAGTAAAAGAGCCGCCATAGCGACTTGTAGAGTGAAGAGGAGTTTTTAGTAGAAGGGATTTAGCGGTTCTGCAGGACTCACCATGAGGGACCAGGAAATCAAAACGCTCACGGAGATAGGAAGGAGAGAGAGGGTTGTTTGTTGTTTCTTGCTGGTTCTTTTAGGCTTGGTCGCAAGGAACTGGTGCTTAGATTCACCTAGATTTAAGACGTTTCAAGATGATCCCTGCGGATATTGCTGAATAAAACGATTTTTGACTTTGTCTTTTATGATTTTATCAAAATTGGGTGATCTGTAGAGACTTTGAAGTTTCAAGCCTTTGTTTACTCCGAGACTACACCGCAGTGCAGATTTAATATCACATTGTGAGTCGGCACCATAAAGGAGAGACAAGGATAGATGAACTATGGTAAAGGAGTTTGAAAGCGAATGAGACGGAAAGTTGTAATATGATTGTCTTCAAAGCGGACTTCAACTTAATGTCGAGTCTGGAGTGTTATGAATTTTATAAATAAGCGCAAATAAATATTTGCAAACAGATTGTAACCATAGATTTTGTTATGTAAATTGTTTTGTGGTTAAGCTTTGATGAGACAGGAAACTCTTTGCTGTTAAATAAATGAATAATTATATTATCAACTTTTGGTCTGAGAGTACACCTGTTTATCTCTACGATGTTCTCAACTGTTAATTAATTATGGGTATGTGCCAAATGTAGTATTAGAACGTATCATGACAGCCGTCACAGCTCAGTTTGTAGTAGCCCTGCCTTCTGTGCTGTAGGTGGTGGGTTCGATCCCCACCGAGAACGAACATTTGTGTAATGAACGTAAATGTTTGTTCTGTGTCTGGGTGTTATATTGTATTCTAAGTATGTATTTACAAATGGCCTTTGTGTAATGTAGAAAAAAAGTTGTGTCGGTTGTGCACAAAAGAAAGAAGTAAAATAAATAATTATTAAAAGCTTGTGGTTTCACTATCAATATCGACAAGACATAAAAATTAACATAAGTATCGAATTATCTTATTTAAAAACGCGTAAAAACTACTAGACACCGAAAACAATAATTTTAAGAAAATTTCGATCTGCGCCGCGCGGTCGTTGATCGCTGTACAAAATACATCACTGGTTGACAAATTGGAATTTCAGCAAAACAATCGTATTACTCTAAATGTATTTGACTATCAGTCAAGTGGTATAAGACCCTAATATAGGTAACTTTACATGTTCATGGAGTATTTGGAAGTGGTCTTGTTACACCCAGTAGTTACTTAAAGTTTCAAAGGTATAGTTTACGTTGAAGTTTTTGTAGAAACTCTTGCGCAGAAGTATTTTAATTTACTCTCAAATGAAAACATTAGTTGAAAGCTTTTAAAAAGTATGCTTAAACTACGAACTTCTCGAGAACTTTCTGTTTTCCCGTCCTCTCCTGCAAAATGTAAATAAGTTTTATGTTTTAGTTTTCCTGCACTTTTTAATAGCTTTTTAGTTCAGTCTTAATTATAATGTTGACGACCGATGTGGCGCGGCGGGCGAATGTCCGCCTCCGACGCAGGAGGTTTCGGGTTCGATTGCCACCATAGGATAAATGTTTGTACGATCTGCAAATATTTATGGTTTAGGTATTTTCTAGATATAATAAAAAAAATTATTTATTTTTATTTATTTATTTTATTTATTTATTAAAAATAAACACAATTTGGGCTTACAGCGTTAACCAAAGCGCCCAAAAAGTTATAGATATGAGCTGACTTATCACTAATCTTAAAAGTAAAGCTAATACATAGGGCATACAATTGAAGCTAAAAATAATATTATTCCAATAAATAGAGTCAGAAGATACGCAAATCTACAGAGTCAAAAACAATTAAAAAACAAGATTAACAGATAACAATTACTAGAGAGAAAAAAAAAATTATAATAATAAAAATAAAGGATATGTCAGTATAATAAAATTAGAAATGTCAAAGTTACAATGTCGTGTTCAAAAATAATGTCATCAAGGAATAGACCTTAGAAGCGTTGTCAAAGAATAAATCAGCATCTGTTTGTAGGATAAGTTTGTTAAATGTAGTAATAGCTCTTGCGGTTGGAGCATTCTTCTAGGCTTGGTCGCGAGGAACTGGCGCTTAGATTCACCTAGATTTAAGACGTTTCAAGATGATCCTTGCGGATATTACTGAATAAATGATTTTTGACTTTGACTTTGACTTTGACTTTGACATTGGCTCTGGCAACCGTCCGCACCCCTGGGAGCGGAGCGAACTGCGCTCGGCGGCGTCGCGGTCCTCCCGCGCCTTGCACGCCTAACATGTGCCGCCGTGCCACCGTTAGCCCCATTTGCTGCAGTGTCACCGGATTATCTACTTTTCCACACAACATCATTAATAATGAGTCATCAGAATCATGTCCCGTCTCAACTGCAGCGTATCCAGACCAACCATACCGGAAACGATGTAATGTATCAGTCACCTAGTATCCATCCAAGCTCTGCTAAGCTTGAGGCTAGATGATGCTGTGTGGATTGTCCAGCATTATTATTATTATTAACTTAGAAACAAGCTTTAGTTAAATTCCAACTGATAAAGTCATATTGTCGTGTGCATCATAAACACACCTTTGCATGAAAGCAAACGATCTAGTTCCCAAGATGTCGAAAACTGGCGGGAAATTAAAGTGCTTGAAATACTGGTTATCTAATAATGATCCAAGCTGCGTGGGCTGCTAGTTTTTTTAATTGTTAACTCAAATACTCTCATCAGCGAAGATTGAATGTGAAAAACAAACTTTAGCTTTTCGAGTTTAATTAAACATATAGTGAAACTTGAACTTACATGTACCTATGTCGACAGCTGTTTGTTTTTAAAGTAGGTACTCTTATGTTTCGTAATTCCGTTAATATCATAAATAATCATAATGATTGACAGAAGTATTAGTGAAGGGTAAATTGTATAAAATAAAAGCGATATAGTACCTAAAATGTCTATGCATGAGTTAAAATAATACAAATTATATATTTTCAAAATGAATGGTGTGTAACGTCAAATGAATACTACTTACAACGTTCAACGTAGTATTTAGTCAGAAACACTTCAAATCGCTTTATCTATTATCCAATCTAAGATAACAATAATTTTCACAACAACAACCTACTAAATTTCATACAGATCGGATTCACGGCTTGAAATGCTAAACAAACAAGAATTATTATTTACAAAGAAAATTACAGCTATTTATAATTGGTATGTACAAAATAATTATGAAACATTTGAGCTACATATATACAAATCGTTGCAAACGATCTAAAGATATTTTATATCAAACTAACGGCCCATCCCGACTTTAGACGGATTTTAGTAAGGATCCCTACTTTTTTTTAATGTATATAGCCTATGTCACATAGGGATCGAGTAGTTTTCTAACGATGAAAGAATTTTTAAAATCGGTCCAGTAGTTTTGGAGCCTATTATACCTCTTTATAATATTAGTATAGACAAACATACACACAAAGATTTTTGATTGTTTTACTCTTTTGGACAATTAAATGTTTACTCACATTAACGTTCAAATGTAATAATGATTTTTGCAATTAACACAATTATTTACCTCCCTCAAATTAAATTTAGGTTTACCGATATTACATTTTCAAAATGGCTACAAACAGTAATTATAATTTGATTATTGAATACGAAAAGGCAAAAGTCAACACAATTTCAGACTCACGAGATTTATTTGATCAACAAACAAAGCCAAACATTAGAATCTTATAAATTCTCGCTTACTGAATATAATGGAATCTGAGTTATTTTAGAAAGTAATAGCATAACGACTATAATCCCCAAGCACGGTAGATATCTCCTCCAATCTTTAGTAGCCTACTCAAAATTCATAGTTAGTATACGTGATAGGTTGCAAACCTATCGCCGCTGCTAGAATACTAAACACCAAAAAGTAGTACGTAAAAAATGTTAACCCAAAGGCAACCATCGTTTTTGTGCATCTAGCATTATGTTTAGGGTTCTGTACCCAAACGATAAAACGGGGCCCTATTACTAAGACTTCGCTATCTGTCTGTCTGTTTGTCTGCCTGTCTGTCCATCTGTCACCAAGCTGTATCTCATGAACCGTGATAGTTAGAGAGTTAAAGTTTTCTCAGATGATGTATTTCTGTTGCCGCTTTAACAATAAATACTATACCGAATATAATAAATATTAAAGGGGGCTCGCATACAACAAACGTCATTTTTTTATAGATAGTACGGAACCCTTCGTACGCAAGTCCAACTCGCACTTGGCTGGTTTGTTTTTTATTTTTGCTGAGTTTTGATTTGTCTACTCTGCAAAGCCCTTTAGTTATTACGTTACATAGTATGCAAAAACACGAGTCTCCGAGTCCCCGAGTCCCCGAGGCCCCGAGTGCCATCGAGCTCGTTATTACTACGCTCTTCTGAGCAATGGAGATGCTTTAACAATTACGTGAAACTCGATGTTTCAAATAACACAGCAATGCAGAGTATATATATAGACTATCTATCTTTACCAATTATAAAAATCTTTGTTCTCATTGACTGACTGGAATATAGACAATGCACAGCCTACGCACTACCTTTGGTCGTAGAGACTTGAAATTTTCAGAGTATATTTGTTTTGGTGTGTAAAGGTGTACTAAGAAAGGAATTCTAGAAATTCCTTGAATTCCGCTCCGAAAGCCCCCTTAAATAAATATTTAAGGGGGCTTTCATACAGCAAACGTGATTTTTTTTGCCGTGTTCATTATAGATAATAGTACGGAACCCTTCGTGCGCAAGTCCGACTCGTACTTGGCCAGTTTTTTCTATCATCCATGAAAGTAAAAACCAAGTACTATACTGGAATTACTAGCCACGTATAATTTGGATGTTTTCAAGAGAATAGTGAATAGGTATATTCTAAGTAAACGTTCTTCTAGGCCACACCGTTGACCGCATCATCATTTAACATCAGGTGGGATTACGGTTAAGCATTTACCTATAAACTGTAAAAAAAAACTATCAGCTAAACTGGAAACTATACGTACCATATAAACATATGTACCATATAAACTAACTTTATATGGTACAGTAGAATATGGAACAGAGATGGTTGCTCGACTTCAGCCGAGTTGGTATCCAATATCCGGTTTGAAGCGACTCATTTCCGAAGCCTACTTGTGCTCTAGATGCAAATCAACCACATTCTAGAGCTGGATATAACAAGCATGTTTTTTATGCAATTGGGGTTTTGAATTTTTTTTTTTGCTGTAAATGGAAAGATCATTATAACGAAACAAACGTAAACTCCGGTGCTGTAAAATGTGGGTTCGATCTCGACCGAGATTAAACATTTGCGCGATGAACACAGATGTCCACATTTTTTATTCTACACTACATTTTGTCTAAGTATGACTTTTGTCTAACTCGACTATACTATATTTTATTTTATTTATTTATTATGTTATCAAACTTATATGGTACAAAATTATCATGTTGTAACATAAGAGCATACTAGTAGGTAGCTAAGCTAAGTAATACAAATATAAAACGAACAGATTATAAATAGACTTACCTATTATTAGCCTGCTTCAAAATTCGAGTTCCACTTATCGCTTTGAAGGATGTGGGTTGAAGATAAGATAATATGTAATATAATAATGCTGGACAATCCACACAGTATCATCTAGCCCCAAGCTAAGCAGAGCTTGTGTTATGGGTGCTAGATAACTGACATACTTAATACAATACATGACATACATAGAAAATACCTGGAATAAATATTTGCAGATCGTACAAACATTTATTCCAATGCGGGAATTGAAACCGTGACCTCTTGCGTCGCAGGCGGACATTCGCCCGCCCCGCCACATCGGTCGTCGCAAAATGATTTATTATTAATTGAAAAATTCTTTAGTTGTAAATTTTAATATTTTTTTTGTTTCAATATCAAACAGTGATTAAACAGAAACTGAACGCGACGCTATTGAAAAACAAACCGGCACTGAAGTGGAAAATTAGAACGCGCGGTGCGCCCGTTACTGAACTGGCCGCAATCAGAGAGGAAAAAAATGAAAAATAATTGGAAGTATTTTAAATTACTTGCAGCTATCTATCAGAACGAAGTGTAACCGTGTGCTCGATAGTTTGCCATGCCAATATCCGTACACAGAAAAAAACGGTCGCGGGATTGGTATTCCGCCAAGAATATAGTATTCTCAGGAATATTGTTTTAAATTAAATAAATATTTTCTCGAACATTAACGTCTAATAAACATGATATTCTCCATGAAAAACAATATCATAAACCAAAACAATAAAATGCTGAATTCGAGAATATATTGTTTTCCCTATACCTATAGAAGATAATATTATTTTCTTGATTTAAGAATTTTTTTCTTTTCGTGTACCGTCAGCCACTAAATAGCTCAATACCTTATTAAAAGTTCATACTAAAAAATTAGTCAAAGTCAAAAAGCATTTATTCAGTAATGGGCTAGGTGAATCCAAGCGCCAGCTCCTCGCGACCATTATTATCTTCTAATACAAACAACAAATCTTCTAATACAAGTGCAAGTCGGACTCACACAAGAAGGGTTCCGTACCATTATCTATAATAAAAATGGCAAAAAAACCCGTTTCTTGTATGAGAGCGCCCTTAAATTTTTATTACGTCTACAGAACAGCACTAGCAACTAGAAATACATCATCTGTAAAAATTTCAACTCTAACTATTACGGTTCATGAGATACAGCCTGGTGATAAACGGACAGCGGAGTCTTAGTAATAGGGTCCCGTTTAACCTTTGGGTACGGAACCCTAAAACCTATTGTCTTCAAAATATGACGTATTTCAATTTTATCTAATTTAAGACTTTGCAGTCGTAAACGCCACGGCGAGTGCATGTTATAATGAACTTTATTTTGATGTTGTTACGGGTGTTTTGAAACTACACGCGTCGAGGTGCTCGACTATCATTTCAGTCAACTCCTCACTCATTGCAGCCGTTCACTGACCCGTTGCAGTTGCCTGATGAGAAAACTTCTGAAAGCTTGTTAATTTATTTACTCGTAGTTTTAAAATTCTGTTTCCACAACCTGTGGAATTAAACAAGTTATATTAACTCGTATGGGCAAAGTTTCTGCAAAGTTGTTTTGAGATATATCACAAACTTTGTAGACAACGAGTCTTTTAGAAGAATCTCATCAACTTTGATTGGAGAGAAAAAAAACTTTACTGAGAATATTGTTCGATTTACTGTGTACTTTGAACTATCAAAGATCATGGGTTCAAATCCCACTCGATGCATAGCTTTTGGGGTATTATAAAGTAAATGTTATCTCTTTAGGTACAGGCAAGCACTATAAAACGAATAAGTACACTATGTGTTACACACCTAACCTAAACAAACACATAAAGTAACTATATGATTGTGTTTGCTTAGGTCAGGCATAGTAGTCAGTAGTAGTAGGTCATTAGTCAGTCAGGACAAAGATTCTTATAATCAATAAAGAAAACTTCAAAGTCAAAGTCAAACTGCATTTATTCAGTAATATCCGCAGGGATCATCTTGAAATGTCTTAAATCTAGGTGAATCTAAGCGCCAGTTCCAAATAAAGAAATAACATCACGACTTTAATCCTCCTTTGCATACCCACATATTGCAGTGGTTTACTCCATGCGTGGCAGGTTGCTAGTCCATCGCTACTGCTAGATAAATACATATAAAAAGGTTGTCTGGAAGAGATCGCTTTTAGCGATAAGACCGCCCGTTGTACTCAGTGCTTATAATTATCTCTATTGTGTTTTTACTTCTTTGTGTACAATAAAGAGTTAATCTTATCTATCTATCTATCTATAAAATGATAATGATTGTAATAATATGCCAAAGAGAAGTAAACCCTTGTACTGAATCGTGGTGTTTTTTAGGGTTCCGTACCCATAGGATAAAACGTACGAAAACTCTGATGTCTGTCTGTCTGTCTGTCACCAGGCTGTATCTCATGAACCGTCATAGTTACAGAGTTAACATTTTCACAAATGATGTATTTTTGTTGCCGCTTAAGAACAAATACAATAAAATAAATATTTAAGGGGATCTCATACAAAAAACGTGATTTTTGGCCGTTTTTACTATGAATAATGATACAGAACCCTTCATACGCGAGTCCAACTCACACTTGGCCGGTTTTTTATAAAATGACAAAACATACAGGATGAGTTAAGGTTGGTCTTTTGCTGAAACTAAATTAGGTACATTAAAATATTCTCATTATCCCAGATTGTAAATCCCTAACAGTTTTACATGAAATTCTAAATTGGTGCAATAACGATACAAAGTTGGGGATGCGCGCTTTCAGTTCGGCTAACTTTCGGTAAACCTAACTGTGTCCTTGCTCAAGCTTGTGGCTCAAATTGTAAGCTCTTGCGGATAAGCGAACCAAGCAGCTTTGAGATTCCATTTATAATAATAATAATAATGCTAGACAATCCACACAGCCCCAAGCTAAGCAGAGCTTGTGTTATGAGATGAATGATATACAATACATTACGTATATAAATATTTTTTATTATACCTACATAGAAAATACCCAGAACGCCCGGAATAAATATTTGCAGATCGTGCAAGCATTTACCCCAAGGCGGGAATTGAACCCGCAACCTCCTGCGTCGCAGGCGGACATTCGCCCGTCGCGCCACATCAGTCGTCAACTTATTAATGTTCTATGAGAACAGTAGACCTTGCCTACCTATCTAGACTTTTGGGAAAAATAAGGGTATAAGTTTTAGCGATTACCTACTCGTGTTCCCTTGGTCCTAAGAGTTCTAATCTGGTATTTACGGGTTCTTCTTGTATAACGCTACAGCACACTTCCTCCCCTCTCTCCCCTCCAATGTCTCTATTTGGATTTTTTTACATTGTCTTTTGTAGAATTGTGTCTTTGTGTGCTCAAATTTGATTGAGATCCGTCAATAAATAACGCTACAGCAAATTTCCCCCTTTTCCTCTCCTATTTTCCTCCCAGTCAAAAATCGCAATTCAGTAAACATTGCAATAAATAAAGAAATTTGTGTGCCGATTTTCATCAAAATCGGTTGAAAAATGTGTGAAAAATGTGATGTGTAAGCTAGAACAAACAGGCAGACAGACAGACGGACAAAAGCATTTTTCTCTAATCTCGATACTGCGACTGCTTCGCTCACTTGGTCAATTATTTCACACCTGAATTTTTGTATCCGCTTTTTGCTTAACCCTCGAGCTAAGTGATGCTGTAACAGGAGTTTAAAATCGGTGATGTACAGGATCCGAGTCCGTGCACTTGTTCATACGTTATAAAGGTACAGTTTTTATGGGAAAATACTATGGTAGAAATTATTACTTTAACAGTTTCTTGTATGTAATGATAAGAGTTGAATCTGTATGGAATATTTTTTTTTCTATCGGTTACGTGTAGTTTTCGCGTTGGCTTGAGGTCGCGAGGATGTTATGCTAAGGGTTCTTTATAGCCCTTCAGTTGCAGGTGACTTCAGTCAAATGCACAGTTGAATGAACGAAAGCGTTGTACTACGATAGAATCCTATTATTTTTTTATCCTTTCCCTTCGTGCGCGAGATTGACTTGCACTTGGCCGATTTTTTATTTATTACCATTGGTTTTCATCAGAACCAAGTCTTTTTAATTGATTGAATCTATGACCATGCTTAGTTCAAAGTTAGTCAGTAGATCTAGGTTAACCGATTCATAGATAAATCTATAACTTTCAAACAAAACATTTTCAAGTCCAGCAACATTGCGAAAACAACTTTAGATAAATAGCGAAAACATTTTATTTATTGGTGTAAAATGGTGTCCGATTGATCTATAGTTGGGATTCAAAGGTTTAAGGTTTCATTTATCTTAGGAAAAAAATAGTTTACATTTGATACGGAACTATAATATTGTACTATTCACTAATAATCTACCCTAAGAATAAGTTTAACTTTCCTCGGTCGTGTCCCAATGGGTTTTTCTGTTCGAAAAATTTATGTGCGCATTAAATATGTGCTAATGTGGTGGCGGGTGCTACAGTACCCCATTTTTGTAACGACATTTGTGTTGACGACCGATGTGGCGCGGCGGGCAAACGTCGGAGGTTGCGGGTTCGATTCCCGCCTTGGGATAAATGTTTGTACGATCTGCAAATATTTATTCCGGGTGTTCTGGGTATTTTCTATGTATAATAAAAATATCTATATATGTAATGTATTGTCTTAAGTATATCAGTCATCTATAGTACCCATAACACAAGCTCTGCTTAGATTGGGGCTAGATGATGCTGTGTGGATTGTCCCGCATTATTATTATTATTACTACTTTGCTTAGTTCAGGACATTTATTGCCAATACTGTATCGTTATAATAAATAAAACATTAAAAAAATGTTTTAAATGTCAGCAAAGGGAATAAAATTAACGTTCCGTGTAATGAACCCGTAAAAATATGAAAAAGTTCTAAAACTATTAAAAACTGGCGAATGTAGAATAACCACAAGCTGAACATTTTATTTTCAAAGTTTTTCGCTGAAACAACACTTAAAGCGGAAAGCTAACGAGGCACGGAAGACACAATCAAAATGTTTAATATGGAGGAAATATTTTTAAAAAGTGATCAAGAAAAAAGAAAAAAAGAAAAAAAGAAAAGTGAAAGTGAAGAAGAAAAGTGAAGTGAGTGTGAGTATTGTACAGCTCTTAGTGAAGGGCAAGTACTATATACCAATGTACCTATTTCTGCCGTGAAACAGTGATTTTCAGAGTTGTGTACCCAAAGGGTAAAACGGGACTATAATACTAAGAACTCCGCTGTCTGTCTGTCGATCTGTCTGTCACTCTGCCACCAGGCTGTATCTCATGAATCGTCATTGCTAGAGAGTTGAAATATTCACAGATAATGTATTTCTATTACCGCTATAACAAAACATTGGTAGTAAAAAAACAAAATAAAATATAATTATTTAGCAAAGCTCTCATACAACAAATGTTTTTTGTGTCTGTCTGATTGATATTTGTTTTGGTGCGTACTAAGAAAGAAATTCCCGAAATTGAACCTCTAAACGTGTACAAAGCGGGTTGAAGTTTGTATGAAAATAGCTTCACTCGGACGAAGTCGCGCGCGATTCACTAGTTATATAATATACTAGTGGCCGCTTGCAGCTTCGCCCGCGTGGCATTTTTTTCCCGTTTCTGATGTTTTTTCGACATAAAAAGTAGCCTATATGTTAATCCAAGGTATAATCTATGTTTATTCCAAATTTCATCCAAATCGGTCTACTGGTTAGAGCGTGAAAGAGTAACAAACATCAATTCATCCATCTATCCATCGCGTTTATAATATTAGTAGGATATAATTATCCCAAAAAGTTTATAGGAACCAATAAAAAAAACTCTACAGTACAAGTGCCTTAACTTTTACCATAGCAAAGCGCTCAAATATTAATGTTAAAAATTACCAACAAATTACCACGCAGGGAATCAATGAAATAACTATTATGATTTATTCACAAACTCCAATTTTTCACGTCTATACGTAAGACAAGCTTCTTATTGTACAATAAGGTTGCGTCTTTAAGAGTAATGATTCTTGATGTATTATTAATTATTCTAAGATCCAAAGTTCGATCATTTTTTACGGTGTCAGCGGGTAGCGGCAAGCTGTTGTGGATTATAGATCCCGTGGGAACAAAAACGATTAGGTTAATGGAATCCGTGGGATGGCTCTAACTAACAGCATTGAAAGACCTTTGACAATATCAATGATTTTATGAGACTCGAAGGGAGTGATTACTCAGGAAATAGGATGGATTTATAACTATTCTTCCAGGAAATGGGATGATGTGAGACCTATAATAATAATAATAATGCTGGACAATCCACACAGCATCATTTAGTCCCAAGCTAAGCAGGGCTTGTGTTATGGGTACTAGATGACTGATATATTTAATACAATACTTTACGTAAATAGATATTTTTTTATTATACATAGAAAACACCCAGAACACTTGGAATAAATATTTGCAGATCGTACAAACATTTATCCCAAGGCGGGAATCGAACCCGCAACCTCTTGCGTCGCAGGCGGACATTCGCCCGCCGCGCCACATCGGTCGTCTGGTGTCTTGGTTCACATAACTTTAAGATGAAAATCTTTCGCGTTACCTAAACACACTTTTAATATTCTAAAATACTTAATAGAACGACAACACTAAAGATTGTAAGTGGAAGTCAGTGTATGGAAAACGCTCAAAATAGTTCTTCCTAGAAATGTATGAAGGAGGCCTTTGTCCAGTGTATTTTTCGGGTTAATGATGATGACTAGGAAGTCTTACAATGTAAATCCCATGTTAAAGAGTACCTAGATGCTAGAACTTTTAGCGCAAAGTGAAACTGTATTCACAAAGCGTGCTATCACTAAATTGAATCGAGGCGTCAAGAGCCGCGTTGTATAAATTGCCAATTTTGAGGCAATCAGCAATTTTACTAACCATCGCACAGAGGAAACTGAACTATTTCAATTAAAACTTATATTTTAAACCAGTCAGTATTTAAACCTTTTCAAACCAGAGCACCGTTGCGTGTAATGGGTCACGTCTTCTAATCCTATGGTCGTGGGTTTGAATCCAATCACGTTCCAATAGATTTTTCTATTCGATAAATGTGTATGTTATAGTAGTAGGTACTTCCTACACTTGACGAAATCGCAAAAAATGTATTTTAATTTAAAAGAAATCCCACTCAGAAAATAACTTTTGAAATAATTTGATTAACAGAAAAAGTAAACAAGATATAAACCTAAGTGGTTTTATTTAACTCAATATCAAAAAATACTACGGAGCTAATGTCAGTTTTGAATTACCAATTCAGAACTAACAATGACTGAAATTATTAGAAGGAAACTCAAGTTACTGCCGAGAAAGCATTGAGAAAATATTCAATCACAAAGAAAATAACTTGAAGAGTGCTCAGAATATCAAATGTTTAAGCAAATTCAATTGTAATAGTAACCAGGCCCTTTTCAAAGATAAAATCAGTACTCTGATAATGTATTTTTTCCGAAGGCACTTTGAGCAAAGTAAAATATTCTTTTTCCTTACAACTTGCTAATGGAATAAGCAGATAATCCATCTGATGTTAAGTGGTAACCATCATCTATAACAAACCATAACCTTACAGGTCACGTTCATTAGGAACGTGCTTTACGATGCACTGTTCTGCGTCCATCAACATGAGGCATTGTTGTAGTGTTGTTTTATATTTGGCCATGGTTGTCCCGGGTTAGAATAGAATTCCTCCATCACCTCCGGTAGATGTTGCAAGTGATGGCACCAGAAGAGACTCCTGGGTACTTAACAGAGATGATGGGGTCACCAGTATTTGTCCCAAGTGTGGTGACTTTGGCATTTGGCATAATCACTACACTTGGGGCACAAATCCTCCTAATCCTCTAAATTTGAAGGAAATTTATGTTATGAACTTCAAGTGTGTTTTTTGATCATTTAAGTTCACGACTTTAATCCCGTACGTACCGACGTTGGATATTCTCTCAGATCTCTTAGTACTAAGTACCTACTCAAAATTCTTTAAAGAAGTTAAGGGGTTAGTCAAAGGTACGCCCGAATATTTTAGTTTTTAGTTGGTACATACCCACATTTTGCAGTAGTTGGTATTCCATATGTGACGGGTTGCAAGCAAATCGCCACTGCTAATACTGACTGAAAGAAAGAAAGAAAGAAAGGATGTTTTCCTTACCCGTTTAAGAGCACTGGCATTGCACACATACATTTTTCGATACAAAAATCCATTGAAGCACGATTGGATTCAACCCACGACCTAAAGATCAAAATACTACTGCCACTAGACCACCGGTGCCTTTAATAAGTACGTAAATCCTAATCGTAATAATAAGTCATTCATGCAATTACCAAAAGTTTTAAATGGTCAATTAGCAAGTCAACAGATGAATCTAACATTTTGAATTATTCGGCGTCAATTAACGAGACAAGTTTGGGGAGTCTTAAATAAAAATGTCTACTTCGCCTCTACGCAGCAGTCTTGTCTGAGCTAATGGCATAAGTCAAAAGAGTTAGCGATCTATTATTTAGTCTACTACTAATTTATTTTATAACGGAAGTAATTTAGTATATGCAAATATTTTACATCTAATATTTAACCTATCTACCTTATATCTACATATTTTATCATAACTTTTTCTTCCTATAGTAAAAAGCGGGTCTTTACCCGCGGCGGCGGCGGCGGGTAGAAAACAGAATTTAAGTCACTGACCGAATTCTAATAGCTAGCCTATTTTTTTAGTGTTCCGGTTTTAAGGCAATGGGTGCTGGTAAATTACAGGCACATGAGATCTAACACCTATATGCCTCAGGTTGATGGATGCTGAGGAGTGCATCGAAGGGCACGTTCCTAGCGAGTCTGACCTACGTGGCAATACTGTTATAAGCAATGGTAACCACTTAACACCAGGTGGGCCATCTGCTTGTTCTATCAACAACTTGTATAAAGAAAAAAAAACTATACCAATAGATATCTGGGTGTTATCATGCATTCTAAGTGTATTAAAAAAAAAGAGGATGTAAGTATTATATCAGCTATCTGGTTCCAATAGTACAAGCTTTGCTTAGTTTGGGGCTAGAGGGCATTGTGTGAATGTTTGTCGATATTTTTTATTATTGATAAAAAAGAGGTAGGGCTTAGATTATTACTCTCATTATTATCAACACAATAAAAAATATAATTATCTGGAATCGCCATAGCCTAATTCGATGTTTTTTAAATCGTTTCTGATCATCACTTGTACCACAACTAAAATCCATTTGCATAAGACGGCTCGGCGCAAGCTTTTAGCTCGAACTAGAGATGAGTGTTTGTGCACGCGAGTGTACGTCTAATGATATTAAAATATGCGAAGAACAGGGACTCACGCCATTTTGCACAATTGTTATCTAAGACAGGGGACAGGGCGGAAGATGCCTTTTGGATTCTATTCCCTGTATGAAAACGTTTTAAGGTTTTATTTCTGCCCAACTCGACTAAGATGTGCAACGAACAACTCTTCTCATTATCTTGTGCAAAATACAAATATCTCCTAATCTACCCGTGTTAACGTAGAAGTGTCACAAACACATCTCTTTCTGTCAAATGAAGACATTGCAAATGTTTAGTTTATTGAACAAGCCAGCGGAGTGAACTAAGGCTACTGTTACACATGCTCATTACTAGTACGAAAGCATGCTTTTATTGAGCAAATGCACGTTAGTAGCATGTGTATTGAAAACATTGCTAATAATGAGCATGCTCATTTCGAGTTTGCTCAAAAATCGACGGTCGTGCGATTTTTTAGCATGCTACCTGCAGCGCGGGTCGAGGGGAGCGTGCTTTTAGCGCATGTGAACAGGTTTGCTTATTGAGCATGCTAGTATCGAGCAGTCGTTCGCAACAGGTGCCGGTTCAGGTTTTTTGCCGAGCTGATATAAGCTTCTGGATGCATTGCATCGCTAGCAAAAGGATGATTTTATTCAGCTCCATACGGATAACTGTTTGATTGTCCATGGCTTTGTTTGACTGAGACAGAGAGCGAGAGAGCATGCTATAAAATGGCATGTGTAATTGGAGTGTTTGCTTTGAGCATGCTTATTCCGGAGCATACTTAAAACTAGCATGCTAATTGCTAGCAAATGTAAACTACTCATCAGCATGCTCATATTGAGCATACTAAATAGCACGCTTTTTAGCATACTATTTTAGAGCATGTGAATCAGTACCTTAAGTTTCAAGATTCGCTTTGAAGAAATACTTTCGTCTGCCTATCTCTCTGTTTGTCCGTTCTCGCATACAAGACAACTGATTTTGACAAAAATTTAGCAGAAGAAGAATAATGCTGGACAATCCACACAGCATCATCTTAGCCTCAAGCTAAGCAGAGCTTGTGTTATGAATACTAGATGACTGATATACTTAATAGAATGCATTATATGCATATATATTTTTTATTGTATATAGAAAATACCCAGAACACCTGGAATAAATATTTGCCTGTGATTTGACAGGCTTAGCGGCTTGTTGGCTTCGCACGGGCTTTAGTAAGGAACCCTAATTTTTTTGAAAATATAATATAGCCAATGTCACCTTGGGATAGTATAGCTTCCCAACAGTGAAAGAATTTTCAAATCGGTCCAGTACTTTCCGAGCCTATTCAATGGAAATAAACAAACATCAAATCTTTCCTCTTTATAATATTAGTATAGTAAATGGAACGGAACCCTTCGTGCGTGAGTCCGACTCACACTTGGACGGTTTTTTGAAGTTGTTTTTCTAATTAAGTTGTTTTACTTCATTCTTAAAGGTCTGAGTAACTAATCAGATTTACTTCCTAACTAACTCATTATGAAGTTATTTCAAGTACTAAGTAAAATCTTGTATTTTCTTTTACAATTAGAGTGTATAATATAAAGTAAGTTTTTTTTTATACTACCTGTTGGTGAAACAGGCATCCACCTGATGTTAAGTGGTAGCCATCACCTATAACAAAGCATTGCCTTGTAGGTCACGCACGTTAGTAATGTGCCTTACGTCCACTACCCTGCGTCCACCAACCTGAGGCATACTGGTGTTAAGCCTCATGTGGCTGTCATGTCACCGGCATCCGCACCCATCAAACCGGAACACAGCAATGCAAGCATCACTCTTTAGAGCGAAACTTCGTTTATAGTTTCTAAGAGTAGACCTACTAGGTTTGCGTTGCATGCAATGTTTGAACGTGCCCCTGACTACCTATCTTAAGGGTAGGTCAAGCGTGCCTGGGAATCATAGTCATAAGCCTTTTTGATACTTTTCGTCCCAATAAACACGGGTATTAAAAGTTGAAAGTGGGTCGACACGTAAAGCCTTAATTTACGAGTAGGATAATTAAACCTCGTCACACGATACTCGTCACGGCTCGAAGTGCTTTCACGCATTTCTGCTTTTTATATCATTTTATTTATAAAATTGCACGTTATACATGTTAAAAAAAGTGGGGCAAAATCAAAAAGGAAAAAATCGGCCAAGTGCGAGTCGGACTCGCGCACGAAGGGTTCCGTATCTATGCTTCACGTTTGTTTTATGACCCTATACTTATATAAATACTTATTTTATTCTGTTTTTTAGTATTTGTTGTTATAGCAGCAACAGAAATACATCATCTGTTAAAATGTCAACTCTCTAACTAACACGGTTCATAAGATACAGCCTGATAATTTTCAGGTTTTTTTGAGTTTTTACTGCTTAAGAGTTTACTAAAAGATCTTGATACTGTTTTGAAAGTTACGAACTGTATACATTCTAGTGCAGCTGACTGTACATCCACGAACAACATGGCTATTAAATATTTACAACACATATTTGGAATATAAAAGCTTATTCAAGCATGGCCGCGGGGTTTGAATCCGCGATACCAAGCGAAGGCCGATGGCTCGATAATGAATCAAAGCCTACAATAGCCTGTCGAAGTTGGGTGTCGGACAGTGAGTGGCGTGTCGGTTCGGGGTTTCACCCGCACTTTATTGTCACGTAAACCGTTTTACGGGTTGTAACTCGGCCGCTTCTAGCAGATTTATAACTTTACGAGCCACAGGGGCGCTGCAAGGACCAGGAATATGTAATGTAACGTTAGGTAGATAATTAGTAAAGGTAAGGTAAGGTTCTTTGACATTATCAAAAATTAATACATTAACTAATATTATAAATATTTGACGATAAGGTAATATAAGGTAAGATAAGATACCTTATCGTATCGGTCCTATGACAGGAATGTTGGTAGTAATTGTAGGTAGGTAGAAATACACGCAGACGAAGACACGGGCGAGACAAAGAAAATACCCAGAACAGCCGGAATAAATATTCGCAGATCGTACAAACATTTATTCCAAGGCGAGAATCGAACCCACAACCTTCTGCGACGCAGGCGGACATTAACCCGCCGCGCCACATCGGTCGTCCACATCGTCGTAACTGTCCTTATTTACTGAATATTTGCTATGTAAAACGTCATGAGAGTAAAATGTCTGCAATTTGAAATGTACAGTCAGCTGCACTAGAATGTATACAATTCGTTACTTTTACAACGGTATTACAGCATAACAATGAGCAAAAACACCACAATAACTAAAAAGTCTTGAAATTAGTTGATGACCTCACTTATTTTTGGAGTAATTATTATGCAAATATTTTTAGCGCCGCTTTGAAACCATTTTCAAAGTTACGAATTGTATACATTTTAGTGCAGCTGACTGTACCTATGGCATACATTTTTAAATCCTGTCTGCATAAATCCTCCTTTGAGAATACGTGATACTAAAGGTATGAACATTTTTAGGATGTCCAATTTGAGTTCTTTTTGAAGTAGGTATTAGTTGGTATTATATTCACCGTTTTAGAGGACTGGCATTGCAAGTTTATGGTCAATGGTCGTGGGTTTGAATCCGGTCGTGCACCAATGAATTTTTCTGTTTGAAAATTTATGTGTGTGCGCAATGCCTCTCAAACAGTGAAGGAAAACATCGTGAAGAAACCGGTTAGTATTTTTCTAGCAGCGGCAATGGGCTTCTAAAGTTCTGAGGTAAACATAAAAAACAGACGAATTGAGAACCTCCTCCTTTTTGTGTACTCATTAAGCCTGATGATGATGATGTACCTTCTGAAATCTCTTAGGTCAAAAATGTAAAGCCTTGTCTGTGCATAAAAGCTGTTATATAAATAACTAGCGAAACGCGCGCGACGTCGTCGGCGTGAAGCTATTTTCATACAAACTTCAACTCCTGCTGCACACGTTTAGGGGTTGAATTTCGGGAATTGCTTACTTAGTTACACCTCTACGCATCAAGACAAATAAGTACTCTGAAAATTAAGTCTCCATGACCAGTGGTCTAGGCTATGCCTAACTAGCGGCCGCTTGCAGCTTCGCTCGCGTGGCAGGTCCCGTAATTTTTTCGGGATAAGAAGTAGCCTAAATGTTAATTCATGTTACAATCTATATTTATTCCAAATTTCATCCAAATCGGTTCACTGGTTAGAGCGTGAAAGAGAAACAAACATCCATCCATCCATCCATCCATACTTATAAACTTTCGCGCTTATAATATTAGAAGGATCAGTCGGTCAGTCAGGACAACGATTCTTATAATTAGTATAGATAGATTGTTTCCTCGAAAAATAAAGCCATATTTTCTGTTAACGATAATACTTCAAGTTTTTCTTTATTCAGTGTCACTCGACTCAGAGTCCGCTCGTGTGGGCTTCCATATTTTATTGCGAATACATTTTTATCGCTCGCAATACAGTGGTAATAAACGAAACAAAAAAGAACGTTCGGAAAGTTTCGCCTTCATTCGGAAAAACATCGGAATTTAATTTTCCAATTCATAACGCTATGTTATTCCGGATATTGTTCAAAACTGTCTGAAACTAAAGCCATAATTGCTGTGACATAAATTATGTAAAATAAGTAACAAATTTCGCCTGTTTTTGGATATTACTGGGTACTTTATCATCATCATCAATAGCTTATCCACTGCTGGAGATAGCCCTCATCTATACGTTTCCAGGAAGAACGTTTTTCGTCTTTTCCATCCACCGAATTCCTGCAATCCTTGTATTGTCGGTCCATTGGGTTACCTAAGCTACCGCCTATACCAAGAGTCGTGTTTCTTTTAAACTATGACAAATACAAAGTTTACATTAAATCGGGAATTGAAATTTTTAATAACTTCGAAATCACTATACATTATATCAGATAGCAAATGAGTCTGTCACTATTTATCATGGTAAGACACCTATTGATAAGAGACGGCAACAGTTTAGGCAGTGTTTATCTTTTGATAAATTTGTATAAGAGGGAGGAGGGGGGGGGGGGGAGGGGGGGTGTCTGTCTATTGCATCGTCGTTCCCGAACGGATAAACCGATTTTGATTTTGTTTTTTTGGTTTGAAAGGTGAATCAGTCGGAAGTGTTCTTAGGTGTCGGGGGTTTTTACAATTATTCATTTAATCTCTTGTCTTTTTTTTTACAAAATATACACCTTTTCCTTAAAATAAATTTATAAAGTTTTGTATAACTTAATAATAACTTTAAAAATGTGCTTTTGCTTTTGAAATCAATATTTACGTTTGGTTCTTCTACTCTGCATGTTTGAGCATATTCGCAACGGCTACGGCCTGCGGCAACCAAATAAAAGAGTTTGAGTTATTGTGTTTTGACTACAAAGTGGTGGCAAACACGTTTGTTGTTCAGCTTGGCTGCTTTTATGATTACTTTTTACGAGTTTATGTTTGTAAAATAATAAAAATGGATGCTTAAAAGCTTAAAGAATCGAATGCAAGTCTCGACAGAACCTACGCCTCGTGGAGTCGAGTTTTAGGTCCGTGGGTACCGAGGTAGTTTTTAGGGTTCCGTACCTAAAGGGTAAAACGGGACCCTATTACTAAGAGCCCGCTGTCTGTCACCAGGCTGTATCTCATGAACTACATGAACTATGTTAGAGAGTTGAAACTTTCACAGGTGATGTATTTCTGTTGCCGCTATAACAACGAATACTAAAAAACCGAATAAATAAAATACTTAAGAGGACTCTCATACAACAAACCTTATTTTTTTCCGTTTTTATTATTATAGATAAGTACTTACCGAACCTTTTGTGCGCGAGCCTGACTCACACTTGGCCGGTTTATTTAAGGCTTTATGACAATATGGGATATAAGTACGGAACTAGGGTCCTGATTATTTTCATAATATTAGCTAGATTTACTGTACCTATCTTTTCTTTGTTTCAAAAAGTACAGACTGAAGACCCTTCTTTCCCGTGGTTCACCTATTTTGTCCACCTGGTGGACCACGGGTAAACATATTCTTCCGTGGTCCACCTGATAATCGCGTAAATTATTTTTATTGAAATATATTGCCTATTGTCCACCTCTTTTCATTGGCTAGATTAAATCTATGCAACATTGATCCCGACAAATTAAAAAGTACACCGAATGGCATTTTTTTTTTAAATTCATTTATTGAAATAATTTACTTCAATTAAAATGATGATTACTTAAAACTAAAATTGCTCTATCAACGTAGTTTCTCCAATGCGAAATTGATTGGAATTTCACCATTTAGTAACTGTAATTGTATCCCCATAATATCATCGTCGTTATCTATATATATTTTTCTTCTCTTCGATGTGAATACCAAATTTACGTTACGATTTGCGTAAATCAGTGAAGAATGGGATCCTGGCCTCGAAACTTTTAGTTTATCGCCGATATTAAAATTTTCAGCTCATAAACCTTTTGATGTGAGCGTTATAAAGTGACCCGTGTGTGCGAATTGACCGGATATCCGGATATTATAATAATATTAAATTAACAGGGGATTATATTCATTTGTCAGCTCCGAACGGTATTACAGGTATTTACTAGAATATATCAAAGAAATAGCATCACAACTGTAATCCCTAAGCACGGTAAATATTCCCTATGATCTCTTAGTACCAAATACATACTCGAGATTCTTCGAGGATGTCTAAAGGGGATGGTTAGAGGTACGTCCAAATATTACATTAGGTACATTCCTACATTTTGCAATAGTTAGTATTCCATACGCGACAGGTTGCAAGCCCATCGCCGCTGCTATAATACTAACTGGTATCCTCACGATGTTTTCCTTCACCGTTTGAGAGCACTGATTGTGCACATAAATGTTTCGAATGGAAAAATCCACTGGTGCACGACCAGATTTAAGCCCACGACCATAGGAACAGTAGATGTGGTCACTCCCGCTAGACCACCGGTGCTCAATATTTTTGAAGTTTTTAAATTATGAGATAAAATCACTATAATTAAACCTTTGATATACTATCGTTATCCGGTGTTATTGACACATTTAGCTCCAATAGTTTTCGTCTGTTTGAAAAAATCAAGTGCACAACATATTCCTCTGATCTAAGATATTCCTATACTAGTATTATAAACGCGAAAGTTTGTAAGTATGGATGAATGGATGTTTGTTACTCTTTCACGCTCTAACCAGTGGACTAATTTGGATAAAATTTGGAATAAATTTAGATTGTAACCTGGATTAACATATAGGCTACTTTTTATCCCGAAAAAATAACGGGAACGGGAAAAAACTGCCACGCGGGCGAATCTGCGAGCGGCCGCTAGTCGGTGATAGATTTGCAATATAATACGTATAAAATACCAACAACTGCAAAATTAACCCTCATCAGAGAAGCTTAAAAAAAATCTTGATTAAGCACTTGTTGCTGAGAGATCTGAAAGGATATCAGCCGTAAAGATGAAAAGTCCTGAAGCTATCTCTTTCTTTTGAAAGAGCGAGACACAAAACGACTACCCAAAGCCAAATTCTAACATTGTTTTCCAGATATAGGTTATCGGGGTTATAAAAGGGGCTAAATAACTGAAACACAGTTGCGTGTTCCTGATTTCGTTAGCCTGTTATTAACAGAGATTTGCATTCAAATTGAAAGAGTAACATTAGCATAAGAAACAGTCAGTTTGGCTTGTTACCTTACGCGACTGAACCCTATCTAATGATGTTTCTTTATTCGGAGTATTAAAAATAGCTAAAGCGTAAACACCAGATAATACTAAGACAAAAAAAAACGACCTACAGTTTTGTTACGCTCTTATACCTACATTTATTTTATACATATACCTATATATTACTTGACTAACGTCACAGTTAAATTAGTAGTAACTCTGCCTTCTGTATAGGTTGTGGGTTCGATCTCCACCGATGATAAGCATTTACGAGATGAATAACGATGTTTGTTCTCTGTCTGGGTGTTATAGACCGGCCTCAGTGGCGTGACTTGGGAGAGCAGACTCAGTGGGAGATACCTACGTCCAGCAGTGGACTTATGTAGATTGATGATGATGAGGATGATGAAAAAAGGAACGGATCAGGATATAAGCAGCAGCATCTCCTGAAACCATCGCAAATCCACTTGCCAAGCGAGCTGACTATGGCAAACCTCAAACCTCCTCAATATGAAGGAGATGGTCCAGTAAGCTCATGCAGACCAATGTGCATACATACTTACCATTATTTTTCAACTTGATCTCATATCAGTTCTGGTTTAACAGAGACTGTGACATAGTTTCCTGATTTTTACTCCAATAATATTTACTGCAGTGCGCCTGTGTTCTATGAATTCCTGAATTTGTAAATGGGTTAATAAATAGTGAGGTATTTATCGTAACTGTATTTAAACTAGATCGTAGTAAAGCGGGTACACATTTGCATTAGCCTGGAGAAGTTTACTCATCTATTTATATATTATGCCTCTATGGTTTATGCCTCATGTTTATCCCTCTATAGTTTATACCTCTATTATAGCTGTTGCGGCTTGCAGCCGCTAACCACTACCGAAACACCTACGATAATCACGACAGCAAATCACGTCGGAAGATCAACCACCTTTCTCAAACAATCGCAGGGCGTCGTTCAAAACCTACCTGCAAAAATACTTCTAGGCTTGGTCGCGAGGAACTGGCGCTTAGATTCACCTAGATTTAAGACGTTTCAAGATGATCCCTGCGGATATTACTGAATAAATTATTTTTGACTTTGACTTTGACTTTGACTTCAAAACGTGCCACCGTGTCGAGAGCACAAAGAAATTGTATTTTATTGTAAAATATTATTAAAATCTATCATTGCACAGTATTTTGGGTTTTTATTCAAGAACTCAAGGTGTCCAGCGTGGACAATAACTTTATAGGAAAAAATATTTGTGGTATTTGTAATTATATTTATTTTATGATTTAATGTTGATATTGATGCTAAAAACACAGAAAAAACAGACAAAACATGTTTCATATTTTTTTTGTAATTAGAATCACGGTCGGAATGTTTCAGTTTTTGGAAGTAGTCTTATTACACCCTGTATTAGTGGTGTTAGGATTAATAAAATGATTTTCTTTCTTTTTCTTTGTCGTACTATATCTATAAGAACCACTAAGATGTAAAGACTAGGAAGGGTTAAGATTTTTAGGCTATAAATGTGATTTCTACATGATTCCCATGGAGATATCCGCATAATAATACGAACAGACCTTTTTGCATGATAAACGCCCTATGTTTATTATAGTTATAACTATTAAGTACCCCAAAATTTCATACTGTATCCCTTAGTCAGCCCTTACAATGTCCACAAGTAATAGAGAGGTCATAATCAAGGTCATCTTGGCCATATGGAAGGCAGGAAGTACTGAAACAAAATAAGTCAAAGCCTATAATAAAACTCACAAAGATAACTTTGACTCAATCAAAATACTTTGGGGTAAATGTTTGTACGATCTGCAAATATTTATTTCGGGTGTTCTGGGTATTTTCTATGTATAATAAAAAATATCTATGTACGTAATATATTGTATTAAGTATATCAGTCATCTAGTACCCATAACACAAGCTCTGCTTAGCTTGGGGCTAGATGATGCTGTGTGGACTGTCCAGCATTATTATTATTATTATTATTATTATTATTATAACACAAACTCTGCTTAGCTTGGTGCTAGATGATGCTGTGTGGATTATCCAGCATTATTTTATTTCTTTCTCTCTGACATTTTCTTCCTTGTCTTTGTCATAAAGAATAAATAATGTTAGGCCAGATACTTGCGAAAGAATTATTATTAGATATCTATATGACAAAACTAAACGACCAATTGCTTCTCAGTTTAATGTTCTTCTGGTCAGATTACACGACCCAGGGGCAAAAAGGCCGCCAAAATAATTTATCCCCGAAAGTCCAAGCACCATTTTTCACGACATTTTTGTCCATTTGCGACCTAATTTTGTCCGTAAATTGTCCGTTTCTTTGTTGTATTGTTATATAGATAGGGACATAACAATGATATCCGGGGGAATTATTTAATTCAGCTCACAATGAGGTAAAATTACAATGGCTTTATGAGGAGTCTTTGTTGAGCATGCTTCTTTAGAGTGCGGTCTGTCCTGAGTAGTTTATTTATACTTATTCATAATATTTATTTTCTCCACGATTGATTAGCTTGTTAGCTGAGTTGATAGATTTTTTTTCATCCAACTTGCTGATGGAACAAGCAGATGGCCCATCTGATGTTAAGTGTTTATCATCGCTTTTTGAATTACATTAAAAACTAGCTGACCCGTGCCTACTTCGTTGGGCAGTAAACATTTTTACTTACAAATCTTAACTGAAGTAGTACTCGATGTCGCCAACAGATGGCGTTAATACGGCATAAAATAGCGGCCGTTCGCAGTTTCACCCGCGTGGCAGTTTTTTCCGGATAACTACCTTTTTAAATGTCAATCATTGTTTTACAGCATGTATATCATTGTCACATAAAAAAACATCTATTGCAGTGATGGGCAAAGTACGGCCCGCGGGTCAGCTCCGGCCCGCATTACTATTTTTAACATTTATGCACGTGTGTAATGCTGTATTTATATTATGATTAAAAATTTCAACACAAAATGCATTTTTCCTATAATTCTGGCCCTAATTCCTGTATTACATAAGACTAGTCATGTCATACAGGTCACTAGGACTCCACAACACTGATTACATAAGGTAATATTCAAAAAGAGAAACAAGCACTAAAAAGTGCACGAAGGGTTCCGCACCTTTATCTATAAATAGTACAAAAATCTTTATTCAATTTCTAAGATCTAGTCTCACGTGATCAAACTTAGAAAGAACTGACATAACACGTAGTGTGTACGAACGAAGTAATTGTTGTAATTTGCTGTGTGAAATGTTTGTTTACACAAGCGTAGTAACTGAACTACCAGGTAACCATTTTAAATGTTTTAGAATCGAGCGGAGCGTGCCTTTGTGAGCCGTTGTTTGGATGCAGTGACGCTTGAAATTGCGAGCGAATATTTCAAATGGAAATATTCAATTTTACGTAAAACTTACCTGCTTGATGCTTTTTGACGATAACGGATCCTACCAACTTGACTAAATTGAAATTACAGGCACATAGAACTTAACACCAGTAAGCTTCAGGTTGATTGACGCAAGGTAGTGCATCATAGGGCACGTACCTTAAATTCGTGACCTACAAAGTAATACTTTGTTATAGGTGATGGTTACTATTTAACATTAGGTGAGCCATATGCTTGCTCCACCAGCAGTAGCATAAAAAACAATTACTGTATGCATCATCTTGCATATGGTCATTTTTTTTACTGATTGAACAAGTAGATCGCGTCGTGAAAACCAAACATTCTGACGACCGATGTGGCGCGGCGGGCGAATGTCCGCCTGCGACGCAGAGGTTGCGGGTTCGATTCCCGCCTTGGGATAAATGTTTGTACGATCTGCAAATATTTATTCCGGGTGTTCTGGGTATTTTATATGCATAATAAAAAGTATCTATGTATATAACGTGTTGTATTAAGTATATCAGTCATCTAGTACCCATAACACAAGCTCTGCTTAGCTTGGGGCTAGATGATGCTGTGTGGATTATTATTATTATTATTCTGCTGCCTAAAAAAACTCCGCTTATAAGCTGATAGCTTATCAAAGTTTACATTTCGATAGGCATGAACAAACAGCGCAAAATAAAACAGAAACACAGTCCAAGGTCTCGATAAAACACAAAACCAGCCTTACGGAGAAAACTGCCCTTAAAAAGGATTTATGAGTACATCTAAAAGGCCATGTATCCTGCAGGTCTACTCTTGAAAACGACAAACGAAGTATCTTAATTGTCGTTTTGAGTTACACTGCGGGGCTTGGGTAACCTATTCCACAGTTAAGTTGTAACTGCTTGGCATACCGTGCAGTGTTACTCAAAATTAAAATACGGAAAAGTTCGTTTATTTATTTATTTAAAGGTTTTGACAGTTTCATCATGGTTTCTTAGTATTAGTTTTAGAAATAACTTGACTTATGCGGTATGGAAATAAATTAGAGGTAAACACAAATAGCACTATATTTCTTAAGCAAAGGGTAAAATAATATAATTTTAGCATAGCGATTTCTATAAGCTAAATTTTTTTTTGTTTTAGCAATATCTAATTCAAATAAAACTTGGTACCTAAGTTGGTTAATAAAAACTTCGAAAGAAAAAAATATATTATTATTATTTATTTCGATTATTTTTAGTAACTCCCACTCAAGAGTATAATTTTTGGGATAACTAAAGTTGGTTAATAAAAACTTCGAAAAAAAAATATAATTATTATTTATTTAGATTTTTTAGTAACTCCCATTCGAGGGTTAAATTTTTGGGATTACTAAGTTGGTTAATAAAAACTTCGAAAGAAAAGAATCTATTATTGTTATTTATTTCGATTTTTTTAGGAACTTCCACTCGAGGAAATATTTTTTGGGATAATATAAAAATCTTTGTAATTTCCTTAAGTGGTAAGGTTTCCTTCAGTAAGGTAAGCACTATAAAAACT
Organism: Electrophaes corylata; assembly: GCA_947095575.1. Lineage (NCBI taxonomy): Eukaryota > Metazoa > Arthropoda > Insecta > Lepidoptera > Geometridae > Electrophaes > Electrophaes corylata. The sequence continues at coordinate 1,675,410 of OX352704.1, forward strand.
AACAAAATCTAAATACAGGTGCAAAAGGGGTACAACAAACAATCAATGGGGACCCGTCACAGTTTTTTCTATGAATGCAGTTTTATAGGCCTTGAAAAACTAAAACATAAAATGCAAAATTTTTTTTTCTACGGCCAAAACTGACTAAGTTATGGGCAAAATACCTAACGAGATTCACTGACCGCGCGAACGGAAGCGATGACGTCACAAAGGCCCAGCGCTAGCCGCCAAACCACTGCGCGCCCCGCGTTTCTGTTCGCGATACTCGTCCGACACGGAGCGTAACGTCACCAAGTGATTTAATTAGGTTTTTATTAGAAGGTTGTTATTTTAATATAACAAATGAGTATTAGAAATAAGGTAGATATCGGTTTTGAGCAAGCGCAATCCGATAATCTACCTAAAGTTGATACCTTCATGGTATTTGATTATCTTAGTAATCATTTAAATTACACAAGCGCTGAAATTCATGGTTGGAAACTTCAGAGGTAAACAAATCTCATTATCAACCTAATCAGAATAACAGGATAATATGTAGGTAGGTACACATACTTGGACTAGCCTATAAAATACCTAAAAGTTTTAGGTTAGTCAGCCAGGGAAGTTGTGTTTGTTTTTGTAACTACCTACGCTGTTATTTTCAACATTGGTATGTAGATAAGTATGTAGAAACTTAAAGGTTTAAAGAAAAATATTATGTAGGTATAAAATAAATAAAATTAGACTTAAATACTTAATTTGACAGGAATGTACCTACCTAAGTTCTTTGGACACGTAATTTAGAGCTATGAATAAACGAAAGCGTTAGGTATGTTAAGTTTAAAATAAGCCCTAAGAATTTAAATTATATTTTTTCGTAGGTTATACCCAGATTTATTTAAAAATTATACAATAAATAATCAAGGTCAGGAATACAATACAGGAATGCAATACTTCCTTCTTCAATCTAAGCATTCCTCCCCACAAGCCTATACTTGACGTAGTTCTCCATATGACGACCGATGTGGCGCGGCTGGCGAATGTCCGCCTGCGACGCGGAGGTTGCGGGTTCGATTCCCGCCTTGGGATAAATGTTTGTACGATCTGCTAATATTTATTCCGGGTGTTCTGGGTGTTTTCTATGTATAATAAAAAATATGTATGCATGGAATGTATTGTATTAAGTATATCAGTCATCTAGTACCCATAACACAAGCTCTGCTTAGCTTGGGGCTAGATGGTGCTGTGTGGATTGTTCAGCATTATTATTATTATTATCAGCTTCCACCTAAAAATATAATAAATTCAGGTATATATTTTTTCTTTTTTATTATATATCACTTTTGCCCGCAACTTCGTTCGCGCTTAAATTTACATGGGTAAGTACTTCTTTTTCATTCACTTTGGCTACAGTTTTATTACATGTATAGATAGATATCCTCATCCTCGAGGGTACGACGCCAGAGGCATGGAGCAGGAGTGTGGTGGTACTGTTCTTTAAGAAAGGTGATAACACCCTTTTGAAGGAGAGTAGTTACTAATCGTCTCGCTCGTAGGCTAGACGACTTCCAGCCTCCCGAACAAACCGGGTCCCGAAAAGGCTTCAGTACCATAGACCACATTCATACGCTCCGGCAGGTTATACAGAAGACCGAAGAGTATAACCAGCCACTTTGTTTAGCGTTTGTGGACTATGAAAAAGCCAGTCGAAACCTGGGCAGTGTTACGGTCACTCCAGCGGTGTCAAATTGACTATCGGTACATCGAAGTGTTGAAAGGCCTATATAGTAATGCCACCATGACTATCCGACTCCAGGACCAGAGTACAAATCCTATCCAGTTGCAAAAAGGAGTGAGACAGGGAGATGTAATTTCTCCGAAACTGTTCACGTCTGCACTGGAGGATATTTTCAAGCTCGTGTCCTGGAATAGGTATGGCATCAATATCAATGGCGAACACTTAAGTCACCTTCGATTTGCCGACGATATAGTCATAATGGCGGAATCGCTGGAAGACCTAGAAACAATGCTTAGAGACCTCAATATTGTCTCCCAACAGGTGGGTCTTAAAATGAACATGAGTAATACGAAACTTATGTCAAATGCTCATGTCGCACCCGTACCGGTATATGTTGGAGGTCAGCCGACGAATCCAACTCGGATGGGCAGCGTTCGGGAAATTACGGCACATCTTCTCGTCACAGTTACCGCAAAGCCTCAAGACGAAAGTCTATAATCAGTGTGTGTTACCAGTGATGACTTAATGGCACTGAGACGTGGTCGCTAACTATTGGTCTCATACACAAGCTTAAAGTCGCACAACGAGCTATGGAGAGAGCGATGCTGGGAGTTTCACTGCGAGGTAGAATCAGAAATGAGGAAATCCGTAGAAGAACCAAGGTCACCGACAGCTCTCAGAATCAGCAAGTTAAAGTGGCAGTGGGCAGGCCATAAAGCTCGTAGAACCGACAACCGTTGGGGAATAAAGGTTCTCGAATGGCGACCACGAACCGGAAGACGAAGCGTAGGACGTCCTCCTACCCGATGGACTGACGACATTGTTAGGACCGCGGGAAGTCGATGGATGGAGAGGGCTCAGAATCGTTCTTCCTGGAAACGTGTAGGGGAGGCCTATGTCCAGCAGTGGACTTCTACAGGCTGATGATGATGATGATGAGATAGATATATATTCCCCAAGACGGAAATATTCCTCTATAATCCCAAAATGATCCCCGATATCCCGGGAAACTTGTGGGATATTCCCGCATTGGGGAATATTACCGAGAACGGCACATTTTATTGTAGTTAGACCTGAGTACGACCCTGGTTTTAACCCGACTACCGAGGAAGGGTTATTAGAAACTTCACTACTTACATTTTTTATCATTTACTTACTCATTGAAATATACCTAGTAGGTACGACCCTGTATTTTTCTTTAACATTCGTAAACAAGCTTTACTAAGCTACCTACGCACCTGTTTACCACACGAGTAATGATTGAGGATCATTTTGATGTAAGTAGGTACCTCCATAATATACCAACTATTATCATAGTTGGTATATTATGGAGGTACCTACCTACTTACATCAAAATGATCCTCGCAACAAAATCTTGAAGTTTGGCACGAAAGCGGAATTTTGTCATCCCTCTTCATGATAGTGCACCATTTTTTGCGCACTTTCGGGACCTTTGGCACATTGAAAAATAGTTTTTTAGGTGTACTAACTGAAGTATTAGTACACTTCGGTACTATACAGTACTTATAGTTCGGCATATTCACGTAAAAACCACAACACGACCCGCGCAGATCGAGTGAACTCTAATAAATGAATTGCGGAGAGCGCGCCCGCGGGCGGAAAAGATATCGTGACGTCACATGAGCTATTCGGCCGCCCCGCGGTTGACTGGTACAAAATGTGTAATATCTTCGCAACCAATGGAACGATTTCAATGATTTAAAAAGTATCGTACCTAAACGAGTAAAAGGAACACCATTACATAGATAATATATGCATTTTCCGACTTAGTACGGGAGCTCATTATGATAACAAACAAACAAAATTTTTGACAGCTCAGTTCGTAGTAACCCTGCCTTCTGCGCTGTAGGTGGTGGGTTCGATTCCCACTGAGAACAAACATTTGTGAGATGAACACAGATGTTTGTTCTGTGTCTGGGTGTTATATTGTATTCTAAGTATGTATTTACAAAAAAAAAAGTAGATATATAAGTATTCTACTTTACTATATTATTCTATTCTACTATACGAGAGCTGGTGAGTATCTGGCACAACGAATCAGCATTGCCATTCAGCGTGGCAATGCAGCCAGTGTTTTGGGAACGCTTCCGATTGGCACTGATCTGGATCAGTTGAGCTACCTTTAGATCGTTTGCAACGGTCTGTAGATAGCTCAACTGTTTCACATGTATTTTGTACATACCAATTATAAATACTTGTATTAGCTATAATTTTCTTTGTAAATAAATGTAAGTATTCTATCAGTCATTTGGTTCCCATAGTACAAGCTATGCTTAGTTTGGGGCTAGATGATGTGTAAAAAAAATGTCAACAAAAATATTAATTTATTTATAAATAAATTTAAGCTTGCTGCGGTTTATCGTTTTCATGAGTAGACATCCTGAATGGTTGTTTACCTTTGAAAAGGTCTGTAAGGTGGATTGAATATATTTTACGGTCCGCGAATTGTTTTTGTTGCCGGGCAAACATTTGATAGGGGTTGAAGGTGCGCTTTATGACTAGTTTGAATGTTATGACGTGTCGTGAAACCTCCTGGCTTCTATAAACGTATTCAATATTACCTTTACTGACATCGTTAACTTAGTTAGTAGTAGTAGAGCTATTTGTGAGAGGCTTGTCCGGGGAAGTACCACTACCGTGTATATTTTTACCGCAAAGCAGCGTTACTGAGTTTTGATTTGAAGGGTGTGGGTACCAGTGAGATCATAGGCACACGAGCTTTAACAACTGTATGTCTCAGGACAGACAGTGCATTGTAGGGCACGTTTTTTACGTGCATACCCAGCGAAAAATATATTATCTATCTTTACTGTAATAAAACTGTAAAGGTTGAAAAGTATGTACATTAAAAATATTTTCTGAAATCTTGCTAATAGTACTTAAAAAATGCCAAGTTCGAGTTGGACTCACGCACGAAGGGTTCCGTCAACTGAAACCGTGGTACAGAACCCTTCGTGCACGAGTCCAACTCGCACTTGGCTGGTTTCATTCATATTAGTAAATATCCCATCGATTCATCATCATCAACAGCCTGTAAAAGTCCACTGAACATGTCCTCTCCATACGTTCTCATGAAGAGCGATTTTGAGTCCTTTCCATCCACCGACTTCACTCAATTCTAACAATCAATGTCGTCAGTCCATCGAGTCGGAGGGCGTCCAACACCTCATTTGCTGGTTTGCAACGCTTTGTTGCCATTCAAAACCCTTTGTTTTCCAGCGGTTGTCTGTCCTACAAGTTATATGGCCTGCCCATTGCCATTACACTAAAATTACAAAATAAAAGAAATCTAACAAAATTAAATAAATGCAAAGGTTAAGCGTGATTGAAAAAGGGTCTAAGCTTTCATTGGTCTAATTTGATTAAAACCTGGTTCTAGATTTGATTACAATTCTGCTTGTAGTCCTTAAAGCACTATATTTTGCTTAAAGTCTTTAATAATAATAATGCTGGACAATCCACAAAGCGTCATCTAACCCCAAGCTAAGCTTGCTAAGCTAAGAGCTTGTGTTATGGGTACTAAATGATGAATATACTTAATACAATTTCAATATATACATAAATATTTTTGATTATACATAGAAAATACCCAGAACACCCGGAATAAATATTTGCAGATCGTACTAGCATTTATCCCAAGGCGGGAATCGAACAGGTGTCACACTCTTGCGTCACAGGCGGACAAAGTCAAAGTCAACAATCATTTATTCAGTAATATCCACAGGGATCATCTTGAGACGTCTTAAATCTAGGTGAAGCGCCAGTTCCTCGCGACCAAGCCTAGAAGAACCGGCAAGTAAAGAGTATAAAACGTCTCGATTCTAGATTAAACAAGACTTATCATAAAATTACTCGAAGCCTCTCGTGATTCGATGACAGTATCGGGACAACAATAAAGTTTTATTAAACTCGTTTCAATATCACTGTATTCTCAAGACAGTTTTATCTCACCCGTATCTTAAGGCGTCTTGCCTTTGCTGAAGGTTTATAGCCTTCAATTACTCTAAAGAAGAAATAAAATAGTATTGTCTGTGTAGCCATTCAATGGTTTTATATTATCCTAAAAATTTATTCTCTCGAGCGGGATATGAACCCACGACCCTCCCCTTGATACGGGGATGCACTAGTTAACTACGCAATTCAGATTTCAAATGATCTGAGTGAAATGAAAAAAGCCTGTGAGTGATTTTCTTAAGTGCAGGTTTGTTCATTGTGTTTTTATAGTGCTTAAAAACACAATGAACAAACGTTCTAGGTAAAAATCGAACTTGCAACTTACATAGCAGAAAACAGATTAAGTTTCCATTTGGAGGCCAGAGGGCATAGCATGAATAAACGAACAAACAAGCAGATGACCCACCTGATGTTGAGTGGTTAGCGTTACCTATAACAACATGGTATAAACAAACCGGTAATCGGTAGTCTGGTGAAAGTGACCTTGCTCTCTGATCCTAAGGTCGGTGGTTCGAATCCGGCCGTGCACCAATGAATTTCTCTATCGAAAAACATAAATGTTAGGAATGCGTGCTTTCAAACGGTAAAAACACCGTGAAAAAACCAGTTAGTATTCTATGAGCGGCGATGAGCTTGCAACCTGTCATGTATGTCATAACTACTGCAAAATTTGGGTATATGCCAAATGTAATATTTGAACGAACCTCTGCCTACCCCCATTAGATATCCCCAAAGAATTTCGAGTACTTGGTACTAACAAAGATCTGAGGGGATAGCTACCGTGCTTGGGAATTAATATCGTGATGTTATATATTTATTATTATGTATAAAAATAACTCTGTCGCTAGCAGTGTATTTTCACCTTAAAACTCATGTGAAACTTTCAGGCTTGAACCTGAAGTAGGCTTTGATTTATGCACATAAGTTAATATATCAGAGAGTTCATACCCAAACTCAAGACTGAAACTTTTGGAAATTTACCACTTTTCAGAGGTATTGGCTATGTATTAGTAAATATATTTTGTGTGGGTTTCAGAAAGTTTACCAGCAAATAGCAGCAGTTAATGTCCACCACCACACTAGTTTTTAGGGTTCCGTACTCAAAAGGTAAAACGGGACCCTATTACCAAGACTCCGCTGCCTGTCTGTCCGTCCGTCTGTCACCAGGCTGTGTGATGATTAGAATAGCACGGAACCCTTCGTGTGCAAGTCAGACTTGCACTTGACCAGTTTTTTGTTACATGAGATCAGCTATGATAATGCTGGACAATCCACACAGCGTCATCTAGCTCCAAGCTAAGCAGAGCTTGTGTTATGGGTACATAGATGACTGATATACTTAATACAATAATACATTACATACAAAGATATTTTTTTACTATACATAGAAAACACTCAAACACCCGGAATAAATATTTGCAGATCGTACAAACATTTATCCCAAGGCGGGAATTGAACCCGCAACCTCCTGCGTCGCAGGCGGACATTCGCCCGCCGCGCCACATCGGTCGTCAATCACATTATATCATGTCAATCATAGTAACCTGGTGATATGAAAAACGTGCCTATCTGGCTCCTGCAAAGTGGATATACCAAGCAGGTAGTGCCAACAGATCCTAAATCTCAGTATAAACTCTAAACGCCGTAGATTTTAGCGCAAATCAGCCATAACTCAAGGGATTAAGCTTCAAATTCCCATAAAACTGCGGTCCTATTTTAACAACCGTCACCATTGACTTGAACTAGTCATCAAAAAACGTTTATTCAGTACTATTTAGGATTTTTTTTTGAATTGTCTTACAGTGAGGTGAACCTAGGCGTCAGTAACTCTCTAGAAGAACATGCAATATACTTTTTCTTTTTTTTTTTTTAGTGGCATCTGTTGTCTTGCGGACAATTTTGACAATGTCAAGTGGGTTGAATAAATTCTTTTTAGTCAAGTCGAGTCGGTAAAAAAAGTAAAGTCAGCCGTCATCGGTTTTGAAGAAAAATATGGAGTTTTTCTTCAAAACCAAAGGGAAACATTTTCGTTCAAATCAGGATGCCACATAACACACTTTCATTTCAATTGTTCACACTTGTGCTAAGACCTCAAGTAATGATGGTTAAAATACCACCAAAATTACCCATCAGAACTTAAAATAACACTAGAAAAACAATTAAAATGAAAATACAATGTTGCTTCCAAAGATGACAGAAAACGAATCCTGCAATATACCTACTTACCGTCTGTTTCATAAATGTCTCTGAAGGCCTGTTGCCATCTCTATTTATTGACATGAAAGTGACAGTGACAATAATAGACCCATAAAAATGTCTAAGTTTTTATGAAACAGACCTTTACGGTTTAGTTCCTACCGTTTTTTGTGTAAGTAATGGCACTGGTGAGCACATCGTCAAGTAGGAGTTACACCGCCGTCTAATCCTAAGGATGTGGGTTCAAATAATAATAATAATAATAATAATAATGCTGGACAATCCACACAGCATCATCTAGCCCCAAGCTAAGCAGAGCTTGTGTTATGGGTACAAGATGACTGATATACTTAATACAATATATTATATACATAGATATTTTTATTATACATAGAAAATACCCAGAACACCCGGAATAAATATTTGCAGATCGTACAAACATTTATCCCAAGGCGGGAATCGAACCCGCAACCTCTGCGTCGCAGGCGGACATTCGCCCGCCGCGCCACATCGGTCGTCGGATAGAAGAGAGTGGAAGGAAAAAACCTTTTGCCGACCCCACTTAGTGTGGGATAAGGGCAGGAAGATGATGATAATATAGCCTATGTCACCCAGGGATAGTGTAAGTTTCCCAACGGTGAAAGAATTTTTCAAATCGGTTCAGTAGTTTCGGAGCTTAGGTAATCAATGCAAACAAACAATCAAATCTTTCCTCTTTATAAATTATTATTAGTATACATAGGTAAATGCTTACAGTGACTTTGTTTTATTACGACCGTCAAATGACAGACACAGGTTTTTAGAAAACCAAGAGTAATTTCGGATAACGGCTCGAGCCAGGAGTAAATCAGAGTGTACCAGTTTATCAACAAGATTAGCAACCGGGAGTATCTTCACGGTAATAAAGGTACTTTAAATTAAAGTAACTACACAGTACTGTAAAGCACTTTATTTTAGCCATCATTACCAGTGCTGGAAGTCATATAATCATCAACAGTCTGTAGAAAATCCAGGAAGAACTATTTTGAGGCCTTTCTATACATCCACTTCCCGCGATTCTAACAATGTCGTCAGTCTATTGGATTGGAATACGTCCTACGCTTCGTCTTTTGGTTTGTGGTCGTCATTCAAGAATATTTATGGCGCGTTTATATGGTGAGAAAAATCAGTACCGAGTGAGTCAGATCATTAAGTACCGTCTCGCCGCGGCCGCGTGGTCACTGCGGAAAAAACCTTTCGCACCGTATAAACGCTCCCTTATTCAAATACAAATAACAAATGAGTATATTGTCATAAAAACGATAAATAATATGTGGGTACAAAAATTGCAAGTTTGACAATAGGAGTAGTCAGTAGTAGGGATTTCCCAGAACGACGTAGACACTTATCAAATCATTTATGTGTCGGTTCTATACGCTATAGCATACCCATTGATGTATGACCTCGGTTCTTCTACGGATTTCCTCATTTCTGATTCCATCTCATCCAATACTTTGGTGATATACGGTAGCCACTTAACAACAGGTGGGCCGTGCCACCTGCTTGTTCCTGCATCGAGTTGTATAAAAAAAACTTAGTGGTCAGCTCTGTTGACGGAGTTTCTAGGTGGTCCTAAACCTCTGTCATGGCTTAAAAACTGCTGCAGCCAGGACCGATCGTTCAACACCAACAGCTCAGACCTAAAATTGTAAATACACTTTGGCTTTGACTTTTTACCGTTTTGGTTTCAAATGAAACCAAAAAAATAAATGTGGCTCTAAATTATTCGCAAAAATATGCAAAGATTTAATCAAAATGTACAATATTTTATATTAAAAAACTCTTGAACGGAGAAGGAATAAGGAATGTTGATAATAATTTATTCATAACGCTGACAAGGGTGTCAAACGGATTCCGTGGCGCCTCTTCGATTCACAACTAGAGATGTGAAGAACCGATATCGATGATTTGTGTGATTGTGTCCCTTTTTCCTCAACTTCCTTTAGAATAAAATCAGTCATGTGAATTTATTTTGCAGATGAAAAAGTCTGCCTAAGGAACTGGTACAAAGTACATATTTAGTGTGGGTTGGTAATTTTACAATTCAATGCTCCAACACAAGGAGTTATAGGATGCCTTTGAAATGTGGAATTCAACTTTGCGCACACTAAAGCGCTTCACTGGTGGGGCAGAGTGGAAAGCTTTAAAGTTTTCAGTGAAATCTGCCCAACTAAATCCTAATAAATAAATAAAACTGGACGATCCACACAGCATCATCTAGCCCCAAGCTAAGCAGAGCTTGTGTTATGGGTACTAGATGACTGATATACTTAATACAATATTATATTACATACATAGATATTTTTTATTATACATAGAAACTACCCAGAACACCCGGAATAAATATTTGTAGATCGTACAAACATTTATCCGAAGGCGGGAATCGAACCCGCAACCTCTGCGTCGCAGGCGGACATTCGCCCGCCGCGCCACATCGGTCGTCTGATAAAGTCTGATGTATAAGCTATTATATTGTAAAGTTGAGCGTGTGGCGTGAAAGAGTAATATACACCTATACATACAAACTTTCGCATCTATAGTATTATTAGGATTATAAGCAGATGTTCCACCACTTAAGTGGTAACTATCACCTAAACACGTTCTTTAGGAACATACCCTATGATGCAATTGATACGGTAATAGCTTAAGCTCTGTTGACGATAACAAGTACTTTTATCTTTCTATCTAGCCCTCCTAAGGGTATATAGGCCTTCTCTTAAAAACGCCATTCTCTCCAGTCCTACGCCAGTCTTTTCCATTTGCTGGCCAACTACTGCAACAATTTTATATATATTGACGACCGATGTGGCGCGGCGGGCGAATTTTTGCCTGCGACGCAGAGGTTGCGGGTTCGATTCCCGCCTCGGGATACATGTTTGTACGATCTGCAAATATTTATTCCGGGTGTTCTGGGTGTTTTCTATGTATAATAAAAAATACCTATGTATGTAATGTATTATATTAAGTATATCAGTCATCTAGTACCCATAACACAAACTCTGCTTAGCTTGGGGCTAGATGATGCTGTGTGGAACGAACTTTGGAAATAATATAAAAATCTTTGTGAAATAGTAATAAATACTGAAATATTGGCTTACAAAACTATCGATAGGTGTAATTTACATCAAACATCACTATTAAGAGAGTCAGTCGCGTTTCCATTGATAAGTTTCCGAAGAATGTTTTATGAATCAACCATCCAGGAGAACCTTAATTTAAATAGAAAACCATTTAAATGATAAAAGTACAGACTTGACAAAAGGCATGAAGAAGAATGGGACCTTGAGCGAAGTAAAATAGCCAAGCATAACTTTAAGCGCCTGGTTTACGAATGGCTTAAAGTGAATCACGAAGTATTGCCATTTTACACGGATTGATGACAGTCAATCTATCTGTAATATTATAATAATATCTATCCTTATTTTAGTAGTAGTAGAGCTTTTTGTGAAAGGGCTCTTCCGCGGAAGTACTACCACCGTACCTATTTCTGCCACCAAGCAGTGATGCTCGCATTGCTGTGTTCCGGTTTGAAGGGTGTGGATGCCGGTGAAATTACAGGCACATGAGGCTTAACACCAGTATGCCTCAGGTTGGAAGACGCAAGATTGTGCACTGTAGGGCACGTAACATGCGTGATCTCCAAAACAATGCTTTGTTATAGGTGATGATTACCAATTACCTAACATCAGGTGGGCCATCACTTCTACGGCCTGCCTATCCCCACTTCAGCTTGCTTGTTCTGACGACAACCTTTTTATTTTACGGACTACCCTTGTTTCAGACTTCATCACGTAGGTAAACTCTACGTACAAGACCATGCAATGCAATAAATAATGGTTTTAAAAAACACTGAAATGCAGATATATTTTACTGTAATTTGTGTCAAGTTTATTATGCACTATTAAGAGGTTTTGCCTACCGCAGCACCCGCCATAACATTGCCACAAATATACTGAGTGAAAAAGTGTAAGTAGAAAAGTGAAGCTATCCGACCCCAAATCATGGAACAGGGATTTACAAAAAAAGGAAATCCTCAGGACTAGAGGATAAAGATAATGTTAATAAGTTAGAGCTTTTCTCATATCAATAGTGATATAAGAGCTGTCAGTAAGTCGAGAAAGAACAGTACAAAAGTTTAACATTATCTTCTAAAGCCTTTTAAAGTAGCTTGGAGTCGTATTGTTTACACAAACTCCCTTAAGTAGATTCACGGTATACTCTGTAGCCAGTGTAGCATATTTTGTCTTTGAACACAGAAAGGATACAGGTAAATAGTAAACCTTAGCAATAATTTCAATAGCTTCGTAGTTTAGGTTACAAGGTGTAATTGATGCAGTTTAAATTAAAGTTTTTTTCCTTTTACCTAGCATTAAAAAATATCTCGAGATTTCAGTTGGCCGTGAAATACTTGTTATAATTTATCCAAATTATTGCTATGTTAGACTTGCTATTTAGTATTTATAATAATAAATATTTGTAGGCATTTTCATGCTATATAATCTAGAACCAGGTGACTGATAACATTGTACTAATACTTTTTTTTTTGTTAATACTCATCGTGAGAATTGAACTTACAACCAACGGCACTAGAAGGCAGAGCTACTACTGACTGAGCTGTGAGGACAAAGTCAAAGTCAAAGTCAAAAAGCATTTATTCAGTAATATCCGCAGGGATCATCTTGAAACGTCTTAAATCTAGGTTCTTCGCGACCAAGCCTAGAACAGTCAATATGTTTCAATTATGTTCTGCTTTTTGATACACCGTAGTCTGCTCGCCGCAGTTTTTTTTTTATTTAAAATTCGCGTATCCCAGTATCTAGGGTCAGTAACCCCTTTAACTTTATTAAATTAAAACCTTGGTTAAATATGAATTATCGAACACTACCCCGTTTGCAAGTGCATAAGTGTTGGTTTAAATGTTTGTTCTTGGTAAGATCAAACCCACAACTTGTAGCGCAAAGTCAAAGTCAAAGTCAGTGTATTTATTTGCAGAATTACATGTATAGGTACAGATGTCACAGTATTGTATTTGGTTCAATATAATTCTACCATGTTATGGCATGCAAAATTTAAATTAACAAGATTATTTAAATTAATAATGCTACAAGTAAATTTTGAAACATTTACATTAGAATAAGAATCTGTAACTATGGCTACCAACTTTTATGCAAATAAATGTTTATTATTATTATAAAGCAGACCTATCAATTGAGCTGTGAGGGTTGTCAGATAGATTACTTAATATTTTATTAATTTAACGAACAAAAATTTGGGTCAACCACAACGGTATCAATTCTGAAGTGGGTGGTAAAAGCAATGCAGACAGTCCACTGTGGCAATTTATATGAATTAATTACAAACGCCACCATTAATTATATCCCGACGGTCTATTATTTAAATTATCTGCGTAATTAAATCATTATTTTCACACCTAAATCCCAAAGGAGGCCGTTTCTGATAATGTTTTACGCATCGCTAAATTAATTGATAAATCTGGCAGAGAATAATTAGGGTTGAAATGCTATATTAATAGACATAGTTTTGATAGAGATTTTTTTAGTTTTTGATTATGATAGACCTTTGGCTTCACTCTCTGGCGATTGATCAATTGACAATAAAGCAGGACGGTCTAGAAGATCCTTATTTACCCTTGCCTTTAAGAGATTCGGATTAAAGTGGTCAGGAAAAACAAACTCCGGTAATGAGTTCTACTCCCCAATAAGAGTATAATATTTATACGGAACCAGTTTCACACCAAAAAAATAATCTTTACATAAACCATAGCAATAGTAGCATAACTGGATGGACCACTGAAGTCACAAAACAGATGCTCTGTTTTGATCCTACTGCTCTTCAATCCGATACTCTCCAATTCTTCCTGCTATTTTACCAGTCTGCTCTGGACCTCAGTTGCCTCTCCTCCAACAAGTACAATATTGTCTGCAAACAACATGCACCAGGGTAGTTCCTCCAGTATATCCGATGTCAGTGCATCCATAACCAAGAGGAACAAATATGGGCTTACATCCGATCCCTGATGCAAGCCTGCAGCCGCATTGTACTTACCCGTAACGCCAGCTTCACACTTGACTTGTGTACTAGCTTGACTATACATAGCCTGAATTAGCTGTAAGTACTTTCTAGGTACCCTTTTTCATTCATAGCCTACCACAGAACCTCACGGGGTACTATGTCGTACGCCTTCTCTAGATCAACAAACACCATGTGTAAGTTATTGTGCACTCGGCGTTATTTCTCGCAAAGTGGTTTTTAATTGGTATAGATTATTATTGTTTATTTATTACAAAGGTAACAAAGTAATACGACTATTTCAAACGTATTTAATATCCATAATAACTATTAATGTTACACGTTAGAATAGTAAATAACAGATGTACAACAATGGATTATTATTAATACTCTCGTGCTTATGAATTATTCATCAAATGAACTGTTTTAATAATACTATAACAATGCGATATGCCTCGGGTTTGTATAATTATTGATAACTTTAAAATTAATGAAAATATTCTATAAAGGCAGTAAGATAAACCATTTTACTTTTGCTGTGACAACAATTATACTGCGTTCAAATAAAATATTCCTAAATATAGACAAAATAAATAAATCCACGAATAAAATAATTTTATAAATATTTTTTTCATACGTAACTATAAAATATACATATATATTTTTATTTCTGCATTAAAATGCATTGTTCTTTTAAATGTTACATTACAAACAGTACGAGATTAATCCAGGAAAACTACTATGACATAGTATCGAGAAAGTAGTATTGCATTTACATTGATCTACTCAGACAAACGATTAGCGAAGATTCGTGTTGATACCGCGTGGTAACGCAAACACACACTCCAATGTATGAGATACTTAGTGATAGGGTTCCGTTTTGCCCTTTGGGTACGGAACCCTAAAAACTAACTTTTCATTAAAGAAATCTAAACTAAAACCTTTTTTGTGAAATCTCTTAAAATACTATTTCACTTAAGTCAAATTCTAAGAAATGTCAATTTAACTCCTTAGCTTATCAAAGTATGTTACACATAGCATCCTTCTTACTTACTCGCTTGTCTGTTTGGTACTTTGTTCATCTTTCTGCATCAAAGTTCTCATTTTGGCTCTCGTAGTACAAGATTTTCTTAGTTTGGAGTTAGATGGCGGTATGTTAAAACGCTTTCAAATTATTAAGTCAATGACCAATTGAGGCATAAACTATGCCTCAACCAGTGCAGCAATGCAAAAAGAAGCAGTGACAAGGAGCAAAACTCCTCTCTTTCGTAGAAACTCCACAGGAATATAGTGTACAAATACTGCCATTATATACCACGTATTAATAGATAGCGCTGCCATAAAATCTCCCCCTCGCAATATTTCTCAAGAAAATAATGTATCAACATTTTCCTAACCGTATTGCTCTGATAGGCAATTGTTCGGAACGACTGATCTACATAAAATGATTGCGAGAATCTAAGGGATCCAGAGGGCCCTTAGTCCCCATTATAATAATATGAATTTTGGTGACAGTTTCTGGTGACAGTTATTATTGCTTCATTCGATTATGCTTCCATCGTTTTGCGTCTCCGAAGAGCTATTATTTTGTTTGAATCATGGACTTTGTATAACGACAGGCTTTGTTACATTTCAATCAGCGATATATTTTTTTTGTTAGAATTTACTTACTGTTTTTATATTCTTTCTAAACTAATAAAAGTTGTACTAGATGGGGTAGGATTGTACTGTAGGTACAACACACAGCAACACACACAATACACAAAATACAAAATGTAGGTACACAGAACAATTTATAGTACTACATACATCAATTCATACATTTTGATCGTTTAAAAAGTATTTCTTCAATCTCGCCTTTATTATTCAACAATAGCAATAAAACAAAGCATCTATCTAATCTAATTTAATCTAGTTTAATGTAATTCCATCATGATAAAAAATAAAATATCATATTATCATCATCATTTATTATTATTGGAATAAAACTAGAAGGACCACTCAAGTCATAAAACAGATGCTCTGGCTTAGTTCTACTGATATACAGTCAAACACTCTTCAAAAAATTAAATCAAATAAAAATAAAAAAGTAAATTGTAGATATTTTTCAAATCATAATAAAAGTGTAAAGTGTTATCGATGAAAACCTCTACTCAGAGAAACGGCAGCTGTCTCTGTACGTGACAAGCTGCCGCCTACATTGCCTCTGCTGTATTGTTTCTGTCTTGCAACAATCGTTGTTCAAAACTTTTATTTATCTCAACCACTGGAACTAAAATATTTTATAAATATACCTAATACCTACTATCGAAAAGTGGGCGACTTTGTCCGCGAAGCTATTTCATACGAACTTCAACCCCCGCTTTTTTTTTTTTTTTTTTTTTTTTTCGAACGGACTAAAATGCTGGTATAATCGCCTAGCGATTTCCGACAGCGTTACCGGGCTACTGGCGAGCGCAGAAGGCGCTACGCCATTACAAAATTGGTTTTGTTGGCAACGAGCACAAGGGCACCACTTAGGTACGGACCTCGGCTTGGGCTGTTGCCGGAGAAGGGAGCTACGGAGAGACTCTTCGCCCTGAAGGGGCGTTAACGGGGAGACGTCTTCGACCCCGCTGCCGGGGTCGGTGTGATTGTGGAGTGTTTCCTGTGTCCGGACTCGATGAAGCGACCTCCGCCGCATTCGCGGCGGTGATCGTGTCATCTGGGTCACCTAAAACGTGTCTAGGTCTACGGAGGGTACTCAACCCCCGCTGTACACGTTTAGAGGTTAAATTTCAGGAATTCCTTTCTTAGTACACCTCTACGCAGCAAGACCAATATACTCTGAAACTACTTAGCGGTAGAAATAAGCATGGTGGTAATACTTCCCCGGACGAGCCCTTCATTAAGAGCTCTACTACTACAAACATCTAACTATCTTAAACATATAAAACCGACAACCGAAGTGGCGCGGCGGGCGAATGTCCGCCTGCGACGCAGAGGTTGCGGGTTCGATTCCCGCTTTGGGATAAATGTTTGTACGATCTGCAAATATTTATTCCGGGTGTTCTGGATGTTTTCTATGTATAATAAAAATATATGTATGTATTTAATGTATTGTATTAAGTGTATCAGTCATCTAGTACCCATAACACAAGCTCTGCTTAGCTTGGGGCTAGATGATGCTGTGTGGATTGTCCAGCATTATTATTATTATTATCATAAAACAATATTACTTAGATTATCATTGATGAGTGTTGTTATTTTGATATCGTAGACACACAAATTGATGAGTAAAGTTGAATAGCTGACCGCTTTTGTTAAGCTTCAGTGCTGACCAACCTGAGTGCTTACGTGCTTGTGCCTTGATAACTCGGCTAAATCAGCGCTCAGATAAGGAGAATTTCTACCCCCGAAGATGCAATCCATGCCAATTATAAGAATCTTTGTCCTGACTGACTGAGATATAGACAACGCACAGCCTAAACCACACCACTGGTACCACTGGAGTATACTCATGTTGGCGCGTAGAGGTGTACTAAGAAAAGAATCCCTGAAATTCAACCCCTACATGGGTTGAAGTTTGTATTAAAAAAGCTTCACGCGGACGAAGTCGCGCGCGTTTCGCTAGTTTAGCATAATTGATATTTCTGTGTAGGATGCCTATAAAAGCTCGAAATACAGGTTCTGTACCAGATTAACATTTCAAAGTACAATCGAACTGACGAAATTCTCCGCACGGATTTGCCGCAAATCGTCTTTCAGCGGTAAATAGTGAATTCAGAAACACGACTAAATTGTACGTATGTGCGACAAAGCCCCGCGCGAGGCAGTAACGTAAATAAAAGCCATTCTCGTTTTCGGGTACACTCGATGACACAAGTAAGAAAAAATTGTCTTTATTTTTTGTATACAACTTTATGGAACAAGCTGATAGCCTACCTGATGTTAAGTGGTTACTATCATCTATAACAAAGTATTACCTCGTAGTTCACGCTTGTTAGCATTCTTTACGATTCACTGCTCAACATCCGTCAACCTGAGGCATACATGGAACTTCAAACCGGAACATAGCAAACTGCATTGCGGCAGAAATGGTCATGGTGGAAGTAATTCCTCTAACGAGCTCTTCAGAAAGAGCTCTACAACTTCTAAACATTATATCTCAACTTAATAATACTACTTTTTCTTTTACTCTCTTGTCTTAGTTGTTAACTAAGCACAAAAAAAATATTTTATTAATTACAAAAAGAAAGAAAAATAAGAAACATCACTTTAACCCCAGGCCAAAGTCAAAAAGCATTTATTCAGTAATACCCCCTGGGATCATCTTGAAGCGCCTTAAATCTAGGTGAATCTAAGCGCCAGTTCTTCGCGACCAAACCTGGAAAAAACATACATTTTTCGCACAGAAAATCCATTGGTGCACCACCGGATTTGAACCCACGACCTTAGGATCAGAAAGGTCACTACCAATAAACCATCGGTGCTCTCCAATACTATACAGTTTGTTTTTTTTTTTGTTGCATCTGTCCGTCTTGCGTACAATTTTGCCAATGTCAAGTGGGTGAATAAATACTTTTTAGTCAAGTCGAGTCGGTAAAAAACTTAAAGTCAGCTGTCATTGGTTTTGAAGAAAAAGATGGCGTTTTTCTTCAAAACCAAAGAGACACATTTTCGTTCAAATCAGGATGCCACATAACACAATTTCATTTCAATTGTTCACACTTGTGCTAAGACCTCAAGTAATGATGGTTAAAATACCACCAAAATTACCCATCAGAACTTAAAATAACACTAGAAAAACAATTAAAATGAAAATACAATGTTGCTTCCAAAGATGGCAGAAAACGAATCCTACTATATAGTTATCAAAATGTCTTCTGTCGATGACAGTACAGTATACATCCAAATAGGCATGTTCATTACCATGATGAGAAAACTTGTACGGTTACACACTCCAACCACTGATGGTACGGCCATGTTGGTTTGCTACAAGTATATTATTTGGCAAGTTGAGGTTTGACGCTGGATGTCTTGACACAAATAATAATACATCTTATTTTCTCAATCATAAGAATCAAGATTCCTTGACAGGCAATCGAAATCTCTGGTCCTAATGGTTTGAAACAAATATATGAGAACATTTCATACCACACCACCTTTCCCTAAACTAAGCCAACCTTGTACCATACCAAGTATATAGTAGAGTAGTAGTAGAGCTCTTAGTGAAGGGCTCGTCCGGGGAAGTACTACCACCATGCCTTTTTCGGCCGCCAAGCAGCGCAGCGTGTTCTGGTTTGAAGGGTGTGGGAATTTATCCGACTCCGCACTAAATGAATAAGTAAATAAAGTAGAAAAAAGGCTTCTAACGCGCCACAACACGCGGGTCAATCTCATGCGATTCTGTCTTGAATAATCAGAGAGTCCACTCTTTATCCGGATTAAGCAGTTTAATAGATTGGTTTTAAAATAAAAAAAGTAGAAGAGTCGACCCAAAAATATAACATCCAAGTTAACGATAATGACGGTTTTACAAGCACTTGTCTTTTTCTAAAAAAACAGTTAGTTTAGAAACTTAAGACAGGGACAAAATGATGTGAAGTAAATTGGTATCTATTTATTATTATTATTAATATTATTCTTTTACAACTGAGAACATCAGTAACCTCGTGAAACCTTCATTCAAACCCATTCAAGTCCCAAAATACGAGTACACTACAAAGTAATACGCTCTTCCGTCTAATAATTACAATCCAGAACACTTCCCACAAATGGCCTACGTTCTGGGTCCCTGAGTACAGAAGTTAGCACCAAATTCTCTATATGAAATTATCGATATCGCAAGACGTGACGTCACGTTTTATGAGGTTTAATGACAATGCATTTTAGTAGTATAGTAGAGCTCTTTTACTACCGTACCTATTTCTGCCGCCAAGCAGTGATGCCCACATTGCTGTGTTCCGGTTTGACGGGTGTGAGAATATGTCTGATTACAGGCACATGAGGCTTAAAACCTTTATGCCTCAGGTTGGAGGACGCAGGGTATTGCATGGTAGGGTACGTAGCTAACGTGCGTGACCTACAAAGCCATGCTTTGCTATAGAATAGAAATAATAGAAGAATGGAAAATAGTTGATTTAGCAGATTTTTTCTTTTTTATAGGTGATGGTTACCACTTAACCTGCAGAGTAACGCGAATTTAATTGACAACCTAAATGTTGCGCGGCGCGCAAAAAACTGTCACGGACCACGTGACTTAATTTTTGGTGTATTTTTTTGTATAGACTTATTTAACGACGAATAGACGAATTTTTAAAAATAGTTACAAAAACATTTCCCAGTAGAATGATATCAATTAAGGATGGGAAAAATACATAACTCACTACGTTAATTACTGGTTAGACCTTTTTTACGCTAATTCCTACCATATCGCACTTACCTAATTTGCTTATTTTTATTTAATGTTGTTTGTATCCTCGATGATTATTGTCTAAAATAAATGTTTTTTTCTTATTTTACTTGGTTTGTAAATTTTGTTTTATACGATGGCGTAAGAAACTGATGCTAGGGGTGTACCTACCTTGAGCCAAAACCGGACAAAGCGATTACCGTCCAATCTCAACTCAACCCTTCAGTAATTGTTTTCGCATTCAACAAAATAAAACCGCCCGCTAATCTGCGATTTGCCAACGGAGCCATTCACATAAAAAACCTATTTGTCGGAGATTAATTTTAAGAGCATTGGACTATGACTGTCTTTCCTGCAGATAGAGGTCGACTTATTGACCGAGCGAGCAAAGCGAGCGAAGTGTTTCTGTTTCGAAATTGGGCAAAAATGCTTTTGTCCGGCTGTCTGTTATCAGACACAGGTCAACATGTCTATAGGTCGTGTTTCACAATTGATTCTTACAAAAATTGGCACACAAGTTTCTTAAGTTATATATATATAAATTTTGGTCGATATCGGTTTTTGATTGGAAAAAAAATAAGGGAGAACTTACCTACTGTAGTACTATACTGGATTTTAATCCAATTTGAAAGAACTATTCTACACAAAATGTAGCAAAAAAAGTCCACAAGGGGGAAGGGGTGTGGATTGATGAATGCAGAGCAGTGCATTGTAGGGCACGTTCCTAACGAATGTGATCTGCAAGAGAATGATTTGTTATAGGTGATGGTAACAACTTAACATCCGGTGGGCCATCTGCTAGACGGAAAGTCGTCGAACTGAGCTGTGACGGCTGTCTATTATTTTTTTATAACTATTTTGATATTCAATTTATTTATTCAGCAATTACCACCAATGTATACATATATTTTGTAGGTACGAGTTGGGGATAAGATAACAGGGACCGTAAAACTGTAGTTTACAATCGAAAACAGCGGTTTTGGCAAAATACCCGTTCGGCCATAAAAACAAACTGATGGTAAACCAAAACAGGCTATAAAAACATTTTAATTACAAAAATATTCAATTTTAAATATTCAGTTTACAGGACCGGGACCCATTTGAGATAATTAATTTATATTACGTGCTCTCCTGTAACAAGCTGAAGGTATTCTCACTCTAAATCAAATTTCAATGTAAAATAAACTTTATTACGTTGGATTTCGTTTCAAAGCTTACCCCTCAGGTGACCAAGAAATAAACACAGCAAAAATAAAATGATGATTTTATTAATAACACTGATTATTTTTATACAAACTTTTCGAAGGAAAGAGAAATAATTACTATGTACGCAGACAAGTAGGTAGATATATCTAATTTTGTGCTTAACAAGGATATCTACTTACGTTTTACTTTGGTAAGGGTTGTATTATTTTATTCTAATTATGTATTTTCAAAAAAAAAGTATTAAAGTAAGTAAGTAAGTAGTAAGTAAGTAAGTAGTAGTATTAGTCATCTGGTAATAGTAGTAGTAGTTAGTTTGGGGTTAGATGATGTTAGGTAAAAAACCGGCCAAGCGCGAGTCAGACACGCGCACGAAGGATTCCGTACCATCATCTATAGTAAAAACGGCAAAAAATCACGTTTATTGTATGAGAGCCCTCTTTAATAATTGTATAGCAGCAACAGAAATACATCACTTGTGAAAATTTCAACCCTCTAACTACTACGGTTCATGAGATACAGCCTGGTGACAGACGGACAGACAGGCAGACAGACAGCGGAGTCTTAGTAATAGTGTTCTTTTTTACTCTTTGGGCACGGAACCCAAAAAATAACTACAGATATTTATATTTATTTATTTAATACATTTTAATAAAATACGAGTTATATTGAATAATAGCATTTATGGCGATGAGATGCTACTGTATATAAGTACTATTATTCTCTGGCAGGACGGTGATAAAACGTATCTAAGACCCAGCGCACACCAGCAAAGGCACGGCAAAGTGCGGTTCTGCTTACAGAGCAAAAAACTGCGCGCTTCTCGCTGTAATTGATTTGCCATGCCATTTTCAACCGCATGTCATAGTGCTTAATTTAAATTGATTTATTGATTAATTGGATGTTGTTTGTGCTACGAAAGCTAGAACCAGACCACCGACATCCTCTCTACGGGCACCAGGCTCCAAGTGCGCGGTTAAAAAGCCGTAAAAGTTTCTTGCGTACCACAAAAGTCACCGATTAACATCCAGCCACTCTGGAAGAAGAACCAACCGGCTCCACTGGACTCCTATGCAAGAAAGAAAGAAAGAAAGAAAGAAAGAAAAAGATTTTATTTATGACGGCACACAGTATTACAAAGGGACACACAGACATTTTTAAATCGAACAATAGATAAGAACATAGACAATATAAACACAAAAATAATAATAATATGAAACTATACGCATTACAAACTAAAACTAACTTAATCAGAATAAAAAGAGGTAAAAATTAAAGTAATTAAGGTCGAGTAGTGTGTCTCTCAGCACCTACTATATGGAGACGTCACAAAATGGAGTCCAACTCAGCTTGATTTGCAGAAAGTTTGCCTCCAGAATGTAATCATCCGAGGCTAGGATAGATGTCCATTAACTGACTCCGGACCAAAGTCGGTCGCTGTAGAGTTATTATGTACAAATGGGGGTACCGCGATCCGGCTCAAGGTAAATGTGACTGCGGGTTCTCCAACCAAACAATGTCCCATTTACTCGACTGTCCCCTGTGCTCTGCAAGAGACACAAGGGACGACTTTATTAACGCTACAGACGTTAGAATGAAAAAGGCAGTATATAGTAAATTATGAGTGTATACGTAAAACAATAAAAAAATTTAGAGGGGAGCGGAAATGCCTATTGCATAGGCTTTTTAAGCCTAGTTTAGACATTTGAGGCTTCGCTACAAAACAAGAAACAATAATCAATGGTTACATTCTATCATTATTTAATTAAGTAACAAATGTAACATATTTTGAGATAAAAATAAAATATTATTATTCAAAAATTATTTAGGTTAGTTAAGTACCATTGACACGTAAGAAGAAGAAGAATTGATTTATTCTCAGTATCTTCGCCACGCCTCTGCTGGTTTGCGCTGGGCCTAAGCATAGTAAGCGACTGCTTCGTTTTATGACCCAAGCAGACCGCGCCCTGGAAAGGTGAAACATTCATTTATTTGTCAAGACCTTTGACTGAAGAAAGAATAAGTAAAGGAAAAGTCTATCAAAGAAGTATAGGAAGAATTAATTTTCTGACATCTTCGGAAAAACATGATTTTTTAATTTTAAGCAGAGCTTGTATTATGGGTACTAGATGACTGATATACGTATATAATACATATATAGCTTTTTTTTATTACAAAAAAAAACCCAGAATACATACTTGGCACATTTTGTTAAACTCTTTATAAGTCATGCTGCAAACCCGTCACCTCTCTCAAACCATACTGACAGCCATTCATGCTGGTACAAACACTTGTCTCAGAAGATTTCAAACTTTATCTCCGTTCGTACCTCACTTTACGACCTAAGCCTGAAATACACGGCAGTAAGCTCAGGTACGTACGTCGCTAAGATGTTTGATTTATGCTGCCTTCCGTAGAGGTAAGTGCTACGAGTAGGATCTACGAGCTACGCACGTAGCACCGCGGCTACGATGATTTAAGGATCTATTCATATGAATGAATTATCTTACCGTCTGGATGGTAAGCGTAGTTTACACGCTCACAACGCTCTTGGGAAGTTACGACACTATAATATTCTTGGATATGTTGTAATGCCCTATTTGGGTAGCGCACCTGCTGAATTTTAAACGTTCCTGGATAATGGTGATGAACTAAGCTAGTAGGATTTCATCTACAGTACTTTTTTTTTAATTTTCGTTTACTTTGGTGGATTTAATAAAAACCCGCCAAGTGCGAGTCGGACTCGCGCACGAAGGGTTCTGTTACCATTATCTGATTCTATAAGACCATGTCTGGGGATCCAAGTCCTGGCTTTTACACAACATCACCTAGTCCCAAACTAAGTATAGCTTGTAATATGGAAATCAGATGACTGATGTTTTTTTTTTGTAAAAACATACTTGTAGGTCATTTTTGTCTCGGACGAGTAAACTTCTCGCAAAAACAATATAATTTCTTTTGACGACCGATGTTGCGCGGCGGGCAAATGTCCGCCTGCGACGCAAGAGGTTGCGGGTTCGATTCCCGCCTTGGGATAAATGTTTGTACAATCTGCAAATATTTATTCCGGGTGTTCTGGGTGTTTTCTATGTATATTAAAAAAGATGTATGTATGTAACGTATTGTATTAAGTATATCAGTTATCTAGTACCCATAATACAAGCTCTGCTTAGCTTGGGGCTAGATGATGCTGTGTGGATTGTTCAGCATTATTATTATAATTAGTTTTAGGACTGACTCAATTTTTTTTTATATTTATCCTTTTTTTGACCTAAATTTAAAAAAACAACTTATTTGTCACTCAATTAACTCCTGAATTAACACAAAACGAATTTCTATCTAAAAAAAAAAATCAAGTAAGCCGAAAAACACTAAGGAAAAAACAATGCGCCTAAATATTTATGTAATAAAATTACCTCCACAAATGTAGGTAAAGCCGCAGGTGTCGGCTAGTCTATTATATTATATTTGGTTCATAACACGAGCCCCACTAAGTTCCAGCCATCAATCCACATTACCCCAATCAAAATAATTGTTCCGGTTGATAAGTAAACCCTGGCAACCCTGAGTTGGGTATGTTCTTTACAGTACCTTGCAAAGTTATTTTAATATCTTTGGAAATAGTGAAAAGATTTTAAGTAAGCTTTATAAAGTAAAATAAATAATAAATAGCATCTAGATGCTATTCAAGCATGATAGATATCCCCAATCTTTTAGTACCATGTACCTACTCGAAATTCTTCTTGGATGTCTAAGGGGGTGAGTCAGAGGTATGTCCGGATAGTTAAAACTTTATACGCATGTAAAATGCATACATCATTAAAACAAGCAAAAAAATAAAGCACAAAGTGGAAAAAACTGATGACCTTGAGGCAAAATTCTCGTAATTGATTTGAGCTAAGACGCGATGAAAACAAGAATTTGGCAGTCAAAATTTATCCTGTCAATGTTCAGTCGTGCATGTGGAAAAACTACGATACATGAGCTTCTACAGCAAGTGTGCGGAGACTAGAAAAAGTCACATATCTACCTTTTGCTCTGGCTACGCGCAGCCAATTAGCTGCCGTGCAATCATAGACGTTCTAATCGCTACCACAGCCAGAACCCACTCTTCTTGGCTGCCTAGTGCACGAACTCTTGAGCCTTTATACAGTATAGTACAGTTTTGAGTAGTAGTAGAGCTCTTTGTGAAGGGCTCGTCCGAAGAAGCACTACCACCATGGCTATTTCTGTCGTCATGCAGCTTGCTGTGTTCTGGTTCCGGTGTGGGTGCCGGTGAAATTGCAGGTACATGAGGTTTAACATGTATATACCTAGCTCAGGTTGATGGTCACTGAGTAGTGCATCGTAGGGTACTGCTTTTATTGACCGTGACCTACAAGGTAATACTTTGTTATAGGCGATGGTAACCTCTTAATATCAGGTGGGCCATCTGTTAGTTCCAACAGCAGGTTCATAAAAAAGTTGTGTATGAGAAAAGGAAGCTATGAGGAATACACCTGTTTAATATTGCTTTCCAATATTAATTCCGTAGAAATTTGTCTAGGACGATGTAAATTTAGGGTTGTTCTCCCTCGTCCCCACATTCTGGCCCAGGGGCGTCCGTCCCCTTATTATTCCCGTTCGTCCCCGATGGTGACCAGCGGAAATAAAACGTAGGGACGACCGACCTTCAAGTTTTAATATTACTTTTTATTTTTTATTACAGCTAATACAAGTATTAATAATTGGTATGTACAAAATACATTATGAAACAGTTGAGCTATCTACAGACCGTTGCAAACGATCTAAAGGTAGCTCAATTGATCCAGATTAGTGCCAATCGGAAGCGTTCCCAAAACACTGGCTGCATTGCCACGCTAAATGGCAATGCTATTTCGCTGAGGCAAATACTCACCAGCCCTTGGGTCACGCGTCGCTTCAATCAGACGCCCTGAAAGAATTTGAAAAACCCGGAGGGCCTCGGTACCCCACTAGAGTCTCGACTCCAAGAGGAGCAAATGTGTAGGCTCTGTCAAGACCTGCATATTTGCGCCTCTTGAGATCTCGGCAAAATCTGCCGCCGCGCCATCCCCAACGGATGTCCTCGACAGATGGGAAGGCACTAGTGTGTCAACGCAAGTAGCGTCCTACACTAAGGGTCTAAGGGTCTCCCCACCTCCCAAGGGACAAGGGTCATACCATCAGGCCGTTTAACAGCGTCACGTAGCAGACCATTCCATCGGTTCGAGAATGGCTGAATGTTTTATTTATTTCTATAATTTACTATATAGCAATATTAATAGGCAGAAGGAACCGCTAAACATCAGGTAGATTATTTTTTATGCATTGTATATTTTGTTCTTATTTATTTTTTAATAATGGTATGAGCATGTCATACGGAGGGAAGAAAGCCTTATAACGAGAAGAGTGTTAGATATGGATGTGGAAGGTTATAGAAGCAGAAGAAGACCAAAGAAAAGGTGGATGGATTGCGTGAAAGATGATATGAGTAAGAAAGGAGTGAACACTGAGATGACGACTAATAGAAGAGACTGGAAGAAAAAAAACCTGTTGTGTCGACCCCACTTAGTGTGGGATAAGGGCAGAATGATGATGCTGATTTGTTTTTAAATAATACTTTTTTTACCTTCACCTGTGAATGTAAAAAAGGTGAAAAAAGGTGTGTGTGTACCCTACCGTGTGATAGCTACAGCCAAGAAGGGAAGAAAACAATTCTCTAAGTGATTTATAACTGGCTTTCTAAGATTAAGCGGTGGATTTGTATAAAAATGCGAAAAAGCTAAAACATTTACTAAAATTCGTTTACTAACTTTTATGCATAAAAATGAAATAACTCCATGATTTTAATCCACTTGTTGATATTTTCTTACATTTTTAGTACCTGAGTTCCAACTCTTGTATTTTTTGGAGCTACGGCGAGATTGAAACTGATTGCCAAATTGGGCCGGAACCGAAATATCATTTTCGAAGAATTCTATTTGGTGATCACGATTGAAACTTGCATTTGATGATATTTTTTTACAAGAATCGGGCCTCTGCCTTCCGTCTACCGTGCCTTTATTATCCACCTGTTGATGTTGTAAGAAGTGAATCTAAGTATTTAACATAGACACTAGTCACTTAACCAGCTGCCAAATATGGTGATACGTTAAACCACAAATATGGGCTGAAATTACAGGCACATGAGGCCTAACACTTGTATACCTCAGGTTGATGGACGCTGAGAAGATCATCGTAGGGCACGTTTTAAAGTGTGTAACCTGTGAAGTAATGTTTTGAGACAATGATTTGATTACTACCTACCTATTAGACTGTAGAAAATCTTAGGGTACTTACTTACCTAATTATAATATAAGTTGTTTTATGTTAGTTTATGTTTAATATCACATTAAATCTAATAAGAACACAACAACAATCTTCGCCTTAAATAGAGACAGTTAGAAACATATCATTGGACACATTCTTAAGGTAATAATGTATGCTAACCACTTAATTCAACGTAAAATTACTTATTAGTTTACATTGTGGATATAATGTAAAAATATTAGAGTAAATTGTATACAGAAACTGAACGCTGATATATAAAAATGTTAGCTTAGGTCATTTATTTTTTTGTGCCTATTAATTTATTCTTATTTCAAATTTTGCTTGTTCCATTAGCAAGTGTTATAAAAAAAAGGTGTAAGTGTACATACAACAGAGGGTTTATTTGGGCCGATGATAATTAATATGAGTACAGAAAAGTTTAGCTGACGCTTCAACCCAAGTCTCATTTACTGACTGTACCATTTGTTACAATTATCCATTTCTTTCCTCAATTATTTAAAAAGCCATCGCAAATACCCAAAACGAATAAATGCAAAATACAAGCGTTACAACAATCCGTACTAATTGCATTACCGTGGCCGCTCGAATGTAGCTACTGAATTTTCACTGGCATTTTTCGTTTTTATTTACTTTTGTCACTTGTTTGTTGAACATTTTAATATTAATTTTTAGCTGGCGTTTTATCTTTGTATTGCAGGACCCATTTGAAAATTCAATTCGGTCGTCTAAGTAAAACAACGTGCTATGCGTGCCTTCAATTGGCTGGGTGACTACCATTGGCATTTATATCTAAGCTTTTCTATACATCGTAGGGCGTAGGCGGCCTAAAAAAATTTGTCTCTAGAGTTGACATCTAGCTAAGGTAGCTATACTTTAGTAGCACAAGATATATTTAGCGTTTCAAAATATAACTATAGCATATTTTTTCCAGAACCTAAAATTGGTAAATAAGTATTTACAGAACATGCAAACATTTACCCACCGTTGCCACAGGAATCGAAACCACATCTTTCGTCTGGATGCTGGTGCGTTGAATACCTTCAAAAGGATATTTATTTAATAAGCCTAGATATTTTGATCATCTAGGCTTAATCATGAGGCACCTAGATATAAAGAAAAAAGAAATAAATAAAATACATATCTGACACACACGTGTAGCACTCAGAACTGACAAAAAACAAGCATGAGAGTTATAGCTAAAAGTAAAAATATTATATACATAGTTAAAAAGAAACGAAAAATAACGATTAACCGATTAAAGAGAAAGTAGTAGAATCAAAGGGTATATACCCTTTTGACTTACTTTTATTTATTTATATCGGCTTCGCACTTAAACTAGTGCGCGCGGACATTCGCCCGCCGCTCCACATTGGTCAAGTTATAACCATAACCTTTGCAATAGAAGAGTATCAAGATCTGCCGTCAACTTCATTTTCACACTTTAGTCTGGATATATTATTAATTTTATCTCATATTATTAATTTTATCATTACCAACACAAAGTAGATAACACGACACATTATTACGGTCGGTATCATAAACATAACTACTGATTTGTGTACTAGAAACAATAGCTACGCCGTTTTGGCAACAAAAAGGCTTTTACGTTGCGAAACACAACCATACTACTCATCAAAATCAAGCAATATTAAACCTTAGTACAAAGAGAATAGAAGATAAAAGGATTGGTAGTCGATTTGGTAGACATTAGTTGTTAGAGCAATGATATTGTGCCGGCCATGCATCAAACTGATATATGACATAATGAGGATGGGAGTTTACTGACATAAAAAGGACTAAAGACAGTATTTGGGGCAAACATAATTTGGTCCTAAAGCGTGTGTTATGGCGGACGTGCTCAAGCTCTCATCTGTTACGGTTAATACTTTAGGATTTTCTTGAAAGCGGAGACTGCTACATGTCAAAGCCTGCCAAGCAGATATACAACGTATTATATGCCACGATTGTCACGAATGTATTTTCTATTGGTCCCATTTTGGAACGAAGTTCCTTATCGCGCGTTGTGAAAGGGGGCTAGACGGAAAAAATTCTTACGAAAAGTTGTCACGACACTTTTTGCTATAGAAAGCTATTGTAAGCTGTGCAGCGTCGCATGTTTCTCTGCCTGTCTCTCTCTCTCTTATAGAAAGCAAGCCAGATATTTTCATTTCTATTTCGGATTGAACTTCGTTCCATCCGGGTGTCCCTTGACTCCTCTCAAGTTTTTTTTTATTTTTAGGGTTCCGTATCTGAAAAGTAAAACGGGACCCGACTATCTGTCTGTCCGTCTGTCACCAGGCTGTATCTCATGAACCATGATATAGAGTTGAAATTTTCACAGATAATGGTTTTTTATTGCCACTATAACAATAAAATACTAAAAAACAGAATAAAATATAAATAAATATTTTTTAAGGGGGCTCTCATGCAACAAACATGATTTTTTTACAATTTTTATTATAGATATGGTACCCTTCGTGCGCGAGTCCGACTCGCACTTGGCCGATTCTATTTATTATCTAAAGTGAGAAGATTCTTTCTCTATGCACCGGGGCCCTTGTCTATCTATCTACGCCACTGCATACGAGGTAGGGAATGCTGTGTTATAGGTGATGGTCACCACTTAACATCAGGTAAGCCATCTGCTTGTTAGATCAGTCGTAAAAACAACAGCCTGTAGAAATCTACTTTTGGATATAAGCATCTTGTATACGTTTGCAGGGCGGATTTCTCACGTTTCTAGCAATATGATGTGACGACCGATGTGGCGCGGCGGGCGAATGTCCGCCTGCGACGCAGGAGGTTGCGGGTTCGATTCCCGCCTTGGGATAAATATTTGTACAATCTACAAATATTTATTCCGGGTGTTCTGGGTGTTTTCTATGTATGATAAAAAGTATCTATGCATGTAATGTATTGTATTAAGTATATCAGTCATCTAGTACCCATAACACAAGCTCTGCTTAGCTTGGGGCTGGATGATGCTGTGTGGATTGTCCAACATTATTATTATTATTGTTATATCGTCGGTCCGTCGAGTTGGAGAGTGTCCTACGCTCTGTCTTCTGGATCGTGGATACGCACGCACGTATTATAACGGACGTTAACACAGAGACAAAGGATTTATGAGCTAACGAATAGATTAAAGGCATAATCTTTATGACGTACTCATTATTCTGTCACTCAGTCATGATTTATTAGGATTATATGTTTGTGGAAATTTTTACACAACATAATTTAGCCCCAAACTTAGCATAGCTTATACAATGGGAACCATATCACTGGTAGAATACTTATATACTAGAAGGGTGTGAGTGCCGGTGTAATTACAGGCACATGAGTGTCTCAAGTTGATGGACGCAGAGCAGTGTATTGTAGGGCACGTTCCTACCTAACGTGACCTTCAAGGCAATGCTTTGTTATAGGCTATGGTAACTACTTAATATCAGGTGGGCCATATGCTTGTTCCATCAGCAAATTGTATAAAAAAAAACACCTACTTTTTACCTACCTTTTTTTAAAAACACACCTACTTAAAATACTACAAATATTTATTCCAGGTGTTCTGGGTATTTTCTATGTATAATAAAAAATATCTATGTATGTAATATATTGTATTAAGTATATCAATCAATTAGTACCCATAACACAAGCTCTGCTTAGCTTGGGGCTCGATGATGCTGTGTGGATTGTCCAGCATTATTTATTATTATTATACTATATAACGGAAACCAAAAGCCTAAAGTATTAAGTCCGCTGTAGTCAGATAAAAAAATAGTCCATCTCCGTGAGTGAAATTACACCCTTTTTTTCAGTCCCAGTCAGCATGTCTCGCCAAAACCGTATTCAAGTAATTTTATTTGCGTGGAATGGCACGCGGCTGCCAGTTTAGTGGCGCTTAGAATTACCTGCCGCATGCGACGGACCTGCATCAAGTATTCATCGGCCCAGTTGACCTATATCCCTGTATCTTTCACATAAACATGGACTCTATCCACTTTTTTCAGTTATATTTAGCTAATGCTAAAGAAAAAATTAATAAAGAATGAGTGAATAAACCAATAAATTTACTATATGATTAACTATTAGGTTAAAACAGTGAAATTTTATAACCCCCTTACACGTTCGAAAATCTTGAAGAACATCGTAAGGAAACCAGTTAGTATTCTAGCAGCGGTGATGGGCTTGCAACCTGTCGCGAATGGAATACTAACTACTGCTAAATATGGGTATGTGCCAAATACAAAACCTGGACTTACCTCTGACTACACCCTCAAAGTAGGTATTTGGTACTAAGAGTTCTGAGAGGATTTCTATTGTGCACTTCTTGTTTTTTTAAAAGAAGACCAGCCAAATAATAGAACACCGTGCCGTTAAGATGGTTATCGTGTGCATGAAAAAAGGCGTTATGCTTCGGAAATGTCCATAGCAGCAACTTCAAAAACGCTGAAAAATTTAACGGGTTTTTTTCTAAAAAAGAAAGAACTCTTTGATATTTTGAGATCAAAAATGGCTGCAGGCTAGATTGTAAAGGATTTAAAATATATTGAAATAATAAAAAGGTACTATCAAGTAAATAATAATAAATAAATATTTTAGGATATTTTTACACATCATTCAGCCCCAAATTAAGCATAGCTTGTGCGGGAACCAGATGACTGATAGAATACTTATGTATGTCCTACTACTTGAGTTATCCAAGAGACTGGTGGATGTGACTCACAATCAAAGGGCTGGCGCTTATCTTGGACAGAGAATTAGTTTAGCTATCCAAAGAGGTAACGTTGCCAGCCTTTTGGGCACACTTCCTGCAGTCAGTGACTTAAATTCTGTTTTCTACCTATAGTGACGACCCGCACTTTACTATAGGTAGAAAAAGTAATGATAAAATATGTAGATATAAGGTAGATAGTTTAAATATTAGATGTAAAATATTTGTATATACTTAAGACTATAATAATAAATATTTGTATGTACCTACTTTTTTTTAGAAGTGTTTGTAAGCAGTATCAGGGTTCTTTGTGAAGAATTAATCTGGAAAAGTATTACCGGAATTACCTATTTCTGCCGCT
Source organism: Electrophaes corylata (assembly GCA_947095575.1). Classification (NCBI taxonomy): domain Eukaryota; kingdom Metazoa; phylum Arthropoda; class Insecta; order Lepidoptera; family Geometridae; genus Electrophaes; species Electrophaes corylata. The sequence continues at coordinate 1,708,366 of OX352704.1, forward strand.
AAGCAGCTTTGCTGTATTCTTGTTTGAAAGATGGATACCGGTGAAATTACTATAGGTAAACCATTTAAAGGAGACCATTAAAATGAGAATTAAGCTTTTCGATTTATACGATGTGAAATATTTGAAGACGGTTCTCAAGATATGTGACGTCAATGATATACATTTCTAAGTATGTAATAAATCCATCTTGCTATCTGGGTGTTTGTTGCTTATTTTATTGTACAATTCTACAAACCGGTTTTGTTGAGAATTTAGTAGCTTCTTTGACTTTTTTATTATAATTAGGTAATATCTTACTTATATTCATAATATATAGGGTCTCACTTTTTTTTCTAAAATATTCGTAAACTTTGAAATTAAATTTACTTACATTGACTGCTAGGTTTGTGTCTAACGATTTTAGTCTTTCATCTTGGGGTTTTTTCTCTTGTGTGTTTCACCCCGGGCGCATACGGAGTAACAACTTCCCGGGTGACAAGCACACTAACTCTTCGTCAAAATGCGCACCGCGCGTTCCCCCGCGTATCTCACCCCTCACACTGTCAACTCAGAGAGAGTGGACTGACAACGTGGTTTACCTATAGCACATGAGGCTTAGCACTTGTATGCCTTTTTTTTAGCATTAATAGACTATCCTTTGGCTTCAATTTCACCTGATGGTAAGTGACGATGAAGCCGATGATGAAACAGGACGGTCTAGAAGACACCTATTCACTCTTGGGTTGATGGACGCAAAGCAGTGAATAGTAGGGCACGTTCCTAAAGAGCGTGATCTGCGATGCGACAATTTGTTAGTAGTCGTGGTAACCACAAGATCATGGAGGTCTTCTGCTTGTTCCATCAGCAATCAGGGTCAGTCCAACATTAGTGCTGTTCAAAATATCGGTCAGAAATTTATTTTTACAAACGAATATTTGACCAATATGCTGAAATTACTAACACAATTAATTGAAAATACCCAGCTATTAATTTACATATTTCTCTTTTTATTTTATCTGTTCTATAAAAACTAATATCTATGGAAACGTTAAAATTTTATCATTATTATTCGCACGTCAAATTAAGCATTCCAATATCCGGCTCGAAGCGTATTTTCAGGATGCGTGATCAGAGAGCAATTTGCTGAAAGAAATTGAATACTCTGAAACGTTCAAATTACTCGTACTTCATCAGATATAATTCCTACGCATTTTTTGAATAATAACGAAATATTAAACGTTCCCTCACCGAAAACATCTTACTAATAAACCTGGCGTAACATTGGAAGAGTTATACCGTGCTCTGTCTCATTCGATCTTATTTGAAACATTCTGTCAATGCAAAATACAAAAAACAGTGTAACAAAGTAAAGCCGAGTTTTTTAGTACCAGGTCTAAAGTTTTCAGATTTGCTGTTGCGGATTCAATAGTTAGCTTACCTACTAGAGAAGCTAACAATGCCAATCATTTAAAGTTTATGAGAAAATACATTTATTTTCAAAGAAAATTACAGCTAATACAAGTATTTATAATTGGTATGTACAAACTACATAGGAAACAGTTGAGCTATCTACAGATCGCTGCAAACGATCTAAAGATAGCTCAACTGATCCAAATCAGTCCCCAAAACACTGGTTACATTGCTATGCTGAATGGCAATGCAAATTCGCTGAGCCAGATACTGAGAAAATAGATTTTTCTAGATCGCTCTAAACTAACTCACTAAAGTATATACTTTATGTTGTAAATATTGTACTATATTTTTCATCGCGAAAGAACTCAATATTTTCACGTTATTCTAATTTATCTTTTAAAAGAAAGCTGAATGAGACTGTAAATAAATACTCACAGATCCTCACAAAGACATTTGGGATAGATTTGAATTGTTCGTCCTCGAGTTTGATTGAATCGATTTCGTTTTATACACGTTTGTCGGCGCTGAAGTCTCTAACCAACGATAGAACTGATACCGCATTTTGAAATTCAATAGAAATCGTCAAAATTGTATTTCATACGGCTAATGACAATTTGTTCTAAATTACGGAACAGTTTCAAAGCATTCAGTATCCTATTCAATGTAATTTGAACAGCACTCATTAAAATTGGCAGAATTAGGGTATTTATATCTAATATACATATTATAAAAATCTTTGTCCTGACTGACTGATAGCGCCAGTTCCTCGCGACCAAGCCTAGAAGAAGAAAGATATATAGACAACGCACAAACTAAACTTTCAGGTTATACTTTCGATCAATGATACCCCTAGATAGTTATAGGGTCAGCGCACAAAAAAGCTTACTTGAAACGTGAGCTCTTTATTTTTTTTTGACAATTAGTGACATTATTTACTAGGCGACATGGTTGTAATTAGGTTGAACTTAAAACTGTTTACAATTTTTTTCTCACTTTGTTAGCAAACAAATGTGTCTGTGTGTAAAATTATATACACGCAGACAGCTTTTAGCTATGATTTTGTATGTGACCCGTCATCTAAGGGTATCATGGATCAAAGGGTTATACAGACTTAAAACTTTCAGAATATATTTGTCTTAATGCAAAAAAGTGTACTAAGAAAGGAATTCCCGAAATTATTCTCCTAAGTAAGTACAGCGTGTGTTGAAGTTTGTATGAAAATTACTTCACGCGGGCGAAGCCACGCAAGTGTTAGATATGGATGTGAAAGGTTATAAAAGCAGAGGAAGACCAAAGAAAAGATGGATGGATTGCGTGAAAGATGATATCTGTAAGAAAGGAGTGAACACTGAGATGATGACTGATAGAAGAGAGTGGAAGGAAAAAACCTGTTGTGCCGACCCCACTTAGTGTGAGATAAAGGCAGGAAGATGATGATGATGGGCGAAGCCACGCGCGTTTTGATAGTAAATTTATATAATTCCGTACTATTGGGCGTAAGTACATATATATTATGTCTTTTCAATAACTTACAATCCGTAGGGCTTCCGCAGGTTTTCGCAGGCTTTCGCAGGCTTTCCGCAAGTCTTTCGCGAGACTTCCGTAGTACTTCCGCTAAGTCAATCTACACACAGGCTTAACTTACTGACTTACTTAGTAGGTAGCCAATACGTTAAAACTAAGTATACTTGTAGTTATATAGTTTTTTTAATTTGATATGTCTTGATACATTTATTTACATAGAGAATTACAGCTAATACAAATATTTCTGCCGTCAAGCAGTATCCTGTGTTTTGGTTTAACAGGTAGGTGCCTGTGAAATTACACACACGGGTATGCTGTGTACGAGCACCACTGTAAGAAAAGCAAAGAATGGGCAACGGGGAAGTTTTTTCGATAGAAAAATCCATTGGTGCACGACTGAATTCAAACCCACAACCTTAGGATTAGAAGGTGGAGTCACTCTCACTAGACCAACGGCGCTCTTCAAGCAGTTTAAACGAGCATAATAATAATCTCCAAAACAAGAGTAAGGTTACTAGTGCTAAGGGTGCAGTCCCAGCAGAGACTTGAAACATTTCCAATCACAGGACCCCAGCTTCTTTAGTACATTTGCCAGATGAAGCATAAAAAACGTTAATAGAATGATTTGTATTCGTTGTATATAGCGAATTTTATTATTATGCCTAAAACTCGCTTTTTCGTCTCATGAAGTGAGTCTTAAAATTATCTGAATACGTTTTCTTTAAATCAAGTGCTAGTAGACATGCACGTGATTTAGTCCGCACGGAGCTATTTTCATGGAAACTGTTAACCCTGTTGTACCTCTATAGGGGTTGAATTTTGTTTAATCTCTAGTACATCCTCTGCGTACCAAGATCGCATTTTTATACAAACTTCATCTGCTTTTTACACCCGTTTTAGGGAAGACAGCTCAATGAACTTCATAGGTACTTAGTTTTTAGCTAGACTAAAGCTTAAAAAGTTCTGCAAATTGCATCAACATTCATTCAGTAGTTTTACGTGATGCGTGTACAAACAAACGTACCTTTTTGCCTTTTTTTAAGTACCATTAGTAAAATTTCAGAAAAATATATTTAATGTACAGACTTTACGACCTCTACAGTTTTATTATTATATATAACCTACATAGATACATGCTGTTATTTTCTTTGTTAATAAAAGTTATTCATTTAATAATTTATTATAGTACAAAAAATAAAATAGCATCATTCATCGACTTGAATATCTAAGCACAGTAGATATCCCCAACGATCTCTAGTACCAAGTGCCTAAGCGATATTCTGCGAGGATGCCTAAGGGGGGTAGTCAGAGGTAACTAAACGTGACAGGTTTCAAGCTTATCGCCACTGCTAGAATACTAACTTCCTCACGATTTTTTCTTTCATCGTTTGGCGTTTACTTAGATCAATTTAACAGTTGATTTAAAGTTTTGTATTGTCGTTTTGTAACACACTGCGGAGCAACTCGGTAGCTATCAAAAGCCGAGTTGACGCTGCCTGACGTAGCCGCGTAGTGTAACTCAAAACGACAATATGAAACTTCGTTTATCGTTTCTAAGAGTAGACCAAAGTCAAAGTCAAGAAGCATTTATTCAGTAATATCCGCAGGGATCATCTTAAAACGTCTTAAATCTAGATGAATCTAAGCGCAAGTTCCTAGCGACCAAGCCTATAGAAGACCTACTGTACTAGTTCAGGTTTACCTACAGGATTTAATTCAAACGAATAAGCTTGACAATTTTCCACACTGAAATTGAAACAGATTTATTAAGTACTCGTACAACTCTGGAATTCGTTTCGTCCGAGTCGGAACACTCAGGAAATTAAAAGAGAATCTGAGATAAGGCGCTCTCTAAAGTAGCTAGTTTGCAAGAAAGTATACTCTAGCATACTCTAACAGAGTAAACAACAAGAATAAATTAAAAATTGTTCGTTTGCTAGTCAGGTTTTATAAGAGACGGCTTCCGTTTTGTAACAGTAAGCCTTTGTTTTCTACAATAGTATTCATAGAAGTATAAAATGTAAGGAGTTGGCGCACGCGATCAAAATATCATATGGTCTGCCAAAAAGCTCTATACAATACAATACTCAAGGTAAGCTCGACTTTTTACATTATTATGTATTTCTGAGACTGTATGTACTTATGCAATAAAGAATTAAGAGTCAAGTGCTTTTTAGGGTTCCATACCCAAAGAGTAAAACTGGACCCTATTACTTAAACTCCGCTGTGTGTCTGTCAAAGAGAAATCCACGATAAAAGTTTTTTTTCGTGGTGGTCGCCATTCGAGCACCTTTATTCCCCAGCGGCTATCGTTCTACGCAGGCCTATCTATTAGTGAATTTATTAAGGCTAATGACAAACCAAATATAAGTATTCCCTGCTTTTTAAATATCTTAAGTAGCAAACTTGAGTTAGGAGAATGTTCGATAGCACCCACATTCATCTTTGGCAGACAGGATGAGCTACTGCGGAGCACAAAAATACCTAATGTGTTTTTTATTGCTTCTCACTTGAGGCTGTTCGTTTTCGCAAAATAAAACGTGCCTAGTAATCAATAAAGGACCGGCAAAACAAAACGAACATTTTCATGTACCTGTATTCTCATCTGACCTCGTATTTTCGCATATTTTCTGTCTTGCATTCAGTTAGATTGGCACCACACTGGAGCTTCATTATTTACATTATTATTATTTTGTAACAGGATCATACAAAAAAACGGTAGGAACCAAGCCGTAAGTTTCTTGCCGGTTCTTCTAAGCTTGGTCGCGAGGAACTGGCGCTTAGATTCACCTAGATTTAAGACGTTTCAAGATGATCCCTGCGGATATTACTGAATAAATGCCTTTTGACTTTGACTTTGATTTTCCATGTTAATGGTAGTATTTTTACTATAACTTTTTAAACTATTGGTTTTGATCAATGTTTTGTATAGAAACGGGATATTTACCATGAGTTTTGAGTTTGATAGTTTCCCGGTATTTCGGCACAGTTACATGCGCCATGATCACGGGTCAAACTCAAACAAAACGAACTGAAAACCATGGTAAATATCCAAAATATTTAATTATATATTCGTGACTTGTATAGAATTCAGAAAGGTTTATTTTCTATCTAAAATCACGACATTCACGGCAAATGATATACAGGTCGTATTCTGCCAAGACTTCAAATGAAACCACCCCCGGAACCACCATCTTTTCTAGTCTACCTACTTGTAAATGTTTATTCAGAAAGTACTTTCTTTTCATTCATACTATTGCCAGTGGAACAATCTGATGGCGCCTCTAAAACAGGCGATTTAAAGGGGTTTCTATCACCTAGAACAAAACATTGCCTTGTAGGTATATTTGTTAGGAACGTGCCCTGCAATACACTGTTCTGCGTCCATCTGCAAATATTTATTCCGGGTGTTCTGGGTGTTTCTATGTATAATAAAAATTATCTATATGTAATGTATTATAATAATAATAATAATAATATGTCACGACATTTTTACACAACATCTGCATCTAGCCCCAAACTAAGCATAGCTTGTACTATGGGAACCAGATGGCTGATAGAATACTTAAATACTTTTTTTTGTAAATACATACATAGAATACAATACAACACCCAGACACAGAACAAACATCTATATTCATCACACAAATGTTTGTTCTCGGTGGGGATTAAACCCACCACCTACAGCACAGAAGGCAGGGCTACTACAAACTGAGCTGTGACTAAGTATATCAGTCATCTAGTACCCATAACACAAGCTCTGTTTAGCTTGGGGCTAGATGATGCTGTTAGGATTGTCCAGCATTATTATATATTATTATTATTATTATTAACCCTGAGGCATACAGGTGTTTAGACTCATGTGCTGTAATTTCACCGGGACACACACCCTTCAAACTGGAACACAGCAAGCTGCTTGGCAGCAGAAATAGGTATGGTGGTAGTACTTCCCTGGACGAGTCCATCAAGAGCTTAACTACTAGTAGAACTAGTCTATTGACTTCTAAAAACGCCGGCCAAATATCTTTTTATTTTCCCGAAATAAAAATGTTACATTGTATTGTTTGTTCTTTTTACTTATCTGTATGTACCTATTTACTTGATCTATTGAAGATACTCACATCAACAAAAGTATAGAATACATAAGTATAGAATATTCACAAAGTACTTCATAAAATCCTGAAATTCAGCGTACTTAATATATGTATTCTATAAAGCCGGCTTATGGTAGAATGTGGTTCGGGCCACATCTATACTTATATTATAAAGAGGAAAGGTTTGATTGTGTGTTTGTTTGTTTGTATTGAATAGGTTCCGAAACCACTGGACCGATTTGAAAATTCTTTCACCATTGGGAAGTTACACTATCCCCGGGTGACATAGGCTATATTATATTTTCAAAAGAATATGGGATCCTTAAAAACTTAAAAACTTAGACTTTACTCAATATTTATCAGCTCTACGCTAGTACAATTTTTCTAATAAAATAATTATCGCAAGTCGCCTCTATAACCTATACCAATTATAAGAATCTTTGTCCTGACTGACTGACTGACTGACTAACACATAAACAACGCATAGCCTAAACTAAGTACTGGTCGCAGAGACTTGCAATTTTCAGGGTCGGTTCTTGGTGCGTAGTGGTGTACTTAGAAAGGAACGACCAAAATTCAACTCATAAACGGATGAAGCGGGTATTGAAATTTGTATGAAAATAACTTCACGCGAGAGAAGTTGCGAGTGTTTCGCAAGGAAAGTTTGAAGAGGTAGACTCATAAATCTTTGGCAAATCTCAATGACGGTTCTAGATTTGAATCCCACTAGACCCATAGATCCAACAGCATCCAACGCTTAATTTTCCTGTAATATGGTAGTGAGTTCTAAAATTACATGCATATGCGGCTTAACATCTGTACCTAAGCTTTAGGCATTTTTTTAACATTAATAGACTATTCTTTGGCTTCAATCTCACCTGATGGTAAGTGACGATAACGCCGACGATAGAGCAGGACGGTCTAGAAGACACCTATTCACTCTTGCCTTAAAGAGTTTCAGATAAAAATAGATAGATAGAGTGTTAAGGAAAAACAGAAGCTGGTAATGAGTTCCACTCATTATGTGCCCTACGAGGTACTGATCAGCGTCCATCCTGGCATCCGTACCTCGTAGGGCACATTACTTACAAGCGTGACCTACGAGGCAATGCTTTTTTTTAGGCAATGGTTACCACTTAACATTGGGCGGGCCATTTGCTTGCCCCATCAGCAAGCAAGAAAATACGTTATTTAGTGTCAAAACCACAAAGTTTACTCGCATGCTTGTGACATCACAAACTATTCACAAAGCGTTGTAAGAAGAGTAAGAATTGAATAAGTTTCAAAGCTAGCAATAGATAAGTTTGTATGCATTGGATTTGGCGTGGCAACAGTCTGTAAGAAATACCGACAGTTGAACTGTGGTTATTTGTCATCGACTCAGCAGAGATAGGGTTGTCACTTTAGAACCAAATTGAATTGACTTTGAATTTTTGATATAATTCAATTGTAAAACTGTCATCATACTTACGTACCTTACGCACTAGCATGATGACAGAAATACTTCCAAATGAGGAACGAGCTCACTTGTTAGGGTTCCATTCCCAAAGGGTAAAACGGAACCCTATTACTAAGACTCCGCTGTCTGTCAATCTGACACCAGTCTAGGATTCGTACCCGCGACCTTTGGATCAGAAGGCGGGGTCACTTCTCTTTTCCACTAGACCACCGGTGCTAGTATTACAAATTTTACAGTTTTTGCAGGTATTGTAATTTTTTACAATTTCAAGTCAGTTAATCTGCTACTATAGGTAATCTACTACGGTATTGTTACCGATATTTGAGACGTTTTCTTACACTTAATCTAAGTGTAAGAAAACGTCTCAAATATCGGCTTTGCAATTTGCAAAGCGTTGCCTCGTAGGTCACGCTCGTTATGAACGTGCCCTACTTTGCGCCCCTCAACCTTAGGATTACAGGTGTAAAGCCTCGTATGGCTGTAATTACACCGGCACCCACACCCTTCAAACCAGAGCACAGCAAGCTGTTTGGCGGCAGAAGTAAGCATGATGGTAGTACTTCCCCGGACGAGACCTGCTCGGTAGTGAAGCAGTCTCATAAATCGTGTTCGACTGTTCATCTACTGAATGGTAAACGAGCAAAGCTGAGGGGATGGGGTAAAGTATTTTATATCGCCCGTAATCGGATCGATGAAACGACCGCTGAATACCAAGACTGCACGTGACTAAGCCAACAACATCCTCTAGAAAATACAAGCGTTTTTTGATATTCAGGATGGGTTTTGAACCTACGATTGTTTGATATGGATATCTCAACTCAACCTGCCCAGCCAACCCAACCTTCTGTAATACAATTTATTACTGTAATTACTGGCGGCCCGTCCCGGCTTCGTACGGTTTTTTTTTTTTATTATATTTTTGCGGCTTTGGTATCACTGCGGCCATATGGCCTATTGTGATCGCCACTTGTTAAGGTATCACCTTCATTAGGGCGTTCATAGTTCACCACTGAACCCTGCAGCTGTTAGGAACTGGAGGATTTTCTTGGGGGTGAGTTCTTGTAGCTCATCCGGGCACAGGGTATGTTTTCCCAGATGGATGCTACGCTTTTGGATTAGTGGTCCACACTCTCCTAGTAGGTGAAGAGGCGATTCGTCTGCCTCTCCGCAGAGCCTACAGGTTCGTGTCTCGGAGAGCTTTCGTACGGTTTTTAGTAGGATCCCTAATTTTACTTACAACTTGTCACGTATGGAATACCAACTGCTGCAAAATTTAAATACCAAATGTAATATTTGGATGTACCTCTGACTACCCCCTTGGACATCCTTAAAGATCTCGAGTAGATACTTGTTACCATGAAGGATCTGAAGGGGTATCTACCGTGCCTGGCGATTAAAGTTTATTTATTTGTTTTTTAAAGTATGGATGTTTGTACCTCTTTCACGCTAAAACTACTCAATGGATTTTAATGAAACTTTACATTATAATAGCTTATACATCAGAATAACAAATAGGTTATTATTTATAAAGCTTATTGTAAATTGGCTAAAATATAACGATAATTGTTAAGTAAGTCTAAAAAAACGAACCAGGCGGACGAAATCGCGGGCAACAGCTAGTAATACTTTGCTAGTAATGTTTTCCGTATAAATTCAATAGCTACCAATAATAAACCATCGACACGGTGCGGTGGTAGCCGCTGAATGCACACACACACAGTCTGAAAAAATTGCATGAAAAGCATTCCAATAGACCCTACATTTTATCTCCCAGATATGAATTTACGTTATTCGTTCCAATAACGTGAAGTTAACGAATAAATTGCTTGTTTTTCTAATACGACCGTTGATAATAATAATGCTGGACAATCCACACAACATCATCTAGCCCCAAGCTAAGTAGAGCTTGTGTTACGGGTAGGTACTAGATGACTGATATACTTAATACAATACATAACATACATTAACATAGAAAAGATCCAGAACACCCGGAATAAGTAAGCATTTTTTGGAATATCTCGAGACGCTTCGCTCGCTCGGTCAATAACAAAACCAACTGAGAGCGGATTCTGATTTTTTTACGTTTTGCGGATACTGGATTTCGGTTTGCGAGCATGAATTTTTTGTATGAAGATATGATAAGCACCCCTAGCGGCATATGGGGCACTAGCGTATCTCCATACAAAAAATTCGAGCTCGCAAGCCGAAATTCGGTATCCGGATAACGAAAAACACTTAGAATACGCCTGCAGGTCTACTCCTGAAAACGATAAACGAAGTTTAGTATTGCCGTTTTAAGATACACTGCGCGGCATTGACGCAGTGACGATTTGTCTGTGAAATGGGATACCGAGGTTCTGCACTGTAAATTTTTTTTTAATATTGGTTAAGCAAAACTAAGCAAAGCTTGTACTACGGGAACCGGACAGCTGATAGAATACTTATCTAAATTTTTTTTGTGAATACTTACTTAAAATACATATAACACCCCAGACAGAACAAGCATCTATGTTCATCACACAAATGTTTATTCTCGATGAGGATCGAACCTACCACCTACACAGAAAGGCTACAACAAACTGAGCTGTGTTGGTTGTCAAACTCAAAAGAACAATACATTCTGCGTACATCAATCTGAGGCTTAGTTATGCCGCATGTGCCTGTAACCGGCACCCACGCCCATCAAACTGGAACACACCAACGCTGCTCATACTTTACGGCAATCGTAAAATAAAGTAATAAACGCGAACACGTAATGGATGCTTAATATTAATATAATGTGAATGGTTCAACTTACTTCCGAATTCGGGTCAATGCTATACCTACAAGTGTCATTCAATGTATCTTTTAGGTATTTTTTTGCTGTAGTGGTCCTGGAATAGGACCCCTAATTTTTCGTGGGTGTCCTAAGCAACTAAAGGGACGTAAGGGTAGACTACCGGTACTGTTGAAAAAAAAAATATTCTGTCGTTTCACATCAAATTAGGGTCCATTGACAAGGAAGGCCCGTATTTACAAGAACGTTTTTAATGCATCCGTCGCTACTGGATTTACTTAGGGTTATGTATAAATTTATCGCTATCTTTATGTGTTTGCTGGATCCGGAATACTGTCATGTGAGTGAACAAAAATGTATAATAAAAAACCAACGTGTACCACGAACTGTTGAATATATTGTCAGATCGGGGGTGCGGATCATAGAACTCTAATACTTGACCTATTTTTTTTATACAATTTGCTGGTGGAACATGCATAATGGCCCGCCTGATGTCGAGTGTTAAAAATTATAAAATTAAGCACTAAAAATTAAGCAACGTATTTTTGAATTCACCAGATCATCAATAGTTATTGACGACCGATGTGGCGCGGCGGGCGAATATCCGCCTGCGACGCAAAGGTTGCGGGTTCGATTCCCGTCTTGGGATAAATGTTTGTACGATCTGCAAATATTTATTTCGGGTGTTCTGGGTGTTTTCTATGTATAATAAAAAATATGTATGTATGTAATGTATTGTATTAAGTATATCAGTCATCTAGTAACCATAACACAAGCTCTGCTTAGCTTGGGGCTAGATGATGCTGTGTGGATTGTCCAGCATTATTAAAAAAAAAAAGTTTGTTAACACCATAATTTAAATACCACAGAAATACACAAGTAATTTGTGTTTGCCGCTCGCAAATAGTTGGATATTTTGAGCGAATTTGAAAGCGCGTTTGGTAACTCAAACGAAACTTACTACGATGTCCGATTTTGGTTATTTCTACATTTCAAATTCCTATACAAATAACGCTGAGTCAAACTAATCCATATCACCCTGTAATAAAGCTTAGTTTTAAGTGGGCTCATCAAAGTTTCCTACACAGATAGATTTTGCATCCAGTTTGCAACTTTGCGTTTTCCCAGCATACCTCGTTACTAATTTGGACATTGTTTGAATACTTTGAACTATATAAGCTTGAGATTCAGAAGTTGTTCTACTATAAAGGCATTTAACATGAAAATTCGTTTGAAATCTTACCAATAACAAAAACTTTTGACTGTCTGACATTATGACAATGCACATAGGTACTAAACCACAAAACAAATTAGGCTTCGACTTTTTATGAATTAAATTTGAGTTTAGTTGAATTTGAGTTTGGTGAGCACCGGTGGTCTTTTTTTTTTACATGCTATAGGTAAACGTTTGACCGCAATCTCACCTGATGTTAAGTGATGACGCAGTCTACGGTGTAGCACGTTTACCTAATGGTCTAGTGGTAATGACCCCGCTTTTTGATCGTAAGGTCGTCCTACTTTGCATTACGCGCATGAGTTTTAGTGAATGCAAACTGTAAATATAGGTGGATCTAACTGACTCACTTCAAATTCATTTTTTCAATCGTATCTTTTATCATCGTTTTCATATCGTCTTCATCAAAGTATCACGATCATATAAACAAACAATCTAATAACGGTGTTTATATAATTTCTTCGGTTTGATACAAACCACGTTTCTATATTAATCGATTTACTTAATTTAAAAAAATCAAATCAAAAAATCTGGTCGTGCACCAATCGGTTTTTCTGATCGAAAAATTTATGTGCGCAATGCCAATGAAGTCTGTTTAGTATTTGTTTGTTTGTAAAATAATCCAAAACATCTATAAATTATTTTGCAAAACGGTCTACCACGCAACTATTTATAACAATCAAACAAATCTAAATAAGACGATTGATAAAGTTGTCTAAAGTCGCGAAGCCTCTGTAATGAAAAAGTTTTCAACTGTCTTTGTAGACGATAAAAGTTTATATTTCAATCTACAGTTGGAAATGCGGCGTTTCTTGCTATCTAAGACGGAGTATCTATAAAAACGAATATGAGTGGCCTGTTGTGAAAGAAGCATTTACAGGAGCTATAAGATCTTATACAACTAAGTAGGCAGCGATGGAACGGCTGAAGCGGTCACCGTAGCCTGCGGGTCACCAATAATGTAGGTATTTCTTGTACTGCCGACTTTTTAAACCATTTAGAGTAGACCTGCTGGGTTTCTTTTTTCCATCAATCCCTACCGATAACAATCATTGACCGCTGTAAGAAATATATCACTAGTTGAAAAATAGGAATGTCAATGAATAGTAAAATAATCGTTACTCTAAATATATTTGGCTGTCAGCCAAGTGGTAATTAATCTATAAGACCTTGTTGTAGGTAGCTTTACACGCTTACTAATAGGTACAATACTTAGAATAGGTACTATATAACACCCAGACAGAGAACAAACATCTATGTTCATTACACAAATGTTTGTCCTAGGATGGGGATCAAACCCTTACATCACAGAAGGCAGAGCTACTACTTACTGAGCCGTGAGGCCAGTCAGAAACTTAGTATATAATAATAATTATAATAATAATAATCCTGGACACTCCACACAGCATCATCTAGCCCCAAGCTAAGCAGAGCTTGTGTTATGGGTACTAGATGACTGATATACTTAATACAATATATTACGTACATAGATATTTTTTACTATACATAGAAAATACCCAGAACACCCGAAATAAATATTTGCAGATCGTACAAACATTTATCCCAGGGCGGGAATCGAACCCGCAACCTCTGCGTCGCAGGCGGACATTCGCCCGCCGCGCCACATCGGTCGTCATCCTATGACCTGTAAAAAGCAGTATTGTCATTACTGGTTGTAAATTGTACCATATAACTGTGGTTTTGCGGTTGAAGAGGATGTCTAGACAGGGGGCGAATAAAGGTAAGAGGACAAATTACAAAGGACGGATGTACACTTGACAGTTATTTATGGAATACGGTTAAGCCTCCTTGTACAGTCAGCTGCACTAGAATGTATACAGTTCGTAACTTACAGAATGGTTTTACAGCAATACAATTAATATTTACAGGGCAAAAACTCAAAAAATAAGTGATCTTATCAGCTAATTTAACGAGTTTTGAGTTTTTACTGTTTAAAAGTTTACTGTAAGGTTTTGATACCGATTGACAATTACGAACTGTATACATTCTAGTGCAGCTGACTGTACAGACAGAATTTGTACGATATTTTTGTCCTAGAAGAATTTACGTGTAGTATATTTTAGTTGCCGAGAAAACGTTGGCGAGACGATCTGGACGCCTTTAAAAGACGTGGTGGGAAAAAGAGAACTGAAAGTCTTTGGGGGAGACTTTTGCCCAGCAGTGGGACGAAATAGGCTTGAAAAAAAACTAAATTTTAATTTTAATACATTACATGTCACATTAATAACAATCAATAGAACGATTACGTTATTCTCTTACTCTACGTTAAACAAAATTAGACAAAGTTACTGGAAGTGGTTGGTTTCTGGTTCGCTCGCTTTATGATGCGTTGAGCCAGATTTTGTGGGCCGGTTACTTTCACGGTGCCTTTAGACAGTCAATTCGGGCGGTGATCTAGGTCAACAAAATGCCAAAAACCTCCTTCCCTTTTATTTTATTGGTCTCTTAGTCAGCAGAGGGGTAACCGGCGTAAGTTCGATAGTTTTTCATACCATTATCGTACCGTACACGCCAACTAAATAGCTCATTCCGAATAGGCCCGAATAGACCCGAACAGTGAATACGATGGCGTCTTCGTACAAATCTGGGATCCGTAACTGAAAGTTCATGTTATGAAATTACAGCTGTTTAACGTATTCTAAGTAGGACCATTATGTTATCAGTCAAGCACGAACGCAACGGAAATTTTAGTTTTGAATTACACTGCGTGGCATGTCAGGCAGCGATAACTTGACTGCAGAATGGTTTACCGAGGCCCCGCAGTGTAACTCAAAACGACAATACGAAACTTCGTTTATCGTTTACATGAGTAATCCTTCAGAAGTAGATTTTGCTCGCTCACATTCTGAAAATAGTGTTTTATCTTTGAACCTTATCAACATGACCTTTATTGGAGTTTCTAAGCCATTTTATCGGATTTGTGTCATGATAGGGTACGCGCAGTGTAAATAAGGCTTTATTATATGCACAGACTTAAATTATAAACTAAATAGCATGATGGCTTAAGTCCCCCGCTTACGGTAGATATCCCTTCAGTTCTCTTAGTATAAAGTACCCATTCGTGATTCGTCGAGAATATTTCACGCAGCAGTCAGAGGCATGTCCAGATATTACATTTAGTACAACCCCACATTTTGCAGTAGTTACCATACGTGACAGGTTGCAAGCCCGTAGCCACTTTTAGAATACGAACTGGCTTCCATTGATGCATGACCTGATTCGAACCCACGACCTTAGAATCAGAAGGTGGGGTCACTCCCACTAAACCACTTGAGGGTGCTCTCGATGATATACGTCTTAAAAAGGTAGATGTGGAAGTACAATTTATTGGGTAATTTAAGTTGATGTCTACTAAAGAGTGTTGGTAATGGAAGATTTAAAAACCTTTAAAGCCTTCTTTTTATTATCAGATGGTTACAATATATTAAAATCCATAAACATACTTATTACCTAAATATAGTCGTTTGTTGATAAGTTTTTGTGTCCTACTTAGCTATCACAATCCTAGGAAAACGTGCAAATACGAGCGAAAAATGATAGAACAAAGCCAATGACCCGCGTAATGTTGAATTGAGAATCAGAGTAGAAGAACATTAGATTCTATAGAGGACTATTGAATCTAATGTAGCATTTTTTATGTTATTGCAGATGGAACAAGCAGATGGCCCACTTGATATTAAGTGGTTACCATCGCCTATAGCAAAGCATTACCTAGCAGGTCACGGTTATTAAGAATGTGTCCTACAGTGCACTGCTTTGTGTCCATCAACATAAGGCACACAGGTGTTAAGTCTCATGTGCCTATAATTTCACCGGCACCCACACCCTTCAAACCAAAACACAACAAATAGGCATGGTGGTAGTACTTCCCCGGACGAGCCCATCACTAAGAGCTCTACTACTGAGTTTGTACAGCATCCATCACTCTGAGACGTAAATATATGCCTGACTCATGTGTCTGAAATCGCACCGGCTTGTAATTGCTTGGCGGCAGAAATAGGTACGGTTTCCACGATCAAGGTTATTTTAGAAATATTTTGTAACGGCTTTTCTAGAGTAAACTTTCATTATAAGATCTTTCGCAAAGAATGGGTTATTATAAGCGCGAGGTAAGTACCGAAGGCCTCACAAACTTTTACGATGCTTCCAAAGCCGGTACAAAAGGTGCAATTAATGTTTTATCGTCACCTCAGGGATACCCGTAAACTGTTTTTATATTTTCATTTTGATAGGATACAATGGATTTGGAGGGTTAGGCTCTATGAAGACAGCTTAGACAACATAAAAATAGACTAACACTGCTATCATTACTTGACTCATTATTACCAACAGCCTGTAGAAATATACTGCTATGCTGAGGTGTCACAGAAAAAATAATTTTGAGCTATCTTCACGCCTGCGTTTTTAAATGTTCTCGATCCATCGGGTAAGAGAATAAAGGTTCGCTTATGGTTACCACGAACTGGAAGGCAAGCGTAAAATGCCCTTCCCCGATAGACTGATGAAATTGTTAGGATCACCAGAAATCGGTGGATGAAAAAGAATCAAAATCGTTCTTCGTGGAAACGTTTGGCGTGGAGGCGTTTGGAGGCTTACGCCTTGCTTCGGTGGGCTTTTAAAGGCCGTTCATGATGATGATGTTGATGAAATTTTGCAAAGAACTTCCTTTCCACGATGGCTCTATTGCAAGACTCCCGTGGCGATGTCTGCTTATGATGACAACACCTAAAAATTTTGTAGATCTGGAAGTTTCAATTCTATCGAATCGAGTTTCTCCATGCTTTTGCCCGGAAGTTGACACCGGTGAACGGATCGGAGGACAAGTGGTTTATTGCCACGGCAGTTTTTTTGCTCCAATACAGAAAATAGAAACCGGTATGAAATACATTTCTGCAAAAATCCATCTGATTCTAAGCTCCACATGAAACTAAATACAGTCTCATAGCCTCTAATTTTCACTCCCAAAGTCCAGATGGTTCCTGCTTTGCTTTCCAGGCTATATACGCGTGTGTAACTTTCTAGAGGTACTATTCTATTATACATTCTCAGAGCATATCATCTTAGCTTTTTAATCCAGAACAAAACTATACGAGCTCAAGCGACAAAATTTCAGAAAGCAAATATTTTTGAACCTTACTTGCCCAGGACCCACGCTGATTTAAAACTAGCGGTGCAAGAGACGTAATTGCAACCGTAACCACAGCTCACCAAACAGTTACTGAAATACCAGCCACAGATTATAAAGTTTTTGCTGAAGAACCTGTCATGGATAACACATCAGTTAGTAAGCCCTGCCAGAGATCATAAAGCAGTTGGTACGGACGGCAGTCGTCTTGAGTACGCGTCTTTGTGCCGCGAACAATGGTCCGCTAGTAATCCGTGAAAGTCCTTCTGTAATGAAAACTCGTAGGCAAGTGTATTCAGAGACCACAGAAGCGCAATTCCAACGGCTTATATTATAATATGTAGTAAGCAGCAAAATGATTATAGGTTTCAAGGATATTGGTATATAAATAAATTGGACCGACGCAACTAAATACTTTATATTTCCATTTGCAGATAAACCAATGCTATTCAGGATACCGTCCTGACTAGTGTATCCATTATTTAAGGATTTTGGTGTGATTTTCGATTCAAAATCAATCTTTGATGCACATAATATGTAACATTATCAATAAAGCGTCCGAAGCACTGGGTTTCGTCATCAGGATGTCATCAGAACTTGAAGACATCAGACTTTTAAATTTATATCTCGTATTATATTTATATTTTATTTTATATTTATACCTTATACATTGTGCATATGTTTCAAGTCATCTTGAATATGTCTCAAATTTGGAATCCGGTCTACAATAGGTATATATTTGACGCGTATCGAGAGTATTCAGAAGAAGTTCCTTAAAAATTTACATTTAAAAAAAAGCGAATATCTTTATATTAGGTACCCGTTGTAAAAAATTCTCATGCTTTCTCTGTTTAATAGGATTCATGCAGCTGACCTGTTCTATCTACTTAACGTCGCCAACAGAGACAATAACCCTGAATTACTTGAGCTACTAGGATTACGAGCCCCTACGGTAGCTCTCATAAGTCACAATTTAACATCTATTCCCTCGGTCAAAGTCAACTATAGACTACATTCTTATTTAATACGAGCGTGTGGATCTTACACACTGTATTGCAAGAGATTGACATTAATTTATTGAACTTCTCTAGAGCGATTAGTACTACCACTTATAGTTGATTAGTAAATAGTATGTAAAAAAATAAGGCTCATTTTATTTCAATGACTTAGCGAGCAAAGTGTCTCTGTTTAAATCCTGGCATGCTGTCATCTGTCAGTTTCTTAGTACTCTTCTACAGGTTGTATTTTACAACTGATCTGGGCGTTTGGTATACAGGCTAAATTTTATGTCGTTAGGGATTTTTAATAGGGGTCTAAAAAGAAATAAATAAGGGGCTATTGAAAAAGAAAAAAATCGCAGTTATTCAAGGCAACTAACATAACTATCAGAATCAGCAAGTTAAAAAAGGACAACCTTTTGGGAATAAAGGTTCACAAATGGCGACCACGAACCGAAAGACGCCCTCCTACTCCATGGATCGATGGTGGATAGAAAAGGCTTAAATAGTTTAGCTAGGTATAGGTTTCCTGGAGACCTATGGCCAGGTCATGCTCAGGTTGATGGACACAGAGCAAGTCCTAGTTTCTACCTCCTAACCCACCTTTTGATGATAGTAAATGTATTGAGTATCGATTATAAAATAATATGGTAACGACAGTGTATTTTGCTTCAAACATACTTTTTTTGTATAGAATCGTAAGTTAATAGGTATACGATACGATATTAATAAATTCCATTCTATTTCAATTTCTTGATTTGTTAGGTACATGATAAGGAGATCGATATGTATCTAATTTTAATAACGTCGGTACCCACTTTGCTACAGTGCAAGCTTAGTTTTAGATTACTGTAGTTTTGACTTCAGTAAAGTGCTCCCTACTTCTCCAGTTTGAAGTAAAAAATTGTAAAAAAAAATTAAAAACTGTGTAAAAAATTTATCATGAAGACTATATTTAAACAAAAAGGAATAAAGCGGTTACTGACGATGCTTGACTTCAAAATATTTATGGTTTTACTTATTTTATTCGGCCAGTATTACAAGATAAGTTCTTCAAAATTAACATCAGTTTTAATAAGAGTTTACTGCTTTTGCGCATCTGTACTGGTAATTTGTTTCACGGTTTTGTACACAAATTTAACTGAACAGTATGTAGCATGGATTTTAGCCATTCCTCATTTTCTTATAATAGGCGTGTTCCAGTTTGTAAGCTTTACTTCCCAAGTAACTGGTCAAATCTGGTTTTATAAATACATAACCAAAATTCGTAACTACGATTCGCTTTTAGGATCTTTAAAGAATACTATAATGTGCTTACCTTCCAGTTTCATTTATATAATGGCTACTCTGTGTTTAAATCTGGGTAGTTTCATGTTTGATTTGTTTGTTTCACCATTTTGGTTTAAATATTTCCAAGAGAACAAATACTTGGCTTTTTTACGTTTGATCAATAAAGTTTACACATCGCAATCTATTGCGTTAACCACATGTACGGTTGTGTATGTGGTGGGTTTGCTGCATCATCGACTGATGCGGCTGAGGCAGACGTTGGAGAAGAACACCGCTCCTGTGAACATCGTTAGCAGGAATGAGATATTGCTGAAGCTGAGAGCAGCTCGGAAATGCTTGCTAAATTACAATAACTTACTCAATGCGTTTGACGATGTTGACTTTCAAATGCAACTCGCGGTGAGTGGAAAATTTAAAATAAGAGACATATCATCATTATAAGCTGTAGACGTCTACTGCTGGACATAGATCTACGCTATACATTTCCAGAGTAAGAATTTGAGCCTTTTTCATCAACCGACTTCTCGGGATCCTAACAGGTCAGGTCCAAGAGGCGTCTTCGCTTTGTTTTCCGGATTGCGGTCGCCATTCAAGATTCTCTATTACCCAGCGGCTGTTGGTGCTACGAGCTAAAAGCCTGCCACTTCAACTTGATTTTAAGAGCCATGTCGGTGACCTCGGTTCTTTTACAGATACATGCCCCACACTTCGACGACCGATGTGGCGCGGCGGGCGAATGTCCGCCTGCGACGCAGAGGTTGCGGGTTCGATTCCCGCCTTGGGATAAATGTTTGTACGATCTGCAAATATTTATTCCAGGTGTTCTGGGTGTTTCTATGTATAATAAAAATTATCTATATATGTAATGTATTGTATTAAGTATATCAGTCATCTAGTACCCATAACACAAGCTCTGCTTAGCTTGGGGCTAGATGATGCTGTGTGGATTGTCCAGCATTATTATTATTATTACTTCAGTCAGTCAATCATAAGTCAGTTGGCTTCATTTAGTCATGGCTTTGCTGTCTGAAATTGTCAATATACCTAATCTACGTCACGTCAAGTGCCTAATCAATTACTTTTTCAGATGGTTACAACTTTGATAACCACAGTACCGATGCTTAATATATTTGGATACTTATTATTGAAATCGATTATTTTTGGTGTAAGTACCTACTCGTAGATTATGTACATAAATCGACGAATTAATTCGTCTAAGACATAAGTATATCGTTGTTCAGTCAGTTTTGAAGGTCGATCAACAACAATAAAATATTATTTTAGTATATTAATTTATTTAAAGTATTTTAGTATATACAAATATATTACATCTAATATTTAACCTATCTACCTTATATCTACATATTTTATCATAACTTTTTCTACCTATAGTAATAGTACGTCAATAGACTGTTCTTTGACTTCAATCTCTCCTGGTGGTAAGTGTCGATGAAGACGACGATGAAACAGGACGGTCTAGAAGACACCTATTCATATTTGCCTTAAAGCAATCCAGATTATAGTGGTCAGGAAAAACAGACGCTGGTAATTAGTTTCACTGCTTAGCGGTATGTGAACCGCTAAGGTGATGGTAATGAAGGTGGCACCAAAACTTTTGGTGTGGATGGGTGGTATATACCAGGTTAGTCAGAGGTACGTTCAAATATAATATTTGGTATATACACCAAATATTATATTTGAACGTACCTCTGACTAACCCTCCATATTCATCCACTAAGAACCTTGACTTATTAATTCTTAGAACTAAAAGGCAGGAAATTTACCGTATCTGGGAATAAAAGTCGTGAGGCTTTTATTTTTTGTTAATCAATTTTGAGAAGTACACGTTTTATTTAAACTAGATTCGAATTCACGATTTTCATGATTGATTGAGAAAGATAAAAGAACTAACAATTCAATTACTTTATAGTGGTTGTAATAATCAACTAGTAGGAGTATTTTCACAGTACTAATATTGATGAGTCAATAAATAAATACTGACATAAATTAGACGCAACGCCATCTAGCCCCAAATTAGGCAAAGCTACTTACCTTAGCTTAGCTTAGCTTATACTTTAGGATATGATAGAACACATTTTTTTTGTAAATACATATTTAAAATACAATATAGCACCCAGATACAGAAATAATATCGATGCTCATCATACAAATGTTTGTTCTCGGTGGGGATCGAACCCACAACCTACAGCACAGAAGGCAGAGCTACTACCAATTTAGCTGGCTATCACAACTTAGTTAGTAGTAGTAGATGATTTGCTTAACATTATTTTATTACATTCTAGGTCGACTATACAAATACTTTTGCTTCCACAATTGACCTTTTACGCATATGCATGTCAATAGTAACTCCGTGTGCTGTTTGCGAACTATGCTACAACGAAGTGGACGCAATGAAGAAGCTGCTGAGTGTACAGATCATTCGATGTTCAGGTATTGTCAAATGATTATCATGAATTAACTTAAGCCAAACGCAAGTCAGTAATTTGTAATTCTAATGGAGTTTGATAACGGAAAATGCGTATAAAATTTACTCATACTTTGACTTACCAGTCAAAGGTATGATCGAAAAGGTAAGGTCAAATTTACTAGATATATAGTTAAAATTGCCATGTATTCTCGATACAGATTTATTTTGAAATTTATCGAGATTGGTAGCATGGAACTTAGTTAAATGCAAAGACAATTAATTCGAGAAGTTTTACCAAATTTGTCGACAAGCATTAAAAACATCACTCACAAATTCTATGCTAGCAAATAAAATTCGATAAATAAAGCATTTTACCAGAGATCGCCGATTTTAGTTCCATTTTCATAATTAAAATGAAGTTCTTTTTTTATGAAACAGTAATAAGTCGAGTCTATACTCATGATTATTCTACTTATGACTAAAAACTTTTTCGTCTTTGTAGGCTCTGACACACAAAAATAATAAAAATAAAAACTTTTTCCCCTGGAGGATGAAATGCTATTTTATCCCGGCTCTGGTATGCTACAATGACGGCCTTTTTGAGCAAGAGAAGTGAAAACATGTTTTTGTTAATGTAGATAGTGAGCTTCGCACAGAGCTGCAGCACACGCTGGACCTCATGGAGCGGCGTCCATTCCGCTTCACGCTGCTACGCGTCATCAGCGTCAACATCCAATTGCCAGTCTACATTCTTACCCTCACCATCACATACGTTATATTGCTCGTACAGTTTACGCACTTTTCTTTGTAATTTTTGGGCACTTTGTTTTATGCTACAGCTGGTGGAAGAAGCATATGGCCCACCCGATGTAAAGTGGTAACATCACCACAACGCATTACCTTCTAGGTCACCAACGTTAGGTACGCGCTCTATAGTGCACTACTCAGCGTCCACCACCTGAGCCATACTGGTGTTAAGCCTCATCTGCCTGTCATTTCACCGGCACCCTCTTCAAACCGGAACACAGCATTCTCGTTTATCATTTCAGTAGTTTGCGTAAGTAGGTAGGTATTACTACTAATGGAAAAACTGTGAGGTGATTCAATACGACGTCAACAACACAAAAAATGTATATTTATTTAAATATTATTAATAATTAGAATTGATCTCACTTTGCAGTTATAATTTTGCACATGTACTTGAACTAGGTGAATTGTAAAGAAAGAAATCTTCGCGGCTTTTATCATCAGGCATGGTAAATATCTTAGATCTCTCAGTACCAAGTGGTACCCATTCTAAATTATTTGTGGATATCTAATGGGGGGTAGTCAGAGGTACGTTCGAATATGACATTTGATACATACATTAGTTAGTAGTTACATTAGTTACTAGTTTCGCGCTCTAGGTAAATTGTGATTGGTATTAATATATCCATACGGTGAGGAAACCAGTTAGTATTCTAGCAGCGGCGATGGGCTTGCAACCTGTCACGTATGGAGTACTAACTACTGCAAAATTAAGGTATGTGCCAAATGTACTACTTGGACGTAAGTACCTCTGACTACCCCTCTTAGACATCCTCGAAGTATCTCTCGATTAGGTACTTGGTACTAAGAATTCAGAGGGGATATACATATATCGTAGTTGGGGATTCAAGTCGTGATGCTATTTCTTTTCTTAGTAAATTAATAAAGGGTCCTGGTTGTAAAAGTACTTGGATTTTTGTATCTTCTTGTATTAAGCACTTATAAGGTTTCAAATCACTATACCTTGTCGTTCTAAGCTATAGCAAAACTTATTTAGTCAATTAAATTGTCGTTTGTCTTCAAATTAAATATATTTCACCAAAATTAAAGGTGTATTTATTTTTTACCGAGCGAGCAAGGCGTTTCAGTTTCGAGATTGGACAAAAATGCTTTTGTCTATCTGTCTGTTTGTCATCGGGAAAGGGTAGAAGTTGTTGCGTTATTTATCGTTGGATTTTAATCAATTTTGAAAAGCTCACTAAAGATAAACAAGATATTGCGAAAAAAAAACAAATGGGGGAGTTGTATAGGGAAAAATGGGAAAGTTTTCAGTATTTTTTTTTTTTAAACTTATACCTATATCAATCAGACTACGCAACCCTCTTTGCCTTCACGAGATGAACCCGCAGGCATCAGATTCTACTTTCTAGGACCAAGGAAACGCGAGAAATCGCTAAAACTAGTACCCCTACTTTGCTCAAAAGTCTACATAGGTCTACTGATCTCACAGAACTACTAGTTTATTAATGTTAGGGTATTAGTCTAGTCCTGAAAAGGACCTTGTGACGATAAAATAAGACTCATGTCACATATCACTAACTTTTCAGTTTTGTAATAAAACAAACAAATCCTGAACAATCCCTGGCGAATAATCACAAAGCCAAAGTGAAATAATCTGTTCTTATTATCCCTCTATAGGTAATTACTGGCATCAGATGCGTCCCGAATAACCAGACAAACTATCTACACACCTATAATTAATGCTGTAACCATGTGGGAAGAATACGGTCGAGACTTGACTATCTCACTCTTGCAAAAACGATGTATTCACACCACAGTGTCACTCAAAGTACAACCTTAGCAAATTGCAACAGGGTATGTTTTAGTTTGACAGAAGATAATAGTTAGATAACTGGAAAGTAAGTGGTGTGGCTGTACGTGATAATAGCCTCGTTAGTAGCGAAAGTTCGTTTTTTTGTTTACTCGTGTGAAAGTCCACGTCACTGAGCATTGAGACTATTTTGTCCTGTCTTGGATTTTGTTTACACATTTTTATTATACTGAGTTGTTACTATAGAGGTTAGATAATCTAACTAGTCATATCAGATGACCTGAGTAGTCAGGAGACAATACACGCTTAGATGTAAGCATCTTGCTTGATGATTTATAATAAAAATAATAATAATGCTGGACAATCCACACAGCATCATCTAGCCCCAAGCTAAGCAGAGAGTTATGGGTACTAAATGACTGATATAAGTACTTAATACAATACATTACATACATACATAATTTTTTATTATACATACCCATAAAACCCGGAATAAATATTTGCAGATCGTACAAACATTTATCCCAAGGCAGGAATCGAACTTCCTGCGTCGCAGGCGGACATTCGCCCGCCGCACCGCATCGGTCGTTATTCGGATATAAATACCAAGTATTTATTGCTATTTGCTTACACGATGTTTTTCTTTACCGTTTTTCAAAGCACTTGAAAAACGCACAGGGTCAGAAAGCGGGCTTATTTCCACTAGACCACTGATTCTCTTTATTATGCAGTAGTAATAAAGTATTTACCACCAATCGCGGTTGAAATTGATTATAATTTCATGTACCAAATTATGTGTTTGCGGTATTGCGGTGTAAGAAGCGGTAGTCATGAACGACATGCAATATGAAATGAAATGAAATGAAATGAAATGAAATGACATTTATTCAACACACACAAAACAGAGTAAAACAGTAGGTACAAAAAACATAGAGGAGGTAAAGAGAAACATAAAGGAAGTAAAACAGGAAACAGGAAGGCACAAACAAATCAAAAATACCTAGGTACCTAAGTAGGTACCTTCAAGTAGGAGACCTACCTACGTACCTACCTACTATAATAAAAATAACGAACAATAATGTATAGGTACCTACCTACTTAAGTGCAAAAAAGTTGTGCCAATTAGTCGTGCTCTGTCTCGTGTGGTTAAAACGGCTCTGTCTCAGCATTATGCTACCACACGTGCATGGAAAGTGACATGCGGCAGCGCTGATTTTCAGACAGACCCAAGTTTAGAGGAAACTCTTGGGCTGATCCCGGCGAAGCTACATTAAGAAGGTCAAGGTAAATAAAAGAGGTATATAATAAATAAATAGCAAAGTGATAAATTGGGTAGTACAAACAAATCAAAAGTTAAATAAACAAATAAATAAATACATAACTCTACACAGGACAGGTAAAAATCGTATCCCCATCTGTGGTTAAATTGGGTGAATACGCAATGATGAATAATGATGAAATATGCAATGATAATGTTAGTGGCCCCTTTCATAGTCTTACTACTTTACTTTTCTTTTGATTTGATAATGTTCATTGCAATTTTTACATTTTTATATTCTTACTATTATTTTTTTTACATTGTCATTTGCCTATAGAACATGAGGCTGGCACATAAGGCTTAATACTTGCATGCTTCAGGTTGCTATAGGTGATGGTAACCATTTAACATCAGGTGGGCTTGTTCCATCAGCAATGACATAAAAAAAAGAACAAGCAGCATTTTTTTTTCAATAAATTACTGATGGAACAAGCAATTATCCCACCTGATATTAAGTGGTTACTATCGCCTATAACAAAGTATTGCCTCGTAAGTCACGCTCGTTAGGAACGTGCCCTACGATGCACTGCTCAGCGTCCATCAACCTGAAGCATACTACTAAGAGTTCGACGGAATATCTACCGTGGGATTACAAGTGTAAGTATTCAAATAGAGAGATTTGAGAGAGAAAATAAATTAAAGGTTCAAAAGTGTAATTTTGCTTTGAATGGTATTGAAAATGAAAATATTTATTTTAGTCACAAAAACTTTACCAAAAAAATTTACAAAGACTAAAACAAAAAACCGTCACCATTCAGCATTTATAAGTTTTCTCGGCACTTCCACAAAAATACACGACGTAACTGGAAGGCTGGACCAGTGGCAGGACAACAGAGGACCTCAAAGCCTATTGATTTACCCTCCCTCCCGGAGGAGGCTGGCCTTGTATGTTCTGCTATATTCAGTCGGTCAAAAGCTATTCGTATTTTTATGAAATACTACCTAAAGCTTAAAAATATTGTTCAAACCGAAACACAACGCTGAATAGGCATAGTGGTACTTCCCCGGTCGAGCCCTTCACTACTATACTAATACCCAGGTGAAAAGGAAAGTGCAGCTTTGCGCACTCATACAGGTCTTCAGTGTTTTTATCACAACACAAACTTCTTGGCTAATTGCAACAATGAAATCGATGAAGTCTTTTGAGCGACTTTAGGACACCAGAGGCCAAACCTTACAATTTGCTGATGGAACAAGCATATGGCCCACCCGATGTTTAGTGGTTACCATAGCCTATAACAAAGCATTGCCTTGTGGGTCACGTTAGTTAGGAACGTGACCCGCTGCTCTGCGTCCATCAACCTGAGACATGCAGGTGTTAAGCCTCATGTGCCTGTAATTACACCGGCACCCACACCCTTCAAACCGGAACACAGCAAGCTGCTTGGCGGCAGAAATAGGCATGGTGGTAGTACTTTCCCGGACGAGCCCTTCACCAAGAGCTCTACTACTACTTATCATGAAACTCTAAAAAAATCTGGTTACTTGGTCGGCACTTAAAACATCCGTAGTTATTCACGTTAGAGGTCGAAACAGGGTGGTGGAACCCTCACAAATCTCGGCGCCAACGGCTCGAGACCAATACACCAACCTCCTTTCACTTGTTTTAGCAAGTTTTTAACTTACAGTATTTTATGTTTCACATTGTTCAGAGTTGGGATTCAACCACGACTTTCCAAAACAAAATTTACGTTTTTAAGTGTAATAAAAATAAAACAAATTATATTCTACATTTTAAAGTAATTTCGTACGGTCGCTCATTAAAACTATTAGAATTCTACTAAAAAAATATTGTGCTCGCGAGGATTACTATTCACAGGTTCTACTAGTTATATTTTCATACTTCTCTACTTTACTGTACGTAAGGGGTACACGAGCGAAGTCACTGGCGCCAGGTAGTAATGCGTAAGTAACATTACGGTACTTACACTTTCTTACCAAAGCCAGATCTAATAACTTTCAATCTAATTCTATTTCCCCCTTACAATTTATTTAACTTATTCGGAGAGTAGGCATTATGTACATAAAATATGTTATTATGCAAAGTGACATTATCATACTTTACTCGGTACTGAAATCCGGTTTACGTACTGTCGTCGACAGATTCTAAAGACCGAGTAATGGTATTAAATATATTTGATAGTCTTCCACTCCCTCAATAATGTCCAACCAAACTCAAAGTGCCAATTTCTGAAGTTATACTTCTAATGCAACCTCTAACAAGATTGCGTTAAACGTTTAACACTACCATAGAGGGGGTATAAAAGCACTGTTCTTTCTCTCTTTCTCTCATAGCCGTGTGATCGTGTCATAGCTCATATCGTGTGCACACTCGTTTTTTTTTACAGTTTATTGGTAAACGATTGACCACAATCTCACGTGTGTTAAATGATGCTGCAGTTGACGGTGTAACACGTTTACGTAAAAGATACCTCTTCACTCTTCTCTTGAAGTAAATACGCTCTTAGCGGAATATGTGTGTAATTAGAATGAAAGTGTAATGTGGAATCCTGATTTGAATTAAAACGCCAACATAATATTCAATACTAATAACAGCCTGACTTGACAGAATTTGACTTGACTAATAAAAAAAACTATTTATTAAAACACTTGATATCGTCAAAGTTTTCTGTTGAATAAGGTGAGGATAGTTTTAACTGTTTAATGCTCTAAGTACCTATTTCAAGCTCTAGTCTGGTGATTATGACTCATCATCATCATCATCATCATCATCATCAGCCTATATCAGTCCACTGCTGGACGTAGGTCTCTCCCAAGACGTGCCACTGAGCCCGGTTTTCGGCTTCTCATCCATTGTTTGCCAGCTATATTTCGCAGATCGTCGCTCCATCTTGCCGGAGGGCGTCCTACACTAACGCTTACCTAAACGTGGTCCCACATAAGTATTCGTTTGCTCCAACGATTGTCGGTTCTACGGCAAACATGGCCGGCCCACTGCCACTTCAGCTTACTAACCTTATGAGCTATGTCTAAATGTATGTATGTGTATGTGTATGATTATGACTAAAGTAGATCAAATTACGCTTTATTAGATATATTAAAATGGTCAGCTATATTTGTTAAAAGTTTTATTGGATTGATCTTCCATAATCATAGCTTTAACTGTGTGTCATTATTCGTATTCATAAATAAATATTCACTGCGAGATAGAATCAGAAATGAGGAAATCCGTAAAAGAACCAAGGTCACCGACATAGCTCTCAGAATCAGCAAGTTGAAGTGGCAGTGGGCAGGCCATATAGCTCGTAAAACCGATAAGCGTTGGGGAATAAAGGGTCTCGAATGGCGACCACGAACCGGAAGACGAAGCGTAGGACGTCCTCCTACCCGATGGACTGACGACATTGTTAGGACCGCGGGAAGTCGATGGATGGAAAGGGCTCAGAATCGTTCTTCCTGGAAACGTGTGGGGGAGGCCTATGTCCAGCAGTGGACTTCTACAGGCTGATGATGAAATAAATATAACCTTAACATTGAGTTATCGGTAATAAAGGGGATTAGGTTCAGAAATCGTAAATTTTTGTAAAAGTAATTGCAAATATTTCGTTACATTCTTGTTGTTGATTGTACCTAAGTTCATATATACTACTATTTGTTCCCTGGCTTTCGCAAGAAACGAATCCAAGTTTATGGCTTACGAAGCTTTCTTTGACATTCTCGATGTCATAATTTTATTATGGGGATCAAATGACTTGATTTAGAAAATTCACGGTTTACGCGCCATTTCACACGTTTATGTTTATGCTGATTTGTTCGAGTTTATTGTTCTGATATTTGTTTTGTATTTTAATCCAAACAATTTGATGAATCCTCAGATATTTTAAGCGTTATTCATTATATTTTTTTTCTTTTAGGTCATGTTTCTGTTATGGATATAATATAACCTAAGTATATATATATATACGGTCTGTAGATAGCTCAACTGTTTCACATGTATTTTGTACATACCAATTATAAATATTTGTATTAACTATAATTTTTTTTGTAAATAATTATATATTAATATATATGTAGACGTAGAGCCAGGTTTTACGAATTAATTATTTATTTCCAATTTCATCCAGATCGATCTAGTAATAGTTAGAGCGTGATGGAGTTACACAAACATCTAGATAATTAAATAGGTACTTATATCTTTGAATAAGGTAAGTATACAGGGCTATTTGCATCTATTGTGATTGATTTGTACAGCGTCAGATCATCTGTGAAAATTTCAGCTCTCTAACTATCTCAGTTCATGAGATACAGCCTGGTGATTGATGGACAGACAGACAGACAGACAGCGGAGTCTTAGTAATAGGGTTCCGTTTTACCCTAGGGGTGCGGAGCCCTAAAATTTAAATATAATAACTTTACGACTCGCTCAGATACGGTAGATATCTTTTGAAATAAACCCAAACAGCGATATGCAAACTTACCACTAACACTGCTTCTGCTATGGTCGAAATTGCAGGAGATTGCAGGTTCGATTCCCGCTTTGGGATAAATGTTTGTACAATCTATGTATGAAATATTGTATTGTACATATTAAGTAATCAGTCATCTAGTATTGTCCAGCATTATTTATTTATTTAAAAAAAAAGTTTATAATAATTTTAAAGACATTCTGTTATCTACATTCTGTTATTTAACTACATAGCGCGAAGAAAGTATTGTTTTAAAACTTCAAACTGTTCATTAAGTTTTGGTATAAAAGTACAAGTAGAGGTAGACCAAAAAAAGATGGATGGATTGTATAAAAGATGATTAAATAAAAAAAAAAAAAAAAAAAAAAGTCATTTATTTCAGGCACAGGTACACAAATTATGTCCTAACCCATATTACAATAAAACATAAAAATAAAACTAAAGTAAAAATAAAATATAAAATAAAATAAAGTTAGGGTTAAGTCATCACTGGTTCCATAACAAACACTGATTATAGACTTCCTAAGCACAATGTCAATGAAAATTCTATTTTACTTCAAAACTAATACTCAGTGAAAAAAACTCTGTGATCTTATTAGTACCGGTTCGCGAGAATGTTAAGTATTTAACTGGAACCATTAGGCAAGCGTACATTCCTACAAAGTGCTAGTTAGCTAGCTAAAATATATGTAGATTAGTGAAAACTTGGCAGACGGTGACGAACCAGTCAAAATTTATATTTAATTAACACCTATATTAGAACTTAGGTTTGAATAATTTCAATTATCTCTGATCTAGTCTGTCAACTGTAAAAACATTAACTGTAACGACAACGACAACGACGATGACGACGAAACTAAAGAAGCTTTTAGCTGCTTTTGGGTAGATTATGTTTAATTATTCTACCCAATGTAATTAGAAGCCTACACTAATCATCATCATCAACAGCCTTAAGAAGCCCACTGCTGTACAAGGCTACCAAGAAAAACGATTTTGAGCCCTTTCCATCCATCGACTTCCCGCGATTCAAACAATGCCGTCAGCCTATCGAGTAGTTTGTTTTCCGGTTCATAGTCGCCATTCGAGAACCTTTTTTTTCCAGCTATTGTCGGTTCAATGAGCATATGACCTGCCCATTGCCACTTTAACTTACTGATTCTGAGAGCTATGTCAGTGATCTTAGTTTTTCTACAAATTTCCTAATACCTGATTCCATCTCGCAGTGAAACTCCAAGCATTGCTCTCTTCACCAAAGCTTCCTAATAAGTTGAGCTTACCTGAAATAAGTGGCTTGCAGGGAAGGCTACCGTGCCGTAACAAAGTACTTAGCTAGCCCGGGAGGTAATGTTCTCAAACTGTCTACCCACAAACGTGATCCTTAAAGACACGACAAAATATTGGACCGGAACTGGACAAAATAATATAGCGTACCAGAATATGAACCGGATGTGACGTAGCATAGCGCACAATTCAAGCACAGAATAAGTAATACTTAGTATCAAATACGTGAATTTCCAACTTACGTAAGGCAATGCCATCTCTGTTTTGAATTTGTTAAACTTTCGAACCTGTTTTTGACACAATTCTCTGAATGGATAGGACCTTAAATTGTATATTTACGTACCTACCGTGTTTGCAACACAAATGTGTACCTAAACTTAAATACAGCCAAAAAGCGTAACAAAAATAACTACTTATGTACTACCTACTAATATTAAGTTTTGTTTAAAATAGGTACAATTACTTATTCTATTCTATTATACAAGACCGTGTATTGTATCATACTAAGTTACATCATCTTGTGAAAATGAAATTGAATAAAAATGAAAATTTGTCAATTTGTCAATAAAGACAAAATTATTCAGTAATATCCGCAGAGATCATCTTGAAACGTCTTAAATCTAGGTGAATCTAAGCGCCAGTTCCTCGCGACCAAGCCTAGAAATGTTTTGTCTTGCTGATAAAACAAGCAGATGACCCACCTGATGCTAAGTCGTTATCATCATTTATAACACAGCGCTCTTCTTAGCAATGCTCTGCGTCCATAAATCTGAGGTATACTGATGTTAAGCCATGTACTTTTAATTTCATTGTCTATATTATCTGTGAATAATAGACAAGCTCTTATTTTTCCTTGTACCAGCTTGTATCAGCTTTTTTAAGCGCTACCAAAATCATATACAATATATAAATAAATCCAACGCCAAAAAAATTTTGTTTAGTACATTTTCATAAAATTGATTGAACTTCGAATATGATAAAAGCGAGTGAGGGACGAAGTAAGCTGCGGTTGACTGATGAAAAGAATAAGTGAGGTAAGGCCTTAACAAAGGGTACCCGAGTATTGATAGCACGCAAATTGACATTGAAGTGCCGAAAGGGATACAACCTTCTGTTTTATAGTTTTTGGACGTGTCGGGATCAAAGGTGTCAAGATAGATAAGTACAAATTTTGAAAAATACTGCAAGAGTATCGTTTTGCACCAAGTGTACTCTTTTATACCTACGATGAATGACCCGCCTGATGTTAAGTGGTTACAACATTGCATTGCCTCGTAGGTCACGCTCGTTAGGAACGTGCCCTACGATGCACTACTCAGCGTCCATCAACCTGAGGCATATTTAGGTATTAAGCCACATGTCCCTGTAATTTTACCGGCACCCACACCCTTCAAACCAGAATACAGTAAGCTGTTTGGCGGCAGAAATAGGCATAGTGGTAGTACTTCCCCGGACGAGCCCTTCAGTAAGGGCTCTACTACTATTATGAGGTAAAAAAATTACTCACAAGCGGTTCTGGTTCAAGCTATGTCTGGTTAGTAAAATAATCTGCGTGTATAAAACTGTGTTACTGACCAACTAAAAACAAGGTTTTTTGTACGACTATAGCTGATGCAACAAACGTATGGCTCCCCTAATTTTAAAAAATAGCTTCATGCGGTCGAAGTCACGCGCGTTTCGCTTATATACAATCCTAGCGGCTGCTTGCAGCTTCGTCTGCGTGGCAGTTTTTTCCCGTTTCCGTTATTTTTTGGAGATAAAATCATAGTAGCTTTATGCATGCAAAGTCTCAGCCCGATCGGTTAAAAATTGACAAAGTTTCATACAAACTTTCATCCCCTATTTTATCCCTTTGGGGGTAGAATTAATCAAAATCCTTTCTTAGCGGATGCCTACGTCATTACATCTACCTGCATGCCAAATTTCAACCTGATCCGTCCAGTGGTTTGGGCTGTGCGTTGATAGATCACTATGTCAGTCTGTCAGTCACCTTTGAGTTATATATATATATAATGGTAATAAGTTTTTAGGAAATAAAGACCGAATTGCGTTTTCTGAAATAACAAAATACTTTTATTCACAACACAATTCAATACAGAGTTTTAGCACAATTTACACAATCAACAGAGTAACTCACCTGAAATAACAAAAAACAACATTTAAAGTCTTTACTTCTGGTCTCTAAATTATATTTTTATTATACGGGAAACTACTGTACTGTCTTGTTTCACGTTTTTCTGAAATAATAGTAACCTAACTTCTTCCCTTAGATCATTATAAGCTTCTTCCTAATAAAAATCACTTTCCAACTGACAGTCGGCGTCACTGACATGACACTGACATCTTTTAGAGATATAGATAATTAATCTATAAAGAAAAGGAACTACATTAGTGTAGTAATATTCTTTACATATATTTAGATATTTAGAGCCAGATGGAGTAGATTTTTATTCATCACGCAATTTATAGCACAATGGGGATCAAATCTAGTACAATTACACTGAAATCAGACCTACTATGAGCTGTGACGGTTGCCCGTGAGATATATTTTAATATCTGTCTAAGATAGATATTAAAACCTATCTAGGAAAGATTTGCTAGTGACGTCATCCTTACAAGAGAGCTACGTGTAAACATCCCCAACGAGAAGTGAGCTTTAAAATTCCACTTCCACATCTCAAAGAGCTTAACTCCAAAACATGACAACGAACCTTCAATCGTGTCTTCAATACAAAAGATTCATATTCCTTTGAAGATGTTCGGTAGATAAAATATAAAGTTGTGGTAATATTTAGGTTTGCACCTTTGAGGAATATGCCTCGGGGTGCGGAAGGGGGGGTGCTGGTGATATTCTTTGTTATGAGCATACGTGATTTGAGTCCACATCGCTTGGAGTTTGACGGCGGAATAAAATTATATTCTGCTTCCAAAATTTTACTGTTATATCTTTACCTAGTCTACCTTTGAGCTACTGGCTAACATAATATAGACAACACACAGTGTGTGTTGACGACCGATGTGGCGTGGCGGACGAATGTCTGCCTGCGCAGGAGGTTGCGGGTTCGATTTCCGCCTTGGGATAAATGTTTGTAAGATCTGCAAATATTTATTCCAGGTGTTCTGGGTATTTTCTATGTATAATAAAAAATATCTATGTATGTAATATATTGTATGACAACAACTGATTATTAAATTATTTAACTAATTATTAATTGAGTATAATAATGCTCCTATTTTTGAAAAGTCCATTGGTTCACGACTGGATTGAAACCCACGACCGAAGCCGGGGTCATTCCCACTACTGGTGCTTTTGGTATTTATAATAAATATGTACAATACACAGATAAGACAGTAAGCTATGTACAGACAGTTGCAAATAATCTAGAGATGTTTAATGTAATATCTTCTTAGTTTATATACTGAACAAATATTGTTGTAGCAAAGCTTGCTCGTCCATTTTTGCCGCGAAGCAGCGTTGCTTGGAGGAAAATTATGTCGGTATAACTAAAAGCTAACTATATAAATAAATAATAAATACATATGCATTACCTATGCTGCCGAAACGTGGCCACTGACGGTATTCCTAAACCATAGCTCATAGAAATACTTCAACTGTGAAAATTCCAACTCTCTAACTATAACGGTTCATGAGATACAGACTGATGACAGACGGACAGACAGACAGACATAGTCTTTATAATAGGGTTCCGTTTTACCCTTTGGGTACGGAACCCTAAAAACGTACTTTCGTAGATCGATGACGGCTACCGTAAATCTTATTAAAGTGAAAATTATGAAAAACATAGTTCTTGCTATTTTTCCGTATTTCTTCCAATAAAGTGACGTACAAAAACTTTTATAATAAAAAGTTTGTTTGCACGAGACAATCGGCTACTTGCCTAATACTCAAGGAACTTCCTGACAATTTTATGAGTTTATTGGAAGTCAGGCAAGCTGTTCATAGCTCAACTTGGTTTATATTTGTTTAGCCAACTATTTTCATAAGCAAAGTAGAGTGGTTATATCGATATTTTTACCAATAATGAGAACTAAAAGTTCGAATTGGCTAGATAGTTATAAATAAAATAAATAAATAATAAATAAGCCATTTATTTCCAACTTACGTACTAGACATTGTTTTTACATGCTAAAAAAACTATTATTCATTATTTACTAACACTATTTACATTATTTCTTATATACTAACACTGTTGGACACCCAAAGTTGGGTGTAGGCCTCCTCCATGTGATTCCACTCACAGCGATCCCATGTTTTTCGGGTCCAGATATTCCCTGCTACCTCTACCACGTCATCGCACCATCTTTTTGTAGGACGACCTCTTGTGCGCGCCGCATGACGCATCTCGTGGGTACCAGTGGAGGGTTATTCCCGTTGAGTCACACCCTTTCAGTCACACTGTGACACAATGGGACGAAAAAGTTTCGTTGAGTTACAGTGTTACTCAACGGGAATTTTTTATTCCCATTCAGTTACACTGATACCGAGGGTGTGACACAATGGGAAAAAAACGTGCCCGTTGAGTAACACTGTAACTCAACGAAACTTTTTTTTCCCAATTAGCCACACCTGATTACAAAAGGATAAAAATAAAACAGTTTTATTGATGAAAATAAATATACTAAGATAATGAGTACTATTAGATATTGAGTAGATTTAAAGGTTGCCATTGCAGAGAAAAACAGATATTTAAGGTTGCCACCCCCCGTGGAGGATCCGCTCGCTCCACCTCCCATCGAGAGCTCTGGACACGTGGCCTGCCCACGTTAGATAGTTATAGTTTCTAAATAATTAATCAATATTGTAAGTAATTAATACACTACACATTTTGAAAATTGGCTTATATTAATTTTCCAAAATACGGTACGAAACAAGCCGTAAATTTTTTGCTTGTTTTTTGAGACTTGTATAATTGCGTAGTTGCGTATAAGTACTATTGCGATTCTACTGAATAAAAATAATATTAAAAAATACCCTTTTTCTTTAACTTAAACTCAAATAGCTTGATGTAACAAATGACGTATCCAATGCCCTCTTTCTCCCCATCTCTCTTCAATCGCAGCTCAATAGAAACTGCGTCTAGAAACTTATCTATCTGCTTATCTCTTACCGCGACAGATCCGTGCGGCTGACACGCAATTACAGCTCTATTACATACATCCACAATTGCACACAATTTCCAACCATATACGTAAGTGCATACGACTCATTTCATTTAAGATTGAAGAGAACTGGCAAAACTATTATGCGAAATGCTGAACCTTATTGCTCTGACGGTAAGGTTGGAAATGAAGAGAGTTTGAGTTGTTTGGGTTGCTTGAAAGATGTTTGTTGTAGATTGTATAGTTGGTCGCTACACTGACTCCTTTAAAGTGAAGTGAGACTGGCTCTTAGATAATTGTAGTTTTCTTTTGTTTCTGAAATCCATTTCGTAAAGAAATCTTGAGTTTCCTTTTTGTATGAAAATAATGTTGGAGATTTTATTTAGCCGGTGGGTGACAATGAAATATTATTAACAAAAACTATCACTAAGTTTTGACTTGAAACATTTTTTGTATTCGTTTTTAAAAAAATGTAGTCTTACCAGAAAAACTAAGGTTTCATTAAAATCCATTGTGTAGTGTTTGTTTGAAAGAGTAACAAACATCCATACACTTACAAACTTTCGTATTTATCTATACAAACAAATAAAATTGAAGTGTCTGTTTATAATATTAAAATAACCGCTTTTTACTACATGCATAGAAATGTATATGCGATACATATACCAAAATGGCATTTTTTTTATTTTTTGTCTGTCTGTCTGTCTGTT
The DNA here is from genome assembly GCA_947095575.1 of Electrophaes corylata. Classification (NCBI taxonomy): domain Eukaryota; kingdom Metazoa; phylum Arthropoda; class Insecta; order Lepidoptera; family Geometridae; genus Electrophaes; species Electrophaes corylata. The sequence continues at coordinate 1,746,142 of OX352704.1, forward strand.
TGTTCCGGGTAATCTCTGGAACGGCTGGACCGATTTCGACGGGACTTTCACTGGCAGATAGCTGATGTAATAAGGAGTAACTTAGGCTTCTTTTTATCCCGAAAAAATAACGGGAACGGGAAAAAACTGCCACGCGGGCGAAACTGCGAACGGCCGCTATTTTATGCCGTATTAACGCCATCTGTTGGCGACATCGAGTACAACTTCAGTTAAGATTTGTAAGTAAAAATGTTTACCGCCCAACGAATTGGGCACGGGTCAGCTAGTAGTAGGTATATAATATAGTAAAAAGTAGGGTTTGAGTATCTATACAAATTATAAGAATACTTATCCTAACTATTGGACATGATACATTGTATTCTATGCACGTATTTACAAAAGAATAGAAATATTCTGTCAATCTTCCGGTTTCTACAGCACAAGCTATGCATAGTTTTGGACTTGATGATGTGTAAAAATGTCCATTGATATTTATTTATTCATATAGACGTAGTGACGACCGATGTGGCGCGGCGGGCGATTGTCCGCCTGCGACGCAGAAGGTTGCGGGTTCGATTCCCGCCTTGGGATAAATGTTTGTACGATCTGCAAATATTTATTCCGGGTGTTCTGGGTATTTTCTATGTATAATAAAAAATATCTATGTATGTAATATAGAATTGTATTAAGTATATTAGTCATCTAGTACCCATAATACAAGCTCTGCTTAGCTTGGGGCTAGATGATGCTGTATGGATTGTCCAGCATTATTTATTTATTTATTATTTAGATAACGCACAACCTAAACCACTGGTCATAGACACTTGAAATTTGGTTGTAGAGTGAAAGGAAAAAGAAATAACATCACAACATTAATCCCTAAGCACGGTAGATATCCTAGTACTCACTCAAGAGTCTTTGAGGATACCTAAAGAGGGTAGTCAGAGGTATGTCCAGCCCGGATAAGATGTGCAACGCGACAACATTTTGTCTACTCGTTATCTCGTGAAAAATAGACATATTTCTTTATATCTACTTGTGCTAACATGCCAGAGCAAAAAATCTATCTCGTTCGTTCAAATGCTAATGTTTAGTTTACCTGTGTGACAGCCGTCACAGCTCAGTTTGTAGTAGCCCTGCTTTCTGTGCTGTAGGTGGTGGGTTCGATCCCCACCGAGAACAAACATTTGTGTGATGAACATAAATGTTTGTTCTGTGTCTGGGTGTTGTTTGTATTCTATGTATGTATTTACAAAAAAAAAGTATATAAGTATTATATCAGTCATCTGGTTCCCATAGTACAAGCTATGCTTAGTTTGGGGCTAGATGATGTTGTGTAAAAATGTCCTGACATATTTATTATTATTTATTATTATTATCATCTCTAATTTTTAAAATGTCCATCAATAGAAAAAGTATCTTGTGTCAAGCGCGACATATCTCACGTTGCACATTGCCCGGCAGATATAACACTTGGTACAAACCCATATTTTGCAGGTATTCCTGAAATTCCTGAAATTTAAGTCAAAGGATAGTCTATTAACAAAAAAAAAAACAGCTCTTGAACGGGTTCAGCGAGTTTGAAGCTTGTATGAAAATAACTCCATGTGGATGAAGTCACCGCGTTTCGCTAGTTATTTACCTTCTTTTAGCAGTCGGGTGATAAATTACTTACTTACCTTTAGTCTTGAGAAAGCAATACATCAGAAATGATCACTTGAGAGCTTATCAATCACTGGATTCAAAGACATTTCGTTACTCGGAACACAAAACTGTCTCTATGTTCGAGTGTAGACTAAGGTTTACCTTAATACGGTAAACCAACAGAATTATGTAGGTCCCAATCATTTTAACCAGGGTAAAATAAATTGTATGTCTATCACGCAACGTTCAATTTTGTATGGCGATAAATTTAATATTTTGAGCTTTATGTATTTTTCACGCCTTTCCCGGAATTTTCACCGTTTGACGAAAAATATACGTTTATCGGGACGTTTATAACGTGACGTTGATTTATGAAGTGGTTATGGACGGAATATAGTTTGATCCCTTTGCAAATATTGTCTTTAGAAAAATAAAAGAGAAATGCCGTCACAGCCTACCACTACTGCGTTGTTGGTGGTAGGTTCGATCTACACCAAGAACATTTTTTGTTTTATACATATTGCTGATGGAACAAGCATATGGCCCACCTGATGTTAAGTGGTTACCATTGCCTTGTAGGTCACGTTTGTTAGGAACGTGATTTACAATACGGACTCGTCCGGGGAAGTACTACCAGTATGCCTATTTCTGCCGCCAAGCAGCTTGCTGTGTTCCGGTTTGGAAAACGATATTTTTTTGTATATAATAATGATAAATACTTTGCTGTTTGCGGTGTGAATTTCCTGACGGTGGCGTCCTTCACCGTTCAACGGCACTTGCATTGCGCACATACATTTGTACACGACCAGATTTGAACTCGGATCGGAAGACAGAATAGCTACCAGCATACCACGAGTGTTCACTATATTAATCGAAATCATGTTTATTCTGTGTTACACATCAAAGTAAAGAGGTTGCGACAATAAAAGTGCCTGTGTTTTCAAGTAAGATGAAACAACTCTGTAACCCTATACAAGTTTGTTTAGTGAGTAAGTAAACGATACAGTTCCTTTTCAAACAACTAGTAATTGTCGTCATTCGTCATTGTGAATAACGAAAAATTATCATTTGTGTAGGAAATTACAACATTACTACCTTATACTTACCTATTTCAAGCAAAACATGCATTTTATTCTACTCTGCCTATTAATTTTATAAGTAAATTGTTGTTTTTTCGTGAGTTCTGCAATACCTTATTTTGAATTGTGGCGGTTTGAATAAATTTTCTGTTTTTACCGCAAAAAGTAGAATCAGCTTTTTGAGGTTTTAATGCGGCCGTGCCCGCCGTTTTATAAAAGTATAAACGTAGCCAAACATCTGTTTCTAAAAAACTTTGCGAACAACTTTACTTACAAACTTTATCATGATCATTTCAACGACAATCAAACAGATAAACTTTTCGTTGTGTTTATAAATTGGGGTGGAATTATCTACTCGGTTTCCTGATGGAAACTCCAGAACAAATAGTTATTTTATCATTACCGACCGTGTATTTAATTTCTGTCGACTTGATTGAATAATGTAGGTACTTGGTAACCTACTTCATCTGATTAATGTCCTAGATTGTTGGGGTTCCGTACCCAATGGGTAAAATGGGACCCTATTACTAAGACTCCGCTGTCTGCCTGTCCGTCTGTCACCAAAATTTATCTCATGAACCGTGATGGTTAGAGGGTTGAAATTTTCACAGATTATGTATTTCTGTTGCCGCTAAAAACAGAATAAAATAAATATTTAAATAATAAATATTAAAATATATATTTAACTCTCATACAACAAACGTGATTTTTTTGCCGATTTTACTATAAATAATGGTACGGAACTCTTCGTACGCGAATCTGACTCGCACTTGGCCAGTATTTATTATGTGACTTGCTAATGGAACAAGCATAATATTATGGCCCACCTTTAAGTTAAGTGATTAGCATTACAAGCATTGCCTCGTAGTTCACGCTCATTATAAACGTGTCCTTATGATGCACTACTCTGCGTCCATCAACCTGATATCATCAAACTCATATAATTATTTAAAGGCTATCAGTTTTTATTTGATTAAATAGTAGGTTTCCATAGATTTCGTTTTGCTTCGTTTGGGACTAGCACCAAGCACCATGTAAGATGTACCTACCCAGGATTCGTTTTCTATCATCTTTGGAAGCAACATTGTATTTTCATTTTAATTGTTTTTCTAGTGTTATTTTAAGTTCTGATGGGTAATTTTGGTGGTATTTTAACCATCAATACTTGAGGTCTTAGCACAAGTGTGAACAATTGAAATGAAAGTGTGTTATGAGGCATCCTGATTTGAACGAAAATGTTTCCCTTTGGTTTTGAAGAAAAACGCCATCTTTTTCTTTAAAACCAATGACGGCTAACTTTACTTTTTTTACCGACTCGACTCGACTAAAACGAATGTATTCAATCCACTTGACATTGGCAAAATTGTCCGCAAGACGGACAGATGCCACAAAAAAAAAAAAAAGATGTACCAAAAAAAGTTGAGTTGTACGTCTGGATTCTTATGACTGGGCCTAAGCACGAACTGGCTATCGTGACGCTAGCGTCACGCTAACGTTACCAAAATGTATGAGATTTTTGCACAGCGCCTCTATCGTGCGTACAGAGAACTAAAATTGGAAGCACGAACACTTTTGGCATTACATACGTAAAGTGAACGATAGCTAGGTCCGTAAAGTAACGTAATTTCAACCCATGTCCACGCAGGGAGACTTGGCACGGTGTGGTACCGTACCGCCGACCCAACCTCTATTAGAATAATTATTGTTTGTTTTATTTTTTACTATAAGTGTTTGTGAGGTAGTTGGGATAGGTTTTTACTTTACCTATGTACTTGTACTGTCATGTCTTTATGTGTGTGTATGTGTTGAATAAAAACTTATTCTATTCTATTCTATTCTATTCTAATTCGACAGGAAGTTAGTAAATCGGTTGTCGTTCGTGCTAGTACGAAAGTGGAATTCGCTCGTGCTTACCCCCCTGAGCTAAAAAACAGTAAGTAAGTCGTAACTTGCGGGTTGAAAACGGCTCGGGACGTGTAAAGCACAAGTTCAACTGGCAACGAGCCGTGTTATTTATTCCCGCCAGACGCGGGACTAAGTTCCGGAACTTGTTTTCACGGGACATTGTTGTGATGTTTTCATGTCGGTAAAGGTGAAATTTGTATAAAAGTAAGTTTAGTTTACATATAGTACCGGTGATTTGTGAGCTAGTCTTTCAGCACAGCAAACTTCTTTTTATGACGACCGATGTGGCGCGGCGGGCGAATATCGAGAATATTGTTCTAAAGATCGAACCTACAACTAGGTACACCGTGGAAGAAAGAGTTATAACCAACTGAGCCCTAACGGTTGTCCAAAATCAAAAAGTATATATGTATTTTTTTTAATAAATATACACGGGGTACAATACCTTACAACGGTATCTAACCCAAGCTAGTAGATCCCAGCCACCTACCCTACCTTCTTCTTCTTCTTGCTGTCTTTTGTACCTACAGGACAAAAGACAGAACTATAACAGTAGTTCTATAAACTATTTTTTTTTTTAATTTCATTACATTTTAAAGCCATTAAACTGAGAATTCTCATCTATCCTCATTTGGTTAGTTTCAGAAGTGCCCCATGACGCTTTTAACTTGTGCAATTAGGGTAAAAATTAATCTTAGCCGCGTTATAGCTAAACTTTCCAACATTCATCTTTACAGCGAAACATAGGGTCCCCAAGCACTAGGTAAGTAAACAATTTTACTGTACGTACATTTAGCAACCGTAGGTACTTTATTGGTAAGGGGTTCTTTGTGAAGGGCTTGTCCGGGGAAATACTTCTATGCCTATTTCTGCCGCCAAGCAGCTTGCTGTGTTCCAGTTTGAAGGGTGTGGGTGCCGGTTTAATTACAGGCACATGAGGTTTAACACCTGTATGCCTCAGGTTGATGGACGCAGAGCAGTGTATTGTAGGGCACGTTACTAACTAACGTGACCTACAAGGCAATGCTTTGTTATAGGCTATGGTAACCACTTAACATCAGATGGGCCATATGCTTGTTCCATCAGCAAATTGTATTAAAAAAACGTTTAAATTACTGAGATACACGTCATAGTTAGCACACTTAATACCAACCAGTAATATATTCATGCTATAGTGAACTAAGGGGGTACGCGGCCTACCTGTCGTTTGTGACATTGTTGGTTGAGAACTAAATGACGCCAATTAAATTGTCACTTACCCCATCGCGATAAGGTCGGGTTTGTGTTGACAGCTCATTTGTTTTGCTCCCTACCCAGATACGTGGTTCGTTAGTCGACCGCTTGGAAAATTTTAATTTTGGATGTTCGTGTAAAGTTTTGGCAAATTAAAATACTTGCACGCTTCAGCGTTGGGTTTTGAGACGAAGTTTAAATTACACTTTGAGTACTTTAATTGTGGTGTTTTAGTAGCTTTTTGGTTTCAAAAGGCACTTTAAAGACTTCGTTTTAGTAATTGCAACTTTGTGTCGCCTGATGTTCATGCTTACTAGACGTGTATGGCTGAGTGAATATTACCACGAAACATCTTTGCTTTTTTTAATGTTCTATTACTATTGCATTGTAAAATCAGTATACGCGAAGATATTTCGATTTTGTACCAGAAGTTTCACCAAAAAAGAATTCAATCTTATTGAAACTTATGATTTCTTACAGTAATGCATAAATTCCTAGTTTTCTTAGCAGCGTACCTCTTGATCTTAAATAAAAACCCTACTTTATTGACCGAGCGAAGCGAGCGAAGTGTCTTAGTTTTGAGTTTGAGTTTGCTGTGTTGTTGTTTATCGACGGATTTCTAATAAATTTGAGGAACACACTAAGGAATTTATTCTGCAAGATTTTGTGACAAAATTTTCGGAAATGAGAGGGGGGGAATGGATTTTAGTTTTAGGAAAGGGGAAAGTGTCAGTTATGGCATGGTTACTCACGAGTTATGTTCTCACAGAACCACTCACAGCCTAAGCATAGCCTAAGATATATGTCTTGGTGCGTAAGGAATTCCCGAAATTCAAAACCTCAACGGATACAGCGGGATTTGAAACTAGAATAAAAATAACTTCACGTACCTACGCGAATTCGCGCACTTTTTGCTATAGTTCTATAAAAATAAAGTTTCTCCTGAAAATATATTTTTCTTGTTGAGGGAGTGTACGCAGACGACCAACAAACGGCACCAGAGGACAAAAGAAGCAATGCACAATGCACTCATTGTGTTCATTGCGTGAATAGTTAGTCACCCATAATTCAGTTCCAAGAGTTATGGAAACTCCAACACTGCGGTGGAAAAAATTTCTTTAAAGATATTCTTTTTAAGAATCTTATTTAATAATAATAATAATGCTGGACGATCCACACAGCATCATCTAACCCCAAGCTAAGCAGAGCTTGTGTTATGGGTATTAGACTACGGATATACTTAATACAATACATTACATACATGTAATATTTTTTATTATGCATAAGAAATACCCAGAACACCCGGAATATATTTGCAGATCGTACAAACACTTATCCCAAGGCGGGAATCGAGCCCACAACCTCCTGCGTCGCAGGCGGACATTTGCCCACAGCGCCACATTGGTCGTCATTTATATATTTACTTCATCTGCGAAAAGTTATTTTCATACAAATTTCAACCCACGCTATATCCATTTAGGGGTTGAATTTCGGGAATTCCTTTCTAAATACACCTACACACCAGGACGGATATACCCTGAAAATTTCAAGTCTCTACAACCAGTGTTTTATGCTGTGAGTTGCCTATATGTCAGTCAGTCAGTCAGGACAAAGATATCTATACTTGCTATAGATAACCACGGATATGGAACTTTTCCGATAACAAAATAACAAGCAAAAAACGTTTCGTTTTGCTACATAACTCAGGTAAACTTTGGTACATTTACCAAAGATTTATTGATCGACTTCAAAATAAAAAAGAGCCCTCAATTTGGTTGTATTTTTTTTTCGTTTGGTGGATCTCCGTCAATAATACACCGAATTAAACTTTTTTTAAGTGAAAGAATATGCTTTTAGATTATTGCCATGGAAATGTTACCAAATCAGTGCGGTAATTTGTTTTTTAAATTTAAACAACTGGTAAAAATCCTCCATAGTGAAACTTAAATATATTTAGTCTTATATATACTGCATAAATGTCAATATGATTCAATGAGAACACAGTATTCTACCCGGTATTTTTATTGTTTGTTAATGTTAAAAACTGAATATTTCCCTTGGAATTATGAAAAACTTTTGCGAAAACAATGTTTCTTATGTCTTCTCACTAACGCGCGTGATCCTATTAAAAATTGTTTTATGTATTCAAATTCCACCTTCGTAGAGAAACGCATAGCCATTAGTACATCCTACACGATCTTTCCAAGGTGCAAATACCACGGTTGGTGGTCTCAATCCTATTTCCATCGACCTACTTTGAGTTTGAATACTGGCTACTGGCAGAACAGTAGGTAATCCCCAGCATTAACTTACAAATAAAGAAGAATACTTTCCCAAACAAAGCTCCTAAGAGCCGTAGTTCCGTTCTGACAGCAGATGGGATTAGTATGCGCCGTTCGAACAGGTCCGGACTTAGAACTTTTATTCGGGGGCTCGATAAATGGGGGTTTAGTTTTGTTGAGATAGTTGTGGAATTTAAGTTTTTGTGGGTGTTTTAAAAGGTGACTAAAACACCAATAATATATTTCTCGGAAACAGAAGTGAGAATTATGTCCAGAAGAGTTTTTTAATTACTGTCTAAACAAGATGGATCACTTGATGTTAAGTGGTAACCGTTACTTATTACAAAGTATATTATTGCACTCTTTCTGGCTGATATAAATATATAAGCAGATCAAGAGATACACAGATATACGACAAAAGTAAAAAAGGGGTACGTGAATACGTAGAAGGATTTAGAGGAGGTATACGCCGCTAAGGCGACTTTTATTTTAAGCCCAAACTAACTTGAAGATTGAAAAAAGTAAGGAGTTGTTTTTAAGAAAACATAGTTTTTATAAGTAAGTAGTAGTAATAGAGCTCTTAGTTGAAGGGCTCGTCTGGGAAAGTACTACCACCATGATGATAAAGAGTATATATTAGGCGCATTATGCCCTGCAAAGTTTGAAGCCCGATCATATGATGATAAATGAAGAAGTTCATTTCTACGTGCGACCCTGTATCTGTCCAAACAAAACTGGTAAATCTACTTTTAAACTTAGATATTTCTCCCAGTGTGATTCGGGTTTTGGAGTTATTTTATCTGGACCTAACGAATAGACATGTGATTTTAAACTTGGCATGTTTGAATAGTTAAATTTTCACAGGAAAATTCTGCAAAATTCTATTTTCAAACTGACTGATTTTCTATTTTAAAACTTTAGCTTCAGAGGTTTACGAATCTCAAAGCTTGCATGACTTTTAAAGACACAACCACTTTTCATGGAGTAAATTTTTTTGTTTTTTGTTGACCTGCTCCCTTATCGTGAGCTTTTAAAACGCGATTGCAAACTGTCAAAAATAACACCAAAATGGCCGTTGCTATCGTGCTTGACAGAAAGCATTGTTTTTTATTTTTTTGTATCCGAAGACGATATTTTGACATAAACTTTCAGTAACAGATTCTGCATTTGTACGAAGATGCCCTTGTATCGTTTGGTATGTCTGTTCGGGCCTTTTTGGACTGAGCTATGATATCTTATGATAGTTATAAAAGTTTATACTTCAGACTTTTAGAACAAGACATCGTCCGCGTAAATATTAGCGAAGACGCTACAGCAATATGATCTTGGAAGCCAGCAGCGTTGTTACAGATTCACAAACTAAACCTCAACAGCTTCTTTTCAATATAAAAAGACTTAGTTACATTGTTGCCTGAACAACGTTGTTGAAAAATCAAGGTGTACAGACTCGGTAAAAATCCCCTCAAATCTTTAAGGGCTTACCAAATAGCACCGACTAAAGATTCTCAAAAAATCTTGAGTTCTTGAGTCAAGAGGTACGTCCAAATTTTACCTTTGCACTACTGCACTGTTAGTACTACTGCAAAGTGTGGGTATATACCACACTTTGCAGTAGTACTTACGTACTTAACGTAGCTCATATAACTGGTTTCCTTTATGATGTTTTCTTTCACCGTTCGACAACACTAGTATTGCGCATTATTTTTCAAATAGATAAATCTATTGATGCACGACCGGATCTGAAGCCACGACAACAGCATCAGCAAAACGCGTCTGTATCAAATCACAGCAATATAAAATTAAATACGGTCTTTTTGACTAATAGACCGAGAGTTAATTTTGTTGTAAATAAATAATGTCAGCGGTTGGTTTTAATGGGCTCATTTTGTGGCTAAAATACCTTGAAATTGGTCCGTTGAGTGCGGGTTGAAGGTTACGTAACTAGGGTAGCGATAATAGAAAATGTTACTTATTAACTGAAGTTATTTTAATAAAGAGCAAGGTAATGATGATAAAGTTATATAATTAAATTAATGCTCATACATGGCTGGTTATCTATAGAATATAATATACATTTATTTAGCAGAGGCAAGTAAGTAGACAAGTTTTTTGTTTGTTTCTTTTATAAAACTTGTACTTGTTGAGTAGTAGTAGAGCTCTAGGTAAAAGGCTCATCCGGAAAGTACTACCGCGATGCTTATTTCTGCAGCAAAGCAGCTTGCTGTAATCCGGTTTGAAAGGTGTGTGCGGGTGAAATTACTAGCACATGAGGGAGACTTGACACCTGTATACCTCAAGTTGATGGACGCAGTGTAGTGCATCGAAGGCTACGTTCATAACGAACGTGACCTGCGAGGCGATGCTTTGTTATGGTAACCACTTAACATTAGGTGGCCCATCAGCAAAACACATAAAAAAACTCAGAACCTTGACATATGCAATCATTGTACTCTTTTAGACTCTCTATAGCTGGTATTTTTTTGCTTGTTCTATTGGCAAGAAAGAAAGGTCTCTTCTAAAGTAAGAATCATTTAATCTTATAAATAAAAAGCAATGTTGAACGTAATAGCAACCCTAAACCTTAATAACACCCTCGATAGTGTGATGTAATCTAAAAGATTTATTTTTATATCCCCCTGTTTTGTGTTATTTGACATTATCGCTGCGCGGTGTAAAATATCACCGCCATCTTGAAATATAATCTGTGCAATAACTGTCACTCCGTCGATACATCACGTGATCGAATCCGGGTTTTTATACAAAAACGTTGTTTATTCGAGTTTCGAGATTAAAAACTTTCAACTGCGTGAACTTTTTTTATTTTCATAGAACCTTTTTTTTTTATTTTTAACTTCAACCCTCACTGTACTCATTTAGGGGGTTGAATTTTAGGAATTCCGTTTCTTAGTACATCTTACGTATCAAAACAAATATGCTCTGAAAATTTCAAGTCCCTATGATGTGGTTTGGGCAGTAGGTACATTGTCTTTACAAGTCAGGACAAAAACTCTTATTTCTTCAGGTATCTAATATTATAATAATAATAATGTTCTTAACTTATACAAAATAAACAGAAATCTTTTTAAACCTTTCGGTAAGCTCTACAGGTATTAGTCGCTAATTAAAACACGAAAAACAGAACTTCCAAAAAAGTTTCAACCGCCAGTTTACATTGGGGGCAAAAGCACTTTAATTAATCAATGTAAGTACATATTTATCTTACTTAAATAATAAATCATTGCCATTTAGCGTGGATATGCAGCCAGCGTTTTGGAGACGCTGTCGATTGGTACTGATTTGGATCAATTTAACTATCACTAGATTGTGTGCAACAGTCTGTAGATAGCTCAACTGTTTCACATGTATTTTGTACATACTTATTACAAATACTTGTATTAGCTGTAATTTTTAAATAAATGTATATAATAATGTTACTACTTAACTAATATTTTTCCGTTATCTTGCTAATAGTAAGTACTTATAAAAAGAAGGAATCTTCTTTTAAACAAAATTTTTGTATGTTTGTACGATTGTTTGATTGTTTGTTGATACGATTTCAGAATTAGTTAGTCTGGCTCAAAACTTAGCATAATAATAATAATGCTAGACAGTCCACACAGCATCATCTTGCTCCAAGCTAAGCAGAGCTTGAGTTATGGGTTCAGATGACTGATATACTTAATACAATACATTACATTACATTTACATAAATATTTTATTACTATACATAGAAAACACCCAGAACACCTGGAATAAATATTCGCAGATCGTACAAACATGTATCCCAAGGCGAAAATCGAACCCGCAACCTCTTGCGTTGCAAGCGGACATTCGCCCGCCGCGCCACATCGGTCGTAATTTGTATGAAAAACTACAGTAACCACGCGGTTGAAGTCCAGGGCGGGTCAGCTATTGTAACATAACTCTGCCGGGTGCTATGAATATACCAAGTAACTCCCAAAGAATACACCTTTTTTATAAAAAGGTTGTTCTTTAAGGAGTCAGTTTCTCATTCGCAAAAAAAAAAACTTAAAACTTTTACGAGTACAGTTAAAAGGCCTCTTTGGAGCTCTATATTACTTCATTGACGTTGTTTTCAATGTTAATTGCTGCTGAAAAGAACTTTCTTCAGTTAGTTTGCCATGAATAATATTCCTCCACTTTAGAATTGAACCAGTAAGTATTCGCGTTAAATAAAAAATGTTTTAAGATTACCGCAGCTAAGGATATATATTTATATATATATCAATTATAAGAATATTTGTCCTGACTGACTGATTGACATATAGACAACGTACAGCCTTAAACTTGTAAAGACTTGACATTTTCAGGATGTATTCACTTTGGTACGTAGATTTGTATATAGGACAAAATTCCCAAAATTTAACCCCAAAATGGGAAGAACAGAGGTTTGTTTGAAATTAACTTCGTGCGGACTTTTTTTATGTCACGCGCGTTACGCTTGTAGTAAGTATTGTATAAGTAAGTAGTAAGTATAGTATGAGTATCATTACATATGAAATTCATGTACAGACGTTGATAAACGATCGCCAAATAAAAAATTATGTTACTGACTAGGCCAACACTAAGAAAGCCTGTACTATGCCAACCGGATAACTGATAGAATACTTTTCGGACATAACACCTATATAAAAAATAGATATCCATGTCTATCACACAAATATTTAAGCTTAGTTGAGGTCTAATTCGTAACCTACAGCGCAGAAGGCAGAACTACTAGCTGTAAGGACATTTCAACAGACAGTCAAACAAAAATACAGGTATAAAACATCGCAGGTTGGCTGGCAGAAATTGCTATCGAACATTATGCTCACCTTTTGCACGTTTTTTGTGCAATATCGAATTAAATAAAAAAATCGCGTTATAATAAATTGCTAGGGGCTTCCCTCCCCCCCCCCCATTACCTTCCTCTTCCGTTCCTTTCACTCATCGCGACCCAAATTTTAAAATTGATAACTTGAGTGGCGCGTATCTTTTATCATTGTTTACTACGATTTTATCGACTTGACAGGTGTTTTAATAGGCTTAACAGGAAGTTCGCAGCATTAAAGAAGCTGTTTGATTGATGAATAATGTACTTTAGTATTTGAGATTGTAAATGTTGTCCAATTAGAAATATTCTAGCATAACTGTTGGCTACAGTATACATTTATTTACAAAATACATGTGAAACAGTTGAGCTATCTACAGACCATTGCAAACGATCTAAAGGTAGCTCAACTGATCCAGATCAGTGCCAATCGGAAGCGTTCCCAAAACACTGGCTGCATTGCTACGCTAAATGGCAATGCTGATTCGTTGTGCCAGATACTCACCAGCTATACTAACTTTACTGTTGGCTAAAACAAAGTTCCAACTAAAGCTAGTGTCTTGAATTTCGTTCACGGCATGTGCCTGGATTTGACTTTATTTATATAACTGGGTAATTGGGTTCTTCTAATACATAAACCATCCTCTCAGCACAGTCAGCCTCTTCGGCATGGGAAAGATACGTCCAAATATTACATTTGGTACATACCCATATTTTGCAGTAGATCTTTTAAATCGTCAATTTGTATTTTGTTTATGTTTTTAAAAATGTCTTATACATTTTTTTGAACAGGGGGTGTACTGTAGGAACACAAAGAATGTGCATGTGAGACTGATGCGCCTGCTCCGGCCCCGCGGGAATGTTAGTCAGTCGTCTCTGGTTAGCGGTAATATCTGTACGTATGTTTGTGTAAAAATAAATGCGTTTATTATTCGTGCCAATTAAATAGTATTTTATAAATGCAACTCCTCATTCTCAACTGCATCAGACCAACCTATGTGTTAATAATGGTATTCTATACGTTACAGGTTGCAAACACATCGCCGCTGCTAGAATATTAACTGGTTTCCTCACTATTATTTTCATTCACTGTTTGAGAACACTGGCAATGCGTACATAACATTTTCGATAGAAAATCCATTGGCACACGACCAGATCCGAACTCACGACCTTTTAGGATCAGAAGGCGGGGTCACTCCCACTAGACCACCGGCGCTAGATATCACTAACCTGTAATTTAACCAGTGATTGACTCAGTACACGAACTTAACATCTATGTTTGTGAGCCCGTATTTGCTGGCACTCTGAAAGCTTGCTGTGTACCAAATGTCTGCAATGCTGTGTTGATTTATCCCGATAGTTGACCCTATTTGCGAATGAAATTGGTTTACCCACTGTTTATTTTATCGTAGAGGTATCCAAACCAAATATTTGTACCGATTCCGGCTGTCAACCTTAGTAAAACTTTTTTAAGCTGTTTTTCTCTTACCCTATATTTTCCACTACTTATATGACTAGGGCAATCCTTGTAGTAATTCTTCATCTTTGTCAGTTTCAAAAAGTCCACTGTTGGACATAGGCCTCACTTACATTTGAGAAATACAATAATACAGACTTTATTGATAACAACGCTAAACATGACAAAAATATATGGGACATAAAATTATGAATTCATTATAAAATAGGTAATTCAAACAATTCATTTATAAATAAATATTTGTAGGCATTCTCACACACCATCAGCGAGCCCCGAACTAAGCATAGCTTCTGCTATGGGAACAAGATGACTGATATAAAATTTATGTAACTATGGAAATAATTTTTTTTTTATCTACACCGCTAGCACAGAACCAGCCTCAACATATTTTATCGAGTGTTTGCATGAAGCCATTATGTCGATAAACTCGATAAAACTTCTCAAATTTATCAACCTATCGTTTAAGTAAGTTTCTCGATAGAACTCCGTTTTATCAAGAATTTATGCCTTTTATTTATCGAACCATCCATGCTTGGACACCATTCAGTAAGCCATTTTTTTTTAGCCTTATTCATGGAAACGAAGTTATGGATTCGTTCCGGTAATCTATTGTAAAGTGATGGATCCATCACGTACGTGAACGGAGCTTTCAGATTTTTTCAATTTATAGGTTGGTGTAACCAGGCGTTAGAAATATTAATTACTGCTCAAGACCCGGGAGGTAAAAGAACGCAGCCCATCCGAGTTGGATTCGTCGGCAAACCTCTTTGTCGAAGTTGGACTTTCTTAATTGAACTGTCTGACCCAAATAAACATGTCTACAACTTCGATGATATCGCTCCCAACATTATCCGGCACAGGTACCTACGACATGATTTTAGCGTAACTTATTTTAAGACCCACCTATTGGGAGATAATATTGAGGTCTTTGAGCATTGTTTCTAGGTCCAGCAATTTCGCCGTTATGGCTATATCGTCGGCAAATTGAAAGTGAGTTATGTGTTCGCAATTCATATTGATGCCATACCTATTCCAGGACACGATAGCTTGTACTACGGGAACCAGATTACTGATAGTATACTTATACACGAACGTACTTAATAGTTGTATAAGTATCTTATTAACAAGATTTGTAATATGGGAACCATAGTTCCCATATTACAGACCTTGCTTAGTTTTGGGCTAGATTGCGAATGGTTTCCCCTGCGTCGCTTTGCCACCGCGTCGCTCATGAATAACTATTGTTATGCTAATTATTGCCTCAGCATCTCTAATAGCAAAAGTACACTCAGCCTTCAAATTCAAAAAACTTAATGGTTTTAAATATTTATTTGACGAATAAAATCACAGTAAATACAGCTTTGTTTGATATGTACAAGACTATCATATGATACCTCTTACCTCTGTACTTATAAACGTTATTTTAATTTAAATATTACTTAAAATGGGTGATGTCACTGTTTGTCACCATATTTATAATAAACAGTGCAATTGGTAAGACATTTTCATCTTTAGACAGATTTTTAAGTAATGCCTTATAAGTGTCAGCCTTACAATCGGAACATGATTTTCTCATTTAGCTTCAATGTAAGGAACTGTCTCCGAGTTGTTTTCTGTCTTCGTAAAGGATGCCATGGAACGGTATACGCTAAAAGCCGTAGACAAGGTCGTAGTCATCATAACCACCATCACCCTGTATATAGGTAATTCAGTTATTAATTTATGTAAGGGTAGGTATTTAATAATTTCATATAATTTGACTGAGTATAATAATAATAATAATAATGATGGACAGTTCACACAGCATCATCTAGCCCCAAGCTAAGCCGAGCTTGTGTTATGGGTACTAGATGACTGATATATCTTAATACAATACATTACATATATAGATATTTTTATTATACATAGAAAACAACCAGAACACCCGGAATAAATATTTGCAGATCGTACAAACATATATCCTAAGGCGGGAATCGAACCCGCAACCTCCTGCGTCGCAGACGGACAATCGCCCACCGCGCCACATCAGTCGTCAAAAATATCACACTCGGTTTAAATCTTTTAAGATTCGATGCATTATTTTGTTACTTCTGCGTGTATCCCACTTTTCTTAACTATCTTTGATAATCGTAGAGCACAGAGCATTATTACTGTATAAGATATATTACGTTTCCTGCATCCCAAGAGATTTTCGCAGACTCTGTGACGTCACTATGATAAAGGGGCCACTTTTATGTCTATAAATGTTTAAACACGTTTGTTTGGTATCACAACTTAATAGAAAGAAAAAAATTGTTTTACCACTGTAATCCCTAGGCATGGTAGATATACCTTTAAGTACCCAGTATTTACGTGAGAATGTCTAAGGGGGATAGTCAATATTACATTTAGCACAACTATAGTAGAAATATTACATTTAGCACAACCCACATTATACACTAGTTGGTATTCCAAATGTGACAGGTTGAAAGCCTATTGCCGCTGCTAAAATACCTACTGTTTCCCTTCACGATTTGAGAATATTGGCATTGCGCAAGTTTTTTGGATAATATAAGGTAGTACGACTAAGTTATAACCCCCAGCTTGGGATTAGATGGCAAGATCGCTTCCGCTAGACTACCAATGCGCTTTATACAGCTCCTTAAAGGGTACATAGAAACGAGAGGGTAGAGGGTCGGTAATGCAAATCCCGCGCAAATGAACTGTTCCATCCAATTAGACATTCCTGCTTCAGATAGCAATGCAGGGCGTCGCCGCGCTGTCAGCTCACACAGTGCCAGTTTGAGGCAGTAGAACTACGCTTGAATTTATTCACAACTTGACCGCAACATGCACAGAGTAAAGGTACTGACAGACGTGCTCAAAAAAAGGCATGCTAAAAAGCTACCCCTACCCGCGCCTCAGTTAGCATGCTCGAAAATCAAAAGTCGTTTGATTTTTGAGCACGCTCTTAATAAGCATGCTCATTACATGAGACATGTGCTACTAATGAGCACATGCTCAATAAAAGCATGCTTACGTGCTAGTAATGAGCACGTCTGTCATTGTCTGGCGAGTGTATTCTGTTAAATTGATATGGACAAGAACGCAAAGAATGCGCGCTCGAATCAAGCACTTTTTGTGTTGCCATAATTGCTATTGCTGTCGTGCTTGACAGGTGGCGTTGTTTGATTTTTTTTACTTATAAGATAATAACTTTGTAGCATAAACTTTCAGTAGCGGATCTGAAGATAACTATAACAAGCTATGTCAAAGCGAACAGGCATGGCGTAGCTAACTCGATCGCTTTCAAATGATAAGATAAACGTTGTATACGGGTATTGTCATCAAAGCTTTTCCGCACTTTGAAGAACGGTGTTGGTGATAAGATTTTGGGCGATATATAAACTGGCGTAAACATATATAACATATCTTTTTTTATCTTTTTTTTATATGTAATGTTAGGATTGTGTCTCACAATGCACTACTCTGCGTCCAGTCCGTCAATTAACCTGAAGCATACAGATGTTGTACCTGTAATTACACCGGCGGCACCCACACCCTTCAAATTGGAACACAGCAAGCTGCTTGGGAAATCAGGAACGAGGTTATCCGGCAGAGAACCAAGGTGGTCAACATAGCTCATAGGGTTAGTAAGCTGAAGTGGCAGTGGGCCGGCCATGCTTGCTTTAGAACCGACAATCACTGGAGCAAACAAATACTTATGTGGAGACCACGTTTAGGTGCACGTAGTGTAGGACGCCCTCCGGCAAGATGGAGCGACGATCTGCGAAATATAGCGGGCAAACAATGGATGAGAAGAGCCGAAAACCGGGCTCAGTGGCACGTCTTGGGAGAGACCTACGTCCAGCAGTGGACTAATATAGGCTGATGATGATGATGATGATGATGAAGCTGCTTGGCGGCAGAAATACGAATGATAGCAGTACTTCCCGAACGAGTTCTTCACTAAGAGCTCCACGACTACTTCAGTTGCAGTTTGAAGATGAAGTTGTCTCTCTGCGAGTGTCGGCACACTGTGTGCACGGGACTGCGCCATTCAATTTGCGGTCACGGCCGACGAGCCGGCCAGTTACCGCCTGTTATTGAAGCGTTTTCACGTTATTATTACGCCAAGGGACCCTAAGAGGCGTTTTGGTAAAGAGAATTTTGCTGCTGATGTAATTTTCAACTTCGAAGTATGAGGGTTCTCGCTATTGGAACTAATAAGGGCCGGCTTATTTTGGGTTAGCTATCTTTTCAATTTCGTTCAAGGTTCATTTTAATGAATAGCTGCGGCTAATAGGTCAGCTAACTAGATTATGTATTTTATTTGTGTAACAAAAAAGTACATAATATATTGAAGTAGAAAATATTTTTACTAGTCACAAAAAAATGTGAGTCAAAAATTTTGATATAGATAGATAGATAGATAGATTAACTCTTTATTGTACACACAGAAGTAAAAACACAATAGAGATAATTATAAGCACTGAGTACAACGGGCGATCTTATCGCTAAAAGCGATCTCTTCCAGAAAACCTTTATATTAAATTCTTGTTTCCATCGATATTTTTACAATGGACTAAAACCAGGAAGGATATAGAGCTCAATATTAATGTCTAATACTCCAATTATTTATCCTAGAGGGCTACCTGTTTAACTCTATACCACTTACCATGAGGTGGAACTTCAGCTTGTTCCACTAACAAGTAGTTTTTTTTATACTACTGCTGGTGAAATAAGCATAGGGCGTACCTGATGTTAAGTGGTAACCATCACCTATAGCAAAGCATTGCCTTGTAGGTTACACATGTTAAATACGTGCCCTACGATGCAATACCCTGCGACCACCAACCCGAGACATACAGAAGATAAGCCTCATGTAATAATCCCAATTTTTCAGCACAGTTGCATGCGCCATGATCACGGGTCGAACCTTCTAGGGTAATAGGTGATCATTTATGTGTCGCGTTCTTAGCTCTAAACTCAATTTATTGCGCTTTTCAATCTCCATATTGTCTGAATCTGTAAGTTACTAGTTACTGGACCAGACTGAAATATATAGTTTGTCCAATAAGGGAGGTTGATGGTCACACGATTCTACAACTTAACAGAGAGGAAGCTTGCTAACCTTAATGTCACTTAAAAAAAATCGTAATCGAACACTTATATTACACGGTTATTTATCGTGTTTTACCTTTTAAGGGTTCCGTACCCAAAGGATAAAACGGGAATATTAATAAGACTCCGCTATCTGCCGCCAAGCAGCTTGTTGTGTTCCGGTTTGAAGGGTGTGGATGCCAGTACAGGGATATAAGGCTTATCACCTGTATGCCTCGGGTTGATGGACGCAGAGCAGTGTATTGTAGAGTACGTTTCTAACTAACGTGACTTACAAGGGAATGGTTTGTTGTAGGCGATGGTAACCACTTAGCATCAGGCGGGCAATATGCTTGTACCATCAACAAATTGTATTAAAAAAAACTAAAAATTCCAGGTAAAAAGCCTTTACTCTCGTTTGTCAGTTACTAGTGTGATCCGGGATCCATCTCAACCAAGCTGGTCCAAATGCTCACTGAGCATGAAAATAATAAAAAACAAGTGAAGCGTAAAACAGCCGCCGTGACACGGGTTCCGTGTGTTTTAGACATTCATACCTATAAAACAAAGTGTTTTTGTCGGTTTGAATTTGTTTCTATCTCGCTTGACAACTGGCAAATATTAGGATAACTGACGCTTAGACTGTTGTTTATATAGGCTAATGTAAATAAATATGGTTGTTTTTTCAACTCAAGGCAGTTTTCTATACTAATACTAATAATATTATTGCGAAAAGATTTGATTGTTCATTTTTTTGTTTGCATTGAATAGGCTCTGAAACTACTGGACCGATTTCAAAAATTCTTTCACTGTTGGGAAGCTACACTATCCTCGGGTGACCTAGGCTATATTATATTTTCAAAAAAACTTGGGAACTTTACTAAAACCTGTGACAAAGCCGGGACAAGCCGCTAGTAGTATATATTTTTTATTTTTATACATCATTATTAGCAAGTAACTTGTAAAACTTAATACTTTTACTCTGTTTCTCTAAAATGTGTTTGTTTTGCCGTGTGACATCATAAACAAAATACGAGGTTTTCTTTCAAAGGAGGTTGAATCAAATGAAAACTTGACAGCGTTAGCGTGGCAAAGATGCAAATAGACGTGACTTTAAATGCGAGCTGAAAGACCGCAAGCTTTACACACAAAGCGAACAACGTTGACGGTCGATAAAGAAAAAAAAACAAGGACGCCATCGGCTCACCGCAGAAAGAGGATAGGACGGGACGTCAGGGGGAAGATACTGATCTGTTTTGTGTGAACACGACTTTTTCACTGAAGCCAGATTCGATATTCATTCGTAAATGTAAATACAGTAAATGAAAATAAAAATACGAATGTAAATGAAAGAATAGATACAAAAAACATATAAAAGTGCAGACCGTTTTAAAAATATAATAATTACATTGACAACACTTAAACTTAATCATTAATAAATAAATGACAGCCGTCTCAGCTCAGTTTGTAGTAGCCCTACTTTCTGCGCTGTAGGTGGTGGGTTCGATTCCCACCGAGAACAAGCATCTGTGTGATGAGTATAGATGTTTGTTATGTCTGGGTGTTATATTACATTCTGAATATGTATTAAAAAACGTATATAAGTATTCTATCAGTCATCGGGTTCCTATAGTACAAGCTATGCTTAGTTTGAAGCTAGATGATGTAAAAAATGCCCACAAATATTTATTTATTATTGAAATAAAATGAAAAAATTAAATAGCTTCACGACTTTAATAAATATTAAATATTTGTGGATATTTTTCACACAACATTATCTCACCCCAAACAAGTATAGCTTGTACAATGGGAATCAAATGACTAGTAGAATACTTATTCACGTTTTTTTGCAAATATATCCTTCATCTTAATATAAATTCATAGCTGAAAATATCGTGAAGGTTGTGATAAATTGATTCTTCCAGGAAATGTCAAATGTTTTTATATAATATATTATCTAATAAAATTGATTCTGAATTGTTACTTCAGAATATTTCTCTGTTCTGCCCTCGGCTCTCCTCTAGAAGAAAGAAAACCTTTTGGACGCCTTCTTCTAAAACGAACTATAATAAAAATATGTTCCTGAATAGAGTTTGTGATATCTACAACTCGAGATTCACTCACATTGATATCTTCTACTTGACTGCAGCTGAGTTCCGAAAAAATATTTTAAGCAGCTTAACTAATGACTAAACCATTTTTACTTTTTCATTTTGTTGTTAATATGTTTGTTTATATTTTTTGATAAGTATCTTTTTTTTTTGTCATTGTATGTAGCATTTCTTTTCATTATCAGTCTGTTCACGCACTAAATGTATGATTTTACAGTGGAAACTTCGCTGGTTTATGTATTATCTTAAATAATCTATTATATACTACTATTGTACTGTTTGTTTCCCAAATAAAATAAAATAAAATAAAAAAATAAAATAAAAATAAAATAAATGTAAGCGCGGGCTTTTTCATAGTGAATCAAAACAAAAATTATTTAATCATGTACATTGAAGGTATCTTACAATCAGGTTTATTATAATAAACTAACAAAACACGCGTGACTTTGTCCGCGTGTAGTAACGTTCATACAAACTTCAATCCCCAGTAACCCCTTTAAGGATTAGGGCTTACCCGTTAGCTTGGTTTCAGGCATTCCTTTCATAATACACTTTTACATACTAAGACAAATACCCTGAGAATGTCAAGCTCTACGTCCAGTGGTTCAGACTGTACTTCATCTATCAGTCAGTCAGTCAGGACAAAGATTCATAAGATTGGTATAGATTTAACAACCAAGATAGAATAACCATCTACATACTCGTATGTTCATCACATAAATATTTGTTCATGGTGGGGATTGAACCTACAACGTACACCTCAGGAGGTATGTTGTGGGTTATCTTCATAACCTCAGAATTGAACTATGACACCATTAACTTAAAAAATTGTCATATAATTAATATAATATATTAGTAATAAAAATTTCGAGTATTCAATAATAAATCTCAATTCAATTAAATCCTCATAGTATCAGCCCCTGTTACATTATTATAATACATACACACTAAAACCTTTTTTGGAAATGAAACTATCTTTAGGTAACAATCACGGAAAATCAGGTCAGTAGGTACTTTCAGAGATTGGTACACGACAAAGACATTCCTCTCTTAATAAATACGAAAGTTTATTTCTTCGGTTGTTTGGCGCAATCACATTCTATCGACTAAACTGATTTATATGAAACTCAAAGTGAATATAATTTGTAACCTGAATGAACATCCACGCTTGTTTTTAAAATATCAGAACTCAGTAAAAAATTAAACAAAACTAAAAGCGCCTTACGTTTTGATGATAGCCACATGCTAGTAGGAGTCTGTGATAGTAGAGTAGCATAAGATAACATACTGTGGAGGTACCATAAAATCTGAAGTAGCACCATGTGAGTGAAACCACGGACAGCTGCTAGTATTTTCTATAATATAAGAGAAAATAATAATATGAAGTGATATTTTCTACACTTTTTAGCTTTATACTCACCTGACCTAGCTAACTTTGCCTACTCATACACCAATATAATAATAATAATAATAATGCTGGACAATCCACACAGCATCCTCTAGCCCCAAGATGAGCAGAGCTTGTGTTATGGGCAATAGATGACTGATATACTTAATACAATACATTACATGCATAGACATTTTTTATTATGCATAGAAAATATTTATTTTTATTTATTCTTTATTGTACACACAGATTATACAGATAGTTATTTTACAGCGGTCATGTACAAAGGCGAGCTTAACCCTAAAAAGAGTTTTCTTCCAGCAAACCTTAGAAGATAGAGAGAGCAGATTGTAGTGGTGGGTAGGTGTCCAAACACAAAGATGATGAGAAAATTTATATGTGATATAAAACCCAGAACACCCGGAATAAATATTTGCAGATCGAGCAAACATTTATCCCAAGGCGGGAATCGAACCCGTAACCTCCTGCGTCGCAGGCGGACACTCGCCAGCCGCTATATACATTTAACATTTTACACACAAACCACACATCAGCGGTTATCTTGTTCTTTTAATGCGTTAAAAACACTTGTTTAAATATATTCTTAATATTTGTATGTACCTACATAGCTATAGTTAAATTCTTAAATAAACTGTTTCGGTTGGTTTTATAACTTTGAAATTCTCTTCTTTCTTGTTTTGTACCTACTTATTTCTGTTGACAAAATACGGTGTAACAATTTCAAAGTGACCCGAGTTTATAAAAAAAAGCATAAGTGTATGAAGTGTATGCCTCATACACGCAACACGCTGGGAATATATACTACCAGCGTTACTTAACTTTGTTAGCACCACAATTAATATTGATCGTGTTATACTGTGACGCAAGAAAGAAACATTATTCTGAAAGCGTGAGTTTTTCCAGATTTGAGGCAAATCGGCGATTATGGTAATCCTAAAGATTTCTCTTGTCATGCCGAGCTGATACTGTTGTCACGAATTTCAGATAATTCAGCAGTATTTGAAAAGAAATGTATTATAAATAAATATTTGTGGGCAACATCTAACCTTTTATTTTACACATTTTTTAGACAACATCTAGCCCCAAACTAAGCATAGCTTGTACTATAGGAACCAGATGACTAATAGAATACTTTTATACTTAATACCTTTTTTTTAATAAATACTTATAACACAATATAACACCCAGACACAGACCATCTATCAACATCTATGTAAATATGAAATTAATAAAATGTTTACTAAGTTGACTGATAACTTAGATCCCGGATAGCTCCACGTTTTAGAAACATTTGAACCTTAGAGTTACGAACAGTATTTATTCTGGATTTCTAACAAATCGGCTCAGTAGCTAAAGCGTTGAGCTACAAACACGCAAGCAACCAAACACTAACTTTTGTATTTATAAAACTAAGGGCGTGTTTATACGGAGCGAAAATAATCGCGTGGCAGCCGCACGGTTGAGAAATCAGTATCCGCCAAGTATTGACTGTATATTCTAGGTTCTACATTCAAATGTATGTCAAGCGGCCAACCGCGCGTCAATTGCGTAGTGGCCACTGCGCGAAATCTTTCGCACCGTATAAACGCGCCCTAATAGGGTTTTATCAAGTACTTCACACGATCCTTTGAGAGTTTCTAAAGGGGTAGACAGAGAGAGGTTTAATAATACTGGCGTTGTATAATTAACGATCATACAATAAAAGGGGTAATTAAAAGGGAATGGCCCCGCAGGCCGCATTACGTTGCTTTCACGTTATTTGGGCCATATTTACTCGAAACATACATCATTTAAATATTGTTTTGATAAATTAATTAATAAAACTTAAATAAACGACCAACTGATAGTGGCTTGGGAATAAAGGTTCTCAAATGGCAACCCTAACCCAAAACGAAGCGAGGAATTGTCCTTACTATGTCAAGCGTTAATCGTCAGGTTATTTGAAATGTACACTTTTGTGCATTTAATTGCGATGAGCGATGTGACACGGCGGGCAAATGTCCACCTGCGACGCAGGAGGTTGCGGTTTCGATTCCTGCCTTGGGATAAATGTTTGTACGATCTGCAAATATTTATTCCGGCTGTTCTGGGTAGTTTCTAAGATGGAACAAGCAGATGGCCCACTTGATCTAAAGTGGTTACCATCACCTCGTAGGTCACGTTTGTAAGAGGCGTGCCTTACAATGCACTACTCTGCGTCCATCAACCTGAAGCATACAAGTGTTAAGCCTCATGTGCCTGTTATTACACCGGCACCCACACCCTTCAAACCGGAACACAGCAAGCTGCTTGGCGGCAGAAAAAGACATGGTGGTAGTACTTCCCCGGACGAGCCCTTCACTAAGAGCTCTACTACTACTAATTTCCTTTATTCGTAAAGCTGACGATTATGAAATCTAACCCAACTGCTAATCAACTTGACGTAGCATTGAAATAACATTGCCTTTTGTCTTTTGCATTTACAGGAAATTTCAAATATTATCAAAAGAGACACGAGACGGTGTAACCATTTTAAAGCTACACTGAGCTTATTAGTAGAAGGGTTAAAGTTTCATTCAAGAATATTCAGTGACACCTTTGTTTTTAACACTAAAGAATATATTATAACTTTCGCACTTGTGAAGTGCTAGGAAGACTTATTGCTAATAACATTGTCTACCAGTTATCCTGGACGTGTGAAAAAACCAGCCAAGTGCGTGTCGGACTCGCGCACAAAGAGTTCCGTACCATTATCTATAATAAAAACGGCAAAAATATCACGTTTCTGTAACAGACCCCTTTGATATTTATTTTATTCTGTTTTTTAGTATTTGTTGTTATAGCGGCAACAGAAATACATCATCTGTTAAAGTTTCAACTCTCTAACTATCACGGTTCATGAGATACAGCCTGGTAACAGACGGACGGACAAACAGACAAACAGACAGCGGAGTCTTAGTAATAGGGGCCCGTTTTACCCTTTGGGTACGGAACCTCTAAAAATGATGGAGGGTGTTATATCTTGCAAGTCATAAACTAATGAAGCAGAAAAAAACTAAAAAAGATAATATTTCGTTTTTACACAAGCCTTCATGACTAGTCTAAATACAGAAGTTTTAAATAGCTAATACGAATAAAGGTCATGGTTAATTATAATCAAGGTCACGTCGCAGTGACGGGGTTCAACTACCACTTCTTTCCATGAAAAAGTCCGTGAAAAAGATTAGGGTCCTTCAGTTATTTTGTTAGAGAAATAATAGTTTATAATAATAATAGTAATGCTGGACAGTCCACACAGCATAATCTAGCCCTATGCTGAGCAGAGCTTGTGTTATGAGTACTAGATGACTGATATAGTTAATACAATACATTACGTACATAGATATTTTTTTATTATACATGGAATAAATAACGAATAAATATTTGGAGATCGTACTAACACTTATCCCAAGGCGGGAATCGAACCCGCAACCTTCTGCGTCGCAGGCGAACATTCGCCCGCCGCGCCACATCGGTCGTCAGCTTATTTATTTTATAAGACTAAAAGATAAACTCGTTTCGGGCCCAGTCTAGGGATTTCCAAAAGCAGCTTTGATCAACATTAAATATTTCACATCCATCCTAAACAAAACTGGGTAATTAGCAATTAGAAGTTATGCAACGCGTCACTGCCAGACTACAGGGTACCTGCTTTTCACTTTGTTTCAAGGATTTCACCTAACTTTACGTGGTTTTGTATATTAATGTTACTTTACACAAGTCGAGTAACTTGCTCAAAATACTGGAACAAGTTTTTTATACAATTTGCTGATGGAACAAGCATATGGCGCACCTGATACTGAGTGGTTGCTATCGCCTAAAACAAAGCACTGCCTTGTCAGTCACGTTCACAAGTAAATAAAAAGCTATTATTAAAAGCTATTATATTATTACTGCGCCCTACCTTTCGGCACCACTGAAAACCAGCGCCATATGAACCATTGCGCTTCTTGGCATATTATGCGGAGTGGATGCCTTTTTTCGCCACTTTCTTTTAAGTTTTATATTTACTTTGTGTTCTTTGTATTGTTTTATGTGGTGTGAATAAATATTTTCTATTTCTATTTCTATAAAAGAGAAAAAAAATAGCATCTCACCAATCCCTAAGCTCGGTAGATATCCCTTCAAACTTCTTAGTACCAATTACGTACTCTAGGATTCTAGGATGTCTAAGAGGAGTAGTCAGAGGTACGTACTCACATTTTGCAGTAGTTAGTATTCCATACGTGACAGATTACAAGCCTATCAGCGTTGCTAGAATACTAACTGGTTTCACGCGGCTGACGACCGATGTGGCGCGGCGGGCGAATGTCTGCCTGCGACGTAAGAGGTTGCGTGTTCGAATCCCGCCTTGGGATAAATGTTTGTACGATCTGCAAATATTTATTCCAGGTATTTTCTATGCATAATACAAAATATCTATGTATGTATTGTATTGTATTAAGTATATCAGTCATCTAGTACCTACTCATAACACAAGCTCTGCTTAGCTTGGGGCTAGATGATGCAGTGTGGTTTGCCAGCATTATAATTATTATTTATCCCAAGGCGGGAATCGAACCCGCAACCTCCTGCGTCGCAGGCGGACATTTGCCGATCACATCGGTCGTCATGTGGGAAATAATATTGATCAAAACCATAAGAAAGCTAACACCAATACTAGTTCTACCTATACCTACAAATAAAACCCTTCCGCCTTTGTTTCTAATAAAACTTATCAATTCGAAATCTCCAGATATTTTACGAGCTTTCTCATAAAATTGAGCGACTGTACATAGACCTTTCGTGATAGAGCCTTCTGAATATTGCTGTTGCATATTTATCGCGAAACTTGTTTACTTTTTATACTTTTTGATTGGTCACGTGACGCCTATATTGTTTGTCGTAAACTCTATCTACCACCAATTTATATAGGCACACGCTTTGGCTTAAAGGGATTATTTTATTTTATCTTATTTTCATTTTGTTTTCGAATTTTAGGAAAACTTACCGCTACAAAGAATGAAATGTGAAGATAAATATATAGGTAATAATAATAAAAATAATAATGCTAGACAGTCCACACAGCATCATCTAGCCCCAAGCTAAGCAGAGCTTGTGTTATGGGTAGGTACTAGATGACTGATATACTTAATACAATACATTACATATATAGATATTTTTTATTATACATAGAAAACACCCAGAACACCCGGAATAAATATTTGCAGATCGTACAAACATTTATCCCAAGGCGGGAATCGAACCCGCAACCTCTTGCGTCGCAAGCGAACATTCGCCCGCCGCGCCACATCGGTCGTCAAAATAATAATAATATGGTGATTAAAACTAACAAAAACAATATTTTTTTAATACTAAGACTTGGTTGGTTTTTATTTTTATCATACGAATGTTTGTTCTCGGCAGAAACGCAGAAGGCAGAACTACTACGAACTGAGCTGTGACGGCCGTAAGTAGTCATGTAGGTATATTACTGTGAAGCCGTAACAGCTAGGTACACCGTTCGTTAGTCATTTGACTCAATTCCGCGATCGCTCACCCGTCTCCGGAAAGATATGCAAATGACTACACTAAAGGTCATCGCACACTCCGACGATTTTGAGAACCGAAACTTAACATTAATGTAAGTAAAGTGTACAAGACATTTTTTTTAATAATGCAGGACAATCCACACTGCATCATCTAGCCCCAAGCTAAGCAGAGCTTGTGTTATGGGTACTAGATGACTGATATACTTAAAACAATACATAACATACATAGATACCCAGAATAGAAATACCCAGAACACCCGGAATAAACACTTGCAGATCGTACAAACATTTATCCCAAAGCAGGAATCGAACTCGCAACCTCCTGCGTCGCAGGCGGGCATTCTTTCAGGGTCTTGAATGCGAGCGAAAACAATTTTGTAATGCGTATCAATCGACGGAATGATAAACGAGAGACGTTATATACAAAGAGTTTATCATTTATGGGTACGCAAATGATGCAAGATTCTTGTATAGGTCCGCTTCGCCAGCCGTCTAAAACAGTATTGTTGAGTAGCACGAGTGTGCGATGAGCTTAAGATTTGGGGCTTGACGCGGCAGTGGTAGTGGCGTGTTGGTATGGCTCGGAGATTGCAATTTACATATGAAGTCGAAAGATTAGGTTCTGTACAACTCGACGCTATTTACCTACTAATCAAACAAATAAATAGCCTACCAAATATATAACTTAAAATTGTAACAAGTCAGACGGTTTTTGTGTTACGAAAACAACATTGCATATTTATATACTAGCGGGTTCAATCTTAGAGCTCTTAGTGAAGGGCTCATCCGGGGAAGTACTACCACCATGCCTATTTCTACCGCCAAGCAGCTTGCTGTGTACCGGCTTGAAGGGTGTGGGTGCTGGTGTAGTTACAGACACATGAGGCTTAACATCAGTATGCCTCAGGTTGATGGACGCAGAGCAGTGTATTGTAGGGCACGTTCCTAACTAATGTGACCTACAAGGCAATGCTTTGTTATAAGCTATGGTAACCACTTAACATCAGATGGGCCATATGCATGTTCCATGAGCAAATCGTTTTAAAAAATAACTATTCGACGGAAAGCAACGCAGCTCTGTTTGTGATTTAACATTTTAGGACACAACGATGCGACCTAGTCTCTGGCAGGAGTGTGCTGCCCGATCAGTACAGGCACTGGCGTCTAAGCATCTCCATGTGATTAATGGCCTATCGGAGTGGAGCCATTTAGGAAACTAGAACCACAGTTCAACATTAATACAGAATGTAATCTTAAACTATGGTAGTATTTTTAAACTTTCGCGATCGGGACACAATATTAAACACTTATATTACACGGGTATTTATCACGTTTTACCTCATTTATTTGACTAACAAAAGAAACGTCTGTTTCATTAAACTCTGAAACCTTCTTTAGTGTGTTGCCATCTCTATTTGTTGACATGAAAGTGACAGTGACAATATGATTTTATAGACCCGTTTTTATAAAATAGACCGTGTAAGTTTTACCACAAAACTGTTTAAATTTACACCAAAGTCACGATGATAACATTGGTTGGCTAGATAGATAATTTTACAATTAGATACTTTTTATCTTTCAGCAATTTTTGACAATAATGATTTTGGCTGTTTGATGTTCTACTCGTACGTTTTCTGTGACACCGCGCCGGCCATAAATAACGTTCGACCGGCCGGATGCACCGGGCGGATGACTCCGGATGCTACAGGGATGCCCGTAGCTCCTCGTAGCTTCTCATAGTGGCATCGTAGCACACTCGTAAGGCCGCGCTCACTTTGGATACGTTTTCGTACGAATTCCATTCGTGCAGAAACGTACGAAAACGCACGAACATTCCCGACCTTCTGAGTACTATGAAAGCGCTCACACTGCGCGCGAGTTAGCCGTACGTAACGCAGTGTGAGCGCTTTCATAGTACTCAGAAGGTCGGGAAGTTCGTGCGTGTTCGTACGTTTCTGCACGAATGGAATTCGTACGAAAACGTATCCAAAGTGAGCGCGGCCTCGTAGCACTTGCTAGTCTAGGTAAATGTAACATGCTATAGTTTTGTCGACAAAAGTAACCATAATTATATAACCAGTACCAAAGTATACCATATTATGACCGATGTGGCGCGGCGGATGGATGTCCGCCTGCAACGAGGTTGCAGGTTCGATCGGGCCTTGGGATAAATGTTTGTACGATCGGCAAATATTAATTCCGAGCGTTCTGGTTAATTTCTATGCATAATAAAAAATATCTTTGCATTGTCGTATTGTATTAAGTATATCAGTCATCTAATACCCATAACCTAGACCTGTTGCTATGTGTTTTTGGTACAGGTAGATGTACTCTTAGGAACGATGAACCAAGACTCGTATTGTCGTTTTGAGTTACACTACGTGGCATGTCAGGAAGCGTCAATTTGACTTTTGACGGCTACCGAGTTGCCCCGCAGTGTGTTACAAACCGACAATGCGAAACTTTGTTTATCGTTTCTAAGAGTAGACCTACTTTATTATTCTGTGAGATTTTCTATTTCTGTTTCTATTTCTAAAGGTCGGCTTCAAGGCCTTACTTATCCATTACTACAAAATACTTATTTGCCCCTCGCACAAAAACATTCAAAATCTTATTATGATTAGAAAAACCAAAATCCTATTTCGCACGCGCATTTAGGGCAAATATTTTTTGTCCAAATCTCGAATGCTCCCGTAATTGGCTAAAATAAAATGTGCCATTTACATAAAGCTCCATTTACTTATGTAAGGCTTTTCAGGGATTGCTTCATTATCACTTAGGTTTAAATGTAACGTTAGCTCATCTAAATACGTTTTGTGGATGCGAAGTTTCTTGATAATCTTACTAAATTGCATTAATTATTTCTGGATGGCAGAAGTAGTCTAGAGAAGAAATAGAAACATACCGCTTATTAGGAAGTGCCTTTTTTACGTGTTTCTTTGTGTGGAGTAATATATTAAACTAGTGAAACGCGCGCGACTGCGCCCGCGTAAAGCTATATTCGTGCAAACTTCAACCCCCGCTGTACAAGTTTAGAGGTTGAATTTCGGAAATTCCTTTCTTAGTACACCTCTACGCACTAAGGCAAATATACTCTATAAATATAAAGTCTCTACGACCAGTGGTTAAGGCTGTGCGTTGTCTATATCCCAGTCAGTCAGTCAGGACAAAGATTCTTAAAATTGGTATAGATTACATATATTTCATTAATGATATTATAATTATGTATACTAGTCTCTAAAGTTTGTAAGGTATCTATACCCATTATAAGAATCTTTGTCCTAACTGACTGACTGACATATAGACAACGCACAGCCTTAACCACTGGTCGTAGAGACTTTATATTTATAGAGTATATTTGCCTTAGTGCGTAGAGGTGTACTAAGAAAGGAATTTCCGAAATTCAACCTCTAAACTTGTACAGCGGGGGTTGAAGTTTGCACGAATATAGCTTTACGCGGGCGCAGTCGCGCGCGTTTCACTAGTTTAATATATTACTCCACACAAAGAAACACGTAAAAAAGGCACTTCCTAATAAGCGGTATGTTTCTATTTCTTCTCTAGACTACTTCTGCCATCCAGAAATAATTAATGCAATTTAGTAAGATTATCAAGAAACTTCGCATCCACAAAACGTATTTAGATGAGCTAACGTTACATTTAAACCTAAGTGATAATGAAGCAATCCCTGAAAAGCCTTACATAAGTAAATGGAGCTTTATGTAAATGGCACATTTTATTTTAGCCAATTACGGGAGCATTCGAGATTTGGACAAAAAATATTTGCCCTAAATGCGCGTGCGAAATAGGATTTTGGTTTTTCTAATCATAATAAGATTTTGAATGTTTTTGTGCGAGGGGCAAATAAGTATTTTGTAGTAATGGATAAGTAAGGCCTTGAAGCCGACCTTTAGAAATAGAAACAGAAATAGAAAATCTCACAGAATAATAAAGTAGGTCTACTCTTAGAAACGATAAACAAAGTTTCGCATTGTCGGTTTGTAACACACTGCGGGGCAACTCGGTAGCCGTCAAAAGTCAAATTGACGCTTCCTGACATGCCACGTAGTGTAACTCAAAACGACAATACGAGTCTTGGTTCATCGTTCCTAAGAGTACATCTACCTGTACCAAAAACACATAGCAACAGGTCTAGGTTATGGGTATTAGATGACTGATATACTTAATACAATACGACAATGCAAAGATATTTTTTATTATGCATAGAAATTAACCAGAACGCTCGGAATTAATATTTGCCGATCGTACAAACATTTATCCCAAGGCCCGATCGAACCTGCAACCTCGTTGCAGGCGGACATCCATCCGCCGCGCCACATCGGTCATAATATGGTATACTTTGGTACTGGTTATATAATTATGGTTACTTTTGTCGACAAAACTATAGCATGTTACATTTACCTAGACTAGCAAGTGCTACGAGGCCGCGCTCACTTTGGATACGTTTTCGTACGAATTCCATTCGTGCAGAAACGTACGAACACGCACGAACTTCCCGACCTTCTGAGTACTATGAAAGCGCTCACACTGCGTTACGTACGGCTAACTCGCGCGCAGTGTGAGCGCTTTCATAGTACTCAGAAGGTCGGGAAGTTCGTGCGTGTTCGTACGTTTCTGCACGAATGGAATGAATTTACATAAAGCTCCATTTACTTATGTAAGGCTTTTCAGGGATTGCTTCATTATCACTTAGGTTTAAATGTAACGTTAGCTCATCTAAATACGTTTTGTGGATGCGAAGTTTCTTGATAATCTTACTAAATTGCATTAATTATTTCTGGATGGCAGAAGTAGTCTAGAGAAGAAATAGAAACATACCGCTTATTAGGAAGTGCCTTTTTTACGTGTTTCTTTGTGTGGAGTAATATATTAAACTAGTGAAACGCGCGCGACTGCGCCCGCGTAAAGCTATATTCGTGCAAACTTCAACCCCCGCTGTACAAGTTTAGAGGTTGAATTTCGGAAATTCCTTTCTTAGTACACCTCTACGCACTAAGGCAAATATACTCTATAAATATAAAGTCTCTACGACCAGTGGTTAAGGCTGTGCGTTGTCTATATCCCAGTCAGTCAGTCAGGACAAAGATTCTTAAAATTGGTATAGATTACATATATTTCATTAATGATATTATAATTATGTATACTAGTCTCTAAAGTTTGTAAGGTATCTATACCCATTATAAGAATCTTTGTCCTAACTGACTGACTGACATATAGACAACGCACAATATTGTATTTTTTAGGGTATATTTGTCTTGGTGCGTAGAAGTGTACAAAGACAGGAATACTTGAAATTCAACCTCTGAACGGGTACAGCAGTGGTTAAAGTTAGTATGAAAATAACATCACGCGGTTCGCCCGCGTGATGTTATTTTGTCGCGTGCGTATTGCTGGTCTCTGGCTGCATTGCCGACCGGTGTGGCGCAGCGGGCGAATGTCCACCTGCGACGCAGGAGGTTGCAAGTTCGATTCCCGCCTTGGGATAAATGTTTGTACGATCTGCAAATATTTATTCCGGGTGTTCTGGGTATTTTCTATGTATAATAAAAAATATCTTTGTATGTAATATAGTATTGTATTAAGTATATTAGTCATCTAGAACCCATAACACAAGCTCTGCTTAGCTTGGGGCTAGATGATGCTGTGTGGATTGTCCAGCATTATTTATTTTATTTATTGCAACACTGTTCACTAGCAATACTAATCCACTAGGCCATCTACTCATCAGAGCTCGGTTCACACGTTCATTCGGAAGCATATGAGAACGTTCCCTAAATTACCATCCTCTTCAATAAATTTCGATTTTGAATTGAATTTACATAGACGAAGTCTCTTGAACAAGTAAACATGTTGACACTCTATTTACCCACTCTCTGTGCGCATCTGCGAATACAAAAACGATTTCAAATCTCATTCGAAATAAGGAACCTTTTAAACAAAATTTGGCAGCATTTGCAAATTTTTAAATCGTTTTTGTTATCTATTATACGACAATTTCTACACTATATAATATTATAAAGTGGAAAGATTTGTGTTTCTGAGTAATAGTAGAGGTCTTAGTGAAGGGCTCATCCGGGGCAGTACTACCACCATGCCTATTTCTGCCGCCAAGCAGCTTGCTGTGTTCCGGTTTGAAGGGTGTGGGTGCCGGTGTAATTACAGGCACATGAGGCTTAACACCTGTAAGCCTGAGGTTGATGGACGCAGAGCAGTTATCGGCGTTCACGTTCCTAACAAACGTGACCTGCAACGCAATGCTTTGTTATAGGCGATGGTAGCCACTTGACATCAGATGGGCCATATGCTTGTTCCATCAGCAAATTGTAATTGTAAAAAAAATTAACAGTAATAGTTAGAGAGTTGAAATTTTGAAAGATGATATATTTCTGTTGCCACTATAACAACAAATACTAAAAAACAGAATAAAATAAATAATTAAGGGGGCTCTCATACAACAAACGTGATTTTTTGCCCATTTTTTTATAGATAAATGGTATGAAACCCTTCGTGCGTGAGTCCAACTCGCACTTAGCTACTTTTTTTCATCTTTATTTTATTCCACAAGAAATACATAGTCAATACGTGCGCAGTTAACTAAGTCACGCTTTTCCTCACGATGTTTACTTTTACCGTTTAAGAGCTTAGGCATATTTTATTCTTTTGAAAGAAAGAAAATACATTTACTTTGGACACACAGCACAGAAACAAATACAGATAATAAATTGCAATAAAATTTAGAATAGACGTAGGTAATTGCAATTAAATGTAGATATAACAAGAATAATAATAGAAAAAGAACAATAAGACATTACACATCACATAGGTTGACGACCGATGTGACGCGGCGGGCGAATGTCCGCTTGCGACGCAAGAGGTTGCGGGTTCGATTCCCGCCTTGGGATAAATGTTCGTATGATCTGCAAATATTTATTCCGGGTGTTCTGGGTGTTTTCTATGTATAATAAAAAATATCTATATATGTAATGTATCGTATTAGGTATATCAGTCATCTAGTACCCATAACACAAGCTCTGCTTAGCTTGGGGTTAGATGATGCTGTGTGGACTGTCCAGCATTATTATTATTATTATAGTATTAATCACTTGTTACCTACCTACCTACTTGTACCTACCTACTCTTTGTTTGCAGTTGGATGAAGATAGCGCTAAAAAGACAGCATAGTTTACACCACTTACAAAATGTAATAGAAAACGTATGTATGCTTACTAAAGTAATAAAAAAAATCTACCAAACTAACATGCTTGATACCATACCAGCAAGTAACCTATATACAAGAATCTATCAAATCCAAACAATTACCAACTACCGCTGAAGCACGCGTCGCGTGACTACCCCCATTACACACAGCTTCGAGCTTCTATTAACCGATTATCGACTTTCCCACCACGCAATAAGGTCTCCCCTATTAATTATAGAGTTAACCCTATGCATTAAATAATCACGTCACGAAATGCGAGTACATTCGAGCTCCGAGTGGGATTGTACTGTTCACTAGAGATTATCCCTCGAGTGAGTACTTGTCACATTGCTGTAAGTAGCTGCTATGTTGTCATTTGGGATTGCTTTACATTGCTCGTTCAGAATGCGGTGAGCAGGCTACGCTACTACTGAAACCCAGCAGTGTTTAACCATCACGTTTTATACGGATTCTTTATTTTATCCTTTAGGGACTAAATAAGGGTTACGTTCCAAAGTTTAGTGAATTATAATGAAACACGAACCTAAAACCAAAGTATAAGATACACTCAACCTTCCATCGGATTGATGACATTCTATAGTTTATTACGAAAAGTACGTTAAATAATTTAAAAAAAAGCACGGTAGATATCCCCTCCGATCTCTCAGTACCAAGTACCCGAGATTCTTCGAGGATATCTAAGGGGGTAGTCAGAGGTACGTCCAGATAGATTTGGTACATACCCACATTTTGCAGCAGTATTCAATACGTGACAGGTTGTGAGCTCATTGCCGCTGCTGGAATACAAACTGGTTTCCTCACGATGTTTTCCTTCACCGTTTGTGAGCACTGGCATTGCGCACATAAATTTTTCGAACGGAAAAATCCATTGGTGCACGACCGGATTTGAACCCACGACCTTCGGATCAGAAGGCGGGGTCACTCCCACTGGACCACAGGTGGATGTAGAAGGTTTAAAATCGGTCTTCCTGGAAATGTATAGGAATGGCCTATTTCCAGCAGTGATCCCTTCGGACTGATGATAATTATGATGAATGGGGGATTTCATCGGCTTGAAAAGGTCAACTGGGAAACATATAGGCCTTTTTGATACAATTTAATCCATCCAACCATGCATAAATTTGACGGACCACTAAGCTTAGGAGTAACTCTGCCTTCTGTGCTATAGGTAGTGGATTCGATCCCTACCATGGGCAAACAAATGTGTGATGAACATAGATGTTTGTTCTCTGTTTGGGTGTTATATTGTATAAGTATATATCAACAAAAAATACGTATATAAGTATTCTATCGGTCATCTGATTCCCATAGTACAAGCTATGCTTAGTTCAGGGCTAGGTGATTAGGGTTCCGTTCCAAAGGGTAAAACGGGGGGTAATTATAGATAATGGCACGGAACCCTTCATGCGCGAGTCCGACTCGCACTTGGCCGGTTTTTTTTATAATCTTTCAAAAGCTTATCCACCATCAGCATCATAATCCTTATCAAAAATTGTTGGGAGCGGAAAGTCCAGAAAATACCCTACTAATATTAAAAACGTGAAAGTTTGTAAGTATGGATGGATGGATGGATGTTTGTTACTCTTTCACGCTCTAACCAGTAGACCGATTTGAATGAAATTTAGAATAAATACAGATTGCAATCTGGATTAGCATATAGGCTACTTTTTATCCCGAGAAAATTACAGGAACGGGAAAAAACTGCCACGCGGGCGAAGCTGCAAGCGACCGCTAGTATTAACAATAAACACAAAAGGACGGAAATGACCAAGCAGCCAGGGTTTATGCCATAACACTCCAGAATAACTACTAACAAGGTTATCGTCTCGTAAAGTATGTAACATAATTACGTTAACTATTAAATTATAAATTCTATCGCCTTAAAACTATAAACAATGTGAGAGCAGTTTCGGCGCCAGGCGAACCGAGATAACGATATTTGGTGCTAAGCCTTCATGAGCTGGATATGATATTAACCACCCGAACAATGTGAGGGCATCTTCGTACAAGTTCGGAAGCCATCGTTGAATGTTCGTGTTACGAAATAATAAGAATAATCCACACAGCATCATCTAGCCCCAAGCTAAGCAGAGCTTGTGTTATGACTAGATGACTGATATACTTAATATAATACCATACATAGATATTTTTAGTATGCATAGTAAATACCCAAAACACCCGGAATAAATATTTGCAGATCTTACAAACATTTATCCCAAGGCGGGAATCTAACCCGCAACCTTTGCGTCGCAGCGCCACATTGGACATTCGCCCGCAGCGCCACATCGGTCGTCGAAATTATTTGTCTTCTAATAATTTCGTTTCATTAATAACCTGTACCGTAAGCCTCCAATTGTCATGTTTTAGGAGGGTCACGTTCCGTATGCTTAACATTTTAGCTATGCGTTCGAAATACAAAATTATTGTATTATGTAACCCGAATAGCTAGCTATAGCTCTTCAACTATTTCATGAACCATGATAGTTGAAGAGTTGAAATTTTTACAAATGATGTATTTTTATTGCCGCTATAAGAACAAATACTAAAAAAATTACACCTTGAGCTCTCATTTAACAAACTTGATTTTTTGCCGTTTTAATGGTATGGAACCCTTCGTGCGCGAGTTGAACATGCACTTGGCCGGTTTTTTTTCATATTTATCATCAACGTGTAAAAAAGGCTTTGGTTTTAAAATTTTGACGGATTGTTTTGACCAGACCAAAATCATTAAAAAAAAAACTCACAATTTGGAGCTTGCAGTTTCCTAAGCACCACAGCAAAGCACATGTTGTTCTGAACTTTATTATATAGACATTAAGTATGTAATTGTACGCGTAAGGGTGCTCGGTAAGCATGAGATGGCCCCTTAAAGCCATTTTCAGTAACGAGAGTAATTTACCTTTCATAAACTAGATGGAAGTACACTATTAGAGATGACTGGAATTGCTTAGATAAGACATTAATTCACAACGTTCACACGTAGTATCTTTTTATGTAAATTACTATAATTTGTATATAATATAGCAATAGTTATTTTGTAGAGATGCAACTTATTAAAAAACTCGTCTGGGGAGAAATATCAGTATTCAGCATTCAGTATGTTTATTGCCTTATTATGTAAATAGGTTTTACATTGTAGGATGGAGATGGATGTGTGGAGTGACGAGAATGGATAAGATAACGAATGAGTTCGGGAACGAGATAATAAACGGTGAAAAAATCACGTTTGTTGTATGAGAGCCCCCATAAATATTTATTTTATTCTGTTTTTTAGTATTTGTTGTTATAGCGGCAATAGAAATACAACATATGTAAAAATTTAAACTCTCTAACTATCACGGTTCATGAGATACACCTGGTGATAGACGGACAGACAGCGAAGTCTTAGTAATAGGGTCCCGTTTTACCCTTTGGGTACAGAACCCTAAAAATTCCTACTGTGCCTGGAACTACAGTTCCACAAACATTTTGAGCTGGTATAATTTAATTACTGTTTTCTATATTAAACATAAAGGTCTTTATTATAATACTCACTATATCTATGGGCATATTGATTGCCATCCATTTGGGTAATCTAAAGTAATGATGACAGATGATGTTCAATGATTAATTATGAATTAGTTATCTTAATGAATGAATGACCATAGTATCTTAGTCAATACGTAATTGAGAGCCGTCATAGCTCTGCCTTCTGCGCTGTGAGTTGTGGATTCTATCCCCACTGAGAACAAAAAATTGTATGATGAACACAGATGTGTGTGGGTGCTTTATTGTTAAAGCTTTATTCTATGTATGTAATTACAAAAAACAATTATTTATGTATTCTATGAGCTATCTGGTTTACTTAGTATGAGCTTTTCTTAGTTTGGGGCGCGACGTCAAATGTATGTCAGTACCTAAATTCCATACAATCCAAACATAAGATACGATTAATTTGTGCACTGAAACTGGTTTATGATTCATACAAACATACATAAAAACATGCCTGTTTTCCATGGGGGTAAGCAGAGACTACGGATTTCCACTAAAAACTACGATCCTGACATACCTCTTTTGCTTCATTCACTCTCATAACATTCATCATGCATGTTCGTCGGTTTAGAGTACTTTTGACCTGAACTTTTTTTAAAACTTCTTGCATCTGATTGAGATACATACGCCGAGGTCTTCCCCTTTCAACAGACCTATTCACACTCGCCTGATGCACCTGTTTCGTTTATCTTTTTTCATCCATCCTCTCTACATGCCCAAACCATCTTAGCATACCTTTCTCTACCTCATTACTATCTCTAAGGTATTAAGGTCATGATTAAGGTATTATTTATTAGCGAATAAATAATAATCACAGTAGGCCTAAATTAATAAAAAAAAACTTTTTAATATAAAAGCTCACTTAATATTTCAACTCATTTAATATAAAGTATATTTTGATTTGATAAAGAGGGAAGATTTGATTGTTTGTTTGTTATTGAATATGCTCTGAAACTACTGGACCGATTTGAAAAATTCTATCATCGTTGGGAAGCTACACTATCCCCGGGTGACATAGACGATATTGTATTTTCAAAAAAAATTGGGATCCTTACTAAAACCCGTGTGAAGCGGGGACGAGTCGCTAGTGTTTGATATAAGGTATATGTAAAGTATAAGAGATACATTAGATACAAGGGTCGTTGCTACAAAAAAAATACAGAGTATAAAATCCAATTATCTTGTGATATGACAAGATAGACGAGAATTTTACTCAGAGTTGTAACATCTGTTAGTGAATCTTGTTTCAAAGAACACTAGAGTTTTTACTTTCGCATTTTTTAATATTATTAAATAAAATAGTTAGAATAATATTAAGCACCCGTGGCTTTGTGGGAGTGAGTCTCGTTTGCACCAAGGGATTCTACTATTCAAAAAACATTGTCAAATTGCAGTTTTGATCTTGTCAATCTCTAAATTGTCACAACTATTTATTTAACATCTTAGGCAGGCCCAATTTTGACAGTAAAATTTTAGTTACATTTTCGTCTCAGCTTCAAAAAAATACGAGAATTGGACTCGGACCGGAGGCTCGTTGATACAAAACTTGGCCTTTTAATAAATCTGAATAGCCAGGCACCATTTCTCTTAAACGGTAGAGGAAAACATCGTAAGGTAGCTGATTAGTATTCTGGCAGCAGTGAAGGGCTTGCACCTATCACGTATGGTATACCATGTACTGCAAAATGCGGATAAGTACCTACTAACCTTAATATTTGGACTTACCTCTGACTACCATTACCTTTGACCCACATTAGATATCCTCAAAGGATCTTGAGTCAGGACTACTTGGTGTTAGGAGATACGATTGAACCGTTGTCGTAGAACCGACAATCGTTGGAGCAAATGGACACTTGAGTGGAGACCACGTTTAGGTGTACGTAGTGTAGGACGTCCTCTGGCGAGGTGAGGCGATAATCTGCGACATGTAGCTGGAAAACACTGGATAAGGCCGAAGACCACGCTCAGTGGCGCGTCTTGGGAGATACCTATGTCCAGCAGTGGACTAATGTAAGTTGATGATGATGATGGGATACGAGGAGTATCAGAAGTATATCTGATGATGATTTCCTTCTTAACGTATCCGTCAACGGCGAACCTTGCTAACTCCGGGCATGTGAGCGAATATGACTTGCAAAGCCAAATTTGGTTTTAAAGGTCCGCGGTCACGGGGCGCACAATGTAACTGGCCTAAAGAGTTGTAGGTGTAGGTATAAGAAGGCTTGGGACAGTTCTTTTTGAGTAAGCGCTTGGCATCAAGATCTTGCTGCCTATAGTGCCTTGAAGTATATCTGCCGTGCCGAGGAATTCACTGGTGAATCTTTTTCTTCGAAAGCTAAATAAAGGTTCTTGAATGGTGACCGCAAACCGGATGACAAAGCGTAGGACGCCTTCCTACCCGATAGGCTGACGACATTACTAAGATCACGTGAATTCTGTGGGAGGAAAGGGTTTCTGGAAACGTATAGGACAAGCCTATGTCCAACAGTGGACTTCTACGGACTGTTGATGATGATGCTATTTCTTTTCTACTACGAGTACTCGCTTTTTTTACAGTTAATAGTTAAATGTTTGACCGCAATCTCACCTGATGTTAAGTTATCACGCAGTCGACGGTGTAGCGTTTACCTAGAGGATACCTATTCACTCTCCTCTTGAAGACATCCAAATTATACGTGACCGGAAAACTGACATTAATTCATTATCGCTTGCCTTGATATCTAATTACTTGAATCGCTAAAATCGTCTAATACAAAGCAAATAACTTTACAGTATAAGTTGTTGATAGGGAATGCTGATTATATTGATAGAAGCTGTTTCAATTTCGTAATGGCCACTTAAAACAATTTTCGGTTAATCTATTACAGTTGCTGGAATTTGAGCCTTCGTGACAGACTTTTTATTGTAACTAATGGTAACAGAGGTGTTTGGGCAAAATTATCAATAGCTAACTAGCTATTCCAACACTGTTTTAACCCCAATTTATAAAATGTACATAGTGTGTGGTATACTGATAGTTTCCCTACGAGAAAGAATC
Organism: Electrophaes corylata; assembly: GCA_947095575.1. NCBI lineage: Eukaryota > Metazoa > Arthropoda > Insecta > Lepidoptera > Geometridae > Electrophaes > Electrophaes corylata. The sequence continues at coordinate 1,788,530 of OX352704.1, forward strand.
AGATATAATAATAATAATAATAATGCTGGACAATCCATACAATATCATCTAGCCCAAGCTAAGCAGAGCTTGTGTTATGGGTACTAGATAACTGATATACTTAATACAATACATTACATACATAGATATTTTTTATTATACATAGAAATACCCAGAACACCCGGAATAAATATTTGCAGATCGTACAAACGTTTATCTATTTTTGTTTCCTCCTAAAAGCGATCCTTTCCACCTAAAGGTTGTCTGGAAGGGATCGCTTTTAGGAGGGGCCTCCATGCAGCAGTGAAATCGTTCAGGATGATGATGATAATGAATAATGAAATTAATTTTATTAGTAGTAGTGCTCTTAGTGGAGGGCTCGTCCGGGGCAGTCTACCTCCATGCCTATTTCTGCCGCCAAGCAGCTTTCTGTGTTCCAGTTTGAAGGGTGTGGGTGCCGGTGTAATTACAGGCACACGAGGCTTAACATCAGTATGCCTCTTGTTAATGGACGCAGAGTAGTGCATCGTAAGGCCACGTTTATAATAAGCGTGACTCGCGAGGCAATGCTCTCTTATAGGTAATGGTAACCACTTAACATCGGGTGGGTCATCTGCTTGTTTCATTAACAAGTCACTTAAAAAAAATATAGTTTTGAACGTACAAATTCAACATTGCGCATAATATCTTCTTACAAGAAGATTTTCTCCAACTCTAAAAGTTTGAGCGTTTTGTTGAAAACTTGAAACCTTTCTTGGATTCTTTAAATTCTGTTAGGAAAATGTTGAAAGAATTTACATACTTGGCTTTTCGAAACAGTTTCTGGTTATTCGTTTATTGTAAAAGTTTGCTGAATGGAAACTTTGCTTCAAGTATAAAGCGTAGACAAATCAGTTAATTTTTTTTAAATAAAAAACATGACACAATTCTTTAAACTTCTGCAAACTTTGCCAATACAATACAAAAAACACAATGTGTATGTCAAACTAGTTATTTTATTGTTACATTATTTTTGAGAGCATCGGTGGTCTAGTGTTTGGCTTCAATCTACCTAGCTAGGTATTCCTTTTTTTTTAAATAAAATCAACTTTATAAATATCGATTTAACATAACAATCACCAGTTAGAGTGTAGAAAAAAACTAGATATTTAACCCCTGAGGAGGTGTAATGGAGGTTGAAGTGTGTATGTAAACTGCTTAATATAACTGTGTGAAAACTAGAACTAAAAATAAGATCAGAACAATTATTCTGAAACAATTCTGATCCTTAGGTATTAAAGCTATGGTGTGGGCTTAACGCTAAAACTATTTGCTCGTTACAGATACCGCAAAGTCTTAAGACGAAGGTCTCTAATTAGTGATGACTAGAGAAACGCGCGCGTCTTTGTCCGCCTGAAGTTATTTTTTCATACAAACTTCAACCCTCGCTGAACACGTTTGGAGTTGAATTTCGGGAATTCTTTTCTTAGTACACCTCTACGCACCAAGATGAATATACTAAATTTTAAGTCTCTACGACCAGTGGCTTAGGCTGTGCATTGTCTATATCCCAGTCAGTCAGTCAGGACAAAGATTCTTATAATTGGTATAAATATAGATTTATGAAACTAAGATTAAACTTTGATCGTTGTAACTTTCTCATTTTAAATCGTGCAAACCATTGAACTCAAAATAAAGCTAACCAGAATACCAACAAAGCTTTATCAACGTACATCCATCGAGTTAATGATCGCACCTCTTACTTCCGTTCAACAAACCGATGCCAACAACTAGAATCAACAATTCACTCGACTTGTTATGAAACGGCCAATAGCCGAGATCAAATTCTATGTTCAAAACATTAGTACCTTAGATACACCTTACTACTTTGAACTTAAGGCTTATAATGGCTTGCGTGGTACATTTGTTTTCGCATCTTGGTTGGTACAAAAGTTAATGAACTGTGAGCCCTCAATGGTCATTCAACGTCTTCTAAGTGATGCTGAGGAGTCTACCGAAAAGCGAGGAATAAAGCATGATAAATTATACGAATTATGTAGTTTTTGTTATACGGAACTTTGCGCCGCTCTGTTAGACTGGTGGTGTAAGGGTCCCCGCCGAAAGGAGGCCCGCTTTCTGAACGGCTACCGTCGACTCGGTTGTTCGTTCGTTGATCAATAACCCGTACCGTAAGCCTCAAAATGTCATGTACTTAGGAGGGTCACGGTACGGATGTTTCTCATTTAGCAATGCGTTCGAAATACAAACCATTGTATCATGAGACCCGAACTGACTCGTACAGGCCTGAACATACCCGAACACTGCCGTCTTTGTTGTATGATCCTATTATAAATGAATAATAATGAAGCTCCAGTGTGGTAATCTAACTCAATGAACAAAGTAACTTTCCGAGTATATAGTGCAGGCAGTTATAAAGTTGCAGTTTGAAGTAGAAGCAAGCTGCAGTTGCGTTAATGAAACCCGCAATTAGAACTGCGGTGTATAGTTCAAGCGAGTACATTGCTGCCTGAGCAGGCAACTTGGCACCCACCTGCATAGTTGTTCGACTGCATAGTTAAACAACTCGTTGGAACTTCGGAGCCTCGTGGACAAACTACATGCGAAAGTCAGATGCAAGCGAGAACTATTCAATGTATTTTCCTGGCAATGTGCCTCGGATTATTTTGACGACCGATATGGCGCGGCGAGTGACTGTCCGCCTGCGGCGCAGGAGGTTGCCGGTTCGATTCCCACCTTGGTATAAATGTTTGTGCGATCTGCAAATATTTATTCCGGGTGTTCTGGGTATATTCTATGTATAATAAAATATGTAAGTATTGTATGTATGTAATGTATTGTATTAAATATATCAGTCATCTAGTACCCATAACACAAGCTCTGCTTAGCTTGGGGCTAGATGATGCTGTGTGGATTGTCCAGCATTATTATTATTATTATTTTATGACAAAGAAGAAAAATTACGTTGGTTGGGTATAAGTAATAGATTTGGACGGTAGAGTTAGGTCAAAGTCAAAGTCAAGGTCAACAGACATATTCAATCGAATATTTAAGATCACTTATAATCGCAGAGCAGAGCACCGGTGGTCTAGTGGAGTAACCCCGCCTACTGATCATAAAGTCGTGGGTTCGAATCCAGTCGTACTCCAATGAATTATCTATCGGAAAAATTATGTGCGTAATTACTCTCAAGTGGTGAAGAAAAACATCGTTAGGAAATCTGTTAGAATTCTAGCAGCGACGATGGATTTGCAAAATGTGTGTATGTACCAAATGTAATATTTGGCCATACCTCTGACTACCCCTATTAGACATCCTTAAAGAATTTCGAGTACGTACTCGGTACTAAAAGATCTGAGGAAATATCTACCGTGCCTGAGAATAAAGGTCATGAAACTATTTTGTTCCTTCTTTTCTCTTTTTTCTAATATCGTCTAAATGTCTAGGCTCCATTTTCTCGTGACTAAACCTAGGACAAAGAATAAAGAAAGCAAAATGGTATCACGACTTTTATCACCAATTACGGCGGATATCCCTTCCAACCTAAAACATCTATCTATACCAATCATAAGAATCTTTGTCCTGACTGACTGACTGGTTTATAAACAACCCACAGCCTAAACCACTGGTCGTAGAGACTTGAATTTTTTAGAGTATATTTATCTTGGTGCGTAAAAGTACTAAGAAAGGAATTCCCGAAATTCAACCTCTAAACGTGTACAGCGAGGGTTGAAGTTTGTATGAAAATAGCTTCACACGGACGAAGTCGCGCGCGTTTCGCTAGTTAATAAAGTTACAGCTTGATTCCTACTGCTTTTTATTTGGTTCTTATTACGAAATAATAAAACATGAAGCTCCAATGTGTTTCAAATCCAACTTATGCCCGATTCCAATATCTTACAACCGTCTTTAAGTAATTTTAGGTCTAAAAAACTGGCGGTGTAAAATCAGCGGAATAAAAAAAAAACTCCGAAATTTGTTGCCTTTTTGTTGCTAATTAGTTGCTAAAAAATTAATTTTTTTGCTCCAACCGATCGCGAAAAATCGCCAATATCGCTAACTTTTCATTAAGATTGTTCTACGGAAAAGTGGACAGTTAAGCTAGCGTGACCGGTTTTTTCGTAAACCGATCTCAAACTTTCTTGACTTCCAGTTTCTATTTTGTTGCTGACTCTCTGTACTCGGACAAGATGTAGTAGAAGCAGCAACAAATTTTCATTCAGATTTGACACGGAAAACTCGAGATTGAAGCTGGCGTGGACATCATTTATTCTGGCATAATAAAAAAAAAAAAAAAAAAAACTGAGAATCTTTCAGCAACAAATTAGCAACAAATTGATCCCTATTCGCATGATCGATTATTCCACATCCAGTGATTTCCATGCTATCTTAATGAAAAGTTAGCGATATTGGCGATTTTTCGCGATCGGTTGGAGCAAAAAAATTAATTTTTTAGCAACTTATTAGCAACAAAAAAGCAACAAATTTCGGTGTTTTTTTTTTATTCCGCTGATTTTACACCGCCAGTTTTTTAGACCTGTAATTTTCATATAACATATTTCCATCTTTTAATAGACAACAATCTGCACTACTAATGGTCGCTTTAGGATACTAAAACTGGGCATTACTAGGGTGTATGCAAGATATATAAATAATAACATGTAAAGGCAATCATGTCACGTGTAAAATAAATCTACACATTCTCACCCTCTCCGGCACCCTTATTAATGAAACTCGCAGTCAATCTACAAGCGTTAATGAGGCAATCACTGCCGTCATCCGCCATTAAAACCAAATTGTAGTGTTCACATCAATAACTGCTCAAGGTATTTTCATTTTAAAACCACTTGCGAATGCAAGTAGATGGCCCTACCTGATGTTAAATGGGCACCACCAACAAGTAAAACGGAAAAACATATATGGGAATAAACTACTACCTCCCTGCCACGCACGGTTAAAATGTGCCCTACGATTCAAAGCTTTGCGTCCTTGTGTTTGAATATACTGTCGCAAGACCGTTGCTAGTTGTAAATGCTACTCAGGGTAATATCAATACCAATATCGCTATGTATATCGTTGTTTAGCTAACTTAAACGGTTATAAGCTTCACTGCATTTGCCGGTGATTCAATAGGGAACTACGGTATACACTGGAAGCCACAATCTGCACTCAAAGCAATCGGCTCAATGCCACGTCACCGCTGTAGAGCTTCTGAAACACGTTAGCAAGCAATATCTGACTCACATCAACGTGAAATTGAAGCTTGTGATTGTGATCTGTTAGTGAAGTGAGTGAGTGTTGTCATCCAACATTGACAATTAATAAAAAATAATGAACTAGCTATCTGATTCAGACAAATCATTTACCGCGATCAAACGGCTGTCAGAAAGCTCATAGGAGCCAAAAAAGATTAGTTATTTAAAGTTTTAGTTTTTAATTAAGTCTTCGTCACCCTTAAAAATATTTAAACTTTGTATGTATTCGCCTGGAATTAAAACTACTACTAAACGCTAACGATCTGTTTCATAAAAACATAGAACGTAGGTGCATGCAATATAGAATCGTCTCTGTTGCTGCCGGATACAAAGCATTGCCTCGCAGAAGACGTCGTTAGGAATGTATATATGTACCCCACGAAACACTGCTATATATGCAATCGAATATATGCTATAGATGTTAATCCTCATGTGTATAGGACATCAAGTCAGTATAGGACTTTGATGCACACTGACCTTGTAAGTTAGTTTCTAATATTAATAAACTTATATCTTTCTCAGATTTGTGTATATTAGCAGCATGTAGCCTGGACGATGTGCGGCCTTAAAACTTAAAAGTAGAATTCATCTGCATCAAAACCTGGAAAAATGCCTTTCCTACCTTGCCCACTCACTTGTATGTACCTCGAAAAAAACGAATATGAATGTTTTAAACATAGGTCAAATAATGGAGGTCAATCAAGGTCGATCAGTTGATGACATGCAAGGCTGCTAATTGATGGATAGTCTACGGACCAGTTCCAAACGGGTCAATGCGGCCTATAATCGATCTTATGAATACTAAATTAATTTAGGTGTTTATCGAGTAGCATGATCGATGATGCTAAGATTAATTTGTGCGCGACCTTATTCGATGAAATATTTCAAGCTCAGCTGCTTTAACCCGGATCACGGACCCAAGTTGTCCTTATAAATAGTTTGTGTTCAAATTGATCCAAGCCCAAGGCTTAAAATCCTTCAGCGTATCCTCGATGCCATGGTACAAAGCCAAGAGTATAAATAGTTCGATGGTTGAAGCTAATCCAATCATAATAGTTACTAAGTAAGTCAAGAAACTTGCCTCATTATCCAACAACTTCAAGATACAATTAAACAATGAAAACTTAGACCGATTATACGGATTTTGATAAAACAGATAATTTCAAGTTTGCTTTGAAGTATAAATCTACTGTAATATAAATTGTGTTTAGTAAACAGTTATTTGTAACAAATCTCTGAGAGATAGATAGAAATATAGAGATTGTACAGATGCGTAGACAAATTAAGGAGTGCGATTTGTGTTTGTAGTAGCTATGCAAAACTCGGGAACATTAAAACGGTGTGTCCAGCCATATAGTAATTTAACGTCAAATTTAAAGTATTTCTCATGTATGGTAGCGATTCAGGATAGCCATTTGGTACAATTCAAAATGAATACCCGCATTATAACGTGTATAAGGCTTATATTGTCTTGGTAAGTACCAGTTTGGCCGCATTCAAGTATAATTTTACAGGCAAATAAGACAACACATTTTCAAGATTGAAAGTGATGAATACAATGCTGCCATGCATGTCCTTGGACGACGTCTTCTGAGGTGACGCAATATCATTTCGCCAAAGAACGGTTAGAACCAAGTCGTCAGATATGATTGAATAAATAGGTTCATTTTATAAAACATCCTTTAAAAAATATATAATAGCGAAATGCGCGCGACTTTGCCCGTGTAAAGCTATCTTCATATAAACTTCAACCCCCGCTGTACACGTTTAGGGGTTGAGTTTTGGGAATTTCTTTCTTAGTACACCTCTACGCACCAAGATGAATATACTCTGAAAATTTCAAGTCTCTACGACCAGTGGTTTAGGCTGTCCGTTGTCTATACCCCAGTCAGTCAGTCAGGACAAAGATTCTTATAATTGGTATTAGAGGGGCAAGCACATTAGAACCTACGACGGACGTTATGTCACTCTGATATAACTACGAGCATTATTGTGCGACGGAGGTGGACCGGGAAGATTGCCGACATCACAGGCACAAATTGGTTTTCATCCAAGTGCATTACGTGTACGGCAGTGTCTGTGTATTATTGCTAATTATATTATCCTGCATCCGTCTAGAATAATATTTCAATGCACAGTAACTGCTAGTTTGATTATAGTAGCGTACTTTTCGTAACGTGTCGACGTGTTCCTCGCCCGATAAACTCACGTCTATCCTCACTGTGGGCTATAAAACTGGTTCCGTACCATTATATATAATAAAAACTGCAAAAAAGCCACTTTTGTGTACATTGTTCTATGAGAGCCCCTTAAATATTGATTCTATTACATTTTTTAGTATTTTGTTGTTATAGCGGCAACAGAAATTTCAACTCTCTAACTTTCACTGTTTGTCAGATAATCCTGGTGACAGACAGACAGCGGAGTCTTAGTAATAGGGTCCCGTTTTACCCTTTGGGTACGGATCCCTCAAAAATGGAGCCTCCTTATTTAGTGAAATTATTGATGTAGTCTCTTTAAGTATTTTTTTTAAATAGCACTTATATAGGAAACCACCATGGCTACTTATAAGGTACTTATTGATTTTATCTTTAAATGTAATAGGTTGGTATGTTATCAACACATTTGTCACGGATTTTTCATATTAATGTCAACTTTTAGCTTGTCAATAAGGCCAATAGTTAGCGACCACATTTCAGTTCCATAAGACAGGTTTTGTAGAGTCCCCCAAAGTTTTCCACGCATAAAAAACATTTAAAAGTTAGTATAAAATGTGACATAATGCATGAAACCGTAACGGTACACAGACACTACAAATTTACCCAAATAAATACCTACATGTACAACTATTACCATTAACCCGTTACTATCAAGTCCTAAGTAAATATATCAAAGTAACCACTATTACCACATCTCAGACTAATCTGTAATCCCCTCAAATAGAAGGGGTAGAATCTCCTACTCCTTGGCTTTGATTGATATAGCTCTGAGCGACCACTACTAATTGCGGGGGGATTACGGGACCACCTTCAGGAGACTTGACAGTTTACGGGATAATGACTCAGTAGATTGATGAGTGTGAAAGTGTTTAAGTGCGAAATTACTATCTACCAATTTAGAGCACTTGAGTTTGTAGTAATAGCTGTAATCTATACGAATTATAAATTTTTTTGCCCTGACTGACTGACTGACATATTAGACAACGCACAAAATTGTATTTGTGTTTAGATAGGTGTATAGAGGTGTATTATGAAAGAAATTCCCGAAATTCAACCCCTGAACAGGTACAGCGGGGGTTGAACGAAGTCGCACGCTTTTCCACTAGTTTCATATAATCGTATCGAGTTCAATTTACCTGGGTTTGTTCGTTTTAAAGTGATCCTTCTGGTTTTTACAAAAGGACTACTAAACATATTTCACAAATTTTCTAACAGAGATGTCTAATAACCTTGAGGGTTTTGATTGGTTGTTGAAAATAATTACTATAGTATTTGAAATCGTTTAAAAATATCTAAAGGGTTTGCAATTGAAGCGTCAAATTAAAATTCCGCTAAAACGGTATTTCTATTTTGCCGCAAACTAAAGGACGATTTTGAGGTATATAATTGAAACTGAACATTAAAATTTGCAACTTAGCGAATGTTGATACAAGGTTTAATTTAGAGCTGTTGCAGGCAAGGTTAATAGAAAATTTTGTGTTCAAAAAAAAGAGTTCAAATAAATTGAAGCGGTTCTAATTCTAAAAGAAAAAACTAGATTTTTATAAAAAAATAAACGATTTACGTGTTTTACCACAACATGTATCAATTTAGATCATCAAGTCAAAGGACAGTCTATCAATGATAAAAAAAATCCTCTCCCATACGATCGGAATTATTTTTATCAACCAACTATCATCGATCCTAACAATGTCGTCAATCTATCACTATAATGGGATTTCTTTGCTGGAAAAAATGTGGAAGCAAGAATCAATAAAATCTTTGAAGGCGGTTTTCGCTGCCTCATCAGAATAGATTTTTTTCTTTGCAAGAAAAGAAAGAAAGAAATAGCTTTACCTACAACTTTAATAAATCTATAAACCTCAGCATAATTAGAGGCTTCAAGTTTCTAGCTACGTTCCTCACAAACGCGATTCGTGAGGTAAAGCTTTGTTATAAATGACGACCGATGTGGCGCGGCGGTCGAATGTCCGTCTGCGACGCAGGAGGTTGCGGGTTCGATTCCCGCCTTGAAATAAATGATTGTATGATCTGCAAATATTTATTCCGGGTGTTCTGGGTATTTTCTATGTATAATAAAAAATATCTATGTATGTAATGTATTGTATTAAGTATATCAGTCATCTAGTACCTACCCATAACACAAGCTCTGCTTAGTTTGGGGCTAGATGATGCTGTGTGGATTGTCCAGCATTATTATTATTATTATTATAAATGATACTAAATACTTAACATCAGGTGGGCCATATACTTGTTCCATCAGTATAAAATAAATAAGTAACAATCCGAAGCGTCCCCAAAATATAAACGAGAGTAAAAAAGTATCGGTTAGTGGTAAAATTATCTGAATGAATGAATGAATGAATGAAAAATACTTTATTGTACACACACCAGACACTAGTAATATAAAACAAAAGAAAAGAACAGTTATAAAATGGAAGGCACAATGGGCGGCCTTATCGCTTAGTAGCGATCTCTTCCAGGCAACCTTAGCTCTGAATACAACTTCTGTTAAAATTGTCTAATGTGAATGCAGTAATTATTATGACTACTAAGTTTTTATTTCAGATTCACATACATGAATCCATAATTAAAATACCAGGGCAGTTACAATAAAATGTTACATACTAATACAACAATTAAATACCTACTTACTGAAATTAAAATTTACACCAAAATCAAAACTCAAATAACAATATTAGAAATAAAATAATGTTAAATAATGTGCAACCCCATCGTGACTTTCATACATCTGTCATGGATCGGCAATCCATTGCAGTATTGAGTACGTCAGCGTAGGGAAGCCACTTTCTTTCGATACGTCGCGTGAAACCCATCTATCTCGGCTTCTGCAAACACCAACGAGGCACTGCAGAAGCGAGGAAGCCGCTTTAACATCCTAAAAATATTATTATAAGTATAGATAATTATTAAACCCGTAAAATGAGATCCATATATCTATAAAGTTTGTGTATTAACCTGTGTTAAACGTACCAACTCGTCTAAAGTGTTTAATCCTTTTAGCGCTTGCAATACTTTTTCTTTGCGATACTTCTCCTTTGGCAAAAACTTTGCGATATATATTGAGTTTGCAAGTTTAATCACGAACTTTGGTCGTTTATTTTGTTCTACATTGCATTTTATCACCGGTACTGATTTATCAATATACTTTATGAGTTTTCATTTTATTTATAAATATCGTGCTTGTTGTGACAAAGCTTGAAAATCGTTTTACTATCATAGTGACATGAAAAGTATTATCTGACTTTGCTAGAAAGGATGGAGATTTTTATTCCCAGTGGCCCACTAATGAGTTAAGATTGAAAAACAGGAACACAGGATTTTTATTTACAATATAAAAATGTATCAATTAATTTTTCGGTGGTAAAAATGCAATGCATGCAAAAATGCAAAGGTATTGAAATACCTTTGCATTTTACTTAAATTAAGTAATCATTCAGAAACCGGGAAGTGATTGATCTAAATCCTTATTTTCTGAAGCAATTTCTGAGTTTTGATTTAACGACGTCCTACCGAGGCTCAGAGGGCAAAGAACCGTATCGAAACCATACGGTTCCAAGCCTGAAAGCTTTGTATCCTATAAATTGGTACGAAGTTTTTCCAAAATTTAAAGAGGCAGACGTAAAATTATCTTGAAAAATTACAGTTTGCAGTAGTTTTGGTAGTTTAAAGTTTTTCTAAAAAAGGGATAAAACTTCCTTCTCAATGTTTTTTTTTATTTAAGTTGCTGATGGAACAAGCAGATGGCCCACCTGATTTTAAGTGGTTACCAACATAGCAAAGCCCTGTCTCGTAGGTCACGCTCGTAAGAGGCGTGTCCTACAATGCACTACTCTGCATCCATCAACCTGAGGGATACAGGTATTAAGCCTCATGTGCCTGTAATTACACCGGCCCCCAAACCCTTTAAACCGGAACACAGCAAGCTGCAGAAATAGGCATGATGGTAGTACTTCCCTGGACGAGTCCTTAACTAAGAGGTCTACTACTACTAAAAAAAACTACTATACTGCTAAAATACTAAGCCTATAGCATTAACATTATGTCACAGAACAGCTTAAAGACATGCCCCTTGTGACACTTTGTTCACTCACTCCGAAATCAGTTTACATAACCCTTTCTCGTTTAAATAGTTTGTGTAGTACGAAATGGGCTTAAAAGTTCATCTAAGGCAGTGGTTCTCAACCGGTGGTCTGCGGACCGCTGGTGGTTTCTGAGAGCACCCGAAATGCTCCGCGAAGTACTTATATCAAAGCGGACCCCTAGTAGTAGCGTACAGTGCAAGAGGCTTCTAATACTGTAAACCTCTTGGTACCTACTTAGCCAAAACCTGATTTCAAATAGTTTTATTTACACCCCTTATAACTATAAATGATACAAATGCCAAACAGTACCAAATTGTCCCACATCACTAAAAGGTTGAGAACCTCTGATCTAAGGTCAACAAAAAATACCTAAGCCTCATAAACCCTGAAATATTATAATAATCATTATTAAGCGAAGCACAGTACGTACGCAACCAACGAGCGACAGCGCAAAGATCACTTTAATATCGATGTAATGGAAAATTCAACAGGCACGCCTCGATCCAATATCGACACTCGGGACCTACTCCGAAACTTCACATATTCACCCGCTAGACCGAACTTTCCCTGTGCGTAGTGTACCTATGTATATCGCTCTTATTGAAGTTTAGTGGACTTACAAACTGGTGTGAGTTCACCTTACTATGACTTCAGCGGCTGGGCTTACTGCTAGCCTTTTCATGGTTGCTACAATTTCATTCAATTGAATTATCGACTTGAAATAAACTCATTCACACAGAAAATTTTTTAGTACATAATTTTTTTAATTATTGTCAGAAAGCAATGCTTAGATATCAAAAACGTAATTTATATTACACCTACACCATAAGAAAACGTGCCAAAAGTATGGGGATCTCTGAGAAGGTGTCATCCGGGAAAGTAAATAAAAGTACAACTACCATGCCTATTTCTGCAGCCACGCAGCATTGCATACTTAGCCACTGCTCCACGTTATGATCGATGATGTTCAATCATCTAACCGAGGACCAATGTGGCGTGGCGGACGAATTTTCACCTGCGACGCAGGAGTATATCAGTCATCTAGTACCCATAACACAAGCTCTGCTCAGCTTGGGGCTAGATGATGCTGTGTGGATTATCCAGCATTATTATTATCTGACGAAGTATAGTTTCGTAGTAGAGCCTCGTGAACATAGTGCAAGCGAGTCCGTAACCACGTGCTGCGACTTAATTGGCGATATAAGAGGAATGCATTATTCATCATGCCCACTCATTCATAGAATGAAAGCCTCGACGTGTTCCAATACTGGACTGAGGTACAACTCTCAAAAGAACACTCAGGCTGTGGAATGATCTTCCTGCTGAGGTTTTCCCTAAGGACTATAGTATGGGGTTCTTCAAAAAGGGCTTTTTAAAACTTTTAAAGGGTCGGCAACGCGCTTGTGATTCCTCTGGTGTTGCAGGCGTCCATAGGCTACGGTAACTGCTTCAATCAGGTGGCCCGTAAGCTTGTTTGTCAACTTTGTTGTATAAAAAAAAAAAAAAAAGTAGGTAGGTAAGGTTTTTATTTTTAAATGTGGAACTACCAAACCAGTGTGTTCCGGCTATTATGCTTAACGGTGCGGTTCTACAGGTGGTAAATAGATTTAAATACTTTTATTTAAGCAAATTGTGACAGATGATCAGAGATGATCAAGATGTAGAAAAAGAGTACAGCACTGGGAGTCCGGGGAAATATGGTCACGAGATTTGCTCGCTGCTCGAGAGGAGTAAAAATCACTCTTTTAAAAGCGTACTATCAGTCCAACAGATGTGACGACCGATGTGGCGCGGCGGGCAAATGTCCGCCTGCAACACAAGAGGTTGCGTGTTCGATTCCCGCCTTAGGATAAAAGTTTGTACGATCTGCAAATATTTATTCTTGGTGTTCTGGGTATTTTCTATGTATAATAAAATATATCTATGTATGTAATGTATTTTATTCAGTATATCAGTCATCTAGTACCCGTACCCTTTCATTGCAAACTGTCAAAAAATCACGATTTGAGACGTGATTAAATTTAAGTTGCGTTTCAGTATCTGGCCGTAACGCCCGAACGCGATTTTTTGACAGTTTGCAATGAAAGGCTGTCAAAAATTCGTCACTTTCATTGCAAACTGTCAAAAAATCGCGATTTGAGACGTGATTAAATTTAAGTTGCGTTTGAGTATTCAAGTCTGTTTGGCTTTTGGTAAATTGATAACATTCACGAAGCATATTTACATCAACAGCGAGTTATCAAACAATCAAAGATATTGAGTTAGTTGACAAAGTTGTCTTGCAAACAGCAAAACTGTTGTTCAAAGGCAGTTATTACGAAGTGCTAGTTAGTTCAGTCGTCGTCCCAAACTACCGGAGCTCGGAGTAACTTGGGGGCATGACATGTGTGACGTAGTTTACTATTGTACTCTCTCGCATCACTCGAATGGCAATCAAATTAAACAAAGGAAGCGTTTGTTGACAAATTATCTATTTTATGCTATCAATAGATTGTTTGACAATTTACCGCTACCTATTCTTATTAGAAATACTGTATAACTGCAAGGCGAAAGTCTGTAATGAGTCTTACCAGTGATGTATTATGGAACTGCAACGTGTTTGCTAGCTAATGGCCTCATTATATAAGCTCTAAGTGGTACAATGGTCATGACGAGAAGAATGCTAGGAGTTTTATTAGGTACCTACCTGATAAATGATAATAATGAAAAACCGGTCAAGTGCGAGTCAGACTCGCGCACGAAGGGTTTCATACCATTATAATAAGATAATGTTTATTTCCAACAAAAAATATAGTCATAAGTACAAATATTATTTTACAAAACAATCGGACTCTAGAATTAAAATTAACTGGCTTACACACTGGTTTAGAAACTTTACCTTCCGTGCTAGTTAAAAAACTCCCGATTGTTGCATGAGAGCCCCCTTAAATATTTATTTTATTCTATTTTACCGAGACGAATTTTTTTCACCGACCCCATATCTAGGGATATCATTGATCGAAGCTTTCCCAAAACTACATCTAATTTTTTCATACATTATTACGGTTTGAAAATCACGTACTTGAAGCTGAAAATATTTAATTTTTAATTTCAAGCTATCTTCAAATATTTATGCTCATAATCCTCTGGGAGGCCGATCTACGGCTAATTAAATTACCCTGACAAAATAAGTCTCGTCGTGGTGAGCGCACATTCATATTAATATTCTCATTCCTAAAGCTTCCGATATTTTTGTAAAAATATACTAAAACTAGCAAACCGCACGCGACTTAACCCGCGTGAAGTTGTTTTCATGCAAACTTTTTTTTTATAATCTTAGGAAAACTTATAGCCTGTTATTTAATAGGTACAAAAATATAAAGTATGATGAAGACAAATAACAAGTTTCCAGTTTCCAATTTAACCCCCGTTATACGTTTATGGGTCGAATTTTGGGAATTCCTTACCTTAGTACACCTCTACGCACCAAAATTACCCTGTTAACTTTACTTCATCTAAAAGTCGTACCCCAGGCACTACAGCGTCCCTTAAATAGAACACGATAGAAAAAATGGCTTTTGACGTTGTATAAACCATCTGCTGTATAGGCGGATTCTGAGTTTTTTCGTTTTCCGGTTTTTTTCGATTTTGGAGATGAAAATTCGTAAACCGAAGCGCTAAGTCCACATCTAATGTTGGCTAAAATGCCACCGACAACAATTACTCAACATTTTAAGTTTTAAAATAATACTAGTAATACAATTAAACTCAAAAAGTTATGTTGCTTCCAAAAATGTCAGAAAATAAACCATCATTCCAGTGCTTACTCTTACTGTTATAATGAAAGCTTATCCGACAAGCAAAAATTCTGAGTAAAAGTAACGGAAGCTTGTTAAATAATTGGAATCGGGCAAAAACACCGTCGGTAATAAAATTTAATCAAAATCGTTCAAAAATGTTTCGGCAAATCAATATGACAAGATTTTGTTTTTAGAGATTTACACAAAAACGGATTCAATATAAATATAAAGCACTCCAATGTTTTGGAATGTTTGTCTCCAGTATCTAGATCATTACAGTGAGTGATATTAACTGTGAAAACGAACAAACACACTTTCACATTTAAACATAATATTATAAGGTTAAGAGCAGAGTGGTGGCCTAGAAGACACAAGAGAGGCCTCGGCAGACGAACAGCCACATGGATGGATGACATCGTTGCTGAACAGGGAAAGACCTGGATGCAAAAGGGCCAAAACCGTTATAAGTGGCGTCTGACTGAGGAGGCTTATGCCCAGCAGTGGGTTAGTACAAGCAGCCAATGATGATGATGATAAAAAGATTAAGCCGCGTTACGTGGGAGCAAAGTAAAAATCAGTTAACAAGAATACATAAAAAAATAAAAAGAACTTGTTTTTATGAAATAACTTATAAGTAGCTACAAAAATAAATAAAGTACAAAAGAGATTGTCCTACGATAGAAAGTATTGATACAGGTGGTAAGGTGCGCGTAAACCGAATATCGGATTAATGAGAATAAAATTTTAGCCTGGGTAGTCACCCGAAATACTATAGCAGCTGAATAAACTTTCTTGTGTACGGCGGCTTAGGTACATAATCTTCTCTTTTCAAAGTATATCTTACCTCAAAGAGTGTTTTGCTAGTCTATAACTTCTTGTTACACGAAAATTCTTATCAATTTTTGTAAAGTATATTTGAAAACTCGTCGCGAGCTTTTTAAAAATAGCTTTATAGTATTATATTATTATATTTAAAACCAAAGTATCTTGTTGCATAAAATACATAATGCAAAGCTGGTTATTGTTATTAATTATTATTATTTATTAAAAAAAAATAGTGTGCTTAGACCACACGACTGAAGTAAAACTTCTTTAATATACGAAACGTAACTGGCTATAAGAGAAAGACAGAAAGAACAATGCTTTTATACCCCTTCCATGGTAGTGTTAAACGTTTAACGTAACCTTGTTGGAAGTCGCATAAGAAGTATTACTTCAAAAAATTATAGCAAGTAATTTTTTTTTAAACCAAAAAATAAGTGTTTACCCTACTGATTAGGTTCACTGTGTAATATCTGACCACGCATTAGGCGTGATCTTAGACTGGAAACACTCAAACCAAGGTTCATTCAACATCATTTAGCAGACTAAACTAGACTTAGAGTTCACTAACTCTCTTTCTCCTGAAAAGTCTAAGCCTTAACCATAATTACACTAAAAACAAACAAACTAGTCTGCTTTACGAAATGTTTGTCCGTCGTCTCTCGGCGGCGTCATTTCACTGCGGTGTTTGTGTAGAGTTTGTTATTGTTCGCTAAAACAAAGCGAGCAAGCAGCCTTAATGTAATTGCAGTCCGTCTTCCTATTTAAAGAAAATTTAATTTATTCCGCTTCTTAATATCCCGAAATGAATCCGAAATTGCGTTTTTAATCTTAGAATGAGTTTGCCAAGAAGCGTTTTTGTATACTTTGAAAGCCTCGTATCAAACAGGTATTTCAGGTTGATGAATAAATTGAGCTCCTTACCCGTTGTCCGTGAATTTAGACAAAAAAATTATTGTAAAATTCACCGCTTCTAATACAATCGCGTCTGTTTGTAGTATTAAGGGTCGTTTCCTGTCAAATAACCCTTAGAGATCAGGGGAAACTTGCGAGACGAAAGTTTATCTGACAATACTTCAACTAACGGGCGTTAGTAAAATATTTTAACCGGGCAAGCTTTATCAAACTAATTTTGACAAACATCGAAAGAAGCCACAAAACTTCAAACAACGTCTGTATATGTTTTTGGTAAAGCCACCAAAAACGAAGCCGTGAAGGGGACCGATTATTCCATTTCTGTCCTTTAGCAGGCTATACTGACATCGATATACCTGCGACGACCTGAACACACAACCCATACAAAGTGATTTAATCCTTCACGGGGGAAGATAAAGTCTACTTTAGGTTGCGATATAAAGCCACCGTTCACGGTCGTTGTCAAAGCTATAAATTGTTATAGAAATTGAATTTTAAAATACTGTTCCGTAGACTGTAAGCTTCTTATTGAACACTTTACTGAACTATTTTATGGCGTGTTCAGATTTACGGTATCACTAGTGAACATGCTCACAGATATTAAGATGGTAAAGAGTGATGGACTATGGTTTTTATGCTTCGATAGTTTTAGTAGTAGGAGACCTTTTAGTAAAAGGCTAAAAGGTACGGCCTAGCAGATTGCTGTGTTCCGGTTTGAAAAGTATGGGCGCCGGGGAAATTAAAGGCACGTGAGGCTTAACACCATGTTTGCCTCACGTTGATAGACGCAAATCAGTGCATCGTAGGGCATATTCATTTAGAACGTAACCTACAAGACAATGTTTTTATAGGTGATGGTAACCACTCAAGATTAGGTGGGCCATCTGCTTATTCCATCAGCAAGTCATATATTTTTTTTTATAGTGTGACGTAATGTGTCCCCTTGTACTTTACACTTATATCTCTCTCATGTTATCTATATGCTGACCAATATACTAAGATTTCCTGTAGTAAAGAGGGATGTTTTGCCTAGATTTGACGACCGATGTGGCGCGGCGGGTGAATGTCCACCTGCGACGCAGGAGGTTGCGGGTTCGATTTCCGCCTTGGGATAAATGTTTGTACGATCTGCAAATATTTATTCTGGGTATTTTCTTTGAATAATAAAAATATATGTATGTATGTAATGTATTGTATTAAGTATTAAATACCCATAACACCAGCTCTGCTTAGCTTGGGGCTAGATGATGCTGTGTGGATTTGTCCAAAAAGTGATAGTGAACCCTCCGCACCTGTACTGCCTGGGTGTTGCAAAGTCACTTTAAAATTCCAAATAAAGTACCACCTATGAACATTTTTGAAATTTCTACATCAGTATATTTAACTACTATAAATATAATATTTTAATACTATAGAAAATGCCAATACATGCAGAACTGACTGACTATTTTGACATGTACCTACACGAAATTCAATAAAATCAAGTAACCTTTTATAATTCAAACGAAATCACAAGCCTTCTAAGAAAAGTAGGAAATAAAACGACCGCTATAACTAGACGCAATAGGCGGCAGAAAGCACAAAGACTGCCATCATCCACCGTTCTTGCCCAAAGACCCTTCACATTCTCGAAGCCTAAAAGGCGGAAAACGCCTTGCGCGACCAATTCATGTCATCAAATCGTCAATGAGATTATACTTAGGGTTCGTTTCAGTGTAAAACTCGTTTAACCTTGTCACATAGTATTCCAAAAATTTGAGCTAATATTGCAAACTAATATAACTCTTCTGCTTATGTGTTGTGAGTTCAATTTCCGCTGATACTAAATTATCTTACGTGGTAGAAATTGTGACAGTGCGTACAGTTTAGTTCGAGTGTACGCTGCTGTCAGCAAACGCCTTTTACGTGCCAAATTAGTAACGCTTCTAACTGACTTTTACAAAAAGAAGGCTATCAATTTGTGGTATATATTTATTGAGCGTACAATTACACCGATAACACCACTATGGTTAATCTTATTTGAGAATACGGTTCTTTTACTAAAAGAATGAACACGAAACCGGTTCATGGTCTTTAGGTACAGCCATGTGGATAGACATTTTTTTTTTTATTCTGGACAATCCACACAGCATCATCTAGCCCCAAGCTAAGCAGAGCTTGTGTTATGGATACTATGTAGATGACTGACATACTTAATACAATACATTACATACACAGATATTTTTATTATGCATAGAAAAAACCCAGAATACCCGAAACAAATATTTGCAGATCGTACAAACATTTATCCCGAGGCGGGAATCGAACCCGCAATCTCTTGCGTCGCAGGCAATCCTCAATTTTTTTGGCATAATATATAGTAGGTAAGATTCTTTGAAGATTGATGAATTAACCTAAACTGAGTTGTAAGATCAGTTAACGTACGATAGTCTTGATTGCAGCTTACGTAATACTACGCTCAACATCAAGTGGGTCATTTACATGTTCTGTACCTTGTTTTCTTAAAAATCGTCCAAACTTTTGCACACTCTAATAATAATAATAGATAGATAGATAGATAGATTAACTCTTTATTAATAATAATAATAATCTATTAAAATCTATAATAGGTATAAAATGAAGTTGTCTTGAGTGACTGATTGTTATACAGACACGGAACAGACTAAGTTATAGATTATTTTCAAGGTATATTTGACTTGGGCTGTAAAAGTGTGTTAAGAAAAGAATTTCCAAAATTCAACTTCTAAAGGGTTCAACGGGGGTTGAAGTTTGTATGAGAATTGCTTCGTTTCTAAGATAAACGATGCTACAGCAATCCAAACCGTCGATACAATTAATTGAATACATACATGCTTGCACAACAGACAGTCCATTCCAATAATGTATAGTTATTACTACTGCTCCAATTAGGATAATATAAACCACTCGGAGAACGTCATCTGTATAGCTGTCACAATCACTGACCCCTCATAGAACATTGTTATAACTCACAAAACAAAATTTAGGCTTATAGATATTTATTCTCAAAGATTATCTTATGGTACTTGCATGAGACAAAACTAAAGGTAAGTAAGTACAACGTTCAAGTAGATTAGTATTTAGTAGTAGTTCTACTTTCTGCTCTGTTCTCTCTCTCTCTTCTCTGTTTTGTTGAACATAGATGTTCGTCATTTGTTTATGTGACAGATTGTATTCGAAGTATGGAGCAGTAGAGCTCTTAGTGAAGGGCTCGTCCACAGAAGTACTACCACCATGCCTACTTCTGCCGCTAAGCACCTTGCTGTGTTTCGGTATGAAGGGTATAAGTGCAGGTGTGATTACGGGCACCTGAGACTTAACAACTGTATGCCTCAGTTTGATGAATGCAGAGCAGTGCATTGTAGGCCACGGTCATAACGAAAGTGAACTGCTCGTCAATGCTTCATTACAGGTAATAATTATAATCTTTGCTTAGGGCTAGATAGCGTTGTTTAAAATATTGATAAATATTTATTTACTAGCGACGACAAGAAAAAACAGTATAGAACGAATAATTACTATAAAACTTAATGATAAACTTTTTCAGTTCATTTACATAATTGGTGATTTTGACTTATCACACATTACAACCATGGTGTCGACACTGTGGTCTCGTTGCTTAGTGAACATAATATATCAGTGGAACAGATTGAGGACAGCCGGAGGAGATGAGATAAATCATCGCCTCACATCATAGCACACACATAAACACATTATAGATGCACAATTTATGCCAAAAGGCATGTTACAATTAAATTGGGTAGTTTTTTGAGTAGTTACCATCACTTATAAAAAAGCATTACCTCGCAAGTTACGTTCTTTAGATACGTTATTCTTCGTTCAACCTGAGGCATACAGTTTTGCTTAGCTTGAGGCTGGATAATGTGTGAAAATGTGTGCCTATATTTATTTTAGTTGAGATCTTATGCAAAGCAATTAGATTCATGTTGTGTACGGTATGGAGAATTCAAAACCACTTAACAAACATAAGCCCAGTATGAATATCGGATCAAGATATACATAATCCGTTAATTGATTCTGGGCCGAGTTCGCCCGCCCTACCCACTTCAATATTAAACGCTACCAAGACAGACTGTACTTTCACATCTACAACTATTACTTATTAACGAAGAGATGTGAAATTCAATTTTGAGGAAATTCATGCAGCACATCATTGTAAAGGTCAAGATTGCATTAAAAATTGATTTGCAAACGCAAAAAAAAACGGTCTTAACGACTAAGCTAAAACCACAAACGACTTTTTTATTTAAAATTTCTGGACACTTTGTAATGGCTCTATAAAATATTTTTATTACTGTCACTTATATGTCAACAAAAAAGAGACGGCAATATATTATTTATCTGTCATTTTAACAATTGGAGCCATGAGAACAATATGAATAGACTTCATTTTGATTTGTCATCTTCGGAAATAAACACGACACTTTCATTTTCGTTGTTTTTATAGTGCTATTTCAAGTTTTGGTATGTATTTTCAGTGGTATTTTATCCAATATTACTTGAGTTCTTAGCAGAAGTGTAATCAATTTTGAAGTATGTGGTATTCTGATTTGACAAATTTTTTTTCTTGGGTTCTTCAAAAAGAAAAACGCAATCATCCACTTGACATTGGCAAAATTATCAGCCGGATGACAGACACAAGCCACAAAAAAAATGTGAATAAAGCTTAAAGAGTTTCAGCTCTAAGAGATTCAACTACATTATGAATGGCTTTGACTGTAGCTTCTCAAATTTACATAAACGCCGCATATCGTACATCCGTAGCAAATTAGCTACGCCGTAGCAGTGGTGTACCGATCTTGTAAGGATTCGTAGCTTGTAGAACTGTAATAAAAAGAACCAAGGCGTTTTTTATTTTAAATGAATATGCATTAGAATACTCAGGCAAAAACTGTAGGAGGATTAAATATCTTTTTGAATATACCCAGTTTCAGATTCTAGCTTTCATTTTGTAAGTTTTTCTAAAACATAGAGAATTTTATAATGTTTGAGAATAAAGTAAAAAAGTTTTATAAGCGCTACGCAAATCTCTGGAGGTGTCATGTTGTTTCAGAAATGAAAATGTTTATTTATGACAAAATTATAATGAAAACAAATGGCAGAGAGAGTGTTCTTTAAGCTTTTCTGAACAAGGATATAAAATAAAAACTCGGCAGTTTCCTAAAATCATCTCTGTTGGAGCTTTAGGTAGAGTAATTAATTTTTATCATAAAATCTAATTAGACAGGTGACTTTTTCTACTCGTTTTGTTTTTTTGTATTTATTCATTTCCCTAGTTTGGAAAAAGGTAGGGAGGCTTTTGCCCTGCAGTGGGACAGTATAGGCTAAAAAAAGGTTAACATTACAGATTACAACCTAATTACATAAAACCAGCTTCAAATACCCTGAACTAGGTAAACGTGTGTTCCAGGTGACTTGCATTCTGATTCTGAGTATTGGACCAATCTATTTTTTATTATCTCCTCAAGAATTTTAGATATTTCAGAGAGTAGGGATTGGTCTGCAGTTTGATAAATACGTACATATACCTTTTTTACAATTGTTTTACAATGTTTTTTTGAGCAATTAAGTTGCAATTTGGTACAGCTGAAGGTATTAACACATAGTTGTGTTAACCATAGTAGTTGTGCGATGCAAGATACACAGTTGTTGCTATTGAAACAGGACAACACGTGAAGTAGTGAAGTGTCGACCGTTGTCGAGTGCACGCCATCATTCCACAGCTTACACTGAACAGTTAGTACAAATACATTGCAACAAAGTAATAAATAAACGGACGTGATTGCACAGAGTCGCTTCAGCTGCCCATGGATATCAAGTGTATGAGTAATATCAGATGCCACAGAACAGAAACCAAATTACAGATACACGTTTGAAAAAAAAAAGTGTGCTAAAGCACACTCGTTTTTTTTCATCGTTGTGTGTGCTAAAACACACTCGACCACACCACTGAAGTAATAAACTCTTTAATATACGACTAATTAACGTAACTGGCTATGAGAGAAAAAGAGAAAGAACTGTGCTTTCATACCCCCTCCATGGTAGTGTTAAACGTTTAATGCAACCTTGTTGGAAGTCGCATAAGAAGTATTACTTCTATTTGTAACTTTGTCTTTGAATTATTGAGTGACCTAGCTGGTTCTGGGGTGGGCTGTGGTTGCGCTCCAACACAATTGCTGCAACTTGTTAGCAAAACTCTAGAGCACAACAAAAACTACAAGTACAAATACTTTGCTGTGGAAACACTACATTGTTTCAAATACATTAGGGACTCCATTATCGTCATTGTAATAAAATGCTTATCGACAAAATGCTGAAACTAGTTTCCAAGCACTATGTATAAATTTTATTTATTTAACCAATGACGTTGCATAAATGTTAAGTGGTTTAATGTGGTGACCGATGTGGCGCGGCGGGCGAATGTCCGCCTGCGGTGCAGGAGGTCCCAGGTTCGATTCCCGCCTTGGGATAAATGTTTGTACGATCTGCAAATATTTATTCCGTATGTTCTGGGTATGTATAATATAAATATCTATTTATGTAATGTATTGTATTATATTATACATCAGTCATCTAGTAGCCATAACACAAGCTCTGCTTAGTTTGGGGCTAGATGATGCTGTGTGGATTGTCCAGCACTATTACTATTATATTACTATTTTTATTAATACTACTAAAAAGCCGAAGTTTATATGTCTTTCAATTTGATTTCGGTTGGTTTAGGGTTGGAATCATAACAGACATACTTTTATATGATTATTTTGAATTTTTATTTTGTGATTTAAATTTTATTTTTCGAAAACTAGCTATTCTCATGTATAATTTTATTATATTTTCAAGTCGTTCTTATCAAGGACATCCTGTTCGTAGAAAATTGTATTCCTTTGACCTTTATTCAATTCCGTTTCATGAATACGTTCAAATTGATGGTAAATGTCACTATTCCACTTCTCTAGTGACTTTAAAGGGAACTATATTTTCAATAGCGAGCGTTCTGATTCAGAACTCTTAAAATAGGTACTCGTTTCTAAGAACTTCAGATTTACAAGCTGCTATAAACTTTAGAACTTCAGTAGGTATAACTGTCTCGCGATTCATCGTTATAACAAACAAAGCGGCACTCACTCCAATTGGACAACATTATTGGAAACATATCGCGTACGATCCGCGAGCGATATTTATGATAAATGCGGATAACAATAATGTAGACGATGTGTCACTGTGACGCATATCGCGATCAAAGCACCCAGCGAGGTTTGGTGCCATTGCAAGCGGGTCGTGACCGCTAATGAAAAGTACTGATTCATAAAAATTTACATAAAATATTTATTATTAGCCGGATGTCTCCCGACAGGTGGGCGAACACCAGTACACCATGGGTTCCTGACGGACGGCGACCTCGGGGTCGCCCGAGAAAGCGTTGGCGAGACGATCTGGATGCCTTTGAAAGGACGTGGTTGGAGACGGCTCGGGAAAGAGAGAGCTGGAAGTCTTTGGGGGAGGCCTTTACCCAGCAGTGGGACAAAATAGGCTAGGGGATAAAAAATATTATTAATCGAGAAAGCGAAGTGATAAAAGACCTATGTAGCTACTTCGGCGATTTCGCTAATATGTTTATGTAGGTAAGCATAACTTTGGAACTGTTAATTAGATCTGCATGAAATTAGGTACGTAAGTTTGGTAAGCAGTAAATTTCCCAACAACAACCTACAGATTGTTGTTGGAAAATTTACTGCTTTCTATAGAAGGAGTTATGTATCGCTTAGAAACATACATACCTACTCTTAGCATAGTATGGCTAGTAGAAATAGTAAAAAATAAATAATAAATAGTTATAATGAATGACAGGGAAATATAAATTCAAATACAATATGCATGAGTGTCAAATGACAAAACTCAAAAAAAATATTGGGCTGTAAACATTTTTACTTTTTATTTTTCGGGTTTATATATAGTATGGGTGCCGGTGAAATTACAAGCACACACCTGTTTGCCTCAGGTGGATGGACGCTGAGTAGTGCATCGTAAGACATGTTCATAACGAGCTTGACCTACGATGTAATACTTTGTTATAGCTGCTTTTTCCATCAAAAAGTTGTATATTAAAAAAATAAAATATACTTCGATTTAAACTATATACGTTTCTGAGATACAAATATAAAAAAAACTTGCTGTGTTCCCGGTTAAAGGGTATGGGCGTTGCGTTGGGATATGCTATAGACTGATGGACGTAGAGTAATGAATTCATAAGTTGTAGGTACCACCTGCTGCAGTGGGCCATTTGCGTGTTCCAACTTGCTGCTGCAAGTAGGATGAAATAAAAAAATGCGCGGTTGAGCGGTTAAGAGTTTTTTAGGGACAAAGCTACGGGTCTATGCGTGTTCGTTTCTACTTTTTTACCATATCATAAGCTCCCGGCTTTTGTTGATAGCTGGAACTTCCTTATAATTTTCCCAGGAAAAAAATTCTTAGCCAAGTCAAAGCGAGAATTAATCGCTTAATCGCTATAAGTATGGCCACAGGGTACTGTGCCTGGTGGCTGTGATGCCGTAAATAGGCAGCTTATGGCAGGTGCGTGGTGATCGATGCTGTATCCCCCTTACCATATTGAGTGTACATGCGACATACG
Source organism: Electrophaes corylata (assembly GCA_947095575.1). Classification (NCBI taxonomy): domain Eukaryota; kingdom Metazoa; phylum Arthropoda; class Insecta; order Lepidoptera; family Geometridae; genus Electrophaes; species Electrophaes corylata. The sequence goes on from OX352704.1 coordinate 1,814,270, forward strand.
AAAAAGGTCTTCTTGGTAAAAATATTTTATCGGTTTATTGGAAAAATCACGGTTAGGCTACCGTTTCATTTGAGTTATTAAATGTTTTTGAAAAACGTTTTTTATATCAATTGGACTGTTTGATGTTGATAAGTAGATATATGCTCGGTATATGCCCTCAAATCTCTTAGTACGAAGTACTCACTCAAGATTTTGTGAATGTCTAAAGGGGGTAGTCAAAAGATCGTCCATGGCACGAACCTACATTTTGCAATAGTTGGTATGTAATTATGTATATAATGTTCTCCGGTTTCCTCAATGTTTTCCTTCACCTTTTGACAACAGTGGAATTACACATATACTTTTCTGAATAGAAGAACTTATTGGTGCACAACCCGACTCGATCCCACGACTCCTACAGTTAAAAAACAAGTCAGGGTCGCTCTTTTTAAACCATCGGTACTCTTCATGGTAAGTAAATATGATTTTTGCCAAATTATATTAAATTTAAAAACTTAAATAAAGTAAGTTTTACCGTCCAAAAATTCAGACACGGTACAAATGTATGTATACAATCCTATGATTCTATACATAGAATAGAATAGAATGGAATGGAATAGAATGATTAGTTTATTTGCAACACACAAAAACATTAAAAAACAAACAACTAATAACAATAATCCATTTGTAGCACACAAATTGGAACCTAACTCAGCATGATGCGGATAGGCAACAACCCACACTGGTCTTCCATTAGGGCGGACATAAAATTGAATACATACAAATAGATGCAAATATACCAAAAGAATTATAAGCTAAAGTCAAAGTCAAAGTCAAAAATTATTTATTCAGTAATATTCGCAGGGTCATCTCGAAACATCTTAAATCTAGGTGAATCTAAGCGCCAGTTCCTCGCGACCAAGCCTAAAACAATAAAAAGTTAAACATACATACTATATTTAAGGCTGTGGTATTCGCCAACGACCTTGAGGATTCAGGCGGAGTGGGATAATTTCCCCGCGCCGACCGCGTGCCCCCCGCTATATTTTTACGCTCGCAAAGCGCAACACGCGCTCCTTGTTTGTTGGCAAGGAGCCGCGCTATTATCGTGCTCTAAAAAATTTTTCAATATAAAAGAAATATTTTAGTGGTGACACTGGTTTTCCTAAAATAAGTTAATAAATAAAAAGATAATACTAAATTGGCTAAAATAATATTTATATTCATTATGAAATGAAATGAAATTTATTTGGAAACAACATACATGACTATTCATTGGTTAGACAGCATTGGTACCCAAACTGAAAAACCTGTATGATGGCGTACCACTGCCCTCCGCCCGTTTAGCATATGATCATAACAATTTGAAATAATAATAAAAATAATGTTCATACAGTAACTAATAACTAACTATGTACTAACTACTAAAACAACTTTTTATAAATTTTAAGCTCAACCTATGAAGTTAAAATAATTTCCTAAAAAGCTTAATTAAAATTGTATAATCATTTCATTAAAATATTAATTTAATAATTTCATTTATATTTACTTTAATGTAATACGTGTTTGTGTTAACTTAAGAAGTAAAAAAAACACGATGCAATAAGTTGTATCCTAGTAACAGGGCGTCAAGTTTTTATGATTTATTTGTCCGTTCAATAAAGGCACAAGTATTCCTAAAATAAGTAAATAAATAAAAACATAGGTAATACTAAGTTGGCTTAAAAATATTTATATTCATAATAACACGATGCAATACGTTGTTTCCTAGTAACAGGGGCGTAGATTCGATTGTGCCTTTCATAGCATTTTTTTATTTTCAGCATCTACATACCATTTTACATAATTTCAGTTCAAAAAAGTATAAAAAAACATGTATATATTTTAATAATCAAGTTTTTATGATTTGTTTGTCCGGTCAATAAAGGCACAAGTCTTCCTAAAATAAGTAAATAAATATGAAGATAATTACTAAGTTGGCTAAAAAATATTTATATTCATAATAACACGATGCAATACGTCATATCCTAGTCACAGGGGCGTAGATTTGATTGTGTCTTTCATAGTACTTTTTTATTTTCAGCATCTACATACCATTTTACATAATTTCAGTTCAAAAAAGTATAAAAAAACATGTATATATTTTAATAATCAAGTTTTTATGATTTGTTTGTCCGGTCAATAAAGGCACAAGTCTTCCTAAAATAAGTAAATAAATATGAAGATAATACTAAGTTGGCTAAAAAATATTTATATTCATAATAACACGATGCAATACGTCATATCCTAGTCACAGGGGCGTAGGTTTGATTGTGTCTTTGATAGTACTTTTTTTATTTTCAGCATCTACATACCATTTTACATCATATCAGTTCAAAAAAATATAGAAAACAACATGTATATTTTAATAATCAAGTTTTTATGCTTTATTTATTGCCTATTATCACGCGCGGAATCAGATGAGTGGTTCATTTTGCCCGGTGAAGAAAGGCACACAAGCCGCTACTGTCAACTAGGGTGACTTTTATTTCCAAACTACCATGTACTGTAGGGTGTCCCTTATATAGACGAATATAAGTCCCTTATATTTTTTTTTGGAAATCGAATTGTATACCCCGTATTTCTTTTTAAACTATCAAGACTTACTTAAATACAAAATTTTATCTGTCTACATTTACATTAACCCGCGAATTTAAAATTTCTATTTTTAACATTTTTCTATAAGCATATAAATCAATTGAAATATATAAACTTTTTTAACATTATGATATCAGGGCTACTTGTGATTTGGTGGATTCTTATTTCAAACACACATTTTAAAACAAAATTTGATTTTATAGATTACACTATATTTTCTACTCTGTGTGCAAATGCGTTGAATGGACGATTTTTTTATCAGGAAATCATCACAGCTAAGATCTAGTGCTTTTGCTACAGCCTGAAGTATATAAACAGAATTCCTTGTTTAATTGACATCTGTCTAAAGCTGCAACTAATTTAGGCGTGACAAAGTCTTTCCTTCCTCTTTTTGTAGTAAGTAGTTCCAGAACTTACCCTTTGAGAGGTGGATGGCAAGGGTTTCTAAGGTTTTCATCAAGGCTGGTAGGTTGACCGTGATGTCCTTGCATTTTTATAAAATCTTGTGTTGTAAGAGATGACGGTAACCGAAACATATCATCAAGCTCATATCTTTTTTTGCAAATCCTTCCAAGCACGGTGAAGATCCATAAGTTTTTTACACAGGTAGGTATAGCTCTGGTTACAGAGGTTCTAGCCTTTTCCCAAAAAATTATAGGTACAGTCGCCCAAAAAATTGGTTTACCACCCTAAGGTTGAATGCCGCTTGCAGATTCATAGGTGATAAGGATTAGTTTCGCTTGCAAACCGATTTGACAACTTCTATTGCCCTCTTTATCTGATTAAAGATAACGATGATTACTGTTTGTTACGCTGACAGCTGTTCTTAGCTTGAACTTGATGGAACCAATAATCATAAGCTACATAAAATTGTAAAGTTCTGACACAAGGCGAGTCCACCTGTCGGAATTTACAAATTATGTACACTTGTTACTAACAATATGCGTTCAATAAAACAGTTTATTTCGGGATTCGTTTTTATTATATTGTCAGAAAACAAAGCTAAAAGTAGATGTATCCTTTTATTAAATTGTCACAATCACAAGCATCAACGACGCCGCAGTCATATGGTGAAATTTAAATATTACGGACTGTCGGCATTTTGAAGCGCGTCGTTATAATTTACAGCCGTCGCTCGAGGAGATAGAGAGCATAATTCTCCTACACCATCCATAAATCTATGTGGATCTATGTGATCGTGGCACTATGAGGGAGAAATATACGCACTAGTATATGTCTGGACATGAATAAAGACAATCGAGCACCGTATTGGCCATTATTCGTATTTGACCACCCATTCGATACAGCCAATCAAATGATGCTAGTTCGATAACTTGAAAGTATTCTTACCATGGATTTAACTTGCCCTCTTGGGAAGAAATTATGATGGAGTTCTACAGGAAGAAAAAAATATATGTGCAAATCTTTTATTTCTTACAGAAATACAACAAAGGCATGCTAACTGCTTTTCACGTAGTTTAATTGCAGAATATACAGACCAGATACAAGGGCACATTTTAAGACCTAACTAACTGCGTTACTTGTGTTGAGCTGATTATCTAAAAGATTCCCATCTTTTTGATAATCAGCTCAAACAGTAGCTAATATTCTTTAATAATGTAGGCAGGTATATATAATGTAGGTGTGCTCACTTTCCAAAATCTTGCACACGCAAAACTCCGAGGTAAAAAGGCCCAATGGAGGTTATAACTTCTTTCGAGCGATAATCAACGGGCAAGAGGGGCACAACCGATAGAATAAAGGGAAAAAATCGAAAAAACAAGAGTAAATTCCATTATTATAATTTAAAAAAATCGTAATACATATATATCTATATTTTTTGTATATATAGATATATATGTATTAAGTAGTTTAGAAGTGGTTTAGGAGCAAGATAGGATAGTCAATTTAAAAAAGTATTTATAATATTATAAATGTTTGTACAATCTACAAATATTTATTCCGGGTGTTCTGGGTGTTTTCTATGTATAATAAAAAAAAATCTATGTTTGTAATGTATTGTATTAAGTATATCAGTCACCTAGAATCCATAACATAAGCTCTGCTTAGCTTGGGACTGGATGATGCTGTGTGGCTTGTCTAGCATTATTATTATTAAACTGAAATTATTTAGACAAAAAACTACCAAAAAGGTTTATAATTTCTGAAATAATCAGAAAACCACATCCTCCTGTAAGTTGACTTTTTGCAGTTATGCCAGGAGCATAATAATAATAATTTGTAAATCGTACAAGCATTTATCCCAAGTCGTGAATCAAACCCGCAACCTCCTGCGTCGCAGGCAGACGTTCGCCCGCCGCGCCACATCGACCGTGCATCATATCGGTGGTTTCGTAAATTATTATAGAATACTAGCGGCTCGTCCCAGCTTTGCACGGGTTTTAGTAAGGAACCCTAATTTTTGAAAAATAATTTAGCCTATGTCAACCGGGTATCCTAGGATACCTACGACGAATGCTTACAGGGTGTATACGACTACTCCCGCCTACTTCGAGGGGCTAACCTATTACTGTGTGGTTTATTATTCGAGTATAGTTGTGAAACTGTAGGTATCCTGTACCGTACGTAACTTTATTTGCCATAGTAATGAATAAAGAGTAATCTACCAAACTTATAAAGAAGCGTGAAGCGCGAAAAATTTACGTAAGTGCCTTACCTACGATTTACAAAAAAACGAAATTAAAAAACTAACACTAAATCGTCCATGCGCGAATCGGAGCAATGAGCAGCACAACCTCCCCGTCCGACAGTCTGAGTTGCACTGCCGCCCGTCGCCCGCGCATTCCATTTCGTATCGCATTCAAGAAATAATTAATTGTAGCTTAATGAATTATTAGTTTGAACTGCCAATTGTTCACTTTGTGATAAAAACTTTGACAGATATTTGTGTGAAATAAAAATACTAAAAATCAATACCGTTTAGAAGAAATAACCAAATTTAAAATAAAAATTGCTTCACTTTGGATATTTTTTTCATATAGTAATAATATAGTTAGAATTTTTTCAATTGTACAAATTAAAATTTAGTCTTTAATAAACAATATATATTTTTTTTGGACATTTATATTCACTCATCAAAGAGAAATTACTTGGAGAAAACCTCGAGTTGGCGAATACCCCCTCCTTAACATACATTTATACCGTGTATGTATTTCTATGTATTTTTATGTAACCCCAATATTAAACATTTCCGAAGAGAAACTTTGAACAGGTAGACAGCTTGAGTTATTTTGAAGCAATTTAGTAAATGGCAATTCGACTGCACAGCGTACCTACGTCCCTAGAGCCTCTAACATTTCATTTCATGAGTGAAACTCAGGGTTTCACTGAAAATTGCCGTGAAACATAATACAGAAGTCATATCAGAGAATTGAGGTCAGTGCAATAGAGTAAGGTAGCGTTCAAATGTGTTCATTTGTAAAGATATATTTTTATCAGTGAAAATACCTTAGCAGTCTTAATAATACAGTCATATAGCACCCAGACACACAAACCACACCTGCATGCCTCAGGTTGATAGATAGATAGATTATAGCTTTATTGTACACCATTAAAACACTTAAACAATTAGAACAATTAAATTACAACTAAGAAACCAGAAGTACAATGGGCGGTCTTATCGCTGAAAGCCATCTCTTCCAGACAACCTTACAGGACAACAGGTTGATGGACGCTGAGTAGTTGCAATGCTTTGTTATGGGTGATGGTAACCGCTTGGCATCAGGTGGGCCATCTGCTTGTTCCATCAACAAATTGTATAAAAAAAAAACAAAAATATAAATGTTTGGTACAATTTTTTTTTTTGGACAAGTTCATCACTCAAATCTTTAACTTACTGTAATGGTGAATTTGAACTCACGACTTTAAGATCAGAAAGCGGGATCATTCCCACTAGACCATCAGTGCTCTTTTTCAAAAAAAAGGTTAAAATCTAAAGATACTGTATTTTTAATACATTATGAAGCACCACTCGGATGCTGCATAGTAAATAGGTCAACAAGAACCGAGGTGCTAGTTCATTGTCAGTTATGTAGGACAATGACTTGTTAAATGGTCGAACATTCAATAAACCGGTTCACTTACAAAAGCAGCGTACAAACAGTAGCGTACACTTGTGTACAAATAACCTTAGCATGTACTTCTTGCACCATTGTTTACCGTATTATTGCATTTTAAAATATAATATCATAAGGTGACGCAGATGGGCCACCTGATGTTAAGTGGTTACCAGCATCATCTGGCCCCAAGCAACGCAGAGCTTGTGTTATGGGTACTAGATGACTGATACACTTAATACAATACATTACATACATAGATATTTTTATAATGCATAGAAAATACCCAAAACACCCGGAATAAATATTTGCAATATTAATCTGGCTCAGCTTGTAACTAATTATTATACATTTATTAACAAAGAAAATTACAGCTAATACAAGTATTTATAATTGTTATGTACAAAATACATTTGAAATAGTTACGCTATCCAACGTTTCAAACGATCTAAAGATAGCTCAGCTGATCCAAATTAAATTAAGACAAGTTACGTGATCAACATGCGATAAATGTTGTAACAACAAGCTTGCAGGGACAACCTTTACAAACAGTATTATTTCTACCAGAGTATTATTCTAAGACTAATGAAGTCATGTCAGACTCGCTACACAAAAACCTTTTCTTCCCCTACTAACAAGCCCCTCGTAACCAAAGTACTCAGAAGAAATTATCTATTTTATGGCGTCGCAGTCAGAGAATGGTATTTCATTAAAATGGTAGATTATTGAAGCGAGAATGCTCTCACTATAAACCGTGGGCTTTGGTCGGGCAAGAGCGGAGCTGATAGCGTATTTGTGTCGCTAATGCAAAGTGACACTAATGGTGGTGAATTCACCACCGTAATACGGGTGAACCATACAAAGTCAAAACCTATTAGAGTGACCACGAAGCTAACAAATTCGACTGTAAAAGCTCTTTTCAATGTTCGAGAGAGCTCGTCGTCCCTAGGTAGCAAAATACGCATCAATAGGCTTAAAAGGAAATAGTCAATTCCTTTGACTGTGAAGGAAACTGAGGTAAAGTGTGATTTTTATAGAAGTCTTGGAGAGGTATTTTCAACCGAGGTTCACACTCCATTTTTACACCTCGATTTCTTATTTGAAAGGGTGTAATTTTCGATTCCATAGAAATCAAAACTAGTTCAGTATTTAAACTAAAATAACTGAAACAATTTCACCCAAAAGTTCGGAGTCGGTTACACAAGTTTTGTAACCTTAATTATAATTCGGATCAGTGCAAAATTGCAGCAAACGACGCCATGTAACTTTACCCTAACAATCAAATCTTTATTGCCCCGACGGACTAACTGACATATAGACAATGCACAGTCTAAACAACTGGTCGTAGAGACCTAAAATTTTCAGGGTATATTCGTCTTGAGGTCAGGTGAAGGTCAAACCTAAAGACCTTTCCTTTAGGTTTTGAAAAGAAAGGCCATCATCTTCAAAAACAACGACAACTGATTTTTGTCACCGACTTGACTTGATCGTTATAGATCGTTATACAAGGAGCTAAAATGACCCATTATATACGAGGTAGTTTTAGAAACCGAGTTTTAATGGGTTTTAGCTCCGTGTGTTACACTATACTTTTCACTACGATTGCGAGAAAATAAAACAATCCAATACAATATGAAATAAAAAATTATAAAGATTTCTACCAGAGATCGACGATTTTAGTTACATTTTCAAAATTAAAATGAAGTTATTTTTGTATGAAACAGTAATAAGTCGAGTCTTTATTCATGATTATTCTACTTATGACTAAAAACTTTTTCGTTTTTGTAGGCTCATTGTCATTTGACACACAAAAATCAAAAAAAAAACTTTTTCCCCTAGAGGATGAAATGCTATTTTATCCTCGCTCTGGTATGCTACAATGACGGCCTTTTTGAGCAAGAGAAGTGAAAAAAATATTATTTATCCACTTCATATTGACTGATGAAAGAAAAACAATTATAGAAGAAGTAGTTGATTATTATCCGCTCAGCGCGTGGGATGTACGCGTTCCCACAGAGCGTCCCCGCCGCCGCCGGCCGAGAGCGACGGAAGCGCCGGCGTCGGGCGTCGCCGGCGCCGCTACAGGAAGACAACGCGCTTCCGTCGCGTCACCATCATCGACTCGCACTAACAAGCTACGCCGACCACAGATAAATGTATATTCATATATTCTCTTATATCTTTCATTATTCTGACGACCGATGTGGCGGCGAGCGAATGTCCGCCTGCGACGCAGGAGGTTGCGGGTTCGATTCCCGCCTTGGGATAAATGTTTGTACGATCTTCAAATATTTATTCCGGGTGTACTGGGTATTTTCTATGTATAATAAAAAATATCTACGTATGTAATATTGTATTGTATTAAGTATCAGTCATCTAGTACCCATAACACAAGCTCTGCTTATAGTTTGGGGCTAGATGATGCTGTGTGGATTGTCCAGCATTATTTATTTTATTTTTATCTTTACCGCTGAGTAAAGATGTTGATGTGTTTGCTGTCAGTATGTCAGTATACTGTTTTTTTTTTACAATTTGCTAAATGTCTTGTATGCGTCAGGTTGGGCCTAGCAGCGTAGGGAACATTGACTTGGTAATGTTTTATAATAGGTGATGGTGACCACTTAACATCTGTTGGTTTTAATTTTAGTAGTAGTAGTAGTAGTAGAACTCTTAGTGAAGGGGAAGAGGAAGTACTACCACTATGCCTATTTCACCGCCAAGCAGCTTGCTGTGTTCCGGTTTGAGCTAACATTACACCTGCATACCTTAGGTTGATGGACACAGAGTAGTGCATCGTAGGGCACGTTAACGTGACCTGCTAGGCAATGCTTTGTTATAGGTAATGGTAACCACTTAACGTCAAGTGGGTCATCTACTTGTTCCATCAGCAGGTCACGTAAAAAAAAGTGTTGGGACGTTTGCTTGTTCCATCTGTAAATAAAAAAAAAACTACTGCAGCAAACTTGTAGCAACCACTCTATTAGCTGCAGTCTAATATCGCGATACAACAGCACGAATTAAATTTAATGTCTAATAATTATTGCAAGTTTGGTATCTCGCCAAACTGTTTATGTGAAAATGTTTATAAAACACAGATACGTAACAGTTAGTATAGTAAAGACCCAGATCATGTAATAGTTGGTATAGCATCGACACAGATCATGTTATAGTCGTTTTGCTTTTGCACAACTATTTAATTAATAAAACGGAACTGAATGCATTATGCAGGAAAATGTAAATGAATGTAGCAAAATGAATTCATGAAACTAATTATAATTTGTGTGCTGTTTAATTATAATACAGACCGACCGATGTGGCGCGGTGGGCGAATTGACACATCTAAATCGTTATTAAAAATAAAAGGGTTATTCCTGCTTGTTCCCACATTTTGTCTCCAGGTGCGTTTGTCCCCGATTGGGACCGGAAATAACCACAAGTTGGGATTGTAAAAAAATGATACAGAAATAAACAAAATATAAGAGGTTAAATTAAAAACTGAAAGGTCGTCTGTCCCCATTTTTTACTCCCACTAGTCCCCATCAAGGATGAACAGGAATAAAAAATCTTATAATTATGATAGTATTTTAGATACAAGATAATGTTTCAACTGAGTGTATACATCGCAGTCCAGTTTCAGAAAAACAATCGCCGAGTAATAGATGCAATGAACAAAGACAATCTGTTAAGATTGAGATTGCAATCTGATTGTTCGACGAACGACTCCCCAACGAGATTAGTTTTCGGATTCTCCCTCCTCTAGAGATGTTACAACGAAAACTGATATTGTTTTATGGACAAGAGAAGAAATAAGGTCGGAGCTATAAAAGTAAACTATGAAACAGGTGGTCTTCATGTACAGCCTGTCAGTCTGGAAGATATTTAACGATGAACTCGGTTCTCATCTAGCTATTTCTATACTAAGATAAAACTGTAGAGGTTGAAAAGTTTGTGCATTAAATATATTTATCTTAAATCTTGCTACTAGTACTTAAAAAAATGCAAAAAGGCGAAATGAACTTTAAAAAAAATTTTTGTACACGAATCACGCAGAAGTACTGAACTAATGTTGATGCGATTTACAGATTTAGCTAGCTCAATAGCTACCAACCCTAAAACGGGTAAAGTTTGCATGAAAAACGCGAATGAAGTTGCAAGCAGGTCAGCTAGTCAGAGATTATAGATATCACTGTAGATTATAGAACACCGGAGTCTAGTGGGATTATCAAAAGGCGAGACTACAGTACATGTTTTGCTTAATCTGAGTTTAGAGCGCGTTGCGAGAATGTACTATTCCTCATCACTTATCACCTATGGCACCCACACCACACCCTTCAAACCGGTACACAGCTGCTTGGCGGCAGACATAGGCATGATGGTAGTGCTTCCATGAACCAGCTCTTAACAAAGAGCTCTACTACTAAAACCACTTCTGTTCATTTTAACCTTAGTTTCAGATTTTATAGAGAATATTCGTGAAATATTTTAGCTCCGTTCCTCTGCATTGTTGACCCGATGTTTGTTTCAAAACACTGATAGCCCCCTGGAGAAATCAGGTGTGTACAGTATACCATTATGTGGCTGAATATCGTATGTACACACTAGTTTTACTGTATAATTTATCTACCACATAATATTTAACAGCAGCAACAGCCTGTAGACGTCCACTACTGGATATAAGCTTCCCTCATACGTTTCCAGGAAGAACCGTTTTGAGCATTGTCCATCCACCAACGTCCCACAATCCTACTAATATCGTCGGTCTATCGGGTGCAAGGCAGTCCTACGTTTCGTCTTTTGGTTCGTGGTTACTATTTGAGAACCTTTATCCCCTTGGTTCTTATAATATTATATTGTTAAACATTATTTAGGTACTAAATATACCTACTAAAAACTCAGTCCACTTGAACTACACTCACATTCCTACCTTCCACGAAGTAAACTATTTGCTTGCGCTGTTTCGCATTGGTTTTATAGAAGCTAATGTAGAAGAAAATTTAGCCACAGCCATGAAGCCCCGTAGGGCTATCCATAATTTTTCAGATAGTAGACCTCCAAGAACAGGTAAGTATTCATGAATTCATAACCTCCAAAATTGGCTTTATTTTCCCAAATCCATCAGCAAACCCGCGTTTTTCCACTGAATAAACATATTATAAGTGAAGGGTAGTTCTTCTCCACATTACGATTCACCCGGGAATGTAAAGGTATTGTGATCCCTATAATTTGCATCATATTCGCAAAATAGCCACTTTAGTAAGCGAATTGGTAATGTACTGAAAGACCTACTGGAATATAAAAAACAGTAACAGAATAAAACGCGCTACCGAATGTTTTTTATTGTAAGGTTTGTTTTTTTAAAACTTTTATGATTTTAATGTTAATTACCAATGTATGTTATGGCCAATTTTGTGCTACCAATGATCCAATACGGACGGAAGCCGAAACGGGACAGGTGGCCGGGCAAGGAAGGATGAGGGAATTGGGACGTACCGGTAAAATTGTAGCCCCCTCAGGAGATCCGGCTTTCCTTTTCGTGTTAAGATAAACTTTGCGTGTCGATAAACAGATGATTTGGGGGTTCGGGAATACAAAGAGCCTTAATATATCATCTGTAGTACACCTGTACCACAGATCGGTGATTCGAATCAGACAGGTATCGAAATCTTAGATTAATTGCTCAGAAGGAGGTATGAGTAGGTAAATAAGAAAACAGGCTAGGTTATAGAAAATGAGGTATCATAAGTATTTTGTTGTCATATAAAACGGAAATAAAAATGTTGGGCCCGTTCATACCAACTCTAATTTTATCTCTGACTAGCGAAACGCACGCGACTTGGTTTGCGTGGAGATATTTTCATACAAATTTTAACCCCCGCTGTACCTGTTGAACCTGGGGATGAACATTTTCTTCTTTTACGCACCTCTAAGCACCAAGACAAATATTTTCTGAAAATTTCAATTCTGTGCGACCAGTAGTTTAGGCTGTGCGTTGTCTATATATTAGTCAGTCAGGACATAGATTCTTATAATTGGTATAGACTCCTCTACCTTGGCCTTGGACGGCCTGCCCAATAAAATAGAAATATTTATGTAGTATTTATATACCTAGATAGGTACACGTGGGACTGCGGCTGTTGTCGCTTAGCTGTTCGATGTCACCCGCTCTCATTACGATTCCCAATAACACCTACCTCCTCAATACCCTTGAATTTGCAGCTGCAAATGTGTTGTTTGTCTTTTAAATATATTAATAATATTGTTTTTTTTAAATGAGACCTTATTTTTGATATAAGCAAATATTTATTTAAAATAATATTCCTGAGAATAATAATAATCTTGGCGGAAAACAAATCTCGCGAGCATTTCTTTCTGTGTGATAAAAAATAAGCATCATCAACAACGTTTGATTTCGTGAATCTAATACAAACAATTCTCGAAATCAAACGTTGATTACACGCAGACATAATCATCAAATGTTAACACAAAGCAAGTTTTTTTATATTATTTTATAATCGCTATATAACTTAGAGGCTAGAAACTCTTCTCTAAGTGAGCCTTGGGCACAAAATAAACTTAGCTTTGGCTTTTTTAAAATTCCGTTTTAATAAAGTTCTTGTTTTGAGTGTAAGATCGCTATAAACTGGGTATAAATCCTTCATTCCCCAATGGAATAAAGATATCATCGGGAGGAAGATCTGGCCGTCTCATCTTTGGATAAGCTTGCTCGGTAGGGTTGTCTGCACGAATTCAGCAATATTGTAATGAGCTTTTTTAGTTTTTTTGTTACTCAAAGGAGTTTTACGTCAACATGATAAAGTTTGCAGAAATCCAAATGCTACATATTCACGTGAATTTTTGTTTCAAAAAAGCTAATCTATTCAACCATTGAGCTGAAAGATTATAAAAGTCAATCAGGGGATTCGATTTCTGTCATCCTTGGATGCATCATTGTTTTTTAGGGCTCTGTACCCAAAGGGTAAAACGGGACTTACTAAGACTCCGCTGTCGATCTGTCTGTCGGTCTATTCGTCTGTCACCAGGCAGTATCTCATGAACCGTGTTAGTGAAATTTTCACAGATGATGTATTTCTCTTGCCGCTACAACAACAAATACTATAAAACTAAATTAAATACATATTTAAGGGGACTCTCATACAACAAGCGTAATTTTTTGCCGTTCTTATTATAGATAATGGTATGAAACCTTTCGTGCACGATTCCAACTCACACTTGGCCAGTTTTTATTTTATAATGGCATCTATCTGTCATTCGACAGACAATTTCAGTATCAAGTGAACGAATAATACTTTTTGGCCTAGTTTTCACTTCTATCGACAGTCCCCAACGACTGCCTTACTTTTTTTTCTATGGTACCGACTGGGGCTGGATGGTGTTGTGTTTTATATCCACCAATATTTATTATTCTCCAATGGTCCAAAGCATTTTTCATACGCCAAGCTGTAAAAAATGTGAGTCGTTCGGGACGGTACGCGTCAGGGAATGAAGCAAAACTTTTGTATCGGTTTCGAGCGAGTGCGGCTGCGAGCGAGCACTTCGGGAAGTTTTCAATAGCTCGCCGGCCGGACTCGCTCGTTTGTTCACCCTTGTTATAAGCAACTTTCAAACTACTAGCCATAAGTAGATACGCTGTCGCAAGAGGCGGATTTATTACTGTGGTTTTCCTTCGTGCAGCGGAAGTTATCGTTGCGTGACTGTTTTAGTGCTTCTAACCACAAGCACAAGCTTTATAAGCAGTAACAATACCACAAGAAAGGATTTGTTTACCTTCTACCGATCGTATACGTCTGCGAAGAGAGAAAATTAGTATTACCTTGCTCTCGAATTCCCGACGCCTTTTGAAACTGAGTAGCAATTTCACTTGAAGATACATACATACATAGATATCTTAAAGTCGAACAATGGTTATGGAGCTATGCTGGGTTTCAACACGTGATAGAATTAGGAATAACGAGAACCATAGAAAAACAGATCACCGACAGCTTTAAGAATCAGCAGTGTTTTATTGAGGAGGCTTGTGTCGAGTAGTGAACTTCTTTAGGCTAATGATGATGATGTTGACGCATCATTTATCGACACTGTGCCATTTTTTAATGTGTGTTCTAAACAAATGAATCGGTAAGTGATCATTCTCTTTAATATTGTTTTTCTTTTTTTGGAATAATTATAGATTGCAACCGGGATTAACATATAGGCTACTTTTTATCCCGAAAAAATAACGGGAACCGGAAAAACTGTGCCACGCGAGCGAAGCTGTGAGCGGCCGCTAGCAATTAACCCTTTGTGCGCGAGTCCGACTCACACTTGGCTGGTTTTATTTTTATTATTTAATCTGTGTTCTAAACAAGTGAATCCGTAAGTGGTGCTTACAGAAAGAACAAACATAATGGTAATTACAAGATGTATTTGTAACCAATGTCGTATCTCTAATAAGAAACAGGGTTTTTACTCTATAGGCACTCATAAGACGCAGCTCAAATACAAGCTTCGGTCAGCAGATGTTCTTTTAATAAGATGAAATAGTAAACACAACTTCTCCAAAACAAACTTTCTTATTCAAACCGAACTAGACTTTAATATTGTTGAAAGCTTATACAAGAATAAAATAACCGTGACTAAAAATAAATAAAAAGTGTTCTTAGATAAATTTAAGCGAACTTTGAACGTGTCTTGCTGACTGCGCACGAACCTGTGGATATTTTGCAAGTTAGCATGAAACAGCTTAATTGCCAACACACAACAATGTGTAATTTGTGCAACCTTTCAAATATCAAATTATCGCCAAACGGGCGCGCCGCCTCCGCTGCTGGTGCGTCCTAAACAATGATTCTACGTTCATTAATTCACTCGCCGCTATTTCCACGGCTTACATGTAAAGCTCCTTAAAATTATGATAGATGTGCCCGCTTAATTTATAGCTGTTGTTGCGGTTTTCATTATATTCACGACTTACTTATGTAAGGCTCAGGACTTACTTAGGCAATATTTTGGTTAATATTAAGCCACACATTAAAAGGTAATCTTTACATTTACATAGTTTAAGTCTGTGATAAATTAACTAAAGAATGACTTGTGAATTGTTTGTCAAATGATATCTATTTTGAAGTAGCAGTCACAAAAGTAATTATTAAACATTTGAATACTGCTGTTAGATTTTATGTTGTACAGGTGAAGTGAGGGTGTGTGTGTGTGTAGGGTTTATACAATATGCTGATGGAACAAGCAAAAGGCCCAACTGATGTTTAGTGGTTACCATCGCCTATAACAAAGTAGTGCCTCGTAGGTCAAGCTCGTTAGGCACGTGTCCTACGTTACACTGCTCAGCGCCCATCAACCTGAGGCATACAGGTGTTAAGTCTTATGTCCCTGTTATTTCGCCGGCACCTTTCATACTTGGCGGCAGAAATAGGCATGGTGTCATTAGGTACTTCCCCGGACGAGCCCTTCACTAAGAGCTCTACTACTAGTGTATTAGTGGGTTTGCGTATTAGTAGGGTTGTGTTGTAAGTAGTGTTGCGTGCTTGTAATTTTGTGCTTGTAATGTTGTAATGTAAATGTGTGTGTTCAGCTCATCACATTGGTAGTTCGTTCTTTAGTTACATAATCTAGGTAGTAAGTTGATTTTTATGACGGTAGAAACCGAATGATACTAATAGAGTTTATTTTGTGATTATAATTATTGATAGATATTCTATAGAAAGGATTGAAAGAAGTAGAAAAAGTTAAGAGAGCGACTCTTTAAAAAGATTAGCCGGAGACATGTAGCACATGTATATGCCTAGTATTTTAAAGCCCCACGTTGGGCGCCAATGAACTAATATAAAACTTTTTATCTCTTAATACCAAGTACCTACTCGAGATTTTTTGAGGATGTTTGAGAAGGGGTGAGAGATTAGTCAGAGATAAGTACGTCCAGATTTTACATTTGGGTTCATACCCACATTTTGCCATTCCATATGTGAATCTTACAAGCCCTCGCCGCTACTTGAATACTGGTTTCCTTACGATGTTTTCCGTTACCGTCAAACGTTCATATAAGAAAACAATGTTTCCTCGTATAACATATGTTGTCAGTTAAATAGAATGAGCACGAATTCACAATTTCAGTTGCTATAACCTTTTTCAGCATGACGTT
Organism: Electrophaes corylata; assembly: GCA_947095575.1. Classification (NCBI taxonomy): domain Eukaryota; kingdom Metazoa; phylum Arthropoda; class Insecta; order Lepidoptera; family Geometridae; genus Electrophaes; species Electrophaes corylata. The sequence continues at coordinate 1,831,115 of OX352704.1, forward strand.
TGTTTTGTTTACAGAAATGCAAATAAATACGAGAAATAAAAATAACCCATCATTGATTTCAATAAATTGGGGTGTAAATAATATCCAGTGGTAGAGGTGAATTTGTTTATGCTCCGCCATATTGTTTGCGTACATCAAATCTTTTTGAAGCTGGTGTCGGTTCAATTCCACGAAATTCAATCAAAACGTGGAAATCGTGTTTGTACTCTGACCTCCTAGCCTAGCAGGTCACGTTTGTTGGAAAAGTGCTTTACAAATTACGATGCACTGTCGATCGACTTAGGTTGCTTACTTACTTACTTACTTAGGTTATTGATTAGTTTGTTTTTACGTAACTTAACGCGATTATGTTCTAACGATCCTGTTCAGAGAATAACAAAAGAAAATTGTCTTTGTGTTTCAATGTCACTGGTATACTCACGTACCTCACCAGCCTTCATGAAATTATAATTAAGCAAATCAAGCTTCGTCTTACGTTCGTTTGCATGTTTCGTTTTAATTTGTTTTGAATTAATACGCTGATACATTAATGACAATAAGGTTCAAATTCAGACTTGCTTTGTCAACGGTGACGCTTTGTGCTTTATCTCCTAAGAGGTTTTTACAAACTCTTTTATTACATTACTTATTTGTATAATAAATAATAAATAAATAATGCCGGATGATCCACACAGCATCATCTAGCCCCAAGCTAAGCAGAGCTTGTGTTATGGGTACTAGATGACTGATATACTTAATACAATACATTACATGCATACATATTTTTTATTATACATAGAAAATACCCAGAACACCCGGAATAAATATTTGCAGATCGTACAAACATTTATCCCAAGGCGGGAATCGAACCCGCAACCTCTGCGTCGCAGGTGGACATTCGCCCGCCGCGCCACATCGGTAATACGCAAGCAAAACGCGCGCGACCTCGTATACATCTGAAGACGACTAAAATCTGAATACGAAAAACTTCTGAAGCAATTATTATAGTCCACTACGCAAAGTTTACTGAAACTCTGAGCTTAATAATATGATTACTTTGGTAAGTAAGACTGAAAGCTAACGGCCTAATTATACATAATAGAGTAGGTATCATTCAGCTAAAGCGATCTGTCTATCTGACCGACGTACTGTAGTCACTACATAGTTGTTTACTAGCGTTTCGGTAGTAATGACTTTTTTTTTTATTAACCATTTAACAACAATAGAATTAGAACTAAATAAATAGCATCATTAAACCACTAAGATTTGTGCTGGTGCTAAAAAATGAGTTTCGTCAACCTATTATACTCGTACTAATTAGTACTACCTATGTAGGCTACGTAGGTACGATATTAATGTGAAAGGAGGAGCTAGGTACAATATATTTTTAATATTAGGTATTATAAACTTAAAACCTAGATATACTTAGCGAATGGCTTAAATACAATTTACTGACAGTTAATACAGCAAAAACATCCTACATGATTTTTTCGGCAAAAAATAACAAAATTCCAAATTTTACACCCCTTACCATTAACAAGGATAACATCAAACAATCAAATCTAGAAAAATACCTTGGACTGTGGATTGATGATAAACTCTCTTGGAAACCACATATTAAACACCTAAAGAGTAAATTAGGGGCACAGTTAGGGGCTTTCCGTAAAGCTGTGAACTGTATCCCTTTTAAAGCACGTACTATTATATACAACGCACTAGTAAAGTCACATCTCCAGTACTTAATTGAAATTTGGGGCACGGCTGCTGTCACAAACCTCAATCCGTTGCAACGAACTCAAAACAAAATAGTCAAGGTACTTTTTAACTATCCTTACCTAACGCCTACGAAAGAACTCTACGAAAAAACTAAATTACTAAATCTTAAGCAACTATATACATATAACACTTGCATTTTAATAAAAAAAATCACGACACGTTCAATCCAATCCAATATATTACTAACATATAAACCAAATAAACATAATCTAAGAAACAAGTTTAAACTAAATATAACTAAATCGCGAACAAATTATGGTAAGAGAACAATCTTGTCTGAGGGAGCACAACTGTTTAATGACTTACCTAATACTATAAAAGAATGTACTACTATAAATATATTTAAAAATTAACTTAAAAAACATCTTTACACACAATTAAAATAACTAATTTGTAAGGCCCTTGAGGCTTTTATGTTTACCTTTATTATAGATACTGTATCTCATTTTAAGTGAACTCTATAGTTTTTATGAGAAATAAATTTCTTTAAACCTAAAACAGGGGGTAAGTGCAAGGTAGTAGAGGCTGAATGGCCTTCATTGCCATAATTGCATCTGCTACTACAGGGGCAGTGGTTCAAAAGTACCCACGAGTTTGTTTTCACTGAAATTCACTCCGTGTGTGGAATTAGTTAATAAGATTTGAAATGGATGCTAAATTGGATACGATGTGCTCCGGCCGGAGCTTTGAATTTATTGTGGAATACGATTTGAGGAACATTTTTCTCATGTAATGTAAATGTTGAAGAATTATCGAACAAAATTACAGGCACATGAGCTTCGATCAATGATACCCCTTGATACAGGGTCAGCGCAAAAAATCCGTCTCGGTTGTTTTGACAATTAGTGACATTATTTACTAGATGACATTGTAATTAGGTTGAACTTAAAACTGTTTATTATTTTTTTCTCACTTCGTTAGTAAACAAATGTAACTGTCTAAGTATATATTCACGCGGACAGCTTTTAGCTATGATTTCGTATGTGACCCGTCATCTAGGGATATCATTGATCGAAGTACATGAGGGTTAACACCTGTACGCCTCAGATTGATAGAAGCGAAGCAGTGCATCGTGGGGCACGTTCTTTACAAGCATGACATACGAGGGAATACTTTGCTTTAGGCAATGGTAACCACTTAACATCAGGTGGGCCATATGCTTGTTTCAAACACTAGTTGTTTAAAAACATAGAGCTATACTACCAATGAGGCCAGTTATTTTCTTTAAAATTGTTTTTCTGTAGTATACAAGCGATTATTATGATAATTATGTAAAATCACTCTATGGTGACTGTGAATCAACGATAAATCAACATTTTAAAAGAGTACAACAGTTTTAATGACTTAGCTATATTTAGGACATCTACGATCGACGACGGGTTGATACGATTGCGATTAATATCACGCGATCAAAGCTCTACGATTCAAACAAAGCCGTAATTATAAAAGCCGCTGTAGGATACAATTATCGTTTCGATTCTAATTGAAAATACGCCTCAATGGGCTTATGATAATCAGGATAATCCTTGTGCGATTGTAACCGTTCTAAATGCCATTCTACTAATAGCTTTGATCAGGACACCGATTGAATAAGAAGATAAATAGGAAAATAATATATGTTTGCTAATTACTGCTTAGTCCTTATAAAATATACCTGCTGTAGTTTTTATTTTTCAAGTACCATGGTTCTGTTTGTTTTCCAAATAAAATTAAATAAATATATAAAACATCATCTAGCCCCAAACTAAGCATAGCTTGTACTAAGGGAACCAGATGACTTATGGATTACTTATATTTTTTATAAATGAATACATACATAACACCCAGATAGAGAACAAACATCTATGTTCATCCCACAAATGTTTGTTCTCGGTGGGGATCAAACCCGCGACCCAGCACAGAAGGCAGAGCTACTCACTGAGCTGTGAGGGCAGTCAATGAATTGAATTCGCTTTGCGTCCTTCGACCTGAGGCATATTGTGCCTGTAAATTGGCGTTTTCAGGAAAGTTCCCAGAGTGCTAGCATAATAATAATAATAATGCTGGACAATCCACACAGCATCATCTAGCCCCAAGCTAAGCAAAGCTTGTGTTATGGGTACTAGATGACTGATATACAATAAATAAATAATAAATATAAATAAATAAATATGTCAGGACATTTTTTACACAACATCATCTAGCCCCAAACTTAGCATAGCTTGTACTATGGGAACCAGATGACTGTAAGAATACTTTTTTTTTTTGTAAATACATACATCGAATACAATACAACACCCAGACACAGAACAAACATCTATGTTCATCACACAAATGTTTGTTCTCGGTGGGGATCGAACCCACCACCTACAGCACAAAAGGCAGGGCTACTACAAACTGAGCTGCGATGGCTGTCATGGATTACATTACATATATAGATATATTTTATTATACATAGAAAACACCCATAACACCCGGAATAAATATTTGCAGATCGTACAAACATTTATCCCAAGGCGGGAATCGAACCCGCAACCTCTTGCGTTCATTCGGACATTCGCCCGCCGCGCCACATCGGTCGTCAACAACAAGTTCCTTTTCATAAATTCCTCATCCTTGAAATTACAAGGTCGCCTCCAGAAATATTATTCAGCTGCGACTTTAAATACTGGAGTTCTAAAGTCGTTTATTGTAAGTTCAGGATTGGCCGCTCGAAATATGCTTGAACTTTTTCGATGGGCTTGGCACAACGGGGGGCCTTCCGCCATGACAATGACAGTACCGCAACTGTACCTTCATCCATTGTGTTTCATTCATACTTCGCTAAAAACTTTTCAGTTCAGCTTTGCTGATGTTGAATTGTATTTTTTAATTCGTGATCGGGACACATCACTTTTACACGGGTATTTAAAAAAAAAGGCCTAATGCGAGTGGACTCGCGCATGAAGGGTTCCGCACTATTATTTATAATAAAAACGGCAAAAATATCACGTTTGTGGTATGAGAGCCCCCTTAAATATTCAGATTATTCGGTTTTTTAGTATTTGTTGTTATATCGGCAACAGAAATACGTAATCTGTGAATATTTCAACTCTAACTATCACGGTTCATGAGATACAGCCTGTTGACAGACGGACAGACAGACAGACAGCGGAGTCTTAGTAATAGGGTCCCGTTTTAGTGTTTGATATGATGCAGACTCGTATGTGTACAAGCACCGGTGGTCTAATGGGAGTGATCTTCTAATCCTGATGTCGTTGGTTCGAATCTCGTCGTACACCAATAGATTTTTCTGTGGAAAAATGTATGTGCGCAATGCCAGTGAAGAAACCTTGGGATCAGAAGGCGGGGTCACTACCAGTAGACTACCGGTGCTCTTAAACATATACATAACATAATATTTGGCGCGTGCTAACATTATACAGTAAAAAACAAATAAAAGTAAACAAATGAATAAGTTTCCATATGTGACAGGTAAACCATTCAACACCGCCAAAACTATAGTATACTAGCGGCCGCTCGCAGCTTCACCCGCGTAGCAGTTTTCCCGTTTCCGTTATTTCATCGGGATTTAAAGTAGCCTATATGTTAATCCAGGTTACAATCTATATCTATTCCAAATTTCATTCAAATCGGTTTACTGGTTAGAGCGTGAAAGAGTAACAAACATCCACCCATCCATACTTACAAACTTTTGCGTTTATAATATTAGTAGAAATTGCTTAATACGAGTTATACAAAGAATGTGAATTCAAGCCAGTTTCACTTTATGAAAGCCATAGCTTACAATTTCGAGCGGAGTTGCACAACTGTTGTTCCTTTCCTTGGGCTGCTTGATCGCGCCCGTTATTGCCAAACTTTCCACGGAACGGAATATTATCATAGCCGACATTGACACACGGAGCTCATATTAAATTTGATACTCAATAGATCTCGCTCATAAACGCAAGTCGAAAAAGTTACTGCAGTACCTATTGAAAGCAAGCTTCTCGCGGAAACTCGGTCAAGTGCGTGGTTAGTGTAATATGCACGCCCTATATATTGCTGAGCACATCTGTTAGTCATACAATGGGCGTCACAGCGCTCGTGTGAACAATATTGTTATGATTTTGTTAGATTAACTGCTAGGAATAAATCTGAGATAGAACAGACTGTACCTTCTTGACAGCTTTGTAAATATAGACAGATGCATTTCTATGAAATATAAAATGCTATATTTCAAAGGTATTATGAACATGCAGAAGGCAGCCGCCGCGGCGCGGTAGGTAATCCGCTCGTAAACGCGAGGAATAAAAGCGATCTGTTATTTATTTAAAAGTCTGTACTAAATTCGGATCTGTGTTATTGTAATCGCACCGCCTACGTAAATAGGTACACGGATACACGAAATCAATCAATCGTCAATCGCAAACGAGTATTGAGCTCAATGCGTCTATTTTTTACAGAACGTGAGCAAATCCATTTATTTGCGTTAGATGATTTGTGTTTTTATCGGAGTGCTATCGAGAGTTCAATTACTGCTGCTGGGAATCGAGTTTGGCTTTTTGTTGGTTCTATTGTTCCTCGCTCAAGCTGGTTAGTAAGCCTGGTTGGACTAGTTCCACGGTATTATGGACCCTCTCGAACTAAACTAATAACCCTGCTTAATGCGGAATCCGTGACATTGAAGCGATCGCCCTTCACGCTAAGGGTGCAGATAATAACGGCCGATCCATCGTTTTGGGAACGTGACGCCCCTTAACTGGGCTCATTGTCCCTCGGCGACCCTCGCCTCTGCTTATAACGAGATGCTTCTCAATATTCAACTCCTCGATTTCTGTGAAATAAATACACTTCAATTCTATAACAGCTAAAAGTTTTTGTTGTGCTCTTTTCGAGGGACAAAATATTTAAGGTGACACTAGTTACCGTCTCGAATTTGTTCATAGACGAGGCTAGAATGCATGCTGTTTCACCTGACATCATAAAAGAAAGAAAGATTAGGATTTAGTGTTGAATAGTAATAAACAATAATTGCATGCCCACATTACAGTCCCGTATAGTATGCAACCGAAAAATCGTCTATAATTTTATGAATATACCATAACCCTAGACCATTTCCTTAGTTTTTGACGCTAAACACGACCTTTCGTCGGTTTGACTACGTTGTTAATTAAGTCCGTGTAAATTGCGTTCGCAGTTATATTAAAAGTACGAATCTTGAGCAAATATTAATTTTGAAGCTATTTTTAGGGTTCCAAAGGGTAAAACGAGCGGGACCCTATTACTAAAATTCCGCTACCTGTCTATCTGTCTATCTGACCGCCTGTCACCAGACTGTATCTCATGAACCGTGATAGAGAGTTGAAATTTTCACAGATGATGTATTTCTGTAGCTGTAAAAACAGAATAAATTAATATTTAAGGGGCTCTCATACAACAAACGTGTTTTTTTTTACCGTCTTTATTATAGATATGGTACGGAACCCTTCGTGCACGAGTCTGACTCGCAGTTGGTCGGTTTTTTTTTATTTTACTCCACATGATCTATATGATAATTATAAAAAGTTATAAACTATTAAATATGTTGACTGTACGTTGTCAATCAGTGGAGAAATCACCCCACAGCGTATGTTTTGACAAAATGGTGACTAGTTTCACCTTAAGCTAAGCACCTTAAGTTTCATCTGTAGCATAACGTCGTAATTGCTTTACGTAAAAGTATTAAAGTCGGTGCACGTTTACTCTAAAAGATAATATTCTTTTAATGTCTTTCAACTTTTTAAATTCCACTTCAGATAATGGAGCCAATATGGAGAGCATTTAATTTTTCTCAAATGTTTTTTTTTTTACAATCAACACAGCATCATCTAGCCCCAAGCTAAGCAGAGCTTGTGTTATGGGTAGGTACTAGATGACTGATATACTTAATACAATACATTACATGCATACATATTTTTTATTATACATAGAAAACACCCAGAACAGGTGTTCCAGGTGGAATAAATATTTGCAGATCGTACAAACATTTATCCCAAGGCGGGAATCGAACCCGCTACCTCTGCGTCGCAGGCGGACATTCGCCCGCCGCGCCACATCGGTCGTGAACAAATGTTATGAGTAGGTACGGTTGCTTTAGTAATATTATATCGGTTACCGTAAAAATTACAAGTAGATATACCCTGCCAGTCAGCCACAATCATAAACCACGATTATCCAACCCTTAAGCCAACCCTTAAATGCGTGCGTAACCTACAAGGGAAAGTTTGTTATAGGTGATGGATACCACTTAACATCAAGTAGGCTTGTTCCACTAGCAGTAGCATAAAAAAAAGTAAAAACTCGATGTAACGTTGAAATAATTGCACCATGTTGTGTCTTTTGCATTAAAAAGAAATTTCAAATTAGATCAACAAAGACAAAACACGGTGTAACTATTTCGCGGTTACGTCAAGTTTATTAGTAACAGGGTTACATTTTACTGAAAACTAGCATAACGCATGAAGATTTTCACACAAACTTCAACCCCCGCTGCAGCTTTTTAGGGGTTGCATTTCGGAAATTCCTTTCTTAGTACACCTAACTCCTCCTCCTCCTCCTCGCGTCGTATACTTCATTACTGAGGGATGTGATTCCCCCGATGGTGATAAATTATTTTTCTCACGATGGCTCGCCATCTGTGCCTATCCTTGGCATTGTGAAGCGCGTCGTGTAACTTGGTGTTCAGCGATGAGCGAATTTGGTCGAACCATTGGACTTCGACCCCTCGGCCGCTTGCCATCGACTTTACCACCTAACTAACCAAGACAAATATATTATAGTCTAAAAATTTCAAGTCTCTACGACCAGTGTTTTAGGCTTTGCGTTGTCTTTGAATCATTCAGTCAGTCAGGCTCAAGATTCTTATATTCGGTATAAATATAAATGTACTTAGTTGAACTTTCTAAATCTTTTAGTGGTTTTACGAGATTTCACGATGGAAAAGCAATCCATCAAGATGAAAGTGAGATTACGGGTGCGTTGTAAAACTGTATGTTTACGATGGATGTCATTCATAAGTTCCGCGCGCGGACGGAAATAGTTGGCGGTGGGGTCGACGACTAACCGAGCGGGGCGGGACGGCGGACATCGTGCTCCCTTGAACCAGTATGTCAACACAATGGTGATCGAATTAAAACACAACATTTAGGCTGAGGCTACAGTAGGCAGCGGTTTGCGATGCGACTGGAAGCCAATTTGATGTACAGTGTAGCCATACACGTGAGCATTCATTCATTTGTTTTAATCGCTCATGTGTTGCAGGTAATGTAGCCTCAGCCTTGGAGTAACGTCAGAAATTGGTGGTGCAAGTGAAGTTATTGGGGTGCTATTTCGAAAACATTTAGGATTTACACTTGGGAGCCGCGTTGTATTATATTGTATATATCCTGACTGCTCACATGACAAAAAAATCAGGTCCACTTCCACCCTCAACTTCTATCTTTTTTTATTAATTAGCAAAAGGCATTAGCATCTGTTGGCAGATGGCGTTACCAGTACTAAATATTACAAATAGGACACAAATTAATGTTGTGGAAAAAACATAGAGTAGGTAGGTAACTAGGTACTAAAAAAAGCTAAAAAATACACATGGAAAAATATAAAATTGAAATATTACGGCGTGTGTCGCCTACAGTGCTCATTATAATTTTTTTATACAACTAGCTTAAGGATCAAGCAGATGGCCCACCTAATTTTAAGTGGTTACCATCGCTTATAACAAAGTACTGCTTTGTAGCTCGTGCGTATTAGTAACGTGCCCTATGATGCACTGTTCAGCGTCCACCAACCTGAGGCATGCAGGTTAAGCCTCGAGGAAATTGAATTACTATACATTGTACTATGCCACGCCAGTAGTTGGTAGCGTGGCGTGTGCGACAGGACTACAACTTTCGTTTTATTCGTTTGGAAGGCGTGCTGCGAGCGACTCACGCTCCTAAATCCAATACCCTCGTCAAATTTAATGAAATAACCTAATTAGATCATCTTTTGGTTTATTTTAATTAGTAGTAGAGCTCTTGGTGAAGGGCTCGTGTGGAGAAGTGCTACTTTTGCCACCAAGCAGTTTGCTGTGTGCTGTTTGAAGGATGTGGGTGTCGGTGAAATTACGATCACATGAGGCTTAACACCAGTTTGCCTCAGGTTGGTGGATGCAGGGTAGCGCATCGTAGGGCAACGTGCGTTATCTACAAGTCAATACTTTGTTATAGGCGTTGGTTACCACTTAACATCAGGTGGGCCATATGCTTATTCCACCAGCAGTAGCAAAAAAAAGGAACCACATTACTGATACAGTACTTATACCTTTTTTGTAAACATTTCATAGAATGGAATAAAATTTAACGCTCGGACACAGAATAAATATTTTGATTCATCACACAAACGTTTGTTTTCTGGAGATGGTCTAACAAATTGGTATATTTTTCCATACACCTTCAAAAACGAAATCGATCTAAACTTATTTATTCAGCCTACACTTGTAAATGGTTGCCTATATACTTACCTGCCTACCGAATCGCGGCTATTCATTGACCTACCTTTTATCAGGTACATATACCTACATAATTATACGCAGCAGCTACTGTCGTTTGCCGGAATGAGCTTAATACAAGTAGGTATTATACTGCTTATAGAGAAGGTGTTTCTGCCCTAGTAACTGTTACGCATAAGTATTACATGAAATTGTGTAGGGTGTTTGTGTTTAATGACTGTGGTACCGTTATACTGACGTCATACCGAAATTTTAGGATACCCTTATTTAGCGGTTTCTAAGTCTCTGGTGGTAGGTACGTGTAGATAATAGGTAGTAATATAGGTATACCATTTAAATGAAAGAGCGCGGGCGGATGATTTTGTTTTCTGATTCACACGATGTGACATATTTGAAGACGGATCTCAAGATATGTGACGTCAACGATATGCTATGTTTTTTACGAATTTGTAAATAAAGAATTTGATTTGTAGATACCTAAGAACGATACGAGATACGATAAGTACTTAAGTAGTAAGATGATAGCCCGATTCATCTCGATTTTTTTCCCTTGTGTGTCCCCAGGCGTGCTTGAACCAACAATTACATCTCATTCCAATAAACATGATATTCTCAATGAAAAAAAATATTTAAACCAAAACAATAAAATGCTTTATTCGAGAATATATTGTTTTCTCTTTATAGGAGACAATATTTTCTTGATTTAAGAATATTTTTCTTTACGTGTGCTTCTTCAAACATTTTCTAATTATTATGTGACACCCTGTATTCAGTTCTCCGCGTGCTCTATTTTCGTGAGTAAACTAACACGATAGAACATTACATAGAGTTGCTGCGTACATTATTCGTCTAAATTGGTGCGTGTTCCAGTCTGCTGCTACCACAGACTGAATACTAGTTACTACGTTAACTATAACCCCATGTCAACATTAACTAAGTATACCGTATTCTGCGGGATATGAATATTTAATAGCTCTGCGAATTGATTGTCTCGTATATAGTGAGTAAATACTGTCTGGGCATACATTGTGTTTGAATTATGGTTGTCATATCATCCACGTTTGTCATTATAATCAACTCACTAGTATATGTTTCTGGAGCTCCAATGCAGGACGTTTCGGCCTGTTCCACTCTAATCCACTAAACAAATCCACTGATGGATTTGTTTTCACATTTTATTCCACTGTAATCCATCGATGGATTTGTTTCCGCATTTGGTTCCACTGTAATCCATTAAGGGTTTCGTTTCGTACACCGGCAGATACTTCCAACTCACCAAATACGATAGCAACATAACAGACTTGCTGTTCACCCTCGAAAACAACTCTATTCAATGAAATCTGCAGTAAAAATAATGATTATAAAAATCTTTGTCCTGACTGACATACAGACAACGCAAAGCCTAGACCTGTGGTCTAGGCTGCTTAGTTAGGTCTACGTAGTTTGAACTAAATGATGTGTAAAAATGTCCACAATTTTTTTTTATAAAACTTGCTGATGGAACAAGCAGATGGCATGCCTCATATTAACACCTAAGCAGTCGCGCTTACATTTGTAACGCTAAAAGCCGCTACCAGGTCCCACCGACCCAGTTTAAAAAGCATGATTTCTACAAAACTACTGAATATAATATAAATGTGTATTTTATGACAGTTGACAGTGCCCTATGATGCTTCTTCAGCGTCCATCAACCCGAGGCATACAGGTGTTAAGCTTCGTGTGCTTGTAATTTCGCCGGCACCCACACCCTTCAAACCGAAACACAGCAAGCTGCTTGGCGACTGAAATAGGCATGGTGGTAGTATTTCCCCGTACGAGCCCTTCACTAAGAGCTCTACTATGTAGGTTCTACTATGTGCTCTACTACTAATAAAATTATTTATTTTATTTTGATTCCTTCAGCGCCATATTCTTCACAATCTTCCCTTCCCCTGGATCAGCTTCTCAAATCAGTTGCAATAGATAAAATAAACTCTGAACTCAGATCTACTCAAGCCATTAATAAACAAAATGATGGAATATTTACTTAGCGTTCCACTTCCTACTGTTTATGGTCGGGGCCTCGCGTGCGTATCACTCTGCCGTCGATGGAACGCGTGACAGACTCAAATTACTGCAAAGGAACCGGAACTTAATTACTAGCTATTGGAGTGCTCAGTCGCTTGTTGTTTAATACGGAATGAGGGAAGGCGTGATATGTACAGTCAGCTGCACTAGAATGTATACAATTTGTAACTTTCACAACGGTATTACAGCAAAAAAATTAGCTCTTACACCTCAAAAACTAAAAAGTCATGAGATTAGTTGAAGACCTCACTTATTTTTTTGAATAATTGTCGTTTAAATATTTTGAACACCGCTGTGAAACCATTTTGAAAGTTACAAATTGTATACATTCTAGTGCAGCTGACTGTACTGGCAACTCTCATCCGAAGCTTACTTTTCGTGATCTTATTCATTGTAACAAGTTAAACATGACTTACATTGCTTTGGTTTGTTTTAGCAGTAGTTGAGCTCTTAGTGATAGCACCTTGCCTATTTCTGCCGCTAATTTATCATGATGATGATGATGATTTCTGCCGCTAAGCAGCTTGCTTTTCGGTTCGAAAGGTGTGGTTGCTGGTACATTGACAGGAGCTTGAGTTGAGTTTGGTTTAACACCTGTATGCCTCGCAAGTTATTGGGCGCATTGTGCAAGGTAATACTTTGTAAGTCATATCAATAAAATGCTTCAAAGAAAATGGTGATTGTGGCAATCCTCAGATCGTCTGCATAGAATCTACAAATTATTTTCTATTTCTAGAGCCGTTTGTTTAAAATCGAATAAATCCTAAAAATAAACTAAGCATTGGTTTTTATTTTATCCAAGAAATCCAGTGTCACTAAGGACTCAAAAAACCCAGGCCACTTGTATAGATTTTCCATTCTTTATAGAAAATTTTTATTCGACGCATCATTTTAGTCCAAGTATAAAACCAAAAATATATAAGTAAATTTTAACCAAATTAAAGAAATTATATGTACGACTGCGTATTCTCTAAAAATAATTGCTGCACGAGAAATGTGTATTCCAGTTAAAAACAGGTTCATGAAAACATGATACTACCTGAGAAAGGTTTTTTATTATTTGCATTATTTATTCACCTGGATTACTGTGAATAGTTGTAACCCTTCCAATACAAGAACCCTACCCTATTTAAGATTAGCCCAGCCAGTTGAAAATGTAAGTTACAAACAATATATAATTTAAGTAGTTCCGCCACATAAAAACGAGGTAAAAGGGTGTTGTTTTTATTCTGTTACCATTAGACTGGGATCCATGTAATGAAAGACGCGTTACGTCAGAGCCGTCAGTTAAAAAGTCGGAAACTACATGAAAACTGAAACAAATCAACTTCATAATATCTACAGCTTGCTGCTATTCTTTGTACTAGGTATTCAAATATTTGGAGTTGCTCCGACTGCGACTGTACTGAACACTTACTGTCAAAACGATTCAAACTCAATCAACAAAATATTTCAATGATGCTTGTACTGTTGGACTGTTTGTACGACGATGTAATTTTTATGTTAATTAAAAAAATTCATCTTACTCTTCATGGATAGAACGTTCAAAACAAAAATAAGGCCTTCACATTTATCTTGTTTTGTATAACTTTTCTAAGTTTCATGCATTCTGAATATGTTTAAAAAGAGTGGACCTAAGGTCTGAATATCCGTACCTACTTTTAGCAATCCTCCTCTTGACCCTTGGCCTCGAGCCTCGGGTCGCTCATGCCACCGCCACTAACGCACAAACTTTGCTGCTTTACGATACGGCCCGCTCTCATTTGAGCTTCTGAATTGAATCTTACGAATCAGCCCTTTCAAACTACGAATGAGGGCTGCGTGTGTTGGCGTAAGAGGGTAGGTACGGACAAATTATCGTGGCGCGTTCAAGACTGATTCAGATCCAGTACATTCAAAATCTAATTATGTTTATTTCCACTTATCCATACATAAAAATCTACGATTAAAGTAATACCTGCACTGCAATGAGGGAATTTTGCGATTGATAAAATTTAACATAAACTCTCGACAAAAGGGGTCTTTAGCGAGATTAATAGCATAAAAGGTCGATAAATTGGAGAAGTTTTACCGAATTTATCGATGGGCTGTCAATAAGGAAATCAGTGGATAAAATATGTCGAAGCTAGCTGTGCTAGCGAGTGTAGATAAAACTCAATAGATATGATCAATTTATCGATACCACGAGTTTGCCGACCAAAGTTTCACTGATACTAAATATAACAAAATATTTCGGCAGTTGTGTAATTCCCTACTTATAATTATAAATAAAAAATAGGTTTTGATTAAAAAACAGATGAACGTAGTAATCTTGCAGTCGGATCCCGTACTATAAGGATAATTCGGATAGATCTAGTCCCGGTTGGAGTCTACTTCATTGTTCGAACCGGATATACACAAGATATGAAAAAAAATTAAAAAATAATTCGATACTTTACCAAATTGAGTTAACATTTTGTGCGATGAACACATGTGGTTGTTCTGTGTCTGAGTGTGACATTATATTATTTGTATTTATTTAGAAGTGTTCTATCAGTAATCTGGTTTCCATAGTACAAGAAGCTTGGGCCAAATGTACACCAATATTTATTTATTATTTGTGTGTCAATGCAGACAACTACCGGACGGCGAACTTTATGTCTGTCTAGTTCATCTTACTTTTGGCCCAGCATCCGGTCCCTCCTGTTAACGTATACTGCATGATGTGGTACTAAAATAAATTGGGCATTAAGGCCATTCCATCGCTCCTCGCTCGGCTTATTGGCGTGAGACGTCACAGGATGATAGAGGGCCATACTCCATTTCTCTGCGGCCACCTACCTACTTTTAACTACTTTGTTTTGTACGTAGTTCTAGAGGATAGCCAACAGTCATAATAGAAAAATATAAATAGCATCATGACTTTAATCCCTTTAGGCACGGTAGATATCCAACTATACTGTAGTTAGTACAAATTACCTACTCGAAATTCTTTGAAGACGTCTAAAAGTGCTTAGTGCTTTAGTGCTTAGTCAGAGCTTAGTACAAACCTACATTTTGCAGCAGTTGGTATTCCGTATGTGACAGGTTGCAAGTCCATCACTACTGCTAGAATATTTATTTATTTATTCATTTCCTTTAACAATGCCTTAACAGTTAAGAACTAAATCGAAAATGCAAAACAATTAGGTACAACTAATCTAAAAAAACATAAAAGCTCTTTCTGTAAATTTCGTCAATGAAACCACAAAAAGGTCAATATGAACTGGTTTCCTCATGTTTTCTTTCACCGTTTGAGAGAACTAAAATTGCGCACATCAATTGGGGCAATACTTTTCTTTTATTGCATAAAATTCTGAAAGTCTGTAAACTTATATTACAGAAACATATTCAGGTCAAAGAGAAAAAATAAGTGGTTACAATACTCACAAGAAAAACTTGATATCAGTAATATTGCAGATCAAAGGGTTCGGCGGACGAGCACTTTCCACAACTTTCGAGATGTCTTCTGATACAAGTTATACTGTTTCATTATTCATTGTAAGGAAGGCGATGTCAAGGGTTCCTTACATTTGTTCTTATTTTACTCATAAATAAACTCCGACAAAACCACATTGAATAATATTTTATTTTGCAAACTTCCTGTTTTCTGTCAATTCTAGGTATCTTATGTTCAACAGCTGTTTCATCTATTTTTCCTACCAATTTTAACCAACTGACATATAGACAAAGAAAAGACGGCGCGAAAGATTTCATGCGGTCGCCGCACGGTTGAGAAAATCAATGCCAAATTCACCAAGTATTGTCTCTATGTTCTAGTTGACAGGAATTTGAACGTAAGATAGATAGCGATCTTTTACGCCGTCTAAACGCACCCTAAGCCACTGGTTGTAAATTTAAAACTTGCAGGGTATATTTATCTTGGTGCATAGAGTTGTACTAAGAAAAATCTTGCAATTCAACCTCTGATGATGAATCTTTGTTTTCTGATGACGACCCTTAGCACACATTATCATATGCACAAAGTTGCTGTGTTACCCTTTTGAGTTGTTAACCCTTTGAGTTGTTACCTTTTGAGATTGGTGCGTGTGCGAGGTCTCGGTAACTCGCAGGAGGAGTACCAGTGACTCAACAGAGATTTGCATGTCAAAGCGGCAGGTTACTATATTATGCACTAACTCGATTACCGACAGAAACTATAATGCACGCAGGAGGATTACAGATGGACCGTAATTGAACCACTCATGAATTCCATCTCCGGCTGATTTCAGCTCATGCGTAATCCACATTAATAATTCAGAAAAGGATTTTATAAAGGGAACCAATGGAAACCGACCCCTCGTTTTGGTTCAACAGCCGTCAATTCAAGTTTAGAAGGGGCTGTTTACATATACAGTCGGCTGAAGAAAGATGTATGCAACTTGCTACTTTCAATTGGTGACCCCAACGAAATCCAGCCGAAGAAAAACTGCTGGAGTTCAACGACTGGAGTTAAGTACTACGCATCCTTAATCCGTCAATGCGACCCAACTAGCATATTTATTGACTTCTCTCATCCTCCCAGCAAATGCCAGGAGTAACAAACAGTAATCAGCTTTAACCATTAACCATGAGCCAGCTGTCTCCGCAGTTTCATTGCAGCCGAAACAGTTCAACTTGGAGTATTCTTTCAATACAATTTTCAATACTATGAACTATAGGATATTTTAGTAGTAGTAGAGCTCTTTGCGAAAGGCTCATTCGGGGAAGTACGACTAGTTTCTGCCAGACAGTGATACTCTCATTACTGCAATGTGTTCTGGTTTGAAGGGTGTGGAGTGCCGATGAAATTACAGGCACAAGTATCCCTCAGGTTGGTGGATGGTACTGGTGTTAAGCCTTATGTGCCTGTAATTTCACCGGCACCCACATCCTATAAACCAGAATACAGTAATAAGCATCACTACTTGGCGGCAGGAACAGATACGGGTAGTACTTCCCTTTCACAAAAAACTCTACTACTACTATCTTCAGTGCAGTCGACTCTAAAGCAAGAAAGAATAAACATTTTCTTTTTCACGGAAACAGCTCACATACAATCCTAAACACACTCAATAATGAAACAGAAGTAATAAAACATGATACAACACGCACGAAAATATTACAGAGAAAGAAACAAAGAAAAGTGTTACAGTTTTTATACATACTAGACACTGACATAGCATGTCTATGTCAGTGTCTTTCTTATCAACGTTTAACGTAAAATGTGTTTTTCTTATCAAAGATTACACGTTACGTCACAAACTGTACATACTTCCAACGTTGCATTTGATCCTTATAATATTGAGGTAAAATACCCTGCACTGGATTTTTTTTTGGAATAAGCCACATTATGGAATTGAAAATGTCCTAGAAGTCGTATTATATTACCTAAAAAACATTTATTTGCAAAGAAAATTGTACCTAGCTAATACAAGTATTTATGTAGGTATGTACAAAATACATACGAAACACTTGAGCTATCTACAGACCATTGCAAACGATCTAAAGGTAGCTCAACTGATCCAAATCAGTGCCAATCGGAAGCGTTCCCAAAACACTGGCTATATTGTCACGATGAATGGCATTATATTATGTTACTTAAACAACTTATTTTTGTTTATAAGTCAATGGTGGCATTAATTTCCGAATGGCGACAGGTTGCTTCTGCGGACGGATCAAGTGAAGAATGTTGCTGTATTATCTGTGTAATTCATGCTACTTCTTAATGACCATCTTAAAGCTTGGCGTCGTCTTTTCACAAACATTGAGTAAAGATGAGCCATCTTAAATCCCCACTTAATTTATTATCAGAATAAATGGAGGCGTCCCGCCCCAACCATTTGCTTTCTTTGCAGGGGAAGTGTGTCAAGCCTCGCAGACTTACCTTGTTTGATTTTATTTGACAAGTGAATAATTCGTGGCTTGGTTCACTTCATAAATATTTAAAATAGGCTTCTGACTCCGGGTTTAAGACTTGAGTGAAAACATTTTTATTTTGAGGCTTTGCAGACAATTTTATTATCCGTGTGAAAAGTTAAAGGAAAAAAAAATCGGCCGAATACTCAAACGCAACTTAAATTTAATCACGTCTCGAAACAGATTGGTTAAGATAGACTGTTTAACCTCATTAAATTAGATTGGTACTATTACTTGGAACCAAGCCGTTAGTTTTTTAACTGTTTTTCAGGCGTAGCCGCAAGGAACTGGTGCCTTAATTCACTTAGACTTAGTCCTGCCTGACTGATATAAATAATAATAATAATATACAGACAACACATAGAGTAGACGACTGAGACATGACATTTTTAGAGAATATTTACCTCTTCGTGCACAAAGAAAATTATTTCTGAAATTCAACCTCAAAACGGGTACAGCAGGGTTTCAAGGTTTTTTTTATTTTACTGCTGGTGGAGCAAGCATATAGCCCACCTGATGTTAAGTGCCACGCGGCCTTGCGAGTCACGCACGTTAGGTACATGCCCTACGATGCACTACCCTTCAACCAACCTGAATCATACTGATGTTAAGTCTCATGTGTCTGTAATTTCAACAGCACCCACAGGTGAGATTGCGGTCAAACGTTTACCTACCTATAAACTGTAAAAAAAAATTGACCAGCACCCATACCTTTCAAACCGAAACACACGTTATGTGAAAGTAGCGTCTACTAATGTAAAAATGTGGCAAGAGTCTTATTCACTAAGCTAGTTTTTTTTTTTTTAATTTGTTGACATTTTTACACAACATCATCTAGCCCCAAACTAAGCATAGCTTGTACTATGGGAACCAGATGATTGATAGAATACTTATACACTTTTTTTGTAAATACATACTTAGAATACAATATAACACCCAGACACAGAACAAACATCAATGTTCATCACACAAATGTTTGTTCTCGGTGGGAGTCGAAGCCACCACCTATAGCGCAGAAGGCAGGGCTACTACGAACTGAGCTGTGACGGAGTTGTTCACTATGAACGTCAACAAGTTACCAAGCCATGTAGTCATCACAGTTCACTTCCTCTGCTCGTTTCGTCTCGCTAACACAAAGTGCGTAGTTGAATTTCAATGAACCGTCGCCTCGTCCCGGATCAGGGCCCTATCACAACAACACGGCTTCATGAGCCTAATCGCTGTTTCCTCTCACTGTGTTTACCTTGTGGTTATCGCTCCTTCGACATGGAGCAATATACATTTGGAATTTGGGGTATCTACAGTGAGGCTTTCTGTATAAATTTTGTGAAATAATTACACTAGCGAAATGCACCTGATTTCGCCAACAGGAAGTTATTTTCATACAAACTTTATCCCCCGGTTTATCCGTTTAGGAGTTGAATTTTTTGAAAATTTAAACACTAGCTGTCCGTCCCGGCTTCGCACGGGTTTTAGTAAGGATCCCAAATTTTTTTGAAAATATAATATGCAGTAGATTCGTAGCCCATTCAATACAAACAAACAATCAAATCTTTCCTCTATAAAACTACTATATCATATAGTATAACTAGTATAATCTTTCCGTCTCGAAATGTAACACCAATATCCAATTCGCTTTGGAATCATTTGATTTCCTGTTACAATTCTCTATGTTTTATTATTATTATTTGCAATGGAGTTTTTCCAGGACACCTGCCATACAAAATTTCTCGAGACATTTCAGAGTGCTTCACAAGAATGGCATGTGCTGTAACATCTATAGAAGCAAGTTTTCAATTTATAACTACAAACTTCTTTACCTAGTAACACAATCCTAAAACTGTGTCAGTTAAGAAATTGAAATAAATTGAAATTGTGGTCGACTCCATTACTAACTTTTTGGGTTTAACATAGTTAACCGAGCGAGCGAAGCGTTTCAGTTTCGCGATTGGTCCAAAAATGCTTTTGTCCATCTGTCAGTCAGTCTGTTCACGGCACAGGTCGCATCTTCAACCGATTTTGACAAAAATTGGCACACGAGTTCCTTGATTAAATTTTTTTGTCGATCTCAATTTTTGATTGGGGGAAAATAAAGAGAAAAAGGGGGAGTATGCTGTAGCGGTATTTATCGACGGATTTCAATCAAATTTGAGACGCACACTAAGGACTTAATTTTACACAAGATGTTGCGAGAAGAAATTCAAAAGGGTGGAGGAGGGAAGTTTGCTGTAGCGTTGTATGGACGGATTTCAATTTTGGGAAAGTGGAAAGTTCGGTTATTGCATTGTTACATTATTATTCAGTCGGTTATTGTTATTGTTGCAAGTTCTACTGTTCACACAGACCTTGTTATAGTAGTCATTACTTTGAAATAGTGACTGGAACATAGTTTATAATAAAAGTACTCTGAGCTGGCACGTTATAGCCCATGTCGAAATAGAACACAACAAAGTGGTTGCAATTTCCCGCCATTACGCGCTGCGTCTTTGTCGTCTCCAAGCTACTATTAGTAGGAAATAATTTAGAATACTGTGGCGCCACCTGGAGGGTGATGCGACTTTATAGACTATTTGGACCAGATATGATTTATTTATCCTAATAGTTCACCCTGAATTGAGCTACAAGCTTGATAAAAGACGTGCCCTACAATGCACTACTCTGCGTCAATAAACCTAAGGCATACAAGTGTTAAGTCTTATGCCTCATGTGCCTGTAATTACAACGGCACCCACACCCTTCAAACCGGAACACAGTAAGTTGCTTTGCGGCAGAAATAGGCATGGTGGTAGTACTTCCCCGGACTAAGAGCTCTACTACTACTTTTTTTTGCGTTTATGGTAGTTTTTTAGCCAGATTTAAGAAATATATTTTTAATTTAAGTACAGGCTTTTCTACCACTATGATTTTCTTATAGTATTAGGTTTATATTTATCGCTTGAATGTACCTACATGAGTCCGAGAATTGCCTAGATATTCTCACCTTCAATAATCGGATGCATATTCTCCCCCATAACGTGCGAGTAACTTTCCCCATGCAAATATTTCTAAAACTGAAGTTCATTGAAACTGTATCTCGTAGGTCGTTAAACATATTTTAATATCAGAAGGTAGATCGTTACTTCTCTTTGTAATTAAAAGCATCGAATACCGCCACAACACGGCGCTAGCTAACTAACTATAACGAGTTGTGGTTTGCGAACTAATAGTTTCACAAGCTAATAAGCAAATAGGTAAGTACATATTATGTTTCTCGTTCACTATAGGTACTCCATATAATAATAATAAATAATAAAAACTCATATATTACCTTCTACAAAGGTTGGTAGGTAGGTATGAAGTGAATACAGTGTGTAGGATTTATATGACTAAAAAAACAACATACAATGTACATATTATTATGCTTTGTTCTTTGACCTATGAATGTAGTGATTCCTTTAATAAAGTCATGTATACCGGGTGTACAAAAACTGCTTCTAAAAACTGAAACTGCGCATTCAGACTATGGAAGTGGTTTTATTACAAGCTTGAAACTATTTATCGCTTTGGTTATTTTAAATAAATAAACTTTTTTATTTATACGTCTAAATAAATGTCCACGCAAAGCTTCTTTCTATCTCATGAAAAACCTACGCAAAAACCAAGCTTAGTATTTTTTGGCAGTGTCTACATTGTGAGTGAGCAAATAATTTTTATCCAACATTATTCTACCACTAATTCAGATCCAAGGGCGGAGAAAAATATTCAAAGAGCCTTAGGCGCAAGACTCGAGGTTACCCGAAATCAACTTTATTTTTAACTTCTAACAATGTTGGTACTAGTGTTCAAACCTTATTATTTCAGACTAGCGGTCCGTCCCGGCTACCACGGGTTTTAGTAAGGATCCCTAGCTTTTTTGAAAATACAATATAGTCTATGTCACGCGGCGATAGTGTAACTTCCCAACGCTCAAAGAATTTTTCGAATCGGTCCAGTAGTTTTGGTGTCTATTCAATGCAAAACAATCAAATCTTTCCTCTTTATAATATTAGTATAGATAAGAACACAATGCAAAAACTAAAACGGACCAGGATTTAAAATGGTCTGGGTTTATGCAACATGGCCTACTTAGAGCCTAACTAACACAGCAACAGCCCATCATACTGAGGCAAACCGATGCCATAAGGACCATTACAGTGATCTCTCTCCGAGATGTTAAGGAGTCAAGTCTCATAATCCTGTAATTTCAAATCATTACACGGTGTAAACATCACTGCTTGACACATAAAGGTAATATTACCCTACGTATGAACGAAATTCCCATGACGAATAATACCTTCTTTTTGCCATATTAGATTAAGTTTGCAATTCAATTAAATATATAACTGTTCTATTTTTCTCTTATCAAAAAATTAAGCACCGGACCAATTAAAATGCAATGCCATACTATATTATGGTTGGCACTCGGCTGCGGAGGCGACGTCCGTGCCAGCTCTAATAAGTAAAGCAAGCTTGGGTGAGTAGCTAAACTATATCTTACCAAACTGGGTACCTACTTGGGGCACAACCTTAAAAATCAACCTGAGCTAACCCCACTGACCCACTGATTCAATACTGACCCACCGAATAATTGCAAACAAGTATCATCATCATAATCTTTGGACTTTTCCATAGGTTCATCAGTAGAACTCTATGGCATACTAGCAAAACGCGCGCGACTTCGTCCGCGTGACGTAATTTTCATACAAACGTCAACCCCGCTGTACACGTTTAGAGGATGAATTTCGAGAGTTCCTTTCTTAGTACACCTCTACGTGCCAAGACAAATATAAGTACTCTGAAAATTTCAAGTCTCTACGACCAGTGGTTTAGGCTGTGGGTTGTCTATAAGTCAGTCAGTCAGTAAGTCATGACAATGATTATTATAACTGGTATAGATTAAGAGCATAAGGTCAGTAACTAGACAGTAAGGCTTAAAAATGGAAGAGCAGAACAACCGCGAAACCAAAATTGAAATGGGATTCTATGCTCATTGTGTAAATTTCACAATATTAGCTTTATCTACAATTCTTATGTTGGTATACTAAAACCAATTGATGTAAGCTATCCTCTGGGTTTGGATATATATTATGGTTAGACTAAAAATGATTATCAAAGTTTTGATTCCTATTACAATTTTGCGATCGTTCTGCAGATGTGAACATTTCGGGCAGTTGGTATCCGAGTGTTTTCGAATGAGAGGAATGATTCGATTATAAAATTCGCTGCGCGATGAAAAATCGTGGATAACGTGATCACGCTGTAGGAATTTCAATTGAACCCGGCCGCCTTCATCATTTAGTTTAGTGTAATGCTTCCCAGTATTCAGTTCAGCACTTGCAGTCGTTTTGTAACCAACGCCATGAACTTTCTGATTGCATTATACTTTATGTTTATTCATTCAAAAGTTATAGACCAGTGGTTCCCAGACTCTTTTGTTTCATAGACCACTTTCAAAATTTTGCTGGATCCGGTGGACCCCTGCATCTACATTACTACCAATTTCTAAATCTCGGCGCGATACCGACATGGTCTGGGTTTGACTACCAGTTTGGAACTATCCATTTTTTAATTTATTCTTAATTTATTTTTAAATTGTCATATTGAGAAGGTTTAATTTAGGTATCATATTATTTAAAATAACAAGCCAACATTTTAGTTCTTTACTATCGAAACCAAATTAAGTTTCATGCACCCCTGCTTACGATTGTAGACCCCCATTTTTGGTCACGTACAACGTAGACCCCTGTCGGGTCTCCCGTGGACCCCTAGGGGTCCACCTGGACCACTTTGGGAATGACTGTTATAGACCCTCTGGAATACGAACCTACGAAATTAGAACTAGAAAGAAAATGAAAAAAATGAAATAGCATCATGACTTTAATCCTCAAGCACGGTTGATAAACCCCATATCAGATCTCTTAGTACCAAATACCTGCTCGAGACACTTCGAGGATGTCTGAGGGGCGTAGTTAGAGGTACGTCCAGATATTACATTTAGTTTATAATACCCACATTTTGCAGTAGATGGTATTCCATATGTGACAGGTTGCAAAGTGATCACCGCTGCTAAAATACTAACTGGTTTCCTCACGATGGTTTCCTTCAACGTAATAGAGCACTGGCATTGAGCACAAATTTTTCAAACAGTAAAATCCATTCAATTAGAAAATGGGTCATTTTCACTGCACCACCAGGCCGTGGAACTAGCTTTGAAGATAAGTAGCGTTCACTTTGACCGAAGTAATCTTAGTGGGCTTGAAATCCCAGTCGTATAATGATGGCTCTAGGATTTTAAATAAATCTTTCCAATACTTTATTATACGGGGTGTCACGCCATCACGTTGGTAGACCTATCGTCCAGTGACGTCATCATAGCGGTCAGCACCCGATACCCAATAACTCAGCGTCATAAATCCCGCGGGTTCACATCGCTTCGGTCGGACGCCTCGTTCCCTTTATCGAATCAAAAGTTATCCGAAACTTCGTTAGACACCCTCTATCAGACGATCCTATTTTAAGAAATACAATTTAAATAATCTTCGTTCAACTCGTTATTTAAGTGCGACAAGAAACTGAATGTAAAAGTTGATAAGCGCTTTTATACACGCACACAACCGTTATGCTTCTGCCGCAGGTTGTATGAAAGCACAGTTGTTGTATCCAACAACTTTATTGCATTTTCTCACCCGATGTTAAGTGATGATGCGGTCGACGGTTTAGCACGCTTACTTAAAAGATTATAGACGCCGGTAAAAAAATTTACTCATTTGCTGTCCACATTAAAAAAAAACATATTTAATTACTTTCTCAATGGTATCACAGTAAACACAGAAAGTACTCTTGAAAGAAATACGAAATCTTGAAATTAAAGTTTATTTTTACTATGGAGTTATTTGGTTTGTACCTAAATATTTTTTTATATAACATGGTGGTAAAATAATCTGATGTTAAGTGGTAGTTAAACACTTTCACATCTGTGTACTTATTTTACCATTTTTTTTTTCAAATAAATAAATAGTATGAAATGAAATTTATCAAACTTATCTACCGAGTAATCGCAACCCCAACTAGTCCCTCAACTTTGTGGTAAAGGAAATTCGCGGCTAAACTCTAACTACATTCTCGCTTTAACTTCATTCCAGTATTCTTTTCCGAGAGTTGAGAAACTTTACATTCCGCGAGTGAAGAGTTCGTCCCTTGTGCACTTCTGAAACTTTCACTAAACTTGAACCAGCAGCGTCGAGTGTCTAAACGACCACGGAAATTCACACCTTCCCTCTGTACTATTTTCATTTTTATTCTCAAAAAGATAAATACATTATCACTTACATGAGAATTAAACTAGCAGTTCTGTGAGAACAGTAGACCTCGCGAGCCCTTATAACTATAGAATAACAAACACATTCCCCTTACTTATCGTATCTTGAAATGTGGCGAAGAGTGCTGCGGTATCTGGTTTTTTTACTGAATATTTTTAGACATGACATGTATAACAGTAATAAATGACTGTGAATATGAATATGGTTAAAAAATCAGCCTGGCTGAACATCACGGCGAGTGCAGTTAGATAACTGTGATTATGAGTTTAGTTAAAACTATTTTGTATGTTTGAATGTGGTGGCTGGTACTGGGGTAGACGAAACCATTTACCAGTATTTAACCGTGACACAAATTATGGTAAAAAATCTCTCAGTTTGTTTTTTAAGCTATAAGGCATCTTCGACTGTGGCAGAGAGTGATGCGGAAGCTGAAAATTTTTAACTGTTTTTTGATTATAATTGTTTACCGGTTATAAATGACTGTGATTATGAGTTTGGCTTAAAAAACATTCGGTATGTTTTTAAGTGGTGGCGGGTACTGTGGTAGTCGAATCCTTTTACTTGTATTTATTAACCGTGACACAAATTAGAGTAAAAAGTCTTTTAGTATGTTTTAGGTAAGCCATTAGGTATCTTCGAGCGTGGTGGAGAGTGCTGCGGTAGCTGAAAATTTTTAAATATATTTTTTGCCATGACATGTTTAACTGTAATAAATAACAGTAGGTGATTAAGAGATTGGTTTTAAAAAAAGTATTTTAAAACATTTTTATTTTTCCCTAAACAAACATCGCGATCGACTGAAAAAAATTTAATAAATTATTAAACTTGTGAGCAAATTTTCGTCCAAATCAATTGAAAAATGTGCGACCTGTCGGCGAGAACAGACAGACAGACGGATAAAAAAAATGTTGGTCAATATCAAAACTGCGATGTTTCGCTCGCTTTGCTTGCTCGGTCAATAACCATGCAATAATCGATACTTTCCCGTGGCTTAACAAAACTACACTCAGCGGCACGGAATCTTGGCCAGGCTCATATCTTGCGATAACCGACAATTGAAGTGTTTCTAATGAATTCTGCGGATGCTAGTAGGTCAAAAAATTTTTTATTTTAAGTTCAAGTGGGTAATTCACTATGTTGGAGTGCACTTTGACACATTTTTTTAAGATTTAGTCATATCGGGTTATTTCAATGAGTGAGACGAAAGTTAAAATTTTAAATTTTTGTAAAGTATTGCTAAAGTTATAAAACTTTTGGCGTTTGGTTCGTGATTATGTGTGATAAACTGAGCTTAGGGGTAAAAAAAAATGACATTATCAGCAGACCTGGTTGCACAAGCCGTTGCATTGTTCGACCAAGGGCTGACACAGCAAGAAGTGGCTATCGTGCTAAATGTGCCACGTTTAGCGATGCAATATGCCTTTAAACGGTATCAGGAGACTAGGATCTACACGCGAAGACCAAGTAGTGGAGGTGTGAGACGCACATCAGCTCCAGAAGACCGGTTCATTGTCCTAGACATATTGAGAAATCGCTTCCTCACAGCCGTTGAGATAAGACAAGGACTTCAAAACGTAAGGGAATTAATTGTTAGCCAGTGTACGGTTAGAAGACGAATGGAGAAAATGAGTTTAAAAGCTTATAAGGCAGCGCGCGGCCCAGAACTTCTCAGAAAGCACCGAGTAGCTCGTCTTCGATTCGCCCAAAAACATGCCAACTGGACACACGAGCTATAGGCTAGAGTGCTCTTCACAGATGAGTGCCGAATTGCTTTACGAGTTCCAGACGGTCGAGAAAGGGTCGAGAAGACACAAAGAACGGTACCTACCCATCATCACCAGACAGACAGTGAATTTTCACGGTGGTTCCATAATGGTCTGGGGAGGAATAAGTTCGGACGCTTGCACGGAGTTGGTGATCGTCGACAATCGACTGAATGCCACTCGATCCACTGAAGAGATTCTCCAGAAACATGTCATGGCTTATTTCGGGTTCATTGGACATCAATTTTTTTTTTAATGCACGATAACGTACGCCCCCACGTTGCACAGTGCGTGGAAGAGTACCTTTAAGTGGTGGGTATTAAAAAATAACGGTGGCCAGCCCGTAGCCCGGACTTACATCCGATAGAACACATCTAGGATATGCTTAAAAAAAAGATCCAGCCCGCTACAAACCCTTAACTAACTCCGCAATGTAGCGCTGGTCGCTAGGAAAGACATAAGGCAAGTGGACATAAAAAATGGGATGCAGAGCGTGCCTGACCGCATGCAGGCAGTTATCAGGGCTAGGGGAGGAGGAACTCGCTATTAAAATGTGATTTTTTTTTTATTAAGGGCTGCGCAGAGACTTTTTGGTGCAGCTAAAACGAGTGTCAAAATTGTTGATTATTGTTCAATATGCAAAAAAATTTATTGTGAGTGCTATAATGGGTCAAAATCATTAAAAAACTTTTAAAATCATTTAAAAAGACGGATTTTTAGTCCACCTACCCATAAATAATTATTTAAATCATAAAAACACAAGATATAGCCAAATTAGCAAGTGGCCAAGTTTCCGTGCCGGTGAGTGTATTTCATTGAGCAAAATAGGGGTATTAGTTTTAGCGATGACTCGCGTTTCCTTTGTTTTAGGAGGTCAAATCAGGTGTCTATGGGTTAGTCCCGTAAAGGCAGAGAGGATTGCGTTGTTTAATTGGTGTAGGTAGGTACACATTTTCGAAAAAAAAAACAAAATTCAGCAAACTTTGTCCTGTTTTCCACTCCCGTTTTCTGGAATTTTTTTGTAACATCTTATGAAAAATAAAGTCCTTATTGTATCTCTCAAATTTGATTAAAACCTGTCGATAAATAACGCTACAGCAAGCTTCCCCCCTTTCCCCCCTTTTTTTACATCCAATCAAAAATCGCAATCGACAAAAAAAATCCTTTAGCTCAAGGAACATGTGTGCCAATTTTTGTTAAAATCGGTGGAAAACTGCGACCTGTAGGCGAGAACAGACAACCGTACAAAAGCATTTTTGCCCTATCTGGAAACTGGACACTTCGCTCGCTTCGCTCGCTCGGTCAATAATAAAAATACAAAAAGTGTCGTTCAATTTTAGGTAAGTAGGTAGGTAGGTACATCACATACTCAATTAACGTACCTAATCAATATTATTTAAAAAGTGTTTGTGATATGCTGAGCAAGTCTAGTTTTAAATACGTTAATTTCAACAGTAGTAACATAACTAAGGCAATGATATAAATGAACATCCTATATGCCGTCAGCCGTCACAGCTCAGTTCGTAGTAGCCTTGCCTTCTGTGCTGTAGGTTTGATCCCCACCGAGAACAAACATACGTATGATGAACATAGATATTTGTTCTGTTTTTGGGTGATTATATAGTATTGTATGTATGTATTAAAAAAACAGCCATACGTATGTATTCTATCAGTCATCTGGTTTCCATAGTACAAGCTATGCTTAGTCTGGGGCTTAGATGGTGATGTCGAAAAATATTTACAAATATTGATTATATAATCTAAATATATGATCCGCACAAAATTTAACAAAATAAAGTAGATTTAACATTTTTAAATCGCAATTTAAACAAATAGTTAATACGTTTCTAA
The DNA here is from genome assembly GCA_947095575.1 of Electrophaes corylata. Classification (NCBI taxonomy): domain Eukaryota; kingdom Metazoa; phylum Arthropoda; class Insecta; order Lepidoptera; family Geometridae; genus Electrophaes; species Electrophaes corylata. Next base: position 1,860,292 of record OX352704.1, read on the forward strand.
ACATTTCCCTCTACAATTTAAAGCGTCCAAATAGCTACGGATTTTGCAAACTGGGGCAATACTGATTATGAAGCTGTCGAACTTTGCCAATTACCTATAGCTATCCGGGCTTTTCATTACTCAGAACTGCATCACAAATAGCGCAGTTAATTATTGATGTCCGGATGCTATTCGTTCTACTACTCACATGAGACATCTTCAAAGCAGATGAGTACTTACTACACCTGTTATTCTTAATCGAGCATATTATTTAAAAAGAAGTCATTTTTCTTCAAAGAAACCAAGTAATTTAAACAGTTTTGCTAAAACTTGATTATCCGTAGAAGCATTTATATTTTGAAATTTTTATCTGCGCTCATGGAGCTATCATAAATACTCCATATCTTACAATCAAGTTCAATTCAGTCGAGGCAGCGGAGATAACAATAATGAACCCGCACAATAAGAATGCCCTTGTTTCGTGAATTGTTACGTGGAAAATCGTTCGCTCTGACAAAAGCCAGTTACATAATAGAAGATGTGCCTCTTGTGATCTATTCTGGCGTCCCCCTCGAGAGCCCTCAGCGACCCTCGGCGGCCAGGGACAAGGGCAAACACCATTAGATAGAGCCATGACCTGCCTTCTAGTAAAATATGCCGGAATATGATGTTTGACAATCTCTTCAACAATATTCCAAGAATAATAAGTAAATCAGTTCAACATTACCACCTCACACAGAGGACGATTGAATTGATATGGACGATTATATATAGAACGAGTGCGCGGGTCGACTTTTGCTTACAACAGAGTGCACGCACCCATTCCACGCACGCGTTTTACTGTGTTCAAAGGCACAATTCTCATAATAAAATAATTATCTTCAAATTCAAGTTTCGATTGTGATAATGTCTAATCTTCCAAACTGTCATTTCAGACAGCCCAAATTATGACAGTATATTCAAGTTTCCATCTCGTCTTAGCTCCAAAAATATACAAGAATTGGATTTCTGTGCTTTAGTCATTCGTAGTCAAACGCCTCTAAAACGACTTTAGAACTTAACTAATGTGATTCCCTTCCCTCGTAATCAATCACCCTTTGAGTCGATAACTAGAAACTTCCAACCGGCTTCACGCATTTATTCGACATTACGCACTAATATATATTAACTAATAGCGCGTCAAGGCTATGTATTCTCTACATTTATTACATGCTACGTTTATTGACAGGCCTAGTAGCTCTGCTTTCTGCACAGTTGGTTGTGGGTTCGATACCCACCAAGAACACTCGTTTGATGAACAAAGATGTTTGTTTTGTATTTGGGTATAAAGATGTACATATTTAAAAAAAAAGTATGTATATCAGTTGCGTAGTTCCCTTAGAGAGTTTTGCTTCGTCGGTTCATAGGGAGGTGGGTGTTTTTTTTTAATCCAATTCGTTGGTGGAACAAGCATATGGCGCACCTGATGTTAAGTAGTTACCATAGCCTTTAACAAAGCATTGCCTTGTAGGTCACGTTAGTTAGTAACGTGCCCTGCAATACACTGCTCTGCATCCATCAAACTGAGGCATACAGGTGTTAAGCCTCATGTGCCTGTAATTACACCAGCACCCACACCCTTCAAAGCGGAACACGGCAAGCTGCTTGGGGGCAGAAACAGGCATGGTGGTAGTACTTCCCCGGACGAGTCCTTCACAAAGAGCTTTACTACTACTAATCTAAGTCCTACGATTCGTCTTCCAGTTCAAGAACCATTATTCCCCAGCGGTGGTCGGTTCTTCGAATTATATGCGACGATAACATTATCATAGTCTACCTATGCCCCCTTCTAAGTAAATAATTCAAAGGAATCTGTGAAACATCTCAAGTTGGCGCGACACTCGACGCGGCGTCGACTCCGGCACTCCTTTCAATTCAATTTCTCACTAACTAGCGAAGTTCTGAAGTTTTATTGAAGATTTACAGGTAATTCGGAGAAAGGCGAGATAAAGAAGCGAGAGATAACACGGGAGATGTAAAGGTGAGTAGATGATAGAATAATTTAATACAAATGTTTAGTATGCTTACTGCCAGGTATCGGGACCAAAGATTTTTGACATGAATGAATAAATATCTGTGGACATTTTTACAGAACATCATCTAATGTATTACATGGGAACCAGATGACTGATACAATACTTATATACGTTTATTTATACATACTTATAATACTAGTATAATAGACTACATTAGCATATATGTATAATTATGTAGATGAAATGGAGAAATGCATTAGTCCATGAAGGATCACAAGTCAATGTCCAGCACTGCTCTTGATCTTGACGGTTATTTGAATAACCGTCATAATAATTACGACCCAGGGACTCACATCGACGCTCGTCAGTCAGTGCAGATCGTATACCCTTTCTACTACACCCTATAATTGGCATACAAACCCATGCGTACTTTGATAGTGTTCTACTTATGACCAATAAATAATAATAATAATAATAATAATGCTGGACGATCCACACAGCATCATCTAGCCCCAAGCTAAGCAGAGCTTGTGTTATGGGTACTAGACGACTGATATACTTAATACAATATTAAATTACTTACATAGATATTTTTATTATACATAGAAAATACCCAGAACACCCGGAATAAATATTTGCAGATCGTACAAACATTTATCCCAGGGCGGGAATCGAACCCGCAACCTCTGCGTCGCAGGCGGACATTCGCCCGCCGCGCCACATCGGTCGTCAACAAAACAAATAAAACAAAAAAAATAAAAAAAAAATATTCTAACATCATCAGTATTACGCCAGTGAAGACTTAAATTTCCTCGACCCTAAAGTACTTTGAATAGTTTTATTTTTAAGTAGAAATAGTATTTCAATTTGTAACTGAGAGAGTACAACATATATTTATGTTCTATACACGCATTTTTATTTTATGGGGTTTCACTGTGCCGGATAAAATGTAGCCCGTTTTATTTTAGGTTATCAACTATTAAAATCAGTTCCGCAAGTTTTACTCATCGGATACTACGCTGTGTCACGCGAGTGCGACCCTCGGGGGTGCGACACTTGGCTTTTTTGTACACGGTTCGACTCGGTCATTCCCGATATCGGCGTCATTCACGTCTCCCGGGGCTTGAGCGCCACAGATGACATATCAGTCGATGGGCACTGCGCTGAGCTCGATGCAATATTCAAGTCCGTCCGGTCACGTCCCGTTCATTTAGGCGTAAAACGTGGAATTGCAAAGGCGACGAGTTCCCTACAATCGAGCGTGAAGCCGGGAATCGTCGCTCGAATAGTTTGCAAATCGGACGTGCTATCTTTGCTTCTTAGCGACAGATGCGAGCGGTGGACTGTGAACGTTCTTTACTAAGGTGAAACTGGGCGGCAACGGTAGCGACGCCCTCGAAACTGCAGATATATATTCTTTATCTACGCTAAATAACGTTTCGACAGTTGTCAAAAGTTTCCGAAATAATTTTGTGTGGTATTTTAGCAAATTAAATCCGATACAAATATTTATAGGTACGTTTGATTCTGCTTTACCTTATTTACTAGTTTTAGTGATGAATCAAAAAATCAATGTTAAAAACTCCTATTCTCCTTTTTTTTATACAACCTGCTGATGAAACCAGCAAAGTTAAGTTGACCCATTTTTATGAGGATGTTAAAGCATTGTTCCGCGTTCATCAACCTAAGGCGTGCCTCGTGAGCCTATAATTTCCAGCAGCCACACACTTCAAACCAGAATACAGCTTTTCGGCAGAAATAGTCATCGCAAAGTATTGATGCGAAACACTACGCAGCAGCGATCACTAGTTACTTCCATTTTTCGGTACATGTCGCTTTGATACGAATATGTGTTCCATTGGTGATCCTAGATTGATCTGGGCACAGGTAAACATAAAGAGATATCTCAATTTCGTCCGAGATAACGAGTAAACAGCACTTAGCCGCGTTGCACATTTTCCTAGCAGATGATGGACAGACGACAAAGTGTATCCTCCGCACTGCGTCCGCGACAATTCCGTTTTTGACTACAGAAGTTGTGGAAAGTTCCCGAATGGAAATAAACTGGATCCTGAGACGCTAGCACAAACTTTGTCGTCCACACTCCGAGACTAAGTGTACAGTATATAAATGTGTATCGTATGAGTAGTTAGGTCGACAAAACTCAGCCACAGAACACTGACCTAAAAACTTCACGATCTGAATTTCTCTTTGCAATGCAAAAAAGCTTACTTGTTTCCAGTCTCATGCTAATCTTAACTTTGCCGGTGGGTTGTAGCTGTCGCAGTGCGGTCTATAGGTAGTTGGGAAATAAAAAATGAATAGGGACTTTAAAAAGTAAGCAGAGCTTTTCATCTATTGCAGGCGATTTATTACGCTGTAGTGTCTGGAACAGGGTTTAAGATGGAGTAGGCTAATTACCACCTATTCCATCTACAGGAAAGAAATAATCGGTACATGCGGAGTTAACTAAACCACGGGTTTTCTCCTACACCGTGCGACAGCACTGGCATTACGGACATACATTTTTCGAACAGAAAAATCCATTGGTGCACGACCAGATTTGAACCCACACACAACCTTAGGATCAGAATTGGGGTCGCTCCCACTAGACCACCGATGCTCGCTCCGAAGGGAGTACTTATGGAGTAAACAAAACGTTTCAAAGCAACATTATAGTGGTTAGGCCAGCTAACTGTCACGCGACGGCGAGGCGGCGGCGGCGCGTCTCCGCTCATTAGTGAATCATTTGCGTGACGAATGACGAACGCCACCTGTTGATCTGATTCATCGCGAACTTGTCTCCACGTTTTATTCCCCAACACTTCACAGGCCGCTTGGCACCATTATTTAGCGCGCCCGTTGGAAAAAGGGTTTGACATTACTAAACTGTTTAGTTCGGTCACAATAAAACTCAGCTGATTTGTACTAATAGTTCTACGTCGCATAAATAGTACAAGATAAATATGATAGAATAGAAACAAAAACAGACTTGCAACTTTAATTCCCAGGCATGGTAGATATTCTCAGATCTCTCAAGCCGTCCGCGAATTTTCCTCTCGAAGGGCTCAGCGCGCTCATTGGCTCAAATAACGAAATCAGTCCAAGTTCACTATAGACTCGAGAGCTTGACCTTCGTGTAGAGATTGAAGGATTATAATTAATGAGAACCGTGATAAGAGGAATCGAAGCTGAGGAGTCTAGTACACCGAGGGTTATTACACAATTGATTTTGTATATCCTACTAATATTATAAACGCGAAAGTTTGTAAGTATGAATGGATGGATGGATCTTTGTTACTCTTTCACGACCGTTTCGTTGACCGATTTAGATGAAATTTGGAATAAACATAGATTATAACTTGGATTAACATATAGGCTACTTTTTATCTCGATAAAATAACGGGAACGGGAATAAAACTGCCTCGCGGGCGAAGCTGAGCGGCCGCTAATCTAAAATATTTTCTATAGTTTTTATATTCTTTAATCTAGTAGCAGTATTAGGGCTCTTTGTGAAGGGCTTGTCCTGGGAAGTACTACCTCCATGCCTATTTCTGCCGCCAAGGCGTTATTATTAATTTGAAACGTAGAGTGTGGCTGTCTTTTAAACTTTAACAACAATACTAATAAACTTGGCGTAACTTTAAAGTAGTTACATCGTGTTTTGTCTTTTGTATAAGTTTCAACTTAGATCAAGAGACAAAGCACGGTATGTGTTTTCGAGGTTTCGACGAGTTTATTAGTAGTACGGTTAGGGTTTTAGTTTTGGTTATTTAGATTTAAAGTTTTTGAGTTCTCTTGGCATGATTACGTTTACATATTTCTATATTGTATACACTTCACTGAGTTGAATTGGCACTTCACTTCACTAGCTTCATATCATAGTCGTTCGTAAAAAGGATTAAACAAAAAAAGGTGGAAACCAAGCCTAAGTTTCTTGCCTGTTCTTCTGGGTTTGTTTTTTTTTTATCATTAATAGACTGTTCTTTGGCTTCAATCTCACCTGGTGGTAAGTGACGATGGTTGCGAGGAACTGGCGCCTTACCTATCTGTAAAACGTATATAGCTTACGTATCTGTAATCTTTATATGATTCCATGAAATCTTAAAGAACCTTCATGATTATGCAACCTTTTGAGTTTGACTTGGTATCGGTAAGACAATTTGAGAAAATGTGCAAAAATTTATAATAATAATGCTGGACAATCCACACGCAGCATCATCTAGCCCCAAGCTAAGCAGAGCTTGTGTTATAGGTAATAGACGACTGATATACTTAATACAAAACATTACATGTATAGATAATTTTTATTATACATAGAAACACCCAGAACACCCGGAATAAATATTTGCAGATCGTACAAATATTTATCCCAAGGCAGGAATCGAACCCGCAACCTCCTGCGTCGCAGGCGGATATTCACCCGCCGCGTCACATCGGTCGTCTTTTTTTTTGAGAATTTGAGGGCTATAATTTGCTTACGTGACGTTAGGACTGAATTTCAAAACATGTCTAGAATACTTTTGTCACTGACAGACAATGGACAGACATGCGGCATTGAATCCTAGCTACCCCTAAGTTGCGAGTACCTTGTTTTTCAGTATCGTTTCTGTAGTAAAGCTGATAATTGAACATTGCTTTATTACGAGTATATCCGACTTCAAATAAGTAATAGACATAAATTGAGCAGAGAGCTCTCGGCACGCCCTCACATTTCACATGAATATCTCAAATTAAGTATTCCCTTCCAATTTGAGTCATAAATTCAAAAGTATCTTCCGGCGCGTTCACAGTCGTTTGCTTTAATATTTGAAAGGCTGTAATCGAGTTCGCATCGCGGGCCGTAGCACCGCGTCGTCTCTCGTAGTCACGCGTAGCCACGTGTAGCGGCTCGTAGCATGTCGTAGACACAGTACCTTCAGATAAAAGACCCTTTGGCCGAGTTACGCAATAATACGACATTATTGCATATATATATATATATATATATATATATATATATATATATATCTGTAAGTTGATGATGCACATCTAAGATCTTGGCCTGTAATAGCGTTAAATCGCGAAGAGTGGAAGGAGATAGTAATTAAGGTAGGCTTGGTAAGTACTTCCGAACTTTTATTTTAATGTAATTGTGGAAGCACGTGATGTTAAGTGGTAACAAACCACTGCCTTGCAAGACACGTACCTACTCTGCGATTCACTGTAATTTGAGGCATACAGGTATTAAGACTCAATAGCCTAAAATTGCACCGGCACACACTCTTCAAACTTGAACACAGCTAAAGCGGCAGAAAAGGAACGGTAGTAGAACTTCTCCAGACAAACTTACACAAAGAGCTCCGTTCAACTCAAACAATATTGTGAAATTATGCTTCAACTTAATCTGAAATTAGTTGTAAAGTCATTTATATTTAGTACGGCTTCTTTTGTAAACTTTGAGTGATATTACACATGTGACGCAAAGCTACCATCGTGCTCCGCGACGTATTCTTTTTTTTTTTATACTTACAATTTGCTGATGGAAAAAGCACCCACCTGATGTTAAGTGATTACCATCGCCTATAACAAAACATTGCCTTGTAGGTCACGTCAGTTAGGAACATGTCCTACAATACACTGCTCTGCGTCCATCAACCTGAGGCATAAAGGCCTCATGTGCTCTTAATTGATTTCATTAGATTGTAAGCATTACTATTAGTTGAAGCGTAGCGTGTGCTGCCACTTTATACAATTTTATACAAACCTAAAGAATACTATAAACCAATACATCTAAAAAAAATTAAGAAATAAATATATTAATCTAAATAAGCAATACAAGCTAAAACTATTATTTATTACCCAATCAGATTTTAAAAACTGAAGTTTGTTCATTTTACATCCTTGGTTACATATAAAATAACAGATCGTTACCTTCCAAGTATTTCATGATACTTACAACCTACATAAACAAAATAAAATAATGTTTGGGTCGAAACCATTCGCAAGTAACAAACCTATCTGGAAATCCTGGTTCCGCAATGGAAAAGGGTCCCACAAATTTTCCTGACTATTTTACCCAAATAAAATCCTTGTACGTAACAGTATATTACCCAGTACCTACATAATATACCCTTTGTTACAGAGATAAAATCGTTTTTTTGTACATTTACACCTTACTTAGAGGCATCTTTCTCCTTTTAAACTAATTACAAACACTACGGAATGAAACTTTCAAGTTTCACGCTTCCTCCTTCAGTAAAACCTTGCAAGATAAGTTAGTTTCTCGTTTGTTAGAGATTACATGATTAAGATCCCATCAAATGTATACTACTTATATTACAAACTAGCGAAACCCGCGCTACTTTGTCCGCGTGAAGTTATTTTTATACAAACTTAAATTCCCGCTGTACCCGTTTAAGGGTTGAATTTCGAATTTTTTTTTTCTTAGTAAGCCCGTTCGCGTCTAAACAAATTTATCCTAAAAACTCCAAGACTCTGGGACCGTGTTTTATGACAGTTCTAGTTCGTCTTTATTTTTTATATTTAAGTATTTCATTGTGAACTCCTTAATTGTAAGTAAACACCACCCGTGTATCCAATTTAAACAAAAATAATAATAATAATAATATTTGCAGACATTTTTACACATCATCAAGCCCCAAACAGAGCATAGCATATACTATGGGAACCTGATGACAGATAGAATACTTTTGTACTTTTTTTTGTAAATACATACTTAGAATACAATATAACACCCAGACGTAGAACAATGTTGTAGTAAAGTAAAAGTAGATCATAAAGTTCCCCCACAGTTCAATCTCAAGGTCATCGCAAACCTGAAGTTATTCCGCTCTCGAATTCATGAGCTTTGAAAGTACGTTGCTTTTCTTGTAGAAGGTGGGAAGGTAGGTACAGGTGGAGGTTGTATCTCGGCTGATCTCACAAACAGCGCCATCAATAATGTATAGCGCCGAACTGAAAACTCCACCGCGCTACCTCGTTCCGACTGACGGCTAAACTACTGCAAAAGTCAGCATGTAATTAATCTATTTATACCACTGATAAAAATCTATGTCCTGATTGACTGACATAGACAACGCACATCCCAAACCACTGGACATGAAGACTTGAAGTTTTCAGAGTAGATTCGTCTTAATCAGTCTATAATCAGTGTGTGTTACCAGTGATAACTTATGGAACTGAAACGTGTTCGCTAACTATTGACTCGTACACAAGCTCAAAGTCGCACAACGAGCAATGGAGAGAGTGATGCAGGGAGTTTCACTGCGAGATAGAATCAGAAATGAGGAAATCCGTGGAAGAACCAAGGTAACCGATATAGCTCTCAGAATCAGCAAGTTGAAGTGGCAGTGGGCACGCCATACAGTTCGTAGAACCGACAACCGCTGGAGAATAAAGGTTCTCGAATGGCGACCACAAACCGGAAGACGAAGCGTAGGACGTCCTCTTACCCGATGGACTGACGACATTGTTAGGATCGCGGGAAGTCGATGGATGGAAAGGGCTGAGAATCGTTCTTCCTGGACACGCACGGGGCAGGTCTATGTCCAGCTGATGTCACCTTCTACAGGTTGATGATAATGATGATGATATTCGTCTTGGTGCAAAGAGGTGTACGTAAAGGAATTGTGAAAGTTTTGATGTAAATAACTCCACGCAGGCGAAGACGCGAGCGTTGCAATAGTTGCTCATACGCAAGTATACCTACATAAATGATAAAGTTGGTTTATTTATTGATACGGGACGGATATGATTCCATAAGTTTCTAGAATATTCGTCTCGAGATAACGTCCGGTTCCCTGAAATTTGTGTGACGTTACTTTCGTACAAATACTCGTTGCTTTGACGAATCCCAGAATAAATAATGTCGACCAAAGTGACTTTTAGTGACGCTAGCCAAAACTCCTCTTTTAGCGAGTTCAAAAGTTTATAAAATATATATAATCTATACCAATTATAATATTCATATTCATATTCGTTTATTTAGAGAATTATAAGAACCTTTGTCCTGACTGACTGACTGATATAGACAACGCACAGCCTAAACCACTGGTCGTGGAGACTTAAAATTTTCAGAGTATATTTGACTTGGTGCGTAAAGGTGTACTAAAAAAGGAATTTCCGAAATTCAACCCTTAATCGTGTACAGCGGAGTTGAAGTTTGTAAGAAAATAGCTTCACGCGGAAGAAGTCACGCGCGTTTCGCTAGTATCTAATCATACTAATATTATAAAGAGGAAAACTTTGTTTGTTTGTATTGAATAGGCTCCGAAACTACTGGACCGATTTGAATAATTCTTTCACCGTTGGGAAGCTACACTAACCCCGGGTGACAAAGGCTATATTACATTTTCAAAAAAATTAGAGATCCTTACTAAAACCCGTGCGAAGCCGGGACGGACCGCTAGTATAAGATAAGATAGTTGCGATAAAGTATCCTTCTACCAACCTATGTTGGTAGAAAAGCAAACAAGAAATGCGAGATTGCGATAATTATTTGCATTATAATATTTTCACATGTATTGAAGATGGTTTAAGCAGCTTTAGGCAACCTTGCGCTCATTACGAGACGTGATTTAAAATGGAGTACGGCTTTTCTCATAATTCTCTTACCTTACTGGCATAATGTTTCCGTTTGATGAATCGGATCCGAATCTGAAGGTTAGGTGTTCAGGTGGGATATAACAATACTACCTACTATAAAAATAAACTAACTAGTCTAGAGCTCATTTTATTCATAATAAGCATCATCACCACCATAGTGGAACAAGTAGATGGCCCACCTAATGTTAAGTGGTTACCATCGCCTATAACAAAGCATTGTCTTGCAGGTCACGATCGTTACAAACGTGCCCTACAATGCAATACTTTGCGTGTGCGTGTACATGGAATAAAAAATAACAGCGTTTATAGTTTTTACAACACTTCAGAATGTAAACAAAATTTAAAAAACGCACTTCACACACATCAGTAATTCTTTCGTAAGTGCAAATATTATGGCGAGATTTCTTTCCGAGGTTCACTTGCACCGCGCCAGTGCCCCAACATACAATACGAGCCCCTCTGTGGTGTGACGCTACCTTTAGAACACATCCGTTACCAGGGTTTACCTTGGAACGCTTCCAAAAGCTTGTGCTGTAACACCAGAGGATTTTGTGAGACTTTTCAGATATACGAGTACTTTGCTTCCAAAACTTTGTTGTTTTCAGGGACCAAGTTATTTTATTAAAGTGTTATTCTACTAGTTAGAGCTCTCACCGTAGCTGCGTAGTAGCCGTGTAAAGTACAAGTTTTATGAGGTGGTAATGTAGTACCTCTATCTGCAGGCGGGAGTCCGTTATGAAGGCGTCATCAAGGTCAATGACATGTTATTTCTGATACCACTGCCTTCCTGAACGCTTGTCACCTCTGACGTGCATACTGCACGCACAACCCTCTCTACTGAGTAGATATTACCTAAATACGATATTAAGATACGAGGTAATGCTTTGTTATAGACCATGGCAATCAGGTGGGCCATCTGTTTGTTGTAAAAAAAAATCGAGTGTGCTTTAGACCTTACGACTGATGTAAAACTTCTTTAATATACAAAACGTAACTGGCGTCATAGCCGTTAAACTCTCTTCAGTCTTTCATACCCCCTCCATGGTAGTGTAAAACGTTTAACGCAACCTTGTTGGAAGTCGCATTAGAAGTATTACTTCAAAATTTATTTAATATATCTAGCCCCAAACTATGAAAACCTAATAACTATAGAATATTTACTGTTTTTCTTTTTTTAAAACCTAATGTCGGTTGCTTTTTTTGCGATGAGTGCTTTCCGTATATTTTGTCTTCACCACGCTGCATTTTCCCGATTCAAGCGTTGAAATTTCCTAGTAAAATTAGGTTCTTTGTATCAGCAGATTCCATCGAGCAATCTTACAACACAATACGTACCGTACCGTACCGTAATACGTACCGTATTGTGTTGTAAGATTGCTCGATGTCTTCCTCGACGCTTAGCTCAGTAGATGCGTAAATTTGTATGATTGACCATCGCATAGATTTATCGTCCAGTAAAATTCGCACGTTGAGACTTGCTATGGATAAATACAATTTACAATATAAAGCATCGAGACTGTCCTGCATTTTTCGGTTTTCTTTTTATTTAAAATTTGCCACGCATTATTTCTATCATTATTTAATTAAATCGGGCCTGAGCATCGGCGATACAGGCGTTCAGCCTAGTACGGACCTCATTGATAATCTTTCGATTAGATTAAGTTTTTTTGGACATAAAACTATTTGTAAGTATTTGTATTGTACTTATAACTGAGCGTACTACGAGGACAATCAAATCTACCTGTTTATTCTTATCTAAATTGTGATGATCTTCCTTTCCCTTTCTCAGGTTCATACGTGCGTCATGACATGTGTGTAAGTCGTTGCATTGTAAGCTTTAATACCGTTCCCTGCAGGTATCATTGCGGGTAATTTGATATACCTGCATTATTCAATCCCGGCGTGTAATTACTGGCTCAGAGCAGTGTTCAATGCTTTCAAATTTAATTCGAATAAACAAATACGATTTCAATTTTCGTATCGAATGCCCCCTGCCTCGAACAATGACAAATGCGAGTTGGATTGTTCGGAAATTAGTTGTGTTCTCTTGCACCTCGCCCGTCCTGCTGGCCCCCCGAGTCAACCACCCTTATTGCAAATAACAACAGAAATGAAATTTAAATTTATATATTTATGTAAGTACTCGTAGTAAATTGACGCCAGTATTGTCAATGGAATGCAATGAATAGCGTCTCGGCCATTATTTGAATTGTGTTGATTATATCATGACGAGGTCTGTCGCGCCATGGCGGCGGCGGAGGCGGCCACGGCTATGCCCCATCGTAGATATCGCCTCTTTTCAGTCATTATGGAACTGGATCGGTAATATCGCAATGTAATTTAGAGAATCATTTTTTTACGAGTTTTTTATCGAAGTCGATAAAAGGCCAATAAAAAACTGATTTGTAGATATTCGATTGGTTTTCCGGTCGCTTATACTTTTTCGGCGATAATGTTCGGAATGTTTTAGAGGGAAAGAATTTATTTGAGCGTGACATAAATGTAAGACTTTGATCTTTGATACCACAATCTTGGTTACACTGTAAATAAATAAGTATACTTTTACCGTGCGCGTCGAGCGTACGAACTCCAGGAAGAGACATCACCCCAGTTCAATCAAAAGTACTCTGCATTTACGTTCCACGACATTTGGTGGCGGCAGGTACCTACTCGTTAGTCAGTCGGCATTGCGACCCACTGACCTGTTTCTCACAATTACCTTGCCCGCCTTGCCAGTATCTTATCTGGATCTTAGCGGCAACCATCCGCTTACAAATGGAAAGATGCATTAACCATAAGGGAGCATGAGCTACGCTACTAAACTGTCGTAACTAGGTAGTTTGGTACCTGTGGGGGCAATGATTCATTTGTTTATCCTGAGTCCCGTCGCGTCCCGACACCAGCGTGACTCTTCTTGATGCATACGAAGTCTATCACTTCGAAATTTATACAAGCGAAAATCTATAAAGACACAAAGTAAAAAAACACAAAGCTCTCTACATACACACATCAGGTTGCGTTTGTTCCTCATAATAATGTACCTATGAGGAGCGAATTGGATAATTACAGCATAGTGCAGCATAGCTTAATACTGATTTGTCACCCATGCGGGTGTAATCCGCAATACAGCCTCATCATTCGCGGCTATAAGCCAGTTCCCCACAGACAGACACATGATTGTTGAAACACTGCATTACATATGGCAGGCAGGCAACATTGTAGTTTAGCAGATTACTGGACTATAATAAATTCACAGATGATGACCAAACACCGCTGCGTTGATGAAAATGTTGTGCGTGTCACAGATGCTGACACACTTTCTATGGGAAACGTACACAATACCACAGACTGTGTATCAACCGGTATGTATTGTTGACATTGGGTGCGCGGGCCGGGGGGGGCGGGCCGGCCAGCTGTCAAACAGCGTCTATTCATTCACACTGATGTATTGTCTGTTTGTTCGGCCGCGTAGCCGTATATCTAGCTGAATAGAAAATAAACACTATTTGTGTCAAAATGGAACGAAAGCCTTTCACTGAATTGTTAAATTAGCGCAAATTTCAGAGTCAAGTTCACTTAGAAAACAAACCTTCAGCCGGTTTGCAAAGAGATATCACAGTCCTTAAGACAACTTGAGAAAAGCTTTCTCACTTAAGTATTACAAGTAAGATTATTAATAATTATGGTAGGTATAGGTACCTATAGCAAGATCACTTATAATTTACAAAGTCCAAGGTTATTTTATTTGTCTCCGCTAGAGTGGCTGTAGTTGATGGCTCAAGTTTCTCACAAATTGTTTTCCTTTACAGCACATTGTCGCTTCGTCGCGCCCCCGCCGGTCGTCCCGCGGGACTTGATCATACACCAACTTATTTACTGAAATATTGCACAGAAAACGTTTCAAAATAGCTTTCCTATATCTAAAGAATGAAGCTTTTACCACTAGGTTATGTGCTGCAAGCAAAGTCGATAATTTAAATTACTTAGACAAACACGAAACACAATACCTAATACATGTACCTGACATGCGTGTACTCCCGGCTTTATAATCTTGGAAAGTTATCTAATCAGTTTGTGATAGTTTAGTTGGAGTCACGCACGCAACAGGCGAGTCGAGGCGAGAAGGCTAACTCCATACTAACTACTAACGAAACTATGTGTTGGTACCTAGGTACCTACCTAATTAAAATGAAATTGCGTAACCGCGTCTTAGAACCATTTCGCTTTCCAGATTTTATATCACCCGATACGACTCTTTCGAACTTGCATCGCTACTGACATGAAAAGATGAATAGAAAGCCAGGACCGCCTGGCTTAGCGACTTCTAAGCTGAGACAGAACCCAATGAACGATGGTATAAACCGAATCGTAGGTACGTTGGATCACGCCACGTGGCTGAGCTTATTAAAACTCCTTCCTCGCGCATTGAAAGGGTGAGGGAGAAAGTGAGAGAATTATAGCGCTAATAGCATTCTCTGTGATTGCGGTCTCATTATACTCTTGCTTGTGCTAAATTATTGTTTGATCTCCGCTTTCTCTGACACATAATTATTGCGATACGCAAAGTCCTAAATACTGAAATCCAATTTCGCGAATGTATTTAATTTAATGCTATAAGCCCGATATACGTCTGTGACTCATCTTAGTACCCGTTCACTTTGCTGTGAATAATCTTTACGCCGTCGCGTCATGTTCTACAGAGTGTCCTAACACGAATAAGTTTGACCTTTATAGCGTAAACGTAATAAACTCAATAAACGTTGAGTAGTAGTAGAGCTCTTAGTGAAGGGCTCGTCCGGGGAAGTACTACCACCATGCCTATTTCTGCCGCCAAGCAGCTTGCTGTGTTCCGGTTTGAAGGGTGTGGGTGCCGGTGTAATTACAGGCACACGAGGCTTAGCACCTGTATACCTCAGGTTGATGGACGCAGAGTAGTGCATCGTAAGAACACGTTTATAATGAGCGTGGCCTGCGAGGCAATGCTCTGTTATAGGTGTAATGGTAACCACTTAACACCAGGTGGGCCATCTGCTTGTTCCAGCAACAAGTCAAATAAAAAAAGTTGTGTATAGCCTTACAGGTAGATGTTGATAGTAGTTTTTAGTTGCACTCGCTAACAGCACTAAGGTATTTCTGATAGTATGTACTAAGTAAAAGTTCAAGCTCGTTAAATTTAGATGAGTAACGTAAACCACACGAATAATCAGTTAAAGTTAATTTATTTACAGGAGAGCACCGGTGGTCTAGTGGTAGTGACCCCGCCTTCTGGTCCTAAGGTCGTGGGTTCAAATCCGGTCGTGCACCAATGGGTATTTCTATTCCAAAAATGTATGTGCGCAATGCCAGTGCTCTGAAACGGTGAAGGAAAACAGCGTGAGGAGATCAGTTAGTATTCTAGCAGCGGCGATGGGCTTGCAACCTGTCACGTATTATGGAATACTAACTACTACAAAATGTGGGTACGTACCAAATGTAATATCTGGACGTACTTCTGACAACCCTCCATAGACAACCTTGAAGAATCTCTAGTAGGTACGTATACTTGGTGTTAGGATATCGGAGGGGATATCTACAGTGTGATGGGGATTCAGGTCGTGATGCTATTTTTTTATTTTAATATTTATTTATAGTTACGTGAATAACATGGTTAAAGTGCCAAATATTTCCTTACTAGTGTCTCTTGCGCGATTATGTCACGTACAGTCAGCTGCACTAGAATGTATACAATTCGTAACTTTCAAAACGGTATCAACACCTTATAGCCTCTTTAACAGTAAAAACTCAAACAGCGTAAAATTAGCTGATATGTTCACATATTATTTGTTTTTGCCCTGTAAATATTAATTTTAATGCTGTAAAACCATTCTGTACGTTACGAATTGTATACATTCTAGTGCAGCTGACTGTACCTACTGTTGAAAATGTATATAAATTCTAAGATTGCCTAATAATAAAACGCAGCGCACGTGACTCAAAGTAAAACGCAGCGTGCGCAAATTACCAATGTACGGTGAAACCGTGTAGATAAAATCAATGTTTTTTTAGGGTTCCGTACCCAAACGGAACCCTATTACTAAGACTTCGCTGTCTGTCTGTCTGTCCGTCTATTACCAGGTTGTATCTCATGAACCGTGATAGTTAGAGTTGAAATTTTCACTGATGATGTATTTTTGTTGCCTCTATAACAACAAATACTAAAAATTAAATAAAATTAATATTTAAGGAGGCTCTCATATAGCAAACGTCATTTTTATGAATTTTTTATTATAGTTAATAGTACGGAACCCTACGTGAACGAGTCCGACGTTCACTTGGCCGGTTTTTATTTATACATGCTTACCGAGCAGTTAGATCGAAAGAGACATAAAATACGGTGTTGTAACTATTTTGAGGTTACGCCGACTTTATGAGTAATAGAGTATTTACAAACAAGTAGGAAACTGATAGAGCGATATGACATTAATTTTGACAGCTACGCTTTCATACATAAACGCTATCATTAACTCATTACATTAAATTGTATAATTTGTTGTGTCCAGCTGAATAAAGGCACGCTGGTTACTACGAGTAATTACAGTACCTATAGTTCGTGGTACATTCCAATTAGGATTTCAAAATTTTTAACGACCGATGTGGCGCGGCGGGTGAATGTCCGCCTGCGACGCAGGAGGTTGCGGGTTCGATTCCCGCCTTGGGATAATTGTTTGTACGATCTGCAAACATTTATCCGGGTGTTCTGGGTATTGCCCTCGCGGCGGCGGCGGAGCGCTATACTCAATCAAATAATAATAATACATCACTGTTTGAGAAATAAAAAAAAACGTATTTCTTTAAATTTATATGACTGTCAGCCTAGTTTTATAAAAACTTGTTGTAGGTGACGTGTAATGTTCCTGGAGTATTCAGAAGTCGTCTTATTACACCCGGTATATACACACTGGTTCGGGGACCAACCTGCACACGCGTTGTGTTTTGTCGTCCATATCAATTCAAATGAATACACCCACGCCCGGTACGCACCCGTTGCCGCATCCTCTGTGTGTGTTGCGCTTAAATGGGCACATGCACAAGGCCGCGGCTCAACTGTTTCAGAAATTACCAACACTCTTTGTGGGAATAGTTGTGACAACCTCTACATCATAGCGCATTAAATTGGGGCAGGCCCTTCCTGTTCCTGTCACATCTAAAGTGTGACAAAGGGACTCTAGCATCCAATTAGCTGATGACTCCAATTGAAATAGTACCAATAACATAATGTATTTTTTCTAATTTTGCTTTAAAATATTTTACTTTGATGTCAACCGCCTAGAGATTCAAATTGTAACGGTGTTTTTTTTGTTTCATGTTCAGAGTGACGTGGTGCCTGGTAGAGGACCAGTAAGAACTGCATCAATAAAGCCATGAATGCCTACAAATCAATTAATCCACAGGTAACATCATTTTTATCAAGCTACCACGCAAACGAATGTATGTCACGCTTGCAACGTTGGATTGTGTCCAATATATTTAAAATGTTTACACTTTTATTCGATTTTTCCTCATGTTAATTCAATCCAAAAGCGCGTCGCGGAAAATTGTTATTTAAATAAAATGTGTTTTGTAGTACAAAACCGTGAAAGCTCCATCATGGTGAAAATACTGTGTATTACTCACAGAAAGTCCTGAATGAACCAATAAAATGAAAATCTACATCAGTCCAGGTTCATAATCATCTAAATACTATCGATTTGTTCTTTTGTGTATCATAATATAACTAAGAACACTTCTAGAACAAAGTCAAAAGGTATTTATTCAGTTCCAACAAGTCTGTTACTTGTCCTTATAGACCAAGCCTAGAAGAACTAGCCAGAAAGTTACGAATGTCCGACTTGCTTTCAAAAGTTTTTCTGTAAGAACCTAAGCTTTTTGTTTGATGAAGTGCCGCCTCCGAGCTGCATACATCCATTTAGATCCATTCTTCGCGCCACAGAGTCCGCTCACGCTCACGTCACGACACGCTCACGAAACACGACAACACGATCCATTACATGCTTGGCACAACGCCCCCTCAGGCGCCGTTATCAGAAACATCCACCCTTATTGCCAGGGAGTAAAACTCAAGGTTGCTTGTGATAAGGCCCGCTTGTTCTCGCGTAGATGGCGTATAGCCTGTGCGCTCGGCTTGGGTTGCGCTGCCAAATGAACCGACATTAACTCCAATAGAGGCGACGACGGTGGCGGCTTGTAAATATTGCGTGATTAGCGACCTAATGCAGGCCCCAGACCGACCCGCTTCTGCCAGCCAGCGACGCAAGCGTGGAGTTTCATCTAATCAGCACGCTAAATTAGCTATACAACTTACATACCTACCTACTGTAGGTTCTATGTTGCTTACATTATAGATGTTCTTACCTACTTAAGCTTTAACAAGATCCCATTGTACAAGCTTAGCTTAATTTGGGGCTAGATAACGGTGTGTTTAGTTTCATTATTTATTAATGTAATTAGAATGTGGGTGTGATTTTATTATTGACAAATTATGCAGAATATAGACTTTTTTAATATATCCCTGGAACTGGCAATAATACGATAAGATGCGTCTGGTGGCTGGCACCAAATAATATCCGTTAAGTAGAAGTATTTACGGCTGTAGAAATAGTGTCGAGGAAATGAGAGAAAATGAAAACTGCGGAAGCTGCAGTATCGGGAAGTTAGCATCGCTTCTGAGGGAAATTAAGTGGATATTACAAATCTTTACCGAGAAACCTTTGTTCAGGTTTTAATTTGAAACTTTGATTATTATTTTCCATGTCTCACCATATTTGGCCATACGATCCGGGTGCTGTACCTACTGGTAGAACTTGAGAGCCGCACGCCAGCAACTAAGTAAATGGATCTCGCAGTGGAGTTCCAAAAAACTTTTAAACATTCACATAATTAGGCTATTTATAGTCGCTTTAAAGCAGTTTAAAGTACTGAATAGAAGGTACGTAAAGCTTCATGCCAAATTGGGAGGATGCCCGGAAATTCGGTAAGCTTGCATCACGTCCAGCAGCCAGGACGCTGAGCCGGCTGAGGCCGGTGCCAGCTGCCGACTAACCGGCGTACTAGAGCAGCTAGAACAAGTGATAGTAGGTATGTAGTAGCTGTCTCGCCCGGCACGCGATGTTTCATTCCAGCCACAACTCGGGCTCCACTTTTAATTGCAAAATTGAATCGTAATCTGTTTCCGAGAACCGACGGCAGCGGAGCAGGGTGGCGTGTGTGATCGACGTGCTCGCCCCCGTTGCCGTGATCGGGTCACATCAAAACCTAGCTCTATTTTGAATCGTGGACCTACGGGATTTTGAACTATATGCGCTTACAATAGGGAACCGTTTAAGAACATAGGATTAGAAGCCCTCACACATACTGTATCGCTAAAATTGAACGGTTGGCCACATGAGCATTTGATGCCGTTCGGTTTACGGCTCGTACGTACGGCGGAGCCTGTGGTTTCGTTACCGCTCACTCCGCTCCGATCCCCTTTTATACTGTTTTGATGATTACCACCAATCGTGTTTTACGAGATTGCGACACTGTCAACGGAGTGGAGACGTCGTGGCTTTAATTCAAGTTATCCTAGAAATTGGCCGCGTAAGGAACTATTGACAAAAGTTAGATACTTTAGCGTGATTCAACTCTAGCAATGCAGGTAGCCGACTATAATGGAATAATCTATGCCCTAACCTAATACCCTTCACCAGTAAGGGCTATATAGTTTTAGAGTTTATGTTGTGGAATGAAGAGCATTGTTAAGTAAGGTACTTTACTTACCTAGCAAGATAAAGGATTAGGTAAGACGATAGTGGGCTCGGCGTATAAGTGTACTCAGCGGAGCCACCGACCCGCAGAATGAGCTCACCTCGCTAAATTAAAAATTTGCCGTTATTCTCTCTTGTTTGACGCGAACTAACCAACTCTGCCGCTTCGCTAGCGCTAACTTCAATACCTATCATCACCTCTCTGTAGCTTCATTTTAGAAGAGGTTTTTATCGGTTTGAAACTAATGAAAGTTAGCTATGTGGCATTATATAAACACTGCAGTAATGGGAGCAGCCTAGAAGGTATCTCAAACGTTTTAAGGCTTTTCGAAACAACCCTTGGGAATGTGGTGTGTAAATAGTAAATACCTACCTATTGGTACCTACTACCTGTTTTCTGCCAATGGACTCTAATTTATTTTTATTCCTCTATACTAAGGATGCTCAAACGGCTAATCGCGAAAGCCTTAAGAACTGATCGGAGGGCCGAAATTACTTGGCCACCGTCACATAATACCCTGGGTATCTTTTGTGTGCCCCTCTCCCCTGCCTTGGCAGCTTTTGTTTTGAATAAGGGTTTCGCAGACATCCGAGCCTCTATACGAGTCCTTACAACTTCTCAATGTGTGCGGCCAAAACTACTTTTGTTTTCTCAGACCTTGTATACAGCTCATCATGGAACTAACATAAGATTTCGATGGAATTTAATTCTGGAGAACATGAAACAAATAGCTTAATAATACCTTCGCTTCTATTCTCCGATAGAGGCACAACTAGAGATGTGAATTGAAGAGGTGCGACGGCGGCGGCCCCTGAGGAAATCACCGCTCGCCTATCTCCCGCTTCCGTGACGATAGATGCTTTATACAACACGACACGATCACGGCACGACATCCAGCCAGCAGGATGTTCCACTAGCTACTCATTCAACTTCAAACAATTCATATTGAACAAGAGAGACTTTATAGTATTCTACCTCATTGTCATATTTTATGTATGTTTCTTAGAATGTTTCTTTTCACTGATGAAACAATAATATGGTCCACCTGAAGGTTAAATAGTAACCATCTCCTATAAAAGCATTACCTCGAAGATCACGCGTGTTCGGAACAAGCCCTACGATGCTCTGCCTTGCGTTCATCAACCTGAGGCATACAGTTGTTAAGCCTCATGTGCCTGTAATTGTACCGGCACCCACACCCTTCAAATCGAACACAAAGATGCGAGCATCACTGCTTGACGGCAGAAATAGGTACGTTAGTAGTACTAGACTGGAAGAACTTTTTTACAAAGAGCTATACTTATAAATGGCGGTCGACTTTCATGCAAATAGCTTGCATGACGCATTATCAGAGACGAATAGGAAGCGGTTCACATTCCTCGTTAGCCTCCATGCAATTTCATATTTCGGGTGCACCTTCTCGCTAGTTAGTCGTCGTCCATCGTCAAGAAATGCTGGAATGTGCCGTTTACCGCAGTCAAGCAACTTAGCGATAACGATAAACAAAAATTTATCAAAAAGACAGCATGACCTTCCATCTATAGTATTAGATGCATAATTTTAGTAGGTCATAATAATGACCTGCTAAAATTATGCATATTATAACCTAAGTACATAAACGCATGCTTACTCAATAATTTTTTCTGGGTTTCTGTATTTTTGCGAGACAAAAAGTAGTTTATATGTTAATCCAGATTCTAAACTATGTTTTATCTAAATCGGTACAGTAGTTAGAGCGTGATTGTGCAATCATGCACATATCAAAACTTTTGCATTTGTATCATGAATATTAAGGTAGTAGGATAGGATAAGGAGACCACGGTTGCAATGCGTGAGTCATCGGTCCATAAGGCTAAGCATCTCCGTTTGTGATGATTAATGGCGGGTGCGGAAAGGTCGCGGAATCGGAAATACTGTGGATTAATCACATGTGATAAATTGAATGAGCAAAAATATACTGGAAGGGGGCTGGAATGAAAGCCGCGGTCATCTGTTGGTAGGGGTGGGAGGGTATGTAGGGTGGTGCATGTGCACTGTCCCGGCGCAAGTCACTTGACAGGTTTCCTTCCGCTGTAACATAATATTGGTATAGGTAATAGTGACACCGCAACCTGCACAGATTAACTAAGCAGTCAGACGGTAAATTTGTAAGTAATAAGTATAAAATAAAGATTTACCTACATACAATTGACACAATGCCGTCTAGCCTAGCCCTAAACTAAGCTAAGCGTGTATACCTGCTATAGAACTCATCATCATCATCATCAGCCTGTAAACGTCCACTGCTGGACATAGGCCGCCCCATACGTTTCCAGGAAGAACGATTGATTCTGAGCCCTTTTCCATCTATCGACTTCCCGCTCTCTTAACAATATCGTCAGTTCGTGGGGTAGGAGGACGCCCAACGCTTCGTCCGGTTCGTGGTCGCCATTTGAGAACCTTTATTCCCCAGCGGTTGTCCGTTCTACCAAGAAAAAGTTAAGGAACTAACCGTACAGTCATTCAGCAGAGTTATTTTGAACATAATAATTAAGATATTTGTACGCAGTCTGTTGTGTGTGTGAGATGTTGGATTATTTCTTCAGATTTAGAATAAGCTTTTCTGTATCATAGCTGATATTTTGCAACCAATCTTGTTCCGAACTTCACGCTTGCTAAGCGGATAAACGAAGAGTATTCGGTAAGCTTTATTGTAGAGGAAATAACTCATAAAGTTATAGACGGGTAGTGAAAGATGTTCTGCATTAGGAAAAGCTCAGACAGGGCTGTTTTGTCTACTTGGAACTATGTTAGAGTCCAAGGGAGACTTTGAATGTTTTACTTAAACATGACGTAAAGTGCTGCTAAAGGTTCTAATGCCTTTTTGTTTTTTTTATGTCTTGAAAATATCTACTTACAGATTCTTTGAGTCAATGTTTGTTTTATTTTCATTCATTTATTAAAAGGAAAACCAACAGATCCTTATTTATTCATAAGCTGTTTTTTTTGTATACTTAAGCTGTACTAATTGTGGTTTAATTAAAAATCCATTTAGTAGTTTTCACGTGAAAGAGTAACAAACATCAATTGTTAGGGTTCTGTACCCAAACGGGTAAAACGGGACCCTATTACTAAGACTCCGCTGTCTGTCTGTCTGTTTGTTTATCTGTCTGTCTGTCCGTCTGCCACCAGGCCGTATCTCATGAACTGTGATAGTTAGAAAGTTAAAATTTTACTAAATATACTAAAAAACAGAATAAAATAAATATTTAAGGGGTCTCATACAATCAAACGTGATTTTTTTACCGTTTTTATTATAAATAATAGTACGGAACCCTTCGTGCGCCACTCTGACTCGCAATTGACCGGTTGTTATTATAGATAATGGTACGGAACCCTTCGTGCACGATTCCGACTCGCACTTGGCCGGTTTTTATTGTTCGTAATTAGGTACATTAAAAAATGCATGCGGAAGTCCCGCTGCTTGTTAATTTGATGCAGTGTTGTATCTCGGCGCGGTCGCTGACCTGCCTAAATATACATTTTGTTTGAAGCACCCGTCACATCTCATCCACGGGAACGACATGGGGAAATCTCGTAAAACCATTACAAGAATTCTGTTATGTGAATGGAATCTCATTTCTTGAGTTAAATTAGTTTTCGACTGAAGAAACTGTTGCGGGATCCGCGAGGAATAATCTAAACTACAATTACAGGCAAAAAACTTTTGATGTTATTTTAAGCTTTTGGTAAAAGGTAATTTTAATACGATATTGTCTACCCTTAGGCATACAATCAGTGGTAACTTCTTCAAAAATGCGTAAGTAAGTAAAGGTTAGTTTTTAAATTATTTATTTTAGTTATGTATAAACATTTACCTAGTTCTTATAACCATTGAAATTTAAAAGTATACTAGCTGTTGCCCGCGACTTCGTCCGCGTGGTTCGTTTTTCTGGCTTACTTAACACTTATCTTTATATTTTGCCAAATTTACATAATATCTTTATAAATAATGTGTTATTCCCTTCCCCTTATGTTGTCTATGTTATGCTTATGTGTTATGCTGATGTCTAAGCTATTATATTGTAAAGTTTCATCAAAATCCATTGAGTAGTTTTTGCGTGAAAAAGTAACAAACATACTTACAAACTTTCGCACTTTTAATACCTAATCAAGTAGGTTTGTTTTCGTTTTTTATCTGCCGTCTATTTCTTTTTTGTTTATGATGTCGTGTTTATCTGTGGCAACTAATAATTGGCCAATCGCGTACTGAATCTATCTTGTAAGATACACGTATTTACCTTCACGTTAAATAGCTGTAAGTTTTCCTAAAATTCTAATAAAATAAACCAATAAATCCATGTGTAATAGCTGCTGCGGAGTGCTTTGCTTAAGCCTAGCTATCTCTGTATAGCTCACTGTCGACGGTCGTCGCAGGCGGTCGGGCAAAAGTCGGAACTAATATCTTTCCTTTGAGAGAATTCAGAGAAATAAAATATTTATGATCTTATTCCTATCGGTCACTATGAGCTCAAGTTACTAAAATGGCCGATAAGTCTGTTACCATCTCTTTTAGTTGACATAAAAGTGACAGTGACGAGAATACTGTATACAGCCGTTATTATGGTCAGACAATATCTCACTCTTTAACACAGACATATATCTACAGGAATATTATAATAAACTACGAAAATCTATACTCCGGTAATATCACCGGAAGAGCGGAGTGATCCTGCCTTCTGATCCTGAGATCGTGGGTTCGAATCCAGTCGTGTACCAATGGATTTTTATGTTCGAAAAAAATATAATGCGCTATGAACTACGCTCTTAAACGGTGAAGGGAAACATCGTGAGGAAACCAGTTCTAGCAGTGGCGATGGGCTTGTCAGCTGACACGTATGGAATACCAACTACTGAAAAATGTGAATATGTAATGTACCAACGTAACATCTGGACATGTCTTTCACTGAAGGCCTTGGTATTAAGAGATCTAAGGGAGTATCTACCGTGATTGGGTATTGTGGATGGGTTGGGTTTTCTTTTTAAAATACTTTGTAGTACCTACCCAGTACGCCTGAATGCCTGAGGTTCCTTGACATAGCAGAGCATCGGGTACTGGACATCAGTTTTACACCTAATTCATGGTACTTTACATGTACCCTACTTATTAATAAAAAACTTACTTCTTACTAAATCCTGGGTATATCTTGACCATACACTAAATCTTTATATAGATTATAAATGATATTAATTATATAGGCTAGGCTACTCAGCAGTCATTAAAATAAAGTGTAACATCAATTCCAATTAGAATTTATTGATAGACAGGCTGTCTCAAAAAGTAATGTCAAAATGCGTGGCAATGTAGCCAGTGTTTTGGGGACGCTACCGATTGGTACTGATCTGGATCAGTTGAGCTATCGCTAGATCGTTTGCAACGGTCTGTAGATAGCTGAACTGTTTCATATATTATGTATTTTCTACATACCAATTATAAATATTTGTATTAGCTGTAATTTTTTTGTAAATAATTGGATTATAAAATCTACCTAACAAAAAAAACGAGTGTGGTTTAGTCTCAACCTTAAAGTTTAAAGTTCAGACTAACTTCTTTAATATACGAAACGTAACTGGCTATGGGAGAAAGAGAGAAAGAACAGTGCTTTAATACCCCCACCATGGTAGTGTTAAACGTTTAACGCAACCTTGTTGGAAGTCGCATAAAAAGTATTACTTCAAAACCCATTACCTTCCTATCTCGTCTCCAATCTTCGAAAAGATCTAGAGTAGACAAGTACCTACTGTCCACCTATAAGTAGCCACTCATTCGGACTATCAAGCTAATAAAACAATGTTCGGTGAGTAACGCCTTGACTTACGGCGCGTGATTCACTCTGTCGGCGCACAGTGGCTTCAATCTATCGGACATACCCCTGAAAACTTAGTAGTCTTAGTACTTTAGTAGTAGTAGAGCTTTTAGTGAAGGGCTTGACCGGGTAAGTACTACCACCATGCCTATTTCTGCTGCCAAGCAGCTTGCTGTGTTCCGGTTTGAAGGGTGTGGGTGCCGGTGTAATTACAGGCACATGAGGCTTAATCTGTATACCTCTGGTTGATGGACGCAGATCAGAGTATTGTAGGTTACGTTCCTAACGAACGTGACCTACAAGGCAATGCTTTGTTATAGGTAATAGTAACCACTTAATATCAGGTGGGCCACATGCTTGTCCATCAGCATTTGTATAAAAAAAACTCAAACGCATCTCAGACTTTTTTTTTGTGGCCTGTGTCCGTCTTGCGGACAATTTTGCCAATGTCAAGTGGGTTGATAAAATACTTTTTAGTCAAGTCAAGTCGGTAAAAAGTAAAGTCGGCTGTCATTGGTTTTGAAGAAAAAGATGGCGTTGTTCTTCAAAACCAAAGGGAAACATTTTCGTTCAAATCAGGATGGCACATAAAGTCAAAGTCAAAGTCAAAAGGCATTTATTCAGTAATATCCGCAGGGATCATCTTGAAACGTCTTAAATCTAGGTGAATCTAAGCGCCAGTTCCTCGCGACCAAGCCTAGAAGAACCGGCAATAACACACTTTCATTTCAATTGTTCACACTTGTGCTAAGACCTCAAGTAATGATGGTTAAAATACCATCAAAATTACCCATCAGAACTTAAAATAACACTAGAAAAACTATTAAAATGAAAATACAATGTTGCTTCCAAAGATGACAGAAAATAGCTCGTCTCAAGTCGCGTTTTTTGACAGTTTGCAATGAAAATCTGTCAAAAATTGCTTAAATCTAAGATGTGTTTCTTGCTTTATAGTCCATATTCATAGGTTTCGGGGGATAGGCATCGAAAAGAAATTGATGGCTGATGTCAAAATCATCGAATAGTGCCAATCCCAGTACTAGTGCTGTAATTACAATGTAATTTAATACTATAAGTACCAATATACTTAATATCCGACTACTATATTATAAATGCGAAAGTTTCAATTTCAGATGTTTATGTACGATTTTGTGGCTCAGTCACGCTCTAACTACCAAACCGATTTTGATGAAATTCGAAATAAATACAGTTCATGACTTGTATTAACATTTAGTTTACTTTTTATCCCAATAAAATACCAAGAATCGAATGAAAAAGACCGAAGAAGCCCTGGAGGAAAAGTGCCGTAAATGATACCATAGAAAAGCTCCCTTGCGAGAGAGCCCGTGGACGGCTGCTTTACCTTACAAAAATGACATAAATAACAATGTTATCCAATTCTTTTACTAAAGATAAAGTTTATTATTGCACTTACCTACTGAAAAATTACCGGGAGTGAATGTTGTATGAACACGATAGCATTACCCGATGAACACAAATTTCGACATAAGTTTTTTTAAATGCGCCCACTGTGCGCCGTCGCGTCGCCAGCGCTGTCGCCGCCATGAACTTTACCAGTATCGGACGAGGACGCATGGCCGATGGACCGATTAGAGATTGCTGTAATTTAACTTGAAATAACGCGCAGTACATACCTACTATATAACCTGTGCCATTGAGCGGTGGGACGCCGGCCGTCGCCACCGCGGGCCGACGACGCCCACGGAAATAACTGCCTGATCTTGCGAAATGTCCTCGCTCGATGCCTGGCGCCTGACGTGTCACGTGACGCCATACCAGCCCATTGAAGTTTTACTTTTGAACACAATATACCTACCTAGTAAATTGTTGTAATTGACGACGATCGTACTATGCAATGGTCTTTCGAAATTCGAAAGCCATTGCTTAGTATGATCGTTCGAAATTCGAATAGGCAAATAAAATAACTTTGACTTGATCACCTATATAAATTAAAAAACCGATCAATCTTTTTATAAGATTGCTGAATTCTGAAGTAAGTGTTAAATTACTATTAATTATTATTATTTTGTTTAATGCGTGATTGAATTTAGCGAATAGCAAAAAATTTTACTTATTAGTATTTGATTATTATTTTGAACATCAATGAAATGTGATTTTTTTATCTGACCTGTAACAAAGCGGTACCAATAAATGACTAAGTATAACTATGACTAACTTGCCTTGTAGGGCACGCATGTTAGGTAAGCTATTGCCATAGAAGGGCACGAACGTTCGTTTGCCCTCATTTGGGTGAGAATTAAAATGAGAGCGGCCACGCAGCATCTTCGTTATATTATGAGGAGTGGAGTCAACGACCGCGGCTCCACCGCCGCTATCACGCGTGGGCTTGCCCACGAATTGTTATTGGCCACTAATGCTCATATTTGGAGGGCTAAGCAGGCCCTTGCCCTGTGATCTTCAGCACATGAGGCTTCAGCTTAGATGGACGCAGAGCAGTGCATAGTAGGACACGTTCTTAACCAACGTGAGATACGAGGCAAAGCTTTGTTATTGGTGATGGTAACCGCTTAACGTCAGGTGGGCCATTTACTTGTTCCATCAGTAAGTCCTATATAAAAAAGGAAATTAGTTTAAATTAATCTTCAACAGGTACAACTGTTACTGCCCGCGATCTCAAAACGGTCCTTAAGCTTATAAATATCAGAGAATTAGGAGAATTTACATCGTTTGAAATTTTTTTATTGAGTAATTAATGCTAATCTCGAGCTGGTAAAAATAACGTATTTTATTATTTGGGTAGGTAGGCACTTAAGCTCTTGGTAAAGCGATTTGGCACCACACCCATACTGGCGCAGGCGTCACTTGAACATCGTCATCATCATCATCAGCCTATATTAGTCCACTGCTGGACGTAAGCTTCTCCCAAGACGCGCTACTGAGCCCAGTTTTCCGCTCCTCTCATCTATTGTTTTCCAGCTACATTTCGCAGATAGGTGATGGTTACCACTTAAAATCAGGGGTCATACCTAAAAAAACCGGCCAAGTGCGAGTCGAACTCGCGAACCAAGGGTCCCGTATCATTATTATAATCAATAATAAAAAGACACGTTTTTTGTATGAGAGCCCCCTTAAATTCTTAATTTTATTCTGTTTGTTAGTTTTTATAATAATAATAATAACTTTATTGTGGACAAAAGCTAGCAATTAATTTTTGTTGTTATAGCGGCAACAGAAATACATCATCTGTTAAAATTTCAACTCTCTATCACGGTTCGTGAGATACAACCTGGTGATAGACGGACAGACAGACAGACAGACAGTGGAGTCTTAGTAATAGGGGCCTGTTTTACCCATTGGGTACAGAACCCTAAAAAGGTAGGTTAAGTAGGTACCCAAACAAAAATTATAGCCATCTCTTATCCATTATTATTGTGTAATTAATTATTATAAAACAATGCTAAATTGATTTGAACAAAATCACTGTTGTAGATATAGTCATAATTTTTATTAGCCACATAAAAAGTTGATGCCAAGCCGGATACTGGTGATAGGCCAAAGACTTAGAAAAATAAAAAAAAATTGAAGTACGTATTTTTAAATTATTGCCATCAAAATAGAGAAAATCTACACCCTGTGATGGATTTTAACGCGCGTTTATTCACAGAGAGGTAAAGTAGCGATATTAGATATGTTTTTAGGGTTTGATGTCAGCAAAATTGGTCCCACGCTAATTTAAAACGATCGTAAAAGTTATTGTCAAAGCGGTCATTCGTCCAAAACAATTTTATCGCATCATTCTCAGCCCTGCTTACGGTCAGAACTTCGACATTGTATTCTTCATAATAACTTTTAAACATCGCAGCGGCCAGTTGGTCATGAGATTCTAAAATTTTATTTCAGGCACGCTGATAGATTTAGGGCTCCGTACCCAAAGGGTAAAAAGTACCCTATTACTAAGACTCCGCTGTCTGTCTGTCTGTCTGTCCGTCTATCGCCAGGCTCATGAACCGTGATAGTTAGAGAGTTATAATATTTAACATACATAATATTACAATATAATAATAATATATACAATACATAATATGACATATACATTATAACATTTCTGTTGCCGCTATAACAACCAATACTAAAAAATAGAATAAAAAAATACATACATACAACAAACGTGAGTTTTTTGCCGTTTTTATTACAGGTAATGCTACAGAACTGTTCGTGCGCGAGTCCGACTAGCACTTGGCCGGTTTTATTAATGTTTTAATCTTATACAACTTACCTATATAAAAAAATACGCTAAATGATGCACTGTTCGCATCTACCTGAGGTATACTACAGATGTTTAAACCGGAACACAGAAAGCTGTAGCCGGCAGAAATAAGCATCAGTTGTTAATCCAGGATATTTTCTGTAATATATTCTCGTCGTCCCAGACAGCTGACTCGTCTCTGGTCCTGCGTGTGTCTGTCGCGACAATCTGACTATTGCATTGCATTCCACAGGTATAACTTTGGCCTCTCTACATTTAGGTAGGTACACATAATCTACCTATATTCGTGAACATGATCTACAAGGCAATGCTTTGTGTCAGGTGATGGTAACCACCTAGCACCATGTGGGTCATTTGCTTGTTCCAGCAACCAGATGAGGACCAGCGGAATAAAAAATGGGGACGAAATGTAGGAACGAACGGGATAACCCTATAATTGCGTCATAGGTACATAAACACATGAACACATTGCATTCATAATACAGTACCACATGAATGCATGACGACGCTGAGACGGCATTGAACTAGTTTCAGAATTAAAAATCTTATTGTGTCGTCGCGTGGCTTCCGGCACACGGCTTGTAGGTACTATTATTTTCACTGTGACATGGCACGCTGTACATCTGTGACTCTGCAAGAGTAGAGTATTCAGGCAGAACCACAGCGTGCATAACTGTTAGTAAAGATCATGGCGCATGCAACTATGCCGAAATATCGGGAAACAATCAAACTCAAAAATCATGGTAAATAGCCTGTTTCTATCCAAAATATTGATCAAAACCATGATAGTTTAAAAAGTTATATAGTTAGTAAAGAACTAACAAAAACAGAGAAACACTATTCTCGACGAAAGTATGTGTAATTAGCGATTCACGTGGTAATATGTGCTGAGATTAGTCATGAAATTATCAGCGATGACGTAATAGCTCGCACCCATGCACACCTGCAGGTCTACTCTTGAAAACAATAAACGAAGTTTTGTATTGTCATTTCGCGTTACACTACGGGGCCTCGGTAACCCATTTCACAGTAAATTTATCTCTGCCTGGTTTGCCGCGCCGTGTAACTCAAAACGACAATGCAAAACTTTGTTTACCGTTATCAAGAGTAGACCTGCTGACCTCACTCAGACCAGCCACTTTGACTTGTATAAGTTAGATTATGTTCTTTGTGACTGCGTTTCTCCAAGAAGGCAACTACAATTTATACTTTTTGCTGATGCAATAAGCAGATGAAGTAAGCTTACCTGACCTTAAGTGGTTACTATGCCTATAAAACTTATAAAAAAGCATTACCTCGCAGGTCACGTTGGCTAAGATCATAACATACGAAGCACTACTCTGCGTCCATCCACCTGAGGCATACAGGTGTTAAGCCTCGTGTGCCTGTAATTTCACCAACAACCACACCTTTCAAACCGGAACACAGCAAGCTGCCTTACGTCAGAAATAAGCATGGTATGTACTTCCCCGGACAAGACCTTCACTAAAAGCTCTACTACTAACGTACCTACTCTTTCTATGCCGTTTCTTCTATAAGACAACAGATTATTAACAATAGAAATCCTTGTAGGTATATCCGAGGACATCATTTCAGCTCTGAGGTCTACCAAAGATACGTTAAAACTTAAAAGTGTTTCTCTACCATAGAAACAAAAGCTCTACTTTAAAACTGAAATCGCGAAATATTTCCTAGTATAATAATCGATGTAATTAAACACCAATTATTATACCTACTACGCAAAATTATGATGAAAATTGCAAGGAATTCATATTACGAATTGACTCCCAGTCTTAGTCGGGTTCCACTCCCGGGCAGGAAACTATTAGAACTGCAATTTGCGACGATAACCACATGCAAATGACAGTTCCGACGGATATCAAACGGACATAAGCTGGCAAAGCTCTCAACTAGATGCAGTACACCAGTGATGCAGTTAGTGCTGGTTTAATGCGTAGTGAGAAGGGTATTTTTGAGTTTTCTAGTTCAGGGGTTGGTGAACGTCCAGATCGCTTAACGCCGTTGCCGGGAGTGGCGATGCTATACAATGGGAATTTTTGTAACTAGTTTTAAGATTTAGGTTAGAAACGGTCGTCTGGAAGAAATCGCTGTGGGCGATAAGACCGCCGATTGTAGGGCTTTGTCCATAATTAATTACCTAAGTTAAGTGCACATTTTTTTTTTTTTTACATAAGTTAGCCCTCAATAAAGAAATAAAGAAAAAAGAAAAATTTTGAATGTTCTTGCGAGTATCTTTTGTAAGGTCTGCAGCTCGTGGGACAACGCGCTGAGAGGGGCTACCGTCAACTTGGTTGTTCACAAATGTAATGTATTAGGAGGGTCACGGTACGGATAATGTATAACATTTAGCTATGCGTTCGGAATACAAAATTATTGTATTATGAGATCCAAACAGGTTCAAACAGGCCCGAACATATCCAAACAAGGATACGAGGGCATCTTCGTACAAATCCAGATGACTGAAAGTTCGTGTTACGTAATTATTGTCTTTGTACAAGAAAATCTAAAACATCAGAGTTGGAGGACCAGGTCGTTGTGTGATCCTATTCATGCCCCCCTCCCTCCGGTTTTGATGCAGGGGCCAATTTATTTTGTCCCTGTGCATCATTACGTTAAGCTAGTATTAATTTTATTAATCTTTTCTCTTTGAATTAAGGGCTCCCTTCAATAGAAACGAGGTTCACGGCGTTTACTGTAAATCATCGCATAGAACTCTGAGCGGGTTAAATTTTAAGTATGAGTATCAAATTGAGCATATCTATAACTATAAAAATTGAAAACACGATTAGATAAAATTTTCTCGATAGAATATAAATTTCAAATTAGGCGCTGGAAATACTTTATTAAGTCAGTGCTATGAAAGTGTAGCAATGTAACAAATGATTTTTACAAAAAAAAATTATTATGTTCATATTAAATACTTTACTGTACGGATTATACAGTAAGCTTATTTTTATTATATTTAAAAAAATATTTTGTGTTATTGCACTTACGACGTTTACAAATACGACACACGCGCTATTGCCATCTCTTTTTTACGAGTGGATTAGACGTTATAGCGTCACTGTCACCGCCTGCCCTCACTCACTCAGCGGCAACGGCCAGCGACGGACCTGTGCCTCTCCACCGTACACTGACCAAGCTCACGATCGACGTGATTTAAAAGCGCGGGACTTTTAAACAAAAACTCTAATAACAAAGTGTGTTCTAGTCAATATTTCAGCTAGTTCAGTTCTATATTTACTCGTATCTAAAAGTATGGGTAATAAAAAAAAGTTAAAAAAAACAACTTATGAAAATCATGAGAGCGAAAGCATGTGTAATGCGACGGGTGAAAGTACCTAAGTACTGTACGTCTATTTATCTCATCTACCTAACCTACCATCCAACCAGTTTTTATGTAAGGATGTACCTACTAGCTACCTACCTACCAATTTATGTATTTTTATTATGTGGGGTCAAATATTATTATTATTATTTCATTTTATTTATTATTTCTTTACGTAGTCGTTTGTAGTTGTAGATTGTTTACGGTTGAACATAGGCGTTCCCCTAACCCCCTTCCCTACCTTACCTTCGTCGCGGCGCGGGCGGCGGCGCGGCGGCGGCGCGTCGCTACCCGACGACCCTCCGACTGCCGCCGCACCACCGGTCGAAAATACGGAAATAGGTGGAGTTGCCATTTTATCATTTCATTTTTTCTATATTTGTGCATATGACTAGCCCTACTATGAAGTAGGTAGGTACTATACTTATTTAGATCTACTGCGACATAGGTTAGAAGGGAGGCAGACAAGATTCATAGAAATACCTACTAAATTAGAATAGAAGAATAGAATAGAATAGAATAGAATTTAATTTGTTATTAAATTTAATTACGAATATCTGGTCAGATTTGAAATTCAAAATGGCGGGTACAAATCATGGTACAAAAAACTGACATGGGTGTCGTTTTCTACTAATTTGGGGGTGCTGATTACGAATATCTGGTCAAATTTGAAATTCAAAATGGCGGATACAAATCATGATACAAAAAAACTGACATGGGTGTCGTTTTCGACTAATTTGGGGGTGCTGATTACGAATATCTGGTCAAATTTGAAATTCAAAATGGCGGATACAAATCATGATACAAAAAACTGACATGGGTGTCGTTTTCTACTAATTTGGGGGTGCTGATTACGAATATCTGGTCAAATTTTAAATTCAAAATGGCGGATACAAATCATGATACAAAAAACTGACATGGGTGTCGTTTTCTACTAATTTGGGGGTGCTGATTACGAATATCTGGTCAAATTTTAAATTCAAAATGGCGGATACAAATCATGATACAAAAAACTGACATGGGTGTCGTTTTCTACTAATTTGGGGGTGCTGATTACGAATATCTGGTCAAATTTGAAATTCAAAATGGCGGATACAAATCATGATACAAAAAAACTGACATGGGTGTCGTTTTCGACTAATTTGGGGATGCTGATTACGAATATCTGGTCAAATTTGAAATTCAAAATGGCGGATACAAATCATGATACAAAAAACTGACATGGGTGTCGTTTTCTACTAATTTGGGGGTGCTGATTACGAATATCTGGTCAAATTTTAAATTCAAAATGGCGGATACAAATCATGATACAAAAAACTGACATGGGTGTCGTTTTCTACTAATTTGGGGGTGCTGATTACGAATATCTGGTCAAATTTGAAATTCAAACTGGCGGATACAAATCATGATACAAAAAACTGACATGGGTGTCGTTTTCTACTAATTTGGGGGTGCTGATTACGAATATCTGGTCAAATTTGAAATTCAAAATGGCGGATACAAATCATGATACAAAAAAACTGACATGGGTGTCGTTTTCGACTAATTTGGGGATGCTGATTACGAATATCTGGTCAAATTTGAAATTCAAAATGGCGGATACAAATCATGATACAAAAAACTGACATGGGTGTCGTTTTCGACTAATTTGGGGGTGCTGATTACGAATATCTGGTCAAATTTGAAATTCAAAATGGCGGATACAAATCATGATACAAAAAACTGACATGGGTGTCGTTTTCTACTAATTTGGGGGTGCTGATTACGAATATCTGGTCAGATTTGAAATTCAAAATGGCGGGTACAAATCAAATTAGTCAGAAAAGACCCCCATGTTAGTTTTTTGTACCATGATTTGTACCCGCCATTTTGAATTTCAAATTTGACCAGATATTTGTAATCATGGTACAAAAAACTGACATGGGGGTCTCTTCCGACTAATTTGGGGTTGCTGATTACGAAAATCTGGTTAGATTTGACATTCAAAATGGCGGGTAGAAATGATGGTACAAAAAACTCGATAAAAACTCGAAAAAAAACTCTAAAAGATATTCGTAATCGGCACCCCCAAATCAGTCGAAAACGACACCCATGTCAGTTTTTTGTACCATCATTTGCATCCGTCATTTTGAATTTCAAATCTGACCAGATATTCGTAATCAGCAGCCCCAAATTAATCAAAAACGACAACCATGTCAGTTTTTTGTATCATGATTTGTATCCGCCATTTTGAATTTCAAATCTGACCAGATATTCGTAATCAGCACCCCCAAATTAATCGAAAACGACACCCATGTCAGTTTTTTGTACCATCATTTGAATCCGCCGTTTTGAATTTTAAATCTGACCAGATATTCGTAATCAGCACCCCCAAATCAGTAGAAAACGACACCCATGTCAGTTTTTTGTACCATCATTTGCATGCGCCATTTTGAATTTCAAATTTGACCAGATATTCGTAATCAGCACCCCCAAATTAGTAGAAAACGACACCCATGTCAGTTTTTTGTACCATCATTTGCATGCGCCATTTTGAATTTCAAATTTGACCAGATATTCGTAATCGGCACCCCCAAATTAGTAGAAAACGACACCCATGTCAGTTTTTTGTACCATCATTTGCATGCGCCATTTTGAATTTCAAATTTGACCAGATATTCGTAATCGGCACCCCCAAATTAGTAGAAAACGACACCCATGTCAGTTTTTTGTACCATGATTTGTACCCGCCATTTTGAATTTCAAATTTGACCAGATATTCGTAATCATGGTACAAAAAACTGACATGGGGGTCTTTTCCGACTAATTTGGAGGCGCTGATTACGAAAATCTGGTTAGATTTGACATTCAAAATTGCGGGTGCAAATGATGGTACAAAAAACTCGAAAAAAAACTCTAAAAGATATTCGTAATCGGCACCCCCAAATCAGTCGAAAACGACACCCATGTCAGTTTTTTGTACCATCATTTGCATCCGTCATTTTGAATTTCAAATCTGACCAGATATTCGTAATCAGCACCCCCAAATTAATCGAAAACGACACCCATGTCAGTTTTTTGTACCATCATTTGAATCCGCCATTTTGAATTTTAAATCTGACCAGATATTCGTAATCAGCACCCCCAAATCAGTAGAAAACGACACCCATGTCAGTTTTTTGTACCATCATTTGCATGCGCCATTTTGAATTTCAAATTTGACCAGATATTCGTAATCAGCACCCCCAAATTAGTAGAAAACGACACCCACGTCAGTTTTTTGTATCATGATTTGTACCCGCCATTTTGAATTTCAGATCTGACAAGATATTTGTAATCAGCACCCCCAAATTAGTCGAAAACGACACCCATGTCAGTTTTTTGTTCCATCATTTGCATCCGCCATTTTGAATTTCAAATCTGACCAGATATTCGTAATCAGCACCCTCAAATCAGTAGAAAACGACACCCATGTCAGTTTTTTGTACCATCATTTGCATGCGCCATTTTGAATTTCAAATTTGACCAGATATTCGTAATCAGCACCCCCAAATTAATCGAAAACGACACCCATGTCAGTTTTTTGTATCATGATTTGTATCCGCCATTTTGAATTTCAAATTTGACCAGATATTCGTAATCAGCACCCCCAAATTAGTCGAAAACGACACCCATGTCAGTTTTTTGTACAATCATTTGCATGCGCCATTTTGAATTTCAAATATGACCAGATATTCGTAATCAGCACCCCCAAATTAGTAGAAAACGACACCCATGTCAGTTTTTTGTATCATGATTTGTACCCGCCATTTTGAATTTCAGATCTGACAAGATATTTGTAATCAGCACCCCCAAATTAGTCGAAAACGACACCCATGTCAGTTTTTTGTTCCATCATTTGCATCCGCCATTTTGAATTTCAAATCTGACCAGATATTCGTAATCAGCACCCCCGAATTAGTAGAAAACGACACCCATGTCAGTTTTTTGTATCATGATTTGTATCCGCCATTTTGAATTTCAAATTTGACCAGATATTCGTAATCAGCACCCCCAAATTAGTCGAAAACGACACCCATGTCAGTTTTTTGTACCATCATTTGCATGCGCCATTTTGAATTTCAAATTTGACCAAATATTCGTAATCAGCACCCCCAAATTAGTAGAAAACGACACCCATGTCAGTTTTTTGTATCATGATTTGTACCCGCCATTTTGAATTTCAAATCTGACAAGATATTTGTAATCAGCACCCCCAAATTAGTCGAAAACGACTCCCATTTCAGTTTTTTGTTCCATCATTTGCATCCGCCATTTTGAATTTCAAATCTGACCAGATATTCGTAATCAGCACCCCCAAATTAATCGAAAACGACACCCATGTCAGTTTTTTGTATGATGATTTGTATCCGCCATTTTGAATTTCAAATTTGACCAGATATTCGTAATCGGCACCCCCAAATTAGTCGAAAACGACACCCATGTCAGTTTTTTGTATCATGATTTGTACCCGCCATTTTGAATTTCAAATCTGACCAGATATTCGTAATCAGCGTTTGTTTCTTTACCTACCTACTTGCTTACTGTAGGTAGGTATGACATGCACCATCAGTTGCACTATCATTTTGAATTTCAAATACTAATGTTTGGGTCTTTTTTTTATTTTGAATATAACTTGATCATGCGTGGAACCATGTAAAACACTTTCAGTAGATATCTAGTAAATATTGCATACTAATAAATTGGCCTAGTTTAGTTGGACACTCCGCTAATAGTTCGACAACTAGCGCAATGACCCTAGACGACCAAATGCAATGACAGTGAGTTGAACATGTAGTTCGAGTGATACTCGCTAGATGGCAAATTTTAAGCGCTTGTTGAGCTCTAACTACGCAGTGCAATGCATATGTATGTATAGTATGACTGAAGCGGGGGGCTTCGAAATGGGTATTTCGCCTTCAACCGGGCCGTTAATCTAATATGTGCCTAATAAAATGTTAGCGGGCCAAATGACGACCGATGTGGCGCGGCGGGCGAATGTCCGCCTGCGACGCAGGAGGTTGCGGGTTCAATTCCCGCCTTGAGATAAATGTTTGAACGATCTAGATGATGCTGTGTGGATTGTCCAGCATTATAAAAAAATAAACAAATATTCTGTCTTTGTTTCTACTACATAGTATGAGCACGCAGCTCACTAAATCAACGACAGCTTTTCTTAAATACTTAATTAGGTACCCACTATAACATGCATACTCGTAATCAGCCTAAATAAATCTACTGTTGGGCATATGACTCCTCTTTCTCATTGCTTATCTTTTGGTGCGTTCCTTTAGTCGACTTAGCCGTCATCGACCGATGTGGCGCGGGGGGCGAATGTCCGCCTGTGACGCAGAAGGTAGCGGGTTTGATTCCTGCCTTGGGATAAATGTTTGTACGATCTGCAAATATTTATTTCGGGTGTTCTTGGTATTTTCGTTGCATAATAAAAAAAAATATCTATGTATGTAATGTATTGTATTAAGTACATCAGTCAGTACCCATAACACAAGCTCTGCTTAGCTTGGGGCCAGATGATGCTGTGTGGATTGTCCAGCATTATTATTATTATTATTATATTATCCATGGGAATAAATGAGTTATATTATTCTAAGCCGGGACTCCCACAGCATATACAACATGCAAAAGAAGCCATAAAGAGTTTTCGCTAAAGTTCGAGTTACGATATAAAGTAAAAGTTTGCATAATTCCAACCAGTTATAAAATCAGGGTAATAAATGTCATGAAACGGGTTAATTTACCAATAGCTGCAGTGCGCTCATAATACCACAGTTATAGTAGGTATATGAACCATGTCGTCACGTCGCGTCGCGTAACCTCTCATTAACCTATGCCGGAGCATTATCATAACTGACGCGGCGCGATGCCTGGGACCTACATCGATCGCTGAATGTTGATGTGTTGTGGAGGCAGGCGGATGGTAAAGCACATTGAGCAGCTGAAGCTCACGCAAAATCGCGGTACAACATTGAAAGAGAAGTTGGTACTTATCTTGTTGTCGTTGTGCGGCTAATGAGGACAGATGCCTCGGGTGCGAGTAGGCGCTAGGCGCACCCACTCCACCCTCCTACACCGCACGCAGGACATCGAGGCTGTGAGTAAAAACAAAAGTTCGCAAACTTGATCCCGGAGGGTCGTAAGTCATCTGTTCCCGCAGTTATTTCAGTAGCCTCTTTAATTACAAAGCTTTTTGTCCGCATACAAGTTAGCACCCCCCTTCCCTTCCCCCTCCCTCCACCCACTGCCTCCTGCCCGGCTTCCGACTGTTTACTTCATTTTACTAACGACTTCTCTAGCGCTACCTCTTGGCTTATTAATGTAGGCGCTCAGCCAGGCAGTAGTAGCGGGCTTCGTGATACACCCACGCTAAAGCTTGAAAGGTGTGTTATTATACAGAGACTAGAATGAAAAGGAATTAGGAAACAGCATTGCAATCATGAGTGCAATTGTTGGTTGTCGTGAGTATAATTTTAACAGCTAAAGTGTCTCTGGATTTACACTTGTACTTAAATAAAACTAAAAAGTAAGATCAACGCTACGCCATTTACTACTAACGCACTTGCTCCATAGCATTTACGACCACGAGGTAAAAAAATGTGGTTCTAGCAACATACCTACAGTAAAACACGGAAGTCGTTTACAAATTGTTGATTTTAGGTCAAAAACCGCTTTTCTTTTTTTTTAATTTTATGATTTATTTTTCTTTATTGGATTTTGTTATTTTGAATCTAAATTGTATATTTTTTTCCTCGTTGGGTTTGGAGCTTTAAAACTTGATCGATTGATATTATCTCCGATCTACGAGTAGTAGGTGATCACCGACGACCGATGTGGCGCGGCGGGCGAATGTCCGCCTGCGACGCAGAGGTTGCGGGTTTGATTCCCGCCTTGGGATAAATGTTTGTACGATCTGCAAAAATTCCGGGTGTTCTGGGTATTTTCTATGTATAATAAGAAATATCTATGTATGTAATATAATATTGTATTAAGTATATCAGTCATCTAGCTAGTACCCATAACACAAGCTCTGCTTAGCTTGGGGCTAGATGATGCTGTGTGGATCGTCGCATTATTTATTTATTTATTATTTATTATCACAGGTTGAAAGTGAAACATTAAGAATTACTTTGAGAGAACGTAAAGCAAGTAGACACTGTATCGGACTCGGGCAGTAGAGTGGGCAGTGGGCCATGCGCGGGAGCAGTTCTTGCACAACAATAGTCAAGCAACCGTGCGTCACCTGGGACAACATGTTGTGGGTTTCTGTGACAATGCTAAAGTTGAATTAGTTCTGTACCAGACTGTACCTATTTTAATCAAATTGACAGCGTGATATTCGTAAATTGATAAGCCTTGTATTTTTGAAGGGCTGAGAATAATGACTCCATGATCGTTGGTAGGGGATTGGTGCCTAATAAGGATTGATTAAACGACAGGTGCCGCCGCCGCTACCGTTGATATCCCTGTGTGCGGATGGGGTCACTCACGCTTTTAACACACAAGCACTATACTTACTACGAGGAGTGAAGGTAGTCAACGCCAAAATTCATCAAACATTTGCTATCTATATCTATCTACCTACATCTTTAGAATCTTCGTCTTGACTGACTGACTCGTAGTCTTGAAATTTAGGGTATATTTATGTTGATGCGCGGGAAAATTCTAAGAAAGGAATTTCTGAAATTGAACCCCAAAAGGGATTAAGCGGGGCCTGAAGTTTGTATGACAATACTTTCACGGACAAAGTCGCGTGCGTTTCAATTAGTATTAGTATATAAGTAGTAAGGCTCTTTGTGAAGGTCTCACCCGGGAAAGTACACCCCATGCCTATTTCCAAGCGAAATAGCATCAAGCAGCGTTAATGGGACCAAAGTTACTACATAGTTGGTTGACAGTAAATCGTTTTGAACATTTTACCTAGTGATCTTTTATAAGCTGTCAACAGAGGTACGCAATCTGCTTTAGTCCATATTCTTAGTACGCAATAGTGCTGCTGGTTGTGAATGTCAACGCAGCTTAACTCCAAGCCTGATGGCGTGTCATCACATCACGCGCGGCACGTACTAGTATAGCTGACTCCTGACGCGCGTGCCATAAAAAGACGAGCGCTTTTTGTTTTCTGTCATCTTTGAAAGTAACATACTTAGCTTTTACTTTCTTGTGTTCTGTAGGCTGATTCTGAGATTTCTTCGTTTTCCAGATATCGGAAAAATCGAGCTCGCAAACCGAAATCCGATATCCGAGAAACGAAAAAATCTCAGAATTGACCTACTGATGTGTATTTTCGATGGTGTTTTAACTAAAATTACTTGTTGTCAACATCAATGTAAGCAGTTGAAATAAAAGTGTAATATTATGTGACATCCTGATTTTAACGAAAATGTGGGAAACATTTTCGTTTGTTAGGTTTGAACAGAAACGTCATCTTTTTTTTCAAAACCAATGAAGCCCGACTTGACAGAATTTGACGGCCTTGTAGACTATTGAATAAACAACAATTCAATAGAAATATCCAATAAGCACTAAATAACTAAAGTTAATATATTTGACCGTAAATTTATATTTCACTTATGAACCGAGTAGGTATGTACCTAACTAACATTGTACACCTATCTAAAAATCCCAGATTTTGGGCTCAGAATCTAATTTGTGATCTGATTTCATTGTTAATTAACCAAATTCAAAACTTATAATTAGCCTTACATTTTGGTGATGCATTATTTATTCTCACTCTGGATTAATAAAATATGCAGGCACTAGGTAGGTTTCATTAGAAATAATTGAGGTAGAAATTATTCTCCCTTTTTGTACCCACCTACATTTTCATTTCACTCTCTACTCTAAAATGGTGCTCAGTGCTTGTAAGTTTTCAGCCAAAGCCCGTGGCAAAGTGGAGTTTGCTTGATCCTTAACTCTTTTATACCGCACCGGCTGCTACAGCGCGTGTCTTCAGCCATTCATACTCCTTTGAAAACAAACAGTCAACCGCAATGATTGTCTAGTGCAAAGGAAACAAAGTGCACGCTGCACTATTCTTGGTTGAATGCAGTAGTTAGGCAAATCGACTCCGATGCCAGTTTTTGAGTAGTCAGCGATCGTTGAACTGGATCCGTGATGTTTGTAATAACAATCACCGCAAGAATATCAATTTTCAGCCGAGCTCGTCTTAAATAACGTTCCATCAAATCAAAGATCACGTACATAACCCGAAGGGACGCATAGCATGTGTCACGCGTATCGCGTCGGATTCGGGCCGTAGCGACCGTCACAAAAGGTTAATATTCAGGGTTAGATGCGAGCCAAAGAATGTGCGAAGCGAAGGGTCGATGAAACCGAATGAGTGCTATTGTGCGGAGTGCGGAGTACCGCCACGATTGTTGCCGGCACTAAACGCCGCTACCGCCGCCGCCGCCGCCGCCACCGCGGTGATTGATCGGCCTCGCACGCACTCTTATGTTGGACTGCGATCTAGCCCATTTCATCTCCGACTAGCGCAAGGTTTTTTTTATAAATATCTTTATTTTAAATTTCCTGTTTTCCTTGGTGTATCGGCATGAATGGAAAACGCCCACTAGGTCCAATTCCATTTTGTATTCCTCCTATTCAACATGCTAATGAGATCTTGAAGGGCTGTAGAATGCTGCGGTTTTACTGTATGTTTAGATTAATTCGTTCGGATGATGTTTTAAACGTTTTGCATATTTTTTATTAATTCTGCTTGTTAGTTAGTATCTCACTGATTATTGAAATTGAAACTTATGGTAGAGTTGACATTTGTGATATAGGTACTTGTTGACTTTCCACAGAGAAATCGCTATCATGCGTAGGATTTTGATTGGAATCGTTGGGTTGGTAGTGTGAGACTAAATATATTTCTTTAAACCTTACACCTGCCTCGATCTATTATCAAACCTACATACTTATCAATTAATAATGTAACTTGTGCGTTATCAGCAAGTCGTCGCGGCGTCCGTCGACCTCCAAGCGGTTATTGCACTAATTTCAAATCTTACGATGTTTGTCTTCCACTTGAGGAGGCTATCTAATCGTCACCTAATCGCCCTCGCTTGGTGCCACGCTGCGTTGCCGTCCTAATTGTATGTTTGATTATGATTACGCAGAGCCGTGGTATATTTGCTAAAGGTTGCTACTACTTTACCTACATTCCTACTAGTATAACTTAGATAGAATGCAGTAAATACACAGACTTGCCAAGTATTTGGGCATCGTCGTTCAGAACATGTGAAATGTGAATGCGTTGGCTGCGAGGTATAGTATGCCATTGGCAATGCGGTGCATTTAGTGAGCGAGCTTGGGCACCCAAGACAAGCATCAAATGGCTATGCTGAATCGGTAAGATGTGAGAAATAATCCAATCTTACGTCAAATATCCACTAATTTCAACATTTTGGAATACACTTCATGCATCGTTTTGATGTCCCCGAGTTTCCAGAGTAATGGAGTCACGAGAATTCTCAACACGACCGCTAGGGGCTTTCCTAGGAGCTCGCATTACACTTAAAAACAATTATCAGAATCAACAGTCAGGCTGGCTCTCTGAGTGAGTGAGTAAGAGGCACTGGTGTGCCGAGTAACGACTCTACTATACATTTTGGCACAGATCAACGCAGAGCTGGTGTGTTCTCAAACCAATGCGATGCTACGTGGCTGACAGTAATCACTTCTCTCTCTTGGATGTAATGTCAAGCATAATCCTTCATATATGGCTTCCTAACTCAGATAAGTAGAGCAAAGACACCGGGCACCTAGGCAAGTACTCTACTATTCTACATTCCATGAATACAATTAATAACAATACAAAAATACGTACAGATTTACCTGTTGCATTATCCCATTATTTTTGGTGAGGGGCTGGATGCTGTCTTCAAACAAAAGCATTGTCCGAACAAAGCCGATTGAAACAAAGTCGGA
The DNA here is from genome assembly GCA_947095575.1 of Electrophaes corylata. Lineage (NCBI taxonomy): Eukaryota > Metazoa > Arthropoda > Insecta > Lepidoptera > Geometridae > Electrophaes > Electrophaes corylata. Next base: position 1,905,088 of record OX352704.1, read on the forward strand.
AACTTTGTTCTCTCAAAATCAGTGCTTTGTTTAGCATACTTACATAATTCATAGAACACCTCACTTCTCATTCAACCATTGTCTGATCGCCCAAGGCCTACCCATGAACCACCAAGGATGGACAGGACTCATCGTGCCACTTGCTGTAACACCAGAACGGTAAAATTTTCCTTGCAATTTTTTTTGGTCGTATTGAGGTTCCTATAACCTTCCAAAAGAGGAACCTCTAGCTCACAGCTGAAAGGTGCGTTAGGCATTATGTATATTATAGGTACGTGAGGTTAGCAGAGCGAGAAGAATGAGATCACGAGTGTTGTAGTCAGTAGTCACTGAGCAGTCCAATGCGATCGGACCGGACATGACTGCTCGGTAAACATTGCCAAAACAGTAAGTGTAATGCCATATTACATTATTTTTCAGTACGCGTCATGATACCGCATATCATGGCTAATATGACTACTCGTACAGACGACAGTGTCATGGTCGCAAGCATGTCTGTCATGATGTTTACCTTATATCACCTTACCATGTTATCGAAGCACGACTCGAACTGTTTTGTTATACAGGCACCAAATTCAGTTGTTTCCAAAATCCTTACACATTCACCGGGGGAAAAGAAGTCAACACTACTTAAAAAAAATATAGCAGGAATTAACGACATTGACGCATCGAAAATCGACAGAAAAAGCACATAATTAGGTACTTAAACTTTGTATGGCATTTGACACACGTATGCAATCATAATTACATGCTTTGACTGCTTAGACGACTCGTCTAAGTTTGACTGCCATATTTCACACACTAGAGGCCAATCGCAGCATCGCCCGCGTGGCAGTTTTTTCCCGTTCCCGTTATTTTTTCGGGATAAAAAGTAGCCTTTGTCCTATTCCAGATTACAATCTATATTTACTCCAAATTTCATCCTAATCGGTCCACTGGTTAGAGCGTGAAAGAGGAACTTATAATGTTAGTTGGATTTATAATATTAGTAGGATTACCCTAAATGTATTGTTATAGCAGGATTTTTTTTGTCCAGGCTACTATGAGCCCCAATTAATGTGCAACAAACTAAAATTTTACCGTGATTTGATAATGCTAGTGTTATTGTGCAATACTTAGATCTCTCTTGGGTTTTGACATGTGTATTGACAAGATTGAGTATCTTCGCACATGACATGGACTACTATGACCTTACATGACACTAGTGTCATGCAGACGCCTCTTGTCATTTTCCAGCCATGTTGTGCCCATGTCTACTGTTTAGAGAATGTTGGAGACACTCATCGGCGTGAATCAGTCGACTAAGCCAAACCATCGTTCGCTTTTAACGAATGTCACGTTTTATAGCATCATCGTTTTAATTAATTAGTCGAATTAACTAAGACTTGATCTGCGCTGCGCTGCGCTGACTAACAGGCACCACTTACTACTTTACTACCTACCTAGGTATCTTCCTAGATAACCGTTGGTAGCAAGAGGTAAATATTTAAGGGGGCTCTCACACAACAAGCGTGATTTTTTTGTCGTTTTAATTATAGATAATGGTACGGAACCCTTCGTGCGCGATTCCGACTCGCACTTGGCCGGTTTTTTTAAGCTTTTCAAGAGATTCGAGGAACGTTACGTCGGTCGCTGTGACTGCAGTGTTTCCATATAAGTAGCGTTTTTTTTATGTGACATGCTAATGGGACAAGTTGATGACCCACCTGATGTTAAGTGATTACCATTACCTATAACAAGCATGGAATGGAAATGGCTCAGAATCGTTCTTCTTGGAAACGTATAAGGGAGGCCTATGCCCAGCTGTGGACTACTACAGGCTATTGATGATGATGATGATGAAGATACCAAGCATTGCCTCGTAGGTCACGCCGTTAACGTGCCCTACGATGCACTACTTTGCGTCCATCAACCTGAGGCATACAGGTGTTAAGCCTCGTGTGCCTGTTACTCTACCGGCACCCACACCCTTCAAACCGGAACACAGCAAGCTGCTTGGCGACAGAAATAGGCATGGTGGTAGTACTTCCCCGGACGAGCCCTTCACTAAGAGCTCTACTACTAAAAATAACTCAAGACATTATCTAAAGTATTAAATAATTAAAAATATAGGTAAGTAATTACTTAATTACCTATCCACATACTATTTAATTCTTTCAAGTTTACAAAAAATTGGATGTGTGGGTAAAAACAACCCTACGTAAGGCTAGCGTAGGGTTGTTCAATCACACCGTGGCAGGCATTTTTCTTACCTTTAAGCATTTTTATACCCGTCGTAACTTCTAAACGAAAGGTCCGATTCGAATCATTTAGAGAGGAGTTTACGTTGTAGGTACCTAATTACCTACATACCTGAAACTAGAATAGAGTCTAATAACACGACATTCGTGCTGTCACTTTTTTATAATTTTGGTTTTGTGTCATTGTTTCAATTCTATTTATGCACCGTTGTTTATCTGTTTTTACCTATCCTTTCCATCCAAAAGTTGTCTGGAAGGTATCGCTTTTAGTGGTAAAACTGCCTGTGTGCTCAGGATTTATAGTTATTTATGTTTTATTTTTTTTTGTTTGTTCGTAGGTAAGTACCTAGGTAGGTAGGTAGGTACATTACCTATAGAGTTACCTAATCTATCTAACATTGTGTCGTGTTCTGTCCGATTTACCTACTTGAACAAAAAATGGTTATCGTGACTTAGCTAGGTAACTGTGGTAGGTACCTACCTACCACAGTTAAACATACTTACCTAGGTAGGTAGGTACCTAACTACCTACCTACTTAACTTTTTTATTTTTCTAGCAGTAGGAAATAAACAACTTATAGATCAGGAAAGATACAAATACTACCTAATAAGGCTTCAATAGGTTTTCGCTTACAGTAGGTAGGTACCTACCTACATAAGAACCTAATTATGTAAGATAATTATCAAAGCTTACCTAGGTAGGTAGGTAGGTACCTAGTGAAACTTAAAGGTACAATTACCTAGGTAAGTAGGCACCTACCTAACCTACTTACATATCTAGCATGTCAAGGTAAATACTGCCCTTCACAAAACTGACTGAATTGAGGAGTCGCCGGATTGGACACGCAGCCTACTTACCTACGGCAAGCAAAGTAAAGATCATGTTTATCAAGCGAGATGCGTGAAGCGCCCCGCACGCACCCCGCTACCTGACTAGCCCCCCTAGCCCAGCCAGCCTGCGAGCGATATGCAGTCCAACCAACTCCAGCACCGCACCGGGACATGGCGGCGCGGCGGCGGCACCCCAGCCCCCGCACCGCATCTCCCGCTCCCTGCCCCTCCCTCCCGCGCGTGCCAGTCAGCTCGCGGCAACGGTAGCGGTCGTATGTATGTGCTGCGATCTCAGAACTTCGCTCCCCGCACCTCTCTATTAACCTTGCGCGATCCTTTTCTCGCGAGTGACTAGTATTACCCACTGAAACTTCTTTAGTGTTGTGAATCAAAATTTTTGTGTGCAGTTTAGTGAACAAGTTATAATATTATTGTGCGAATAAAACCAGTTTAACCTCGTGAGTGAAGTCTGTTTGGTGTGCCGCTGTGGATTGAGCCTGTGTGCCTTGGGCTCGCTTAGTGCTTTCTAAACGAGTTTCGATTCGACCACCGGGAGACGACTGCCTACCTTTATGTCTCTCTGTAGCTGTACCTATATCATGAATTACTAGTAAATATTGCGACAGGTGAGACATAAACGATTGCTAACAAAAGACTTCAAGTTGTCATCGTCAGATCAAAAGCATTTTGATCAACAAGACATTTAAAAAATAACGAGCACTTGACATAAGCGCATTTATAAATACCTACCTACATAGGTACCTACCTACCTAGTTAATTTAATACAATTAGGTAGTTACCTACATACCTATAATGGGTAGGTAGGTACCCATACACTAAATGGTCTGTTAATAATACATAAAGTAATAAATACTTAAATAAAATTAAAGAAAATAATAACTTAACTTCAATCAGATTACAGGTTAAATGTCTGGTTGTAGCCTACACATTTACATTACCTGCCAGTAGGTAAACATTACCTTTAAAAACTGATCAAGTGCGAGACGGACTCGCGCACAAAGGGTTCCGTACCATTATCTATACTAAAAACACTAAAAATCACGTTTTTGTATGAGTCCCCTTAAATATTTTTTTTATTCTGTTTTTTACTATTTGTTGTTATAGCAGCAACAGAAAATAAATACCTACCTACCTACATCATCTGTGAAAATTTCAGCTCTCTAACTATCACGGTTCATGAAAAACAGCCTGGTGACAGACGGACACACAGCCAGCGGGGTCTTAGTAATAGGGTCCCGTTTTACCCTTCGGGTGTACGGAACCCTAAAAAAGGGCAATTGCATAGGGGATTTTGGCCCTGGGCTGTGGGCCAACCAGGCTGGAAATTGGAATGCTAACAGTAGGAAAGGTGCAAAATGAACATTTCCTATAAAATGCCATTAGGTAGGTACCTACCTACCTACCTATTAGGTAAGATTAGATTTTCAGCCATCTGCTTATGGCAATATATTCGAATTTGTCATTTGAAAAATCGTCAAATTCAAGTTTCGATTGTGTCAATCTCCAAATGGTAGGTATTCTTTGAAACTGACATTTTCAGACGGGCCAATTTTGACGATCAAATTCTGGTTTCAATCTCGTCTCAACTTAAAAAAACATGAGAATTGTGCCCCGGCGTTCTCTTTCCATTCTGGTTAATTAAGGTAGGTATGCGCCAGTTAGTAAAGCTCTCAGGTTCAAGTAGGTATAGGGTAAACATACCGGTTAACCGGCCACTACCCCTTTTCGGCCACTTCGCACGTATTTTGATTATAAAACATTTAGGTATGTTAATGGTATTGGTACCTATTTTCGTTCCTCTTAAAGCCTCGGTTTTACTGGACATCGAATATACATAACATGATAAATATATATTTTTTTTAATAAGTTTAATTTTATTTAGAGTAGATAAGTCGTTAGAAGAGGGTAACAATATACCGCTTTTTGTGAATTTACTAATTGTTTTAATTTCATACTATTATAAGCCCTATGAGCAGCTCATAGGGCCTCACAAAAAGCGGTATATTGTTACCCTCTTCTAACGACTTATCTACTCTAAATAAAATTAAACTTATTAAAAAAAAAATATATTTATCATAATGAGCTACAGAATAAGAGTCGTTTTTCTACCTTGAATTAGGTGGCCGATAACCAGTGCACTGGCGGACGATAACTAAGTGAAAAGGCCGATGACCGGTACATTTGCTATTTTTACGAATATATATTTTTTATAAATTATGTATCACTGATACATCTATAAACGTTAGGTTTTATGAAACTACACTATTGTAGGACAAAACGTTTTTTTTTTTAAATCTTGGAGTACAGCGTTATGATAGAAAACAACTCTAAAGTCAACAAGCCGCTTAAACGGCCGATAACCGGTATGTTTACCCTACCTACCTAGCTAGCAAAACTGATTGTTTTTGTAAAATGTACCTATATTAGATAAAAACTAATTACCTAACTAGGTACCGACTCTATTTTAATTAAAAGTTAACTGTTTAACAATAAGGTAATTTTAAAACTTAATTTATAGTCAAAAGTGCCATCTTTCCTAATCTCCGACCAAAATGCCAGTTTTCGTCCATCCGGTTGCTAGTCTTGTCTATTCCGAGTATTTACTGCGTCGAGAGATTTACCAGGTAGAGTAGGATTAGAGACAAATATTTTTTTGCACACATCTGCCTGATGTTGAGCATATGGCACGTCCACTAAAAACGTAGGTACCTATATCACTGAGACGTGAATGTCTCAAGTGCCTGTAATTGCGCTGATACTCAACTATAAATCTTTCTTTGTCGGTTTGTCTTTTTTTGTCGGTGCTTGTTCCAGGGTCTATTCAATTCTAAAATGAAATAGTAGAGACTTACGTCAAAAGTGATTCCCAGAATTGACACAACTCCTTTAAAAAAAATCGCTATCGGATGCTCTAACTGCCTGAACACGCAACGTATCAACGTAGGTTTTGTAGAGTATGTGGTGCCAAAATATGTTGTCTGAAGGCAGCCTATGATAAGGGCTTCTAATTTAACGGTAATAAACCACAGTGCATCATTTAATAAGAGCTAAAAATGGTCGTTTGATTATAAATACAAAGACCTCAGGTCTTTGTATTTCTACAAACTACAAACTAACAACACAGTCTACAAACTAGCTCTACAGACCTTTATCAGAGAACGATACTCTGTCACGATCTCTACGATAGTTATGTGTTCCTATTTGGTTCAGATGACGTGACGTGGTGAACTGGCTTGTAGATAGGTATTGCTGTTTTCTACTTTTTGCAGTCCGTCGGCTTCGTTGTGTCGAATTTGGGTAGGTATTCCTGGCATACGTGGCGGGAACGGTAATGGCGGAACAGCAGGTGCGAAAGTGGCTCAGAAAATAAAGGGAAAAAGTGTCGCTCACTAGATCCCAATATAGTTACAACATATCATATAAATAATCACTAGGCGCATAGAGCTCATAATGCGCCTGATGTGAAGGATTGCAGCCATAACCAAAGCTGCCACAGCGATCAACAGTAAAGGGTTCGTTGATTACAAAATACGGATCCTTTCGACAGCTCAGAGCCATGGATAACCATAATTGCGACTCCAAGCCCATTATACAAATATCACTCTAGAGGGGATTGCCACAAGGGTAAAGCAACCCTAAAATAGATAAAAGAACAAGAAGCCAGACGAAGGTCATTGACAGATGGGCTTTGATTCCTTTCCTTTGTCCCGGCACAGCATCTTGATGCGGAAGCATATTCAGCGGTCTTATCGCTTTCAGCGATAAGACCGCCCATTGTACTTCTGGTTTCTTAGTTGTAATTTAATTGTTCTGTTTCGTGTGTTAACTCAATTACTGTTGAAGGGGTGTACTTTAAACACAAAACCTTGTATCTAAATCTTATTAACAATTTACTCTGCCAATCCTTCCTCATCACCAAAGACAATCATCCAACTTTTCTCCTCAACCGCTAAAATCCGTCTCCCCACTCTTCTTCTTTTTTTCTCACTCCTCTGCTCCTGTCATAAATTACACGACAGTCAAGTGACAGTTGGCTGACAGCCCGTCATGTTTGTCGCTACAGACGTCTCGGCGGTTGTTCACTACCGCTTCACATGAGCGTTGCCAACACGGCCCTCCTGCAACGTGCATGTCCTCAGGCACGCTTCCCCGTAGTAGTAACTAGTAATGTTACATTTGCGCCGCCGTTGTGCATCGCATCCGTCACCCGCCGGTGGATATGTAACTAATCTGAAAACGCACAGAAATTAAATTCTCACGATCCGCTCGGCCTATCGTGATGCACGTATCTTGCTGAATACATTTCACCGTATTTTAAATTCCTTCAATTTTCGTGCATTATACAAAGTTCATTCAACTATTATTCTATTAGTTCACTTAATAGATCAACACATGGACTATATCAGCTCACAACCAGTTCAATAAGACGACTGAATCAGTTCACTCTCATTGTCCTAGCCGTGCCTGTATCAGCTCACAACCAATTCCATAAGACGACTGCATCAGTTCACTCTTATTGACTTCACCGTGACTGTGTCAGTTCACAACCAATTCAATAAGATGACTGCATCAGTTCGCTCTTGATCTAGCGGTGACCGTATCAGTTCATAACCAACTCAATAAGATGACTGCATTAGTTCGCTCTTATTGACCTAACAGTGATTACATCAGCTCCCAGCCAGTTCAATAAGACGACTGCATCAGTTCACTCTTATTGACCTAACCGTGATTACATCAGCTCCCAGCCAGTTCAATAAGACGACTGCATCAGTTCACTCTTATTGACCTAACCGTGATTACCTCAACTCCCAGCCAGTTCAATAAGACGTCAGTTCACTCTTATTGACCTAACCGTGATTACATCAGCTCCCAGCCAGTTCAATAAGACGACTGCATCAGTTCACTCTTATTGACCTAACCGTGATTACATCAGCTCCCAGCCAGTTCAATAAGACGACTGCATCAGTTCACTCTTATCGACCTAGCACTAACCATATTAACTCACAACCAGTTCCATAAGATGACTGCATCAGTTCTCTCTTATTGACTTAGCAGTGAGTGTATCTACATTTTATATATTTATTTGGGGTATACCTATGCACATCCGTAAAAATAATAATCATCGCTTTCACAATATATCTATTAAATAGAATTTTTACTAACTACCTGTATTGCCAACACGCCTTTCATACAGTTAGTTGACATTGATACTAATGTTAATCAATATTTTCTGCCGCCGCCACCCCATCATAAGCTTTTTTACTTCTTCCGTCATTGGATTGGTTTAATGACTTTAAAGTTGTGGCAGCTGTAAAACCTGATGTTTGAGGCATAATGTTTGGAACTTGTGATGTACTCTTTGGGACAATACTGTCACTAAAATTACTGCTCAATTGTTTACTTATTTTTGGTTTGTAAACTCGACTATGCAAAAAACCAGCGAGACTGTTGCATGATATTGGGCTGCTGGCTTCGACAGATGCAGTAATATTACTGTCACCTATATTCCCTAATATTATTGACACTGTATCTTGATCTGTAAAGTTTAATGACAGTGAATCTATTTTTGCTTTTTGTTCAAAATAAAAATCATATAAAGACTGATTTTCTTTGGGTTTCCGGTCAATAATTTCTCTAAGCAAATCAAACATATTCCTTTTTACTGTAAATGTTGCTAGGAGTTTATTTTTCCAATCTACCCATAGCCAAGCTGTCCATGCATGTTCCGTGCGCAAAAGCGAATCGTACCATATTTTAGAGGAGCCTTTGAGCTTATTTAAAGCTTGATAACGGATCATACTGTCCGCCCATGAAAAAGTTACTGCGTATGATTCAATCACTTTTAGCCATGCACTTATATTGTCGGTCAGCGGGTCAAACTCTGGTATCATATTGTTTAGAGTAATATTGTTACTTGTACTCACAGTTCCGGCATCATTTTTGTCTGATACCTTTAACCTTTTTATAGCCAGGGGTGGCGCACGCGGTCTACTGCCACTACTGCTGCTCGTGCTGCTGCTACTGCTTGACGATGAACGAGCACGTCTTCTTTTATTATTACGCTTACTTTTGCGTTTGGCTCTCACTCTACTTTTGTTACCCATCGTTAATTTGTCACGTACAAATACAACAACGTGAAGTTCTGCTCACTTCTGATGTTAACTCAATTACTGTTGAAGGGGTGTACTTTAAACACAAAACCTTGTATCTAAATCTTATTAACAATTTACTCTGCCAATCCTTCCTCATCACCAAAGACAATCATCCAACTTTTCTCCTCAACCGCTAAAATCCGTCTCCCCACTCTTCTTCTTTTTTTCTCACTCCTCTGCTCCTGTCATAAATTACACGACAGTCAAGTGACAGTTGGCTGACAGCCCGTCATGTTTGTCGCTACAGACGTCTCGGCGGTTGTTCACTACCGCTTCACATGAGCGTTGCCAACACGTGTTTTAATGGTGTACAATAAAACTATAGTCTATCTATTTGACTGCATATAGAATACTAGCCACACTTTGACTGACACGTTGTCTAATCAACCTACTAAGGCTAAACCTTAGAACCAACGTAGAGACCCTGACACAACAAACACATCTACAACATCGGACCCAAAGACAGTCCACTTAGCAGAGTCTATCTGTGTGGCTAGTTCAAGAGACAATGGATGGGCAAACCTTACAGCTTGTAGAACCGACAAACGCTGGCTGGTAAATAAAGGAAAATAAGAATGGCGATCACAAATCGGAAGACAAATCATAGGCCCACCGGTGGCCCGACCAACGTTTCGCGAGAAGTCGGTAGATGGAGATGACTCAAATTCGTGGGAAACATTTGGGGAAAGCAATAGTTTAGACTTCTTCAGCTTGACTCATTTTCATGCATATTCATCATAATATTAGTATAAATTGTTAGGTAACAGTTGTTCTAATAAAAAATAAAAAAGGCATGTTCTGTAGTGTCCTATTTGATTCCGACCACGTGAAACTGAAATAAAAATTAGAATAGAAACTACAAACATATAAAAATAATGTCTTGACACACATTCACACAAAGCCTTCTAGCCCCAAACTAAGCAAAGCTTGTAGGCAGGTTACTATGGGAACCAGATAGCTGATAGGTACAATATATTTGCATGTACAATATACTTTCTTGATACTTATAATACCTTCATATAACACCCAGACAGAGAAAAAAGGTTAATCAGACATGAATATGTTTTTAATTAAAAAAATGAACTTAAAATATTAAGTTTTTATGTAAATATGGACAACTTTTTGTTTACTTATTTAAATATTAATTTACTTACATATCTATATGAATAAAACCTGGTTTTTCAAATGTAATTGGATAATAAGTAAATGTAGTGTGTCGAGAACAAAATAGTAGAAAGTGAGAATACTACCAGTACCTACCTACCTAGTAGTCGTGTCATTTCCAATAAAAGAGTGCGGAAGAGGGTAGACCGTTTTGTCTACCAATAACATTAAACCCACTTGCCACAGACTTCAGTTCGAGCCGTGATCATGGCGCATACAACTTTACCGAAATATCGGGAAACAATCAAACTCAAAAATCATGGTAAATATGTAGGTATCCCGTTTCTATCCTAAATAATGATTGTTATGATAGAAAGAGATCTAATAAATTTCTAGTTCCTTGGACATAATCAACATAAAGCTCAAAGCTCACCTTAAAGCTAGTCGATAGCATAATATTAATATGATCACGATTCACGACACAACTTGTGTAAGCTCAGCGCACACACACAATCACCACAGCTTGTTCGCGAGCGCCCCTCCTCCCCCCGCCCACCCCAGTCGCGGCGTGTTTGTAAACACTACCGTCTGTGTGCGTGCGCGCAGCTGCCCCGCCGCGTTACTTATTTCATCTGTGGCCGCGTGCTTAACCTCTCTCCTTCCGCCCGCTTGCCGCACCCCCCGTACGCACGTCTGGCACACCAACCAACCGACCGACCGTTCCGATTCCCGAACCGATAGACCGAATCTACAGGTAGTTAGCTAAACGTAGGTATGTCGCAATCAATTTTTAAAAGACGTCTTTCCCCATCGAAATTTCAATGGGTAAAGGGCGGACTTATTTCATTTTGTCCGATCTTTACCACACGTAAAAAATAAACAGTATCTCACACACAACCACAGTGGGTATGCAATGCATCGAAAACCATAAAACACTGCAGCAACTATGTAACGTTTTGCAACATATAAAAAATCGCACTTTTGTTTTATTGGTGCTTGCTTACATTTGCACTCTAGGAAATTGAGCAGATCTCAATATTTCTTGTCTGTTAGCATTCTGTCTTAGCATTGTTGTTGCAAAATGCCTAGGTTTATGAAATGTAAAACATGCAAACGCGATTCGATACATTGACAAAAGCTAAAATGTTTTCATGTAGGTGTTTTGACAGTGGAATGGAAACGCACAGTTAGAACCACGTCGGAACGCATTTTCGATCCTACTCTTATTTTTTATTGCCTTCATGTTTAAGGGGCAAGATAATGATAAACGAGTACCTCGTCGCGTACAATTTTCTGTTACACACGTTGGTACTTAATTCCGTCGTAATAAAGTTGAAAATAACATGCGTTGTACCGTGGCGCTTACAGCTTGCTTATAGCAGCAGCACCACACCCTTAACATAGGGTAAAAAGACCGCACACGCTACGCTTCATACTCATAAAGATGCATACAATCTAATGCAATAAGAACAACAAAACAATAGTAGAAGAATAGAACATTGTAAAATATTCCAAAATATGAGAAAGTAGCAGTTTACACTGTATACCCAAATGATTGAAGAAAGTATGTTTTCAAAAAAAGAGACAGCCTTCACAGCTCAGTTCGTAGCAGCCCTGCCTGCCTGCAGTTCTGCGCTGTAGGTGGTGGGTTCGATTCCCACCGAGAACAAACATTTGTGTGATGAACATAGATGTTTGTTTTGTGTCTGGGTGTTATACTGTATTCTAAGTATGTATTTACAAAAAAAAGTATATAAGTAAGTATTCTATCAGTCATTTGGTTTCCATAGTACAAGCTATGCTTAGTTTGGGGCTAGATGATATGTGTAAAAATGTCCACAAATATTTATTTATTTATTATTATTTAAAATTGTATAAATATTTATTCTTCGTTAAGGTTAGAGTCCAGCATGAACAAAATATAATATAATAATGCTGGATAATCCTCACAGCATCATCTAGCCCCAAGCTAAGCAGAGCTTGTGTTATGGGTACCTACTAGATGACTGATATACTTAATACAATACATTACATACATAGATATTTTTAATTATGTTTAGAAAATACCTAGAACACCCGGAATAAATATTTGCAGATCGTAACAAACATTTATCCCAAGGCGGTAATTGAGCTCGCACTCGATATGACACTCAAACGTAAACGTACGACATCCGAATTACATTGCGCGGTAACCAAACAAAAGTTGGCAATACTCTGCAAATGTCAACACAATACGCTTACGCTTCACATGTCAAATATGTGTTTGACACATAGAATAAGTTAAGTCCATATTCTTTGGTTTGACACTATCTATTCTATGCTATCTACGGCCTTTAATTAAACATACTGAATTGAAAAGTATGCATTAAAAGTCAGACATCACAATGTTTTGCTTATTTTAGAATTATGAAAAAGAATATTTTAGTATAAACTTAGAATATTATGGAAAAATTATTCATGATCAGTTTATTGATCTCACCCCTCTTTACCGTAAGTTTTGCTGGAAGAGAACTGTTTTTAGGGTTACCTACCTAGCTCGATCCTTGAGCGAAAAGGAATATTTTTTTTGCTTCAAAAACAACTAAGTAGGTAGGTACAGTATTTTTTGTGGCACTTAGTTTAAGATAAAATTTAGGTATACTTTTCCTTATTGAGTTTGTAACCTATGAACTTGACCGTCTCACATTACCTCCAGCCGAGATATTTTTTAGGGTTCCGTACCCAAAAGGTAAAACGGAACCCTATTAGTAAGTAGTCTTACGCTGTCTGTCTGTCCGTTTTTCACCGTTGTATCTCATGAACCGTGATAGTTAGAGAGTTGAAATTTTCACAGATGATGTATGTATATTTCTGTTGCCGCTATAACAACAAATACTAAAAAACAGAATAAAATAAATATTTAAGGGTGCTCTCATGCAACAAACGTTATTTTTTTGCCGTTTTTATCATAGATAATAAATAGTACGGAACTCTTCGTGCGCGAGTCCGACTCGCACTTGGCCGGTTTTTTTTTATTATTTTGATTATATGTTGGGTAGGTAAGAAGTGATTAGTTTATTTTAAATTTTTGGCAGTAGGTAGGTTAGGTACCTAGGTAAATCTGAAAGTATGCACCTTTTTTTTTTTAACTTTTTATTATTTTTTATAACGGAAGTACAATACACCTATTTTAATATTATATTATTGCACCTTTTATACAATTAAAACTCGTGGATATTTCAATTGCTGAGGAATACCTACATGTTTTCGAATGGCGACCACGATCCGGAAGACGAAGCGTAGGACGTCCTCCTACCCAATGGTCTGACAATATTGTTAGCATCACGGGAAGTCGATGGGTGGAAAGCGCTTAGAATCGTTCTACCTGGGAACGTATGGGGGAGGCCTATGTCCAGCAGTGGACTTTTAAAGGCTGATGATGATGAGTATGCTATAGGTAAGAATGCGTGTTCCCTGTTCTGAGCTGGTTCACCTTGTTTCCAGATTACCCTGATACGCAACACAGAGAAACATGGGAACGGGAGGGCAGATGTGACCTGTAAGCTGACCGCAACTGAGACACGCTACATGATGTAAGTTTATCTCTTTCTCGCCCATCTCAAAATATTTTTCGATTCAAACTTCGTTATCTTTGGCTTTATGCACTATTTCGTAAGTACGTTAAACAAAAATATTTTGTAGGTAGGTACTTAGATATTTTTAAATGCTTCTATTTTTAAATGCTTATCTCTATTTATCTATCTATCTACAACCTACAGCACAGAAGGCAGCGTTACTACTAACATTTATTTACAAAGAAAATTACAGCTAATAAAAGTATTTATAATTGGTATGTACAAAATACATAATTATGAAACAGTTGAGCTATCTACAGACCGTTGCAAACGATTTAAAGATAGCTCAACTGATCCAAATTAGTGCCAATCGGAAGCGTCCCCAAAACACTGGCCAGATAGGTACTAACCAGCCCTCGGGTCACGCGTCGCTTCGACCAGACGCCCCGAAAGAACTTTAAAAACCCGGAGGGTCTCGGTACCCAACGAACTAGAGTCTCGACTCCAAGAGCAAATGCGTAGGCTCTGTCGAGACCTGCATATTTGCGCCTCTTAAGATACTCGCCAAAATCTGCCGCCGCGCCAGCCCCAACGGATGATTTCGACAGATGGGAAGGCGCCAGTGTGTCAACGCAAGTAGCGTCCCACACTAAGGGTCTCCTCACCTCCCAAGGGACAAGGGTCATACCGTCAGGCCGTTTACCATCGTCGCACAGCAGGCCATTGATGCTACTAAATGTAATATAATAACTTACACTAGAAAAACGTATATAAACTTTAGAGGGGTTGGATTTCGGGGTTCTCCATGACTCCACCAAAGTTTGGAGTGTATTAAAAATAAGTTTGTAGTCCAAACTCAATTTTGATACACATGTCTCGTCTATTGTTAGTAAAGCCTCTAAAACCCTGGGATTTATAATGCGGTCTTCTAGAGATTTTTAACACGTCAAGGCTATCAAAATTCTTTATAGTAGGTATACCTATATGTACGATGTCATTTAGAGTATGCTCCTCAAGTATGGAACCCTGCCTATGAAATATATATTGATAGAATAGAGGCTATTCAAATAAAGTTTCTGCGATTTGTTAATTATAAAATGAACATGAACCGACCTGATTATCTTGCCAATTATTTGGCACGAATTATTAGTTCTACAGTGGATTGCCCGCCATTTTTAAATAAGATTTAATTTCATGCCCCTTCGCGAACGTTTCGGAAAAGCAATTTGTTTTATCTTCCCTCAGTATCCACAAATTATTGCCAATTGAAATTCTTTTATATTTCGTGCAAGCAAAAAGTTTAATTTACTAAAGGAATAAACATGACCTTGATCCTTTCAACTGCAGTGTCATAGCCCTTAAACGTAGTCTCAGCAACACTTTTTTCGACCTTTATAAGTACACCTAGGTACATAGTACTCTTAAAAATATACATAGTTACTTTGTGCTGCGAATGTATTGCATTGTGAATGAGATCGACCTATAAGGTATATACCTTTATGCATCTACAAAAATAATTGTTTTTTGGTACCTGTTTAGTTAAATATTTATTGTCCCTACTTGTCTCTGCTAGTTCTACTTGTTCTACTTTAAATGGCCTCGATGTTATCTACTTACGATTATTTTGTACCGATGGTTTTCCCAAAATAAATAAATAATATAGGTACCTACTAAGCATAGAGCTGTCGCCTATTGCGGTATATGCATTTTTTAACAAAACATTTCGCAAAGGTCCTATTCGAATAATTTAAAAAGGATTTTTCATGTACATATTTGTACTTCTTCCTATTCTTCTTCTGTGTCGATGGTACACCTAGATATTATTGGAATGGTATTTAACCACGTCTATAGCGCTGTCGTCTCTTGTGCAGATGTTGAGGCATAAGGGGCAAATAAGTATGCAAGTCATTGACTGCATAGGAGCTCCGCAGTCGCAACCTGTCATGGAGGGGTCTCTCTTGCCCCATTTGCAAAGGTTCTCTCCACAGCGGCCGGTTTGAGTCCGGAGTCCATTTAAAGACTTTGAAAAAGGCCACGGAAATTCATATCCTGGGGCAGTTGTTCGTGAGGTGGCTTAAAGTCGGTCGGAGGAAGGTGTTTTTCCTTCCATTTATTAACTGATATAATAATATGTACTTGAATCCACGAATCATTACGATTTAGAACGGTTGCGAAGATATGATTCACACCGTCTCAAAAAAGACAAATGTCCGCATGACCTAATATTTGACTGAGGATCAACCACTTCGAATGACTTTGAAAACTCCATGTAGATATTTTAGTTTTATAAAGTGCTTACTTACTCTTGAGGAAATCACAAAGATTTTATATTATCCCAAAAATTATTCCCTCGAGTGGGATTTGAACCCACGACCTTCGCCTTGTTACGGGGATGCACTAACCAACTGCGCGATCGAGAGTTCAAATGACCCGATGAAATAAGGCTTGAGAAGTACACACAGTATTGACACAGACTGACTCAGAAGTCGACCCCAAGCCGGAAAAAGATAATAATTTATAGTCAATCGCGATCTTCGATTGGGGGAAAGGATGTTTATCGACGGATTTCAATCAAATTCGAGAGGCACACTAAGAACTTCATTCTTCACGAGATTTTATGAAATAAAATCCAAAATAGAGGCAAAAGGAAGGAAGTTTTTTTTTTTTTTAGGTTTGCTGTATTGAGATAATTATGGCCGGACTTTAATTTTGGAAAAGGGGAAAGTGTCGGTTATAGCATATAAGAGCTCGCGAGGTCTACTGTTCTCACAGAACCAACAGTTTATTTTTATAATACCTGTTTCCGGCTTGGCGTCGACTTCTGGGACATTCTGTATACTTACTTAGGCCTATTATAGTTTATCACATTCCCGTTATCAGTTTTCTTAGGAATCGAGGTAAAATGTGCTAGTAGGTACCTACCCACATGGCAGGAAATATTCCTCTAAAGTCCGATTGTGTTGTTGGATTTAACGATTAACAATAACGTTTTGCTTGTCGGTTTCAGACCTGTCGGGAGAAGATGCAGCGCCGCGGAGCGTGGTTCGTGCTGGCGTGCGTGGCGTGGTGTGCACGTGCCGGCCCTGGACCCCCTGCTGTCCCATCAGACTCCTCTACTCCATTGGAACTGCACTTTACACAGGCATTGTACAACGTGAGCGTGCCGGAGAACAGCCCTCCGCGCACCTACTGCTCCCCCGTGGGGGACGCGCCGTCGCCGGCCGCTCGTTTGCCCGTGTCCGGCGCACGTCTGCGCTTCCGAATCCGGCACGGTGACCGTGATAAGTTCTTCAAGGCGGAGGAGCGCTGCGTCGGAGATCTATGCTTCCTGTTCGTGCGCACGCGTGCCGGTAATGCCGACGTCCTGAACCGCGAACGTCGTGACCTTTACCGGCTCGACGTGCGTGCCACCGTGCAGCTGCCGGACGGCGCTGCGCTCGAGGCCGACGCGGTCGTCCTCGTGCACGTCGCCGACGAGAACGACCTCAGCCCGCTCTTCTATCCGACCGAGTACGACGTGACCGTGCCCGAGGACGCGCCGCTGCACGCCGTCGTCGCACGCGTGCGAGCCGAGGACGCCGACCTCGGCCTCAACGGTGAGATCTACTACTCGCTCGCCGCGGCGAGCGTCTCGTTCGCGGTGCACCCGACTAGCGGCGAGGTGACGTTGACGCGCCCCCTGTCCGCCGCCGCGGCTGCCGTGCACGAGCTGACGGTGCTGGCGCACGACCGTGCCTCGCTGCGCACCGCAGCCGCGGGCGGACCCGTCGCGCCAGCCGCGCGCGCCGCGCTCACCGTGCGCGTGGCGCGCGCTAACCTGCATGCGCCCCGCATCAGCGCGCGCCGCCTGCCCGAGCTGGTGGAGAACTCGACGGCGGAGGTGTACGCGATAGTGGAGGTCGTGGACGAGGATGCGGGCGAGGCGGGTCGCGTGTCCTCTCTCGAGATCGTGGACGGAGACCCGGACGGACACTTCCGCGTGCGTTCGTCGGCGCAGGCCGGGGAGTGGGACGTGGCAGCGTTGCCGCTGTTGGACCGCGAGACGGCCCCGCGCGGCTACAACCTGACGCTGCGAGCGACGGACGCTGGTCGGCCGCCGCGCACCTCGTACCTGACGCTGCCGGTATCACTGGTGGACGCTAACGATAATGCACCGGTGTTCGGCCGCGAGCTTTACGAGGCGCGCGTGCCGGAGACGGCGCCGCCTAACGCTCCCGTGCTGCGCCTGAAGGTGTCCGACCGAGACGCGGGCCGCAACGCGCGCGTCTACATCGAGATCGTCGGCGGCAACGAGGGTGGCGAGTTCCGCGTTAACCCTGACACCGGCGTGCTGTACACGGCGCTGCCGCTCGATGCCGAGACCAAGGCGCTCTATCATCTCACCGTGTCGGCCATCGACCAGGGCAACGTCGGCTCGCGCAAGCAATCCTCCGCCAAGGTGCAGATCACGGTTTTGGACGCGAACGACAACGACCCCGCCTTCGAGACGGACGAGCTGCAAGTATCGGTACCGGAGAACGGACCGGCGGGCGCGGTGGTGGCTCGCGTCGTGGCTCGCGACGCTGACTCGGGAGACAACGCGTACGTGTCCTACAGTCTGGCTAACCTCCAACCCGTGCCCTTCGACGTGGATCCCTTCACGGGCGCCGTGCGGACCGTGCGCCTCCTGGACTACGAGAGCATGAGACGCGCTTGGGAGCTGCGCATCCGCGCCTCCGACTGGGGTGCTCCCTACCGTCGTCAGGCGGAGATGCGCCTCCTGGTCCGGCTCGAGGACGTCAACGACAACCGACCGCAGTTCGAACGCGTCGAGTGCGTGGGACACCTGCCGCGCCGCTCGCCGCGGGGCACGGAGATCATCACGCTGTCCGCGATAGACTTCGACGCCGGCGATGCGGTGTCGTACCGCATCGCGGCCGGCAACGAGGACGGTTGCTTCGCGTTGGACGTCGCCACCGGCGTGGTGTCCCTCGCCTGCGACCTGACAGACGTGCATGTCGACTCGCGCGTCCTCAACGTCACCGCGACTGACGGCACGCACTTCGCAGACGCGACCTCGCTCACGCTGCGGCTGAGCGGCGGCGGCGGCGGCGGCGGGGTCGCGGACGCGGGTGCGTCGCCGTCGCTACAATGCCGCGAGAGCGGTGTGACGCGGCGTCTGGCCGAGCTGCTGGCGGCGGGAGAGCGTGCTAACGCGCCGCTCGACCCCGCCGACGACTTCCCCGCGCAGCCGGCGCGACTCGCGCAGAACTTGCACGCGCCCGAGTTCATTGACTTCCCGGTGGAGGTGAAGGTTAGATCTACTACACTACTATTTATGTTACATTTAATAAAAAGCCACCTAATTCCATCCCAAACAGCAGACACGTTATCCGTTATACATCTTCGCATTTTATGAATGAGTATGGATTTATGAATAACTATATACCTACCACGCAATCGAAGTCTTGGGCAGAAGCTAGCTCCTTACGGAACGGATATTAACCAGAAATGCTTTTGCCGGGTTGGAGACACTCAGGGATCTCAAAACTGGATATTTTATTTATGAATCAGGTTTTATGCGCAGGTTGAGTGCATCCGGGCGAGTGATTTGGGCGACTTGCTAAACGGAAAACTTTTATTAACTAAACATAAAGATCTCGTTGATATAGCTACCGAAAGCTATGATACCAAAAAACGAACGAGACTCGCGCTCATGTCTAAACCGTATGTTATGTTAAAAATTCATACATAGCTTAGATATCTTTGGGGTTACATTGAAGGCAAAGTCATTCGGGCTAAATATCCCCTTCTTGCATGAACAACTATTTTGTATTTTTTTTCTGTGTGTCGACTGCGCATGTTATTTTTAGGGTTCCGCACCCAAAGGGTAAAACGGGACCCTATTACTAAGACTCCGCTGTCTGTCTATCTGTCTGTCCGTCCGTCCGTCCGTCCGTCCGTCCGTCCGTCCGTCCGTCTGTCTGTCACCAGGCTGTACTCTTTAACCGTGATACAGCATTGACAGTGTGTAAGGTATTAATGTCGATGGTATTAGCATCAGTGATCATCAACTATTTATGCAATTTAACAGGTGAACGAGTCTGTGGGTCTGGGCACGACGCTAGTGCGACTGAAGGCGCGAGACCGCGACCTCGGGTACAACGGTCTGGTGACGTATAGCATCTCCGGCGGCGATCCCGACTCCGCCTTCCGCGTCGAACCCGACTCCGGCGATCTGCAGGTCATCGGGTATCTGGACCGCGAACGTGAGGCCGAGTACTTCCTGAACGTGACCGCATGGGACCAAGGAACACCACGACGGGCGTCCTCGCGCCTGCTGCCCGTCACCGTGCTCGACGTGAACGATAACGCACCGCGCTTCGAGCGCGCGCTCGCCAGCTTCCGCGTCACCGAGAACGCACTGAACGGGACCGTAGTGTTCAAGGCGCGCGCCACCGACAAGGATGCGGGCGAACACGCGCGAATAACGTACAGCCTGCTCGGCGCCAACTCGCACTTCTGTGTCGACGCGGTGTCGGGCGCGCTTTGCGTGTGCGCTGCCTTGGATCGCGAGCGCACGCCGCTCTACGAGCTGACGCTGCGTGCCACCGACGGCGGCGGCCTGCACGCCGAGGCACGCGTGCGCGTCATCCTCGACGACGTCAACGACAACGCGCCGCGGTTCCCTCTCGCCTCGTACTCGGCGCGAGTGCGCGAGGACGTGCCGCGAGGCACGCTGCTCGCCGTGCTGGAGGCCTTCGATCCAGACCTGGCGGAGGGCGGGATCGTCTCCTACTCACTGCCGGACGCGGGCACGGACGCCGCCTTCGAGGTCGACGCGCAGTCGGGCGCGGTGCGCACGCGGCGCACGCTCGACTACGAGGCGCGACAGGTGCACGGCATCACGGTGCGCGCCAGCGACGCCGGCACGCCCGCGCTGTGGGCCGAGGCGACGCTCATCCTCGAGCTGGAGGACGTGGACGAGAACGTGCACGCGCCTCGCTTCCACACGCCCGGCGTGCTGACGGGTCGAGTGCCGGAGGACGCGACGCCGGGCGCTAGGGTGCTCACCGCCGCCGCCGTCGACGCCGACCCGCCGGGCCGGGACTCCCGCCTCGCCTACTACATCGTGGCCGGCGAGGGCATGGCGCACTTCGCCGTTGACGACACCGGTAAGTTGCGCGTCCGGCCGACCGAGCGACCGTCTCCGACCGAGCTCCCGTGACCTGACGCTCGATCCGTTTCATTCGCAGGCATCGTCCGCACGCTGATGCCGTTGGACCGCGAGATGAAGGACCACTACTGGCTGACGCTATGCGCGCAGGACCACGGACTTGTCCCAAAGCACACCTGCATAGAGGTGAGCTCCTTCTTCTGGCTGCATCGGCATGCAATGCACATCAGCGTCGTGCTTGTGTAGGTAGCATAATGGTATCGTTGGGCTCGGCAGGTTTACATCGAGGTAGAGGACGTGAACGACATGGCGCCGTGGCCCGCCTACGCGGCGTACTCGGCCAGCGTGCCGGAGGGGGCCCTGGCCGGCACGCGCCTCGTGCGGGTGCAGTGTGAGGATGCGGACGCGGCGCCGATGCCGGTCACGCTCCGCTACGCCATCGTCGCCGGGAACCCTGACGGACTTTTCTCCATCGACGAGAACACCGGTTCGTCAACAAAAAGTTTGAGTATCGAGGCGATCCCGATCTTGACGCTCTGAAGTTAAGGCAGGTGCGGAACCGGCATCGATCCTGAAGATTCGCATATGTTCTTAGGAGAGATCGAGACGACGGGACGTGCTCTGGACCGCGAGACGCGTGCCTCGCATGCCCTCGAGGTGCAATGCTCGGACGGGGAGCTGACGGGCACGACTCGAGTGCACGTCACTGTGGATGACGTCAACGACCATGCGCCTGTCTTCACGCAGCGCTACTACGAGCTACGTGCGCCGGCACCGCCAGCCTCCGCACTTCCCCTGCTGCCGCAGGTAAGTCCCAGCGATCCCCGGGGACCCTACCATGCTTCCGATTTATTTATATACGTACTAGCTATACCAATAGCAATTACCTAAAGTTTGTGAATGAATCGTTTGGTTTGGTTTATTTTTGCGTGCATGAATTAATCCTGAAGATCGGACTTACAATGTCGTAGCTACCTTCCCGATCCGCGTCCTGTAGATGTGTGAGTGTGACGAGTGTGCGTGTCTTGCAGGAGTCAGGCGAGGGTCAAGGCAAGGTGGGGGACGGAGCGCCGACCAGCGCCGAGTGGGAGAGTGATGACGAGGAGGAAGGGTCGGGCCGCACCGCCGTCGCCGCCTGGGAGCAGGCGGGCGAAGGTGCGTCCGGCGCGCACCTCGCCACCGTGAGTACTGTCGCTTCATGTCGCCTAGCATCGACACACCATCGACAACCCTGTGCTGAGAGTTCCCGCGCTCGCTCCGCAGGTGCTGGCGCTGGACGGGGACGCGGGGGCCAACGGGACCGTGCGCTACTGGTCCCGTGCTCGAGGAGCGGCGCGAGGCGTGCTGCGAGTCACCTCGCACACCGGACGTATCCTGACGTCACCGGGTACGCTGCTCCGTGCCGGGGATACGTTCGAGCTAGCTCTGCGCGCGTGCGACGCGGGCTCGCCCCCGCGCTGTGCCGTGGCGCGGGCCACGTTGCGCGTGCTGCCCCCGGGGGGAGGCTCCCCGCCTCGTCTGCAGGCCCCGCCTCCCCTGCAGGCCGCCGAGCTGGACGCGCCCGGCTTCTTGCTCGCTGTCCTGCAGGCCACCGACCCCGACGGGGACCCACTCTACTATGACATAGTCGGTCAGTACTCGCTGAGCATACTATTTAGATAGATAAATAGAAATTACTTTTTTGCACAAAGTTTACGGGTGAATTATCAGATATCCTTTGTGTATTCAGGAAAAAAAAGTTGTGTCGGAAGTGCACAAAAGAAAGGAGTAAAAATTCAATAATGGAGAAAAATTATAATGTAATTTTGACTATTGAGCAAGCAGGCTTTGATAATGTCGCCAAACGTCCGTAACTGAACTGACTGGCTAGTGGGTAGGTGATAAGCGTAGGATGCTATGAGATGAGATGATGGTGAGTGTAACAGTGAGGCATGCGTTGCAGAGGGAGACACGCGACACGAATGGCACCTGGGCCGCGAGGACGGCAGTCTGCTGCTCGCGCGCCGTCTGCGGTGGGAGCGTCAGCCTGCGTACGCACTTAACGTATCCGTCTCCGACGGACCGCACACCGTCTACACCTCGGTAACTCACATATTAGATCACTATCGAAATACATATTATTATTGCAATCATTTGTTCGTTTTTATAGTGCTTACTAAGACGGTAAACTATTATCTTACTCGAGGGAACTGTTGGGATAATATAAAAATCATTGTGATTTTCTTAACTGCAGGTAAGCACTATAAAAACTAACAAATTATAAAATTAAGCGCGGTAACATCTCTTATCGATTTAACTGAATGCAATTTCGATTATCAAACAGGCTTTGACAGTATATGTAGCATGTAGATGGAGTCACAGTCACTAAAGTACGTAAGTATCATCGAATCCGATTGAGCTCTTGATAGCGCAGTTAATTAGCGCATCCCCGGGTTGCGCAAAGGGAGGGTTGTGTAAAAATCTTAATGCAAATTGATCAAAAATATAGAAGTGAAACAGTGCATGTTAACGTATAGGTGATAGTGAACGTGGTGAACGACGGCGACGAGGGTGGCGTGGCGTTCTCGCAGCAAGAGTACCTGGTGGAGGTGTCGGAGAGTGCAGCCGTGGGCAGCACGCTAGCGCGGCTCGAGGCGCACGCGGCGGGCGGCGGCCGCCTCCTGTACGGGCTGCACGGGTCGCGCGCTCCCGCCTCGCTGGCGCTCTTCCGCCTGCACGAGCGGCTCGGCACGCTGCAGCTCGCCATGCCGCTCGACGCGGAGACGGCGCGCGAGCACCTGCTGACGGTGTGGGCGCGCGACACGGCGCCGCGAGCGTCGCGCGCCTTCGCCCGCGTGCGCCTCCTCGTGCGGGACGTGGACGAGCACGCGCCGGCGTGGGGACGGCGCCTGGCGGTGGCGCGAGTGCCGCGCGGTGCTGCGCCGGGCACGCTGGTGTCGGCCCTGCGCGCGCAGGACGCGGACGCGGCCTCCGCCGGCCTGGGGTACTCGCTGAGCGGAGGGGACGCAGGCGGCTTGTTCGCGGTGGACGCGGCGCTGGGCGACGTGCACCTGACGCGTGCGTTGCCTGCGTCGGGCCCGCGCGAGTACACTCTGCATGTCCGCGCCGCGGCGGCCGGCTCCACGCTAGCTGCCACCTTGCCGCTGCACATCATCGTTGTGGAACCGTTGGACGCACCTCCGAGGTACCCACCTACCTATACTGCTGCTACATTAACTGCCCGGGGTCGCAATAGGGGTTAGGCAGCATCTTCTAAGTATTATACATCACGGTGTCAGCTCCCAAATATAGAGGAAGACTATGTCCTGCAGTGAAAATATTTCGGCCGATGATAATAAAATAAATAAAAAGCTTGTTTAAATTTCTTTTTCGCTCTGTTTCTTAAATTTGCCATCATGCATGCATATTTCTGCTGCCACGCAACTTACTGTGATTCGGTTGAAAGGATGTGGGTGTCGGTGATATTACGGTGAGGCTGACCTGAAATGCTTTTTCGTAGATGAATGTAACCACTTAACTTCAGGTGGGCCATCTGCTTGTTTCAACAGCAAGTCGTATAAAAAACATAGATAGGTACATATTACATATTTTGATTCAAAGAAACAATAAAATATGTACTATGCTGTTTTACCTAAACTAAAAAGTGTGCTAATATAATGTTGATGGTGTAATATGTGACATGTTCATATTTAGATTCAGTGCGAGTGAGATAGTGTGCGAGGTGTACGAGAACGAGCCCGCGGGCACGTCGCTTGCGACGCTGGAGGCCCGCGGCGGCTCGTCGGCTTGGTACTCGTTGCAAGGTGGTGCTGGCCTCTTCCGTATCAACCCGTCCGCCGGCCTCTTAGTTACTGCGGCGCCGCTCGACTACGAGACTTGCACTCTCCACAACCTCACCGTCACCGCACTCAACATGGTTAGTGTACATCTCTTACTATGCCTCTCCCTATCTCGCTCTCGCGCTACGTAGCTAACTCAACCACTCCCCTCCGCAGGGTGGTGGCATGGCGCGGGCGTCCGTTTACGTGCACGTGCTGGATCGCAACGAATTCCCGCCCGTGCTGCGCGAGCGTGCGTATCGCGGACGCGTGTCGGAGGCGAGCGACGCAGGCGCGCTGGTATCGCGTGCGGAGACGCCGGGAGACCCTCTCGTGCTGGAAGTGGAGGACGGTGACTCTGCGGCACATCAGCAGCGCACCTACGAGATCCAGCCGCCGGCCGCCGCGGCGTTGTTCCGCGTCGACCCCGCCACGGGAGCGCTCCGCACTCGTCGCGCATTGGACTACGAACGTGCCGCGAAGCACGAGTTTACGGTGCGAGTGCTGGACGCAGGCGTGCCGCCCTTGCCGCCCGGGGCCGCCTCCACCGCCAGCGTGCTGGTCGAGGTGACCGACGTGAACGACTGCCCGCCGACGTTCGAGCGCTCCTCGTACGAGACGAGTGTGACGTTACCGACGGCGGACGGCGTGCACATCCTGACGCTGACGGCTCGCGATCCGGACCCGCCGCCGGACGGCGTCCTCGACTACGACATAATGTCCGGCGACGAGGCGGGGCTGTTCTCGATCCGGAGTGGTGGCGAGCTGATGGCCGCGGGTGCGTTGTCCGTCGGCACGTACCGGCTCCGCGTCCGTGCGTCCGACTCTCGGTACGCTAGTACGACGCGGGTCACGATAACGACGCGCACGGCCGAGCCGGCGGGCCTTGCCTTCCAGCGCGCCGAGTACAAGGCCTCGGTGCCGGAGAACTCCACCAAGCCGGCCACCATCATCGTGCTGTCCGTGCTGGGCGCCGCTCTCAACGAACACATCGAGTTCCGAATCCTCAACCCGACCGACGGATTCGAGGTGAGTGCACCACATTACATTTTCTGTCATACTGTTAATAAATATATATGTAGTGTAATATACAGTATGAATGTTATCTTAATTATTCTTTTCCCCCAAAATGAATACATATAGTATATAAAATAAATTATATAATGTCTGTGTGGTAGATGGGTAAAACGTCGGGTGCTGTGCGCAGCACGGGGCTGGCCCTGGACCGCGAGACACGTGACGCGTACACGCTGCTAGTGGAGGCACGCTCCGGAGGGGGCGCTACTGGTGGGAGGGATGTCGACGCGGACGGAGACGGGGAAGGACGCGTGGCACGTGCCCTGCTGCACGTGACCATCACCGACGTGAACGATAACTGTCCTGTGTTCGTGGAGCGGCCGTACGCAGCCGCCGTGCTGGCCGGTGCCGAGCCGGGCGCGACCGTGCTGCGCGTGCAAGCTCACGACCTGGACGCCGGCGATAACGGCGAGGTGCGCTACGAGATGAAGCGCGGTCACGGTGAACTGTTCCGGGTCGACCGACGGTCCGGCGAGATCACGCTCAAGCAGACCGTCGACGCCCACAACCATCTGTACGCGCTCCTCATAGCGGCCTTCGACGGCGGTGAGTACGGCTTCCCTCGCGGCCGGAGCCGGGGGACAGGGACGCACTGTACTCTAGCAGGCGGGTCGTGTTGCAGGTGTGCCGGCGTGCAGCACGGAGACGGAGGTGTCGGTGCGCGTGTGGGGCGGAGGCGCCGCGCCCGCCTGGACGCAGGCGCACTACGTGGTGACGGCGCGCGAGGACGTGACGCCGGGCACGATGCTGTCTCCGCCGTTGCTCGCGCTCTCGCCGTTGAACCGACAGCTCATCTACACGCTGGTGGAGGACGCACCCGGCCCGCTGGAGATCCACTTCGACACCGGTGAGTGAACCCCACCTGCACCATCTCCTCCAGTCCTTAGACTAGAGACCCCAAGCCACCGCGTGCCACTAATCTAATCACCGTTGGTTTTGTCCCGCAGCGGCCGACGGAGGCAATAGCCCATGTGAGTAGCTCCTACGTACCACCGCTACGTGTACGTGTTGTTAGTAGAATGTGGCACGCTTCGCACCCACCCACGCGCTGATACATTTTATTCGTTCACTTCACCGAACCAAACATTATTATTTGAATTATCCTTTTGTTGGTAGTACAACTATTATTTGGTGCTATTAGGTAGGCTAGTTATAGAACCGAACTGTAACCTCGTGCCGTCAAATAGGGGTTGGAAGGTTATAACCGTCATTTCGTTTGATTCTAAATGGCAGCCTTGGGATAGTTTCTCGGAAAATTAAATATTGATTTATAAAAGCTCGTAAAGAGACATCCCTACCTAAGCAATCAGAGTTGTTTAGGATGGAATGTTGAACAACTCTGCCGACATAAATTAGAATTTAATATTTATTAAGAATTTAATAAATAATTTATTTTTTTTAATAATTTAAAAAAAGGCCAATTTTTTTCATTTGCAAATATTTTTGAATAACAAACAAATTACTTATAGTTTTACTTATAACTCGTTTGTTTTAATGGGGGATATTAATTAATTTGGTTCTTAGATCATTCGCTGTTGCTTGCGCAGAGTGCCCACTTTCGCCGAGCGCTATTAAACTGTGACGAGACCTATTATACTGGTGGCAACAACAATCTGTTAAATAAGCACTGATATTATGAACTCTATAAAAATAATCCTACTAATATTATAAACGCGAAAGTTTTTAAGTATGGATGGATGGATGGATGTTTGTTACTCTTAAAAAAATAACGGGAACGGGAAAAAAACTGCCACGCGGGCGAAGCTGCGTGCGGCCGCTAAATTTATGCATTTTATAATAGTAAAAATATTATTATTATTATTTTAAATCCATAGGCTCCCATAGGAACTAGTTCAAATATTCATATTTTAGAATGATATAAAAAAAATTAAATATGTAAGCTACACACATTGTACTTTTATTTACACCATCATAAAAATGCACTTCATCCATGCACCATTTTTACCAACGTATACGGCACGTCTAATCATCATCATTAGCTTGAGAAGTTTACTGCTGGATGTCTCCCCTATACGTTTTCAGAACGATGTTTCGAGCTATATGGCCTGCCCATTACCACTCGAACTTGCTGATGACTGTATCTTTGTATCATAAATGATTCTTTACGGATTTCCTTATTTATAACTCAATTCGTTTATTTTTCTCCATAGGCATAAATGCAATGCACTTAGAAAAGTCAATTTACAATGAATATTTCAAATGTAACTTATGCACTAATATTATATAACTTAAATGTACATAATGAAACGAGTAAAATAAAACTTAGATTAAGATATGTTTGGGTTTAGTTTGGCCCATGCTTTTTTATCTGAAATAAATTCATCTATGCCGTCATAATCCTTTTTCGTTAGTATTTTTTTAATAAACGTACTAAATGCTTCCACACTTAAACTTAGAGTCAGGTAAAATATTGTAAAATTAAATTCAATGATAAGGCGTCAGTTTGTGCATGAAGCCAATTAGCGGTACGATCGCGTCTCCGTTGCCTAATTCATCACAATGTGTCAACACAACACGCATACGCTCTGGATTATAGACTTTGTCTAGGACTTTGTCTTGTGGCCTTGCTTGACGTAAATTGTTATAGTGACTTTGAAAGAAAAAGAAAGAAAAAAGAAATAACTTCACGACAGATCCCCAGGCAGATATCCCCTCAGATCTCTTAATACCTAGTACCTATTTGAGATTCTTTGATTTCTTCCCCCAATGCACATTGCATTGGGGGTAGTCAAAGGACCTTGAGTATCGGTGTTCCAGCCACTGTCAGAAGCCCTGTCGTTAGTCCGTCCTCTCACTTGCGCCGCTGTTGATTCTCGTATAGCCTGACATCCAGGATATCTACCACGTAATATCAGTATAATCATGTTCACTAGTAACTGCACACGCTTTGCTGCTTCTTGTGCGTTTTGTTTGTGTGTGCGCGTACAACCTGTGCGCGCGCGCGTGCGTGTGTTGACGTGCATGTGTGCAGGTGTGGTGATGACGCGTGCTCCTTTGGACTACGAGACGAGGCGAGAACTAAGCGGCGTGGTGCGCGCCACCGACGGAGTGACGGGACTGTACGCTGATACGGCGCTCACCCTCAAAGTGCTGGACGTCAACGACAACGCGCCGCAATTCGCGCAGGACGCGTACCGTGCCAGCGTCTCTGAAGCCGCTGCCATAGGACATCTAGTTATACTAGTCAGCGCTACCGATCACGACGAAGGTGAGGGCTACGGCGGAAGGAAGGGGGGTGGGGGGAGCGCGTGGCATTCTGATACTGACGGCGTCGCATTACAGGTCCGAACGGAGAGGTGACGTACTCTGTGTCGGCGCTTGGCGGCGCGGACATTGATGCCTTCACGGTGGAACCGACGTCAGGTGCGATACGTGTGATGACGTCACTGGACGCCGAGACGCGTGCTTCGTATCACTTGCGCGTGACCGCTACGGACGCTGGTCGGCCGCCGTTGCACTCCACAGCGCATCTCTTTATCACCGGTCAGTACTATGCTTATTACTTCTGGTCGCCCTAAGTTACACCGAACCTTAAATTAATTGACTAGTCGGAATATTTACAATCGGAATACACCTTGTTTACGTAATTTTTTCAGTTATTAGGCTAGGGTCTAGGCTAGGTAGATGTAATTTATATGGTTACTTTCTAGTCTTGTATGCTCATGGCTGCTTTACACAACATGACACAACTCCAAAAAAAGGAGAAGGTTCTCAATTACTTAGTTTTTTTAATCTTTGGTACGAACATACTTGTACAGTAAGTACTATTTAAGATGCATTCGACAAAGTTGCTTGTTTGTGTTCGATAGTGGAAGACGTGAACGACAATGCACCGCGCATGGAACGCGCACTGGTAGCTTGCGTGGTGTCACGTGACGCGCCACGTGATACCGCAGTGACGCGTGTCGCCGCATGGGACGCCGACGCACGTGATGCATCGCGCCTGGAGTACCGACTGCACGGCGATGCGGTCGGCACCCGTGCCTTCCGACTGCACCCGCGCACCGGCGTGCTGACGCTAGCTGGCACTCTGCACGCTGCGCCGCGCTCGCTCAACGTCTCCGTATCGGACGGTGCTCACGCTGCCTTCGCGCGCGTCAAACTGGCGCTGCAGCCGACCAATGCCGCGCCCCCCCACTTCCCGCACCTGGTCCACGAGGCGAGCGCACCGGAGAACCGACCGCCGCCGCTCCTGCTCACCACGCTGAAGGCGCACGACTCCGACGTAGGCGAGTACGGCGCGGTGACCTACTCCATCCCATCGGAGCGACTGCGAGGCACGTTCGCGATCGACGCCCGGTCGGGCGCTCTCACTGCGCTGGTGCCGTTGGACCGAGAGAGTCGCGCCTCGTGGCGAGTGCCCGTGTTGGCATCGGACGCGGGAGGATTACTGGCGCACACGACGGTGCGAGTGCTGGTGAGCGACGCCAACGACAACGCGCCCGAGTTCCCGTTGCAAGAGTACCGAGCCAGCGTGCGCGCCGACCGCACGCCGCGCGTTCCCTTCCTCACGCTGAAGGCGCAGGACGCGGACGCAGGAGAACACGCTCGTCTACTCTACTCGGTGTACGAGGGTGAGCCGACCTCGGACGCGGCCGGCCTCTTCCACGTGGACCCTACCACCGGCGCGCTCTCCTTCGCCCGGGACGCTACGCCCTTCGGTAACATACCATTTCGGTGCCACCTGCGTCCTCGATGCTGTTTATAATATAGCGATGATAAAAGTCCGCCGTTATCTAGATACGAACAACTGATTGCCTATCACCGCACTGTGCACGCCATCACGGACGCAGGTCGAACGATTTTGTTTCAATTTGCATTCCCATATCAAGTAGCCTATTTTAAAACAGTAATTTAAATAAAACCTTTAAACTTACTGTCGAACATTTTGTATAACTTTTATCCGGATGTTGCAGCGTCCCGCAGTGTACAGGTCTGGGTACGGGCGCGGGACGCAGGTGGGCGCGCAGGGGAAGCGCCCGTGTCCGTGTTCATCCTGGGCGTCGGTGAGAGTGCACCCGAGCTGCGTGTGCCGCCGCCCGCGCTGTTCCTGCCCGAGGATGCCGCACCCGGCGCCGTCCTGGCGGAGCTGCTGCCCCTCGGCGCCGCTGACGTGCCGCGCCTGAGGCTAGCTGCCGCCCGCTATCCTACTGACCTGTTCGCATTGGACGCAGCCGGACGACTGGTGCTCGCCGGTCGACTGGATCGAGAGACCGACTCTGACCACGTGATAGGTGAGTTTGCCGGGACCGAGTGCCGAGCTCGCTGCGTCCCATCCGTACTTGACGCTAATCATTTGGCGTTGCAGGGGTGATCGCCGAGGGCAGCGGGTCCCCGGCGCCCGGGGTCATGGTCGAGACCCGACTCCACGTGCTGGATGTGAACGAGCACGCACCTTCCTTCCATTCGCAGCCGTACGTGGTGCACCTCGCCGAGAACACTCCGCCGCACTCCTCCGTCGTCCAACGTGAGTATTAGGATTGATTGCATTGCATACCTAGCTGTCCGTCGACGTCATCGATGCTACCGGTCGTGACTCGTTCCCTGTGTCGCAGTGATGGCGGACGACCCGGACTCCGGCTCGAACGGCGAGGTGCGCTACTCCCTCGCTTCGCCCGACGCGGAGGCGGACTCGGACTCGGACTCGGTGTCGGAATCGGACGGTGACGCCGCGTTCGCCGTCGATCCGTTCACCGGCTGGGTGACGACGTTAGTGGCGCTGGACCGCGAGGTGCAGCCGGAGCATCGGCTGACGGTACTGGCGACGGATGGCGGGTCGCCGCGTCGGTCGGCACGAGGCACGCTGCTCGTGCGGCTGGTGGACTACAACGACTGTCCGCCACGGTTCGAGCGCGACGAGTACGCATGGTCGGTGCGCGAGGACGCGCCCCCCGGGACGGTGGTGGCGCGCCTCGCGCTCACGGACGCGGACGCGACGCAGGCGCCGCTCTCCTTCTTCGTGGCGGAGGGAGACGCGCGGGCTCGCTTCCAGCTGCGCGTCTCGGGCGAGCTGTTCGTGGCGCGCGAGCTCGACCGCGAGACCGAGCCCGAGTACGAGCTGAGCGTCGCCGCGACGGACGGCAAGTTCACCGCCTACACCACCGTACGCGTCACCGTGCTCGATGTCAATGGTGAGTTAGTGTATTCGTGAATGTGTGTGTGTACGTACGATATTGGTGGGCAGATGTACAAGGCGATGCCTCTGTTCGCAGACAACCCGCCGTACTGCTTGCGACATCGGTACCGCGTGCGAGTGCCGGAGGACGCGCCGACGAGCACGCCGCTGATGACGCTGGAGACGGGCGACGACGACTCGGCGGAGCACTCTCGGCTGCGGTACTACCTGACGGGCGGCGACGCGCATCACTTCGCCGTGGACAAGGAGTCGGGCGCGGTGACGGTGGCGACGGCGCTAGATCGCGAGACGGTGTCGGAGTACTGGCTCGCGGTGCACGCACAGGACCGCGCGCGTGCTGATTGGGAATGCGCCTCGGAGCTGCTCATCCAGGTGGACGACGTGAACGATAATGCGCCGCGCTTCTCATCCGACACGTACAGTGTCACACTGCCGGAGGACGCCGAGCTCGGCACGCTCGTCGCTAAGGTCGGTCCACTCTCATTCACGCTTTCATTGTTGCTCTACTGTCCAGTTTACATGGTTCGTTCTCGTGCCCACGTTCTATAAGAATTTTTGTTTGTAACATTAGTAATTAGGTAGGTTCCTTATGCAAATATTTGATTTAGCAACAGGAAGAGAAATAAAATAAAAAAGCATAGAAAATATAAATGGTCTTAACTTTATTATTATTAACTCAGTGTGTCCAGCGGAAATTTTTCAACTTCAAAATTCAATGTTTTTTTTTATATTGAATTTTGAACCACGTCGTTTATTTATTTTTATTTCAATCAAGTGGAGCATAACTATAGGACTAGATTGTCTGAAATAAAGATTTATTATATCATGCAGATTTAATTTTTTAAAAACGTTATCGTTCAAATCATTGTTAGATTCTCGTTAGCTTAAAATCGGGTTTTTTGTCTAATGTTTTCAATTTTATCGAAGGGGCGTCAGATTGTCTGTACGCCACCTACTAGAGTTACTTTTACTTATTTAGTATTTCTGTGTATTACAATTTCGATAATGTTGCAAACGTTTACCTACGTACGTAATCCAGGTGCACGCTAACGACCCCGATCTCGGCGAGAACCGATCCGTCCAGTACTCGTGGGCCGACGGCGAGGATGGTGCCGGCGCCTTCAGTCTAGCACCGCACACCGGCATCGTGACCCTGCGAGCCGCGCTAGATCGCGAGACGCAAGCCGAGCATCGGGCCGTGGTACTCGCCGTGGACGCGGGCGCACCGGCCCGCACCGGCACCGCCACGCTGCGGCTCACCGTCGCCGACGTCAACGACAACCCACCGGAGTTCGAGTTCCGGGTGTACCGCGCCACGGTACCGGAGCTGGACGCGGTCGGCGCTGAGGTGCTGCGAGTGCGAGCCACCTCGCGCGACACCGGCGTCAACGCCGACGTCACGTACGCGCTCGTCGGAGGCGACGACCGCGACGACTTCTCGCTCGACGCCGCCTCGGGCGTGCTGCGAGTGGCGCGCCCGCTCGACTACGAGCGGCGCCGCGAGTACCTGCTGGCCGTGCAGGCGGTGGACGGCGGTCGGCCTCCGCTGAGCGATCTCACCGCGCTGAACATCACCGTGCTGGACGCCAACGACAACGCGCCGCGGTTCTCGCGCGCAGAGTACGCGACGCGAGTGAGAGAGGACGCGGTGCGAGGAGCGCGGCTGATGCAGCTGATCGCCGAGGACGCCGACTCGGGTGTGAACGGCCGCGTGCGGTACTCGATCGGTCGCGGTGACCCCTCCGGTCGGTTCAGCATCGACGCGGACACGGGTCACGTGTCACTGGTGGAGCCGCTCGACCGTGAGACTGTGTCGTCGTACGTGCTCGAAGTCCGCGCCCGGGATGCAGGTGTGCCTGCGCTGGAAGGTGGCACTCTCGTGCGCGTCACGGTTCTGGACGCTAATGACAACGCGCCTCAGTTCGCGCAGAGTAACTACTCGTGCGTGGTGCGCGAGGACCGTCCCCTGGGGCACACTATCCTGCAGCTGGAGGTGACGGATGCTGACGCTCCGCCCAACGCCGCGCCCTTCACCTTTGACTTCCAGGTTACTAATTTTTACTGTATTTATTTATTTATTTTATTTATTATTACTTTTAGCTCCAAAATTGTCTGATACAAGTTCACCACCCAACGAAGAGGGCATCGGTCATAGATAAAATAAGTAACCCATACATACTTCAAATCGGAACACAGTAATGGGAGTATCTCTACTTTGCAAAAAAAAAAAAGTACGTAGTAGTACG
Source organism: Electrophaes corylata (assembly GCA_947095575.1). Classification (NCBI taxonomy): domain Eukaryota; kingdom Metazoa; phylum Arthropoda; class Insecta; order Lepidoptera; family Geometridae; genus Electrophaes; species Electrophaes corylata. Next base: position 1,939,444 of record OX352704.1, read on the forward strand.
TGTAGTAGGTACTTCTCCGGACGAATTCTTTCACAAAGAGTTTTTCCACTACAAGTAAATAAAAGAAAAAAGTGTCTGTCGATTTATTTCGGTGGATGTAATTACAGGCTGGTAACGAGATGGGCGCGTTCCGGCTCGAGCAGGACGGCTATCTGCGGACTGCGCGCCGCTTCGACCATCGCCTCAAGGACGCGTATACATTATTGGTGCGGGTGTTCGACAACGGCGCACCGCCGCTATTTGCGGACGCGTACGTACACGTGCGGGTAGTCGAGGAGTCGCACTATCCACCCGTGGTGAGCGCACTCGAAGTGATCGTCAACTCGTACCTTGACGAGTTCCCGGGCGGCACGGTCGGACGAGTGCACGCCTCGGATCGCGACGCGTACGACACGCTCGTGTACGCACTGGCGCCGTCCGCCGGACAGCCGCCCGACCGTCTGTTCGAGATCGACGGCGAGACCGGCGAGCTGAGCGCCGCGCCCGCGCTCGACGCCGGTGAGTATCGACTGAACGTGACCGTCGGCGACGGCAAGTACGTGGCGTGGACGGACGTGCGCGTCGCCGTCCATCTCGTCACCGACGAGGCGCTCGCCGGAGCCGTCGTCGTGCGCTTCCGCGAGGTCAGCGACGAGGACTTCGTGCTGCGACACCGACGCGGCTTCCTGCGCGCCGTCGCCGAGGCGACCGACGCCGCGCCCTCGGACGTGCTGCTGCTCAGCGTCCAGCCGAGCGGCATGGCCGACGCCGACGAGGTGGACGCGGACGCGGAGGCCGAGGGGGAGGGACGCACGCGGCGGCAGGTGGCTCTCGATCTGGACGTCGCGTTCGCGGTGCGCGTAGCGGGTGCGGCGGGCGGCGGCTGGATGCCGGCGGAAGGGTTGCGACGTCGTCTGCACGGCGAGTTGACGCGGCTCGAGGAGCGCGCGCAGCTGGTGGTGGAGGAGCTGGTGCGCGCGACATGCGGCGGGTGCGGGCGGGGAGCGTGCTCGGAGCGAGTTGAGCTGCGCGTGACGTCGGCGCCGCGGCGCGTGTCCACGGAGCTGGTGTCGCTGGTGGCGCCGCGGCACACGCTGCGCGGCTGGTGCGCGTGCGAGCGGTGCGCGGCGCCGGCGGGCGAGGCGGCGCGTGTGCTGGCGCTGGCAGGGGACGGGTACCTCGAGTACCGCGTGGAGCGAGGCCTCGTGTCGGGAGCGCGTCCGCTCGAGGATGAGCTGCTGGTGACGCTGCGGTTCCGGACGCGACGGCCGCGAGGCACGCTGGTGGCGTGCGCGGGCCGCGTCGACCACGCCGTGCTCGAGGTGGCGGACGGCTACCTGCAGTTCCGGTGGGAGCTTGGCGCGGGCCCGGCGCTGGTGCGCGCGCCGGTGCCCGTGTCGGACGGACGCTGGCACGAGGCGCGCCTGGAGCGTCGCGGCGCCAGCGCTCGCCTGACGGTGGACCGGCGCAGTGCACAGGCGCACACTCCGCCGCCGCATGCAGTGCTGGATGTCCGTCCGGCGCGTCGCTTGCTGGTCGGTGCACAGTTGGTGCGACATGCTCACGCCACTGCTCCGGAACAGGTAGGCTCCAAGTCTAATTGCCGTTGCCCGCTTCTGGCTCTCACTACTGGATTAGTAGATTGTTCTGATATAATGCCTCTTGTAGTGAAATGGGTGTCGACTAATAACATATGTTATGTAATGTGTATATGACTATTTTCAACAAAACAAAAAATCAATATTATATAGTATTAAAAAATAATGAAATATAGTTAGTTCCGATATACTTTTAATATTTCTTTTTTTACTATGGTTTTGAGGGTAACTGAATTCACGGGAATTCAGTCTTCCGCCTCTCAGAATTGCAGCGTGCTTACATTACACTACCACCCTATGATAGCTTTGTTAAAGCAATGCATTCGTTTCGGGTTCAGGTGACGTACGGTTTCGAGGGATGTATTTCCGAGCTGCGATTCAGCGGCGGCGCATTGCCACTAGAGGCGGGCGGCACCTCAGGCGACGGTCGCATTCAACTAGCGAGGCGGGTGCGGGTGCGGGTTGCGGGCGCGTGTCCCGCCTTGCAGCTCCCAGCACCTTGCGCCTCCTACCCATGCCTGCACGGAGGCACCTGTCGGGATCTGCCTCACCTGCTCGAGGACGAGTCCGAGGGCTTCTCGTGCGTCTGTCATCCGCGCTTCCAGGGCCCTCGGTGCGAGCTGGACACGCAGCCGTGCGCGTCGCAGCCGTGCCTGCACGGGGGGGTGTGCAGTGCTGCGGCGGACGGCGCCTTCAGGTGCGCCTGCGCCGCGCCGCTGCACGGCGAGCGCTGCGAGCACGGCCGCTACTGCGCCGCCGGAGTGTGCGCCCACGGCGGCGTCTGCGAGGAAGGCGACTCGGCCCCCTCGTGCCGATGTCGCGGCTACTACGGCGCGAGCTGCGAGCTCGACGTCGACGAGTGCGCCGGCGAGCCCTGTCTCAACGGCGCCACCTGCCTCAACGAGCCGGGCTCCTTCCGCTGCCTCTGCCCGCCCGACAAGACGGGTGAGCGACCGCGACTGCGCCCTCCGCCTGCGCCTCGCCCTCTGCGCCCTCACATCATCTGACGGTGATGCATCTCCGTTCGCAGGGATGAACTGCGGCAACCCGCTGTACTCGGACGCCGTGACGGCGGGCGACGGCGGCGGCGGCGCGTCGGGCGCGCGGGCGCTGGCCGAGCTGTGGCGCTGGGCGCTGGCGGAGCGCTGGCCGCTGGGGGCGGTGGGAGCGGCGCTGGCGCTGCTGCTGGTGTTGGCCGCGGTGCCGCTGTGGCTGCGGCGTCGCCGAGCACCACCGCCGCCGGCGCCATACGCCGACAAGCTGGCGGCGCCGGGCTCCAAGCTGTCCAACCTGGAGGCGGTGCGTCGCGAGCGTCCCGCGTCGTGCGCGGACCCGCCGCCGCCGCCGCCGCTGCTCAACAACGTGGACACGCTGCGCAGCTACGGCTCGGCCGGGGACGAGCTGGAAGGCATCCCGCCCGACTACAGACGCAATCTCAACATCGACGCCGACCGCAAGCCTTGGTCCGAACAGATGCACCTGCACACCTTCGTCGACAACAAGATCTACAACGGTGAGAACCCTACCCTCCTCCTACCTACATCTCGCGCGCTCTCCTCCGACTGACGTCACCCGCTCTCTCCCGCAGACCTGAAGGGTACGCGGACGAGTCACGTGCGGCGTCCCCCCCTGCATCCGGTGGCGATGGGAGGCGAGCCGCACCTGGTGGGTGGGTACCACTGGGACTGCTCGGACTGGTGCGGCGGCGGCGGCGCGCTGCCCGGCATCAGCGAGGTGGCGGGCTCGGAGCGGCCGGACTCGTCGTCGGGCGCGTCCCCCGCCCCGCCCGCGGTGGAGGCCCGCCCCCACACTCGTTCGCTGCCGCTCGATACGGACTCGGCGCCGGACGACCTCGACCTCGACCTAGATCTCGACGCGGACCTGGACGCGGACGCACCGCGCCTCGCCGACGGTGAGTTATTACTCGGTTGATAACCTGCCAGACAACGTAACAGCTCCCACTTAACGTCGGGTGGGTCATCTGATTGTTCCGACAACAAGCCGTTCAAGCATGGCCTTACAGGTCACGCAGTTATGTATTACACCAGTTAAAAAATCACAGTTCTCTTCGGTAAATATCTTTTGGTAACTTGAAAGTTAATTTTAAATACGCTATTATTGTTTTCAGCTTCATCGTACTTGCTGCACCCAGACGAGTACTTGCCGCGAGAGTGCGATGACGTCACGGCGTCGCGGGTCGCAGGGGACAGGAACCGCGCGCGGGACTCCGACTCGGCCAGCCTCATCACCATGCTTGGTAACTTATATTATGTACTTATATGTTTAAGTTTGATCGCAGTGCTATTATGATACCGCGCGAGAATGGAGGATAATATAAAATGTTACAATTGCAGAGGAGCGCGCGTCGCTTCTGGGCGGGTCGGAGTGTGCGCGCTCGAGCAGCTCGCTGTCGGCGCGCCTCTGCGAGATCGAGGAGTCCGACGTCGAGGAGGACAACCTGCCTCTGCCTCACCGACGACGAGGCGAGCTGTCGTCCTTGGCGCGACACACGGACGTGTGACGCAGGAGCCGAGCGCGTCCGTCGCGCGCGCGCCCTTCTCCCGCGCCAGCTGCTGGCCGTGTCCTTCGACTGACTAGACTAGTGTACGCTACATTATATTATAACTATAGTAACGGACGGAAGTGCGCGTGATTGACTCTGACCGGAGCCCGTGGCGCTCCGTACCTACTAACTCACTACTATACAAAATTAAATGGTGCTCCGATTATAGTTTCATATCATATTTTGAACTGTGCATTTATATCGATAAGACCTTCTAGGCTAGTGCAATTGAATTAGGAGTATATTTTTATAATAATGATTATGAATGATCGGACTCGCTCGTGTCTCTCTTGAAATCTCCCAGCAACTCTCGGTATGTGATGAATGTGATGTGGTGACCTAACCGACCTATTTAATTAGTATTACGAGTGAAAGAACCAGTGTGGTGTAAGGCTAACCATTCATATTATAGATAAAAACTTTTTACACAGAACCCAATGTAACAGACTTCTATTTGTCTAAAGTTGTTTTTCGTTGTTTTCAGTGATTTTATAATGTTGCCTGGGTGAAAATTAATTTGTTCATAAGGAACCATAATGTCGATTTTAAAGTTAGAAAAATACCAAGATTTTCTAAATCAATAATAAATAAATTCTAAAACCCAAGCAGTAGGTATGATTAACAATATTCTTAAAATTATGCACTGAGTGTAGTTTTAGTAAGTAAACATATAAAACTAATAAAATATGAAATCAAATATTATTTATTACTACTTTCAGGGTTAAATGTGTCTAAGTGGTAAAAGTGTTGTTTAACTCACTTTGACTAAAGCATTTCAAAAACTGTTGTCAGGGTATTGTGAAAAAGAAAATCTACATTTCACATACATTATATCTATCATTTTACTTATCCTGTTGTCTGTTAATTGATATTGCAAATGTTGTGCAAGCCACATAATTGTAATTAGTACACACTTTATATAATTTTGTAACAGATAAATTTATTAGAAAAAAATAATGTTATGCTATGTTATGCTGTTGGTGTTGCCATAATAAATGATATTATGAATAAATGGCAAAATGAAATTATAAATAACGTAAGATATTATGCTACGAATAATAAAAATGCAGGTAGGTAACGATTCACTATGTGTATTTTAATTTCTATACATAGTTCTAATTTCGTTTGAGATCTACAAATATCAACCAAAATTGATGACCGATGTGGCGCGGCGGGCGAATGTCCGCCTGCGACGCAGGAGGTTGCGGTTTCGATTCCCGCCTTGGGATAAATATTTGTACGATCTGCAAATATTTATTCCGGGTGTTCTGGGTATTTTCTATACATAATAAAAATATCGATGTATGTAATGTATTGTATTAATTATATCAGTCATCTAGTACCCATAACACAAGCTCTGCTTAGCTTGGGGCTAGATATGTGGATTGTCCAACATTATTATTATTATTGTAATTCTAATATGAACTCCTGGTTATTAGAGATTCAAACAGTGAAATAAACTGTTTTCTGTACAGTCGGCAGTATGCTGGCAGTTACCAACGGTACCTTTATGCTATCTTTGCAACACCTAATTATGAGATGAGGAGAGATGCGAGTCGATGTATGCGTCCGCCGCCGCATCTGTGGCGTTAGCGGTGAACCACCACAACAGAGAAAGAACGTTGTTGACTGTACATTTTATGTAACTAAATAACTTATTTAACATGTACTGGTTGACACTGGTAAAACCAATAAAGACGGTTGAAAAACATAAGATTAGTAGTTTTATTTTGATGTATACCAACGGTACCAAGTCGAAAGTTTTGTGGTTTCTATTTTGTGTTTTTTGTGTTAAGGCTGTGGTATTCGCCAACGACCTTGAGCATTCAGGCGGAGTGGGATAATTTCCCCGCGCCGACCGCGTGCCCCCCGCTATATTTTTACGCTCGCAAAGCGCAACACGCGCTCCTTGTTTGTTGGCAAGGAGCCGCGCTATTATCGTGCTCTAAAAATTTACTCAATACTCAATATAAAAGAAATATTTTAGTGGTGACACTGGTTTTCCTAAAATAAGTTAATAAATAAAAAGATAATACTAAATTGGCTAAAATAATATTTATATTCATAATGAAATGAAATGAAATTTATTTGGAAACAACATACATGACTATTCATTGGTTAGACAGCATTGGTACCCAAACTGAAAAACCTGTATGATGGCGTACCACTGCCCTCCGCCCGTTTAGAATATGATCATAACAATTTGAAATAATAATAAAAATAATGTTCATACAATAACTAATAACTAACTATGTACTAACTACTAAAACAACTTTTTATAAATTTTAAGCTCAACCTATGAAGTTAAAATAATTTCCTAAAAAGCTTAATTAAAATTGTATAATCATTTCATTAAAATATTAATTTAATAATTTCATTTATATTTACTTTAATGTAATACGAGTTTGTGTTAACTTAAGAAGTAAAAAAAACACGATGCAATAAGTTGTATCCTAGTAACAGGGCGTCAAGTTTTTATGATTTATTTGTCCGGTCAATAAAGGCACAAGTATTCCTAAAATAAGTAAATAAATAAAAACATAGGTAATACTAAGTTGGCTTAAAAATATTTATATTCATAATAACACGATGCAATACGTTGTTTCCTAGTAACAGGGGCGTCGATTCGATTGTGCCTTTCATAGCATTTTTTTATTTTCAGCATCTACATACCATTTTACATAATTTCAGTTCAAAAAAGTATAAAAAAACATGTATATATTTTAATAATCAAGTTTTTATGATTTGTTTGTCCGGTCAATAAAGGCACAAGTCTTCCTAAAATAAGTAAATAAATATGAAGATAATACTAATTTGGCTAAAAAATATTTATATTCATAATAACACGATGCAATACGTCATATCCTAGTCACAGGGGCGTAGATTTGATTGTGTCTTTCATAGTACTTTTTTATTTTCAGCATCTACATACCATTTTACATAATTTCAGTTCAAAAAAGTATAAAAAAACATATATATATTTTAATAATCAAGTTTTTATGATTTGTTTGTCTGGTCAATAAAGGCACAAGTCTTCCTAAAATAAGTAAATAAATATGAAGATAATACTAAGTTGGCTAAAAAATATTTATATTCATAATAACACGATGCAATACGTCATATCCTAGTCACAGGGGCGTAGATTTGATTGTGTCTTTGATAGTACTTTTTTTATTTTCAGCATCTACATACCATTTTACATCATATCAGTTCAAAAAAATATAGAAAACAACATGTATATTTTAATAATCAAGTTTTTATGCTTTATTTATTGCCTATTATCACGCGCGGAATCAGATGAGTGGTTCATTTTGCCCGGTGAAGAAAGGCACACAAGCCGCTACTGTCAACTAGGGTGACTTTTATTTCCAAACTACCATGTACTGTAGGGTGTCCCTTATATGGACGAATATAAATCCCTTATATTTTTTTTTTTGGAAATCGAATTGTATACCCCGTATTTCTTTTTAAACTATCAAGACTTACTTAAATACAAAATTTTATCTGTCTACATTTACATTAACCCGCGAATTTAAAATTTCTGTTTTTAACATTTTTCTATAAGCATATAAATCAATTGAAATATATAAACTTTTTTAACATTATGATATCAGGGCTACTTGTGATTTGGTGGATTCTTATTTCAAACACACATTTTAAAACAAAATTTGATTTTATAGATTACACTATATTTTCTACTCTGTGTGCAAATGCGTTGAATGGACGATTTTTTTATCAGGAAATCATCACAGCTAAGATCTAGTGCTTTTGCTACAGCCTGAAGTATATAAACAGAATTCCTTGTTTAATTGACATCTGTCTAAAGCTGCAACTAATTTAGGCGTGACAAAGTCTTTCCTTCCTCTTTTTGTAGTAAGTAGTTCCAGAACTTACCCTTTGAGAGGTGGATGGCAAGGGTTTCTAAGGTTTTCACCAAAGCTGGTAGGTTGACCGTGATGTCCTTGCATTTTTATAAAATCTTGTGTTGTAAGAGATGACGGTAACCGAAACATATCATCGAGCTCATATCTTTTTTTGCAAATCCTTCCAAGCACGGTGAAGATCCATAAGTTTTTTACACAGGTAGGTATAGCTCTGGTTACAGAGGTTCTAGCCTTTTCCCAAAAAATTATAGGTACAGTCACCCAAAAAATTGGTTTACCACCCTAAGGTTGAATGCCGCTTGCAGATTCATAGGTGATAAGGATTAGTTTCGCTTGCAAACCGATTTGACAACTTCTATTGCCCTCTTTATCTGATTAAAGATAACGATGATTACTGTTTGTTACGCTGACAGCTGTTCTTAGCTTGAACTTGATGGAACCAATAATCATAAGCTACATAAAATTGTAAAGTTCTGACACAAGGCGAGTCCACCTGTCGGAATTTACAAATTATGTACACTTGTTACTAACAATATGCGTTCAATAAAACAGTTTACTTCGGGATTCGTTTTTATTATATTGTCAGAAAACAAAGCTAAAAGTAGATGTATCCTTTTATTAAATTGTCACAATCACAAGCATCAACGACGCCGCAGTCATATGGTGAAATTTAAATATTACGGACTGTCGGTAGCATTGCATTTTGAAGCGCGTCGTTATAATTTACAGCCGTCGCTCGAGGAGATAGAGAGCATAATTCTCCTACACCATCCATAAATCTATGTGGATCTATGTGATCGTGGCACTATGAGGGAGAAATATACGCACTAGTATATGTCTGGACATGAATAAAGACAATCGAGCACCGTATTGGCCATTATTCGTATTTGACCACCCATTCGATACAGCCAATCAAATGATGCTAGTTCGATAACTTGAAAGTATTCTTACCATGGATTTAACTTGCCCTCTTGGGAAGAAATTATGATGGAGTTCTACAGGAAGAAAAAAATATATGTGCAAATCTTTTATTTCTTACAGAAATACAACAAAGGCATGCTAACTGCTTTTCACGTAGTTTAATTGCAGAATATACAGACCAGATACAAGGGCACATTTTAAGACCTAACTAACTGCGTTACTTGTGTTGAGCTGATTATCTAAAAGATTCCCATCTTTTTGATAATCAGCTCAAGCTATAGCTAATATTCTTTAATAATGTAGGCAGGTATATATAATGTAGGTGTGCTCACTTTCCAAAATCTTGCACACGCAAAACTCCGAGGTAAAAAGGCCCAATGGAGGTTATAACTTCTTTCGAGTGATAATCAACGGGCAAAAGGGGCACAACCGATAGAATAAAGGGAAAAAATCGAAAAAACAAGAGTAAATTCCATTATTATAATTTAAAAAAATCGTAATACATATATATCTATATTTTTTGTATATATATGTATTAAGTAGTTTAGAAGTGGTTTAGGAGCAAGATAGGATAGTCAATTTAAAAAAGTATTTATAATATTATAAATGTTTGTACAATCTACAAATATTTATTCCGGGTGTTCTGGGTGTTTTCTATGTATAATAAAAAAATATCTATGTTTGTAATGTATTGTATTAAGTATATCAGTCACCTAGAATCCATAACATAAGCTCTGCTTAGCTTGGGACTGGATGATGCTGTGTGGCTTGTCCAGCATTATTATTATTATACTGAAATTATTTAGACAAAAAACTACCAAAAAGGTTTATAATTTCTGAAATAATCTGAAAACCACATCCTCCTGTAAGTTGACTTTTTGCAGTTATGCCAGGAGCATAATAATAATAATTTGTAAATCGTACAAGCATTTATCCCAAGTCGTGAATCAAACCCGCAACCTCCTGCGTCGCAGGCAGACGTTCGCCCGCCGCGCCACATCGACCGTGCATCATATCGGTGGTTTCGTAAATTATTATAGAATACTAGCGGCTCGTCCCAGCTTTGCACGGGTTTTAGTAAGGAACCCTAATTTTTGAAAAATAATTTAGCCTATGTCAACCGGGTATCCTAGGATACCTACGACGAATGCTTACAGGGTGTATACGACTACTCCCGCCTACTTCGAGGGGCTAACCTATTACTGTGTGGTTTATTATTCGAGTATAGTTGTGAAACTTTAGGTATCCTGTACCGTACGTAACTTTATTTGCCATAGTAATGAATAAAGAGTAATCTACCAAACTTATAAAGAAGCGTGAAGCGCGAAAAATTTACGTAAGTGCCTTACCTACGATTTACAAAAAAACGAAATTAAAAAACTAACACTAAATCGTCCATGCGCGAATCGGAGCAATGAGCAGCACAACCTCCCCGTCCGACAGTCTGAGTTGCACTGCCGCCCGTCGCCCGCACAGGGACCCGCGCATTCCATTTCGTATCGCATTCAAGAAATAATTAATTGTAGCTTAATGAATTATTAGTTCGAACTGCCAATTGTTCACTTTGTGATAAAAACTTTGACAGATATTTGTGTGAAATAAAAATACTAAAAATCAATACCGTTTAGAAGAAATAACCAAATTTAAAATAAAAATTGCTTCACTTTGGATATTTTTTTCATATAGTAATAATATAGTTAGAATTTTTTCAATTGTACAAATTAAAATTTAGTCTTTAATAAACAATATATATTTTTTTTGGACATTTATATTCACTCATCAAAGAGAAATTACTTGGAGAAAACCTCGAGTTGGCGAATACCCCCTCCTTAAGGGTTTGAAGGGTGTGGATGCCGGTGAAATTTCAGGCACTTGAAGCTTAACACCTGGTCGATGCATGTTAAAGCACTGCAAGCACGCAAAGTAGTGCATCATAGGACATGTTCTTAACAAACGTAACCTGCAATGAAATGCTTCGTTATTAGTGATGGTTACCACTTAACATCAGGTAGGCCATCAACATTGCCGCGCCATGTCATTTTTGTTAGGAACGTGCCCTACGATGCACTGTTCTGCGTCGATCAACTTGAGGCATTTAGATATTAAGCCTCATGTGCCTGTAATTTTACCGGTACCTACCCTTCGAACCGGAATACAGCAAGCTGCTTGGCGGCAGAAATATTATAGGCATGGGGGTAGGCAGTACTATCCCAGACGAACTCAAGCGCCTTCACAAAGTACTTATGTGGTGCGTAAAGGTAAGGTTATGTAAGTAGGTACTAAACCAGGAATTCCCAAAATTCAACCCCTAGGGTGAACAGAGGTTCAAAGGTGGCGTGGTGTGAGTAATGTATGGTAGAAGTAGAATAGTAGTTAAGTCTGATAGATAGCAAAGACAATATAATATATGAGACCCAGAACTTCTATTCTACCACATGACCCGTAGACAGAGAATACAATGACCATTCTGAGTAGGTAGGTACCTACTACCTATAATAATAATAATAATAATAATAATGCTGGACAGTCCACACAGCATCATCTAGCCCCAAGCTAAGCAGAGCTTGTGTTATGGGTACTAGTTGACTGATATACTTAATACAATACATTACATATATAGATATTTTTTATTATACATAGAAAACACCCAGAACACCCGGAATAAATATTTGCAGATCGTACAAACATTTATCCCAAGGCGGGAATCGAACCCGCAACCTCTTGCGTCGCAAGCGGACATTCGCCCGCCGCGCCACATCGGTCGTCAAACTACCTTAACAGCAATGACAGGTGACATGTCAGACTAAAGTGATATCCATAACTTTTATCATAGTCCGTAAGCTGTGGTTACTTTTACAATGTAATTATGATTATCGTCTAAAGTTAAGGTAGTTTAAACTTTTATTCAGTATATTTACATGAACGTCGTGCATCAAATTTTTAAATTGTTGTACCTATTTACAAAATATTATTGTTTAGATTAGTTTAAAAACTAAATCAGGGTTTTTATAATTTCATCAGTGTAGAATATTATTACATATTCTATAACTATAGAATAGCTACCCAGCTACAACTGCATCATTACTTTTACATTTATTACTACAATAATAATCGTCGATCAGAACGTAAGCGTCGTCACCACCACACAAAAATCTAATGCGGTACATCCGTAGAAGACCGCCACTCGAGCTATCGCTAAACGGGAAACGGAGTTTCTCGTTGGATGGTACCATACCTTAGCAACGAATATTTTATACTGTTTACGATTTATTTCTGTAAGAATGCTACTTGGAACTTTTACTTACATAGCGTATGGTCGTTTTTATTGTTATATAACTTAGTTCTAGCTTCCGGACTTGTTGGTCTTTACGCCAGTAGAATAACTGTAGCTTTTTGGTCCCAAAATCCATACATCGTTATGATGTTCGTGAGTTTCGCTTGCCTTCTTTCCTAGTTCAGTTTCTATTTCGTTCACTTTTATTTCGTTCAGTTGTAATCTATGCTTTACACTAGTCGCAGACTACAAAATAAACGATCAAATCTAGATATAAAAGTTATATTAAATCTAATGAGCTCCCGTACCAAGTCGGAAAATGCATATATTATCTATGTAATGGTGTTCCTTTTACTCGTTTAGGTACGATACTTTTTAAATCATTGAAATCGTTCCATTGGTTGCGAAGATATTACACATTTTGTACCAGTCAACCGCGGGGCGGCCGAATAGCTCATGTGACGTCACGATATCTTTTCCGCCCGCGGGCGTGCTCTCCGCAATTCATTTATTAGAGTTCACTCGATCTGCGCGGGTCGTGTTGTGGTTTTTACGTGAATATGCCGAACTATAAGTACTGTATAGTACCGAAGTGTACTAATACTTCAGTTAGTACACCTAAAAAACTATTTTTCAATGTGCCAAAGGTCCCGAAAGTGCGCAAAAAATGGTGCACTATCATGAAGAGGGATGACAAAATTCCGCTTTCGTGCCAAACTTCAAGATTTTGTTGCGAGGATCATTTTGATGTAAGTAGGTAGGTACCTCCATAATATACCAACTATGATAATAGTTGGTATATTATGGAGGTACCTACTTACATCAAAATGATCCTCAATCATTACTCGTGTGGTAAACAGGTGCGTAGGTAGCTTAGTAAAGCTTGTTTACGAATGTTAAAGAAAAATACAGGGTCGTACCTACTAGGTATATTTCAATGAGTAAGTAAATGATAAAAAATGTAAGTAGTGAAGTTTCTAATAACCCTTTCTCGGTAGTCGGGTTAAAACTAGGGTCGTACTCAGGTCTAACTACAATAAAATGTGCCGTTCTCGGTAATATTCCCCAATGCGGGAATATCCCACAAGTTTCCCGGGATATCGGGGATCATTTTGGGATTATAGAGGAATATTTCCGTCTTGGGGAATATATATCTATTTCATCATCATCATCATCAGCCTGTAGAAGTCCACTGCTGGACATAGGCCTCCTCCACACGTTTCCAGGAAGAACGATTCTGAGCCCTTTCCGTCCATCGACTTCCCGCGGTCCTAACAATGTCGTCAGTCCATCGGGTAGGAGGACGTCCTACGCTTCGTCTTCCGGTTCGTGGTCGCCATTCGAGAACCTTTATTCCCCAACGGTTGTCGGTTCTACGAGCTTTATGGCCTGCCCACTGCCACTTTAACTTGCTGATTCTCAGAGCTGTCGGTGACCTTGGTTCTTCTACGGATTTCCTCATTTCTGATTCTACCTCGCAGTGAAACTCCCAGCATCGCTCTCTTCATAGCTCGTTGTGCGACTTTAAGCTTGTGTATGAGACCAATAGTTAGCGACCACGTCTCAGTGCCATTAAGTCATCACTGGTAACACACACTGATTATAGACTTTCGTCTTGAGGCTTTGCGGTAACTGTGACGAGAAGATGTGCCGTAATTTCCCGAACGCTGCCCATCCGAGTTGGATTCGTCGGCTGACCTCCAACATATACCGGTACGGGTGCGACATGAGCATTTGACATAAGTTTCGTCTTACTCATGTTCATTTTAAGACCCACCTGTTGGGAGACAATATTGAGGTCTCTAAGCATTGTTTCTAGGTCTTCCAGCGATTCCGCCATTATGACTATATCGTCGGCAAATCGAAGGTGACTTAAGTGTTCGCCATTGATATTGATGCCATACCTATTCCAGGACACGAGCTTGAAAATATCCTCCAGTGCAGACGTGAACAGTTTCGGAGAAATTACATCTCCCTGTCTCACTCCTTTTTGCAACTGGATAGGATTTGTACTCTGGTCCTGGAGTCGGATAGTCATGGTGGCATTACTATATAGGCCTTTCAACACTTCGATGTACCGATAGTCAATTTGACACCGCTGGAGTGACCGTAACACTGCCCAGGTTTCGACTGGCTTTTTCATAGTCCACAAACGCTAAACAAAGTGGCTGGTTATACTCTTCGGTCTTCTGTATAACCTGCCGGAGCGTATGAATGTGGTCTATGGTACTGAAGCCTTTTCGGGACCCGGCTTGTTCGGGAGGCTGGAAGTCGTCTAGCCTACGAGCGAGACGATTAGTAACTACTCTCCTTCAAAAGGGTGTTATCACCTTTCTTAAAGAACAGTACCACCACACTCCTGCTCCATGCCTCTGGCGTCGTACCCTCGAGGATGAGGATATCTATCTATACATGTAATAAAACCAAAAAAAAAAAAAGAATGAAAAAGAAGTACTTACCCATGTAAATTTAAGCGCGAACGAAGTTGCGGGCAAAAGTGATATATAATAAAAAAGAAAAAATATATACCTGAATTTATTATATTTTTAGGTGGAAGCTGATAATAATAATAATGCTGAACAATCCACACAGCACCATCTAGCCCCAAGCTAAGCAGAGCTTGTGTTATGGGTACTAGATGACTGATATACTTAATACAATACATTACATGCATACATATTTTTTATTATACATAGAAAACACCCAGAACACCCGGAATAAATATTAGCAGATCGTACAAACATTTATCCCAAGGCGGGAATCGAACCCGCAACCTCCGCGTCGCAGGCGGACATTCGCCAGCCGCGCCACATCGGTCGTCATATGGAGAACTACGTCAAGTATAGGCTTGTGGGGAGGAATGCTTAGATTGAAGAAGGAAGTATTGCATTCCTGTATTGTATTCCTGACCTTGATTATTTATTGTATAATTTTTAAATAAATCTGGGTATAACCTACGACAAAATATAATTTAAATTCTTAGGGCTTATTTTAAACTTAACATACCTAACGCTTTCGTTTATTCATAGCTCTAAATTACGTGTCCAAAGAACTTAGGTAGGTACATTCCTGTCAAATTAAGTATTTAAGTCTAATTTTATTTATTTTATACCTACATAATATTTTTCTTTAAACCTTTAAGTTTCTACATACTTATCTACATACTAATGTTGAAAATAACAGCGTAGGTAGTTACAACAACAAACACAACTTCCCTGGCTGACTAACCTAAAACTTTTAGGTATTTTATAGGCTAGTCCAAGTATGTGTACCTACCTACATATTATCCTGTTATTCTGATTAGGTTGATAATGAGATTTGTTTACCTCTGAAGTTTCCAACCATGAATTTCAGCGCTTGTGTAATTTAAATGATTACTAAGATAATCAAATACCATGAAGGTATCAACTTTAGGTAGATTATCGGATTGCGCTTGCTCAAAACCGATATCTACCTTATTTCTAATACTCATTTGTTATATTAAAATAACAACCTTCTAATAAAAACCTAATTAAATCACTTGGTGACGTTACGCTCCGTGTCGGACGAGTATCGCGAACAGAAACGCGGGGCGCGCAGTGGTTTGGCGGCTAGCGCTGGGCCTTTGTGACGTCATCGCTTCCGTTCGCGCGGTCAGTGAATCTCGTTCGGTATTTTGCCCATAACTTAGTCAGTTTTGGCCGTAGAAAAAAAAATTTTGCATTTTATGTTTTAGTTTTTCAAGGCCTATAAAACTGCATTCATAGAAAAAACTGTGACGGGTCCCCATTAGATGGATTGTAAAATTACAAAATAGGCGTTTAAATTAATCAATCAGTTCGCTCGACTCTGTCAGTCTGAGTCGGTTCATTCCACTCACTCATTTCATTCATTCTCTTTGAATAGATAGGCAGGCGTAATGGTTGGTGATTTGTTTTACTAAATAAAAATCTGAAAATACTCAACAAATCTCCTTAGATTTTCGTGATTTGTGAATAACTTTACTCTATTTTACATTTCAGTCGGCCCACAAGACATTTATTATCAAGCGCAAGCTTGCAAAAAAGCTGAAACAAAATCGTCCCATTCCGCAATGGGTGCGAATGCGTACAGGAAACACTATCCGGTAAGTTATTAAAATTATGTACAGCTGCAAGATTTAAGTCTTTATTGTTAGAATACACCATTAAAATTTACTAAACTAAGTATTCGAAGCTACGTCATGTTGTATACAACATTCCTCCTGTTTCAACAAGGTTATAAATATTAGTTGGTTATTTTTGTGCCTGTGCTATGCTTATTTAAAACTATTATTATTCCTATTACACTATAAAAAGCTAAATTTTTGAATTTGATAGGGACTGATGATCCGTCAATTACATTTTAAGCGGTAAGACACCTACCGGTATACCTTTCTACTTACACGTAAGAGTAGTTGTAACTAAATGAATAATAAGTACTCAGTGTTTGCTTGAAGACACTTTTGTTAGCATGGAAATACCATACCAAGGATCTAATATACATTACCTGTCCCCCTTATCTTTCTTATTTTAGCTGTATCTTGCTTATTTTTACTCTGTTAGCAGTATAAATATGCAAAAAAATATGAATATATCTGAGTAATCATGAAAGGAGCTGCTATTCGGTGTGCTAAATAATAGTTGTGACTCCAAACCAGACCTCATAATCAACTAATAGGTATAGAAATACTGCTGTTATAAGTGTTGTAAAATTTGCAGATTTATATACCTGGCTGATTGTTTATGTCTTAATGGCTGCCTGCCTGGTTCCAATATCTTAGAAATTCTGTATTATTTTGCATTGTTGTATTGGCTAAGCCTTAATCGCAGTTAGTGACAGTTTAAACTAGCCTACCTATTAGATGAGAGTATTTTAGTAATAAATATTCACATTTCCTATTATCAGTAATTTGGTTTCTGCCTATAGTAAAAACCTGCAGTTAAAAAACAAGAGTTTTATAATGTGTCACTAGGTTTTCAATATTTGTGTATTAATACTATTTTTTTTTTGTATCTAAATATAAATATCCCCAACCTAAGCAAAGCTAGTAGGTACTATATGAACCAGATATGTGGGCAGATGAGAGCCAAACAATCACCGTAGTAGGTACTACAAATGTATACTTGTGTTGTATGTATTAGAACTGGGTGCTAAAACTGGTTGAAAACTTTAGCATCTACAATATGTGTAGGTAGTCATGTATAGTACTACCACCATGCCTATTTCTGCAGACAAGTACTTTCTGGTGTTCCGGTTTGAAGGGTGTGGGTGCCAGTGAAATTACTGGCACGCGAGGCTTAACACTTGATCTTAGCATATGAGTCCTCAGGTTGATGACAGAGCACTGCATTTTAGGGCATGTTCTTAAAGATCTGATCTTATTATGTGACCTGCAAAGCAATGCTTTGTTTATAGTTGATGGTAACCACTTAACATCAGGTGAGCCATCTGCTTGATTCATCAGTAATCACATAAAAAAAAGGTAGGTAGGTACGTCATTATGTTCTGATAATGCTTGCATGTAACTCACTCTGTTAATTTATTTTCAGGTACAACGCTAAGAGGCGTCATTGGAGGAGGACAAAGCTCAAGCTGTAAGCACATTGAGCTGGAACTTTATATTAATAAGTAATAAACCATCCTAAAAACTTATTCAATGGTTTTTCTCAAAAAATAATGACTAACCTGTTCACCTAGAAAGTGGCCATGAATCTAAACGAAAAATAAATTGTTAATTGTGATAATTCTAATTTATGAATCTTTGCGAGTCAACTCTTAATAAGGCAAAGGATGAACCACTTTAAACTTACTTTAGAGATGTTAGTATGTTTATCCAGATAACCCAAAATAAAATGAGGGATTTCTAGTAATTAATAGTGATTTGTTAGTTTTTATAGTGTTTGCCTGCACTTAAAGAACTCGCAAAGAAGACTGTGTAGTGCGTCTCTGATAAGTAGGTATGATAATTTTTTTATTTTCCGGTCAGGGAGTTGGTGGGTAAGTCTCAAGTAATAGACAGAATCATGTGTGCATGTGCTTACCTTTGATTAACCTACCAACTGAAGCTGAATAAATATAATAAAAAAACAAATTGTACATAATCTAGATTATCTATTTTCATGTCTTTTGTTTCCTTACATAATAACTATGTATAATAACAAAATTATCAATGCTGCACCTATTTACATAAAAATGTACAATATCACAAATTTTAATACTGAGAAGGCGTGAAGATATTTGAACTTGAATCCCATTGGAATATGAAGGATCTTCGTCAAGTGTCCGTGGTTTCTTGTTTCTTAAGTGCAGCAGATTGCATCAGTAGATCTTCAAGTAGAATGTCATTGTCGATTAGATCAAGACTTCCAGTTCGCTGGAAAATATACAATAATGCTTGTAAATATCACGGAGCCTGAAAATTACTTTACTAGGTTGCCTTCTAACGAAGTACCTAATTCATACTATTTTGGATTGGTACTAGGACATTCGCCCGCCGCGCCACATCGGTCGTCAAAATATCTATTTAGGCAACAAATTAGGTATCTCATCAGTTTATAAGTCCACAGCTGGACAAAGACACTGTCTGTTGGATGGAATCTGTGCCAGCGAGAATATTTTAGAGTGAATTAAGAATTGCCTTAGTAGGTACCTGTTGTGCACTGACTGATCGAGCCATGAGTTTTTGTGAGTATTTGATGCGCCGTTCTTTCTCTCGTTTACATTTTAAACGTTCGAAATCGTCCAGTCCCTCGTCGTCGCCGTCAATTTCGTCTACTGCAACCAGGTAATTTAAGTAAATGGTCAAAACTAAAATGTTAATATTAACGAACACTGAAAGAAAACATTGCAACTTTACTACACCGTAACTAGCTCTACGCACATAAAGAAAGAAATAGCGTCGTGACTTTAATCCGCAGGCATGGTAGATATCCCCTCCGATCTCTTTGTACAAGTACTCAAAATTCTTTGAGAATGTCCAATGGGGGTAGTCGGAGGTACGTCTAAATATTACATTTGGTATATACCCACATTTTGCAGTAGTAGGATTTTCATACGTGACAAGTTGCAGGCCCATCGGCGCTGCCAGAACTCTATCTGGTTTCCTCACGATGTTGTCCTTCACTTTTTGAGCACATAAATTTTTCGATATTAAAATCAATTTGTACACGACCAGACTCGAACCCACGACCTTGAGATAATCAAAATAATTATGATAAACAAGGGTGAGTTCGTAAACAAACCATGCAAGAGAGCGAGCCGAAGCGACTTAAGGTATGTACCATCTAGTGTGTATTTAATGGATACTCACGCTGTGTGTGGCTGCCAGCGGCGCTTAGTTCAGGCCCCACGTCGCTGTCCAGACGCACTCGCGTTAGGGAGCCAAGCGAGCCGTGAGGCAACGACACAGCCGGACTCGCTGAGCCGTCGTCGACGGGGTGCGAGTGACCCCATGGGTTCGGCGCTGATGATGATAGCCGACTATCTGAAACGTACACCAATAAAAATAAGTAATAATAATAATAATGCTGGACAATCCACACAGCAACATCTAACCTCAAACTAAGCAGAGCTTGTGTTATGGGGTACTAGATGACTGATATACTTCATACAATAACATTACATACATATCGTCAGTGGAAAACTTTAAAGTTGATTTTCCACAAGTAGCATTTTGGCGCTTTAGCATTTTTTCCTTTCCACTGACGATATATATTTTTATTATACATAGAAAACACCCAGAACACCCGAAATAAATTTTTGCAGATCGTACAAACATTTATCCCAAGGTGGGAATCGAACCCGCAACCTCCTGCGTCGTCAAACTTGTCGTACTTCCCCGAAAGAGGCCTTCACTATGAGCTCTACTACTACTTACTTGAGTTATTATGGTTTGAGTGGTTATTGGAGGGCATATCGACTGGATCACTCGGCGGAGGCATTTGTGTAAACAAGCTCATTGCTGTCGGTCTGTGAACAAGTGGAGTTGATACATTTAGAGTAAATAGTGTCTTCTAGACCTTCCTGCTTCATCGTACACTTCAAGTAACTTACAATCAAGTAAGATTGAAGACAAAGGGAAATCTATCAAAGATAAAAAAATAAACATTTCACACAAAACTCCTTAAAGAAAAAGTGCCTTAAATTGTATCATAACAAAGCGCCTGAATATCCTTTGCGAAATTAAACCACAGGCGACTAAATAAACAAATATTGGTGGACATTTCACTCAAAGCTACCCAGTACCAACGCTTTTTCAAGATTAAAAACTCTTACGACACAGTTTAAAAGATGAATGTGCTTGCTCTTGTGTGCCTTTTTCGCGCGCAAGCATTTAAATTGGTCAAACCGAAACAGCCGCCACGAGATTGACGTCAGCGGTATCCGCCATTGCTTGCACTAGCCGCAGGTGGATTCTGAGTTTTTTACGTTTTCCGCGGATAACAGATTTCGGTTTGCGAACTCGAGCTTTTTGTATGGAGATACACTAGTACCCACATAAGTCGGAAAGGGCGCTTATCATATCTTTTAATCGGAAATCCGTTATCGTTAACCGGAAAACGTAAAAAACTCCTGTGCGCTGTAGCTTGCTTGGCCCGCCGGCTTGGGCTGATTGTCAGACTGCGTGGGGCGTGTCTAATCGGAGTTGACCACAAGCTCAAATTTACCTTACGGTCTAATTAGTAGGTTATTTACCTAATGTCTGGTCGTTTGGCCATGCTGGTGATGGTAGCTTGCTCGTCCACCTCCTCGATGACGTCATTCGCTATCTTCATGCTGCCCGCTGTGGCAGCTGGCTTGTTTAACTGCGGGTTGCTTGCTGATATCGTGAAGCGGGATCCAGCTGTTTATAGAAAGTACATTTTAGATTTACATACTTAACTTTCCTATAATAGGAATTTATCGATATTATACACTCTAAGCTTTTAAAACCGGCCAAATGTGAATCGGACTCGCGCTTGAAGGGTTTCGTACCATCTACGTATAATAAAAACGACTCACGAATCACGTTTGTTGTATTCTTATACAACAAAATTAAAATAAATATAAAAAAAATATTAAATATATTTTAGGATTTGTTGTAAAAGCGGCAACAAATATACATCATCTGTGAAAATTTCAACTCTCTAATACGTGTACAAACAGACGTACAAATAATTTAAAAAAAATTTAAGTAGATTGATTTCGTCTTTTTGCCTATTTTTAAATACTATTAGCAAGATTTAAGAAAATATTTTATTATTAATGTATTTCGACCTCTACAGTTTTATTATAGTAGGTAAAGATACACACGTGATCGAACAGTTTTTTTTTAAATAATTATTGCTGTCTCTTTTATAAGAACTGAAACAACAAGGACAGCTAAATTTTAGCTATGTCATTATATTAGTTTTATTTTGTGGTTTAGGTTGGAAACAAAAAGAACACCATGTATGGGAAAGTCTACCTCGCCAGTCTCGCAACACTTCTATTTATTTAGTCAGTTCGATGAAAAATGAATGTTTAATGAGTTCTGTGAAGAGATGACTCATGAAGTCGCTCATAGTTAGTACAGTAGGCTGCATGATACCAAACAAACTATGCACTAATCTATACTTCTATACTTACTAATATTATAAAGAGGATGCCTGTAATTTCACTAATACGGTAACTGTCTGTGATTTAGCGTAAGCAAGAAATGTTAGTCGAACTAAACGTACTACCGTCAGTCTGCGCATTTCCCCTTTGGTCTTCCTTCGAAAACAGTCTCTTCAGCATGGAAGTAACAGAGTTCGTCCTCGGTATTGGTGTCTGCTGTGCCAATGACGCCATAGAGTTGGTAGATCCCATAGAATTACGGTCTTCCTTTTTCCCTCTTTTACTGCCGCGGGACACGATGAAGTGTATACCGGAGACTGCGTCATCGTTCATTTGGAGTTGCTGTTACAATAATGTAGGTTTGTTAAAAAAATACTCGTAGACTAATTACCTTTTATGGTTACTCGTGTAAGATGTGAAATGCGTTTCCTCCAGAGGTTTTCCCACAAAAATATGATATAAACCGCTTAAACAGCAATGCTGGATACTGGTATGTGGATGTCAAAAAAGACGGTGACTGCTTACCACCAGGAAGGCTATAGCCATATTATTTGTCTATCGACACAAAAAAATAACACAGTACATCTTATATCGGGGTTTGGGCTAGCTAAACAAATATTGTCTATGATGATAGAATTAGAATTCGGTTGAGATTTAGATACCTTTATTTACATGAAACTGAAATACCAAGTATTTCAGTCATGTAAAAAACAATCAGGTTCAATCGAGAGACCGTGAGTATTCAGATGACAGAAATATAGCCCGTAGAAAAAAAGGTTTACGCCTATTTTTTACCTACCTAATATATTATTCAGTTTGGAATGATAATAGTTCATTATCATCATTACATAACATACTTTAGTAAAATGTAAGAAGTTATTATCAAAGGCTTTTATCTCAGAGCGGATTGACAGCCCAGTGATAAGATTATTTTAATTGATAACGCAAACACAGCAGAAGCAAAGAATACGACATTGTTATTGCAAGGTTATTCACAGCATATCGCCGAATTCACGTAGAGAGCAGGTTACAGTACCTTCCGGTAATTTGAGAAAGCTTACAATCAATCATAATATAAATAATGAAATTTACTAGCTAATGCTACAACCGAAGTACCGATCTGATACTTCGGAAGTAGGTACAGTACAGACAACCAACATGCTATCAGTAAATCAGAGATTTCAAAATGTTTTCATTTTACATTTAAGTTAGAAATTTTACTCCTCAATAATGACAATTATGAAGATGTATCAGTATTTAAATCCACACAAAGAGACAAGTTTAGAAAATGCTTTATGTAACGATGTCTTTCAATTAACACTACATCGTACAAAAGTTGGAATATAGAGAGTTCATGGCGGAAGGCGCCTTGGCTGGTTGAACGAACACATATTTTCTACGTGAATAGGCGATTTTAATAAAAAAAAGAACATCAAAACAATTACACAAAATAACGAACACGATAAGGTAAGTGAAAACAATTACGGAAGACTATCTGTAAGTACAATCACCCAAACATTAACAAAAAATATTTAAAAAATTTAGACTTTAGACTCTGATAAGTCACTATGAACAGTCAAAGTAGTGTAGTAACTGTAAATTAATTCCGGTACTGATAACAATATAAACAAGTTAGTGAGTTAACATAAATTCAACCATATAATTATATTATGTTAGGTGGGTAGTTAGTACCATTAATATTGAAAAATAAATACACAATTGTTATATCTTACCATTTTTCTCCCAAGACCGATTAACAAAATAAATTAAATATTATTATGTACACCATATACAATACATTATCATCGTGCAATTTTGCAAGCACATTTCGGTTCCCTCCATCCAAATAATATGTTGCCAAACAAATTATGTCATCGATTTTTATTAGCAATAGGTTTGGCATTCCCATTTATCACATTCAGCAGATTAACGAAAGAGGCCCTGGGTAAATGACACCTACAAAGCTCAACAGACCGTTCGTTGAAGTAAATCACTTGCCTTTAGATATTTAAAAAAAAACCTTGTTCATGATTTTTTCCATTCGAAATATCGATCTTGTGAGACAAAAAGAATCATAAGACAAGTTACGAATAAGAGAAGAACGGATTTAGTTCTGCTGAAACTGAGAAACGAATCTAATGAGACTTTGTTACTTTCAATCCTGAACACAATAATAATAAGAAGTAAAAAATATAAGATTGCAGGCACGGGAACTTAGATATAGATTAGTATTTTTGGGTTTCTTTTTTAAAAAGGACGCGTTATATCTTTTGATATCTTTGTTAATGATTCTTCATGAGGAAACGTAGCTGGGAAACCATATGCCGTTTATAATATGTTTCGTGCAGCATGCTTATAAAATCGATCAAACCTCTGGTGGATCGAACTTGAAATTCACGGCGCTTGCGGGTGAAGGTACCACTTCGTCGGTCTTGCCCTCAGAACGCGCAACCACCTAACGGCAAAAACTAGTTTAGTTTGTACAAATATAATCTAAAATGCTGAAGCACTTTATTTGGCCACGAAAATAATAAATTCATGATAGACGAGAATTACTTCAGAAACCAAGTTACTATTAGAAAGAAAACCAGATCATTGAGAAAACAAACTTGTAAATAAGATTTGAGAATATCGCTTGATGTAAATCTTTTACAAATACAAAAATATGTATGGTAGGAGTACATAAACATGTAGCCAACTTCGAAACTAACGCACGGCAAAGCTACATGCTTATAAACGGACCGGTCTAACCTCTGGTGAATTGAATTTGATGTCCAAGAGTACTTTTTTGTCGATCTTGGCCCCAGACCAACTACTATACTTTCTTCTGGGACGAGAGGTCACCTATCGCCAAAGAACACAGTTTAGTCTGTATCTAGATAGAGAAGAAATATTTCACACAGCGGTAGATCATTCCAAAAGGAAGGATGGAATCGTGTTTCGAAAGATAAGGGTGTTTGTGTTGAATCAAGAATCAAGAAGATCAAAATTAGTTTACCCAAATAGGAAACAGAGGTACACAGATGTCAAGAAACTGATTCATTCAAGAGACGATAGAATACAAGCAAGGTGTGCAAGAATAAAACAATTAAAACAGATAAAGTGGATTCAGTAAACAGAAGAACAGAGAGGTTTAAGAGACTAATTGGACTCAATTAAGTTTGAAAAACTTAAACAAGATTTCTTCAAGATTAAAACAAACGAAGCGGAGCATGGAAACAAAAGTAATCAAGATGTTGAATATATTGGTTCATTCGAGAACGAAAGAAGTGGCGTATAAAAGAAGATAATCTGAAAGTCGTCCAAGCAAGAAACAATGATACTTCGTTCATAGAATACCTTGTTCCAACAGAGAAATAAACGTTAGTTACGCAGCTCCGAAACCGTCACACTGCGAAGCGCCGTGCAGCATGCTATAAAAACGGACGGGTCTAACCTCTGGCGGGTCGAACTTGTAACTCACGGTGTTGGAGGGTACCATCTTGTCGATCTGGATCTGAGAAGGCGTTGTCATCACCATGCTCCTCTGCCTCGCTGGAACCGCGATCCTAGCTGTTGAATGCTCTGGGTGCTCTTCACGTTGGTTCTCTGTGGCTATCGTGTAAGGCAGTTCGGATGGGAACACTTCATCCCAGTATTGATCCCTGATAAGCTCAGGGTGCTCGTGATGCATTTCGTCTACTATCATGTAGGATACCTGTAAGGAAAGAAATGTACTTTGAAATTATCAAAATAAACGAGGTTTTTGATTATTTCAATTATTCCGATAAAAGTAAAAAATTAATAATATTCATATAACGATAGTTTTAGCGTAACGCACCTGTAAATCTCTGTCAATCAACCAATTGACTTCAAAGTCATCGTCATCTTCACCGAACGGGTTGATCAGTGACTCTGCTACCTTCAGCCAGCCCATGTAGAAGAAGAACTCTAGTGTAGCGAATATAGGAAAGTATAGATCTATGTTACTGATGTAGGCGTCGCTGCTAGAAGACTGGAGCTTATTTTCTACCCACTGGCTTCCCAGTGCTGTGGTTATAAAGTACGAATAAACCGCTATCGTTACTACCTGTAAGTAAAGTATCGAAGTCAAATTGAATGAATTGAAGTTCCAAGAAAGCCAATATTTAAGTTTATGTAAAAATATTTGACTTTATGTTTGAATACAATGAATCTTCTTTATGTTTTAATAAAATGATTTTCCTGCCTTTATCCCACTTTACGTGGGTCAGCACAAGAGGTTTTCACCCCCCATTTCCCTCTATCATCCGTCATCTCTGTAGTCGTACCTTTCTGACCCATATCATCTCTCACACTATCCATCCATCTTTTCTTTGGCATACCTCTACTCGTATATCCATCCACATTCATATCTAACATTCTTCTCGTTAAAGCAATAGTGGCGGAACTGGATGGAGCACCGAAGCCACAAAACATATTCTCTGTCTTGGCTTAAAGTGCAAGTTCAATCCAACACCAATTTCTCCTGCCATTTTACCAGTCTGCTCTGGACCTCGGTTGCTAATTCTCCGATAAGCACATATCATCGGCGAACAGCATGCACCAGGGTGCTTCCTCCTGTATGTCCGATGTCAGTGCATCCATAACCATGACGAACAAATTAGAGAGATAATAATATTTAAATAGTTCAGTTTCAATTAATCAAGTAATGCCTTAATTAAGGATAACTAACCCTTTGATAACACCACTGAATCGCAGTTTTAGGTTTTAGCATGTTTTAGTTGATAGGCATCAACACCCTATTACAAACCTTGGTTTGACACCGAGTTTTAACCAGTGGGATGGGAGAAATCTGTTACCTAGAATCATTTTTGTATTATCACAGACAAGACTATCTTAAAACCACGTTTACGCACCTAAGAGTGCTGTTAGTACTGTTATGAAGTACAAAGGCCACACTGAAACTAAATTACTAGATAACATACCTGTGTGTACACTAAAGGAACACTTATAGTGTCATAGCTCAGCAATAGTCCAGCCTGTCCTCTGAATTTGTTCAATTCGTCAATAATAGTTTTTACGGCAAAGTCGTCACGTATTCGACCTTCTTTACGAGCTCTCGTCACTATGCTGGTCGCCCAGACTATTGGCAACCTAGGAATAAATACAAACCCATGTAAATAATAGACAATGATCCCCGAGTGTTCAGAATTCGTCACTCTCTCAATATAATATTCTGCAGGTCTACTCTTGAAAACAACAAACGAATTTCGCTTTGGCATTTTGAGTTACACTGTAGGGCCTTGTCCGCCCATTCCACATTCAAGTCGACACTGCCTGACATGCCGCGCAGTGTAACTCAAAACGACAATGCGAAACTTCGTTTATAGTTTCCAAGAGAAGACCTGCTGAGCTATGACGATAGGACTCCTGTACTAACATCATTTGGAAGAGCTGGAAACCATTGAGTACCTACGGCGGCATTTGTTTCAGAGGCCATGAGTTGAGTAATTTCAATAATAAGTTAATCTTTAATATGGGGATTTCCCCTGATGATATTATACCCTAGGGCAGGAGAGAATTTTTGTTTGAGGTTTATTTACGCGGTGAGCAAATACGGAGGCTAGTTTTATTTGTTACCTACATGATTTATACATATACCTATGCGCTTTTGTGACTAGAGTTGGTTTAAAAATAATGTAAGTAGTAGGTAATATAATGTATAAATATGTATAAGTACTGGTTTGTTTGTATTCGAACTATTTATATTTTCCGCTATAGCTGTCTCATTATAAGTAACCATGAAAATGCTTAGAACAGATAATTAGCATTGCAATCGTCCAGACAATTATTATTAAGTCACCGTTTATGAGTAAGCCTATAGTATTTTTCTGCAATAGAAACTCATAGTATTATGAGTTATGATATATACATCACGTAATAAACAAATATTTGTAGACATTTTTACTGATAGAATATACCTACGTTTTAAATTTGGAACCGGATGACTGGTAGAATATATTTTTTTTGTAAATAGCCTAAATAACACTCAGACAGAGAACAAACATACTATGTTCATCACACAAATGTTTGTCCTCGATCACAACCTACAGCACAGAAAGCTGAGTTGGTACTAAATACTAATTGAGTTGTGAGGCCAGTTGTACTATTAAATAGGCAATGGTATTTCGTAAAGAATTAAATACAGACACGATGTAGTCTTTAAATAGCATTCTAACCAGTAGTATACTATACATTAAGTATCCTGATATTAATATATGACGACTACCATTATATTCTTATTTGTAAGCATTCGACGGCACAAGCTCAAATTCGCACAACGGGCTATGGAGAGAGCGATACTGGGAGTTTCACTGCGAGATAAAATCAGGAAGTTGAAGTGGAAATGCGCAGGCCATATAGCTCATAGAACCAAGCACCGCTAGGGAATAAAGGTTCTTAAAAGATGAAGCGTAAGATGTCCTACCTGATGGACTGACCACATTGCGGAAAGTCCATAGATGAAAAGGGCTCATAATCGTTCTTCCTGGAAACGTATGGGGAGGCCTAGACTTGGAGTGGACTTGTCCAGCAGTGGACTTCTATAGGTTGTTGAAGATGATGAAGCATCCGGCATAACTATTACCTAACTAAAACAACTGCGGTGTATGCTGGCATGGCATGTATGGAATAATCAATCATTGTTTCTTTATTTCGTTTTTGTTACCTGCTTTAATTTCAAAATTATTTATTTACAGTTTTTTATGTTTTGCTCGTACATATTACTAATTGTGCACATATCTTTATGTTATTCATCATGCTTCAAACTGTAATATTTTCATTTTAGTTTTCCTGTGGTTGTCATGTGTTTTGTTCGTTAAAATTAATAAAATATAACTTGGAACCTTCTGCAAAACCTCAATCAATTGCGATACAAATAATAGCGAGGGTCAAAACATTAAACTTAACTTTACAAACAAGTACATTATTATACTGATTTCACAGGGCTGTTTTTCTTATTCATTTGAAGAAACTCATTGATAGGCCTTGTTGCAAGCCAACTATCGAATATTTTAAGTACCTCCTACTCTGAATATATCCTTGCATATTAATCTACGCCTTCCGCTAACTTATCTAGGTACCATTGTGTCATCGCTATGAAGGATTTCCTAGAACTCTAATGAATTACTCACCAATGTTTTGAGGGTTTAGGAAATTTCTCATTTAAGTTGTTAAGGATTGATTTCTCGTTGTCCAGTAGAAGTCCAGCTTCTACCAAATTGTCTAGCGTTGGGAATCGCTTCTTTACGCGTGGGGAGATCATAGTTAGCACCATTGTGAGACAGAGGCACACGTAACGGACTATTGTTCGGCGCATCAATCGCCCACGCTCGTCCTGTAACACGCAAGCATTAGGTTAGCGCACACTGAGTCAGAAGAACGCAGAAAAACGTTGCAACTAATAAACCGCTAAAACATTTGGATGACATGACACTACAAACAATAAGTTTTTATTTCCAACTCAATTACGAAATTAGTTCTGTCCAAATACAAACAACAAAAGGATATGATGAAATTAGTGATGATGTTTTATAAAATAGGTACATATTTGAAATAAACTACTTATTCGACAAGTGTGCCCACCTCGGAATCATTCGACGGACAAATAAAACAGCCGTAGAATAAAAAAAAGCACACAAAACCGCCAAATGAATAATCTCTTAGTTTTTAAATGGGTTATCACCGGCACACGCCATTTTTGGATAGATACCCATAAATGACGCAAAGCACACAGAGGTGACGACGACTGGCTGTCGAAACCGCGCGCCTAATTCCCTACCGCATCAAGTCTACAACCAATCCATCCCACGTACTCTTTGTGCATTGTGCCTTAGCTATCTGCTCCGGATCTGTCTTATAGGCCACGTTAGTTAGCAAACAATGAGGCAACATATTAATGATCATGCGAACTCACAATAATTCAGGAGTTCAAATTAATTACGACATCTGCGACTGTAATGTAAAACGGTGATATAAAGTAATTATGAATATTCACAAAAAAAATATCGTTGTAGAATGACTGTGAATGGTTAGTTAAAATGAAATGAGTTATTTAAAATAGTCAATTGACACTTACAGAAAACTACAAACAGCTATCAGAAAACATTAAAATTTAGTTAATCAGAAATCAGCCAGTTATTGACCGCGGCTGAACTTTGAAAAAGAGGATGTGTTGTCACTGACGCAGAGTGTGGTGTCATAATGACCAATCAGGTTATTTTAAAAAACAACGTTTCGTCTTATCTATATTTATATACCAATTATAAGAATCTTTGTCCTGACTGACTGATTGGGATAAAGACAAAGCATAGCCTAAACCATTGGTCGTAGAGACTTTTTAGAGTATATTCGTCTTGGTGCGTAGAGGTGTACTAAGGAATTCCCGAAATTCAACCTCTAAACGTGTACAGCGGGGGTTGAAATTTGTATGAAAATAGCTTCACGCGGGCGAAGTCGCGCGCGTTTCGCTAGTTTCTAATAATCAGAGTGGTCATCTCGACTTAACCGGCTCGCTCCGCGTCAGTGGCAACGCATCCTTAACGCTCCAATTTTAAATAAATATCTGCCAAAGATAAACAATGCTCAAAATACTGCCGTTTTTAGCAATGTTTATAAATATGGATTAAGTTATTTCCAAGACTACACTAGATATTACACTATCTACTTAATATACCTACAGTCGCGGTCAATGTCCTGGGCAATATAAACTAGAGCTATACTATTTAGTTCAGGGCTAAAATAAAACCAAACAACTAGGTATGCATTCACAAAGTAGCGCATTTACCTACAGATATCCTTGCTCGTGTTTTACCGTTATTTCATCAATATCTGCAAACTGATTAAACATTTATAAGTAAGAAACAAATAAAGTGATCTTATCTTACACAATTATCTTCACGAAAGGTGACGATATAATTTTATAGCACTTACGCTAAGTACATATTTATTGTAGGAAATGATAAGTTTGCAACGAATCAACGTAATTACTCATTGGTCATGTTATTTTGAACTATGATTAATTAGGATTTGTTTTATGTTCTGAAGGAAATATCAAAGGACTTCCTTAATACCAGACTTCCAGGTACAAGACTTATTTAATTCAAGTTAAATTTAAAGAACAAGGTTGCCTATAACACTAGAAAAACAATATCAATGAAAAAACCGGCCATTTGCAAGTCGGACTCGCGCACGAAGGGTTCCGTACCATTATCTATAATAAAAACGGCAAAAAATATGATGTTGTTTGTATTATTCTGTTTTTGAAGTGAAAACTTCTTTAAAGAGCACTTTAAAGAGTACACAAAGTAAAAAAGCCATGGAACTGGTGACAGACGTATAGACAGCCGAGTCTTAGTAATAGGGTCACGTTTTACCCTTTGGGTAAGGAACCCTAAAAACAGTTTTGCTTCCAAAGATGACTGATGATCTGATGACAGCGTAGTGTCACTCAAAACGTCAATAGGAAACTTCATCGTTATTTATGGAAGACCAGCTAGTATCACAATGCATTTACATAAGTATTATGCGGTATTGTGGTTAAATGAATCAAACTAACAGAAACATACTCTTACGTAATATCAGAATAAAACCGGCCAAGTGCGAGCCGGACTCGCGCAAGAAAGGTTCCGTACCATTATTTATAATAAAAACGGCAAAAAAATCACGTTTCTTGTATGAGAGCTCCATTAAATATTTATTTAAGTATTTATTGTTATAGCGGCAACAGAAATACATCTTCTGTGAACGTTTCAACTCTCTAACTATCACGGTTCATGAGATACAGCCTGGTGACAGACGGACAGACAGACAGACAGACAGACAGATAGATAGATAGACAGACAGACAGACAGATAGATAGATAGACAGACAGACAGACAGACAGCGGAGTCTTAATAATAGGGACCCGTTTTACTCTTTGGGTACGGAACCCTAAAACCATCCTTAATTTGCATTAGACTTTTCCTTAGTTTGATACTTATTTAATAGCTACAATGAATATGTTTTTGACACAAGGCACTTACTCCAGATATTACAGGAAAATCACAGCCATAAACAACGTAATTGTTCAGCAGCATTTAAAATAGCTCTTATTTCTCGTAACAAATGGATCAATCAAAAAGGATAGGCAACCTTCCTCAGCAAACGTTAACGTTAAATGTTTTCAGTCGTTCAGATTAATTCATGGAAGCTAGTCACGGCCATGAACACATGCAATAATCATCATTATGCGTGCGATCTCACTGCGCAGGATATTTTGAAACAATAATACATTGTGAACTTGGCATTTCAAAATCATTATAACCACTCGAAACCTTGACCAAGGCTATCATTTGAACAGTTAAAAAAATTTTTGCCAACAAATTATTTAGAGTTAAATTATATCGGCAAGTGTTTGCAACTCATTAAACTGAAATAAAAATAAATAAAATAAAATCTCTTTATTTCGGATAACCAGAGATCCATATAGGGTTAGTAAGCACACAAAAATATAAAACAATGAAGAAAAAAAGTGTTTGTCTAACCTTAAAATTTGCATAAATATGCATGCCCCGTTCCCAGAGTGATCATCATACATACATTTGCCGGGATCACTCTGCGAACCAGGCTTACCCATAGCGGCGATGAAACCTATCCGCTATGGTTTTCAGGATGCTATTGTAAATGTAGTAAAGAAAAAAACACATTGTATAATGCATTATCACGGGTGGTATGAAAACCAATGCCATTTGAAGGTGTAGAAATAAGCATGACGGTAATCATCTAATCAGAAGTCTGTAGGCGTAAGTACTGTTCTAACCTAAGGATAGTTTACCTGTCCATGTATAGTAGCAGACACGAAGACCGCGATTGAATCAGGCCAGGGTATCGTCGTGTACTGACTCCACCATCGATTCATCACCACTGTCACGTAGAAACCCAGCACGAAAGACAGTGGGATCACGTTCCCGTGAAAGCTACAGTAATTGACTACACCTTCGAACATCCTGCAATGAAAATTAGTCATTATGAATGTAATAATGAAAATTACCTACCGAAAGCACTGCTTACGTGCAATACACTTTGAATAGACGTTTCTCTTACTTTTTTTAATAAATTAATAACTTCTTAGTATTTTTTATTAATAAGTTTGCAGTTAGTAAAGTGTGAATGGCTGTTTACCGCCCCGCGAATAATGACGCGCCAGAAGCCTATCGGTTCGGACCGGTATCTATTCGGACTACTTCCAAAATCTGAAACTGCACATTCAGACCATGATTTTGATTACAAAAGAAAACAGTGAGCAAACCAGTTAGTGGTCTCTGCCTACCTCTATGGGACACAGTCGTGATTTTATGTGCGCATGTTTGTGGTTAGTGGTGTTACCATTGGTTATGACTGTAAAGTACATATCTTACTTCTTTTTTTCTTCATCTAATATCAGGCGGTAAGTTAGATTTAACGAGTAATACAGCAGCAGAAACATAAGTAGATCTAACCAGACCAACTTGTAAATGCTTCCCCTCCATCTGAAACAAAAAAAACCAGCCTTATTTTTTAAGCACGGGCACGGATGTCGAGGCGACCGGTTACCTCAACATACAACAATTTGTGCCCTGCACGTGTGACATCGCATTGCGTCCATCAAACTCTGAGACTGAGGCGTCATGCAATGGCAATGCTTTGCTATAGGTAATGGTAACCACTTAACATCAGATGGGCTATCTGCTTGTTCCATCAGCAAGTCACGTAAAAAAAACACCGGCACTAACCTTTTCTCTATCAGCTTAGTTACAGAAATACCAAGTTAAGCAGGGAGTATTGTCTCGAAAGATCTATTTCACAAAGAGCTCTACGGCATCAACGTAAAATAAAGCTTTTTCTGTAAGTGTTTAATAGCGTAGAGAGAGCGGTCTCTTTGGTATAATTCTATCACAGCACACTAACCACTACTTTTTTAGTATAACCTACATATTAGTACACATTAATTCCTATAAATATTAAACAAAAGATGAAATTAAAGTATAATAAGAGAATATTAAAGAAAATATTGTGTGAGAGATGATATGGGTAAGAAAGGAGTGACTACAGAGATGGCATAATGATAGAGGAAAAAGAGGGAAAAACCTGTTGTGCCGACCCCACGTAAAGTGGGATAAGGGCAGGAGAATGATGATGAGATATTAAACACGTGTGGAAACCGAAAACCAACTTACCTATAGCGACGAACTAGGATAGTGTCCTGTGAACCAGTTTTTAAAGCAACCATCTCGACAGAACGGTCGGAAAGGCACTGTGGTAGAGTTGTCACCATTTAACGACGTGACTTGGTTCAATTTGATTTTGCATTCAAAGTCACAATCACAGTCGGATAAAGAACATTACGGATGCAGCGTACAGCTCAATGAGAGCAATCAATATTTGTAAGTGAAGGCCGAAATTACATAATAAACCGGGGTAAACATGGTTTACTCGACTTTGCCTATCTAAACCAGAGCGAGAAAATGTGTATACATCTATGGTACAATAAATACCATATGTAAGAAACTGCCCGCGGGGCAATGAAAGCCTTTTTAAATATATACATACTTAAAATACAAAGTTCAACCCCAAACGGGTACAGCGGGGGTTGAACTCCACTACAAAATTCCAGGCAGAATTTATGCAGGAAGCAGGTTGCCAGCTCACATCCTCATTTTTTTTCTCACCGCGCGTAACTTTGTCCGCGTGAAGTTATTTTCATAAGGAAATAGCTTAATCTTTAAAGCAACAAATGAGGCTATGAGGTGACAGCTTGCTTCCTGCATAAATTCCGCCTGGCAGTTTTACTGCATTGCCATTGAAGAAACCCCGAATAGGTCCATTAGTTTATGCATACTAAGTGAACATTGGATAAATTAGCATACGAAATGGTCGTCGCCACTATCAATGCAGATTACGTCATTAAAGTTGGAAGATAGCTTGATGACACGATTGTTCATGACTTACATTTGGTTTTAATGTTACTCAAGAGGACAACAAGTCTATAAAGAAACTGCTTTTGCGAGTCATAAGACGTATTTACTACATAACTAACGCTTTAAGTATTTCACAAAGATTTTTATTATTACGAGGAGTAGGCAATTTTTTCTCTTACTTATAAAGATATTACCGTTAAAGTAGGATTATATTATTATTTATTTTATGCATACCATCAACTTGTTTTACAAATAGCGCCAAACATGCAAATAGTTGGTAAAAACCTGGTAGGTACCTACCTACCAGTTTTTATTGTATTGTTCAACTAAGGTATTAAAGTTTTGGCCTTGACTTCGGACTTGGAATCGGCATGTAGTGTATGTTATTGTTAGTTGTGTTGTGTAGTCAGTTAGCAGTTAGCACGAGATCTGTATCAAGTTCATACACACCTACCAGTTGCGTGTATGAATGTAGTTTTTATAAAATGAATTAGGTATGCTACTTGTAAATGTACATAGTTTGCAAGATTTCTGTCACAAAATACCATCATACCTGGCAGCCTGTGTGGTCCCAAATAATAATTATTCGCTATATATGCTTGTACTTTTACCATAAAATGCTGGTAAATCATAGGCTTTACTGGAAAAGCTTAGGATTTACCGTAGTTCGACCTTATACAGTTATAACATAAATAAGTACCTACTAACTAAAAAATGATCCATGTTATTTCAGGGGCTGGTCCGAAAGAGTGGTTGTTAGAACGTGTAGAATCCGTTATTCAAGCCTTTTTTTGCCAACCACCACTATACAATGTGGGAGTAATTGGCTCCCTACTTTCATCCTCATTCATTCATTTCTCCATAGCTCGTACATGAATACATAATAGTGTTACGTACCTAATTACAATAACAAACGACATTTCCTAGTAAAAAATGTGCATTGCAATTTTTTATACCAACGATACAAGGCACGAAGAAATAATTTTTATACTACATGCTGTTTTTTTAATATTAGGTCATGTCAGTATAATGCTATAAGACCAAAAGTTCTTGCAATTTTGATTTGGAAATAGTTTCAAATATTTCAAAAATAAGACAATATACTTTAATTTATATATATTTGTTTCATACTAACATAGAATTTCACTCAGAATGTATGATACCGATTTTATTTATGAAAATGCAGATTGCATGCATTCTTGCAACCGAGTAGACACCTAGAATGTAAGGTAGGTATACATATTTCGTTTCATATCCGTTTTGCATTTTAGTGAATTTTATTAGATTAGACATCATATATCCCGGGAATCCCGGGACAGGCTGGTCTCAGAATACCATAAAATTCCCCATTATACATAACTATTTGTAAAAAAAGTTGTATATGTAACACAGCCACAAATGATATACTTACTAAGTACTAAAATCAGCATTGTAAGTACCTACCTACCTAAATAGTTTCCAACGAAAAAGTGTCAAGAAATGTTTTAGTCTAGATTAAAGTTATACTCGAATAAACATGACATACGAACATCGCCCTAGTTGCCACAGAGATCTTCAATCGATCGCTTTGCTCTCTCGACCAATAATCCGTAGCACGCCTAAGCGTAGATCGATGAACCGGCTCGTGCTCGTGACGAACAGCTATACCTAATAGGAATAATTGAAACCTACCGAAACCACAGACAAAACCAAAACGTACAAACTTTTAGAAGAGTGCAAAGTGTAATTTATTTTATAATTATAAGAAAAGTCAGACAAATTTTCAAGTCAGTTAAGTTTTCCGGTCCAGTCCAGTCAGGACCATTTTTTTCCTGACTGGACTGAAACCTTACTGACTGACTTGACTGACACTTTAGAAAAGGACCACTGGTCGTAGAGACTTGAAACTTGTAGAGTAGGTATATTTGCGTGGTCAAGGGTGTAATAGCAAAGAAATTCTTGAAATTCAACCCGTAAGGGGGTTGAAATTCAGGAATAAGAACGAGTCGCATGATTGTTTATTACATCTATACAAATAAATAAAATTGAAGTGTCTGTTTGTAATATTAAAATAACCGCTTTTTACTACATGCATAGGAGTGTATATAGGATACATATTCCAAAAAAGCATTTTTTTAAATTTTTGTCTGTCTGTCTGTTTGTTCCGCGTAATCTCTGGAACGGCTGGACTGATTTCGACGGGACTTTCACTGGCAGATAGCTGATGTAACAAGGAGTAACTTAAGCTACTTTTTATCCCGAAAAAATAACGGGAACGGGAAAAAACTGCCACGCGGGCGAAACTTCGAACGGCCGCTATTTTATGCCGTATTAACGCCATCTGTTGGCGACATCGAGTACTACTTCAGTTAAGATTTGTAAGTAAACATGTTTACCGCTCAACGAAGTAGGCACGGGTCAGCTAGTAACCAATAAAATTACCCATGATGGTAGCAGTGCTCTACAAAAAGTATACAAGACTTGTATACTAATCTCTTATTCAAATTTTGCTTTACTTGTATTACAGGTATAGCAAAATTTGAATAAGAGATTAGATTATCAAAGAGTATTAGCAAAAAAATGTCGCCCGAACAAAATCGATATTAGAAACAACAGTGCAATGACCGGAACAATGGGGCCAGAAAGGTGCAAGCTAGACTACTGAATAATAAATGTCCCTTGCCTGGTAATCACGAGGTGAGACATGGGGCACGTCGGTAACTGCAAGCACTTCGATATCAACTAACTTCATGAAACTAGTTTGTATGGTTGAATAGTATCAAGCCTCCTTTCGAATTGAATGCAGTGTTAGAAAATAAGAATGTTAAGAAAAGAATACCCACCTAATACATGTACCTAAGACATGGACAAGACATGCGTGAGGAAGTGATTATGTCGGTAAGATTGGTAAGATGTACTCCTAAATGCTAAGCAATAGTTATTATAGTTTATAGATCCTATTTAAACCACAATCTCACCTGGTGGTAGGGTGACGATGAGGCTAACGATGGAACAGAATAGTCTAAAAGACACTATTTAGTCTAAGCTTGAAGAGACCTAGATTGTAATGATCAGGAAACCAGATAGCGCACAGATAACAAGAGTTCCATTCCTTAGTTCTCTCTCTTCTCATTATGAAAATGCGGAACCGAAACGTTTGGTGCGAATGGGTGGTATACAACGAGGTACTGAGCGAGCTATACGTCTGCTTGCCATACTGTTCCTGGGTTATGTACTTAGACGAATAAACCACTCTAGCGTGTTGAAGCAGTTAATGAAATCTCGAGTAATTGTTTATTTTATTTAAAATATTCTAAAAGTAACCACGACGGGGTACGGCTAAAAATAACGCTAACGCACTGTTAGAATTAAACAAAGGTGCACCTAAGAATAAAGTTACTGATGATGAGTAATACTTATTCTACCGAATTTGGCATCAGATTAGGTACTGTTTTTGTCTCCAACAAAGGCAAAATCAAACGCATTTATTCAGTAAAATCCGCAAGGATCATCTTGAAACGTCTTAAATCTAGATTAATCTAAGCGCCAGTTCCTCGCGACCAAGCCTAGAAGAACCGATAAGAAACTTACGGCTTCGTTCCTACCGTTTTTTGTATGATCCTGTTACAAAATAACACAGTTGTAGGATTGTCTGTCAATGTAAATGAAAATAGCACGTAAACCAAATCAATTCATTTATAATGACGTCTCGATAGAGAACAACTTGACACTGACGTGATCCTCATGCAGGTCTAGATTTCCTGGACAGGCTGTCGACGTAATGAAGCAATGGAGTACCTACCTAGGTATTTCAGGCAGTGGCGTAGCTAGGTGGACAAAGGCCCCGGTGCAGTGCATAGAGAAAGAAACGGGCCCTCACCCCCTCTTTCCAAGTAGCTTGAACTTATATTGATTGACCTTCAATAAGTTAAAAGTAATTGATTTTTTATCTTTTTCACCTTTTCTTTTATGCTTCTCTCTTTTCGAATCTTAGGTTAGAGGGCCCCCTGAGCTCAGGGGCCCTGGTGCACTGCACAACCTGGCCCTACGATAGCTACGCCACTGACTTCAGAAATCACTCGCAACGCAACTTGTCCAAATTCTGAGCCTCCATAACAAGGGTCTAACGAGGAGTCAAACAAACATTTATATAAAATTACACACCTGTTATTTTTTACTCCACTAACGCCCTCGTCATTCCAGTCAAAAATATGTTGCTTTTGCTTATGACACAAGGCAAAGTTGAGGACACGAAGATAAATATTAGTCATTATTCACTTACGCAATTACCTACACACTAGATCTGATGATAACACGAGTAGTCTACTTTTGTGAAACTAGATTTATGTATAGAATGTAATTTATCATTCGCTTCACTCATGACACAACTAGGTACCTACCAAGGTGTACGAACTCTTGCTTTTGATGCTGCCAGTAAGACAATAATAAGATAGACCAGGTGCCGTCTATTTATTAAATAAATAGATGCTAGAATCTCTAAGTAGGTACCTACCTAATACTAAGATTTCTGAATATCGATAAAACTAACGAAAACTCTTGTTTAGTATAGAAAACTGGGTAGGTACTAGAATGACTGAACTAGGTACACTGACTAACAACATCGATGAACATCGATTTGTAAACTGCCTGTATATGTCTAGAAAACTAATTTAATTTCTGCATTATGCCTATAGCAGTTCTGAATCCTAATACCTATATAGTCATTGGCTGAGTAAGTTTATATTATCAGAAGGGTTATGAGAGTTCTCAATACAGCCGCTTATCGTGACTATACAAAATCCACTGAGAAACCGAACTCACAACACACCAGGCATTGAGTGGGACTTTGAATCGCAGTTGAAACAGTGATGCAGCTGGAGAAAATTCAGTAGGTAGGTACCTATTCGACGATGCGACATTGTATCGATTTTTTAGTTATGGTGCGATGAACTGATGAACTCACTCCTAGAAAAATAAGGGCGTACACTTTTACCAACAACATGGTCTCTAGGTGTTAAAATATAATATTTATACGAGTTTACCAGCTCTAACATCTGCCTATGATTGTATGGACTTATATCCAAGACTGGGGTTAGGTAATGGTATACAAGTGAACGTATTCACTATTGGAAAACACCGCAGGGATACCCGCGGCTTAGTCAGCTCCGCAGGTATTGACTTTATCCTTCCTTCGGATTAGGTAAGGTGCTGGACAAGCCTACTCCACTAATGATGGTGCGTTCACACACGCGCGTTTAACGTGCATGAGCGCGAGCCTCGGGCTTGTCGCCGATCGGTCGGGTAACAGTTTTTCTTGTCTCGTGTACCTAACCTACCTGTTTCGTGGCGAACGGATAACCCGAATGAATTTGTTAATTAGTGTGGACGATTTTCATAGGTTACAACAAAATATATTTTATGTAGGTACCTACCTACCTACCTACTAGCGGCCGCTCGCAGCTTCGCCCGCGAAGCAGTTTTTTCCCATTCTCGTTATTTTTTCGGGATAATAAGTAGGTACCTAGCCTATATGTTATAGAGACACTGTATTATATCGACCACTCTAGAACCTTCATGCCTGCTCTTTCTAACGCATGGTTTTCTATAATACCTAATTTAAGGCACTTTTCCTTTTTTGTTTTTTTTCAGTCTGTAATTTTTTTCAGGTTTTTAATTCAACTTGATGATGGAACAAGATGACCACAGACACAACTTGATGAAGACAGATGGCCCACCTGATGTTAAGTAGTTACCTTTGCTTATAACAAAGTATTACCTCATAGGCCACACTCGCTAGGAACGTGCCCTATGGTGCACTGCTCAGCGTCCATCAACCTGAGGCATACAGGTGCTAAGCCTCATGTGCCTGTAATATCACCGGCACCAACACCCTTCAAATCAGAACACAACAAGCTGCTTGGCTGCAGAAATAGGCATAGTGGTAGTAGGTACTTCCCCACTACTACTACTAGGTTGTGTTTATGTTACAGCCTTCAATATATACCTACATTTATTCTGACTTTCATAGTATTAGGTAGGTATGGATGGGATAGCTGGGTCCAGTCATCCACTGTTACTCATTTTGCACTCAGCGTTTTAAGGATACTTTGCCTACCGATTAGGATAACTAACCTATGCAGTAGTTAACTCTTTTTATTGTATGGACCTTAGAAAT
Source organism: Electrophaes corylata (assembly GCA_947095575.1). Lineage (NCBI taxonomy): Eukaryota > Metazoa > Arthropoda > Insecta > Lepidoptera > Geometridae > Electrophaes > Electrophaes corylata. Next base: position 1,980,349 of record OX352704.1, read on the forward strand.
GTTCATTTCAAAACCTACCTACCTACTTGCCTAGGTACTTAGATTAGAACTTGAGCTACACAATACCAACCTACACTTATATACAGGTGTTTTATTGAGACCAATTAGGTAGTATGTATAGGGAAGTGAGAAACTATCAACCAAGAGCTATACTTCCCCAAAAAGTAACTTATTTTGAATATATGATAAATTTAAAAATCAATTTTTTTTAGATCTTAACTGTTCTCTTCCTACTAAACATTCTTCATAAAACACTGTTATCACAACTTTGTAAATGAATAATGTGACATAATAGTCACATTATTAATTCAAAGATAAAAGATAATTAATTAATGGTTTAATCTTATCAGTATAATTCAAAAGGCCAAAGGATTGATTAAGATTCAGGAGGCTTGCAAGAAAATCAAAGGAAAGTGCAAAAGTGCAGAGATAAGAATAATTCGGGTGTTCTGGATGTTTTCTATGTATAATAAAAAATATCTATATATGTAATGTATTGTATTAAGTATATCAGTCATCTAGTACCCATAACACAAGCTCTACTTAGCTTGGGGCTAGATGATGCTGTGTGGACTGTCCAGCATAATTATTATTATTACCTATTATTACTTTAGAATCAAAATTCGTTTCTACATGAGCTATACTGTAACTTACAGTTAGAGGTAGGTACCTACTATGTTTCTTTTTGTCTTCCGTGTGCATGCAAGCACTTTGTGATCAAAACGTACATACCTACCAGGAGGTAGGAAAATTGTTTCACTTGGCTATTACTTATACTACCTACTACTTATTTATTTTTTCAAATTAAAACATCCCAAACAAACAAAACATAAAAAATGCACATATTACTCACCGGTATAGTACTTTCAGAAAGGTCCCAAATCCTCTACATGTTGCAACTTCTCCAGTGTACGTTACTGTCATTGTTTATATTATACTGCAGCACAAGCACTTTTAAATTTTGTGTCTACTTTAGCTATTTTTTAGATCTTAGCAATAATTGCCGAAGCACTGTCTAATCCTCACAGCATTATGCTTATAAACACACAATGAAGATACACTATTGAATCAACTGTAGGTAGGATACTTAATAAACTACAGTGAAAGTTATTTATTTAATATTAAGCTAGAATTCGAATTTTCCTCCCCAATGAGCTCGCACAACACGTACACCAACTCCAAATTCGCTTTGTCAACTGAACGGTTCAACCAAAGAATATGGACTAAAAGCGGTAGAAATGCAGCTATAATAGCAACCTAATACACTAGTTTATGCTCTTTTCGCTTACGACAACGTCAAGATGTAAGAAAATAGCGCATATAAATTCATTAATTCAACTTTTAGAGTTATTCAGTACATTGTCCATCGTTTGAAATGACGGAAGTGCCATTTTACACTTTTCGAAAAATATCATACTTGTAAATGAAAAACTCATGAACGACCTTATTGCTTTCAGATAGGTAAGAACTATCATAATAATGTCGCGTTGACATTTCTGTGAAAGTTCCCGGACGATTTATTGTATTTTTTATAATATATTTGAAAATAATGCATTAGATCACTCAAAAACAACGTAATATATGCAAAAAAAGGAGCGTAATGTGTGTATAAAATGCCATGTGTAGTTGAAGATTGTGATTCAAGTAGAAAACGATGCGAAAATAAGGATGTGTCGCTATCTTTCCATTTGTGAGTTTTACTGGAAAATTTGTGTTATTTATAGAACCAAATGCTCAGAATATCTTTGTAAATTATGTTGACTCCAGTTTTCACATACATTTCCACCTGTTTTATTAAGTTTTCATACGATAATTACAAACAAAATAATTTAATCATAGTGATGTAGTAAATTGTATCGATGAGTAAAAATGTCGATGATTTACCACCCATAATCATGGTCTTAGATTTCCCAAAGAAGAAAAGATGAAAAATGTATAGTTACAACTAATACAAAGAAGCGATAATTGGACACCGAATAAAGTCATTCACGTCTGTTCTAATCATTTCACAACATATTCATTTTAACCTAATGATCAAGTAAAATATCGGCGGCTAAAGCCATCTGCAATACCAACATTATATATAACGCACGAATAAAAACATTATGATAGTAGGACCAGGTGGTGCAGGTTTGCACTATCAATCACTTGATCTTCATTGTAAGTTAAGATTTTTACCAGTCGCCTAGCCAAACTGTTGTGCTAGTTTTTTTGAAATAACTGCTAGAATGCTAAGTGTTTTAATTTGAGCAGTCTGGAGACGAGCTGCTTTATGCTCACCCTAGCTGTGGAAAGTTCATCGCAACGAGGTTCATTTCGAGCTTGCCTCTACCCGATTCATTCGCTAAATACTTAGTTTTACAGTAGCCATGGCCGACGTACATATGTTAAGTTTGCAGAGAGCGCCCGACTCACAGTGAAGTGCTTTTGTTACTGACCGACTTCGAATGGCTCGTTTATTTTTTCTTTATTGTTTTAATTAATAATAACTAAGCATTTGGCTGCAGTGTAACTGAAATCGATAATACGAAACTTCGTTCATCGTTTCTAAGAGTTGGTAGTTAGCCCTACAGACATACTTTATTTATCGATATCGAAGTCGACATAGTTACAACACTAACATCACAGAATACTACGTAATATTCATAAATGTTAGTGATATCTGTTCAAAAGACGGATTAAGAGTTTGTATGCATCTCTTTCTTGTACCATTTCAATATCGTAAGTGAAAATAGTACAAATTTTGTGTAATTGGTTGCTATTTTATCATGTCTTCTATTAGTTTCTTATTCTATGGGTTCAACCGTAGCCGTAGACAAGACAGAGAACGGAATGAACTGATTACTGAACGAACTGACTGTCTGATTGATTTGATTGTGTTTTTTTTGTGAATGATGACTGTGATTGAATGAACTGAACTGAATGAACCGGAATGAACACAGTCTTCTAATTCTTCTATCTGCTCTGTTGCTGTTATCAAGCTTATGTTGCATGTTGCATGTGTCAAATAAGCTAGATTTCAGAAAATGTATCATATTTGCAACCAGTAGTTTGCAACAACGCTTACATCAATGATAGCACATAAAACCTACTCGCAAAGCGCTAACGGCCTGTTTAGGCGAGTTGGCAACACTGCACTGGATCGCTTGCGAAGTAAAGCAAGATGGCCGACTTGTAGCTTTGGTCTCTCTTTCTTTCTGCTTACGCTAAGTTGGTATCGTCGTCTGTTAATTTAGATTGAAGGAATAAGCATTTGCTGATGTTATGCTTGGTTAGATGTAAATAAAGTGGCACATTGTAGCTTAGTGCTAACGATCACAAGCTTCAGCATGAGTGAAACCACTGTCAGTGAGATGGCTTCGCCTGAATCCGAGAAGCCGGTCGTATCTGCTGATGATGTCAAACTCCCGCCTTTCCCCGGTACAATTTACAATTTTTGTTTGCCGTGATTTAATTCGCAGCGTCTTACATTTGTTCATCGTTATTTACCGACTCTTTCAGATCCTACGGACAATGATTTTGATGAGGACATATTAGAAGAAGAGAGATTTCATTATAAGACTATATTTCCTGGTATGAAAACATATAATTTACATAAATAAATCTCGTTTTAGTTCTAAAGAATTATTAGACAGATAATGTTGGTCTCACTACTTTATTACAAACCTCCCAAACAACCATTTCAATTCAACAAAACCGATAACTTTGACAATCAGAGTTACAAATTTATAGTCGGCGACTTCAATAGCCACAATACAGCCTGGGGCTACCATACTACAAATGCAGATGGCAATGCAGTGGAGGAGTGGGCAGATGTTGAAAATCTGACTCTTATCCACAACGCGAAATTACCAGCGTCATTTAACAGCTCCCGATGGCGTCGTGGCTACAATCCTGATCTAATATTTGCCAGTTCTAACATAAACAGCCTATGTAGAAAATCTGTGTGCCCAGCCATCCCCAATACTCAACACAAACCCATTATATGTCACGTTGAAGCTGCTGTTACACCCCAAAAAGTACCGTTCCGACGTCGTTTCAATTTCCACAAGGCAAACTGGCAACAATTCTCTGATGGAATAGATAGTAAACTGCTTGACGTAGATCCTTCTCCATGTAATTATGATAAATTTGTAGACATTGTGTGGTCCGTATCTAGACAACACATCCCTCGTGGATGTCGCACTTCCTATGTACCGGGTTTAAGTGATGATTCTACCAAACTTCTTCAAGAATATCAGTCGTTATTTGAACAAGATCCGTTTGCTGAACAGACTGTTGCAAGAGGTACTGAGCTGATGCAACTTATCGGTGAAAATCGGAAAAGAAAGTGGATGTCACTTGTAACTAACATAGACATGACACACAACAGTAAAAAAGCATGGCGTACTATCCAGAAACTCACCGATGATCCCCCAGCACCTAACAATCCGGGCCAAGTTTCCGCTAACCAGGTCGCCCACCAACTGCTTTTGAATGGTAAACCACCAAACCGCATGCCAAGATCCAAAAAATTGTCCGACCATAACCTAGGCACTGACCAAATTAGTAAGCCATTCACACTCACAGAAGTGATCTCTGCCATAAAATCTATGCAGAATGGCAAGGCTGCTGGCTTCGATGACCTGACCGTTGAACAGATTAAACACCTCGGACCAGTTGCAGTTTCATGGCTTCACGCTTTGTTTAATTCCTGTCTCAAATATTGTAAGATCCCAAAAATGTGGAGACGAGCTAAGGTGATCGCTTTACTAAAGCCGGGCAAGTGCCCTAAAGACCCAAAGAGCTATCGTCCCATCTCTTTATTGTGCCACACCTTCAAACTTTTTGAGAGATTACTCCTAAACCGACTTTCATCAGTAATTGAACCTAGCCTCATTCCTGAACAAGCCGGCTTTCGCCCTGGTAAATCCTGTACCAATCAAACTCTCAAACTCACTCAGTTCATTGAGGATGGGTTTGAAACTAATAAAGTCACAGGTGCCGTTTTTGTAGATCTTTCTGCTGCTTACGATACCGTCAACATAAAAAAACTTTTGGTTAAAGTTGATAACCTCACACATGACTCCGGATTCTCACTAATACTGGGTGAGATGCTGCGCAATCGTCGATTTCAAGTCTACCTAAATCACAGCAAGAGCAGATGGCGCTGCCAAAAAAATGGGTTACCACAAGGGAGTGTTCTCGCTCCAGCCCTTTTTAATATTTATACAAATGATCAGCCTAGCACGCCACTGACACATCGTTTCCTGTATGCTGACGACTTAGCACTGACAGCTCAAACCAATACCTTTGAAGAGGCTGAAAAGACCCTAACATCTGCACTTAAAGAGCTAGAACTATACTACTGTGAAAATGCCCTTCGACCCAATCCGTCAAAGACCCAGTCATGTGTGTTCCATCTTCGTAACAGGCACTCTAATCGGACCCTTGATATTTCCTGGCAAAGTATAACCATTGAGCACTGCTCGTTTCCTCGCTATCTCGGCATTACACTCGATAGGGCCTTAACCTATAAAGCTCACTGCCAAAAAACTAAGCAGAAAGTCGGAACACGAAACAATTTGTTGCGGCGCCTCACATCTACCACCTGGGGGGCATCACCTCACGTGCTCCGTACAACTGGTTTGGCACTCTCTTACTCGGCGGGTGAGTTTGCGTGTCCAGTATGGCATCGTTCTGCCCACGCGAAGGAGGTTGATGTTTCCCTAAACGAAACGTGCAGAATTATTACAGGCTGCTTAAAACCCACTCCCCTTGAAATACTATACCCACTGGCTGGTATTTCACCACCAAGTGTTCGACGTGAGGATGCCTGCAGCACTGAAAAAAAGAAGCAAGAAACAGACAGTCGACATCCTCTTTACGGCTACCTGCCACCTCCAGTCCGTTTAAAGAGTCGTAAGAGTTTCCTGCGTTCAACATACAACACCAAAAATAGCCCAACAGCGTCATTATATGAGCATAAAGCTTCCTCCAACCCCACCTCTCCAGCAGTACACCTGCCTCCTGGCCACGACTTGCAGTGGGCCACTTGGAAATCATTGAACCGGCTGAGAGCTCAAGTTGGTCGATGTAGGGAAAACCTCTCCAAGTGGGGCTATATCGACCCATCCAGGAGAAATTGTAACTGCGGAGAGATACAGACTATGGAACACCTGCTGTCTTGTCCTCTCTGCCCGACCACCTGCACACGAGAGGACCTGTACCAGGCAACGGGACGCGCTGTTGAAGTCGCCTCTTACTGGGCTCATATTATATAAATAATTTAATTAGTTTAGCCAATGACTCGAAAGAAGAAGAAGACTACTTTATTCTGGTTGCTTTTTTCAGATTTAAACAATGTTGTTTCTATGAGGCTACACTGTACTGCCTGTGACCGACACTTGGGATGTTCTGCTACTAATGAATCTCGTATGAGACCTCACCCGATGCTGCGAACCCTCATCTGTCAGACATGTCATTCGTTTTATAACAGTGGAGAGTTTGATAAAGGGGAAGATGGATCAGAACTGTATTGCCGTTGGTGTGGGCAAGGAGGCCAAGTGTATTGCTGTTCTGATTGCATCCATGTGTTTTGTGCGGTAAGAATTATTCAAATTAGGTACCTCTTATCAAATATAATAAGAGGTAAACAGGTGTTTAGATCCAAGTAAAAATATTATTAAGACTACATACTTTATGCATTTTTGTTTGTAGAAATGCATTAAACGCAACCTTGGTTTGGCTAAAATAAGAGAAATTGAGAATACAGAAGATTGGAAGTGTTTCAAATGCAACCCTAAATGCCTTTGGGACTTACGTGCTATGTGCTGGGCTTTGCTACGTTACTGTGATCAAAGAAATAAGTAAGTTTTTGGTGAATGGTTTCACCTAAATAAAATATAGATATCTAAACTGATTAACATGTTGAAAAATAAAATAATGGTGTATAACTTGTGCTTGATAAATAATTTTTAGGGTGTTGTACCCAATGGATAAAAGGGGACTCTATTACTAAGACTCCGCTGTCTGTCTGTCACCAGGCTGTATCTCATGAACCGTGATAGTGACAGAGTTGAAATTTTCACAAATGTATTTCTGTTGCCGCTGTAACAACAAATCCTAAAAAACAATAAAATAAATATTTAAGGGGGCTCTCATACAACAGGGTTTTTCATGGTTGTGAAAGATCATTATTTTCTTTCCGATCTATGTTACTTGTGTGTTTGATCTGTGAGTTGAATGTCTTGTATTTGTTTTTGATATAGGATTGTCTTACAAACTGAAGATGTTGAGCTAAGAGAAATGTATGCAAAAATAGTTGGAGTTGATGCAACCGAATGCTGCAAAAACAAAGCTAGAAGAAGTCAAAAGACAGATTCAGCTAAGAAAAAGGAGAAGGACACTGAAAATGTGGCTAAAAAGATCTTGTCTAAAATACCACCAACTATACAGGTATTTCTCATATTTTTTTTTTCTAGATATAGTGCTGTAGGATCATTGAAAAAAATATAAAAAGCATTATTACTTTAATCCTCAAGCACATTAGATATCCCATATGATCTCTTATACCAAACCAAATACTTACTCGAGATTCTTAGAGGATGTCTAAGGAAGTCAAAGATACTCCAGGTAGTACATTTGGTACATAGCCAGATTTTGCAGTAGTTAGTATTCCAAACGTGATATGTTGCAAGCGCATCGTCACTGCTAGAATACTAACTGGTTTCTTCACGATGTTTTCCTTTACCGTTTGAGGAATTGCATTGTGCACATCATTTTTTTCGATCAGAGAACCCCATTGGTGCACGACCGGATTTGAACCCACAACCTTAGGATGATAAGGTGGAGTCACTATACTCGACTACCTTGCTCTTAATAATAAAATTAAGTTTAAAATAATATTAAGTGTAGGCTCGTTGCTTGTTCATGCCATTTTGAGTTTTATTTTATTAGTAATTTAACTCAAAATTAGGTATTTTAACAAACTTCGTAGTCTAGCGGGCGACTGACTGACTTCATGACTTAATTCCATTTGCTGATAAAACAAGCAGACAGCACACCCAGTACTATGTGATCACCACTGCCTATAACAAAGCATTAGTCTCGCAGGTCAGGTTCAGTTAGAATGTGCCCTAAGTAAGATGCACTGCTCTGCATCCATCAACCACAGGTATAGGTGCTCAGCATTATAAGCTTGGAATTTTACCAGTACCCTTACCCTTCAATTCAGACCAAAACACAGCAACACTGTTTTTTTTATGTTACAAAACACGGAACTGTTACGGAACAAGCAGATGGCCCTACTGATATTAAGTAGTCACCATTAGCTATAACAAAGCACTGTCTCATAGGTTACGCTCGTTATGAACGTCCTCTACGACGCACTACTCTGCGTCCATCAACCTGAAGCATACAGGTGTTAAGTCTCGGGTGCCTGTAATTACTCCGGCACCCACACCCTTCAAACCGGAACACAGCAAGCTGTTTGGCGGCAGAAATAAATATGGTGGTAGTACTTCCCCGGACAAGCCCTTCACTAAGAGCTCTACTACTACTAACTACTACTACTGCTGCTTGGAGCAGGTGCAAAAGGTGCAGGTTCAGTAATAGTATTGTATGCATAAGGTAGTGTTTTCATCATTGAAAATTTTTTTTAACGTAGTCACCATTATTTTGGCCATTACATCTTTTAGTCATAGGTTGGTTGGTATGCTGTGTTTTAGGCATTAATATTTTATTTTTAGGTCAAAAAGTTTGCATCAGTCAGTGTTGATGATATTAAACCGAAAGTTGAGAAAAAACCCCAAAAAAGACCAGCAAGTCCTAAAAATAAATCTATTATGATTAAAAATCCTATTACAATAGCACCATTGCCTATTGGGAGTTCAATTAACAAGAAATTGAGGGTAAGTTGTTTCTGTAACTTGTATTGGCGCTCTATGGAATATTAATTGCAGTATCCCTAACAAGTGTGGAAGGCCTCAAGCCACGAGCGTTTGAATTGTCCAGTCAACAGCCTAATTAAGCCAATAGCTGGATATAGACATCCTCTATACACAAGGAGATTAACTAGTCACACTTGTCATCGTGTCGGGTGTTTACTACTCGGAAGTTACCACTGCCCATCTCGCTCATCTCAGGAGATTGGCACATGTACCAGGGTACATTCCTTTAGTTGCTTTTTACGATATCCATGGGAGATAATGGGAGAGTCGCTTCAATCAATGATACCCCTAGATAACAAACAGAATACACACACATGCAAAATCATAGCTAATAGCTGTCCGCGTGAATATATACTTAAACAGCTATATTTGTTTACTTACGAAGTAAGGAAAAAATCTTGTCACCTATTAAAGGATCAAGGGGTATTATTGATTGAAGGGGAGTCGCTAACTGTATAGTTAGCTTGTGCTATGGTAACTGATATAATACTATACTATACCTTAACTGACTATGTGTTAGTTAAGGTCTAATATAACATCATGTGTAATATCTGCCCATATTTTTTAATTACAGCAAAAGAAAAAAGCAGGCATTAAATTGAAGGAAAAAAAGGTGCCTAAAAGAAAATTGGGCTCACTTGCACAACAATCACTAAACGATATTTAAATTAATTGCTTAAAGTTAGCCTTGTCACTATTTATCTTTACCTATTTGTAAAAGATGGCAATAGTTTAAGCATTGTTTATCTTTTGACAGATTTTTATAATTGTTTTGCAAGCGGGCCTTAGGACGTCAAACTTGTAAGACAGCAAAGCACAGATCAGGCTTGATTGTCAACAAATAAATATATTTGTTTTACTTTCAGATGCATGCTCCTGGTATGTTTAGCCCAATCAGGTATTCTAATCCGAATAAATTGAACCTCACTCGCGTCCAGAGACCAAGGATTCTTGGAACTAATAGCTTCAACGGCTTCAATAGCCCAGGAGTGTATATGAATAATATGAACAACATGAATAACATAAATATGAACAATATAAATTTAGTCAATGATAATATCAATTTATCTTTGGACAGTCTAACTCAGGTGAGCAGTTTAACTAACAATCATTGATATTATTTGATTTATTAAATAAAAGATCTGCAGCATGTAGAGTAAAATAAAAATATTTACAGGGCTTAGATTTTGCAGCAGTACAAGCAATGAATAATTCGAACCCAGTCACTGAAAACAATGATGATGTAGTTTGTACACCAGACTTTCCCATGGAACCGCTATGCGAGGTAACTTTTATTTTACAGTATTCAGTTTAATAGACTATTAGTCAACTATAAACAAAACGTAGTACCCCTTTTTAGAGTAGCTCTTATAAAATATATTTGTCACGTACGTTTATATACCTTTTGTGGCTAACGGCCGAATACTGAAACGCTACTTAAAAAATCAACTTAGCTAAGTCCTACTTATTTATAATGCCCACTTAAATTTTTAACGGTATACTGAAAAGCCACTTAGTTGGTTTGAGACCGTGATTAGCTAATCATGGTTTAAATTTTCTCTATATGGCAACAATAATACAGAAAAATTGTTTTCTATTACAATGTTTCATTGAAAATTGTAAAAAAGTTCCGTTATACACTGCTATCTACATTTTGATCTTAGCCAAAAGGCCGAGAAGCGAAATTTTATTGTAACTATTATAGTTCTCGTAAGTGATTTCAAATCTTGAGAAAATTAATAAAGATCTTAAACACATATCTTGATCCATTTCGTATATATTATCGAGAATGTGGTGATGAAACTTAAAATAGATACACCTACCAACCTTCATTGTCAATTTTTCGTTTTGTCATGTCCGAATGAATTTGAATTGTCTGATGTCAAACTGCAAATTTTTCTATTGGAGTGATCAAAAATATTTATATTTTTTTATGATTTTACCACTCTTTTTATAACTTTGCAATCTCTGCCGATAGGTAAGGTAAGGATAATTTGCCAAATAAAAAGAAAGCAGTGTAATATAAACGCCCTCTGAAAGGTTGGTATTGGAAAGGGTAAGAATGTGTATGTTAGTTTATAAAAACGTAAATACAAACCTATTTTGTAGCGTAGTGTTGCGATTGAAAATGTAGGTGGTTTCTTCATACAGATGATTTCAATAAACCAGTGACGACAACTTTCCGAAAAGCTCCAGCTAGTTTGCAGAGTAAATAATGGATTTTTTGGATTTAGATGGGTGGCCGCTAGTGGAGTTCACATCTGAACGTTTTTGTGCTTCAAAGGGTAACGTTAAGCTTTCAAACTGTCGGTGCCAGCAGTGCTACTGACTAGCTAAACAGTGGTAAAGCCTGCCATGACTGCTTTATACCACATCTAATAGCCGGTACCAGTTTTTTTCGGACTAAACTACTCTTCTGATCGTCTTTATGATGATAGATATATGATAGATGGCACCAAGGTCACGAGGTAGACTTAAAATTCGCCACCAGAGCTTGGCATCACCTCACGCTTCCTAACTTTACTAGTAGTGCAGTCCACTACTACCCTATAGAAACATGCTTGAGTGGTTTCTATTAGATAATATGTTACGAACTTCTGTAAGTACCTATTTTCTTTTATTGAATTCAACTAGGTTTACTTTGATATAATACTTATTTTAATTACAGGGACAGCAATTTCGTGAAAAAGAAAGCTTAAAGCATCTCAAAATTAGAGCATCGCATGACGAGGTAATACATATTTTTGTGAATCCTGCTAATAGGTAGGCACTATTATTATAAATGTGAAAGTTTAGACATTTGGATACTCTCGATACTTTTATCCTTGACAATTGAAGAAATGAACCCAAGAAACAGAGTAAAAATAGCCGAATCTTCCAGGGCTTGCCTAGAGGGAGGGTACCTTAAATATCATATGAATTAATGAATATGAACTTGAACTTTAATTTTGAGGCTAGTAACTACCGGCACTACGTTGGCGAAGCCGCGAGCGGTTGCTTTTAGTTTACGATTGTTTTAATGTCGAGAATGTAGATATTTGTATGTTTGTGGCCCTAACCACTGGACTGATTTGGAGGAAATTCCGAATATAATATAGTTCATAAGCCGGCTTATCATAGGTTAACCTATCCTGCACCAACAACTTGCACCAACTATTCTAATGTCGACAACCCAGAATTGATGGAATTAGTTGCCGTCGTATATTTTGTCGAATAGTTATAGTTTGAAAGATTTTCAAAAGAAGAGTTCTTCTAGGTAAGCTGCTACACCATCGACTGCACTATCACTTAACAGCACATGAGATTACGGTCAAAAGTTTGCCTAAAAATGGTAGTACTTTTATCCATAAAATATTACAGGAGCCCAGCCCTTATGCTGGGTTCCAACAAAGAATATATTCCATGTGCGTTCTATATTCGCTCATAAAGGATATAAGCAGAGAAAAAAAACATATTTTCATCAAACAAATGTTTGTCGTTGGTTGAGATTGAACCCACAACCTACAGTGCAGAAGGCCGAGCTACTACTAACTGTGCGCTGTGCGCTGTGAAACCTGCCATTACTACCTGCTGCTGCAAACACACTCGAAATAGCTACATGCATATAATCGCTATATGTTTAAACTGTGAATTGCAAGCTATTCACTTTTAATTTATTTATTTATAGAAGGAGATAACAACACCAGGTGGTGGTGGAGTTTGTAAGATTGTGACAGAAACAGATATGAATTATCATATGGCATCTTCATACGTAAAAACGTAAATTATATGTAGGTATGAATTGCTTATATTTTTAAATTAAAATTCATCTTAATCCTTATTAGCCTGAAAAAAGTGTACTTACTGCTGGACAAAGACCTCCCATTAAAATACCAGGAAGAACGAGGCCCTCTTCATCGACTGACTTTCCGCGACTTTCACAATATTGTCTGTCCATTTCGGGGGCATCCTACGCTTCGTTTCTCACCTCATACGGTCTTTGTTAGAGATTTTTTTTCCCTGGTGGCGCTAGTCTTTTGAATTTTTTTAACAATCATGTTTAACCACTCACACACTCACTGTAGACGATACTCCGTTAGACTGACTAGAGGGTGTGATCCTAATAAGGGTCGAATCCAGTCGAGCACCAATGAATTTTTCTAAACGATATATTATTGTGCGCAATGCAAATGGTGTAATAAAATATAATCGTGAGAAAAGCAGTTATACTGTGGCGATGGACTTGCAAACATGTTATGTATGAATTACCAACTATAGGTGCTGCAAAATGTGTGTAAGTGCCAAATGTAATATTTGGCCATACCTTTACTCTGCGGCTTGTTATTTTTTAGAACTAACATTTAGGTATCTACATAATGCATCTAACTAACTCATTAATATTACTCTTCTATTTTTAGATGGCAATGCAGTAGAATACCAAAGGCTTTGATCGAGTGATCTGCTTGAAGTGTTGGATCCGTAATTTTAAAGTTGCTACTTTAGAGGCAACCTTATCTCTCCTTCATCTCTTTAGGCGCTAATCACGTTTTGTATGATGGCGATTTTGTAATGTGATTTCAGAGGTTTTTGTTATGTTAGAGTAGCCTAGAATAACGCGTATAAAGTCTCGAGCGGAATATTGTCTTAAGCTACAAGAGAATAAGCAGATGGCCCACTTGATGTTAAGTGGTTACCATTATCTAAAGCAAAGCATTGCCAACGTGACCTACGACGTTCCTTATGAACGTGTACAACGATGCGCTGATCTGCGTCCATCAACCTGAAGCATGCAGGTGTTAAGCATAATGTGCCTGTAATTTGACAGGCACCGAGTGCACCGACACCTTACAAACCGGAACACAGCAAGCTGTATGGTGGCAGAAATAGGCATGTTCAAGGCTAATTTTGATTGTTGGTGACCTAGGTTTGTCTTCTTTTCTTGGTACACGTAGGTATTTCATCAAATATAAATAAATGTTTTTTTTGTTAATTATTTTGTTTTATTTATTAATAATTCATAAAAATAAATTGATTTACAACTTTAGTACGGTAGATATTCTCTCAGATATCTTGATACCAGTGCTCCGGCCTCAAATAGTGAAGCAAAACAACGTGAGGAAACCAGTTAAGCACTATTTTAGCAGCAGCGATTGGTTTGTAACTTGGCATGTATTACTGACATCCTGGTTGGTCCCAAATGTATAGAATATTTGGACGTACCTCTGGCTACCCCATTAAACATCTTCAAATAATATGGCGGGTACCTAGGTACTTGGTGAGCTATTTATTTTTTTATTTAATCATCAGCCTAACAAGTAGGTACACTGCTGGATATGGGTTCCATATAGTCATAACGTTTGGTAGGCGGATTACAGCAAAAACTGAAACGTCACTCGATGACAAACTTTCCACAACTACTTAATAGTATTCTGTGTCCTGATGTCTGCTTAACTTTGACTGGCCTTTAGATTTAAATGGAATTCTCAAACAACATTTAAATATTTGTGACCGTGATTAGTAAAGTACGCCAAAAATAGTCTGCATATAGCAACATTATTACTAAAAGCGTGTTCTCTATGTACATTTTCTATAGTGCGGTATTGTTTCCTTACATACTACTTAGTAAGCTGGACTGAATTAAAATTGGCGCCATTTGAAAAAAGTTTTGATTTTACGATATGACAATATTCACCTGTTCTTTAATTTTGCCAACACTGACCAACGGTTCTGCTAGTTCTATATTTGAGCCTTTCCCAGCTTCGTCGTTTCTGTTGTTTGTTATTTTTGAACGGGAACATAAAAAATGATCTCTTTTAAAACAAATAAAAAATTAATAGCACCACGACTTCAATTCTCAAGCACGGTAGATATCCCCTCAGATCTCTTAGTACCAAGTAGGTACTTGTGATTCTTCGAGAATGTCTAAAGGGTGTCAGAGGTAGGTACGGTCCAATACTACATAATTTGATACACACCTACATTTTACAGTAGATTGTAGTCCATACGTGATAGGTGGCAAGTCCATGCCGCTGCTAGAATACTAACTGGTTTCTTCACGATGTTTTCCTTCACCGTTTAAGAACACTGGCATTGCGCACATCAATTTTTCGATAGAACATCCATCGGTGCATGACCGGTTGCGAACCAACGACCTTAGGATCAGAAGGTCACTCCTACTAGACCACTGGTGCTCACCGCTGGTACCGAGTTTAGTAGTAGAGCTGTTAGTTAAGGGCACGTCAGGGGTACTATCACCATGTCCATTTCTGCCGCCAAGCAGCTTACTGTGTTCCGGTTTGAAGGCTGTGGGTGCCAGTGAAATTACAGGCACACGAGGGGCAGTGTACGGCAGAGTACGTTCCTAACGAACGTAACCTACTAAGCAATGCTCTGTTATATATGATAGTAACCACTTAACATCAGGTGGGTCATCTGAACCTGACCTTAAAGAAACTAAACCGGCATCTATTGTAGATGACTGACGAAGTTTTTGGAACTATCTAGAACTAAAACTAGGAAAGTTTTTTATTTTTATTTGACTGCTTGCAATGTATGTTGATTCTTGTGATGCATGATTGTATGCATGATCATATGCATTACTCTTACGGCATGCAGTAATCTTGGTGCAGAAGCATTTTGGTTTACGGTTTTGGCTGGTAGGTATAACCATGTCCGTGTTCTATTTGAGACTTTCTTAACCAATACTTTAGTTTCGAACGAGAAAATAAAAAAAGCTGTTTCTTTAATTTGCAGTAATTTTATTGTTAACTGTATTTTCTCATATTTTTCTTCGCCTATAATTCTACGCCTCGTCAAGATAAATCCATTTTTTTTATCAGAGACTCATAAAAATGAAAAAAAAAAATGTATTTTACTACATAATTAATTTTAAGATTGGTCGGAACCACTCTCAAATATAACGGCTACTTAGGCCTTTTGAAGGGTAATTTGATAGTTGTCAAATCTTAAGTAGCGTTTGTGAATACCACTTAAATCACTAAGTGGGACTTAAACTAAGTACTGCTCAATTTTAAATGACGCTTGAACCGGGATTGCTCTATACGATTTAAGTAAAGTATTTCTGGCTCAGCGATATTTAGAATTCAATTCCATTAAAGACTGCATTACAGAGATACAAGATTAGAACAGCTCTAACTCGGTTTCAAGTATTTTTTTTTGGAAATACTTTTATTTGTAAGTTTTTTTTTAAATTAAGGAAAGTAAATAGTTGTTATTATAAAATCAATGGTCAAGGTAGAATTTTAAACGCAAATATGTAACTGATAAGGGCTTATTAGATTTATCTAACAGTAAAAACTATTTGAGACGCCGTTATATATTGATATGTCAAAACGTTAATCAGCGTTTGTGTATACCGTTTGGCAGATAAGTGGCCATTTAAGTAGGATTAAACTAAGTAAGATTAAAATATAGGAGATCATTTAATTGGCGTTTCAGTATACGAATCTGAAGGATAACGACGTCTCAAATATTTAAGACGCTCTTAAATATTTAAGTGGCGTTTCAGTATTTGGCCGTAAGCTATCGATATTTGCTTCAAACAAAAGTGGTTCTGCATACTTTGGTATAAGCTATATTATTTTAACATGAAGAGTTTGTTTGCAGGTAACTGAAGATAACGACGATGATGTTGAGTGCATAACTCCAGGTCCTGTCGCGGCTCCAAAGATCAGTAACCCTCCGCCTCTCGTTCCTGTTCGTTCTATTCCAGCGCCCAGCATTACTAAAGGAAATGTCATACAGATGACTGACAGTGATGTTACTGTCAATGCTCTCACAGGGGGACTCAAGTTCCGTGTTGACCCCCAAACTTTGTCTTCTAACAAAATGTATCGGCTGCCTGACGGACGCATCTTTGCTATAAACGCTAACCCTAACATGCCTGGAGGTTACTCAGCTACTATTGTCTCCCAAAACCCTGATGGAACCCCCAAAGTCACACCCAGAAGTGAAACATTTGCCGCAAAGCTCAGTACGGTCTCACATTCATCGCCAAAAGCGAGACGCGGTGGCCGGACAGCCACACAGAGGCGCAAAAATTCGCCAAACCCAAGAGTTTCAAAACCTAGACAAGCTAAAGAAACTCCTAGAGCAACTGACCTGAAAGTGCCCGTAGAATGGTATCGATACAATATGATCGATGCCGTAGATGCTTTAGAGTATTCCTTATCTCGCTTGCATAAACTTAAAAAAGAAACCACTTCTGCCCATCTTCGAACAAGAACAGTTGATGAAATGAAATACTTACACAGAAAGTTAGAACAATTGCTGACCACTTCATCAAAAAGATTTATTGAGATTCGCGATACTCTCAATAAAGAAATGAAAATGTATATCTCAAACAAAGAAAATAACGGACACAGTTCTGTAGAAGAGGATGATGATGACGTTGAAATATTACCCAATACTGAGAACGAAGATCCCATTTTCATTGAGGAAATCTCTGACAATGAAGGCCAAGAAGTAGATTTGACGGGAGCTGCGAGCAGTGAGCATAACGATAGCGCAGAAAACAGAGTTGCGGTCAGTCAGGAAATTGATAATAATCACATACTTAACGATTCCAACAGTGCTACGACAGCAGTTGATTTCGGTACGACCGATCCCGAAACAACCAATAACAATGGCAGCGGTGATTCGGAAAATGCAAAAGAAGAATTGTTAGGAACCCAAGACGTAAGTGATAAAATGGAAACCGAAGAAAATCCTGAATTATCTACCAATAGTACGAACTTAGATAACTCTGATCCAAAAACGAGCGAACAAAACGGAGATGACGATAAAACTGATAATGATAAAACGGATGATGAAGACGCATGTAAACCTGAGGATAATAATGATACTAAGAAAACACAAAAGAATGACAAAGATGAAGTATTTGATGAAGAAAAAGATGACAACCAAAATACGGACGATGAAACTGATAAAAGCGAAAAAGAATTTTCAGATAAAAGAACTGATAAAGATAATGAAAATCAAGATGGAGAAATGAGCGAGGAAATGATAGAAACATTACTAAAAGATGATAACTTAGATGAAAATGCTTGTATGGAAATGTCTGACTTACAAGAAGCTGAAGAGATATTGTCCTAAAATAAAAACCTATTTCAAGACCATGAAAATATCATGGGTACAAAAATTATAATAACTATAGTTATTCCGGATACAATAGATTTCTATTGGGCTAAATCATTTTTGGGATCGAGAATAATAACTTTTCTGCTCATTTTGTTTCCACGACATCGACGCTTCAGAGTCGAGTTGACATCGGTATTACGTCGGAACGAAACTTCAAGAAGAACTATTCGTGTTTGAGCTCTTTATTCTTATTTGATTTATATAATAGACGGATATGTACTGAGAAAGTGTTATTACAGAAGTGGATAAATTTCAAACTTTAAACATGATCGAAATTAATATAATCTGAAATGTAACAACTGAACCAACCGACCAAGGTTGAAGTACGGTGAGTGTTTTTGACTTTTTCTAAGATATTCTCATACCGTAGACCTACAACAAGAAAAGCTGGTTATTAAAGTGACAGCCGATATCTATACTTTAACCCTTTAATTTATGTTTTAACTATATCTAATTGAGTTAGTAGTAATTGTTGACAGTAATCTTTCCTAGAGATTAAGCTTAGTGTAAAATATGCTAAGTTGGACTACAAGTATATAATATGTTATTGCCTTTAGTTTGGTAAGGAAAAATACATTTGGTGAAAGCTATGTATTCTCCGGTATGCTTCTTTATGTGTCGCCATACAGTTTTCGAACGAATGAAAGTTTTGAATGTACCTATTTAGATCTGTTTCGTAATAAATTGTTTTTTTTTTTAATTATGTTGCGGACGCGCATTACAAAGCCAGCAATCATTATAATTAAAAATAAATATTAATGACATACTTTCCAATTAAATTCCTCATTTTGACAGCAAAGCTCCAATTTCTAATAGACTTTCAAGGTTCTCATTCTCAGTTTAGTGCGTATTTATTTTTTATATGACTGTAGTACAGCTATTACTCCTAAAAGGCTGGTCCAATTTCGATGGGGTTTCCATTCTCGTGTTGTACCGTATAAGGTAAAAGTACACTGGTTCTGTTTAAGTAAAAAGTAGCATTTATGATAGATTTAATGATAACCCATTTATATAAAGTACTTTTTACATAGGTAAAACAACAAATTTTGTATATATTCAAATTTGGCTCTGGCCTAGCTAGATTATTAACTAGGTATTTCCTGTAATAGACTAATCTTAACCCAAGCAATACCGAGTGAAAAGTTCTTATAATTTGTGTAAATAATTGTTAGCAAACAAAAGAATTACACTCGGTGTTGTAAATTCATAGATAATGAAATCATAGAAATAAGTTTAAAATGTAAGCTTTGTATGTGATGGTTAATTTAAAGCACTTGAATACAGAAATAACCATCAGTTTTTTTTGCTTTTCAACATCAAATTATATTATGTTATGAATTTATTAGACTTTATTGAAGGCGGCTTTATGCATGGTTAGTGTCTGTTCCTAATTTACATATTAAAAATAAATTTATTATTTTCCAAGTAGGTTCATCAATGCTATCCAATAGCTGTCCTAATAAAATAGCACAAAATTTGAAAGTAATTCTGAAGTATTAATATAAATATTTTTATCGGTCGGGTATAGTTATTTTTATTACGGGCCTATTTTTGACTTTATCACTATTGCGATTTTCGGATTGCGAATTACGGATTTGCGGATTTCAATGCGATATTTTTGTATGAAAACTGACAATAGTGAGATGTTTCGTAGGAAATCTTGCAGCCATTTCCAAGATATATCCGAGTACAGTGAGTGGAGTGTGTGTGTGTTCGTCTGTCTTTGCTTTCGGTGCGAACCGAAAGCAAAGACAGACGAACCCTTCTACTAATAAACACGGCGTAACCTGGGAATAGTTACACTGTTGTTTTGTTTCTTTCGATCTAATTTTGAACTTCATGTGAGTGCAAAAGCCACCATGGTATAACTTTTTTTAAGGTTTGTCGAGTTTATGAGAACCTGGGTTTAGAGTTTAAGAGAGCAAGCAGAATAGCTTTTAAACTCTGATTTTGACGATTTAGGCTTTTCAACAACCTAAATGTTCATAGTTGCGTTCTCGATCTGTAGGAAGTTTGGGTATTGTTAATCAGGCACCACAGAGCTATAAGTATAATGGGAGAATCAGATTACATCCGCGCCACATGTCACGTCTAAGGTCACGACGCAGCAGACGCTTATCGGTCCCCTTAAATTTCGTTTAGAAGTGATTACAGTAGAGCAGACGATACGGTTGCGCTCCCTCCGTCTCTGTCTGTTCCGCGCAAAATGTTTGCGACAGTCGACGTCTCACAAGCAAATCACTTCAAACAAAATAATTCTTTTCGATTAACCTGTTTAATGTGAAAAACTTTTTAAACATTCTTTTCATGTTGTTTTTGTATTTCCCGCTGAACTTACGCCTTAAAACGAACGTATTCTTCGTCAATTCATCGTTAGGAATTGGTTTCAGTAAAAGTTTTTGTTTCTGTTACAATCATAGAATGCATGGATATCTTATTTGACTTACCGAGATGTTTCGATGTTTGCTCTTGTTGTAAGTCTTGCATGCATGTCACTAATACTCCGAACAGATTTGTAACCTACACAGTGCACTTAAAAAAAATGTGTAATGCCATTTGTGCAAATACAGTTATCGTAAGTTGAGTAACATTGACAATAATTGACATGCTGCAAGAACTATGAGTTGTTCTGTGGAACTTGTTATTTTCTTATCCCTTCATCAGAAAAGATTATTTTAGAGATAAATTCAGTTCCAGATTACAGATATAACATACAGACTTTGTTATATTATTATTTTTAAGTAAATATTGACACACATTCACACTTATGTATGTAAATATATACTTAGAATACATAAGTATAACATCTACGTTCAAATGTTTGTTCTCAGTGGGGATCGAACCCAACACAGCTCAGAAAGCAGGGCTACTACGAACTAAGCTGTGACGGTAGATTTATTTCATTATTAGCTAATATTATTCAAAAAAAATGTTCTACAAATTAAAAAAAATTATAAGGAGGTACGTACGGATTTTTTGGAGCTACGTAGCAGTTATTTTTCACAAGTTTTATGTAAACGTGTGAAGCTGTCCCACCTGATACTAAGTGATGATGTTGTCGACAGTGCTATACTCACTTGAGACTATACAGAGACGAGCTTAAATCTGAAATGCGTTTGAGTTTTTATTCGGGGGTTAGCTATGCAAATAAACTATGATCAAAGGTAGAGTTTAAGACCGATACAAATGGGCTCAATAAATACAACTGTGTAGGACGATTATGCTATACTACAAAACAATGATCTGTTGTACGTATTTATCTTTAGTTCTCTTGACTTTTATATTTCTTATCTGTTGCTAAACCTTGTTTACATACAGCACAATACTGTATTATGTGGTATGTATTTTATTAAAACATATTTTATGACATAGTTGCTGCGATAATAAACTGTTTTCCATTATGTAGAAACTTATGGTTTTTAATAAACGATTGGAAATATTACTAGTTTTGGATCATATTAACCTTTATCTACTTCAGATTTGCATGCTTTTTTGTCCGTTTCCAGTCCATAGCAATACTATTACTGGGTATATTGTGTTATTGCTACCTAGTCCTTGGGCCTGGAAATTCATATTTCCTACATAATCTATACCAATTATAAGAATCTTCTGTGACTGAGATATCACACAGCCTTGAATTTTTCAGAATATATTTATCTTTGTAGAAGTGTATTAAGAAAGGAATTCCCGAAGTTCAACCCCTAAACGTGTAAAGCATGAAATTTGTATGGGTTGTGAATTTGTATGAAATTTATATGAGACGAAATTTGTATGAAAATTGCTTTTCGCGGACAAGTCGCGCGCTTTTCGCTAGTTAGCATACAAAAATACTGACCTACGCACAACTGTGGCACAAGGTAGCAAAGATAATACCGAAAATAAATAATGCTTAATGTATACTTAGTAAGACTTTTTTAATTAGTATTCAAGCACATATCACATACCTGCATTACAAATCTTTCACATTACTAGAAAAATGTTATAAAATACAAAAAACATTATGCTCGAAATGGACAATTACAATTATTATTATGACTAAAGGCACTTTTTAAATGCGCATGGATAATAAATACACATTGTAAACGCATCGCGTTCAACATAGCTACCTCAGAAGAGTTACACTAAAATTGACAAATAATTATATACTAAATAGCTACACCTATTTTTGTGCCAGATGAAATTAATATTTGTGGATTAATATCGGAAATGTCCTTTCCTCGAGCGCTCTTCATGGTATACCCGCATTGGTGCATAGTGGCCATTTGAAGATCCATTAGTATTCAATCCTGGATAAAAGAAAATCAAGTTAAGATCACAAACAACTGCCTACCAAGGATGAACCTCTCATTAGATCTCCACTAAACAGTTTTGAAAGTATTTCAGCTTGCATCATCCCACTGCGGGACAAGTGCCTTCCTCCCTTCCACACTTAATCTTTGACAGCAGCAACCCAATCACTGAAAAAGCAATCAAGATTGTCCCAATATCTCACCGGGGTCTACCTAAACAAGCGGCGAAGACCTAATGGGTAGTTTTGGACTAAAGATAGGCACATACGCGCCAAATTGCTTACCTAATCCCATTTGAAATTTTCGGCTGTTTGGTTGACTTTGATTGCTTATTTTTTTAGTTTTAAATCAGAAAAAATACGTGTCTATCAATATTACTGTTGGTATATAACGTCGAGACGAAACATTCGGATATCATACCTTTGACATCTAGCTGACCATCCACAGTGGAAGCTTTAGGGACAAACAAATTTATGTATTCAAAGTGTGTCGCCTACAGGACATAATTTTCCATTTCGTTGTCGATAAGGTAAGAGAACACGGCGTAGTCCGCACTACTACGCTAATCTTATACATATATGTGATTATTGTTGTGTGGCGATACATCAAATAAGTGGTGAGTTTTTAATTCACTTTAACAGAAGGTTTTAGCTCGTGTACAGTCAGCTGCACTAGAATATATACAATTTGTAACTTTCAAAATGGTTTCACAGCGGTGCTAAAAACATTTACAGAATAATTGTTTTCAAAAAATAAGTGAGGTCATCAACTAATTTCATGACTTTCTAGTTTTGAGGTGTAAGAGTTCATTGTGTTGCTGAAATACCGTTGTGAAAGTTACAAATTGTATATATTCTAGTGCAGCTGACTGTACATACAAGCATGAGGTTTAGCTTTACGTGTGTAAAGTTACCTTGCAGCAAGTGTTGCGGTGGCTTAGTGGGCGGCGCAGCGCAGCGCGGTGCTAACAGCAGATGGTACAAGGCGAGGTAGACGGCGGCGACGACGAGCGAGCAGATGCCCAGCGCGCGGTACACGTCACGTACACTCTCCAGCGGGGTAGATAGAGAGACCATACCGCCCGCAATCGCACCTACGCAACGTCCTGTAATACAATACAACACTTAGTTTGCACAACAATATCACAAAGAGCTGAAGTGGAAGAGCCCAACATACTAACTAACCCAGTGAGATAATAATGCTGGACAATCCACACAACATCATCTAACCCCAAGCTAAGCAGAGCTTGTGTTATGGGTACTAGATGACTGATATACATAATACAATACATTACATACATAGATATTTTTTAATTATGCATAGAAAATACCCAGAACACCCGGAATAAATATTTGCAGATCGTACAATCATTTATTCCAAGGTGGGAATCGAACACGCAACCTCTTGCGTCGCAGGCGGACATTCGCCCGTCGCGCGTTAAAAGAAGGCCATGAAGGCAAGAGGTAAGTAAAATAACCCAATTTAAGATTTATACAGTAGTACTTAGTACATTTAATATCAAAATAATATTGCTTACGTATCAGTAACCTAATGCAACAAAAGTATTCCCTATAGTGATTTTCAAAAGATAAGTATAAAGACATCAGGAAAAATATTTGCAATGTTAAATCTAAACATCTATACTTATATTATAAAAAGGTAAAGTTTGTGAGGCTGTAGTAGGCAATCTCTAGATCTACTGAACCGAATTGAAAATTATTTTACCTATAGAAAGCCACATTATTCGTGAGTCACATAGGCTATATATTAACTCGAAAATTAAAAGTAAAAATATTTACCGCCCAGTGAAGTGGGTACGGGTCAGCTAGTTAACTAGTACAAATATACAAACACAAAACTACCTACCTACAATTTTATCATACTTTACTCACCGATACAGAAGTGTGCTATAACTGGAAGCGCCTGACCCGTGGTGGTGTACTTGCGAGGGACCAGGTGCCGGAAGTACAGCATGGCTGTCACCCACACCAGGCTGAGAGTGAACACTTCGAGCGCCTCGCTAACCGCTACCCATGCGTAGTCTGTGCTGAATGCCAGTCCTGGAATACATTATTTTAAAAAGCTTGAAACTACATATTATTTTAATTCTCAACCGTCTATAATTAACTACTGGACAAAGGTCTCTCCATGTTTATTTTATTTTTTTGGAAAACTTACGGCTACTTATAATTGTTAATTATAAATTGTAAATTATAAGTACCGTTAGAGCTTGGCGTTTGTTTTTTATTCCATAGTTTATAAGTTCAGATTTTCTGTGGTCTTATAAAAATCTGTCAAAAAATTTGTGCCAATTTAAATTTAATTAGCATTTATAACAATGAAGGCTGGTGTTTAGGACTATCACATCAATTCAAGAGTTTTTGAAGTTATTGATGGGAATATCTAATGGGAGTAGGTACGTCCAAGCATTCCAGACGTGCAAATCCATCGCCGCTGCTAGAATACTCACTGGATTCCTCGCGATGTTTTACTTTACTGTTTAAGCCCGGACTGTGCACGACCGGATTCGAACCCACGACCTTAGAATCAGAAGGCAGGGCCGCTTCCACTACGCCACCAGTCCTGTCTTAATAATAGGTATATCAAAACCATTCAGCATCAGAGGCCCTATTGTCTTTTGTATGGTAACAATATGAATTTGACAGAAAAGGCCCATCCATGGAGTTTGTCTGTCAAAAAAAAAGCCGATACATATTGATAAAACATTTATTTTTACTCTGTTATGTTATGTGTATAGGTTATTATTTCTAGTATTATTTATGTTCTATTTATAAAACGTTCATGTGTGTCCTTTATACTGTGTCGTCATAAATAAAATCTTTTTCTTTCGATACTCCCACTATAGTCAGACAATAGGGCCGCAGGTCTATCGGCTTGTTTGTTTATAAAACTCACCGGTATATCGGAGGCCGTAGAAGGTGAATGCCATTATGAAGACGTTGGAGTGTCCGATGAAGTCAACCAGCGCTTCCGCCCACCAGAGCGCGGGCACGGCCGGCAACGCGCCTATCGTCAGCGTCAGCCCCACATCTGTTATAGTCCCGTTCAGCTCCAGCACAGTCCTGTTCATTGTTATACATGACGTACTGACATACATTTTATTGCCATCTAGTCCCAAATAAAAAGCAATGCTTTTACTATAGGAACCAGGTAACTGATGGAACACTACTATTTTAGGCACAGAACAAACATCAGAGGACCAATTCTTGTTAATAATATTTTGCTACGATAAAATTCATGTTATGATCGTGTCAATCTTCAAATGGTATTCTTTGAAACTGACCTTAAAGACAGACCGAATTTCGAAAATCAAATTCTAGTTTCAACCTTTGTTCAGCTCCAAAAAATACAAGAATTGGCCCTCTGTGATTAACACACAAATGTTTGTGTTTGGCGGGGATTAAACCCACAACGTACAGCGCAGAAGGCAGAGCTACTACCACTGAGCTGTGGCAGCATCACAATGTATCGATCAATAATTATGGACATTTCACACAGCGCCGTCAAGCACTAGCTTTAGTAAAAGCTTGTCGTCATCAGCCTAAATAAATCCACTGCTGGACATTAGGTCTCTCACGTTTATGATTGACGACATCCATGGAAGGTAAAGTTAATTTTCTATTACCAGGGCCACCACGTACAAGCTTGAAATTACCTGGAATAACTGGTATAAGATGCTCACCATGGCAAGTAAGTGTCGATCCCGCTGCACAGAATGCCTAACAGTGCGACAACGGCGAACACGGCTGCCGTCTCGGCTCCGTACCGCCTCACAGCGTTCATTGGCATCGTGAGGACTCCAGTCGCGGTGTGCCACCACCATTCTGGCGTCGAAAGTGGCATGTTACTGCATAACAAAGGTTTTTATTATTAGTTCCTAAAGAAAAAATCCCGAATCTGAGTTGTACCTACGTCGCGGTTAACTTACTTATCAAAGATCAAAATGAGCGCGCCAAGCAGCATAAAGACAGCGTGCAACACAAAAGGCACCAGGAAAGGTGTCTCCGGCATAGATTCCATAGCTAAACCCGCCAGTGGGGGGAGGATCGCCAGCCCGAGGGTCCCGAAGGCCAGCTGCCGTCCGACGTCACCGCGCCCCAAGGACGTCTCACGGGTAGCTATCACACACGCGGCACCTAGGAGTGCCAGGGCGGCGATTGGCCAGATATCAGCAAGGATCCTGGATAGAAGAAATTTAAGACATCAAATCGCTAGTAACAGTTTCTGACTGGCAATCAAAAGTCATAGAATGCAGAGGCATATACGAAATTTCTAAACACGTAAAGGTAATTTTTATTCAGGATTTATCCATGGCAAAATAAGTGATTAATTTTGAAAATTAATAAAAAACAGGTTTGTTTAAGTTCTGTAATCACTCAAATCTAAATTGAGACCCAAGCATGTTATTTTGACTTTGATTATTACACATACCTGACCACCAGATAACTCCAGAAAGTATAAGACGGGTCGCCAATCACAAGTTTGCACTCCGCGTTGGCCAGCACGCCGTCTGGCTCGTCGTAAGGGTCGAGGACCTGACAGCGCACAGCAGGCTTACACTCACTCTCTTGTTTCTCAATCTCTTCGAGACGCTCCGGTGGCACTAAGCATTGGGACTGACCGCCTGAAACATGGTACACTCGATGACGAGACCGTATCATGGACTTGAAAAGACTGATTATCTTCCTCATAGAATTTGCTAGGTTCACATCATCATCGGCGACATAAGTCCCTGCCCCATATTTTACGGCGCTTGCCAGTCACCACGCTTGGCAGGCGTGACCGTAGTTTGGTATTAAGTACTGTTGTCCCGCGGGAGCAAATTGAGGGGTTGTGTTCTATGCCAGGACCATCACGGGGAAATTCGCAAAGATATTAAGCAGGAATCTTGTATCAATTCCTTGACGAAAACACGTACTTAACATCATAAATGAGTTGATTCCATTGACAGAGGCGTCGCCGCGTCTTAACGAGTTAGAATTGACTCTCAATTTTTTATAATACCTAACACTATTACTCACACAGCACAAGTTGCGTAGTAGGTAGCTTAGAAAATGATAAATAGACTTAACTTTGTATTGGGTGGGCGTAGATATTATTGCTCCTATTGACTCGTTATGAATCATGATGAAGTCAATCTAGTATGAGTTTATCAACTTAGATAGGGCACGTGCCGTACGTTACGTCATGCGAAAAATCAATAATTTATTAATAAGGGCCGGTAAGAAGTTTAGGTACAGTTAGCATCACAAGTAGTAGATCGGAAACGTTCCCAAAACGCTGGCTGTATTGCCACACTGAATGGCAATTCTGATGCTTTGAGTCAAATACTCACCAGCCCTCGGGTCACGCGTTGCTTCGCCCAGCCGCCCAGATTCGAGGTGTTTTTGTACCCAATATGTAACAAAGTTATGTCAACTTACTGGTACGGTAGGTGCACCAATTAGAGTCTTCAGTAGAGTTGTCTTCCAGAGGCTCTGGAGCAATCAACGTCAGCGGGAGTCTCATGCGGTCCATATGTTGCATGTACACCAGACATTGCCCCTTGTAGCAAATATGAGGTGGGTTCACTTCGAAATTCATGGCAGGGTGCGATTCTTCCTCTTCTGTTCCGTTGGGCTTTTGGGTCTAATGAAAATAAGTAGTTTTAGTAGTAGTAGAGTGTACCTCAGATTGATGGACGCAGAGTAATGTATCTTAGGCTTATTTCTTAACTAACGTGACCTGCGAGGCAATGCTTTGTGATTGATTATGGGAACCAATTAATGTCAGGTGGGCTGTCTGCCTGCTCCACCAGCAAGAAGTATAGGTATAAAAAAAATTAAAAAGAGAATTCAGCGCTGGTTAAGATGCATTGACTAAATTTACCCAGATGCTGTGTTGTAGAAAGAGAAGCGAAAGATTATTAAATACCTTAGGCACTCATCAATAGTGTTTTAATCTTAGACTCTTACTGACTCTAGTCATCAGTAGTTCCTTTAATTCTGGTGAAGGAACTGCAGATGCAGAAAAGCTCAGTGAGGAATCGTCCTCTGACGTTATTCTATTCCACAAATTATAATTATAATTATGCATTCTAAGTTTCTCTAATTTGACTCAGCCGTCACGATGTAATTGAGCGACAAACATATCCAAACGCTACAATAATGCTGGTTCTTCTGCTAACCAGTTTTTAAGATACCGCATCCTCAGGTTAGTCACGTCATCAGGATGAAAAAAGAGAAATACTAACCGTTGTTGCATTAGCAACGCTATTATACATCGGGCTTAGCGTGGTGGTAGTCGATGTTGTGGTGAAAGGCTGCCTGACCCAGTTCAGGCTCTCGTTGTAGCAGCCGTACTCACAGGCACCCACGGCCAGCACTCCTGTCTGAAAGATAATATCGACGGTTCGGAGGCTATCTGACTCAACCGCCATTTAGAAAACTTTACAGGAGAGCCAATCAAAGTTTTATTTTTTGGAAAAAAATTCATTGCTCTTAAAGTACTTGTCAAACTTAATCACAACTGACAATAATTCGAACTATGTGAAGCCTGCTATAATTTAAATTATGTTGCTTTAATATTCGAGCATTATTTTGTAAGTTAGGTGTAGCTTAAGCCATTTTGCACTACATTCTGATCAAGGCAAAATGATTTTAATACAAGAAAACATAGTAATTGACTAAAGTAAAAATACTTATAAGCCATAATCATTAGAAATAGATCAGGGAAAAATAGCTTAAATAACATAGGTATTCCGTTTCAGAATTAGGTAAAGGGGTTTAAATACAAGAATCGCAAAAAGTAGATCCAGGCAGAATAGCTCTAAGACAATAGATAAATATATTAAAGAATGGAAAAATGATTTATGTAACAGATTTTATTTAAAAAAATGACTTATATTTCTTAATTTTACCTACTTATGAGCTTTGTCATATTTAAGTCATCTTGTATTTATTTTACAATGAGTAAAAAGGCATCAGAACCCTACTTTATAAAGTTTTTTAAAATACTTTATGGGAAAAACTGAGGTAAACGATCATTTATCATAAAAAATCAACATTTATTTTTCATCATACAACTACAATTTCTTCAATACTTAGTAAGTAATCAAAATTATAATAAGTATTGCGGTTTTACTTTATAAGTAATTTTTATTCTAATTAGGAACTTGAGATGAACAATATTATGAGACTTACATGGTACTTTATTTATCTGCTACTTTTTTATTTATTTTCATACTTTAGCTTCAATTAATATTCTGTCCTTTCTCTTCATATCTCCTAGTTTATTTCCTTTTTATTGTAAGGTTTCTTCTTCCGAAACATCTTTCACGTCTGTATCTATCAAAACGTCTTTGCCATTCCCTGTCGGCAAACTTAAATATTCACGGTGAAAAATTTTGGGAATAACACCAGTCTCACACGATTTTTTCAAAGTACTCAAATAGTTTTAATCTCTTTGCTTCTGTTATAACTTCACAGTTATGGCTGCATTTCTTACTAGTACAAGGGTTTTATTTTTTTTGTTTTCTCCTTTCTATAGTTCCATCCTTTTTTAGAAGCTTTCTCCATTTGTTCGAGCTTTTTATTCTTTCAATTGTTTATTTCTTTTTTTTCTTTTTTAAGCCTCTTTCTCCAACTTTTCCATTTACTGGTCTATTTTTCTTTGATTTTTTTTACTTTTTTTTGCAGTTTCTTCACACGCTATAAGTTCTTCATCAGTATCTTGCTAAGATGTTGAGTCCCAAATGAAATCTTCTTCATCCGAAAGGAAATCGACGTAATTTATTTCGTGCTTTTACGTCGCTCTTGTTTCTTTGTTTGCTTATGATTTCTGCATCAGGCAATGGCATTTCGTTATTTTCACATTTCCAAAGGCCTTGAATTATTTCCATCTGTTCATCTGGAATGTTTCTATAAATATAGTTTGCAGTTTATCTCTAAGCTCGAGTAATGACTCCTTTTTTATTCAGTTGTTCTTCTGGTGTAGTCAAATTTTGAATATTCTGTACTAGCATCTTGTTGCGTTTCTGTTGATTCTAGTTGTTCTTGTAATTCACAGCTTTTAACTTAGGCAGGGTTTCCTCTTGATTTTCCTAAAATCAGAAAAATTAAATAAAGGTGAACTAAATCTACATACATAAAACAATAAATCTTTACGGCTGTAATTCCTAGGCATGTTAATCATTTTAGATCACTAGGCATTAAGATTATTTATTTCATTGTTCATCATCAAAATACTTTGGTTTTTCATCGCACAGAAAAAAAGTCATTCAATGTATAAGGACATAATATACCAGCAAATAATTTAAATCCTCTTTGGTAGGTTCTAATTTTAATTAAAAACTTTGCTTACGATGGCAACAGTCATTGGCCTTACGGTCATTGACCTTACGGTTATTGACCTTACGGTCATTGACCTTACTGCGCTAGAAGCAGCTGACGTGCATGCATCTGAGTAGTTTAGGTCCATACCTAAGCTAAAGGTAATCATTTCCTTTTATTGTCTTTACTTTCTAATAAATCTACTACTTTAATTTGTTCGCTTTGAAAGAAAGTATAAAAGGTTAGAAGGTATGTCATCATCATGCTGCCCTTATCCCACTTTATGTGGGGTCGGCACAAGATATTCTTTTCTTCCACTCTCCTCTATCAGCCGTCATATCTGTACTCACTCCTTTCTTATCCATGTCATCTTTCACACAGTTCATCCATCATTTATTTGTATGTAATTACGTTTATTTATACAAAGTTTCTAGTAAAACAATAGAATTTTTCGTTACGTCTGCATTCAAAATAATCAACTTCAAACTTCTTACAATTCAAAATGACGATTTCTATGAACTTCTACAGTTGTAACCAGCTGATAAGAAGTATATTCGGTCCGGTCTTTGTTGGCTGCAATCTGAAAAAAATATGGGTAGGTCTAATAAATAAAGTTATACAATAGGTGAATAGGTGAATAGGTTAGGTAGTATTTAATAAATACTTACATTCGAAACAAACGTATTCTACTTAATTTTGTAGGTTTAATTTTAACCAGCGCCTCTTTTTTCTTCCATCTCACATCAGGTACGCGCTGTCGGTTTGACAGCGCGCCGCCTGCGCGGGGTGGGTAGACTGTGTTTCCACAAAGGCGGCGCGCTATCCATATTTTTGTGCCACAAAGCTATAGCGTGATTTATTTTCTTTGATTCAAGTGCCATGGACACTATCCCCTTACGGTTTAAATGGCGTTATTTATTTATAAGCAATATAGGTAAAACGACTTAAATACAAAATAAGTTTTATTGATTGTGCGTCAAACGTAAAAAAGACAATTTGATGATTAAAGTTAAATGACTTAAGCGTGTCACCTGGTTACTTCTAACGAGAAGGTAACTGATTGAAACGACACGTACCTATAACATTGACATTGAGATAAAAGGCACAAACACTGTCTTCTAACGAATCAGTTTAAGGTAAAATGGTTGAAGCGACCGCGGCACCTTAGTTAGTTTAAGGTAAAATGTTTCAAGCGACAATGTAAAGTCTTTGTAGATCAGGGAAAAAAGTTTTAAGAGGTTCATTTATAATAAAGTATAATATGCAAAAAAGCCTAAGTGAGAATTTTGCTAAATAATACTATTTTTAAACGGACTTACATACATAATTTAAAAATATGCCATAAAATGATGTCGCTTGACGCCTTGGTGTCTGAAATGACCCCCTAATTGATCATTGATTTAAGCGACAAAAAAATGCTCCGATTTACGTCAAACACGGATCAAAAGACGCAGAAAAATGCGCTGAATCCGAATATGTATATAACTCCATTTCGCAAAAAATGGCGCTTGAGTCAAATAGCCTCCGAACCGTCGAATTATGCTTCCGATTATTATTATCGGAATAAATCGGTCAACCACAACTTTTGTGAAACTGAAAACTATAAGGTGTTTTAGGCAAGAATCTTCTCTAAAATCATACCCGAACTTACATAACTTTAGGTAGGTATCTACCTATGTATTTTTACTGTGCCCGAATAGCAAAGCACAAAGTAAACAACATCTATTGTCGATGAATGATTACAGCGTCAGAGGTAACTGTTTGAACTGTGTCTATTTTTACGGAACGCTATAGTGCCTCGGATAAAATTTTAGGCACCTACACTCACAGCCTAGTTGATCTGACTCACAGGAAAGACGCAAGCATAATACCTCTTACATGTATAGGTACAGGACACAAAAGACAAGATCCTCTTTCGGTAGGTACCTACAAATTTTGTTCTAAGTAGGCGAGTATTTTATTTAAGTCTGTTCTCATTTCAAGTTCCCTTCTAGGTTTCCATTCATGCCTGACCATTAAGTATTTCAGAGCATTGGGCCTGCAAAAATAAACCTACCTACCTACTACTAAAAATTATAGCATCCAAAGTGGCACGGTTCTTTATATTATGTGGGCAGCTGAGAATAGGCCGTTGGTAAATATCAGGGCAATTGCCAATTTGTCAAGGAGTGTTTGATAACGGCAAAAACAAAGGAAGTATGGGCAATCAGGAAAGTGGTGCGGGTCAGATCTTTTTACTTACAACATGCTGGTATCGTTATCGATCGAATGTTGCTGTCCGTTAGTAGGTACCTATGTATGTAGTTTTAGGTAGGTATACTTAGGTAAGAACCTTTATTCTTTAGTGAGCGAGCGCAAGAAGATTAAGTAATTTTTCAAATTATTAGGTAAGTATGTAAAATTGTATATTTGCTAGACTAGATCGTGGGATTCGTGGGTAGGTATAACGAGATTCCAGTTCTGAGCGAAACGAACCATTTTGTTACCTACCTAGTGATAGTAAATGTAGATGATCGTTTGCGTGGTGAACTGGTAGGTAGCCTCTACCCATAACTAATAACTTTTATTACGAGATATAAGTAACGTATGTAGGTAGTAAAGTTCATGGTGCACGCCAACTCGCCCCTCGATCAGTGCAATGTGAATGAGAATGCAGACAGGTGGCTTAACTCTATCAATGCTCCCCCATACAATACCATGACATGGTGTTTGAGTACCTATAATAACTAGCGCGCACGCTTTCATTGCACGGCTCGCTGAACGCTTTCGATCATGATTAAGAGAAACACCTTAGCTGGCTTTGTTAATTTGTGTTAGAACTGGGTGTGATCTGTCTGTCATCGTTTTACAAAAAAATAAAAAAACAATACACTAGCCTCATAACAATGCCCTCTAGAATGTTCTAGTAGGTATCATCGGCATGTAAAGTTGAATAAAACACGTGCTGCCATCTATAAACGCACAGTAAACGCGCAGGAACAGTAAAATAACATGATCGGAACAAGGGGTCGTACCATTTTGGCATAATGATCAGCAGCCATTTTGGTTTATTTCAAGATTCGAGGCCACCTTTTTTAAAAAAAAAGATGGCGGCGACAAAGTAGGTAGGTACCTACCTACCATAACTTATTCGGTACCTATTTCAGCATTTGATAAATGTGTAACTAGATGTCAGTTTCACGTTCCACACGACTAAGCCTAGAAGGCAAAAAATTGTGTCCAATAACAAAACAAACTATGATTGAGAAGTCAAAAAACTTTAGATAGGTAGGTACTTTTATAGGTACCCAATTTAAAATATATTGAGATCTACTATTTTGATGAAAAACATGGTAGAGTCGATGATTTAGGTACTTTACCTACACAATTTTAATTTTTCAATTCAGAATTTTTGCCCAGCATTATTATTATTACTTATATACCTAACTATTGTTAATAAAAGCTATAGGTACATAGGATTTGTAGGTAGATGGTTATTTACTGCTGACATCATTCAGAATACCTACTATGTGGATATTTGTATATAATTTAGGTAATTACCTACCTACCAATTAACCTAACATATACTTATACTATAAAATAATCATGTAAGTACGAAGAATATTTTGCTAGCCACCATCACACAGCTACCAAACGGTTAATTTATATTTATAGCCGTCTTTATAAGTCATGCGCTATTTTAATTAAATGTGTGAGAGAGGCACAAACAGCGAATTCGTTTCGCGACTTTCGCTCGTCTCAATACTGCTATGCGATTAAAAAAAACGGTATTGATATAAATAAAAATATATATCTTCAACTAAAAACAACTGCAGGTATCAATCACCAATTAGGTAGCTGACGAATCTGAAGAAAGTTCTGTTTAGGGTAGTACTAGTAGGGGCTAGTAAATGTAATAGCTAGTACAGTCGAGTACGCTACATAACAACAATAATTAAGTTTAAAAATCTTGTGAAACCCACTTCCGATCGGCTCTTACCTGCATGACATTCTTTAGGCTGGATTTTTTCCAGTTATTCTGATTCTGAACCAAAATACAGACAGACGAACGAAAAAAAATAAAAAGAAGACGAATAAAAAAGGTCTACGGATACAGCAGATTATATTCCAATGCGAATTGAAATTACTTCGTAGAAATTGTCGTCGACTATGTTGGTCTAGCTGAGCTAGGCCCCTAAAATAAACCCAGCCAAACGAGTCAGCGGAGTAATCGCTCGCCACTTCTATTTGAATAACGAAATTTACAGTTTTCTGATCCTTTTTTTTTTTTGAATAAAATGTCAGAAAAATAAATCTACTGCTTTAAACCTTTTATTTATTTATTAGCAGTTTTCCTACATTATTGAATGGCCTCATAGCTCAATTAATATTAGCTCTACATTCTGTGATGTAGGTTGTGGGTTCGATCCCCACCGAGGACAAATATTTGTGTGATGTACTTACATTGTCTGGGTGTTATATTGAATTCTATGTAGGCACCCATGTATTTACAAAAAGTAGATAAGTAAGTACTCTATCAGTCATTTGGTTCCCATAGTATACGCTATGCTTAGTTTGGGACTAGATGATATTGTGTAAAAATGTCCAGAAATATTTATTATGTCCATGTCAAACACTCAACAGTCAATCATTTACAAAGTACGGGCGCAATACGAAGTTTCTCTTTTACAGTAAGTACCTACCAGACAATGCTTATTCACAACAATGTACTATCACAAAATACCTATGCTTGCAAACGACTACCTACATTCTAGATGGATTGTTTGAAAGATGACATGATAGGATAAAGAAAGTTGCGCTACTAAGATAACATCTCTGTATTATAAGAGTGAGAAGGAAGAAAACATGTTCTCCTAACTCCACATAACTTCATGTGAGCATCCAAGTAGCATAAAGAAAGGGTATATATCAGGGAATACGTAACTTGGCCGTTTGTACCTACCCTTATCCCTCTTGCCACGAACGGTGCTTTTCTGATACGGTAAACGAAATAAATGTAAATAAGCAATAATTATCAGTGACAACATTAAATGCGGAAGCAAGCAAGAAATAGACCTAAGGAATCTCTCAAAACTTGATCGACTGTATTTTCATTTGTTTTTCGAGCGTTTTGAGTTCTGTTTATTCGTCCAAACGTCTGTTTTAATTCATCACAAAGAAAATCGTAAGTTCTTACCTACTCTTCTAGGACCGGCGCTTATAATTATAAGTTCTAGAATAACAGTCTAGAACCTTTACCGTACTATGTCTATAAGCTGTTTCAAAACTTTCAAAGTGGTTTTATGATTTGATATCCCTGTAAATTTTACCAGTGGGACTGGGCCAAATTCTCAAATTTCCACATTTGCTCGTCACATTTCCGTGCTAGTGCCATACTGAGTATATACAATTAATACGCTACATTATAACAATGTCATCAATTTGTCCGTTACCTTTTCACCAGACCACCGGTTGCAACGCATATCTTCTTTGCAAACCTCTTGCATAACATAAGCGCTGTCTTGATTGCATACGAACAGAACTTGAGGTCGACGAGCCTGTAACAAAATAATCTCGTTAGGAAACCCACTTCAGGACTCTCTTTATATTTTTATTTACTTTAATATATTTTTGTACTGTTTTTCACGTAATTGTAAGTAGGGTACAATTGTATTGCAGAATCAGTTGATATTAATACCTAGTTACCTACAAGCATTTCTCGACAAATCGACCGACAAACATGTTTTTTTTTCGTGGACCAAAGTTACGAGTTTCTAAAAACATTAGTCCAACTTTAAGTTAAATACATACCTACAATTATGGTTCCACGTCAAACCATACACTTACTTATTTTATTAATTTGGTTATTGAGTTAAAAATTTAGAAGCTCGAACAAAATGGACGGTGCCTAATATTTAATAGACTACTAGTTTTAAAGTCACCTATTTGTTGAATGTAGGTTTGGTATAAGAATATAAGTTCTTTGGGTTTACTCTTAACTAAATAAAGCTCCTTGGGTTAAAAACATTCATCTACGTAGTTACTACTTACCTATTTGTCTTTGCAACATAAGATTATGAGCTACTCTTACTTCAAAGCTAGGGTGCTTTTTAGGTAACTCACGATTATCAGTTTTAGGT
Source organism: Electrophaes corylata (assembly GCA_947095575.1). Lineage (NCBI taxonomy): Eukaryota > Metazoa > Arthropoda > Insecta > Lepidoptera > Geometridae > Electrophaes > Electrophaes corylata. Next base: position 2,017,155 of record OX352704.1, read on the forward strand.
ACCAACCCTATTACTTACTTACTAGGCTACATCTACAGTAACTGACCTAAATATTAGATTAAATTTAGATTCTTTGCGATGCTCGCTATATTATAACGAACCTCGCTTGTTCACGTACCTATAAACATCTAAATAAACACATTTTCTCGTCCATCGCTAAAAATAACGAAGGGACGGACATCTCGCATAAACGATGAGATCACAGTCGTTTTGACAACACAACATTACCTCATGTCGTTCCGTGTACGGAACAGTGAGCAGGAGGGAGTAGAAAACGGCACTGAGTATGAGGCAGATGGCGGTGACCATGCGGAGGAGACGGCCGGAGCCGCTGGGGGCGGCATTCCCGCCCGTTGACCCTCGTCCAACTGATAATCTATAAAATTATGATTTTTAGAGAGAACCTCACGACAGGTATAAACATGTACGAAATAAAAAAAATTGGTAGATAATTTAGTTATAACTAATTGCCAGTTACTGCTTTTGAAGATGGTGTAAGGTGTATAACGTTAAAGTTTTTTTACATTTACTGTATCAAAAAACGAATTTACGTTTTAAGCTTCGACAGTGAAAACAATAAAGTTTAGACTCAAATTTGAAATACAAGAATCGGTCGGATCGGTCAGATAGTCCAGTAGTGGTAAGATCCGGCGCGGCAACGACTAGTCTTAGAACTTAGAACGCAAACCTCGACACGTTTGGCTTAGTTTACAGTCTTACTTGTCAATGAGCGGTCCTAAAACAGCAGGCCCAAGGAGTGCGATACACGGTGCTATGCTGGATATGAGGCGAGCTTCACCCTTGTCTAGTCCCACTGACAGCATGTGTAGTGGTAGAAACGGATATATGCAGCCCACACCTTAGGAACAAAATCATCATCAGACGGGATGACTATATTTTATGATAGTATTCAGTATTCAGTATGTTTACTGCCTTATTATGTAACTAGGTTTAACATTGTCAGATCTTAGGACTATATACATGTTTTGGTGCCAATACACATAATATACCCAGTAAGGGTGTTGCAACAGAGTAGAGCGGACCGATATAGGTATAAAAAGAACATGCAAATTACACAGGTCATAAAAGAAAAAAATTATAGGTAGGTATTATTCATTCATTAGTAATTATTAATTATTATTTATTATTTGATCATTGAAATACTCGTCAAGTGTATAGTATGCTTTTCGTAACAGTAAGTTCTTTAATATTTTTCCAAAAGATTTATTATTTATACTGCTGGTGGAACAAGCATATGGCCCACCTGATGTGAAGTGGTAACCATCACCTATAACAAAAGATTACCTCGCAGGTACACGATGCACTACACTACGATGCGCTACCCTGCGTCCACCAACCTGAGGCATACTGGTGTTTAGCCTCTTTTGTAGCCCTATCACTATAATATAACTATGTGACTATAATATATGTTGAAGTGTGTTCTACGCTTTAATTATGTTCCATAGATAAAAGCCTATATAGTCTATGTTGCACTCTGCACCTTCCTCTTGTCAAAAATTTCTTCAACATGTGAGCACGCTTAATTTAATTAATCCTGATAAATATAATTTTCCTGAAATCTTTATTGCAATTTCCTTTTACTGACTCTGCACAAATAGTCCGTACTAACAGGTTATGAGCTCAGGCATCTTCTAGAAGAGAAGTGACAACGCGTATTTAACCTAGAAACCAACCTCATTGGATTGCTGCGTGGCGTGGTGGTTTTTGCGTTGGTGGCACATACTGCAATATGGCTTCGCCTAGTCATCAAGACTCAATAAATGGAAGTGCTGCTTTGCAAGGTAACAATAGCTTGTCATCTTCGATCGAAAAATTGGAAGGTGTATCCAATTATTTGAATTGGAAATTTGCAATAAAGATGCTGCTTACCATGGATGGCTTGTGGAACACAATCGAAGGCACTGAAGCTGATCCTATTGATCCTGTGAGAGATCAGCGTGCTTTGGCGCGAATAGCTTTATGCATCAAGCCGGCGCTTTATCAATATATCAGGAATGCTACTACGGCTAAAGGAGCATGGAAAAACTTAGCTGATATTTTTGAAAATAAGGGCTTATTGAGGCGTGTGCTGCTTTTGAGACAACTACACAGAATTGATTATGCTCAGTTTTCAAGCATGTCTGAATACATTCAGGGTGTGATGACCCTTGTGCAGCAGCTCACGGATATTGGTCGGAAAACTGATGATGCTGAAGTCGCAGAGATTTTATTGAGTGGTCTGCCTCAAGAGTTTGAATACTTGGTTTCTAATCTGGAGACAGTATGTTTAACCAGTGATCTCACCAGCGAGATTGTACGAACTCGACTTCTACAAGAAGAACTGCGAAGGAATGATGGTGCATCTAATAATAACAACACAGCTTTAGTTGCGAAGAACTTTCTGAAGAAAAAGAATATAATCTGTCATTACTGCAGTAAGCCTGGACATGTGAAGGCTAAATGCTACAAAATGAAGAATGACCAGAAGAAAAGTGACCAGAAGGATTCTACAAGCTTTGCTTCAGCTCTGTTTGTTCATCAAAATGATGCTTGGTTTATAGACTCTGGTTGTACATCTCATATGACAAATCATAAAGAAGATCTGGTGAATTATAAAGACTTTAATTGTAATGCAACACATACTACAGTTGCTGTGGCAAATAATGAAAGATTAAAATGTAGTGGTGTAGGAGATTTGATGGTAAACTTTGGTAATGAGGTAAGACAACTTAAAAATGTTTTGTTTGTGCCACAGATAGCCACAAATTTAATATCTGTAAGTAAATTAGTAGAAAGTGGACTTACAGTAGAATTTAGTAGCCATGGGTGCAGTATTTATGATAGTAAAGTCTCCGGCAACCGTATAGCTCTTGTGAGATGTGATAGTGGGATTTATAAGTTAGATTGTAACATTGTAAAGTCTTTGCACAATAAGATGTATTCTTCCAAACTTTTGAGTAATGGGCAAAAGACAGAGAGTACTGCAGTAGCTGTTTCTACTCAGCTGTGGCATCGCAGATTGGGACATTTAGGTCTGAGAAGTATGTGTACTCTGAAAGGTCATGTGTCTGGTGTAATGTTTCAGGATTCCCAGGACAGTTTGAAGGACTGCATACCCTGCCTTGAGGGGAAGCTGTCAGCACAGCCGTTTCCCAAAGGAGAGGGCAAGCGGGCCGAGCGACCATTGGAGTTGGTACATTCAGATGTCTGCGGACCAATGAGTGAGAACAGCTTGGGAGGTGCAAAGTATATGGTTACATTTACAGATGATCACACAAGAAAAACTTTTGGTTACCTAATACTTCATTAGGCAAATCCGAGGTAATGTCAAAGTTTATTATTTTTAAGGCTATGGTTGAGAGACAGACTGGATTGAAGATTAAATGCTTACGTTCGGATAATGGTGGCGAATATGTCAATTATAGGTTTTCTGGATTCTTAAATAAAGAAGGGATTATACATCAAACTACAGTTCCTTACACGGCTCAACAAAATGGTGTTTCAGAGCGCCTGAACCGGACGCTCATTGAAAAAGCGCGCTGCATGCTGCAGGAATCAGGTCTTAGTAAGCGTTATTGGGGAGAGGCGGTAAATACTGCTATTTATTTGAAAAATCGGTCCCCTACTACAGCTTTGGCTGGACAAATTCCTGAGCACCTGTGGTCAGGATCTAAAATAGATCTGAGTCACTTAAAGGTCTTTGGTTGCATCGCTTATTCTTTGGAGCCTAAGCATAAGCGTGGTAAGATTGATGCAAAAAGTAAAATGTATATCTTTGTGGGATACAGTGAGACCTGTAAAGGGTATAGACTGTCTGATCCTACGAATCCTAGAAAAATTGTATTATCAAGGAATGTTGCATTTTTGGAGAACAGGTTTTATAAAAATAATTATGGTGAGAAGGATCGTGAGGAATTTGTTGAAGTTATTTTACAGAATAATAATTTTGACAAGAGCACTGAATTGGTTTTGAATAATGACATTTTAAATAATAATAATAGTAATGATGAAATCCATTCTAGTCAAATTAATTTAAGAGAATGTAGTAATTTAGATAACATTAGTAATAAAACCAATTCTTTAATATTAAATGATGGTTCTCATATTACAGATACCACAGACGAGGAGCATTACTGCACAGGCAGTGAGGATGAGTCCCGCTGTGCAGACTCATCGTCGGCGAGCCACGAGTCTGTGACTTCGTCATCGCCGGACGCGCCTGTTCGAGGGGAAGTAGTGACGAGCGTAGAGGTACCCCAGGTTGAGGTTAATACCCGCCCTGTACGAAGCACTCGGTCAATCCCGCCATTGAGGTATTGTGATTATGACATTTCAATGTATGCTGGTAATATTGAGGAACCATCTAGTTATGAAGAGGCTATCTCTTGTTCAGACGCCCCTGAATGGCGTGTAGCAATGCAGAGTGAGCATGACTCATTAATCGCTAATAAAGTTTGGAAGATTGTAGACAGACCTATAGAGCAAAATGTAATTAAATCTAAGTGGGTTTTTAAGCGTAAGCACGATGCTTCCGGTAACTTTAGTAAGTATAAAGCGCGATTAGTTGCCAGAGGGTTTACTCAAAAACATGGAATAGATTATAATGACACATTCTCTCCAGTAGTCAGGCATTCTACTTTAAGAATTTTGTTTTCCTTAGCAAATGATTTAAACCTCAGTATAGATCACATTGATGTAGCTTGTGCTTTCTTAAATGGAAACTTAAATGAAATAATATTTATGGAACAACCTATTGGTTTTGATAATGGTGATACTTCTAAGGTTTGTTTATTGAATAAGAGTATTTATGGTCTAAAACAAGCTAGTAAAATGTGGAATAGCAAAGTTCATGATTTGTTAAATAATAATGGTTATGTACAAAGTCTAAGTGAACCATGTGTATATGTAAAGAAAGAAAATCATGATTTAACCATTATAGCATTGTATGTCGATGACTTTTACATATTCTATACTGAGAAAAGTGTTATTCAAAAAGATTTAGTAAAACTGTTACAAAACGAATTTAATGTAAAGAACCTTGGTCCATTAAAAAGCTGCCTTGGTATAAATGTAACAAGAGATAGATCAAAATGTATTTTAAAATTGGACCAGACTGATTATATTAAGAAATTGTTATTGCGGTATGGTATGAGTAGTTGTAAAGCTGTATCTACACCCATGCCATTAAATTGTAAATTACTGAAAGCTGAAAACAAAGATGTAAGCGATAGCAATGATAATTTTAGACAATTATTAGGTTCATTAATGTACTTGGCTGTATGTACGAGGCCTGATATCGCTTATGCCTGTAGCCAGTTGAGTCAATTTAATAACTGTCACGATAACAGTCATTGGCAAGCTGCTAAACGTGTTTTACGTTATTTGGCGGGAACAATTAATTATAGCTTACTATTCGTAAGAAGTAATGAATTGAGTTTAACTGCTTATACTGATGCAGACTGGGCTAATGATGTAACTGATCGTAAGTCTTATACTGGGTATGTCGTGAAGCTAGGTAATAATACTATAAATTGGGAATCACGCAAGCAACGCTGTGTCGCTTTGTCCACTACAGAAGCGGAATATCTTTCTATCTGTGATGTGTGTAAGGATATAAGTTTTATTAAAAGTCTGTTATCAGAGATTTTTTGCTTAAAGGTAGAGTCTGTTGTTTATAATGACAATCAAAGTGCAATTAAATTGTTAGAATGTAAAGAGTACTGTCATAAACGAACAAAGCACATAGATCTAAGATATCATTATATTAAGGATTTAATAAGGAATAATATTGTTATTGTAAAATATTTACAGACTGAAAAGATGATAGCAGATGTACTTACCAAACCGCTTAGTTCTAAGAAACATGTAGAGTTTATTGTAAATATGAATGTATGCGTAGCATGACTTTATGTAAGTACAAAAATTGTAGAGATCTAGAGTATTGTAAAGTCATATAGAGATAAATTAAGTGTAGTTGTGTGTGTTTCTTAGTATGTTTTTATTGACTTTATTATGTAAAGTAATAATGTAAAGCGTAAGGGGAAGTGTTGAAGTGTGTTCTACGCTTTAATTATGTTCCATAGATAAAAGCCTATATAGTCTATGTTGCACTCTGCACCTTCCTCTTGTCAAAAATTTCTTCAACATGTGAGCACGCTTAATTTAATTAATCCTGATAAATATAATTTTCCTGAAATCTTTATTGCAATTTCCTTTTACTGACTCTGCACAAATAGTCCGTACTAACAATATATTCTTGGAATACGGCTGAATACTCATATAGACGTTAAATATTTAAGCCCTCGCTGTCCTTCCGGATCGTATATTGATTGGTTGACTGTAACGTCAATTCGATTTTCACCTATATTTTAATCTATGTCTAAGTTCCGTGAGTCTATAGTTATGGGGTTAACCCTACTTCAACAGGTTGAGATAGATGGGTGTAAGATTTTTGTTTCCAATCCGAATGAACCGATCTCTATAAAAGTATTTGAAATAAAAATTTATGATAGTAAATTGAGTCACCACTTCACCATGTCCAAGATGTGCTAATCGTCGTAACACAGCAAGTCAAAATCTTCCTGATGATGCTTCGTAGAGAAGCGCAACACGTGTCGATATCTAAGGATTGAAATAGCGGAATAGTACTGTATATGAAATCGTCTATTTTATAATATAAGTATTTATGGTATAGATATAACTTGCCTTTGCACTTCTGGCGACGAAATCGGTAAGGGTAGGTGTTTTTAATAGTGGAAAATGGTGTGGTGGTGATTATTATTAGCTTGGTTTGTCAATATGAGCCTTATGTCACCGATAGTTGCCTATCGAAGTCGCATTGCAGTAAGACGGTGCTGTTATAATAAACTGCGAGGTTAACGATCCCACACACTCTATTATTCTGTGACATGACAGCGGAGTGCGACGTTCCTTAGAAGGAAGCTTGCGCAACTCCCGTCCCGACCATATGGACCGCCTACAAGTTGCATGGCTCACAAATTTTAGGAGACATCTTGGGAACCAAGGTTATATGATACACGCGAGTGCTAACTACTAACAAATGACTTCAAAGCTTATACCTTGCGTTAAAGAATATGATTACATAATATTAAGTATTAAGTAAAGTTAAGTATATCAGTCATCTAGTACCCATAACACAAACTCTGCTTAGCTTGGGGCTGTGTGGATTGTCCAGCATTATTATTTATTTATTATTATTTTATAGAGTTATTAAAGAATACTCGTCCGGGGAAGTATTACCACCATGGCTATTTCTGCCGCCAAGCAGCTTGCTGTGTGTGTATGTGAAAGGTGTGGACCTGTCAAACTGGACCACAGCCGGTGAAATTACAGGCAAAGTGTTCCGTACGCCTCAGGTTTATGGTCGCAGAACAGTGATTTGTAGGGCACGTTCCTAACAAATGTGACCTGAAAGGCCTGAAAGGCACTTAAGATAAGGTGGGCCGTCTCCTTGTCCCATCAGTAATCCGAATAAAAAAAACCTAAACCTCTGATCGTAGAGACTTCAAATTTTCAGGGTATATTCGTCTTGGTGCGCAAGGTGTACAGGGAAGGGAATTCTCGAAATTAAACCACTAACAGGGTTTAAAATTTGTATGAACATTACTTCACGCGTACGAAGCCGAACGCGCGTTTCGCTAGTCACTTTGTATAACCTTACGGTAAGTTCACGTTTGATATGGAACATTTAGCAAAACATCAGGATCATAGTAGGTACTAAAAGTCTGTAAGAGAGTCATGTACGCGAACTTACCCGACAGGAAGCAAAAGAGCACGCATTTCAGCGTGATCAGATTTCTGTTCACTATTTCTTTCATCTTTACGTCGTCGCGTCAATGGTTTTCTTGTTCAATCACCCAATCTTGGTCATTTTTTACCTGCAAAAGATTAAGTTAGGTTGAAATAAGTGTAAGAATAGAAACTACAGTATCCGGCTGTTGCTGTGGCACATAGTGTGCCTAGCCCACTTTTCATCCTACTAATATTATAAACGCGAAAGTTTGTAAGTATGGACAGATGGATGGATGAATGGATGTTTGTTACTCTTTCACGCTCTAACCAGTGGACCGATTTGGATGGAATAGATATAGATTGTAACCTGGATAGGCTACTTTTTATCCCGAAAAAATAACGGGAACGGGAAAAAACTGCTACGCGGGCAAAGCTGCTAGCGGCCGCTAGTACAAGATAAAGAGCGCAGAAGGTAACGTGTGGCAAAAAGATACTATTACAACTCACTTAGTAGTAGTAGATTAGTGCCTATTCCGGAGGAATGTACAAGATAGAGCATCTTAAGTAGTAAGTAAGTAGTGTAGGTAGCATTTATTCCAAACTAATTGCCCCCATGCGCCATAACAACAACCGAGAACGTTATTAAATAATGTAATGGTCACGTTTCTCTCTACCACTACCATAAAATGATTCTACGTACGCTGCTCTAGCATTTTAACAATTAAATTGGGGCCAGGGTCGTTTATTTACGCGCCTGCGGACATCGGCTCGACACCATGGCGTTATCACTCAATACAAATGTGATGTGCCGTATTTGAGGAAAGTTTGTCCAAATTATCAATAGATGTCGCAAAAATAAGTTAAGTAATTAGAAAGTTTTTATATTAATAATATTGGCATTTTAAATGTCCCACACTACTAATTGTGTGAGATAATCATTTGCTATTTAATGCAAGATTTTTTACTATTTATTTGAAATTTCAGCCTTTGCAGTCAGAAATCGGTCTCTGGCAAATTGGGTTTCGGTCTTTTTTGAAAACACACGCTGGCAACACTAATAATGTCTACCGTTTTGCTCTGTGTCTGTGTTTGTTTTACATTTTGCTAAAAAAAGCTTTCACATGCTCTTCCCGGTAATATTAGTGATATTTGTATGATGACTGTGCTGTGTTTGGACTCCGTATATTCGGCCTTTGCTGATAAACTACTGCTTTTCCACCTGGACTTGGATTTGGCTTGTAATTTGGTTACCGGCGATACTTCGATCTCCAGCGATGAATAGAGCTGATCAAACGTGTTGTGTGTGCAAAACTATCTTATGATTACCTATTAGCTACAGAAAAGGTGTAAATTTAAAATAAATATCATAATTATGAACAATGTGCATTTATGTTTTCATAGCATTCCCAAGTATGTAGTAGTAACCCACCCCACGACTAGAAAATAATATAGGTATATGATAGGGTACTGGGTAGGTAGGTTTCTATAGATAAAAGTTTGCCCAAATTAGCACGAGATGTCGCTGCACGCTCAAATCTTTGAATGATGCCTCTATCTCCAGTATAAAAGTTACTTTATGCTCGACACCGTTGACTCGAAGAGCGAATATGGCGTCCGCTGTCCCACGTCCAGGCATAAACCTGTACAGCCGGGCTAAGAGAAGAGCTAAGGATGTGCAACGCAAGATATGTTGCGCCTGACACGATGACCCGAGGCACTTTTTCTATTGATAGAAATTTTGAACTCGGCACGAAACCCTTACCGGCAGCTGTTTCCTTCACCCCGATTTTGCACGAGATAACGAGTAGGCAATATTTTAGACTTTTTCATTCATTAACTTTGCACTGCTTCTCTACTTCATTTATATTTATCTCTTCTGCCAAACCATATTTACAAATGCCGTTGAGAATTCAGAAGATATTCTTCATTCAAAATATCCCTTTCAACATTCTTTTATTTCTGTATATTTTATACAGAAATAAAAAAAGAATTTTTTATATTAAGTAAGTATAAATAAATAAATTGAGTTCAGATTTAAAATGGGAGATTGTTAGATATCTTAGATTACTGGTGTTGGTTTTGATATAATCGAGGGATATTTTTTGCGAGAGGTTTACATTACACGCTAGAGACAAAAAATACTGAGGCTTTCGTTATACCCTTTTAGGCTTTCGGGTTTGGGTAAGATTGAACTTTCTACTTTCTTATTGTTCTACTTTCTCTACACTCTGTAATAATACATACTTATAAGCTCAATATCTAGTTCGCGTGTCAGAAGGTCGTCTGATAACAACCACTGGGGCACGGCAAGGCACGGCACGATTGGTCGATTTAAACGCACTAATGCCAAAAGCTTCGCAGAAGTTAATATTTACTACTAAATCAATGAATGGTATAGTAAAAAAAGGTTATTAGCATTACCCAAACGGCCATACTTGCATTAGAACTAGGTAAAATAAGATGTACTTAGGTGATTACCAATTTGAAATTAAAAAGAAAAATATTAATAGGTAACCCATTGGAAGCTACTGCTATGGCTATTATTAAAAAACATGTCAGGCAGTTGAATCCCGCCTTTTATTAAAATCGGGAGAGCGCAACGCCAGATGCCGTCATCGCTATTTTATCGGCCGAAGGTCTGCAGAGTAGTGTGAAGCTGTGTTGTGTGATAGCGACAGACCCTGTCTCGAGTCGTCGCCTCGTGAACTCAATGAAGCATGACGTAATCAGTCATTTTAGAAGTCTGACCAAGTCTGACACTACTTTACCGCGACTTGACTCCCTCAACCATACCTACTCCGTGACCGTAATTTAAAATTAACGTAGATTTATTGAGATCAACAGAAATTGAACCTACCTACCTTATAAATAACTTGACTGAACTGAAAGATAAATTAAGTGATTCAGGCGTCTTTGGGGATGTTCAAAAATTTGTCAACTAAATAAATAATACTTACCTAAATGCAACTACTACAGAACATGCAATAAGGTGATATCTTAGTTAAACTTGCATGCGTAATTATGTAAAAGCCCAAAATTATAATCCACACGGACTGGAAGAGCAAGGCCACAAGGCCATTTAGCCCCAAACTGAGCAAACCTTGAACTATAACCAGATAACTGATAGAATACTTATATATTTACAATGGACTTTATTTTGATGTAAATTCTAATCACATTTGCTTTTCAACGTGTGTGTAGGGTCCTAAGTTTAGAATTTCAATACAATAGCTGTTTTAGACTGATCAAGTCAGGTTTCTTAAAAAAACCAATTCACTGCAGACAGATGCAGACGGGCATGGCAAAACTATTTCTTTCGAGTTATTATTTTGTTTCAAATACTTTTATACGATTTGCTGATGGAACAACCAGCTGACCCACCTGATGTTATGTGGTAACCATCACCTATAATAAAAAATTGCCTGGCAGGTCACGAGCCTGTAATTTCACCGGTACCCACACCTCTTCAAACCGGAACACAACAAGGTGCTTGGCGGTAGAAATAGCTGGTTTACTCGTCTAAGAGAAATAGGCATGGTGGTAGTAGGTACCTAGGTACTTCGCAGAGCAAGCCCTTTACTAAAAGCTCTACTATTACTAGGATGATTTAAAAAAAAAGGAGGGTCTTGCTTATCTTGCTAGAGATAGACAAATCGATAAAGTTCTCTATGAGATGTATTTTTTTTCTGATGAGGTACATAGGTAGGTACCTACCTACCCCCAATGCCAGAATGACCGAACCATTTTACTGAACTGCCATGCAATGCCTATCGCTGCCACGAAGAAAAGGAAGGAGTGGTCACCGGTGATATTACTGGTATTACATTAACATAAATTGGAGGCTAGCGAGCGTGGTATGAAACCGGTTGAGGTCTTCATGGCTGCGAGAGTGACGTCACCGATGACATCATACCTATCATTATTTTTGCAGTTCCTACACCCTACCCTAGAAAATGTAATGCGGTTTACCTATTTTCTACAGGGTGGAGTCTCTGAGCCTGACCGATTGACATAATTACCCTGAAGCTACTAGATAGGTAAAGTTCCATCATGCTATTAGGCGTCGATAAATAGGTCAGTGGCTGGTGTCGCAGAATATAAATAAGTAGGTAGGTACACTGTATATTTGTATACATTGTAGGTATGTATTCCTACCTACCTGGTTCACTCGTCAGGTACCTACCTACCTACTTAGGTAGAGGTAGGGTAGGAAAGGAAGGCAGGTGGGTGTATCTATTGTACCTACTACCTGTAGTAATATTTTACTGTACCCCTATAATAGGTACTAACCTAAGTAGTGTTTGTTTTGGTACCCCGCACCTTGCTTGGTGCGGCTGCTAGGTAGGTACCTACCTACCTACCTACTTACACGTTTCAAGGTGTGCCGGCTGACCTACGTACCCTATATAGGTGTAGGTACCTACCTACAAGGCTAATATATGGCTCTACATTTTATAAGGTAGGTTAGGTTGGTAAGTGACCCCGCCGGCCGGCAGCGGATCGGAAAAAGAAAACGGCAATTCTGCCATTCTATTGATGGAATACGGCATTCCCTTAGACGAGTAAACCACTCGTCTAAGGGCATTCCGCTTGGAGATTTCACCACGCCAGGACCCAGGATGCCACCCAATAGAGAAGTAAGACCGCTTTGGGCGGCCTATCACCGACAGGGTCGCGGTCGAGACCAGGAACCCGTAACCCTGTCAAGTACTGGTGTGGCATCAAGCAATTCGTCTGATGAGTGGTTTGATGACGCAGTACTAGTAGGTACGTAGGTGATCGAGGGTACATAGGTATACCCCTTCACCTCTCCCTAGGGGATGCGTTTTTCCATCGTAAAAAAAAAATTTTAGCAAGTGATAATTTTATTTTGGTATTTGTTTTATACACCAACTTAGGTGTAGGTAGAACAGTCAGCAACCGTTGATTAATAGTCTGCTATATGAAAACCCTTTTCCTTTCCAAACTAAATGGTAACTCTACCTAAAGCCAACTCAAATTTTCAATATTTCAATTTGAAAAATTTAAATTGTACCTAGGTACTACCTATCTACTATAGTTAAAATTATATTTGAATTTTTCAAATTAACTCAATTACAACTTAAGTTAATTTTAAACTCACGGGTTCTGAAGTTATTCGAGATTTGAATATTAAATCATCATCACAAATGTTTATCAACTTTCTTTGACGACTATACCTAATACCTACCTAGTAGGTACCTACCTACCTGCTATTTGGTCGCTCTCCCGCGTCTGTAAAATAACCGGTAAAACCGGCTGGGCATGCCTGGGTCTCGTTTAGCGATCAGGTTAGGTGTACCTACCAATGTTTATGTAATGTACTGTACCTACCTAACCTAGCAGGGGGGAGGTTTGTTTGTAATCAAATAGGTAGGTACCTACCTATAAAAAGGTAGGATTAAATGTATACCTAGGTACCGCCCCAGCAGATAGGTTAATTTTTAATTTTATTTTTATGTAAGTAAAGTTTACCAAAGTACCTAGATACCTACCTACCTACTGTAGGTAGGTAGTATAGTATCCCACCTAGATCTTGATAAGTAGGTAGGTACCTACTCTACCAAGATCTAGGTAGGCTAGTAGGCACCAACACTAACAAATAAACTTAGTGCTGGTGCACGCCTAGGCACCTTAGACGAGTTAACTCGTCTAAGCTAAGCACACAGATAGGTAAGATGAAAACCCTTTAAGTAAAAGTAAACAGGATAGGTAGGACCTACCCTACCCAACCTAATAAGTACCTACCTAGGTAGGTACCTAGGTACTTACCAATAAAATTTAAAACTGCATTTTTGCACATCGATTGCTAAACACACCGAAAGTTGTTTATAATTGCTTTCCTAAATCTCTGTGTACGAACTACACCAATAATAACCACCAATAGCACTTGTGCATGCCGCGACTGAATAAATAATATTATGTTCCTTACTATGTATTCCTAAAATCCAAACGAAACTAATTTTTTTTAATCGTCCACTACACGCACTAAAACACGTACACTCGTCTCGTCGGACGAAGAAATTCAAACTAACTAAACTAAAACTACATCTATCTACACACGCTAACTGCTTAATGTTGCCACCCTCTGATTTTGATTTTACCAGGATACATTGTAAATTTCCGTATAAAATAGGCACTTTTCAAAACGATTTGCTCCTAATATTTTATTCTAGAGATAAAACACAAATTGAGGAGATTGAATAATAATGTAGGTATTTAAAAAAAATAACAAACGTGACAGGTTTCAAGCCCATCTCCGCTGCTAGAATACTAAGTGGTTTTCTTCACAGTTTGAGAGCACAGGCATTGTGCACATAAAAGCAAGTCTAGGTACATATTTACAACAAAAGGGACTACCTACTTAACTATTCATCAGTTGTCTGGTTCAGTTTAGTAAACTTTGCTTAGTTTGGGGTTAAATAGGGTGGTCTCAAGTCTACTTATGTCAATATTTATATATTATTGACGCGCAATTAACTCGCAACACAACATTAGGACCAGAAGGGGGATCACTCCCTCTAGACTGGTGCTCCAATTAAGCATGTAAGATGATGCTGTGAACCTAATTTTTTGATGTTTTCAGAGTACTTGCCTATTTTCATATATCATATGAAAAAAAACTTATAATTAGTTAAAATTACTTCATTACCTAGTTTTTAGGATAAATAAAACAGGATACAATTCAATAATCTCTTTTACTTGATAAATAAATGGGTATGTAGGTTAATTGATTTGATACACTCTCAATAAAACTTAAACAAAAGTTTACAGCTTAGAACTAAAATATTTTTATAAATTAGCATTTACAATGTCTACAAATTCTGGCTTCAAACTAGCTCCGCCAACTAAGAATCCATCAATGTCTGGGCAAGCTGCCAGTTCCTTAGCATTAGCAGCTGTGACTGAGCCTCCATACTGAATGCGCACCGACTCTGCGATGTCAGGGGATGCATTACTAGTAAGCCAGTTGCGAAGTGATGCATGAACATCTTGGGCCTGCTGAGGTGAAGCAGTCTTTCCAGTTCCTATGGCCCATACTGGTTCGTAAGCCAAAACAACATTGTTCCAGCGATTTCCAATAGCAGCAACAAGAGCTTTTGTCTGTCTAAATACCACTTCTTCCGTTTTTCCAGCTTCCCTTTCTTCAAGAGTTTCTCCAATACAAGCAATCACCTTCAATCCTTCATCAAGCGCGTGGCTGACTTTCTCAGCGACAAGTTCGTCACTTTCCTTGAAGATAGTTCTACGCTCTGAGTGGCCGAGGATTACCCATTCGATACCGGCATCCTTTAGCATGGCCGGAGAGATTTCACCGGTGAAGGCTCCCTTAGCTACTTTCCAACAGTTTTGGGCTGCAATTCCGATTTTGCCAGCAGCGAGTTCTTTAGCAAGGAACAAATGAATAGCCGGTACACCAATAACAACTTCGACACTGGGATCCAGTTGAGCGTTCTTCAGAACTTCTATAATTTGTTTGGCCTGGCTTTGATCTCCATTCATCTTCCAGTTACCACCGACAACAAATTTACGACCCATGGTTGTTGAATTTTATCAAAAAATAACAATTATGTATGAGGTACGTAAGGGAGCTCTTACAAATTTAGATTTGAAGCCCGACCAAACCGAACGATGAAATAAATACGAAAAGAAAATGCCGTGTATGTCATTCCAAAGTCAAAAATGTCATTTCAAGGACGTAGGTAGTGAAGTGAAGCGAGTGATACCCGACTCGTATTCAATAATCGATTCTATCGATAGTATTAATGGCTGTCATAGTAAGACTATCGATGTAAGTATGAATTAATACAGAATTAATGTATCTAAAAACATCTGGCAGAAAATTTCATTCGACATTTTCATTAACATCGATACTTTTATTAATAATAAATCTTTATTTCAGACAACTCACGGTCCATGGTTCGTTTAACAAAACTAAACAAAAGAATATAAGATACAAACAAAAAGAAAACCATCACTAAATAAATTGGTAGGCACTAAATAAATATTATTTGGATAAATTATTGGATGTAGACTGACAGTATAGGGCTGTCAAACCTATCTGAAAGGATCGAAGATATTGTTGTGACTGGCTCTCGTCTCACTCTACCCACGAACGGTCCGGGCAAACATCCCAGAGGCTGTGTTCGCAACTAAACGTAGGTACTTACCTACGATAATTATAATATTTTTACGATAATTTCATAACTACGTACGATGTACGGTGGTACACTATCGTACGCAGATTGTACGATAGTTTCGATTATGATGAAAAATGTGATGATTGCACTGATAGCCAATAAAAATTACAGTTGTTTTTTACAGTCGGCGCCATCTATTGGCTCATTTCTCTCTTATACCGGCGCCAGACACGTTCAAAGAAGTGTTCACTTTGAAAAATTTTGCACACTCATCTGTTCACATATTGTTGTATCTGCCAGACATTGTGTTCAAACATTTGATCACTCCTTTGAGCTCATAGCTTAGACGAGTAAACCACACTCGTCTAAGGCTCATAGTTTTCAAATAGACTTCACATAACATGGACGACGATTTGGTCGACAAAGTTTGCTTATATTATTATTGATGACGACCATGTGGTGCGGCACCCGAATGTCCGCCTGCGACGCAGGAGGTTGCGGGTTCGATCCCATCTTGGGATAAATGTTTGTACGATCTACAAATATTTATTCCGGGGGTTCTGGGTATTTTCTATGTATAATAAATATGAATGTAATGTGTTGTATAATAATACAAGCTCTGTTTAGCTTGGAGCTAGGTGATGCTGAGTGGATTGTCCAGCATTTTATAAAATAAACTTAAAGTAATTATACAATATTACTTTTTAATACAAGGCATTAAAAAGTTTGTGTTGTTAGTTCGTTTAGTTGTTTAAGAAATTAGGTACAAAGATTTTAATTTTATCTCTCTCTAACGTATAACTTTATCTCGTTCCAATGTCAAAAATGTCATTCAAGGACGTAGGTAGGTAGTGAAGTGAAGCCAGTGATACCCGGCTCGTATTAAATGATCGATTTTATCGATAGTTTTAATGGCTGTCATAGTAAGACAGCCATCGATAACACTAGACCATAGAATTAGAAACCACTAGACTATCGATGTATATTTATATTTTATCTCTTTCTAACTTCTAAATTCTGATGTTAAGGTTAAACGAGTCGGTACGTTGTCCATACAAACGCTGTAAGTGTTTAATGGCTACTATTTATTAACGTGCGTCCGAAGTTAAGTTTGATACCTACTGAATGATCTTGCCGTTATTTAGGTACGTTACCTACCCTATATTCTACAGTAAAATCAGATTACCTTGAAAGTTACAAGCGTTACAAGATTTAGTACTAATTCTTTCGACGCTCGAGTTCGATTTTTTTTTTTTTTTTAGTTTTATCTGCGATCAGTTAGGAAACTATGAGCAAATATTTTGTAAGTTTTTATGTCGGGGATAGTCCACTCCTGCATTATCTGCTCAGTAGCCACTCTTCTTCAGTAGTTTTGATCTCTTCTGATACTGTTTTGACTTTTAGGATATCATGTAGCTCTGCATTTCTTATAAACCATGGTGCATTAGAAATGCTTTTTAGAACACCATTTTGGAAGCGTTGTATGTAATTTAAATTTGAGGCGCAAGCAGTACCCCATAATTGGATGCCATAGGTCCAAATTGTCTTCAGTACAGTTTTGTAGATGAGTAGCTTGTTATCTACCGACAGCTTTGAGTTTCGCCCAAGCAGCTAGTAAAGTCCTCTATATTTTAGACCAAGTTGATCCCGTTTCATTTGAAGGTGCTTCTTCCACGTCATGCGGCGGTCCAAGTGCATGCCTAGATACTTCACTGTATCACAATGTGGGAGCGGGTGGTTTCCTAAGGTAACAGGTGGACAATCACCCTTTCGCAGTGTGAAAGTTATATGTACAGACTTGGAGGCACTTGCCCTGATTCTCCACATTTTCAGCCAGTCATCGATCTTGTTAAGACTGTGTTGGAGTAGCTTTGATGCTTCAGCAGGATTCTTACTCTTGGCTAGTATCGCTGTGTCGTCAGCATAAGTGGCTATCGTTACATTCGCTATTTTAGGGAGGTCAGCTGTAAAAATGGTGTAGAGAACAGGTCCCAGAACTGAACCCTGTGGTACGCCTGCAGTTATATCGTAGAAGCCAGATGTTTCCTCACCATCTTTGACTTGGAAGATGCGATCTTTAAGGTAAGAGTTGAGAAGGTTGTAATAGGTATGGGGCAGAAATGTTTTTATTTTGCAAAGTAGGCCCTCATGCCATACTTTGTCAAAAGCTTGCTGGATATCCAAGAAAGCTGAGGAGCAGTATTATTTGTTTTCTAGAGAACTTCTAATGACGTCATAGACTCTGTGAACTTGCTCAGTGGTCCCATGGTTTCGTCGAAATCCAAACTGATGTTCCGGGATGACCATTTTATTCGCCCAAGCAGCTAGTAAAGTCCTCTATATTTTAGACCAAGTTGATCCCGTTTCATTTGAAGGTGCTTCTTCCACGTCATGCGGCGGTCCAAGTGCATGCCTAGATACTTCACTGTATCACAATGTGGGAGCGGGTGGTTTCCTAAGGTAACAGGTGGACAATCACCCTTTCGCAGTGTGAAAGTTATATGTACAGACTTGGAGGCACTTGCCCTGATTCTCCACATTTTCAGCCAGTCATCGATCTTGTTAAGACTGTGTTGGAGTAGCTTTGATGCTTCAGCAGGATTCTTACTCTTGGCTAGTATCGCTGTGTCGTCAGCATAAGTGGCTATCGTTACATTCGCTATTTCAGGGAGGTCAGCTGTAAAAATGGTGTAGAGAACAGGTCCCAGAACTGAACCCTGTGGTACGCCTGCAGTTATATCGTAGAAGCCAGATGTTTCCTCACCATCTTTGACTTGGAAGATGCGATCTTTAAGGTAAGAGTTGAGAAGGTTGTAATAGGTATGGGGCAGAAATGTTTTTATTTTGCAAAGTAGGCCCTCATGCCATACTTTGTCAAAAGCTTGCTGGATATCCAAGAAAGCTGAGGAGCAGTATTATTTGTTTTCTAGAGAACTTCTAATGACGTCATAGACTCTGTGAACTTGCTCAGTGGTCCCATGGTTTCGTCGAAATCCAAACTGATGTTCCGGGATGACCATTTTATTCGTTAAGGCTGGGGACATTCTTTTCAGTAGAACTCTTTCAAACAGCTTTGATATCACTGATAACTGGTAAGAGGCTAATGGGTCTGTACGAGCCAACTTCGTTTGCTGGTTTGCCTTCTTTGTGCACCATTATAATTTGTGAGACTTTCCAGAGAGATGGGAAGTGTTGTACTCGTAGTACTCCATTAAACAATGTTGTTAGGTATAGTATGCCTTTCTGTGGTAGTTGTTGTAGAACCTCTTTTGTAATCAAGTCAAAACCGGGTGCTTTTTTGCTATCTAGGAGAGGACTTTAGTTCTTTAGGTGTTACTGGTTTGGTAGGTAAGTCTAGTTGGAAGGCCTGGTTTAATACAGTCGCAATGTCTGCTGGCACAGCACTGGAGTCTGCTACATTTGGAGTAAACACATTTTTAAGATGGTCTGCAAATGCTTTAGCCCGTTCTTGACTTGACCGGGCCCATCGGTGGTCATGTTGCTTTATGGGTTGATTTATCCTTTGAGGCCCATTAGTGTCACGCTTCATTGTTTTCCACAGTGAGTAGTTTGTTGCTTTAGTGGCAGTTAGCGATTGTATGTGGTTTTCCATGCTTAGTTCTTCCACTTCCCTTAACATGGTTTTCAGATCATGTATGGCTTTGTTTAGGGCCGTTTTGTCAGAAGGGCATCTACTGGTATGCCAAACACGTCGTAGTTTAACCTTAAGGACGGACATGATATATGTCTCCCTCATTCAAATTCCAAGAACCATGTAGGTACCTTAGATTTATTTTGAGTAGGTAGGTAGGTATACATCATAAAAATCTATCGACAACAATAATAAATTGGTGACAGTATGGAGAATGTAAAAATTTGTTTTGGAATATATATTTTTGTGTAAAAAGTACAGGTATTCTGCAGCATAGGTATACTTAACTTGGCAGTACAAATCTGGAATTTACAAAAAAATGTAGTTTGCGTGGTGTGGAAAATTTACACCCCAATATTTTTAACTACTAATAAAAATAAAAATATCGGGGTGTAAATTTTCAGTAGATTTTAGAATTAGTTTTTTAATTTCAAAATAAATTGAGATGTATTTTTCTTTTTATCTCAAATAGTCATCAGTAGGTCCACCCTCTGATGCCCGCTCATCATTGATTTTTGGGACATGTTATATATCTCCTCCGCTGGACCAAAAGGCTCAAGAGGTGTTGCCATCAACACAGGTAGGTAATGGATATCTACATATAGCTTTATTTACTTTGTGAAGTTATAGGGCCACAAGCATATTAAATATTAGTTGGATGTTTGCCTCTGCTCTGACTTAAATAATCATCTGCTCCATCAATTGCTACATTTTCGAGTAATTGGTCCCACAAGCTCAAAGGTCATTGCCTCCCCTTAGCTTATTGAAGATTACAAAACAATGGAAGCACAGTTTAATCTTTAAAAATAAAACAAAGAATTAAAAATACAACATACTTTTATTTATTTATCATTGGATGCCATATGCCTTAGTAAATTAGACATAAACTGATCTATTTTTCTGACATCTTGTTGTATTTCTGTTTTGTACTGAAGACACTGAAAATAGATGAAGTCAAATCAATTTAACAATGATGGTTATCGAATGAGGAATGAGCGCTCAGTTAGTAAACGACCAAGATTTATTAAGGTTAGGTTCTAGTGTGGTGTAGGTACAGTCAGCGATAAAAGTAGGTCATACAATTCAATGACTACAAATACTGTTCAAAAGTGATCTGGCTAATATATATTTCAACTTTACAAAACAAAAAATGTTTATCTACTTTAGTGGTAAACCATAGGTACCTACTGTAGGTACTTACAATAACACTTGTGCGTGTAATGTTTAGTCGGCCTGAATAACTTCAACACTTATTTTAGCCAACTCTTAACATAAGCCAATCTCCCAGTACTGTTAGAAAGACAAGAGTTAGGTGCATCCTACCTTTTTGTTGTCGGTAATTTTAGCAATAATAACACTTTTGTTGTGGGAATACTTCACACTGTAGCGAGTGTTCACAGGATCTCTCAAATACAACATTTCAGCTGATTTCTCGAACTCTTCCCAGTTTGGTATGAAAGTCATATTATTTAACGTACTTTTCAGACAAATTCAAGATACCTATTGGGCTAGTTTTGTTTGGTACACGTTGATATGAATTAGAATAAAAAAATGAAAATAAAATAGATCCACAGAAGGCAAGTCCGGTTATTGGGGTGCCGTAATTACACAACCATGGAATACACAACCATGAAATGTACAGCCAATAATTTGTGTACATTTTTGGCATCCAATTCCATGCTCCTGTATTCCATGGTTATGCTTTCCAGGTCGTACAAAATTTATGACACCTTTGGACTTAATGCCTCGTTTGCACTCACTTTCTAAGGCGGATCTGATTTGGATAGGTTAAGTTAGAACATAAAATCTATTGATTTCTTATACAGCAAACAATATGGATTTCGTAGCAAGTCAAATACACTTTCTGCTTGCATAGACCTTGTTACTAACCTTAAAAACAAAATTGATCGAAAGCATATAGCTCTTGGTATCTTTATAGATTTGAAGAAAGCTTTCGACACAATAAGTCACAAACTGCTACTTCATAAGCTCCATGCTATAGGAATTGAGGGAATGGCATACAGTATGCTTCAGTCATATCTCGCTAATAGATGTCAGATTGTTAAAATCGGTAATGCCCAAAGCTCCCCAAAGTTAATCACTTTCGGGGTGCCGCAGGGTTCTATACTAGGACCACTGCTGTTTCTTATTTACATAAACAACATCGCGAAGCTGGGATTAGTCGGTGATGTGACATTGTATGCCGATGACACATGTCTTTTTTACTTTGGCAATGAAATAAAAACTATATTCGAGCAAGCTCAAAATGACCTAAATGTTTTGCATGCGTGGTTTCAGTGCAATTTGTTAACAATAAATACGGCTAAAACAAACTATATGATTTTCAGTGCGAAAAACAAAGAGATAAAACATGATCAACCCTTGCTTATTAATAAAGAAATTCTAAAGAAAGTAGAATCTGAAAAATATCTAGGCCTTGTTCTTGATAGTAACCTTACATGGAAGCCGCACATACGTAAAGTGCGGTCTAAGCTATCCGCCCTTATGGGTGCCCTTCGTGGATCTGTTCGTTGTTTTCCCAATTCCGTTCGCTATCTTATTTATAACTCGTTAGTCAAATCCCACCTAGACTATTTTATTGAGATATGGGGTTCAGCCGCCAAAACAAACCTATCACATTTACAAATTACTCAAAACAAAATTATAAAACTGCTATTTCACCTAAACTATTTAACCCCAACTGCAACTGTATATAAAAAAACTAAATTAATGAACTTGTCACAGTTGTATAAATATAAAACTTACCTAGTAATAAGAAAAATTTTAAACAAAGATATACTTACACAAATTACATTTACCAAAAAGTCTCAAGTTCAGAAACGACTAATGCGGCGCGCCGACAATATATGCTTAAATAGGCCGCGTACTAATTACGGTTTAAAAAATATTACGTATGAAGGGGCACAACTATATAACAAATTACCGTCAGATATAAAAGAGATACAATCTACACTACTGTTCAAAAAAACGGTGAAACATCACATACTTACTAAACACTAAATTCTAGCACCTAATTAAAACCTATCTTAGTATAACGTTAATAGCTAATCGCTATCCAGACCCGCTCGCTATTGCTATGTCAATAAGATAGCAACCATACCTCCATACGTAATTGATGCTCTATCCCATTGTTTACATTGTCGTCGCTAACACCAAATACTTTTATTTGTACCCTCTTTTTTTGCATGATTTTAACTTATATTTCATTCTGATCGATAATTTTAAGCTAGAATTAAGTCCTTCTGACACTCAGTACCTACTCACACTACTGTATAATTTACATCTAAGTCACTATTGTTTTTCTCTTAATTAAGTGAATTGTATTCTTCTTAGAGAAATAAATGTCTTAAACCTGAACAAAACACGCGAGGCGAGCGAGTGGAGCGAGCGTGCTGTGGCAGTAGCCGCCGAAGTGCTAGGAATAAAATTGCATGGCCTACCTACACTAATCTCTTTAATAGGATGGCACAACTTGACTCTTTAGTTGCGTCTAACTAAGCGAAACCTCTATGCTTTTGTTCGACCAATCAGAGCAATGGTCGCCAATTCCCAGGTCGTGTATTCCATGGTTGTACATTCTCAACACATGTTGGGAATGTACAACCATGGATTTCGTGTACATTTTGGCTGCGTATATCTGCCTGCGCATTCCTGATTGTGATTTCCCCCGGCTTGTGTATTCCATGATTGTACAGTACAGCTTGTGTATTCCAGTCTCCGGTTATTGTACTGTTATTTTACGAACGAACCGAATCGGGAATCTATATTCAAGAACTTTAGTCCATATTCTTAGTTCAAGAACTCCTGATTGTACTCTGAAGCTGTGAATTCCCAGGCTGAGTTTTCTATGGTCATACAATAAACATGAAACGATTATATATGTGTGTTATTATATCGACGAACATTTGTTACCCCTACAATTTTGTTTTAAAGTTTTATTCATACTTTCTGCTGAGGATTTCATACTTTATTCTACCTAGATAATGGAAAGGCTCACTTTCATGAGATACTGCAGTCATTCTACTGAGAGTTATATGTCTAAATAAAAATTATACCTACTAGATTTTTTTTTCTAATTAGGCATTCTATATTCTGTTTCAACGGAACCCAGTAGTTTTTTGACGTTGAAGTAAACGAATAGGTAGGTAGTCAAATTCCGATGAAACGATGGCTACGTATGCTGTGCCTGTGGTCAAAAGTTGTGAGTGGATAAAAGTTGGCTCATATCCATAGAAAGTCCATATTCTTTGCTCATATCTAGCAGAAACAACCCATCTGCTTTTTGCTATATTGTTATAATGTTATTATACATGTCAGTTTTGATAGAAGAAAAATGTCAAATTTTGGGTAACTGGGTAACATGCACCCCGATTGGATCTGTGGACGCCTTGGGGCAACAAGCTTTGAGTGAGATCTTTTGAGTTTTAATTTTTTTTTTTTCGCGTTATTTCAAACAATCTCAAGTTGATTTGTCAATCTTTAATGGTAGTGGATTAATTTATTGATAGGCAAAGTATTATTTAGTATATAAGTTATACAGGGACCTACCCGCATACAAAAAATACCTCTCAGGCTTTTTTCGGGATCATGGAGTTTGGAGGAGACTTTGAGTCTCCTCCATCTCCCTCTCCACCGCCTCTTCCACCGGACCCCCCTGACCCGTCTTTTGCTGGTTTAGAGGTTCGTGAGAATCGTTTAAACAAACGCAGAAAAGATGCGGACATAGAGGAATCCGGTGGTGCTGGTGGTAAAGTAAAAGCGATATCTGCAGACATAGACTCAGCCCCCTCTCTTCCTTCAGTGCAAACCACCTGGATGCACCCTACTCTTGTCATAGGAGTTAAAGAGTATTCTACTGTGGACAAAGGTCCATTTGTAATTCATGTTTCTCGAGAGCTTCCTGATCCTTCCGCAGGTACTACTATCCGACCAATCAAGTTTGGACAATTTCTTTCCAACCACCGCGTAGGAAATATATGTGCAGGCGGTATAAAGTCAGTAGGCAGAAATAGAGTTTCCGTAGAATTCCGCTCAGCCGCCGATGCTAACAAATTCTTGGACAATACCGCTCTTTTAAGCCAGTACAAATACGTAGCAACTATCCCAACGTTTAACATCACTCGTATGGGTCTCGTTAGGAATGTTCCGGTCGATATGTCAATGGAAGAATTCGCTGAAAATTTAGACGTTCCTAATGGTTGCGGGTTCGTAGTTAAGGCACGCCGTCTTAATCGTAAGTCAAACGAAGAGGGTAAAATTACTTGGATCCCTACCCAGGCAGTAGTCCTTACTTTTAGAGGTCAAGTCTTACCGGTCAGAGTATTCTCTTTTTACACTTCACTTCCAGTGGAAATATACCAACTCCCGACTATACAGTGCCAAAATTGCTGCCGATTTGGGCATATCAAGGCTCAATGTCGCTCAAAACCTCGCTGCTTCAAGTGCGGCAATGAGCATACAGGAGAAAGTTGCGACAAGGTGGAAGCCCAGGCTTACTGCCTTCATTGTACTGGAAATCATTTTGCCTCCAGCAGAGTATGTCCTGAATTGGAAAGACAAAAGTCTATTAAAGCGTTTATGTCTCAAAATGGAATTTCTTATGAGGAAGCCGCGACTCATTTTCCCAAGATGGGAAGATCATATACTGAGGTCACTCAGGAAATATTTTCCCCTCCTTCCCCCTCTCAGCAAGTCCCCCTTGACTCATCTAATTCTTCGAATTCCCGTTCTTATGTCAAAACGGTTTATGCCAAGGCCCGCCCGCGTGTTCCTTTGGCTAAATCGTATGACAAAGTATCCCACCAGGAAATTACTTCTACTCCATCCTCATCTCTTCCCAATGGGCATGCTTTTATGTCCCAATCTCAGTCAAATGATAATCGTCAAAGCTTTCTTATAGAAACTCTATTAAATATTTTAATCGAGTTGTGTTCTACAAACAACTCATCTTTACCGCCCAACGTTGCTCAGAAACTGTCCCAGATCTTTACATTAACTGACCATAATGGATCTAGTGTCCATTATCCAGTGGAACTTGCGAAGTCTCCGCAGGCGAAAGCCTGAACTTCTTTACTTGATCTCTAAATTCTGCCCGTCAGTCATTGCCGTCTCGGAGACATGGCTGAAGCCAGGAAGTCCTTTCAGGATTTCAGGCTACTCTTGTCTTCGGGACGACAGGTCTGACGGGTATGCAGGTAGTGCCCTGCTTGTCAGGGCTACTTTGCCATTTTGTCAAATTTCTCTTCCTCCTCACCCCATAGACATCAACTTAGTAGCAATCAGAGTTTTTGATATAACATTTATTTCAGTTTACATTCCCCAGCCTCACCATAGCCTAATTTCTGAGATCCTTCTAGCAGTATCATCTGTTCCTCCCCCTGTCATTCTTCTTGGTGATTTTAATGGTCACCACACCTCGTGGGGCTCTAGCCGCAGCAATACATTTGGTCGCTTGCTTGCAGAAATGTTTGATGAGGTCAACCTCTGCGTAATAAATGACGGTTCTGTTACTCGTCGAGTCCTGCCTTCACAGGACCCACAAAGTGTTGTTGATTTAACTGTTTGTTCCTCCTCCCTCTCCTCCCGTTTTTCATGGGAAACATTGCCTCTTTCATATGGAAGTGATCATTTTCCGATTGTCATCACTATGTCTAGCTGTGTCATCCCACAGCAGAGTTTTAACCCTAGTCTTAAATATAGGCTTACAGGAGTTTCAAGAGCTGGCTGGGAATATTTCTCTTCTACTTTAGATATTGCAGCTGAAAGTCTTTCCCCTGTTAACCTAGGCAATGCTCTTTCTGCTTACTCAACGCTAGTGAAGGTTATTACCGCAAGTGCAGATAAGTGCTTTCCAATAAAAAAACAAGCCCGAAAACCTTGTAGGGTCTCTAGTCCTTGGTGGGACTCAGACTGTTCAACTGTTATTAGGAATAGGAAAAATGCAGAGATTGAATACAATAATTCTATGACGCCGGAAAATTATATTGAGTATCAGCATTGTGCTGCAAAGGCTAGAAGGGTTTTATCGAAGAAAAAGAAGCTTGGGTGGAAAACATTTTGTGAAAATTTGTCCCCTAGGACTCCGTCATCAGTAGTTTGGAAACAAATCAAACGATTTAGAGGCGCGTGTAATGCTACAAACTCATCTTCAAATGATCCATCATCATGGATAGAGGCATTTAGTGATAGGCTATCTCCAACTTCTGTTCCCAATATAGATTCAATTCCTACTTTCCCTTCTTTTATCCCATCATCATCCTCCTTCGACAATAACTTTTCTATTAATGAATTAGACTTTGCCCTGGAGGGATTAAAAGATTCTTCCCCAGGAATCGATGGGATTCCATATTCATTTATAGTCAATTCCCCTGTTAGCGTCAAAGAATACTACTTAAAATTAATCAACATATTTTTTGAAAACGGAATTATCCCAGATGAATGGAAAACTCAAATTATCATTCCAATATGCAAATCTGGAAAAAGTCGTTCTGACCCAAACTCTTACAGGCCCATTGCTTTATCGTCAGTCTTTGTCAAGGTCATGGAACACATGATAAAGTTTCGCCTTGAATGGATTGTGGAGAGTAGAGGTATTTTGGCTAAAACTCAGTTTGGTTTTCGTAAGGGTATGAGCACTATGGACAGTCTAAGTTTGATAACTACTGACATTCGTATTGCATTTTCAAAAAAAGAATCATTAGTTGCCGTTTTTCTAGATATAGCGTCGGCATATGATAACGTTCTTCTTCCAATACTCAGGAACAAGCTTCACCAGCTGAGTATCCCTGTAAGGATTGTACGGTTCATTAGCAACTTATTGATGAATAGGAGCATTTTAATAAAACACCAAGGCTCGTTTTTACCTACCCGATGCGTTTGGAAAGGACTTCCTCAGGGATCAGTACTGAGTCCCTTATTGTACAGCCTATACACTCATGACCTCGATAATTCCATCAGCCCACTCTGTCAAGTCCTTCAATACGCAGATGACTTAGCTTTGTATGTTCGATCGAATGCCATTGATGAAGTTAAAGCTAATCTTAACTCAGCTCTTTCCCTTTTGGGTGAATGGTTAAAAGATCATGGCTTATCCCTCTCAGCTTCTAAAAGTAGTTGTATAATATTTTCCAAAAAACGAATTCCTCCATTTATTGATTTGTATATTGAACAAGTGCAAATCCGTCAACTTCCAAGTACAAAATTCTTAGGTGTTTATTTGGATTCAAGGTTATCAGGAATTTCTCATTGTAACTACATTTCAGATATATGCGAAAAAAATATTAATGTCCTACGTTCCTTGTCTGGTGTTTGGTGGGGTTCTCATCCCTACTGCCAAAAACTTCTTTATAACGCTATTGTTCGTAGCCATTTAGATTATGGATCATTTCTGTTGGACCCAAGTACGAAATTGGCTTTGGGGATTCTGGACAAGGTTCAGTCTAGGTGTCTTAGGATAATCATTGGTGCAATGAAATCATCTCCGATTAATGCGATGCAAGTGGAGTGTGTTGAGGCTCCCCTCTCTCTCAGAAGACAGTATTTAGCAGATAGGTTTTTGTTTAAACTTGTTCAAAATTCCCATCACCCCCTGCTTCGGCTACTGAACAATTTACTTTTACTATTAGAACCCCAAATTGATGACAATCAGGATACAATCCCCTGTTTAATTCGTAGCTTTAGAAAATATTCTCACCTTCCATATCCTGTTGCCCAAACCCAAACATTTCCTCTATTCTCCTCCCCATACGAAGCATTAATTTTCAAACCTAGTGTTCTGCTTGATTTTGGCGTACAAAAAGGTTCTTGCAATGCACGAAATGAATTCTTCCTAAATATGGATAGAAAATACAGTGGGTGGTGCCCTATTTATACAGACTCTTCTAAGCTCAATGACTCCAGTCCTGTTGGTTCAGCAGTCTGGATTCCTTCTACAAAAATAATTTTGAATTATAAATGCCCATCAGTTACTTCTGTATTTACTGGGGAAGCAATAGCTATACTTGAAAGCGTCTTGTTTATCCTGTCACATAATCTAAATAACTCCATAATTTTCTCAGATTCTAAAAGTTCACTCCAATCTATTACCTCAAATCCATTCCGCTCTAAGTCTAATTTTCCAATCATCCTCAAAATTCGTGAATCGCTATTTCAATGCAAAGAACGTGGAATAAATGTCGTACTGGCGTGGATTCCTAGTCATTCTGGAATACCTGGTAATGAAACAGTGGATTCATGTGCAAAACAAGCTATTCAAACAGGTTCCCATGATTATCTTAAAATTTATTCTCATGACCTTTGTGCAACCCCTAAATCTCATTTGGTCACTTCTTGGTCACGTATGTGGGTTGCATCTAAAACTTTAAAAGGCAGACACTACGGTGATATACAACAGGAAATTCCGACGAGACCTTGGTTTTTTAAGTTTCGTTTAGCTAACAAAACCACAACATCAACCATTTGTAGACTTCGCTTGGGTCATGCCTGTACTCCTGTCCACTTAGCTAAAATAAGGATCAGGAACCACTCTATATGTGAATGCGGTCTAGACGAAGGAAACGTTGATCATATGATATTCTCATGTCCGAGGCTGCGGCTATCTTTGTATGATATCACCCCCCCTGAAATCCCTCGTCCTTTATCTTCAAAACTCTTGCTATCCCTTGTATTTTCCCCTTATATCAAATTATTGTGTAAATTTTTAAGTGTAAATAAAATAAAATTGTAAATACTTACCTACCTACAATAGTAAACCTTCATTTACAATACTTACCTACTTATGTAATTTCTTTATATTTTATGTGTGTTTGTGTTTTTACCTACCTAACAAAATAAATATATTATATTACCTACTTAAGTATATGACATATCAACTGATGATTTGTATTAGAGTCTCCCTTCTTACCGTACTCAGATCTCCGCCTTTTTGTTTTAAGATTAGTAAACACTTGACGTTGGCAAATTCGTGGCAACCCTCAGCCGCTGAAAAGCCATATAATAAAAGAAGAAGAACATGCACCCCGTAGACTAGTTCGCACACATACAAGCCCGCCATATTAAAATCCGTCAATATAATGCCCGCCGTTCGTTAGTTTTCTGTCATGCAATGCTGTCTATAACATAAATAAAGCCATATTTTTAGTTTTTGTAAATCATGACTTACTTATTATTCGGACCTAGACGATAAATAACAAGTAAATTACCTTATAAAATAGCAACAACTAAATACACTCGTTATATCTAATGACACTATGGATGGTTTAATTCACGCGGCATTGGAGGCTGAGGTACTTTCATTTCTTATAAATTTTTGAAATCTTTTGCAATTATTTCAAATTATAAATATTACTTTTTATTTATCAAAAAATAATCACTTGCACGTGCATGTACCTTTCAGGTAATTTTGGACCGAGCTAAACATGTAAATACAAACTTAACTCAATTTGGTGGTGGTGTGTCCGACCATAAAATGACTTGGACCCACGATAAGATGCATCTAGCTGAATCCGCCGATGAATCCAGAATAAGGTTTCAGAGAAACTCCATTGGATCTTCATTTAAGACAGAAAAATTTGATTTATTTAAAAAACTCCATGAATTGTATGGTGAATTGCTTAAAGATGAGACGACTCAGTCCAACTTTGTAAGTGTTATTTTATTGAAACATCCTGTTTGTTAAAAAAATTAAGAATCAGGCTTCTGTGTGTTAATATATCTTTTCCATTTGCAGCAAGGCCTCAAAACAACATCATATTTGTTAGAAAAGTTATTAGCCACACATAATCTCAACACTTTGGTAATCAATTTGTACCCAGGAAATAAAGGATATTCACTATCATTGAAAGTGAATGGTAGTACACAGCAGTTGAATCCCCCAGATTGTAATGTAAGTTATTTATAATAATATTTTTTTACACAATATCTAACTAAGCTAAGCTTGTTGTACCAACCATAACTACCAGGACCAGATAACTGATTAAATACTTTTCGTGATCTCATAGATGCCGTCCCAAATAAATGGTACATGGCTCAGAATGGCTATTATTCTGACGGACAGCAAAAGTTCCTTACTCCATGTAGATAAAGTTCTAGCATGATATATGGGGAGCATCTCTGATGATAGATCTCATCGATAATTATAGACATTATCTTTAGAAGACACAAAGTTCCTTAAAAATAGAATTAGAAAGAAATGTTTATACCTTTATAATTTAGGTACGTTAACTGGCAGTGGTGGTCCTGCCACACAATAGGATGGTGGTCCCATAGATGACATAAGTGATGACTAAAGGAGCACACTAGGCAGCCTAATATGTCCACTGTCCTGTAAATTTGAGACTAATCTCTGGGCAACTTAATGCATAGTAAAACTATGTTGCTGTGCACATTTTGGCTCCGTAAGAGATGGGCAGCAGTGTCTCTTGAGTACTTAACTGCTACACCAGCCAATCAGACACATTTGCCTGCTATGTGTGGAGCCAAGAAGTAAGTAAGGATCCTATGCCCAGCAGCACACATTTATGACAGTAACTTCCGTGTTAGTTTTTAAGAAGTTCGTAAATATATTTCAGAATTTAGACCTTACCTTTCAAATTTTGACCTACATGTATATAAAAAATATAGGCGAGTCTACTTGTTTACTTATACACTTATTATTTCCAAGGCAATGCAAGAAGAGACCCTAATAGAAACCCCAACATGGCCTTACGAAGAAGAAGAGTTACTGAGCTATATTGACAATGAAGAACTGCCAGTAGTTTTACTTGACTTGTTGGAATCTGAGCATTCCATTCTCTTTTACTCTGGCTGTGTTATAGCACAAATAAGAGACTACAGACAAGCGTATCCAAGCTTTGTGTGTGATACTCATCATGTTCTACTGAAACCTACAAATCAGGTAACTATAATAATAATAATAATAATAATGCTGGACAGTCCACACAGCATCATCTAGCCCCAAGCTAAGCAGAGCTTGTGTTATGGGTACTAGATGACTGATATACTTAATACAATATATTACGTACATAGATATTTTTTTATTATACATATAAAATACCCAGAACACCCGAAATAAATATTTGCAGATATTTGTTGAACTATGCAAACTAAGTCCAGTAAGTTAGCTATCATAGGTATTTTATTTCCTTTAAACAACTAAACAGATGATATTGTGCGCCGTACTGTTCACTCGACGAATCCAACTCGGATGGTCAGTATTCTGAAAATTACGCCACATTTTCCCGGAATAAATATTTGCACATTGTACAAACATTTATCCTAAGGCGGGAATCGAACCCGCAACCCTCTGCATCGTAGGCGGACATTCGCCCGCCGCGCTACATTCAACACAGAGGTCATCAATCGGCTTACCAAGCGTGGCAAACCCCCACAAATGTGGAGGAGACCTATGCCTAGCAGTGGACTTATTCAACAAACAATATGTAAGTAAGTATGTAAGTCAGTAAAAAACTGGTGACCCTCTAAGTAAATTATTTTTATTCCAGAGTATACTAACTGATGCGATGTGTATCGGTGGTAAGTGTGGATGGGGTTTGGAGGAACGAGGGGCGCTAGAGGCGGTCGAGGCGGCTTTGGTCCACGCAGCTGCTCCGCCGCTTTGCCTGGACCCGCGCCCTGGTGTCGGCATACTCGCTGCAAGGCTACACGCCGCCACCCGACTCTTTAATACTCCCCGGATACGAAGGCAGGCTAGAAAGTTTTCACAGGTAATCTTCACAGGTCAAATGTTTTAGATCTAATCAGGTCCCCCATTGGACTCGCTCACGAAGGGTTCCGTACCATTATCTAAATATATATAACTCAAAGGTGAATGACTGACTTACATAGTGATCTATCAATGCACAGCCCAAACCATTGGACGGATCGGGCTGAAATTTGGCATGCAGGTAGATGTTATGACGTAGGCATCCGCTAAGAAAGAATTTTGATTAATTCTACCCCCAAGGGGATAAAATAGGGGATGAAAGTTTAACAGAAACGGGAAAAAACTGCCACGCAGGCGAAGCTGCGAGCGGTCACTAGTCTATAATAAACGGCAAAAAAAATCACGTTTCTTGTATGAGAGCACCCTTAAATATTTATTTTATTCTGGGGGGTATCTCATACCACAAACTGCCGTTTTTATTATAAATAATGGTACGGAACCCTTCGTGCGCGAGTCCAACTCGTACTTGGTCGGTTTTTTTAATCATTGATCGAGTGTGCAAAGCGAGCTATCTTGTTTTTTTATTACAGGTAGCAGTAAATAGGAAAAGGAAACTAGATCAGTTTACGCATTACCATGGCTTAGAATTACTAGATATAATACACCGCCAACGGGTCAAAAACAGCAAACAAGCCACCCCCTCGAGAAGTTCTAAATACCCTAAAAAACCACCTGAGGTTGGTACCATCACTTATTTTCGCTATCCTTTTTTGATTTATATAATACTAGAGGCCACTCGCAGCTTCGCCCGCGTGGCAGTTTTTTTCGTTCCCGTTATTTTTTCGGGATAAAAAGTAGCCTTTGTCCTATTCCAGATTACAATCTATATTTTTTCCAAATTTCATCCAAATCGGTCCACTGGTTAGAGTGAAAGAGGAACAAACATCCATTCATCCATCCATCCAAACATTCGCATTTATAATATTAGTACGATTGCATAAGTGCCTGTAATTTCACCGGCAACCACACCTTTCAAACCGGAACACAACAAGCTGCCTGGCGGCATAAATAGGCATGGAAATATCACAGTGTGAATGTGGCATTGATCCTCTATGTATGTAACACGTAATGATTTGTCCATTGTACCCTAATACCAGCACTTTGAGCAATTTGTAAACTGTCACTGAAAACGGCATAAGAGTAGCCAAGTATTGGGAAAGAAATATTTGTAAAAGTAAAATACAAATTATGTTCATATAATATAAAAAATTTGCTTGTATCATCAACACGAAGAAGTATTTCAACATTTGTATCTTGAAAATGTTCGTGTTATAACAAGAAATGTAATCTTCAACAGGTGTTCAAAGTGATAGATATACCGAAAGTAGATACATTTCTACTCGCCCCGCCTTCTGAGCACGTGACTCCGTTGCGCCTCGGTCGTATCTACGAGCGGAACCGTCCCACGCCAGATTGCCAACCACAGATCGTAGAAGAATACGTCCTAGAGACAGACAAGTCTCCGTCGAGTCAAGGCACAGGCTGTTTCCATATAAGATTGTCGATATTACAAAGGCCGTCAGATCAGGAGTTTTTGGGAGAGCTGTATGTGGACAGAGACCATGTGGAAGGGCAGAGGAATGGAGCTTCATGCAGATTTAGCCTAGGTATGTATAATCTAATAATCTATAATCTTGGACAATCCACACAGCATCATCTAGCTCCAAGCTAAGCAGAGCTTGTTTTATGGGTACTAGATGACTGATTTTTTTTATTATATTTTTGCGGCTTTGGTATCACTGCGGCCATATGGCCTATTGTGATTAGATGACTGATACACTTAATACAATACACACATAAATATTTTTTATTATACATATAAGATACTCTACCCAGAACACCCGGAATAAATATTTGCAGATTGTACAAATATTTATCCCAAGGCGGGAATCGAACCCGCAACCTTCTGCGTCGCAGGCGGACATTCGCCCGCCGCGCCACATCGGTCGTCAAATGTATTGTATTTGTGACGAGCATGTAGATGGAGCCACGGTAGCTAAAGTACCGTTTTAGCTACCGTGGCTCCATCTACATGCTTGACTACAATATCAAAGCCTGCTCGATAACCAAAATTGCATTCAGTTGAATCGACGAGATATGTCATATACTTAATTTCATAATTTGTTAATTTTTATAGTGCTTACATGCACTTAAGTACCGTATTTAAAACATCCTAAGGCTTATTTCACTCGGGTCATTTAAACTCTCGATAACGCAGTTGGCTAGCGCACCAAGCCTCATGTGCCTGTAACTACACCGGGCACCCACATCCTTCAAACCGGAACACAGCAAGCTGCTTGGCGGCAGATATAGGCATGGTGCAGTACTTCTTTGGACGAGCCCTTCAGGAGTTGCCTCTTAATACAGCGCTTCTAATCAATAATCATCAGTATAATCAAATGTTAAGGAAAAAAACTTGCATATTTTTTAAATTCCAGTTTTTTATAAATAATTAAAATTATTTATTATTTTTTATAATGATATAAAAAACGTTAATATTTTCAGGTACGAGGCAACAAGCTACAAAATACATAACACAATTCACGGAAATATTCACTGAGGAGGGACGCAAGGCGGTCCGAATCCGACACACGATGCCTGGACAGGTACCGCAAGTCTCCTTTACTGGGGGCGTTAGGGAAGGGGTGAGAAACATTCTGTGAACACTCACTTCCGTCCGCTTCCGCTCACAGCTGATATCGCGTTGTATCTGGATTCTTGAAAGTCTATAGCTATATTCCAGGTGTAAATATCTGTAGGCGGATTCTGAGTTTTTACATTTTCCGGATTTCGGAACGGATTTCGGTTTGCAAGTTCGAAGATATGGAGATACACTGGTACCCCCATATGCCGCTAGGGGCGTTTATCGTATCTCCATACAAAAAGTTCGAGCTTGCAAACTGAAATCCGTTATCCGGAAAACGGAAAAAACTCAGAATCCGACTACTGTGTCAGTCTGGGGTGTTACTCGTATTATGTATTCTAAGTATGTATTTACAAAAAAAAGTATATAGGTATTTTATCAGCTACCTGGTTCCACTACAAGCTTGGCTTAGTTTTGGGGCTAGAAGGCATTGTGTGTGTCAATATTTATTTAATATTTAGATCTGTCAAGTTTCATTTGATATCACCGAATTATGTAGTAGGTACCGAACGTTGAGAACTATCATGCTGTTTTAAGGTACTGTATGCAGAGGGAGCTAATCAGAAACCTTTTAGCTAGTTTGATCACACTAGTTAAGAACGTGCCCTACGATCCACTACTCAGCGTCCTTGATGGACGCGTACAGGTGTTACAGGTGTACAGGTGTTAAGCCTCATGTGCCTGTAATTTCACCGGCACCCACACCTTTCAAACCGGAACACAGTAAGCTGCTTGGCGGCAGAAGTAGGCATGGTGGTAGTATTTCCCCGGACGAACCTTTTACAAAGAGCTCTACTACTGCTATTTCCAGGGACAACACATATTGCTGCAGCAAAGGACTACTCCTGTTGCAATAAATAGCGCCAATATGCAGAGGAATATAGCACCTATCGTGTAAGTAATAATAATTAATTAATTAATAATTAATGCTGGACAATCCACACAGCATCATTTAGCCCCAAGCTAAGCAGAGCTTGTGTTATGGGTACTAGATGACTGATATACTTAATGCAATACATTACATATATAGATATTTTTTATTATACATAGAAAACACCCAGAACACCTGGAATAAATATTTGCAGATCGTACAAACATTTATCCCAAGGCGGGAATCGAACCCGCAACCTCTTGCGTCGCAAGCGGACATTCGCCCGCCGCGCCACATCGGTCGTCAGTAAAAGTATTTTTATAATTAAAATACCAACATCATTTGCAAAATGCGTTATATTATGTTTTTATCAGTCATCCGGTTCCCGAAGTACAAGCTATACATAATTTGGGGGGCTAGATGATGTTGTGTTAAAAATGTACACGAATTCCTATTTTTCCGTTCGAAAAATTGCCAGTTGCAATGCCAGTGCTCTTAAACGGTGAAGAAAACATCGTGAGGAACCCCGTTATTATTCTATCAGCGGCGATGGGCTTGCAACCTGTCACGTATGAAATAATAACTACTATTCACTAACTTCTAACTACTGATTCTATGTTACATGATACATTAGAAAAATGTAAATCCGTTATTGGCTATAGGGTATGTATGTATGAAACGTTCTGTAATTTCTATGAGCTGTGGATTTTGTTAAATAAATAAAATAAAAATAAAATAAATAAATACTGTAAAATGTGGGCTTGTACCAAGTATAATGCCTGGGCATACCTCTGACTACCCTCATACTAGGTACTAAAAGATCGGAGGGGATATCTACTTGGGGATTTTATTCGTGATGTTATTTATATTTTCTGTGTATATATTTCAGGAACGCAACAATAACGGCACCTCCAAACACAATCCCCACACGACAGTTACCGATTCTGGTATGAATAATTTATTTATTAGTTTTTTATAGTGCTTACCTGCACTTAAAGAAATCACAAAGAAAGGTCGTGGGTTCAAATCCCACTCAAAGAAATAATTTTACAAAAATTGTTTGTTCATCTATTTAAATAACCATTCTCGAATCGTGTCCGAAGACCTAAAAATATCAATATCTATATATATAAAAGAAAGTCGTGTTAGTTACTTCACTTATAACTCAAGAACGGCTGAACCGATTTAGCTGAAAATTGGCAGGGAGGTAGTTTAGAGCCAGGAGAAGGACATAGGATACTTTTTATCCCGAAAAAATAACGGGAACGGGAAAAAACTGCCACGCGGGCGAAGCTGCGGGCGGCCGCTAGTTATAAATAAATGCATGTGTAAATAAAGTAATTAAAATAAAAAAACTCTTTCTAAATGCACAATCTTCCAGCAGGCGCAACTGCAACAAGTTGGTAACGTGAGCGCGGGCTCAGCTGGCAACATCGTCACAAAAGCTGTACCCAACGCCGTCGTGAACGCCGGAAATGGCAATGTTGCCAACGTGGCCGGCGGTCTTACCAATACAATAGTTGGTGGTGGCGCCGATGCGGTGAACGTCGGCATCGTGTCTGGAAATGTGGTCGGCGGCTTGCTAAGTGCGGTTACCCCTGAAATGTTTAAGCAGCAACCTTCGCCTAGTACGCCTCGGCACTCACCACAGGTCAGCATTTGAACTTTGTGACAATTTCAATACAGTAAGTTATACGGTTTAGAAATGACTTGCCTATCATGAAGTCATTAATTTGAATCCTGACCAGATAGTCTCATGAGAGGCTATGGAGTCGGGATTCGAATGAATATTATTATTGATTATTGCTTAATGTATTTTTTCTTCATAAATTCTGTCATTAGTCTAATACTAACATAGATAATCAATTAGTTGTAAGTTTACTAACATTACTATATTATTATTACTATTAATATATTATTATTATATAAGTTGTGGAGTATTGTAGTAGAGTACTTGTAATAGTGGTACAGATTGTATAGTGCAAAAGGGGACTGTCAGGGTCATTCACAAAGATGTTTTATCATAGACATTTTTTTTTTCAGGCGTCGACGAATCAACTTTTAGCGCAGCAATTAACCAACCCTCCGCAGCCTCTGAACACGCAGAAGATGCAAGGGACAATTATTCACATACAGCATCCTTTAATGTCCACTTCTAGTACATCACAGGTGAGAGACCATGTAGAGTAGACTGTCTATATTGAAGTAATACTTCTTATGCGACTTCCAACAAGGTTGCGTCAAACGTTTAGCACTACAATGGAGGGGGTATGAAAGCACTGTTCTTTCTCTCTTTCTCTCATATACGTTTCGTATATTAAAGAAGTTTCACTTCAGTCGTGTGGTCTAAAGCACACTCGTTTTTTCTTTACCAAAAAAGCTAATTACCTTTAATTGCATGCCGGCTGCAAGCAGACTGCGCATTGCAAACTATCCGTATAGAACCTTATAAGTTTGTTCT
The DNA here is from genome assembly GCA_947095575.1 of Electrophaes corylata. Classification (NCBI taxonomy): domain Eukaryota; kingdom Metazoa; phylum Arthropoda; class Insecta; order Lepidoptera; family Geometridae; genus Electrophaes; species Electrophaes corylata. The sequence goes on from OX352704.1 coordinate 2,055,436, forward strand.
ATCTAGGCACAAAACATCCAGTATACAAACTCTTCGACGACGCAGCAGAAAACCACTCCCGCCAAGCCACGGACCACAAATCCGGCGATCAGCGCGCTCGTCACTAGCCTTATGAACTCCGCGCAGCAGTTCCAACAAGGTATTCTTTAACATATCCCCGCAAATATGAGGGAGACTTGTGGCTCGCGTAGATTTATTCAGGCTGCTGTTGCTGAAGATTTTGTTAAATAGCGACAAAAGGTTTTTGATCACAATTTTTTTTTTTTAATACGACTTGCTAATGGATCAAACAGATGGTCCACCTGATGTTAAGTGATCACTATCACCATCACCACAAAGCATCACGTTCGTTAGGAACGTATCCCACGATGCACTCTTCAGCGTCTACTTGGCGGAAGAAATAGGCGTGGTGGTAGGACTTCCCCGGACGAGCCCTTCACTAACAGCTCCAACTTCTTTAGCTGTCTTGAAGCTATTAACAGTTAGTTTTAAATTTTCAGCAGCCGCTAACCAAAACGCAGCTAAAGCAGTCGCAAATTCAGGCAACAACAACAACAATAACAACGCGACAATACTGAACCTACTAAACAGCGCGCCGGCCGCCATGACACCTGCCAACGCAGAGAGAGAGGGACACAAGCTACTGCCTCGCGTGTCGATAGCGGGCGCTAGGCTAGTCACCGGCACTACCGCGTCTCACACCATCCCCACTTACACGTCTCAGGTATGCACGCTAGTGGATACTCTCATACAGGTGTACGTGTCATACATGACACCTGTCTTGTCAACGCAGAGAGAGAGAGACACAAGCTACTGCCTCGCGTGTCGCTACACTGTTACTTCTCGTAAAAAATGCTTAGAAATTCTTCGAGTGAAAATCGTTAAAAATGTTGATACGAATGTTGATTCTTTTCAGGGCGTCACCAATATACAAGTTATGGGCGGTTACCGGGACGGTGAGCAAACTAACGTGTCGAGTAGTGAGAGCGTGCTGCTAGAACGTCTGATGGGCGCCGACGGCGGCACAGCACCTGCGTCACAAGCCCAGCCTGTCTGCCATGTACAGGTTAGAACAGCATCATCGTTTCAGCCTTAAGACCGCCACTGCTGAACATAAGGCCATAAGGTTTCCATATAGACCGATCTTGTGCGACCTGCGCCAAAACGACCCCAGCAATTATTATTAGTATACATAATGGGGACCCTTCTATTATGTCCCATGAATATCGTAAGGCTCGGCTCAGGGAACGTATCCCGGAAAGGGCAGTAATCCGCCTACCAAACTCCCCCAAATACGTGGGAGGCTTTCCAGTTGTGGAGGTTGGTGGTGGTCCAGTGGACTTGTTGAGGTTGATGACGTGCCGTGAATATTACCTATAAATTGTGCCTAAGAATTTCTTATCTATCATATTTCCAGGGTTTAAGTCTAACGTCACTCCAAGGTTTACAAGGTCTCCAAGGGTTACAGAACGTGCAAGTACAAATCCCCGGCCTGTCGGCGCCCATCTCGCTCTCTCTCAATGTGTCAGGCGCACCGAGTGTGCTTGTCTCTGTCCCACCCACCACTTCGGTCGTGCTCGGAAATCAATCCTCTGTACTCTCTCTGCCTATTGGTAAGTCATTAGAGTCACAAAACGGTAGGAAGCAAGTCGTAAGTTTCTTACTTGCTTGTTCATTTTGTAGGTAAAGAAATTGGACGCTACTACTGGCTCGTACGTTGTAATGTACGTACATGGACCGTGCACACGACACTAAAAGAAAGGATCGAGTATGAACTTTCGTGGACGGACCAAAGCGTGTAACGAAATACTTTTTGAAGTAAAACTTCTTTACGTACGCTTGACTTAATGCGGGAGCCAGCTTATACGGGAGTAAGCTGGCGAATGCGTGACGAGAGCGTTACGAAAAGTGTGATCGGGCGAGGCGAACGAAAGTTGAGAGGAAGATATAAGTTAGTGAAGATAGAAAGAGAGAATGTTACGTTACGTTTCGTATATTACTGTAGGGGCAAAAGAGAGGTGCGATCACACTTCACGATCGGCGAACGAAAGGCGCAAGCCGAACACTCGTTCGGCTTGCGCCGCATCTATCTCTCTTGCATTCGATTAGCCTATGCCAATCATTTCTTATTATGTTGTCACGTTAAACTATCGTCCGTAAACCGACTTTACAGACAACCAATTTTTTTTATAGGTTTAATGTCTGGAAGTATGAAGGGCGCCGGGCGCGGCGGCTCCGTGCAGGTGGTGCGCGCCCCCCCGCGCCTCGCCGTGCCCCCCCCGCCCCCGCCGCCGCCGCCGTCGCTCCCCGCCCCCCGCGCGCCGCCCCGCCTCGCCGCCGCCGCCGCGTCCCCCGCGCGCACTCCCCCGCACCCCGCGCCCGCCGCCTCACCCACCGCCGCAGGTCAATATAAATTAACGATTTGTCAACTAGAAAAAAACCGGCCAAGTGCGACTCGGACTCGCGCACGAAGGGTTCGATACTTATCTACATATAATAAAAACGGCGATAAAATCACGTTTGTTGGATGAGAGCCCCCTTAAATATTTATTTTATTCTGTTTTTTAATATTTGTTGTTGTAGCTTCAATATAAATACATCACCTGTGAAAATTTCAACTCTAACTATCACGGTTCATGAGATAAAGCCTGGTGACAGACAGACAGACAGATAACGGAGTCTTAGTAATAGGGTCCCGTTTTACTCTTTGGATACGGAACCTTAAAAACACGAGTCGATTTAACTCGAGTTCCAAGAGGCACGTTCCAAACGTTCGTGACCTGCGTGGCAACGTTTTATTTCACGTGACCGTTACTACTTATCATCAGGTGGGTCATCTACTGGATCCTCTAGCAAGTTGTATAAAAAACTGTTTCGGTGTGCTTAAGCATCTTTTAAATTACAAAGGGCTATTTGCAATTTAACATTAGTTAAATTAATTTATATTAATTATTTAACTTTTGAATTTCAGGAACGGCACAGTTCATAAGTCAAGCCCAGGCCCAAGCACTGAACGCGCAACAGGTGAGACGAAAATCGAATCCCGACAGTTCATAGTCTCTACTACAATTGCTATTAAACGTGCGTCAGTTTGATAGTGATTTGTGATATAAAGATTACAATAATATACGATTTCGTATCAGACTAAGGTGAATTGTGAAGTGACGCAATAAAAACTCTTATTAGGCTACTAGTGAATTATGAAATGAATGATGAGACTTAGTGAAGTGAATAGTGAATTACTAATATCGTGGAATAGACTCTTTATGAGACGCGATAACAACGGTACTGGGAATGTTTGATATTAAAATAGTAGATTTAAATTTAGAGTTTCGCTGAGAAACCCTTACAAATTAAACTGGGTTTTGACACTAATGGATTTAACTGTCAAAAATTGTATTGCCCTCTCTTTTTAACCTGATAATAAAGTAAGAGTATTTTCTCAGCGTATAATGAACTGAAACAGCAAGCAACGAACTGCCATTTTTTCCAGTCTTAAATGTTGTCTGATTTTTTATTGGTTCACTTGGACCCACTTGCATCAAGTGAATTTAATGTGAAATAATTTGGTGCAAGTATATCTGAGTTTTTAAGTATTCTTAAGCTTAATGAAAATTCTATTGTGTTCATGTTTGTGAAATATATTGGCATCATTTACACTACTAGAGTAAACTATAGCAGGTTATATAACGTATATTTTTGCAGTACAGATCAGCCTTATGTATAGTACTGTTATAATTCGTGTAAAATACATAAATCTGAAATATATAAAGGCTTGAGATGTTATATTTATTACAAAGTTGCATATAAATTATACAGTTTTAATGTTAGTTGTTTTCTCGTGTAATTATTACGCTCAGTTGAAAACCGTTTGTAGTGTAGTTTGTTTTATTAAACCAATTGTTAGTTAATTTACATTCGTTCGTTGATATACTAACTTACCGCTTAATAAATCAATTGATCCAACATTTAAAAAAACATACTTAACTGTATGTTTAATCAGTTACAGCGTTTTATAAAAATATAAATTGAAAAATGGTAATTTTCGTCACATAAAAGTGAACTGACATGAACTGACGAAAATCGGTCACTCAGCTTTGCTAAAGGAACCAAGCCCCAATAGCGCTATTTTTCAGTGGTATCTTATTCTGTAATCCATATTTTCTTTTTCCATGAAAATGTATATGCTGTGAGATACAAAATACATAAAATAAAAAATATGACATACTAGTGACAACGAACTTAATATGGACTTGAAACATTACTCGTATGCGTAGTACACTCCTAATTAAAATATACCCTATAATGTTAATGTCTTATTCATAGCCCCTGACACTTTACAAAAGCTCTATAAAATAATTCTGTTACTTCTTCTTCTTGTGTTCTTGGATTCTTAGGAAAAACGCAATTTTTTCTTCAAAACGAATGACAGCCCGAGTTGACTGAATTTGACTGATTCGAGTAAAAACTATTTCAGTGAATTTACTTGATACTGTTAAAATTGTCAAATGATGGACAGTTGCCATTAAAAAAAAAGAGATGGCAACATACTTATCGGCCATTTCAGCTGAAGAAGCGTTCAGAGACCAATATGAATCAGATCATTAAGGCTTAACGACTAGTTTAGGCTGTGCGTTGTCTTTACGTCAACTATCACAAAGGCAACATCTAAGTCAGGACAACGTTACTTATAATTGTTATACATTTACGTGAATATTTATTATTATTTAAAGTAGGTTTCAATTTGTTGCTGTTGGTTGATTATCGTCGACGTTTTAGCCAATTTTACCATTTACTGCATTTACGGCAAACTTTAAGCACCTTGCTTGATACACGTCTTATAATTTCTACTGTAGTTTATCTATTGGCGCAACTTTGGTAACTAATTAAAAGTTAAGAGGTTTTTTTTTAATAATACCTGGATGAATTCGAATAAGTAAAGATGTATTATGCGCTTATAATAAATAGTTACGGTCTGTATCATAAGCCCTGACACCATTATAACGTCTTTAAAACCATGTTGTCACTATATTATGTCAACAAATAGAGATGGTAACAGACTTATCAACTATTTTAGTTAGAGGAGACTTGAGAGACCATTATGACACAGACGGTTAATATTTAAATAACTTTATGATCTGTGAACGAACAAATCGAAGAGCTAAACTAATTACTAACAGTAGGCATGCTAAATTGTTACTAATCATGTATTTTATAGTTTTTAATGTCACAATGTATTTATAATCTATGTATATGCGCGTGGAATTGACTCTATTAATTGGTAATTACTTATGCAGACTGAAATAATTAAAATCAATACATACTAGAAATTATTGAATGAAATACATATTAATGAATTGTAATTTAATGGAACCCAAAATATTATGTTCTTCATTCGATATCACCGAATTCAAAATCATCGGTGGTCTAGGAGCAACCTCGCCTTCTGATTTTAAGGTCGTTGGTTCGTTGGTGGTTTCAATATTTTTCGTATAAAAAAATTCATAATTGCACGTCTGGATTCGAACCCACGACCTAGGATCAGAAGGCGAAGTCGCTGCCAATAGATCACCGGCCACTTTTCAAATTAACGAGAATATTTCACTAGCTTTATTTGGGTTTAATGTACGGTCGTGCCTTATTAATATTATATTTTATCACTATATTTTATTGTTCGTTTTATAAATTATGGTTTACGCTGAAATAACGTTTTTAATTATATAAAGGTTGAACTAGATAATAATGAGAATGTATTCATTGGTAGGTGTATAGCTAATATTAAATTATAATTATTTTACATGTAGAGTGCACGCACACTTTGCTAGATCAGTATTAATATAGCACACGTACCTTTAACGTACGTTTAACAATCCTAAAAAGTACAATAAGAGTCTGCTATATTATGTAGATAGTGACGTAAACGGTTCCAATATCCTGCTTCCGTTGGTAGGTCGTTGCCTGTCAAACTCTAACCTCGTTGGTTGTAAACTGTCACTGTAATGCCAATGATAGCTTATCTGACAAGCACAGGTTTTTATTGATACTAACGGACTTTTGTAATAATGGAACCAGGGGTTACCAACTGAGATGCAAAATACTCGGGTAGTTTCACAAGGTGGGATAGATAATGGCAAATTTTAATATCTATGCCTAATTCTGCCTTTAGCAGTTGCTCGGTTTCAGTATGAAGGGTGTGGGTGCCAGTGAAATTATAGCCAAATGAGGCATTACAGGTGATGAATCAGGTTGATGGACGCAGGCGCACGTCCTGTACGTAACTTTTATAGGCGATGGTTACCACTTAACATCAGATGCGTCTTCGATCAGTTTGTGGTATCATTTGTCCGTAAATAATTATTGCATGTCTCAGTAATCATGTACGTAGTGCTCATATCCACGATACAGATAAACCTAGTACGAAAGCGTTTATATATATATATGACTGCTAGGTGTTTATCTAATACTAGCGGCTCGTCCCAGCTTCGCACGGGTTTTAGTAAGGATCCCTAATTTTTGAAAATATACTATAGCCTCACCCGTAGATAGTGTAATTTCCCAGCGGTGAAAGAATTTTTAAAATCAGTCCAGTAGTTTCGGAGCCTATTAAATGCAAACAAATAAACAATAAAATCTTTCCTCTTTATAATATTAGTATAGATATACTAGCGAAACGCGCGTGACTTCGTCCGCGTGAAGTTATTTTCATAAAAACTTCAACCTCCACATTACATTTTCAGGGGTTGAATTATAGGAATTGCTTATTACACGTACCAAGAAAAATATACCCTGAAAATGTTAAGTCTCTTCGACCAGTAGTTTATTAGGCTGTGTGTTGTCTATATGTCAGTCAGTCGATTATTCGGTCAGAGATTCTTATAATTGGTATAGACTTCGTTTTACATCGTTTACGAGTGAGAAAGTTAGCATGACATTTATATAGTTTAGAATAATAAGTAAAAGTATATAGCTTAGAATAAAAAGAGTAATTTAAACTCTTACTCCAAAGTTTAAGCTTTCTCAGATAGCTTTACGTGCAATATTGTAACGATAATAATGCATGCGTTTTTGTGTATTAATAAAGATGCAATCAACTCGTTCAACTCGTTCAACTTGCGTCTGCGTCGGCGTGCACGATGGCGAAAAGCCGTCTAACGCGTCCCGTGTTGCTTGTCAGAGGGTGGATTCTAAGTTTTTTGCGTTTTGCGGATACCGGATTTCGGTTCGCGAGCTCGCACACCCAGTCCAGTATCCGGAAAACGAAAAATCTCTGAATTCGCCTACAGTAGACGCTACATTCCGTCCTTTGCGTTGAATGCAGCAGTGCTTAAGTTCGTATAAAATGTACTAAGAGCATAATTCGAAAAACGCATGTTAATCGTACGCAAAAACGTACCTGCGAGTATTTGACGGGAGCATGTCTCAAACTGAATCAAAACTTAAGGTTTTAATCAGATTTTCATTGTAAACTGTCACAAAATAAATTCGACTCGATTTAGGTTTGGGCATTGGACTAATCAATTCTAAAATACAGGCTTTGTAGATCAAGCAAACGAATATTTTTTGAAACGTAGTAAGTACTATTTTAACAGGGTTCTTCAGTTGTGTATTCTCTGAAATAGTTATGTGAAACGCACTATTTATGTCAAAATTAGGATATGAAGCTGACTGCTTATAAAATTCCGAGATATTTCAAAATAGTATTTCACAGAAAACGTGGCGTTTTTATACTCAGCCCGGTTCCAATATTAGACGAGCATCCGTTAGTAGCACAGACCACCTTATTGAGTAGTGTATACTGTCACTGTACCACAACCCCATGAGATGAAAGTTTATCCGACAAGCAACTATTACTACTAATGCTTCGATCAATGAATGATACCCCTAGATCGGTCGGCGCAAAAAATCCGTTTCGGTAAATAAAAGCTCACTTGAGAAGTGAGCTCATATTTTGTTTTGACAATTAGTGACATTATTCACTGACATGGTTGTACTTAATAAGGTTGAACTTAATTTTTTTTTATAATTTTTTTCACACTTCGTAAACACATGGCGCTGATCGAAATACTAAGGGAACTAAGATATTGGAACCGGGCATAAAAAGATCACAGTGGGCCCATATTTCATTAATTTTACTATGCCATTGATTTCTTCTGAAACCTTTGATAAACTTTAAAAATGCCTTTGATTTAATCTTTGACTGAAGGTACTGATAACGTGATAAATCAAGAAACGCGGGGGCATAAATAAATAGTATTTCTGTGTTCCGGTTTGAAGGGTGGGTGCCGGTGTAACTACAGGCATATTACGCCTAACTATATACCTGCATATATGTATATATATGTATACCTGCAGTGGCGTAGCTAGGTGGACTAGGAAGAATCGAGCCCTCACCCCCTCTTTCCACGTAGCGTAGGTCGTTACGCTCGAGGCTCGACTGCTTACAAGTTTTTTTTTCTTTCTCTCTTTTCAAAGCTTATGTTAGAGGGCCCGCTGAGCTCCGGGGCCCTGGTACACTGAATCACCTGGCCTGTATACCTGATGACGCAGAGCAGAGCATTGTAAATCACTTCCCTAACGCGCATGATTTGCAAGGCAATGCTTTGTTATAGATGATTAGTTCATTGATTCAGGTGTGACTTTGCGGAGATCCTGCGGAGAGATATATATACAGTACTATTTCGCCACTTCAATCCCTATAAGTTCAAAAGTGTAAATGTATAAATGCAACTCCTACAGCATATGCAATAAGGTAATATCTTGCTTAAACCTGCATGCGTAAAAGAACATTTATAATCCACAAAATTTAAACCTAATAAGATATCGACACGTGTTTCGCTGCTCTACGAAGCATCTTCCTGAGGATGCTTCGTAGAGAAGTGAAACTGGGCATTGTGATTGTTCAATTGCCACCGTGTATAAATCCTGGAAATTACGATACGATTACGATATCGGCCTAACCTAAAGCGCCGTCTACTTATGTGTTCAGTTGAGGGGCGCCATTATCGAAAATTGTGAAACAAAAGATAGCAACTGACATGACAAAGAAGCGGATGGCGTCATAAGTTTCTCTATGGTCCACTAAACAGCTAATTATCCGGTTCCAATATTCTACGAGCGTCGTTTAGTAGTATTGCGTGTCAGATTGACAATCAGATGTTCTCTCACGTAATTGGCTAGTGTAAACTGTCACTGTAACGTCAATGAGATGAAGGCTTGTCTCACAAGCAACGGTTAGCAATACTAACGAACGCCTGTAAGGTATTTGAACCAGGCGTAAGTTGGTGACACTATACCTACACGTGTATTTTATCGACACATGTGTTCTCCCATACTTCCCATATCAATGTTCTTCCTCGATGAATAATTTAGATACTATTTTTTCTATAATACTATTTATGTACTTAAAGCAATAAAATAAAAATGCCATGTAATGCAAGTTAAATATGATTGTGATTGAATTCTATAATTATATACTAACTATAAAAACTTTGTTCTGACCGACTGACATATAAACGCACAGCATAAGCCACTGGTCGTAGGGACTACAAATTTTCTGAGAGGTGACTATGAAGGGAATTCCTGAATTACGAGTATGTCTGAACATGTGTTCAGTCACGATTTCGCTTGCGTTACATTTTGAATTAGAGCCTCTTATACTTTACTAGCGAGACGCGCGATTTTGAAATTATTTTCATTCAAAATTGACCCTTCTTGCATATTTAGGGGCTGATTATTGAGAATTCCTTTCTAAGTACACCTTTACGTATTAACACAAATATAATCTGACAATTTCAAGCCTCAACTACCAGTGGTCTAAAATATACGCTGTCTGTCAGTCAGTCAGGATAAACATTCTTATAATTGTTTATTCCGTATATGGACATTAGGTACAGTCAGCTGCAATAGAATGTATACAATTCGTAAGTTACTAAATAGTGTCACAGCTTGACAATAAATATTTACAGGCCAAATACTCATAAGTTAAGTTTTTGTTGTGTAATAGTTTATCGTAATGCTGTGATATCATTTTGAATGTTACTAATATACATTCTAGGGCAGCTGAGTGTACCTTAATTATATTTATGTAGGTACCTAGGTAAATGTCATCCCAGAAAGTTAAGTTTCTACAAATACTGTTGTCAAGTAGGTAGTTAGAATAAATTAGCTTTATTGTGTGTTCATAATGTTTGTAATCATACAAAATGTTTTCAGAACCCCAAGCCTGAGATATTTAGGTGAACACGATTAGTGTCGTGTTCGTCAAAATCAGTTCTCCTATCGCCAGACAGAGGCGCTTTAGACCAGGGTCAATAATTTTTGAAACCGAAAAAAATAATAGTAGGACGAAACCCATTGGAAAAGGAGGAGAATATTATAAAATGAAATCATTTTTAAAGGAGGAGAATATTATAAAAATGAAATCATTTTTATAATGTTCTCTTCCCTTTCCAATGGGTTTCATCCTACTATTATTTTTTTTCACTTTTTATTATTTTTAAAGGCTTCTACCCCGGTCTACTCATCGTGTATCTATACAAAAAATACACAAACCACAACAAGTACACGACACTGACTGTGTGCACCTAAAAACTCAGGTGCCTAAGCATGGATGTATCAATAGATAAAATTTGTCATAAATTCTTGATAAAACGGGGTTTTATCGAAATTTATCATGATTGGTAGCAAATTAGTATCGAATTTTATGGACAAGCTGTCCACAGGGATTTCTCGATAAAATATGACGAGCCTAGTTCAGTAACTTTTATCGAGAAATCCCTACTGAGGCGTATTCTGAGTTTATGCGAATACCGAAATCCGGTATCCGCAAAACGTAAAAAACTCAGAATCCGCCCTATGTGCTAGGGGGTGTAGATAAAATTCGATGGATAAAATCAGTTTGTCGACCGAAGTTCCATGATCGTACTCCTTGGGGTTCTGATGTTGCAATTTATACGCACAAATACTACAATTATAAATCATCTGTTAATAATATTAATAGTATAATATTTTTGTTAACTTTTGTGAAATTATCGTTGTAACGAGATTTGTTCCTACTCTGTAATGCAAATTTGTTACTTAAATAATATATCCAAAAGAGATGACACGCGTGTTGAGGTTTATTCTACAACAATGAAAATATTTTTACGAGTTATTAGTGGAAAAGCGAATGTCCACGTGAAGCTACCTATATTTTCTTACTAACTTCAACTCCTTCTGTATCTAACCCTTTAGGGGTTGAATCTCCCCCCTACGCATCAAGATATACCTACCCTGGAAATTTAATTTCTGCCATTTCATCTTTCTCTCTATCATTAGCCGTAGAGGATGGGCGTTGTTTTTTATGTCAGTCAGTCACAAAGATTCCTATAATTGGTCTAATATATATTTATAACAGCTTACAAAAAACTACCAAAAGATAAATTGCTTATACTATTACCATGTTTTACCACAGGTACTTCACGATCACTTAATTATTCTAGCAGCGGCGATGAGTTTATAACCTGTCACGTATCGAATGCCAATTGCCAAATCTTTATACGTACCTCTGACTACGCCCATTAAATATACTTAAATAATCTTGAGCCTTGGATTTTGTATAGGGTCAAGAGTTCTTAACAAGACCGCTAGGGGCGTTTTTATCCCATACAAAATCCTCCTGAAATACCACGAAGCCGACATCCGTCACAGCTTAGTTAGTAGTAGTTATGGCTTCGATCTTCATTGACAACAAACATTTGTACGGTGAACACATTATGTTTGTTCTCACTATGTGTCGTGAGTACCTATTATATTCTATGTACATATGTAGGTATGTATTTACAAAAAAAAGTGTTTCGAGTATTCTATCATTTATTTGGTTGCCATAGCTTGGATACGTTTGTCAAATGCTTATCTATATTTGTACTAAGCTCACAATACACAAAATAGTTTTAGTTGAATTCATTCTACACTTGTTGCAAAAATATGGGGAAGGAGTTTACTGTAGTGTTATATAAGGACGGATGTCAGTTTTGGTAAAGGAGAATGGGAATTGTATCGGTTATGGCATGTTTATGGAGGTCTACTGTTCTCACAGAACCACTAGTTTTAATTTCCTTTGCAACGGCAAAATCAATGACACTAGGCAGTGGCGGATTTGCAGTCTCGGCCGCCCTAGGCCCCAAGCCATCAGCCGCCCCTTTCTCAGCATCCACCATATACTGCCCTACTAAGCGCAAATCTGGCCGCCCTAGGCCCGGGCCTAGGGTGGCCTTAAGGTAAATCCGCCACTGACACTAGGTACATCTCTTGTAGGTTTATTTGTATCAGCCCTAAATAGTTACACAGCTATACGTGAAACGTGGTTAGCTCTGACTTCCAGTATGAATTTAAGTAGGTATTTTAATATTACCTTACTCAGCCCATTAAAAGAAGCAATAATGTACTGCGTCTGCTTTTGTAGGCCCTATTGAAGATAATTATGCGAGTCTTTGATCTCATCGAATTTTAAGTTTCTATTGTACATAGTTTTTTAATAGCATAAATATTATTTGAAGACGAATATATATTTTATGATGCAGTCGATTATTGTATTATATTTTGGTAAGGAGTTTTTATAGGTCACTCTTAAATGGTTGTAATTGTAAATTTAGGCATGTTTTATGTCAACTGTTTCGTTTGTGTAGCTGTATATAATATGAGATGTGATATGCATACTGATTCATTGTTTAGCGTAATTAATTGTGTACAATAAATATATAACGCGTTGGTATGAATTTTTGTGTAAAAGTAAAATTAATATTCTAAAATATTTACTTGAATAACTTGTTCAGATATACGTGAAACGAATAAATTAACTTTTACAAATTTATGATATTTATTTTGTCCCAGTTTAACATGGTCTACTATTAATATGCGAAATTGGGTCTGTCTGTCTGTTACGCTGTTACGGCTGTGCCACCGAACCAATGGATGAAATCTTGTACGGTGATAGCTTGCTCTCCTGTATTCCTGATACTTTTGATTAGGGTTTCTTTTTTTTAATTAAGTTTTTCCATATACCAAAAAAAATATATATCATCCCAGGCAATCTGATACTGTGTAATTAATTATACACTTTTATAGATTCGTTCTAAGCATAATATTACTTGTACACGATAGCTTGTAGAGATACTTAATACAGTTACTAAGTGAATCAAGATGGTAGTGTGTCAAAACTGCCATTCGTGGCCGAATAGTACTGATTAATAGTTATGAGTTTATAGATCAATACGTTAGTAACGGTCTACAGAATGCTTGGCTGTTGTAATCTGTACTGTGAATACTTGTGAGCCTGTGTAGGTAGGTATATCGAGGATTTGTCAATTCAAGTCGTTCGATAGGAGTTCTGATAAAATTGTCAGTACAATGGAATCCTCAGAAGAATTTAAATATACATGCTTATTTGACCTAACGTCTAAAATGACTGGCTTCACACCTCAGTTAGTAAGTAGTAGGTAGCTTTACCGCCTGTGCTGTAGCTTGTGGGTTCGATCCTCACCGAGTACAAACATTTGTGTTGTGGGTTTGTTTGTTGATGAGTTTGTTCTCTGTTTGCGCGTTTTATTGTATTCCAAAATAAAAGTGTAACGTAGTATTCTAATACTTGTGTAAAAATCTCCACAAATATATATTTATTTATTTATCAGTCATCTGCTTCCCATAGTAGGTAAAAGCTCTGCTTGGTTTGGGATGATACCTAAGTAAAATGAAAATAATGGGCCTTAAGAATTTGTCTAGATCACCCTAGATTTCTAGTTTCAGAGGAAAGCCAATGAGAAACAAAACTACATTGTTTATTTGGTTAAAAAAGTATGCCTTTTTATTTTTTTCTCAAATAGACTTCATCTAAATTTTATAAGAACATTGGACACAATCGAAGCTTTTTTACCGATAAATAAGTATAAATAATTTTATATTCACATAAATTATCTTATCTATACATACATTACATTTATTTTAATATCAGTCCTCTCAAAAGGTCCATTCTCTCCCTGCAAATTAAACAATAATATTTACACGGCGATAGGGATTCGCGACTACCGTACATACATACATCAACAATAATTAACAATCAATAGAGACTATTTACAATTTAGATTCACGCTCACATTCTTCCGTCGTCTTTTACCCACATCGAGACATTCACACATTTGGCATTCGGATGGCGCGTCACTAGCAGAGGTCGTCCCAGGCGAGCCACCAGGGCGCACGGCAGTCTTCACGCTTCCGGCGGCGGCGCTCGGCGCGGTCTGACCGTTTCTTTACAAAGCGCACGTTGTACGGGTCCTCGGCAAGCTCGGGGTACCGCGCTACATCGTGCAAGTACTCTCCCTCGTAGCCGGCCGCTGAACCCGCCTTCTGGATCTCATCCAACTCAGCCGCAGACCATTCCAGTGATCCGCCCAGCCCCCCACGCAAAGCTTCACGCTCACGATGCCACGCTTTGCGAACCGCGGCCGCGCGGGCGTGGTGTAGCAACCTCGCTCTTTCTCTCTCTGCGCTTGTTCCGTATCTCAAGTTCACAACACTGGTGCCTCCGTGGATTTTGACATCTGCATACGAGCGTCCTCCCTCAGCGACCTCGTGGAACGTCACGTTGAGTTTCCCCTGCATGCGCTTCAGCTGTTGCTTATCATCAGCGGCGCGCCACGTCTCTTCCTTCACGAAATAGAATACATCTTGCTGGTCCCCGTGCACTACGAATGAGAACGGCAGTATGTGCGATCGGTTGAAAACAGAGGTGTACACGTCTCGGTAAATGGCATTGGCGGATGGAACTGTCGTCACGACAGCTCTCCCACGGGAGTTGCGGGAGACTAGAATACCGCGGCCGAATGGAGGTTCCGAATCCGATCCTATCTTTTTCGGTGAAAGGTTGAGAGCGTCCGTTTTCAATGCTGACATAGCTGGGATCGAGAGGCTTCTGAAATCGGCTATTCTTTTATTCGACATATGTGACAGGAATCCTGATTCTATGGCCACCGATGGGAGAAGTGACATGGCGGAGGGAAGGCCAGGGCCGCTTTCTGTCGATGCGGTGCCCCAAACAGGGCGGCCGATGGGAATGCTCGGGAGAACTGAACCACCAGGAAGCTCGTCGGGATACAGCTGTGGTGCTAAACTCTTTGTGTCATAGCCGAGCAGTTTCAGCCAGGATAAGTGATCTGTAAATAAAGAAAAATCACGTAAGTACAACTTTTGGTAGGTACTAATTGTAGTCTTTTGTGATAAGTAGTTTTAGAATTTACCTGTAGGTTTCTTATATTGCGGCATTACATTGATAGGGTCATTTCCGTTAAATCTGTAGAGATGTAGTTGATTTGGAGTGGTTATTTTTTCAAACAAATTCTCCCAAAGCGGTGACATCCATTGCCCAATCAACGGGTCGTATACTTTTCCATTAGCCATGTGGACGAGTGATGTCACTTGGTCAAGAAGTCCACCGCAGAAGTCCACAGGCAGATAGAGGTAAGGGTTAGAGTCGTATACGATGTGTCCGTAAGGAGATCTCATTATTTCTCTTATACCTTCTCCGTATTGGTTGAAAACCATTACCGGTGTTCCGCATTGGTCACTAGCGATGTAGTATTTGTGGCGGGCCACCTGGAAACATACAAAATGTTAGTATTACTCCACTTAACGACGACCGATGTGGCGCGGCGGGCGAATGTCCACTTGTGACGCAGGAGGTTGCGGGTTCGATTCCCGCCTCGGGATAAATGTTTGTACGATCTGCAAATATTTATTCCGGGTGTTCTGGGTATTTTCTATGTATAATAAAAAATATCTAAGTACGTAATATATTGTATTAAGTATATCAGTCATCTATCTAGTAGGTACTCATAACACAAGCTCTGCTTAGCTTCGGGCTAGATGATGCTGTGTGGATTGTCCAGCATTATTATTATTGTTATTATTACTTAAGCACGTATCGTGTGCGTTTGAGCCGAAACAGGTCCTACAGTTATTTTTTTATTTATTTTTCCTATCGAATTTTTTCTTCATTCTCAGGTTTATTTGTCTATTTCATAGGCTCACCTGTGTATAGATAAGATGGCCTCTGTCGTCGTAGACTAATGTCATGAATCTGTTTTCTCGAGGTGAGTAGATGTGGCTGACTTCATGAGGCTTTTCTTTGTTTGTGTAGAAGAACTGTGTTACGTTTCCAAAGTTATCTTTTCGCGTTGAAAGCCTGTAAATAAATATTATAACTGCTGTTATATATGCATTCTAAATAATTCAAAAATTTTTCAATAAATAATGTTGGTGGAGTAGGAGTAGGTGTAAAATACAAGATTATAGCGAACCTGTCGAGATGATCATAGTAATATCGGACATCGAATCTGCCTCTCTTCATCGCTCTGATGAGCAGTCCCTTTGAGTTGTATTGGAATTTCTCTTCTCGAGCATTCTGGGAGACTAAACCTCGACTGTCGTATCTGTATTGACCTTCACCGAACTTGATAATGCGGTCCATGTCATTGTACTCCATTGGTATAGTATTTCCTCTGTACGTTAGGGATAACATGTTGCCATTTTCATCGTATCTGAAACCCCATGGCTCTTGAGCCTCGAGCCCTGTTAGTTGACCATCACAATCCCACGTATAGTTCTTTACATTGGTATAAGTATTGACGCCAACGTTTCTAGTATGGGTACGGGTTTGTGATATTCTCCCATGCCTGTCGTAATTGAACTCCATTCGAAAGACTTCCATCCTGTGAATATTAACTGTAACCTCTTTCTCCAAGAACTGGTTGTTTAGTCCCCGCGAAAACATAGCGATACCATCGTACACAGAAGTTTCATTCCATTTCTGCTTAGATACGGTAAACTGGCCTAATAGATCTGGAGCACCAGTTTTACTGTTGTAGACAATGTGGTGTGGTATCAAGGTTTGACCACCGATTCTGCCTTGGACTGCAGTAATTCTATAGTTGCTATCGTATTCATAAATTATTTTTGCGTTGCTTAATCCAGTTTTTGCCCCATAGTCGAGCCTTTCCTCAGTCAAGAGTCCACCGACGTATGTGGATTCCCAGCGATAGTCGACATCACGATCCACGTGAAGTATTTCTGATGGAAGTCCATTGTTTTCTGCGTAATGTATTTGTGTTTGACCATCACCGTGAACAACCTCTGAAACTTTATTGGTTGTAAAGTAGCGGTAAACTATTCGGGCACCGTCCCCAGGGAATACGGTCTGAAGAAGTTCTCCAGTATGGGAATAGTGTTGCAAGTACTTCTTCAAAGAACCAGGTGGGGTGTACGTAACTCGTAAAAATCCAATAGATGGTTGCACGCTAAATGAGTGGTTGGTTTTCGAAGGCATTATTACATGTGTGAGACCACCGTCCTTGTCATATTCATATTTGAAGCTCCTTTGACTCGCCAGAGTAATCTTGGATACGAGATTACCTTCATTATAATAAATAAACTTCGTACCGTCTTGAGGACTTGTTATTTCTGACAACATTCCATGTGGGTCGTAGCTATAAGTTTCTTCTGTCACTCCCCATTTCCACCCATTTACTCTATTGAATCTATCGTATGAAATATTAAGAGGAACTCCAGCACCATGAGGTTGGAACAGAAGTGGCAATCCAGCCAAATCATACGTGATTGTAAACAAAGAGTTTCTATCGGCATTGAAGAACGTTTCACGACTCTTCCGCTGGTCAAACTCGATGATCAAAACTCGGGAATCATTAACCCATATTTCCCGGTTAAGTGTTTGTTGTGGGTTCCTGACGTCACCAACCAATGTGTAGAGAGAGTACATGTTGTTGACGAGTGCATCTCCAAATGTTGTGGTCTGATGTGACCACATGTGAAGCATTTCTGCTTCGATAGGTAGAGCAGCTTCTAGCAGTGGGTGCTTTGCAGCCGCAATACTCTCGAACTTTCCAGACCAAGGTGTTTCAAGCATCAAAGTGTTATTTGAATAAATTCGTCCTTCGGTAACTTGTTTGCCATTGTTAATAGTTATCTGCTTGAAAGACTGTCCGTGGAGAACGTATTCGCATTTCTTAGCAACACCCACAGGGATTGTGCTCGATGGATTCGAAACGGTAACAGCCAAACCGTAGTTCTTAGCAAGTCCTGAAGTAATGTGTACTTGTTCTCCAGAAGGCATTATGATCCTGGTGACTCGACCAAGCTCGTCGTAATTATAGATTACTGTATCACCAGCCTGAAATGGTATTAATATTTTAGTAAAAGAACCGATAGTATGAAAGTGAAATAAATTTATATAAAAATACATACGCCTGATCTACTGTTCAGCAGTCCGGTTCCAGCATCATAGTCGAATTCAATTTCTGTTGTTCCCTTTTCTGCAATCTTTGTTAGATATCCTATTCCTGAAATCTTCAGCTCCAACTTGTGATCTTGTGTATTTTCAATGGAGCTGACGACATTGCTATAATCTCTAAGCAACTGTATTTTGTTTCCAGAAGCATCAGTTACTGTCGAAAGTTTGCCGAAGCTTGTGTTCTTAGAGTACAGGAATGAGTATCGGGTTTTTCCTGAGGTTAGGTCTTTCGTGGTAATGTGTTGACCGTATCTGTTAAATACGTATATCTCTGATGTTGGAGGGTAAGGTATTCTGAATTCACCATTTTCATCGTGTTGTGGCAAGTAATGTTTCAACGCCAATATATGGAGGGATCCTGCAAAAGTTAAATCGAGTTAAAAACGCTGAAACAAACAATCTACTTAATTGATTTCTTGAAATAAAGAATTGTAGGTACCTTGATCAACAACATTGAGAACGCCGTCTGGTGTAACAGCTAGAGCGGATATCGTTTGGAATTTAGCATTAGACGATAGTAATGTTTCAGTGCTGGTTGGAGGTTCATCTCCTGCCATCACACTGAGCCGACAAGGACATCCTGCCCCTTCATCACGAGAACTAGCAGGGACTGATGTTGCAGACGCAGAAGTATTGCATTCACAGCTAAGTTCCTTCAAATTCTCTTGCAGTTTTCCAGCAAAATGCATAATCTTCCCCGAAGGATCAATCGATTTAATCGTATTGGTCTTCTTGGAATCGGATTCGGCTACGTATAAAATTCCACTCGGTGCGAAAGCTAATGCTTGGATAGTGCCCAAACTTGAGTCTTCTCTGAATTCAGTGTTGGTTTTGTTAAGAGTCTTGGTAATAGGTTTACCGTCACTTGTCAGGCGGCAGTGAGAAGGTTGACCAGCTACAACTTTGATTTTCATGTCTACAGTAAGCTTTAGTATGATTCTATCGTCAATAAAGTAAAGTGATCCATCCAGAGGAGACAAAGCCACTCCAGTTGGCCACTGTAATTGTGCTTCGTAAGGTGCTATTGCACCACGACAAGGGACCGGTGACCAGTGATTGTGATGTCCATGATGACCAACTAATGTATGAATAATTCCATTTGGATCGACTGCTCTTATGTTCGTTCCATCAGCAATGTACATCGTTCTATCTGCTGCTATTGCAAGTCCTGAAATCATTATTTTGAGTAAATTGCTGTCCCTTACTACCGTACTTATGTTGTGATTTAAAATAGATTGAAAAAAAATTAATTACCTTTGGGGTGAGCTAGCTTAGCCTTGATAGCAGGTCCTTCATCACCGCAGTTGGAATCGTCACCAGGAACACAGCGATCACCACTACCGACCACAGCTTCTGAATTTAGGCTTGGATCACGAACTTTCTCTAGTGCTATCACTCTTCGGACTTGGTGTCTTTCAGAATCCGAGATGTAGAGGTATCCATCAGCTGGTGATATGCAGATGTAGTATTGATATGCGACCTGTGTTGTTCTATAAAGAAAAAAAACAACATAAACTATTAGTTCAGGTTTCTATATGTTTTGAAGAAACATGAATGTTCGATATTCGTAGATAACTTACTCGAGTTGCAGCACAGTGATAACAACTCCTTCGGGCGTGATACGCCGCACAAGGTTGAAGTCTCCAACGTATAGAGAACCATCAGGCCCCGACGTCAACGCGGTTGGCGTAAGAAGTAGTGAATCTGCTGCCTTTCCATTGCAGTGATCTGGGCAATCTAGGGATCTCTGCAGGCCGGTGCCCATTACCACCTAAAAAAATTAAATGTTTTAAACTATGGATATTAATGATAGCCTGCTATAAATTTGTATATTGAAATAGTATTTACCTGAACAGTCCTAGGATATTGTTTTAGATGGAGTAGTGCTCCATCGCCTTTCTGTAGAATCCCTTCGTGAAAGTTATAGTGGTGATGTATATCAAGGCCCCAACCACCAATATCGGAGATATCAACATCAAAACCTGTCAAGGTAGCTGTCTGCGTTTCCCATACGATTGAAGAGCACGAAGAGTACTCATAACCGATAGAGATCTTAGCTTGAGCTTGGCCATACACCTTTTGTTTATAAACGTTCCTTTTGTTCCAAGCGAAAACGTGAGTTAGATCTGGATCTGCCTCATACGTGTGTGTATGCAAGGAACCTTCTATTTCTACCCTGACATGGACACGCGCCAAAGAAGCGGGTACGATCTTGCGAGTCAGTTGAATATGCACACAAGACAGATAACCTGCCGCTTGTGATGATCGATAAGTCAGTTTTACTAGTGAACCAGGGATGCTGATGGAATCGGAGACAATCTGCAAAAGAAAACGTGATGTTATTGACGGAAATATCTTATTCGGTTGGAGTCTTTGTTGGTATTTATCGTTCTTCAAGTAACGTATTTTAATGCAGTAATTATGTTCCGCAATTAATCCAAAATGTGTGAACGTTCTGATCTACAGACACTTTATCATTATCATACCTGAGCTTCAGGGTAGATAACAGTCGTGGTAGTAGCTGATGATGCAGCCGGGGCCGCTAGAGGTGGTACTGCCACTACCTCGAGTCGTAACCGATCATGGTCATGCACCGCACACGGTGGTGATTCCACCTCCCACCATTGAGGAGTTGGAGCCCAGTCTAGGCGTGGTGGAGCTCTGTAACAAGATTCAAAAGGTATTGTATACTTTAAACTACACCTGCACTGAAGGTAACCCTATTATTTTCCAAACTTTTAGGCTGAATGTACGTCCAAGTATGCGTGAGCGGTGAGCGGGCACAAAAACTATGCACAAATTCATTGCAAACGGGTTGTTTTTTTTAGTTTTGGTAATTATAGTCAGATCTGAAGATGTGGCTACGGTCACTAAAGTGCCGTAGGTATTATTTCTTCGTTTATCGCCATCCCTCCGCACACCTTTACTTTTAAACTATTAACAACGGCGAACATAACTCGCGACAAGCTTGTAAAAAGTTTGCCATGCTAATACGAGAACGGCACGTAAACCTACGTGGAATACACTATGCATAAGTTAAAGCCACATTTGTGAATGCAAATATCGATGGCAGGTGGCAGGTGGTGTCAGATTAGCATCTCAACGCGTGCCAATTTACAGCCATACTTAGAAAATATCGAATTTAAGTTCAAAACAACCTCTGCCGGTATCACTATCGCCATAGGATGCGTTTTTAATGTAAAATCATCAAAAAGCTCTTATTTTCGTATATGCTCTAAAAAAATACCTGTGAAAATATATAAACCACATATTCTTTTACCGCCACTTATTGTAATGTGAGTACTAATGCCGCTCCTTCCTATAGTTTTAAGTTTATGAATGTGTGTAGGTAGGCAGACGAACGTAAAATTAATGATATGTAAGCGCCTGCCTCAGTGGCGGATTTACCCTAAGGCCACCCTAGGCCCGGGCCTAGGGCGGCCAGATTTGCGCTTAGTAGGGTAGTATATGGTGGATGCTGAGAAAGGGGCGGCTGATGGCTTGGGGCCTAGGGCGGCCGAGACTGCAAATCCGCCACTGGCCTGCCTAGGTTTGGATCGATGGAAATACTTTTTTTCTTGCTTTCTAATTGTTAGTTAACATGAAATACAAAAGACAAACATCGTTCAGAAGATCTACTTTGATTTTTGGGTCAAAAATAGCTTTTCTTATCATATATTGAATAAATAAGTTAGTATAACTTTTTCGAGGTTGGGTCTACTGGATCTAACGTATGATTTGCTAAGAAGACAGCAAAAATGCGATGAAGTCATCCCCATAGAATCATGTAACTATCCGTTGCCTGCACGATACGATATTTACCTTGGTGTAGGTACTTTAACGCTCTCATCACTAAGTTCCATTTGCACTGGGGGCAGTACGACGATCTGGTTCCATGGCACGAAGACAGTCTTCCGGAAAGGTTTGAAGGGCGAGCGTTGAAACTGAAGGGTAACAGCGCCACCGCCGTTGACAAGAACGTCAAACCTGGAAGTGAGTGTAGAGATAGTTTAGAGGTAGTTTTAGTAGTAGTAGAAAGAGCTTTTAATGAAGGCCTCGTCCGGGGGAGTACTACCACCATAACAATTCCGCCACCAAGCAGTTTACTGTGTTCCGGTTTGAAGTGTGGATGCCGGTAAAATCACCGGCACATGAGGCTTACCTCATATATGCCTCAGGTTGATGTACGCTGAGCAGGCACGTTTCTAACGAGGTGACCTACGAGGTAATGCTTTGTAGGAGATAGGCAATAGTAAGAGAGTATAGGCCCCCTGGTTTGTTTTTATTTGGCAGTTCCACTTATTTTAAATGTTTACATAAAAGCTCTAACTCCACTGGAACCAAACGATTAGTTCATTATCCACTTATTTCAAATGTGGCGAGTATTTCCACCTGTCTTTTTACCTTATAAAGAATGTAAATGACTCATTAGAGTAAATAGAGTCGAAATAATTACTATTTCTTAAAATTGCATGATTAAATGAGAATTACTAAAACAGTATAAACAAGGAACACACGTAACTGTATCACGCTATTTGAATACTCGATTCGATAAGCCTATGGACACACTGAGGACGTAGCATGAATAAATTTTACGTTTGTGCCGTTAAAGTATCGTTCCAAGTGACACTGTGTGTCATGTCAACACAGCAGCTGTCTACCGATTTTGCAAATGGTGTTCGTTCGGGGGCAAAACCAAAAGACTCGGGATAAGCTCTTGAAGTTTAAACCAGAAAAAAGAATAAAAATCTGTTTACCTATACGTTTTACAACTTCCCTATCAGGCAGCCGAAGTATAGAAAACTCACGTATAACCCGCACTTGAGTCATCGATACCGCGCAATGTGATTAAAATGTCAGTCAACACGATACGCTTACGCCACAAATGTTAAATTTGTTCGTGCTAGGACCTCTAAACTTGTACCGGTGGCCTAGTAGGAGAGCACCCGTGGTCTATGTTTTTCTCTGTCTGGGTGTCATAATAGAATGATATTATATGTATGTATTCACGACAAATAAAAATTATCGGGTCGCAATAGTACAAGCTTGTTGTTATAGTGACATCGCAACCACTATTTTTATATTATAGACTAACATCAGCTTTCAATAATAAAAAATATAATTAATATAACAAACTACTATAGGTACCTGTTACTCTTGTCGTTTATAAAAATTTAATGTGTCGGTAACTACAAAACCGCGGCATTTTTCTTACATTTTTATACCCGTCGTAACTTTTAACCTAAAGGTCCGTTTCGAATAATTTAAATAGGAATTAACATGTACTTAATCAACCTTAATGATGGAACGATTTAGTTGAATAAGGATTAGTGTCATGATACGAATGTCATCATCTTTTGAGTCCATATTCTTAGGATTCTACCCGTGTTCTGAGTGACAATTTGAACAAAAACGGTCATGTTAATTAGACAAATAGCCTTCATGACTTTTGTGGGTCAGTACCCACTAAAGATCAGTCAGGTCAGATGTTCCTAGTACTCATCAGTATGAGTACTAGAAACATCTGACCCTTTTTTTATGTATCAGCAATAGATTTACAATTTAATTTACGATTTAATCATACCGCACGCCAAATAATGACTTTTATAGGCAAATTTGTATATTTTGGGTTACATTATAGCAACTTACGTAGGGATCGCAATTTTTTTTGAACATAGAACATAGAACATTTAAGAAAAAAAAATTGAGTTGTGTTTTGTAGCTGAAATAACTTTTGATATGTAATCAGTTTAGTAGTTATTGATGTAGTTTTTCCATTACAAAAATCAAATCTTTTCTCTATGAATTAATGACAAGTATAAGTAGATATAGAGTGAAATATAATCCCAATGTTTGCATTTACAGTGTTGGTTTCATAGACAAAGAAATCATATGACAAAAGATGGGTACTTTGATCCCTCTAAGTAGCCGGGACTACTCCCGGCTACTAAGACTACTCTTATTACATACATCAATTCGTTACCCTGTATTTTATTTTAAGTACAAGTAGGTAAATAATTTAAATTATGAACCAGATGACTAATCTATAGTAATCTGGCTCCCATTGTCATCTTTGCTTAGTATGGGCATAGATGACGCTAAGTCTTACTGTCCCAATACTAACTAACATATAATTAAATATAGAATAATTGTTCAAATATTAAATGTCTGCAATATTTATGTGTAAAAATAGCCCTAAACCTGTTTGATAATGCCTATCGCCACTCTAACTAAGCAATACCACATAATACTTAAAAGTTTACATCTTACTGCTTTTGACATTGCACAATCTTTTTTTTGCAAAAGTAAACATTTACACTTCAATCAAGTAGAACATATAGTACACTTTAGTGTATATTGAGTAACACATTAAACTTGTTTTCGTTGGAATGCTCTTGGGCTTAAACTGAAACCAATATGGCCAAACCCCATTGGTCATTGGTTCTTTCACTAAATCTAAGAAAAATCTGTATTATTGTGAACGCATAAGGACGTGGCATAATTAGACTCAAGTGATTTCTTGTAGTGAAGATACTGTAGTTATTCAACTTAGCTTATACTGAGTGTGAGAGCCAGGCATTGTCTGATACCGGTTTTGTCCCACCGCTAGCGAATAATTCGATTTCATACGCGGGAACAAGCGAGGGTTCAATAAAGGCCGTGACCGAAAATTAATGAAGATTGCACGGTTATCATCACAAATATTTATTTTAAACATTATTGCTCTCGCTTACACACCTTTGTATACTATAGGCTCTACGATCACGCGATGCCAGAGAACAATAATCCATGACTGAAAACATTTTACTGCGATGCGTCTTGATAACTGTGAAATGTTTCATTTACCTATGTATGAGCTTGAGCTTTAACAAAATTATTGTTTTTGATACGGTTACGCCGCCGACGCGCTGTGTCACTTTTATTTGTTACTTCTCGGGTAATTCAATTGTTATGAAATCAATACCAACCTAGTACTAGCAAATTAATGCTAACCATTAGCTAGGATTTCCCGTGAATCCAATTCACAAGACAATACACCGAAGACATTAGTAATAAAGCCAACGTAGATTTAAAATAGTTATACCTACTGTGTTTTGTCTTTTGCATTGCTTTTAGTGAAGGCACTGATTTTCCACCAAACAGCTTGCTGTGTTTCGGTTCGAAGGGTGTGGGCGCCGGTGAAATTAGAAGCACATGAGGCTTAACACCTGTATGCCTCAGGTTGATGGACTCTGAGCAGTGCATTGGAGGGCAGGCTTTGTAGCGATGGTAACCACTAAAGCAAGTTATATAAAAAAAGAAGTTTCAAATAAGATCTAAAGAGATGTG
This sequence comes from Electrophaes corylata, assembly GCA_947095575.1. NCBI lineage: Eukaryota > Metazoa > Arthropoda > Insecta > Lepidoptera > Geometridae > Electrophaes > Electrophaes corylata. The sequence continues at coordinate 2,081,099 of OX352704.1, forward strand.
TATATCTCAAAGTTACGGCGAGTTTCTTAGGGACAAATCTAGCAAAAGAGACACTTATAAACCTAAATAATAATAAAGGAGTAGTCAAAAATTATACTAACCATCCACCCTGCCTTGTAAGTGTGAATCCGAACCTCGCTTCTCGGTCCACCGATACTCTGATGCCGATGATGCCGAGCCCTTGCGGCGAGACCACTTGACCTCTCATCACGGAGACTCGACTGCACAGACCAGCTTACGTCAGTTCACGCCAGGGTTGGCAAAGCAGAGCGCGTTAGGCGATGACGTTCACAGAGACGGAATTGTACTATAATATATTTACGGCATCGTAGTGTATCCCAAGAGTGACTATCTGTGATCAAATTTATAAGTTAGAAATCTCGTTTTTATCGACGATATTCTGTTATTGTATTACAAATGATCACACTACGTTTTGAAATGGATCTTATTTAAGAATGTAACTTACATAAAACCAAATGAAATGTTTACAGTTCTGTTCTGTTAGAGTTCTGTTTGAAGATTTTATTACTTTTCGCACATATTTATGTATAATATTTTAAACTTTTCAATTACCAGTGCTTTGAGCATAGCTTTTCTTTCTACCACCATAACTAATGGATGTTTGTGTCCGATGGTATTTATATTATGTAAACGTTGAATTTAATATCGAAAATTTGGGTACATACGAGTAGTAGATGCCTGTAATCTTATAAATTGTAAAACTTTGCAACTCTGTGTATATCTCGCCCAAAGCGCTCCCTCAATCACTTCGACTGAAGTTTGAAACTTGCACATGAAACTTCGTAAGTTGAAAGTATGAAAATAAAATTGAAAAAATATAAATAAGAAGTTTTTAGCATTGCACATTCTCATTAGGTTCAGCTAAATATTCTAGGACACATTTCTGTTTGCATTTAAAAAAAAACATTGATTTGCACCTACGGAAATAATAAAAGATAAAAAAAATGATGTAATCAAAAATATGCCTAGAATATAGGTATGCATGTAACAGCTGCCACACAAACCATAATAATTCGATTTAACATGGTTTTTATGAAACTACGAAATTGGTGCAAGGACGTTAAATCTGTAAACAAAAAATAACAATTTATATTAAATACATAGGTAAGTACATAAGCTGAACTAAAATAAGCTCTTTCAGTACCTACGATAGAGTTATTGCCAAAATTAAAAGCTACAAGTAAAGTCGTAAAACATAACCTGACAAGCAACTGCTAATTGTGGGAGCATTACTTCGCAAATTATATTTTCAGTGTGTTGTTGAAAAATTAATCAGTGTAAAAATTATCAGTGTGTGTCACCAGTGATGACTTATGGAACTGAGACGTGGTCGTTGATTATTATTGGTGTCATACACAAACACAAAGTCACACAACGGCCTATGGAGAGAGCGATGCTGGGAGTTTTACTGCGATATAGAATCAGAAATTAGGAAATCTGTAGTATGTAATGTAATAAATGTATTTTCTTTCTTTCTTCTTTCTTTTCTGTAGAAGAACCAAGGCCACCGACATAGCTCTCAGAATCAGTAAGTTGAAGCGACAATGGGCAGGCCATATAGCTCGGAGAACCGAACACCGCTGGGGAATAAAGGTTCTCGAATGGCGACCACGAACCGGAAGACGAAATGTAGGACGTCCTCCTACCCGATGGACTGATGGCATTGTTAGTGCCGCGGGAAGTGGATGGATGGAAAGGGCTCAGAATCGTTCTTCCAGAAAACGTATAGGGCAGGCCTACGTCCAGCACGGGACTTTTACAGGCTGTTGATGATAATGTTGTGAAAACTAACAAAAGCTTTTGTTTCCCAGGATAAATAAAACTGAATAATATATCATTTTAAAACCACCCAATTTCGTTTTCCTGCATGTGCCTGCCTACCAGTGTCTACCAGCGTCTTTGTTTTGTGTCCTAAAATTTAGAATTATAAAGCTACGTTACACTGCTGAATAAAATAACATGGCAAGAAAATTCCACTTATTTGAACCATGCTCCCGGTCATGAACTTTTGGGTGATTATTTAATAAACTCCTGAAATAAGCATCTTTTTACTTTCTTTTTAAATTTCTTTATCAAACGTTGCACGTTGATTAAAAGGGCGCGATTTTTAAATGGCCGATTAATTAACATTTAAATGAGCGGTCTAGGGTTGGATTTTCCTTCATCAGACTTTAACCTCTTCATTAAATAAAATGATCTGCTCTGGACTGTGATTCCACTATGAGAAAATCTTGAATAAATATCTATCTACATTTTGTGAAGTCATTAAATTTTTTGCTACCTACGATGGTCACTAGCCAGAGTAAAAAATATCTTCGCTTAGAAGGTCATTTCTCTTTACCATAAAACCTTACAATTGCGAACAAGGTATGTTATGTATATGTACTTAATGTTTTTAAATGGTTTGTATATTTGTGTACGTTTCTTTGTGAGCCACTGCAGCCTAAATAGCTTGATGGATTTTGACAAATGATGTATCGATAGATTAATTTGATCACGTGAGTGTCATAGGCTATAGGTATAAAAAGTCCACACATCACACATAAAACGGATTAACAGTTCAATACAGAATAGTTAATTGAAAACAGAACTACCTATATATCACCATGGGAAAGATGAGATATGTTTTTTTCTTTATGGCTTTCATATGAATTTGGTTTAATCAATATACATATCTCTATACCAACTCTAAGATTCTTTGCCCTGACGTATAAACAACGCACAGCCTAAACCTCTGGTCACAGAGACTTGATATTTTTATGGTGTACCTATTAGTCTTGGTGTATTGGAGGTGTTCTAAGAAAGGATTTTTGAAATTCAATCCCTAAACGGATTTAGCGCGGATTGAATTTTATATGACTTCACGCAAAAAGTCGCGCGCGAGTTTGCGTGAGATGATTACGTGATATAATCAGAAAAAATCTGAAGAAATCTGTAGCAGAACCAAGGTCACCAACATAAATCTCAGTATTAGTAAGTTAAATTCAGGACTTCTTTATGATATTGGTGCTGATGTCATTCGTGATCGCTCCAAATTACTAAGCATATTATTCTATATTCGTTGACAATAGACCAAGTGACGTGGCAAATAAGCCAACATATAGAATAGGTAGTAGTAGGTATGTTAGTAATCAAGGTGTTAGCGAAGTTAGCAATCAAGCCTTCGAAGCGAACGAATATTAGCTAAAACCCTCAGGCAGTGTACTCTGAAAAACAACGAGTGTGCTTTAGACAACACACAACACGACTGAAGTAAAAATTCTTTAATATACGAAACGTAACTGGCTATGGGATAAAGAGAGAAAGAACAGTGCTTTCATACCCCCTCCATGGTAGTGTTAAACGTTTAACGCAACCTTGTTGGAAGTCGCATAAGAAGTATTACTTCAACAAACGAAATTTTGTAATATCGTTTTCATTTACATTGCGTGGCAACACATCCCAGTTAAACCTTTATTTACATCAAGTTGGTTCTGGTTATACTGGGCAGCGAGTATACCTAGTCCTTAAGTGGCCTGTCCATCGCCACGTCAATTTGTTTGTTTCGAGAGCTACTATCAGTTACTCCTTTCTATTTATAGGATTTTCTTGTGCTTACTTCTAACGCAACCTAATACTCTGGTGGGCAATTTTGACGCGGTAGACAATACATGTCTGTAGATATATGGGTCGAGATTTTTGTCTCGCATACGATAGTTCCGATGGCCAAAAATCAACAAAAATCGCTGCTAGCCAAGTGGTGTAATAGCTCTGCTTCTGATGAACAGAAGAACAAAGTGTCCTCCCCTTAAATAGGGAATGTAATAAAAGTGCCAAGTAAGTAAGTAAATAAGTAAGTCAAAGCCAAGTTACACATTAACCTAATTCGCTAGATCGTACTACATTTTAGTGGTAGGTAAACTAATAAAGTAAAAAAAACGCGTCTCAGAAATAACTTTGCATGTAGACAAATGCTTGAAACATAGTAAGAGACAAATTGTCGAATCAACATTATTAGGTGGAAATGAGAATAAGGTCCCTCGTCCGGCTTCTCGGGTATAGTTATGTCCGTATTACTTACGAATCATCCGTACTTGGTTCAAACATATTTATAAGTATCGTATACACAATTTTTTCTAACACAAACTTCAACTCTTTTTCACATGTTTTGCTATTATTTAGCCAACTAAACTTAAATTTGTCGTTATATTTTGGCCAATTTACACAATATCTTTGTTATTTAAGGTATTCTGGTGTAACATCTATATTATTGTAAAGTTTCATTAAAATCCATTTAGTACTTTTTGCGTGGAAGAGTAACAAATATGATAAAAACTTTCGCATTTATAATATTATAAGTAGGATTGATATACTCCCATTATTTGGAACAAGTGTTATATGAATGCAGACTAGCATTTTATCTTTATTTTAAGTCAAGGTAATACATACCATCGTTTTATCTTTTATTTAGGCTGTATTTCAAGTAAGTCCATGTTTTTATGGTGTTTTATAATACCGTACCGTACCGTAATACCTTACAGGTATAGAAAGAAGGTTTACTTTTTACTGTTTTAATTAACAATTGCACTATCCGAAAAGATTTACGTGATAAAATTTGGCATTTTATCGCTATGAAGCTTTTCTGTTTAGTTTCCATGAAAACTTTTAGGCCTTTTGGCGGTGAGATTCGTTAGCGTTGGTGTGGTTTTTTGTACTTTGTTCGCAGTTTGTAGCCCTATGGTATTCATAGATAAGAAAATGGTCTTACAGTTTCATTTGGTAGTACCTATAGCTGTGTCTTTTGCGCTGTAGGTTGTGGTTTCGATCCCCACAAAGAACACTGATTTGTGTGATGAACATGGATGTTTATTCTGTGTTTGTATTGTATTCTTAAAAAGTATTTGCAAATGCAGATAATATTTTCTGTCCATGAATTTCAAAATTCTCAGATTATAAGTCTTACAATGAAAGGTATTTCATTATCGGCTTTCAGTTTCAACGTCAACTTTGCGAAATCCTTTAGATATTCACCGGTTATCTGTACAATTTATATTTAATATCGTTGTCTTATTACAAATATACATATGAGTTTTAACTAATTGCCCTTCACATTTCAAACTAATTACTAATTTATACAAACCCTAAGAGTATGTGTAAGTAACAATATACTTACACATGAAAGATCTAAGGGGGTGTCAAACATTACATAATAAAGATATATTTAATAAATATTGTCTATTCTATGCTCGCCTATTACAAAAAACACTATATTTTTATTTTAAAAAATTGTAAAAACACCCGCATTTAGTATAATCACCAGTCAGGAAACACATCCTTAATAAAATCTAGATTCTTGCAGATGGGGAGTCCTCCGTAGTAGGTTGAACCTAAAGGTAGAATTAACTAAAATGTTAGTTAATATTAGTCATATTATAACACAGTTAAACATTATAATAACATTTATATTTACACAGTATTATACATCATTGCACCAATTTCAATAATTTAGCTAGATATTGTCAACAGTGAAGCAGTAATGGGTTGTAATGTACAATGTTGACAACTCCGCTACAGTCTCGCTGTGAATAGGAAAACATTCAAATAAGTTGTTTTGGTTAGTTACAAGGGTGAGGATCTAAACACATAAAGAGTTTGGGCGAAGGGTAGGGGGTTGGTTAACAGATGAAAGACGCAGACAAAGGGTAAGGAACACATAAAAGGGTAAATTCATTTGAAGCTTATTTTGCGTGTTCGCCAAAATTTTGCTCAATTAACGTAATTTATAATTTCGCGCCTCGATTCGTCTTTTACAAGCCCTATGCCTAACGTGTTTTAGACGTTTTGCGTGAAAGCGTAAATGATTTTCCTAAGTTCATTTATTCCGTACAGCATATTGTACGTTTGAAAATGTTAACTAGGTATAATATTAAGCACAGTAGACGAGACAAAACAAATAGTAAAAAAATACGTTTGTGGCTGCGGCAAATCACGTTCTAAACTATTATCATCTATGCTGCGTAATAGTGCGTTTGTATTATTTAACTCAAGAGAAATGACGTGTTGGTCGCAGCCACACGAAAACATTCAAGACAAACATACAGATGTTACATACACATAAAGAATGAAACGAATACACATAGGGTCAAACCAAAAGAGAAAAAGCACAGTGGGTCCGATCGTATGCCGTCGAAAAGCACACGACGGACACCGGCATCACACATAAATGCAGGAGTCGCAACAAAAGGGAAGAGGTGAACAGATACTGAACACTGAGGGGCGAGGGCGGACTGACTGGCACTTACCATGGTGTAAAGGAATTCCAGAACTCGCTAGGAGTGGCGGACACACGGCGGCACAGGGACACAGAAAGACAGGACAGATTACTACACAAATACCTACTTCCCTCAGTGCAACCCCACCCCGGCTTACGACCGCTTCGGCTGATTGCACTTGTCTAATTTGGTTACTTTGCGTTTAACACTTGTTTCAAGTTTATTAATATGCAAAATGCAATTCCCCGATTAAGCGTTTGCATTAGAACACTTCCACACTCGATTTAATTTTATTAATTGAATCCGATTTTGTAGGTTGCACCAAAGATATGGAATACGAGTAATACAAAACATGCTGAATGGTAAATACCTACACGAAGGCTCCGTCATATAAGTATAATAGGTAATGTACGAGCATACAAGATTGATGGAACAAATGCCGGAACGCAATATAACCACTCTAGACTTTGAACTTAAATAAAATAGTGAAGCGGCTCGTGTTTTAATGCAAACAAACTTTTAGAGGCGCTTTTGCATATTAAGCGAGGTGGGTTGTCTACTTTTATTAATCAGTTTTGCTTTGTCTTGTTTATCAAAGCAATTTAAGTTTTATTAAACGCACACGGTATAGCAAATAAAACTCTAAATGTTTTAATACGAACTCAGATCATGAAAGACGCATTCGACATTACGACGGATAACGCGAATGACTCGTAGATTTTTGAATTTAGTAAGACGCTTCATTTGAAAACTAACCGCAATGATCCATGTGCAGCTCTGTTTAATGTTTGTCTCTCATGATTCGAGTTACTCTAATAACGTTCGAAAGAAGTCTGAAAAGACTAAATTTTATTTATGAGAAGACAAACAAAACTGTTTGAAAGCTATTGAGCGCTTTTTATAATTTTGTATTTTTTTAGACGCATTTTTAGGTGTTAAACATACAGGGTAAGGTAAGACACACACAAAGGATAACATTAGACAATACACAACACATCGGATCTGGTGTGAAAAATAATATTAATATGAGAAATAATCCAAAAATTAAAACTTGATTAATGATAAAACAATCATGCGAGGTTCGCAAATAATAAATCATATACATAAATATACACTCAAAAAACAGAGGAAAATCAAAACACTTCCACCAGATGGTAAAATAAATCGTAATAGTTTATGAATGTACTACTACCAATTAAATTAAAAATAACCACATAACCACACCAAATCCAGGGAGAGGTCGGGAAGATGAGAAGGATGGGGTAAGGTACTACTTCATATTGACATAGTTGGTACATGTTTATGAAATCAATCTTCTTCTTACAACATAACACAGTACTTCGATGATATCACGGAATCTAAAATCATTGTAAAGTGCAATTTTATATTAACTTCATGAGCTGTGCTACTGGTTAGTCCGTATTTGCTTGCAAAAGACTATCTTACCAGCAACTGTATTAAAGAGTTGCATTTTAATTATATCTTGTACAAGCAAGTCGTAATTTGTTATTTTTAAATATTGTACATCTTATAACTAGATGACACTTACCTCTCAGAATACTCGTCCATGTGGGCATAGCTTTGCACGGAGTTTTCTTCGATGAGAAACTTGACGCGCTGGTAGAAGGAGGCGGTGACAGATGGTGGTTGTTTCCGGAGAAGAACCTCCACGGGGTCATTGGAGGCTAGGCACATGATGTGCTCGGCGCATTCGGGCCGGCTACAGCATTCCGAGTCGGAGCAGTCGGTCATGCCATCTTCAAAATGGTAGCTTTTATCAGCCAATTTCTTACTAGTTTTTTAGTTTACCGTCACCCAGTTCTTTACATTTATCCAATACTCGAAGTTATGTTAAAAAATCTAAATGATATTACCTGCCTGAAACTACTACTAAGTTACGTACGTAAAATTAATACCATTCACTCTGAAGTCATCTCTTTTTGAATCAAAACCAAATAAAATTAAACCCGTTTCAATAGCTTCTAAAAAATTAGGTACCTACCAATACCTATAAATGTATAAAAAATGAATGAAGAAAAATAAACACAAAATAAGGTGCTGCTTGAATGAAAAAAATCAACACTTACCTTCATCGTTATCTTCATTGTCGGTGCAAGAGAGTTCAAGAGCAATAGAACAGTCTGTGCCTGCCCAGCCGTCTGCGCAAGAGCAGCGGTAGACACCGTCTTCTAGCAGACACTGACCATGGCGGGAACAAGCAGTCGGGCATCCAGCTGTAGATTGGTGTAACGTATTAATAAATAAACTAGATAAACAGAACCTTGTGATGAATTTGTAATGACCAAAACTATATTTAGATATTAACCAAAATGTAGACGATTTAAAATCCCAAACCATTTCGGAACCTTTATACCCAGAGTTGTTAATATTTTTAAATTATGTTCATGACCTTCCATTGGACGTGTTTGTAATGCAACATGTATTTTGGCACATTATAAAATAATTTCAAAACAAGCCAATATTTAAATGGTTTCCATCAAAAATAATATGGAAAATGGTATTGGATACCCACTAAAAATCGTATTAGCGTTTCATCGTCATCATGCCTACTGAAAATATCTTCGGTGAAACTTACGTATAGTGCAATGTCTGCCGTTCCATCCTTGAGTACAAACACAGGTTCCGTTCTTGCACTGTCCGTGACCATGACAGCGTTGGTCACATGGTCTTTGATCACATATCGAGCCGGTCCAGCCATCATCACAACGGCAGACGCCTTCGGCGCAGACACCGTGTGGTCCACAATCCAATGAACAAACCACTGAAAATGGTTGATATTTAAACCAGAGAAAACTAAGCGTATACAAATATGTTCGCCTTCTGTTGTATGTCTCTTTCTGAACTCATTAACTTCAAGGCTTTGTACAAATACGTGCTCTGATCTTTATCAATTATGTATCACGAGTTCACGACGCGAGACAATGTAACATTAATTTGTTGGGAATGTTGAGCTTTAAAAAACTGCAGCTCAGGTGAAGAAAAATTACAGAAACAACTATAAAAAGGTTTTTGTAGTATTTTGTATTTTGTAGAAAAAACCAAAGTTAGTAACAATAAATGATAACCGTTGATCATTTCTGTAAAATTATGAGACGTCAGATTTTAGTCTAAACTATTTTTAATTTACGAGACAAGACATAAAAAAATCTATTACACATTTATAAATCACGCTTGAACATGGAATAATGCCTTCAAGACCATCATACCTTGAGAGCAATCGTCGCCAGTATAAAGTGGATCGCAGACACATCTGCCCGCATCAAGATCGTAGACTCCCCGTTGCGAGCACGCAGGGAGGCAGCGTTGCACGCGCGCGTCACGCTCGGAGCACGCTGCTCCACGCCAGCCCGCGCGGCACACGCAGCGACCACGCACGCAAGAGCCGTGACCGCCGCATGTTGGGTCCAGGCAATCCTCTGTGGACATGATATTACGCTCATATAACTACGCCTTTCGGAAAATAGGCGATTCTTCAGAGATGCCGCGGCTGCACTCATATAGGACTACAGTAACGAGGCGATTTTTAAACGGCAGTGCCCGTTTTACCTACCTTACAATCGTGGGAATTCTTACATGGTGCGGCAATAAAAGTTATTAGAAAATTAAAACATATAATTGATTCGCTAGTGTACCTATATGATTTGCAGAAAACTTGATTTAAATCAACTCATTTCTTGTGTTTTGATATAATAACCTACTAAGATTTAGTGCAAAGATTAGGTACCTTCATCACACTTAGATCCTTTCCATCCAGGCTTACAGTTACAATGCCCGGCTATACATTGCCCTCTTCCAGAGCAGTCAGTAGGTTCACAGTCATGGGCAGGGATGTCGCATTCAGCTCCTTTCCAACCTTCCGAACAATGACATTTCCCTCCAGCGTATTCACCGTGACCTGAGCATAACACTGGGCAAACACCTAAAAGAGAAAATGAAAATTAGAATAGATCTGTCTCATACTCAGTAATTACTGTATAGAGTTAATAAAACTGTTTTTTGCTTGGATCTAACTTACTTTTAGAGCAATCGTGTCCTTCATAGCCGTCCATGCATTCACATTTTCCTAGATAGCATGATCCGTGGTTAGAGCAGTCGTCTGGACAAGAATTAGTAACCCCTTCAGCTTCTGCAACGATCATTTCTACGCTGTTTGGTTGTAGTTCGTCGTTGTATATCGAAATAAACCATCTTCCTGTGTCGAGGTACTGTAAAATACTGACGTTCACTCTCATATCGGTCGATCTTTTGCTTATCGTGTGGTTCCATCTTTGAAATGGGCCAGTCGTGCTTAGCAACTCATTCCAGTCGACAAAGGTATTTTCGGACGTTTCTGGTCTAAGAGAGCTTCTTCGTTTCCTAAGTCTGTGATCGACTCGGCCACCTCGAATGAATTCAACAAAATCGTATTGTGTAACACTAGGAGCAACGTTTCGTCTACCGTAGACAGCAAAATTGGCTCCCCATGGAACCGTGAAATTGAGGCTTACATACGCCGGTTGTTTGTTGCGGAATTCTGAACTCCAGAATTGGTAGGCAGGTATAGTGGCGTGGTGCAATTCGTCGAACTCTCTTATTTCCATTGCTGGTGACCACGGAGGCGGCGCAGCTTGTTGTGCTTGCTGTGGTATAATTGCTGATTCTAAGGCCGCTTCTGCCGTCGTCGACCAGCCTCCTAATGATGAAGTTGATATCGATTCTAAAAACAAGTAATTAAAAAATGTAGAACTTGAAGAAACAGATACACCTACACATATATAAATTCCCCCTCTCCTGAAAACAGTCCCTGTGCGTCTGGTCTAGTCGGGCAATCAAATTAAACTATTAAACAAGATTTCTAATAAATCCTTGTGCGTCATGACAATTAACACTTAGCCATTGCCATATTTACTTAGTGCGCTACAGTTATAAATCATCAAATAGAAAAAAATACGAATTTTGTTTTACCAAACAATAAAAAAATAAGAGTTCAAGCATGATCATTATCATTATTCTTAGCGAAACAGACTAACTCGCACCTCAAATCAGCTGATTATGTAGTTTGTTCCTCCAACGTGTTGACACCTATAGAAGATGAAAGAAGAAGCTTACTCACCGTCTGATGGCGATGATGTTGATAGATCTCTGATTCCTTGTGCGTGCGTCACCGCTTTTACATCTTGAACCAGTATGCAATTTGAATTGTCTATATTACTTTTAATTGACGATAATGCTGAAACAAAGAAAAAGTGATAATCAGTAGATACCATAAAGATTTATTTATAAAGAAAATTATAGCTAATACAGGTGCTTATAATTGGTATGTACAAAATATATATGAAACAGTTGAGCTATCTACAGACCGTTGCAAGCGATCTAAAGGTACCTTAACTGATCCAGATCAGATACCAATCGGAAAGCGTTCCCAAAACTCTGGCTGCATTGCCACGCTGAATGGCAATGCTGATTCACTGAGCCAGCTACTCACCAGCCCTCGGGTCACGCGTCGCTTCGACCAGATGCCCCGAAAAATTTTAAAAACCCGGAGGGCCTCGGTACCCCACGGACCTAGAGTCTCGACTCCAAGAGGAGCAAGTAGGCTCTGTCGAGACCGGCATATTTGCGTCTCTTGTAGATTCCTAGTTATAAAGGTACTTCGAATTAGAACATAGTTTTAAAATGTGGGTAATATAACTTTATTAATAGAGTTCAAGGCTCGCCAGCACTTTCGAAACAAATTCCTAAGAACCTTTCACTAAAACAAAATTATGTCGTAAAGATGGAATCTTTCGCTCAATCTGGCCATCCAATTAAGTTTCCGTTAAGTTTGAGTGTTATCGAAGGCTCCATCGATTATGTCCAGTAGCCGAAGTGTAATTCTATTAAAGTTCACACGGGTGTCGGTCTGAGTGCTGCGGATTACGGAACGCGACACAATGAGAGACGTCATTTGGGCTTGAGTAGATTGAGACTTGAGGATATAGAAATGCTAGGTAAGGTGGTAATAGAAGTGACGTCCCGTCGGGTTTTAATTAAGCGAAGCACGAGCAGGCTGCATTATGTGGCAGTGTGACGGAGCAATTGGTTCCGCTCCGCTCCCTGCCCGCAAGCACGTAGGTGGCTCAGTGACACCCAACCATTTCTTGCCCAAGAGAATGCCGTTGTCTCCTCATTATGCGACAGCTGTAGCGATGGAATCGATCACGAGTGCCGTGCTACGCAGCCTAATTGGATATTTCTTTACGGTCAGCGCCAGCACGGGCTCGAGTTACCGAGGCCTTTATGATGAATCTTTTTATATTTAAACTATTCGAGCGTGAAATGAAATCTTTTAAAATGCGTTGTAGTATAGAAGAAAAAACCGGCCAAGTACGAGTCGGACTTGCGCACGAAGGGTTCCGTGCCATTATCTATAATAAAAACGGTAGAAAATTATGTTTGTTGTATGAGAGCCCCCTTAAATATTTATTTTAATCAGTTTTTTAGTATATATTGTTATAGCGGCAACGGAAATTCATCATTGAACATTTCAACTCTCTAACTATTACGGTTCATGAAAAAACAGCCTGGTGACAGACGGACAGACGGACGGATAGACAGACAGACATAGAGACAGCGGAGTCTTAGTAATAAGGTTCCGTTTTACCCTTTGGGCACGGAACCCTAAAGACGGAGTAAAATATGGAGAATGTAAGTATGTATCTACCTACATTTAATGATGCCTACTGTCACCCTTGGTTAACTTTTCAATACTTCGGTTATCAGCATCACAGTGTTAACATTTTGAAATTACGATCATACTTTCAAAATTAGGGTTTGTTTTTATTTTGGCAAAAGCTTCGTATAACATATTCGTCGCTAGGTATTACAATACTCGTACTACACTCGCTGAAACAATCTGTCTGAAAGACTGCAGCTCCACGCGCCACGGATCGGTTCACAAATTCAAAACAAATAAAAAATGCAAAGGAGCAAACAGACGTTGCTGTTATTGTAATGTAAAAGAGGATTTATTGTGTTCATTTATTAGTTTAGTAGGAAGGCCACGAGCGGGGATTTGTGTTTCGATGGGGATGCGAAGTTTATTTGTTTCGGAGCGTGCGTCAGTGCCTAGTAGCTATATTTTATTCTACTACACAGGATATACGGCTAATGTGACGTGCGGCTTGCATCAAACCCCGTATATCAATCCGTATATCTGCTTAATTGACGCTACACCGATTCGCCCCCACTAATTAAGGTCGTATGTTGCCCACTAATTTGTCGAAAGAAATACTGGATATTCGAATCATGACGGTATTTGACAGCAAATGTAAAATTAGAATTTCAAAGATACCTATTAGCTGAGTATGTTTTATGGTCGTGCGATTGCAGATCTGAGATTTTACTTTTATTTCTTTAGTAACTATATTATTATCTGCATACTCTACTTTGACCAAAGTTAACTAAATAGGTTAAAAACGTAGACAAAGTAGCAAAATCAATATTTTTTATAGTCTTGATTACCTACGTTGATAATTATTTTTGATGTTGCTCCTTCTATTCACAATCCATAAACAAACACTTAACGGGTCATTTCCTCCAATCACCGAGATTTCTGGGCAATAAAATATCGAGTGCGGCGCGTGCGGCGTATTTCCATAATGCATGTGGACAGCACTGAATAAATATAGTGGGTACTGCCCCCGGGTGTGGCAATTAACTTATCTTCGCGTTCCCCAGCATTCTGATCCCTTAGATTCTTCGGATAGATAACGATTGCAGCCTAGAGAGAAAACAGTTACTTACATTGCTTTCTAATTTAGAATCATTGATTGTGTTGATCAGTTTAGAGTATATTCCAACTGAACTCACTGTTGCTATGCTAGTTAATAAATGTAGAGATTTGCTATAATTTTTCAGTTACTCTTGTTGTTCGGTTTCCTACATACATTTCAGTTTAAGTCAGGGTAGCTATTATTTTTCGGATTTCAATCTACCTATGTGCCTGAAATTATCAATACCTATGCTAATACCATACGATCACATTAAGATTTTTGCCTGTAACAAAATTGTTTTGCTAAACTACTTGTGTCACTTCGTATAAGGACAGATCATCATTCAAGAACTTTAAATTCCTTAGCGGTTGTCGGTTCTACGAGCTACATGCCCTAATCATTGACAATTCAACTTGTTAACTCCGTGAGCTGTGTCGGTGACCTTAGTTCTTCCACGGATGCTCTCATTTCTTATTCTATAATGTAATTAAACTCCCGGCGTGTATAGCTTGGTTGTTGTGAGGCACAACAAACATTCAAATTCCTTAACTTCAATTGCGTTCAAAAACGTGTCACATTGTGCATGTATGTTTTGTACTAGCCATTACTCCTTACAGCTGTGAAGAATAACGCTGATACCATTTGCCCGCTCGTGAGAGTTGTACAATTTACATTAACTTTGCGAAGGGTAGATAGTTCAATGACAATGACCTTTATCGGCTTAGCATCGATGAATAAGTAGGTGATTTATATTCAGTGTGGAAGTGCATGCAAGTTGAGATTGGAGGGATGATGAAGATTTGTTTTTATGCAAGTTTTATTCATAAGTTACTAACTTGGTACCTACAACTTACTAAGAGGTAAAGCTTGAAGATTATTATTGTCGCCAAGCAGCTTGCTGTATTATGGTTTGAAAGGTGTGGGTGCCAGTGTAATTATAGGCACATAAGGCTTAACACCTGTATGCTTCAGATTGATGAACGTTCCTAAAGAAAGTGAACTGAGAGGCAACGCTTTTTAATGCTCGTTCTATCAGTAAGTCATATAAAAAGTATGCCACAATAAAACAATAGGTAATTAATTACCTAAAAGAATACGCTTTGAGTGATAAAACATACTATTGTACTATATTAACTCGATCTATCTATCATACCTACCATAAGTATCCGAATTGGTACCTACCTGTATTTCTACGTTACCCAACTCGGCTGATGCACGTATGTGCTTTTGCATTGCACTACATAAGTCGAATCTAACCAATAACCCAAATAGTTATAGCAATGGTAAAATGCACGTTAAAAACTGAAAACATGGCGACAGTGCAATATTTTATAGATTTTGGGACAACTGCATAACTACAATGTTTTTCGGATAAACGTCCCTAGATGATGTAATTTCCGCACGAGAGAATGAAATATGACAATGTGGTAAATCGGCTCTTTGCGATGATCCCTCGTGTACAGAGCATAACTTTTCTGTTGGAACTAGGGTGCTGAGGAAAGGACGACGCTGCGTGCAGATGGGCGATGTTTACTATCTCAACTATTTTTCGAGTTAATACAATTTATTGTAATACGATTCAGCATAGATTGCATCGTGAGGGAGCGAAACTCGTTTGATGGAGTCCCGAGGGAGGGAGCCATCGTGCTCGGTATTAGTCACGTGATAAATCTTCTCCCATTCGTGTAGACTCGTGTATCGCCCCATCTCCTTCATCTGATCCGCCAGTTTCAGATACAGCTCTTGTGTCCAGCTCGTTATGAGCTATATTCCCCCGAGAACAGTGTTTGTCTATCGTCTTACGAAGCGCCGACAGAAACAAATGTCTCTAAATTTTCATACCGATATCTAATTGAAAATTGTCCTGTGACAGTTTGACTTCTTTAAATGCTGGTTATAAAGAGAAAATTGTTTCAGATAAAAGCGTGAGAATATTGTTCAAAGTAAAGTTCAAGCATTTCGAACCAAAACTGAGTCTTTGATGCTATATGAGTAGAAATTAATTTTGTTGATGTTAGCAGTTGTATTTTTAGATTAACATGAACTTCTTTGTATTTTAATACCAACAACAAATTCTCTCTTAACTCAATCAACAATGATTTTTAATCTTGTTACATTTTACAAGTTTGTTATTTTGTTATGATTTATATACTAACAGATGCATCGCTGATCGCTTGTTCTACTTCAAACGTGCTACTATTCTATACTAGGAGAGCTTTAATAAAACATTTGGGGTTCGTAATTTCAATTACATTAAAAAGTTGACGGTTCTGTATGCGCCATTCATCCTGCCACGTAATGAAGGGTGCAACAGATGGTTTACATTTTTTCATTACTATAGTAAAGCTACTACGCTAACAGGAGATTTATGTCGGATTAAACTACAGAACCGCTTTTTATTCGGTACATATCCGGAACGCCAGGAGGCGTGACCGATATTAGTGTTATTGTGTTAAAAAACGCTATCGTAACGCGGCTTTCCTTATTAATCCATGAAACTGATACGTTGAAATTGGTAGCGTTTTATAACGTTGATTATTTTTATCAGATAAAAATCTTAATGTAGCAATTTAAAGTCAAATGTGTCGTTCGATTTGAAACCCATTTTGAAGTGGACACTCCAGCAATGATATGCGACACACGGTTCTTATCGTTCTCTATAATTTAACGGGCATCTAAATGAACCGAGATCCGACGCGATAAGCCTCATTGAGTCGAGACATCTAACATTTAGACTGTTCATTACATTACTGGAAGCATTCGATGGATTTATTTTACTGTTGTTTTATAACATGGATTAAATGAAGATTACCTGTTTTAATATTTATAAAAACTCATCAAGTTTTACCGACTTAAATTGCACATTAAAGTTTTGTTTTAAAAGCGAGTTTGCAGCCTACATTTTGGCATGAACATTACTTGGTGTTTGCTGAAACTGTGTAATAGAGCGGTAGAACAAGTTAAATTGAAACTGTAGCTTAGGCAAGCGAGAATGGGAAAATGAACAGTGGAAACAACTACTGAATAGCTACCAACATACCCGTGTAAAGGAGTACCAATGTTTTAGAAATGAAATTAATTTTGAATCTGTTTTCTGTTAAGTTGGAGAAATAATAAAAAATATTAGTAGATCAAATCTAAAAAAACAAACCATACTCAGAAAATAACTACTATCTTAAAAGTGAAAATAGTTTGAGAGTTATAATGAATTACTATGAAACCTTGCACATCAGCCCTAACGAAACGCTACTAATCTTGATGACGTATCCAGGATTCAACGTAAAATCCGCGGCGACACATATAACGCACGAAATGATAGGTACCTACTAGTAAGTACTTGTGTGCGCCGGCACGGTTGATTCCTTTGGTACAGACACCTTATTGCAATTATCTTTAGTAACAAATCAAGTCTCAAAAAGTTTGTACGTAGTTGCACTAAAAGTTAAAAGCAACGTGAACGTTTAAAGAGTATTTCCACCAAATGGGCCAAATGTGATTTACAACACTGTCACTGCCATTTCAGTACATTAAACCCTAGGTATTATTAAAGAGGAATAAGCCAGAGTAATTTCCTGACATTACGGCGAGTGAGCACTTCCAGTTCAAATGTTCACAACACATTGTTTCGGGGAACGCTCACTGTTATACTCGCGTGTCAGGGGAAAGGGTATTTGAAAGCTCTTACCAGTGGAGTTTGAAGTGAAAATTCTCTGATAACCTACATGACATATATTCTGAAACTAACAAAAATATATAAGCATAGATAACTTTTTGATAAACTCAGGCCTCCATCGTTTTTTTTTTTTTTTGTGGCATCTGTCCGTCTTTCGGACAATTTTGCCAATGTCAAGTGGGTTGAATAAATTCTTTTTAGTCAAGTCGAGTCGGTAAAAAAAAAAGTAAAGTCAGCCGTCATCAGTTTTGAAGAAAAAGATGGCGTTTTTCTTGAAAACCAAAGGGAAACATTTTCGTTCAAATCAGGTTGCCTCATAACACACTGTCATTTCAATTTTTCACACTTGTGCTAAGACCTCAAGTAATTATGGTTAAAATAGGTACCACCAAAATTACCCATCAGAACTTAAAATAACACTAGAAAAACAATTAAAATGAAAATACAATGTTGCTTCCAAAGATGTCAGAAAACGAATCCCTCCATCGTTTTACTGTAACAAATTCTGTCGACATTGACATTGGAAAAATTTTTGAAGTTAGACCCACAGAAGCTAAGAAACCATTTAAAAAAAGAAGAAGATGCGATGCGGAGAATACGGTGCATGCATACGGTGTATCATCATACATTACAGCATTGTCTAAATCTAAGAATATGGACTAAAGCAAGTCTAAATACCTACTCGCGTGACAACAGTAGTGCATAAGCTGCCAAGGGAATACCTACAATCGAACTTTTACAGAATATTTTGCTTTGGCAGTCAACTATAGTTTTCTAAAACTAACCTACTTGGTTGTTTGACACACTTTTCTTAGGTATCCCTACCTACAACTGTTGTGTTTTTGTAACCAGATTCTGTCAAGCTACCTCACTAACCTAGATTTGCTTTAGTTTGTTTTCGAATCGTAGAACTTTGCTGTACTTCGAGTTTATTTTGTTGTGATTCTTTGACTAAAATATATGAAGTCATGAACTTTTTTAGTTTTAAACTTTTAACTCTTGTTTGCTTGTTTTTGTACTGCAAGTAGGTAATAAAACCTATCAAACTCTTGAATTTTCAACTTGTCCTAAAATTTGGATAAGTATGTGTAATTATTTTATACTACAAATGTGTGAATAATAAACCAATACTTAAACAAAAAGGTTATTTACCAAAACTGTTTCAACATAATACATAAACCACTTGTTTACTCAAATTACAAAATCATAAACCGTATCTGGTGCCCATAAACTATCCAATAATAACTAATAGGAAACAAGTTCACTCAATAGATACAAGACGCGATCTCGGCCCACTACAACTGCAATAACATGAAGATTTTATCATCCTGTACTATTGCATTACAACAAGCTTTCTAGTCTACAAATCAGTCCAAAATGCAATTGAATATTACCATAAGTTATGCTAGCTTACGTTTCACATATTCACCTATATTCAGGTTGATGACTCAACAACTAAAATTTTATATTTTGTACAAAACTATTACTATTACCTGTGCTATTACTACTATACTACTACTATTGTTTATTGTACTATTTGTTAATTGTAACTCTGTGCTAGCAGTATGAATATTTGTGAGAATGTAGTTTATACTTTCGAGTTCCCGGCGTAGAAGTAGCGAGAGCTTTGACTCGGGGTAACACGAGTTGAAAGTAGGCCATAGGTAACACTCCCGATCCCGTGTTGACTTTGATGCTATTTTTGTGATATCTTGTGCCTGTCTGCGGCCACAGTTTTATCGCGACGACTCATTTGCGGTTGATTGCACCTTCACATTTACGAAATGCTGTGTACCTACTTCTCGTTTATTTTTATTTTAATGCCGTTCGTTGTACCGTGAATCTGCCGCATCTATTTACGTAGAAAGTAGTATAAGAACTATGTATAGTAATGTGCTTCAATGCGCGAAATGTTTCAAGACATGTAGCATTTGTCTGTGTGCTATTACAGGCTCGATATAAATGTGAAATATAGCTTTATTATACTGGCAGGATAGGATTAGTTATTTAATGTTGAATCATGTCGGGCTTTGCTTTTGCGATTTGAGTAAAATTATGTATGAATAATGATCGGTCGTTGGCATGTCCTAGGCTTTGCGAGTGCCTGATGTATCCGTAGTAAAATAACACGGGACGTGGAAATATAAGATAATTTATAACCGACAGAGAGCGTGGCCGAGGCACGCAGCGCGCGTTGCCTTAGGTTAGGCGCATCATTTATATTTTTCTGATGTTTGTTTATTTCTTTTTATGGCCCTTTCTGTAGATGCCGGTTGTGAGATCTAAACAAAGAATGATAAAAGACTAATGGTCGATGTCTGTTTTCGTCAGAATGTCGATGTATAATCGACTCATTTGCATGCATGTAGTGGATGTTTGAATTTATCGCCTTTCGTAATTGAGTTTTGATGTGTTGATGGAAGTATTTTTTATGATTTTGTTATAAATTTCATAATAAATCTGTTTGATGTTCGTAAATATGGCATGCGCCCATGCCATTGAATAAATAAAAATATTTTGTTGAATGCGAATACGTGCTGCTTGGCTTATTAGACAAATGTCTATCATTATTTTATTCGCAAGAATGGAATACCCATATCAAACGCAAAAATATCATTTAGTGAATTTTTAACTAATCTAGAGACCAATCAACAAAAATCTTGAACAACAAAGAGCTCAGAGAGCTTGGAGCTTATTGAAATCTGATTGTTGCTACTATTTCGAATTGGATTGAATTCCCCGTTGGCGATGAAATCCGCAGTAGCTCGGGGACTACCCTTTTAAATAGAATCCAATCATAAAGACAAGACTTGATACACTTTAATTGGAGGCCTCGGGCTTGGTAATTTTACTGCACCATATGACTAGGTATTCAATTAAGAATCAATAACAATGTAGCCTCATTTAAATCGAATTGTTCGAACTAGGTAACTCTTAAACAACGGTTTTTTAACCAACATGTTAGCCAGTTAATATGTTTTATAAAAGTATAAAATAAACGAATATCTATTCCGCCACTTCCTTTATTCACTTTAAAGTGGCGGAATAGTGCTATAGACATTAATTCTTATCATACATTTAAAATAGACTATCACAGTCACACATCTTTGTCTAAATCAAATTGTATAGTCCCGCTGGTTTTGAAATTTTGGATCGCATTTATTTATTATAAACTAATCGTATGCTCAATGATAATGTAGCTAAGTTAATCATGTTACGGCTATAGGACGTTTTGTAGTGAAAGTAGTTTTAAAGGAGATTGCCTACTATGTCTCTACATGCTCCAAACAGGCTGCTCTGCTCATGCCCTGTACGCTTATAGAAAGAAAAGGAAGAATGTTATGAATATTTTAATCAGAATTCCGATTATGTTCATAAAAATACTGTCCTAACTAAACCCCCACTGTGATTTTATGAACAAAGTTAATACATTGATGGTGAAGCTTGTAGTTAAAAATTCAATATTCAATAGACTCCATTATATTGGAACCTTTTGTTTGAACTTGTTATAATATCACATAATATGGTAACACTGGTTGCGCGGCAACCCAGGGTTACCTTCAATCCGAAGGATATCGTGAAATATAATTCAAATATATACGATAATCTTAAACCACAAACGTCAAATTTATTCATGCTAGGTCTTCAGGGTCAAACTACACATTTTTGTATAGTATGTACATGATTATCATCGTTTCATTATAGAACATGACTCTTTTCCATTGGAAGTATGCGGTATAATGAAATATAGTTAAACCCTTAGATGAGCTAAATCCTTAAGTTATCAGTTGGCAAGTTTTTGATCAAACTTGACTAAGTACTTTAGTTAGGTATAACTTGGCAAACTCTGAAAATCACAAGAAACTTGTTACTTAAATTAAAGAAAGTGTATTGGAATAATCTCATGATTTAGGTAGCGTGCATAGTTTTGTGATAGAGCTGTTTGCTTGGAAACCTTTGATATATAAATTCATCGTTAATGTGTGATATGCTATTTTTTTAAGCTTAGATACTTTTTGTTCCATACCTAAAAGCTTTAATTAAATAGGTGGATGTTTGCGTGATGAGTACAATATTCGTTGCTTGTTAGCGATCAGTCCATATTTTTTACATTGTTTATTACTTACAGTAAAAAAAAAAACTTCCAAATGTTATTTATGTTATTAGGCCAGTTTCTTAGGCACGGATTCAAATGTGCTATGCTAGTAGCACTTACCTATAAAATACGCGAGCATAGCCGCTAATATGACACACAGGCATATCATGGAGATGGCGAGGCATTTCCACGTGCAGCGGTGCTGACATCGTTTGTCTATGTGGAACCTAGAGGGTGAGTAGACTGGCACGGGGCTGGGCTGGCTGGCACGGAGGGGGAACACTGGCATGACTAGAGGCTGGTTTGCGAGCTGGCAGTGCCCGCTGCCGAGGGTTCCGCCCATTGGCATTTGTCCACCGCCCAATCTGAAAGAGAAGAAAACAACATTTTTGAACTAAGTTCTATGTCTTTAATAAATAAATCTGACTGGCCCTAAAGCAAAAATCTTCTTAGTAATTTCTTGAAATACAAGGAATATACAAAAATATTTATGTAGTATTTGAAGTAAAAGCTCGCAGCTGCCGTATTGGAATACTTGCTAGAAGCAAATATAGGAATTCAAATAAGTTAGGTCTTGTTATATATTTTCCCTATATCGGATATACTAATCCGTACTTGAACACTAGCTGAATGAAATCTTATTAGGCATAATCTACAGAATAGTAATTGCACCTTGATCTAAAAAAACAATTGAATTTAAGTGGTTTAAAAACAACATAAGGTTTGCCTTTGCTGAATACCACAATAATCGGTCCCAAATAGCCGTTGGGCACATTTCCCAACCTGTCGTTCAACGGTGCTATTATACCCACCTGTCAGCGAAATGAATCTGTGCTTGCACCAGATGGTGCGTCTTTTATTACAACCGCCATAAAAGACAATCAGAACGTATCATTAACAGGGATTTCGACAAAAACCATCATCGCCGCGTTTAAACACGTCCGCCCAAATGCCATTAATCAATTATCTGAACTTCACTGTCATGAGCAATTTTACCCGGTTTTAGAGCATATGTTGCATCGACCCAACCGCTCTCCAGCTGACGCCGATATAATGACCAGCTAATATAAAGAAAAGAAAAAAAGAGGAAGAAATAATTGAAGCAAGTTCAGCGAGACCAAAGCGTGACTCCTTAAAGGGTTTGTTTCAAGGAGGCCGGTGTAATTTTCTTTTGAATGGCGGTCGCGATCCCGAGCAATGTTCAGAGAAAGGACGAATTCATTAAAACGTGTACAGAAATCACAATGTCGGTCGGGACACGCAGACGCGGCCCTTAAATGGGGTTAAAACTGTCCGACCGAATACTTGTGATATTGTCATGGCAAGGAACCTTTTTTTAAACTGAGAAGACGCTAGACCAGTTATTACAAAAAAACATTGAAGAATTTGTATCGCACTAACTCAACGCCGTCGACCCAATAATCGAACACATGATTGCCAATATAAGGTAGGTACTCATTATGTCCATTCATATTGTATAACTGTGCATGTATTCAAAATTGTTTTAGATCCATCAACGTAATGATGATGGATTTTATTATTTGTAATCTCGTGTCGGTTCCATTACCGGTCAAAGCGTATCGTTTCCGCACGTTACCGAAATGAGCAGAACGTTAGCGTATTGTTTTTGTTGAGAGACACTTTGTGGTTTGGCTATGAATTGTTGCGCAATGCGTTGTTTCTTATTCAGAACGGAAACCAGCCATTTTACGAGCACGAAAGTTGCGCTTTTGAATACGAAGAAAGCAAAGGAGAGGAGCCGAAGCAATTAACGAGGCCGATGACAGCGTTATTGTAGGACAATGGTGCGTGCGATATTTCAAACGCTGACGGATGGGGAGATTTGACAGGCACTTGTCGACGTGAGCTCTTAATGAACTAGTAAATAATGAGCTGAGGTGTTGCTGCGCGAGAACCGTGTCTAATTAACGAGAGAACCACAACCAGTTTACACAACATTACTTTAAAATGGGCGATGTCAGAGTGGTATACAACGGTAGTGTCATAAACGGCAAGGTATGAGGTAGAAAAACATGACCAGGTAGGCGAAGGTTCGTTTGGCGTCCGCGGCTCGCTGGGACTGTAGGTTTTATCGGTGTAATCGCGTGTGCAGCGGTCACTTCTAGCGAGCGACCTCTAACTCGGATAGCAGATGAAACAAAAAGAGGGCTGGCAGGCACGGGCCGTGAGAACGTCTCCGCAGCTCTCGACTCGTACCGTCCATTTATCTTGCACAGTCGTGCGGGAATGGACCGGACAGCGATGTGCTTTTATTGCATCGCGCCCCTAAATATAGGCTTGTGCAACCACAACGCTTTTAGCCCCGAAATGATTGGCCTGTTGAATACGTTTAATGATTTGGAAAATGTAGGGACATGAAATTATGCTTTTAATAAGCTTTTTCGGGTGTCTAACCACATAAAATACAAATATACCTCATCAATCACGCTCAACAAGAAATATACAAACCTGCTACTTTGCTACAAAATATATAGTACGAGTACATAAGTAACATAAGTACTTTACGAGTACTTAAAATTATGAAATAATTAAGTTGAAATACTCACTTCCAGAACACGATAGTACTTATTCGAAACATAGCATAGTATGTTAGGGTCCAAATCCAGCTGATCTTTATCAGTTTTTATAAATAAGGGAAGTAGTTATAGCGGTATGGGCGTCTGCCGGTCTTAAAGTGCAAATTCCTAGGCTTATGAGCCGACCTTCATACCTTTGACTACGGTGCTTCGAGCATGGGAAACGGGTGGTATCGTACCGGTTTGTCTACGACCATTATCTACTGGTTTTTAATAAGGCGTACTACACGCGTTGCGCTGTAAAAACTTGCCAAGTATGGATGTGAGCTCGATAAATTAATTATAATAAACAACCTATATGGATATGGATACTTTAAGTTTATTTTTGGTATTAATAAACTCGACACAACGTTGAAATAGTTACACAAAGTACATTTAAAAAAAAACCGGCCAAGTGCGAGTCAGACTCGCGCACGAAAGGTTCCGTACCATTATCTATTATAAAAACGGCATAAAAATCACATTTGTTGTATGAGAACCCCCTAAAATATTTATTTTATTCTGTTTTTTAGTAGTTTGTTGTTATAGCGGTAACAGAAATACATCATCATCAAAATTTCAACTCTCTAACTATCACGTTCATGAGATACAGCCTGGTGACAGACGGACAGACAGCGGGTCCCGTTTCATCCTTTCGGTACGGAACCCTGAAAACATACCGAGAACAAAGAACGAGGTAAGTACGAGGTTCGATTCTTTATACGTTTTATTTTCTTTTATCATAATACGCCCCCCTTACATCGCAAGGGTCGAAAAGCGGTTAGCGATGCTATCGGTATAATTTTACATATTGTATTGAAAGTTACTAAGTACTTATCACAGGTTATTTTCATTGTATTCTTTTTTTTCTCAATAAAAAAAGCACGTAATAACTTGACTTATACAATGGATAGAAGAGAATAGAAAAGAGATACCCCATGTTGTTTCTTATATTACTATTCGTAGATACCATACCTTCTTAGATTACATTACTAATTACCAAAATAAATATATCGTATGATAATTCGTACGATAAAAAAAAAAAAAAAATATATATATCTATCTATGTGTGTAGTCATCTAGTACCCATAACACAAGCTCTGCTTAGCTTGGGGCTAGATGATGTTGAGTGGAGTGTCCAGCATTATTATTATTATTATTAATTGGTGAAACCAGTATTTAAAGTAAATTTTTAATGCAAGTTAAATAGTTCAGATGGTAGTGATTACTCTCGACTTTGTTCGTGCGAACAAAGATGAAATTTATATTATTTTATGACTGACCAACATTTTGGACTCCATATTATGCGAACTTATAAAATAAAACACGTTTTTCCAATTCAAATTTCATTATATTTTATAAGGACACAGTATTTGGCCTAAGTGTTAGCCTAAGCCTAAGTTCATGGCGCAACGTTGAACACTATTTCATGGGTAATTCTGATTAAATAAACTATTGAATATGTGTTACAAAGTTACTACACGTTAAAAAGTCCCATGTAAACACTTGTATGGGGTTTTTTAACGTTTAAACACCAAATTACATCCCAATTAAGGGGCCACCTATGGTTATCCGAGCACATGCAATTTGAAATTACACACGTACCTAACGTTATCGAAATATAGTTTAAATCAATATCGTTTATATTTTGAAGAAAATGCTTTTTCTACAGGATAGTGAAAAAAAAATTCAAGACGCAGGCTTAGAAATTGAAATTTTAGAGCGAAAACAGATTTTCATAGTTTTTTTCACACCAAGACAAATGTACCCTCAAGACTACGAGCAGCGGTTTAAGCTGTGCGTTGTCTACGTCACGATAAAATACGCTTATTGCATTTGTTTATTGTTTATAATTATCAAATAAATTGAACAAGTTAGATACAACTAAAGGTGCCTTAGATACATCATAGCCTTCTTGGTAAGTCTGTTATTATATGCAGTCTCTAATTATTATTTATTTTATTTTTCAGCCAGTATTGTCCCACTGCAGGGCAAGGCATCCCCTACCTCCTTTCACTCTTCGCGATTTAACGCTATAACAGTCTCTAATTATAAAAAAAAACATTAGTGACAAGTACGTATAGTTAATGTCGACAAAGTCAGTTGCCTACTAAGGATTTGTTGCCTCAGAAATCGCTCTTTCCCTCGTTGGCCACCCTTCTTTTGCAAGTCATGGGTGTAAATTCAAGAAAGCTCCCCAATTTAAAACGAACTGTGTAACAATAGCATCGCTCCGCTATGCCAATTTCCTCCCTCGGCGAACGCTTTTGCTACAAAGAAACTGAATAAAATTATCATTCACGCTCACCTATTATTATTTAACATGAAAAGTTACACTGAGGCATTTTCAATTTATGACTAAAATCACAGCTGAGGAATACAAACGAACTAAAAAGCATTGGAAATAAACAACATGGTAAAGAAGTGCGTTCATACATCTCCCGGGCCCGCCGCGCCACGGCAACCACGCCCGGAATCTGTCCTTTTAAATAGCTGCCTCATTCGACACCGATCACGCCCGGCGGATTAATTAAAAAACATTTGTCAAAATGGGTTTTTAAATGGGATTCCTCCGCAAGCATATAATCTATCCGCATATTAATTACATGTTAGGTAATAGACTAGAAAAGTAATGTATGACATCCAATTAAGTTTATACAATCGCTTAGATCGCTGCTTCATAAATATAGATTGGTATCGTAATTGATTTCCGCGAGGCGAGCCTTTTCTGGGTCTCATTAGACGGTAAGTCGGGGTTATCTATAGCGAAGATGCCGATAACTGTGCGCGAGTGCGCTAGCCTATGTCATACTATGCCGTCCACCGCTGGCCAATGATACAGCGATTTGAATGCAGTCCGCTTGGATTCATTGAACTCGATCCCTCGTATTAATAACTCTCATAGTGCACTGTTTGTTTTGCTCGTCTCGCGGTATGGTTAGGTAATGCTGAAGTTGATTCATGAATGGAGTCCTCGTGCTAGTGCAAGTACATACGCGCCCACTCGCATATATTTAGCGACATAATTTTCCGAGAAATACTCGTACATCACACGACGGAAGTGCCAACGTTTGCAGTTTACATTAAATATCAGAAATGAAGATTATGTTATTCAAGCTATAATTTTTTACAAAGATATCTAATGTTGCTCTATTTATGTAGGAGTACCTACTATACTTATAACTAGTTTCCGTGACATAAAACCAGTAGCTAATGATACACATCGCCTACTCCGCAACCATCTATAATGCTAGCTTTATCACAATGCACCATCTACCAACTATACTTGATGCAAAGTTATCGGTCGGTAATAACAACTAAGATAAATTTGTACAGCAGAATCCGAGCTTGCCAAACGCGCCCCGGGCTCGGCGGGTTTATCGCGAGAATGAATGGAAGCGATATCGAATAAGCGACCAATTACTGGCCAGCCGCTAGACTGCGAGGATCCGCACGTAAATAATCGTGCTCACGCGCACGCTGATAATGATAAACCATTTTCCATTAGGTAGTGGATGTCGTGCGGTGGCGGGGGCGCGCACCTCCACCATTCCCATATACCTTCCTAACGGAGCTCCGTACGCGATGGCCTTCTATTATAGAGTTTGTCGTTTGAAGATATTATTATGGTAATACTCAACGAATGCAAATTAAGTACGGCAATAAATACACGGAGAAATAGCCCGGGTCGGGCAAAAACGGCAAGAGTAAAGCTAATAGGCCGTGATTCGAAACGGACACGACGCATATAAAGTAGAATTTAAACGATTCTTGAGTCATGAAATCTCTTCTTAAACGGCAATAGCTCGTAATGAAGGTAGATAAGTTAAATAGAAAACGATAAAATGAAATACCAGGTAGGCCTGGTTTGCGCAATCGGATGTTTCAAGGAAAGTCCTAAACTAAGCGCTCGGTATTGTTCAGCGAGACGGAAAAACGGTTTCGCAGGAGGCGTCCCTCTGCGGGTGCTCGTATTTCACCCAGAGTTCAATATTATTTCGACAGTCGGAGGCACAAAGAGGCGGAAGGCCCGCGCCGCCGCAGCCGCGGGCGTCTCTCGCGTCGCTACAATATTGTCCTCCCGCTGGCTGCCTCAGGTTACACTGTAAATATTTTCAGCGGTTGCCTGATTGAAATATTTTATCGCATTTCACCCCACGTTTTTCTATAATGGATTGTGTTCAATTGGTACACATTGCCGAAACTTCGCTGTTGAAAGCGTTGGTAATTGGAAGCACGGATCTGGTAACCTTTAGTAAGTTTTAGGACAGTGTTCAAAGCGCTACGGCGGCTGCAGCGAGAGCTTATCTAAAACTTGGTCTGAAATGTGATGAAAGCTAAATGAGGTAAGAACACTATACTGTACCTATGTACTGGTAAATGTTGTTGAAATGAACTCGAGATGGTGCATTGCAACTTTCTAAACATAGAGTAAAGGAAAGTTGGTTACTTTTGAGCTATTAGGTGGCTAGTATCTAGTATGTACACAAAGTTTAAATGCTATTTCAGCGTGGGTAGAATTTATATTCTGTTCACGATGTAGAAATTTGTGATATCATCAACAACCTTATATAACCTGAAAGCCGCACAACGGGCTATGGAGAGTCCAAAATGAGAAAATCTGAAGAAGAACCAAGGTCTCCGATAAATTTTCTTGGACAGATAGTTAGTTTAACTACCTAAAGAAATAACATTCCTGGCCTTTTGGGCCCACTGCCTGTGGTCGGTGGCTTAAATTCTGTTTTTTACTTATAGTAAAAACTACAGTTAGAAAACAGTTACTTTATAATGAGTAAGTAGGTATGTTCAGAATTATGATAGTGTATTATAGTAAATAAATAAACATGGAATAAAACTATGTCTCCAACATGCTGATGTCGATGTCTCCGACAAGTTTCTGAACTTGAACTCGGAATAAGTAGGCTATATGAACTGTAGAACTGACAACCGCTACGGAATAAAGGTTGTCAAATGGTGACCACGAATGGGAAGACGAAGCATATTATTTCAAACCGCTACTATGCTACTATTGGTGGAACAAGCATATGACCCACCTGATGTTAACTGGTAATCATGACCTATAACAAGACTTTACCTTTACTTTATATATGCACCTGAGACTTCACACTAGTATGCCTCAGGTTGGTTGGCGTAGGGTAGTGCATCGTAGGGCACGTACGTAGCGTGCGTGAGGCATACCGGAACACCCTTCAACCGGCGGCAGAATGAGGTGCGGTGGTAGTACTTCCCCGGACAAAACCTTTCACAAAGAGCTCTACTACTACTAACTAGTGCTAGTTTGTGTGTAGTAATGTGAACTAATGCTAGTTTGGACGAAATGTTTAGTTTGGAAGGACTCGTTCCTTTGTAATCGTAGGTCAACAATGTCAGTATCTAATTAGATAGGAAGGTATATTTGCCATCGGGGTGGCGCATGGCGGCGCGGAACGCTCGTCGCCATTATTTATACAGAGGATACAAATGAGTATCCATTACGGGATTTCCTCGATCTGGGCCTAATGAAAGACAAATAACACTGAGTTCAAAGCGATCGATAAGAGGTCTTGCGTTAACTTGATTTATAAGACAGATCGGAAATAGCTTCAGTTTCAACACTTCGATTGCTGCCTATTTTAGCAATATGTAATTTCACACATTTTTTAACTACACAATTATCCCCACAGATATTCTTAGTGCTTAGAACTTCTGGTTTTATCCGGATATTGAGTATATACTTCTGAATACCATCTGTTAGTCCTAGGAGCCTGAACCCAAAGGTCGCTCCGTGGAAGATTATCGTTGGAGGACATACATTCCATTCGTTCTTCTTGAGATACACGGCAAAATCATTCTAATTTATTAGTCGAAAAAAATAACAATGTCCCACATGAGGAGGGTTTGAAAACAAATTTATAATTTTAGGTCGGTGATTTCAGACGCGACAACCACGTCAGCAACGTAACCCCATTTTGAATTACACTGAATTGGCATTTTGTCTCATCTACATTTTTTTCCTATAACAACTCCATGGGCCGTGAAATTTATTAAAGGACAACTCTACGTTAGGGTTGTATAAAATGTCCGGTTTTACTGATTTCTATTCACATGACGCGAAATCGTGTTGAAATTATTTTGAAATACGTAATGAGTAAATTTCCCGACTACATATTTATTAAAATTTCAGATGAAAATGTTTAATAGAGAAAGATGTATTCTGTTATTATGTATACATTTTTGTCGGTTCTACAAGTTTTAAAGATTTATTATAAAGTTATAGCTAAAAGAACCGACAATCGCTGGAGAATAAGATTCTCGAATCGCGACCGCGAACCGGAAGACGTAGCGTATGACGTTTTCCCACTCGATGCACTGAAGATATTGCTAGAATCGCAGGAGGGTCTGTGGATAGGAAAGGCTAAAAATAGTTCTTCCTAGAAACGTACTTATGCCGTGGACTTCTACATGATGTTGATGAATGAGTATATACTGGCTTATGCTGGGTGTAAAGTATGTTTAATGTGCTTAAAACTTCAGGGTAAGATATAATTTGTATGAATCCTCACTAGGTACAGTGTAATATAACTTTTCCATACCTACCATACTCGGACTTTACAAAGCCGGATATTTTTAGATTTTTTTGCATTTAGCAACTCTACCCACAAGTGTAATATTTTATCAATTAAGCACGGTCGGTTTCGATTTCAGAATTACGACGCCATTTGAGCACCCGAAATTTATTGCGTACAATTTTATAATTCAAAACGTCACCCCCGCACGGCATTACCATTTGTAAAATGGTTAGTTCATATGCGATGGCAGATTTCCAACTCCATGAGCGTATTCCAGGACCTTAACATTATTAATTTAGCATTCGCATTATTAGGTTTAACATTTGAAGAAGCTTTAGCTACCTAAAAGTGTAGAGTTCAACATTCTAAACGGTTTTAAGATCGTTTTTTGTCTTTACCATTCAGGGTACTATAGGGTAGGATATTTTACCCTATTCAGGGTTCATGTGATACCTACTTACACATAAGAACAATATTTGTATCCAAACTAAACCATGTGAAAGCAATAAATGTATTGAGTATTGTCAATTTTCATGAATTTTTATTTTCTGTACACTCAAAACTCTACCTTACTGTCATGTTATTTTAGTTTGCATTTGTCTGATAGTTGTGGGCTGTTGTTCATGGGCATTTCCGTTTGTTTCTCTACTCTGTAGTGCAGGCCTTTTGTGCTGCAAGTCCTATAAATGCAATTTAGATAGGAGTTTGAAATATGGCTTTATGTTTCAAGCCTGTAAAGTGTAAAGTATGTTCTGAAGTACGATGACTGTCGCTTATTTTAATTTACGGGTAAAGTGCTGGACTTCACGACATCATAGCTAACTGAGAGAACAGTTACCTCATTTATAAATAAACAACAAGCATATACTTGACTAAACTAAGTTTAGTTAGAAACTAGCTTTCGTAATATTTTATCGATAAACGGAACGGATATGTGAAAAAGGTATTTATTATTTCCACTCTACATTATCTTGCTTCAACTCATTCTAACATTAAACTGATGTTATTGTTTGCTATAAAGATTAAATTGTTTATTAATTTAAAACCCCCAACATTTTTTCCCACCCATATTTGCAATAAAGTTATTTTGTATTTGAATTTTCTCAAATTAGTATGTACAAAACAATGTCAGTGTTCTTAAATGGTGAAAGAAAACATCGTGAGGTTAGTATTCTAGCAGCGGCGATGGGTTTGCAACCTGTCACGTATGGAATACCAACTACTGCAAAATATGGAAATTTGCCAAATGTACCCCTGACAATCACTTACATCCTAGAATAATCTTGAGTAGATACTTGGTACTGAGGGATAACTACCGTCATTTAGGATTAAAGTCGTGATGTTTTATTTATTTATGCTAGCTGCCGCTCGCAGCTTCACCCGCGTGGCAGTTTTTTTCCCGTTCCCGTTATTTTTTCGGGATAAAAAGTAGCCTATATGTTAATCCAAGTTATAATCTATGTTTACTCCAAATCGGTCTACTGGTTAGAGCGTGAAAGAGTAACAAACATCCATCCATCCATCCATCCATACATCCATCCATTCTTACAAACTTTCGCGTTTATAATATTAGTAGGTTTTTTTTTAACTTAATACGAACACGGGCTGAGAAAGTGTGCCAATTTCGCTTATAAGCTGTGCAGGGTGGCCAACTTGACTAGCGCTGAATGATAAGGGTCACTCGTTCGTTTGCGCTGCCACATTGAATTGCAAAGCAGTTTACTTGCACATTGTATATTTACACGTTCAATGGCTGTAACGTCGTAATGACTGACTCTATTGGCATTTATGGACTGTGAGAAGACAAACGGTTATTTAGAAAGTTGACGACCTGTGTCATAACCGGTATAATGCGAGATTGCAGGTTACGGCGAGTTACCAATCTATAGATCTATCTATCTAAGGTAAAGTCACGTCTGAATCAATTAACTATCCATCTGTCTATCTTTAACCTTTTAACCTGTGTGAACCAATAACTGGGGTATAGTTCTCCTTTTTAGCAGGCTCTTCGGTTCTATTTCTTGTGGAATTTTTTACACAACATCATCTAGCCCCAAACTAGAAGCTATGCTAGCTTGGACTAATACTTTTCTTTTGTAAAAAAACATACTTAGAATACAATAGGTATACTAAACACACAAACACAGAACAAACATTTATGTTCATCATGTTTGTTCACA
The DNA here is from genome assembly GCA_947095575.1 of Electrophaes corylata. Lineage (NCBI taxonomy): Eukaryota > Metazoa > Arthropoda > Insecta > Lepidoptera > Geometridae > Electrophaes > Electrophaes corylata. The sequence goes on from OX352704.1 coordinate 2,114,219, forward strand.
CAAATGTTTGTTCTCGGTGGGAATCGAACCCACCACGTACAACGCAGAAGGCAGGGTTGCAACGAACTCAGCTGTGACGGTTGTCAAGTATCCTTTCATTGTTGTCTTACTACTCCGACAATATCAGTCGCACATCATGCGGCGTCTGTCTCGTGGTCGCAGAACGTGTATTGACCACAATTCCCTAATCGCCGCTGTCCACCTACTGTAATTTCTTCTAGATTAATCAATAAAGCCAATTTTGTTCGAACTCAATGAGTTCAATGACATCTTTGTTTTCTTGATAAACTCTAAGACGGTATTTCTCAAAGTGGGCGATAACACCCCCTTGTAGGCACTGGAGGTCTACAGGGGGGTCTACAGTCTAAGGAAGCGATGGCTGATTTGTAATTTCATAACCTACCTACTAGGCATTGATTACTTAACAGACTAATAGGGCTCACTATAATTGAATTAGTTAATGTAATTGTGGTTTTTAAGATGTGGTAATGTAAAAAGAAATAGGGGCACTGAAACATTATTGATTTTCAAAGTGGGCGGTAGATGAAATAAGTTTGAGAACCTCTGCTCTAAGAGATATTCGTGCAGGTGTTTGTTTATTTAACTGATGTTATATAAACTGTATACAATGCAGTCATCTTTAAAAATAAATAAGTCACTTCAATCATAGCTTGTTGAGTAAAACTACCTACACTACACGTGAATGATATAAAAGTATATGGTACCTCAGTTATAAAATAAACACGGGTAGGGTTGCCACGCAATTTCAAAACAAAAGTCCCAACATTAGACACATGTTTTTGAAGTAATACTTCTAATGAGACTTCCAACAAGGTTGCGTTAAACGTTTAAAGCTACCATGGAGGGGGTTTGAAAGCACTGTTCTTTCTCTCATAGCATACGTTTCGTATATTAAAGAAGTTTTACTTCAGTCGTGTGGTCTAAAGCACACTCCTTGCACACTCCACACAATAATGTGTGGATGTACACAATAATGCAACGAACATCAACATTTTTAATGCGATTTCAATAAAGTTTTTTTTTAATTTCATATTTTTTGTACTGTCAATTCCACTTTAAAACTTATTCAATCTACGAGAATTTCTACCTGCATCTACACCTAGCCTAGAACAAGCGGGTTGGTTTCTACCACAGATATTCTACTGTGATACTGACTGGTGTTTTATTACCTATGTTTGTACTTAGTCTGGCAACCCTACGAGTAATTATAGTATATCACAAGACGAGTTCATCAGACTTCATAAAATAAGCTCATCAAACACTCACGGTGGATTGCACCATTTAAACGGCGGTATAATAACATACTGTAGTTTATTAATATTACATACTTTAGGTATAGGTACACAACTAGGTGTATCTATTTAGCTACCTACCTGCTTTAAAGGAGTCTCGTCATAATATTATTATTATAAATCAGGCAAAGTATTTCACAAAAATTCAAACAAACTATGAATATACGATTCAAAAAAGTTAATGGAAAGATCATTCTATACGATATTTCCATTAATATTTTTTAAAGCTTCATTAAAATCACTTTTTATCTCCAATGTATTATTTTATAGGTTTAATTTACTAAAAATTATGTCATCGGCTTTTTTTCATTCGTTTCATAAGTAATGAAAGAACCGGCCAAGTGCGAGTCGGACTCTCGCACGAACGGTTCCGTACAAACGTTTTTATTATACATAAAGTATAATAAAAACGTTAGTTGTATTAGAGTCCCTTAAATATTTATTTTATTCTGTTTTTTTGTATTTGTTATTACAGCGTCAACAGAAATACATCATCTGTGAAAATTTCAACTCTCTAACTATCACGGTTCATGAGATACATCCTGGTGACAGACGGAAAGACAGACAGCAGAGTAGTTATTACTAAAACTCCGTTAAAGTTAGAGAGTTAATAATACCCTATTGGGTCCCGTTTTACCCTTTGGGTACGGAACCCTAAAAAGTAATGAATCTTAGATAATAGATACCTAGTATCATACTTTTGCACGGGTTGCGCTGAGTTATGCGTTCTGTTAGTATCTATGAATGAAGCCGAAGGTTGAAAGGTCTTATTGAAGTCGTGATACATGAGATTGACATTGGTATTTAGGAATTTACCGTTTCAATAAGTGATTTGGTACCTACAATGATGAACTGATGTTTGATTGGATACGCTTGTTTTCTATAGGTTTAATACCTTGAATATACCTGCATAGTAAGTAGGTACTAATAATTAGTAGTAAATGGTTAGAATGGTCTTTTTTTTATAAATAACTGGTCTTCTAAAGCTTCCATTCCTAATCGCCCACGCGAATTTCACTGCGTCGTATTTCTTTGTATGTCATGGCGGCTCGGCAAGTTACGATTATTTTATAACTGACGCACTTTAAGTGTATCAGGATTCTATGAGCCGCAGTCGTAATATTGTTTGATGGACGTCTCTCGTCTAACCCTACCAAATCACAGCGGATTAATGTGTTTCTAGTGTTCGTGTGTTTTGGTGTCTCTAATTACGTTTATGTTCGGTAAGAGTTATGGTAATGTTCGGCAGCCCTCGGAGATGCGTCGCTGTACCCAGGATACTTACGACTCAGAATTAAGGGTCTGTAGGGCGAGCCATTCGTTAGTCACGCCCGGTGACGTGTACCTTGGACAAGACCAAAACTGTTATTAGAAAAAGTTCTTGTCTATTTTCAGATGTTCCACTTCCAAGCTCATTCGGATAATATTGCAAGACATGCATGGGAATGTTGGAAGTCACCATAAACTAGGTAGGTCATTCTGTATATGCATCTTCACTTAACTGCAAATTGCAGTGAAATGCATGAATATCCGAACTAACAAAGGCCGGCACGCGAGGCATGCGGCGCTGTGGCCCGAATCCCTAAAGGGTAAAAAAAGACTATTCAAGTAAAAAGTGAGTTGGGCTTTGTTTGTGTATGGTTCGCGCTAAGTGTTTAGATAAGTGCAGCTGAGAGCAGAGCACGTTTGTTATCTCTTAGGGAGCACAGGCACAGACAAATGGAACCACCCTGTGTGGTCTGTTATTTGGTCGACTCACCAAATATGTGCACTCGAATCAGAAACTCCAAGCACACTCGCTCCAAATGAAGTTAAACTAGAAACCTGAAGTTTGTCGTGCTTGTTCACGATTGGATGCTTTTGTGGGATTGGCTGCATGCGTTTTGTTATGTGTATGAGGCTGACTATGTTAAGAAATATACATTTTATAACATCAAATCATATCTTTTAAAATATTCACGACATATTTATTGCCTTTATCATAAGAAAAGTATTGACCGTCGCAGAATTTATTACTAAGAAAGGTCACAGTATATTGACTCTAGGCGTGTCAAGAAAGTTCTTTTTTATTAGTAGGTAAGGCGTAAGCTACACTACACGTACATACCAATATTCATATTAAACATGCCGGCGTTTCTTCAGTAGGTATAATGTGCGTTTTATTGTTAAGAACGAGGGAGCCAATCCTTCTAAATTATAAAATATTCAAATAAGGAGAGAAATAAATCCACGCGAGGAAACGTCGACATTACATATTACTGCGGGAACGCTGCCGCCTATTCATTACGGTTATTTATAGGAAGCAATGTCAAAGCGAGCCTTGTATTCGGACGGCAGAGCGGCTTATTTATTTTTAAAGTCGGTTAAAATACCCTGTTCCGATAAGCGTTTGGTGGCGTCTCCGATATGCACCAAAATAGTTCAGCACTGCAGCCGCTCGCTGATCCACTGGCCGATACGCCGATGTCACTGTCACACGCCCAATATGCACTGTCTCGACTATATGACGAAATTATGCCCATCTATTATTAGAACTTCATTACTACGCGTCCAATGAACCCTTTGTTTACTGCGCTACCTGCATCCAAATGGACTTGAAGCATTGTCAATATTGAACACTTATTTATCCAATGAATATCCCCAGTGAGAAGAATTGCTCATTAACACAGTTTCCGTTTGGAAAATATTGTTTAAGTTGTCAGTTGTTGTGGCCATGGAACAACGAGTTCAATCAATATAGCGTTAGACAATGGCACCATCTTTTCAAACGGAAACTATTACAGTCTTGCCATTGTATGCAAGCATCGCCTTACTGAGTGCATTATTCAAGCTATAAGTGGTTTGTTTGTACATCAGCGTAGATAAGTTAGGATGACAGAGGATTATTACCTTCGATGGTAACTCAAAAACGTGCGCTCCGTCGAACGACGTCAGCGAGGAAGATTTATGTCCGAGTTTTTGACAGTGTGGTGTCGCTCACGACGATCCTGGATTATCCTTTGTTCGTGCGCCGTCACCCATTCCTGATAAGATTTGTTGTTATCCTATTGACAGCATTCGTAACCATACGTTTCAACGTGTGTGACAGAGCAAAAAATGTAGTTAGACATATTAATTTAGTTGTGTTGGTTTATTATAAACCAACAAAAACAAAACAAATATAAACCGTTTATATCTACCTATTATAAAAATATCTTTCACAAAATAACAACTCTGTATTTTAATATAAAGTGTCAAACACATTCGAGATGAAAGAGACATCACTTTGATTTCTGACGCTAATAATATTTCAAAAGCGCACACATGTTGCGTTGGGGTAATTGGACCGTTTGATCATACCAATTATGAGTGATTGAATCAGCAAGATTTAGCTGATTTAGTTTGATGAAATGATTGTGTCGACATTGTGCATTAAAGTTTTAAGGAGATAATTGAACTTCCTGCGCGCTACGATTGGTTTGAAGTGGACCGATCTGAGCCCCTTTCATAGTGCGAGGACACGCAGTGCTTTCTCTCGTAATATTTTCTCGATGGGGCGTTTCCTCTAATTACACGAGCTATTAATAAAACGTACAATAAACAATCCATCATTGCACGTCGTAATGGATCCGTAAAAGGATCTAGGAGTAACACCCACGTCAAAAGTTCAAGGAGTTTATATTCGAAGCTTTCTCGATACGTTTGTGATCTAATGTACTCAATCATGTCTATGTTCGTGTTCCTCGGACGGAGATAATAACAATTTATATTGAATCGTACAAGACAGGACGATACAAAGAGCTATTAAACGTAAAGTTTAGACTTTAATTGTGATCGCATCATATGGAGCAATAATGAGAAACCATTCGCAGATAAAACTGCATACAAGAATTAGAATAAATAAATTGTCTAGTATCTTTATGGGTATGTGCCAAATGTATTTTTACTTGCATGTTTCTGACCCTCGTACTCTGGTATGTTTGGATGTTTACCATGCTTCATAATTCATATTGACGTTTCTACGAGGTGTAAGTTTTACTATAGGCACTGACGTGCGTGTAGCATGATTACAGCTCGGAGTGAAAAGTAACAAATGATTGCTTGTTAATAGATAAAACAAAAACAAAGTAATTTAGTCGAAACAATTAAAAACCAGATAATTGAACTGCACTGTTCCAAATAGTTGGAGCAAAATAATGGACGGGTGTGTATTTGAAGGGTTAATTTCGAATATCCACTAAAAGTTCCGTAGCGCAACTCTTCGTGGATAAACCACAACAATTTCAATCCGTGTTAAAATTAATCGGTTGTATCGCACGAAGTCGTGAAAAGCGGTTTGGCCGAACACGGAAATTGAGCTCGAAACGTTTGCATTGCGATCGCCTAAACGCTATTAACTAAGTTGCAAGTTTGTGTTGGAGTTTGATGGGTGAGCACGCTGTTTGTTCTGTCCAGGCGTGGTATGGAAATCATTTCTTGTCTGACGGAACTTTGCGGCTCCGTGTATGCCCAAATATTTGCCGTCACTTTCGAACTCCGGCTGTTTCCTGATCGTGTCTTTGCAGACATATGGCGCATTTGCCCGTGTTTACATTCCCCCGTGTTAATTAAGGAAACTTTGGGAAGGATTCCGTACACAGCTCCAAGTTTCATTTATAGCAGAATGTTGCGTATGATAAGCTCAAATAATTTGGTAATATTATGAGAAAAAACTTTTATAAACGTATACCTCCTCGTAGATGATTCAAAGGTTAGTAAAAGTAACAGCATGAAACGAAGTAATACAATAGTAGAATTATATTTAAGAGATTTCTACGAGGTTTCGGAACTCTAGTCCATTGCGCGTGCGTAGTCAAGCAACTCATACATTGTTTGCTCGGGGTTGTGCCACAATGACCGTTTCCTCTTCGAAGCGTGTCGTCGCAGATTGCGTAGCAGTTTCTTAGAAACCGAGGGGCACCGGTGATGCTATCTATTCACCATTGTTACGTGCACTTAACCGTCGATACAGTTTGCCTGTGTTCAGCCTTGTTAACACATTGTAAAGGAAATTACATTCCTTACTCCTCAAATAACATAACCGTTATCGATCAGCACTCTACCGTGTCTAATTGTTATCATTAGAAGGGTCTATAGTCTTTTCGGTTTCAATAATGCATGTGAATTGATGTTTATGACCTACGTTAAAACAAAACCTGTGTATGGGTAAAACTACATCCGCGACTGTATTTGGGATTTCCGTAACCGTAAACTAATAATCTCGCTTGGCCGAAATAGTCGAAGCTTTACGCAGACGATATTGCAATATTAATAGTTGGGATTCGCCCTCGATTCTGTCGAAATTAAGCTGAACGGCGATTGGGGTGTCGCAGATGGCTGTAACTGCGCTATCTTGCCGCTCGCCGCTCCGCGCTCGCCCGCAAGTGCGGAAAATATAAAAATATGATTTACGGGTGAGCTTACAGCGGCATATCCGCTGTCCTAGTCTTCTACTAGCGCATATCTGTAAATCTTGTATATCCCCGGCTCGTCGAATCAATTCAACTAGGTACATTTCAAATGTTCTATTGTTGTTTCATTCCAATCTCCCCTGAGTGAACCCAAATAAGAGCCTCCGAATTAGTTTTGTGTAGTGCCTTACTTTAATAATGTTCTAAGTCTTCTGTGGTTTGTAGGGACCACTGCGGCCCGTGTTTATGTAGTCGTGCGGTATATGAAATAGATGTTTTCTGGCTTCAGGCACTTTATTATTACTTTGAACTGCGGATACAAGGGGTGATTGACTAGGGGAAGGAAGCAAACAAGTGCTGTCGACTGATTCCAAATATCGAATCGAATATTTCACTTATTCTTTTAAAACTCCGTGGAGGGCGATTTAAAAGATTCTTTTTATGATTAGGTTTGCAATTACGTATATAAAGTTAGTATAAAATGACTAGCTATACGTTTGGAACATCTTATATATCCATACCAATTATAAGAAACCTTGTCCTGACTGATTGACTGACTGACTAACTGACATATAGACAACGCACAACCTAAAACCACTGATCGTAGACACATGAAACTTTCAAGGTATATTCGTCTGGCGCGCAATGGCGTACCTTCTAAGAAAAGAATACCCAAAATTCAGCCCCTAAATGGATACAGTGGGGGTTGAAGTTTGTATGAAAATAACTTCGCGCGATAAGCCGCGCTCGTTTCTATAGTTTGTTAAAAAACTTTTACTGTCCTACCTAATAATGTCAATCCGTGAATACAGTCACTGTTTATAAATATGACTCATATTCGTAGCCAATACAACGTTTGAAACCGCAGGAACGTTGGTATATATTTAAAATGATAAAAACCTATGATCTTTCAACGTTAACAATAAGCTAGCAATATAAAACATCGTGAATTGCCAAAGTAGACATTTATTGAAGTAATAATATTGTGTCAATCACATAAAACTAGTAATTTAATACGTTAAACTGGCTCTGTCACTGGTAACTATTTATTAGTAAGATCTGACAGCAGCCTAAAAATATTGTTTATTTTTTAGACAATGTGAGTTAGGTACTCTTTTCAAATAAAAACACATGTATTGTATATACGGCAGTAAAACATTGTTCTTTTGCAGAACTACTAAGTTTTTAAGGAACTAGGCCACGTATAAACTTATTATATATGGGTTTTATTGGTTTGAGTAAAAATATAATCTCTGTCAATCCTTCTCTCGAGTACCTACTAAGTCCTGTGGAATGTCTTTGCTTCCATATTTGTCGCAAAATATATGCTATTGACTCAAATTTTATAAAAATGATTTGTGGCTTATTATTAGCAACATATAGACGACTAGCGAAACGCATGCGACTTTGTCTGCGTGAAGTTATTTTCATACAAACTTCAAACTTCGTTTTCCTCGTTTAAAGGTTGAATTTGGGAAATTCCTTACTTAGTTAACACTTTAACGTACCAAGATAAATATACCCTGAAAATTTCAAGACTCTACGACCAGTGGCTTAGGTACGTTATCTATATATCAGTCACTCAGTCATGACAAAGATTCTTAGAATTGGTATAAATATTGATTGAATACTATTTGTTTATGTTTAGCATCCATAAATACGTCGAAGAATTGAGGCAAAGCGTTTTCATCAATCACTTTGTCTCGATTTCACCATGCATCATTTAATCAGTTGTAATATTTCTATTTCAGATACAATTTTAGATGCCCATGCAAAGCTCTTGGTTATGATTGTTAGAACACTTACCTGCTGTTAGTTCAGTTTTCAAGATGCTCGGCTTCGATCTTCTTGTGAAATGATTCATACATATTCTTGTTATCATGGTGGTACAAAATTAAATTAAATGGCTGCGTGATGTTATAAAGTATTCGTGTTCATACGCCTTAAATTGGCCATGCCTGCTCAAACGAAACTGAGCCTGAAAATGTTGGGCAGATACATATTGTTAGGGTTTGTTTTAAACTCACCTAGGGTCCACAAAAGGCTCCGCGTATATGTTCCTCACTGGCTGCCGGCGAGGCAGCGGCGGAGGCACCGGGCTGAACCCGTCCATCATATCCTCACGCTCGCCGTACTTTAGCGACTTCATCGTCATCCTGAACGAGTCCACTTCACAAACCCCACAACACTTGATTTTTTCTTACATATTTAAATCTCACTGTAAGGTCTAACATTGTTGAATATTATTTCACTAGATGTTCGTAAGCATGGTAAATTTTTATCACTTGTTTATTTGAAGTCCTAGGAATTTTTAACGTATAATTTTGTGTTTGTTTTCGTGCGTGTGATAGCCCGAGACGTGGTACACGACGAACCCTGCGGCCGTGCGCGACTAACTGCCGCTTGCGCCCAACGGCCCGACAGACGTCTGCCTCCCGGCACCCCGACCCTCGTGGAGCTTTTGTTGTTTTTTGCGCCCGCGCCGACCCGTCAAAAGCTTGTCGAGTTATTAGACAAGCAAACAAAAAATACAGTGCAACAGACCTGATGCAAGAACCCATCTCGAATACACCCATGTAAGATGAGCGCGGTGCGGTTACGTTCCATTGTACCCAAAATATCAACTGTGCAAAGTGTGAATAAAATACGTTAGTTGAAAGAAGAGGGTCCTCCTTTGCGATGCCGCGATGGGTTCGCTTCAATGTTATTTTTTGCAAGTCGATTTGTTAGATTTATTGATAACACCTTTATACTTCGCCGATTATACAATATTGCATTTTTTACAACTTTACAACTTCTCAAATAATAATAGATTATAGATCCGAAGCATCGGATATAGATTCAATGAAATGTTATCAGAAAAGTTAGCTAGGTAAAATGTTAAAGTGATTGAAGTTGAAGCAAGAAAGAAGAAAGTACTTATCTAATCGATACGATTATCGAGAGGAGGGTCGGGTCGAGTAGCAGAGTTCCTTCTGCTCGCACTAAATTACACTTTCTGATAAGATAGCGCCTAGTTCAGACAAATTATGGTCATACACAAAACGGAGATCAGCCCAATAATTAAACAACAAAAACCACAAATAGATATTATTATTCGACTTTTATTCGATTTCTTCCCACAAAGGCAGGTAGATATTTAAAGGTATTATGTAACAAGTCTGATGTCTACGATTTCGTATTATGCAAGGGTAACGAGTTGCAATTTGAAATGCTAATAAATCAAAATGCTTTAAGATGTAAATAGTGCAGCCGTACAGTGAAAGCACATCAGCGGTGTGCAGTGTATATTGTGTTCTGTGCAGTTAGTTCAAAGACCTGCCCCGTCCCCTGCTGTGGCCTGGTTGATCTCACGGCTTTGCATGCTAACAATTACCCGCACAAACACTGTACACGACAAATACGAGAGGCGTACACCCTTTTACCTTTTTGTTCTCTAAAATGTTTGTTTTCAAAACTCGTTACCCTTTGCACAATTTTTTATTTACGATACCCGAAATTGAATTTCGCGATTTGATTTATTAAATGTTTAATTTGGGGAACAGTAGCGGACTGTACGACCGAATTCACAGGAAAATGATTCCCACAAATCGAATAGAGGGACTGCGGTAAAATTATGTTAAAACCTGTCCTATGGACCCGAATTATCCCGCAAGGATAAAGAATAAGAATATAAAAGAGGCTTAGACTTTCCATACGGCTTTTTGAAGAAGCAACGAACGCGAGATTTACATACATACATGCGGGTAAACATGTTCGGTGCCGAACTCCTCAAGTACCTGTATAATAAATTGATTTAAGCGCCTCCTGACAGCTTTGAGTATATTTTGACAAACATTTGGGAATTTAAAGCTCCAGTGACTGAACTTTGTTTTGTCGTTCGGGACGAAAGTAAATTTTCAATGTCGCTAACGTTTTATACGATCAATATTATGTAAAGTTGATTCTATAGTAGTCAAGTCAGGGGTTTTCGAGATCCTAATAAAATATTTCGAGGGACATCGTAAAGGTCCAAGTTGAACCATAATGGGTGTGATTTATATGCCTGAGTGTTATTAACTATCTGGATTATTGGTTGTGAAGCACATACTGAAGCCTAATAATAAAGTACAATTAAGAAATAGCTTTGCTCATCGTTATGCTGACAAATCTATGTTTATTATAACCATTAGTAGAGCTTTTACACCCTATAATGTGGCATTTAGGTGCGTGGTGGTGTAATCTAGTGATAGTTTGCTTGAACTGAGCTTGATTTCCTTGCTTTACATTAGGTATCTAATCTTACCTGAACTGCACATCCATTGAAACTCTAACAAACGGTAGTTCATGTTAAATTGCTTTCTTATATTAAATTATTTGTTTCGTTTCTCAAAGAGTTTAGAATAATAAATAAATCTTTTTGAGTCCTTTCATGATAGTAACATGTGATTGTCATACATAATATGCTTTATCCCATGCTATTTTCGCGTGATTATTTATTCTTTCTTTGACCTGTACGAGCTTTTTCAATTTACTTTTCTGCATCTGAATATTATATCCCAAAGTATTTACTGCAAAGGCACTGGATATCAAGCCTGATCAACCCTTGTTACAATTTATTATTGAAATGAATTATGTTATGTGTACATTTATTGTATGATTTTCTGAAACTGTGTGAATTAATTACTCATAGCAATGGACCTTTGTGTCTATATAATTAATAAATGAATTTTAAGCTAGAATTAAGTCCTGACACTTAGTACCTACTCAACCTAGTGTATAATTTACATCTAAGTCACCATTGTTTTTCTCTTCATTAAGTGAATTGTATTCGTCTAATGTCTTAAAACTGAGTTTAATTTGGAACTTTGTTTTATATACTGTTACGAAATAAAATTGTTTTCGTCTGTATTTTTAGCAAAGCAATAGGTGTAAGAATGCAAAGATCGTGTCCGTACCTCGTGCATTGCGCTGCTTATATGGCGAGTAGAAAACAGGCCACTTCGACGTTCCCATGGAACACACTCGTACAGTACACTGACTGATGTATTTCTGAACAACTTGATGTACGCGGCATGTTCTACACTTGAACTTACGATCTCTGAGTTCTCATTACATCAACCGCTTGACTAGTACCAACTGTTATTAATTTTCTTACGTCCTCAAGGAACTGTTTAGAGTAGTTTTTGTTTTATAAACATGTTTATAATCAACATTAATTTAATCGTGAGCATTTTTAAGATTTTCTTTAACTGGGCTATGAGGGCAATCATTAATCTAGAAGATCTACTACCTACTACCTACTTTATCAAGCGTAACTTTTCACGCATACCCTTATTTATAAGACATTGCGTAGTGGTATTGCCATGACTCTAGTTAGATACGGTTTCTAAGCACTTTTTCTTGTCTTCTCTGATGGCTTGAATAAAGGTCCATGAAAGGAAACCAACAACCGTAGGATGCTTCTATCCGATGGACTCATGATTTTGTAAAGATTGTTAGAACTTCTGCGCTGTAGTAGATTCGAGAACAAACATTTTGTGTGATGAACATAGAGGTTTGTTCTGTGTCTGGGGGTTATATGTATCAAAATATATATTTACTAAAAAGTACATGATCTATCAGAAATCTGATTTCCATAGCACAAGTTTTGTTTAAGTCAGGGTATATTTGTTTAAAAAAATAATTCGGTGGCCGGATAATGAGACTCAAAATTGTTCTTCCTGGGATTGTATAATGAGAGAGATAAATTATGTGTGGACTGCCGTCAGTTTGACAATGATGATATACGTAAATAGATATGTTATAAATATATGTTCACAATATTCTCGTTGTTAGTTTTACCTCGAGAGTTCACAGTAAAAGCAATACAGCAGAAACATTGCACCAATTACCTACAAGCCATTGCTTATGTTTTAAGTTTAAGTTTTATTACGTATTTTTTATACAAGACTAGCAGAATTCACGTGACTCCGTCCACGTGAGGTTATTATCATACAAACTTAAACCTCCGTTGCACCTCTTTAGGGGTTGCATTCCGAAGATTCATTCCAAACATTTGGGTAATTTCAGCGCCAACCGTAATTACGTTTTCCACTGTGTCAAAAATGTATAAACTTACAATCACTTTACACCCATTATACCTACATAGTATACTCTAAATTCCGCATCACATCTCCTAAGTTCCTTGCATATCGTCAGCTCAGTGGAATCATCGTTATTATTATTCTGTTCCAAATACCGACATCCGTCAGCTGGGCCACAAAAAGTCACTCGACTATTTTAATTGGCGTTAAAGTTTGGAGTTACTGTGTCGTAGAAAAAAATGTCAAGGAGACGCTTCACAGTTCTGTTCAACATACGTAAGTATCGTGTTCAAAACGTTTGTATTTCAGACGGTATTTACTATGAGCTTACAACCTGTTACGTATGGAATAACAACTGTAAAATGTGGATATGTAATGTAATATCGATATGTAATGTAATAATGATAGTAATAATGCTAGACAATCCACACAGCATCATCTAGCCCCAAGTTAAGAACTTGTGTTATGGGTACTGATATACTTAATACAATACATTACATGCATAGATATTGGTTTATTATACATAGAAAATACTCAGAACACCCGGAATAAATATTTGCAGATCGTACAAACATTTATCCTAAGGCGGGAATCGATCCCGCAACCTCTTACGCCACAGGTGGACATTCGCCCGCCGCGCCCCATCGGTCGTCAAATATTTGGATGTACCTCCAACTACAGTAGTATAGTATTGGGCATTTAACTCCAAATTCTACAATAAAAATTACAAACCGCGTCTCGGGCTCCCTAGCCCTCGACTCAATTCGGTTTGAAATTTTTATTGTAGAATTTGGAGTTAACTGCCACAATACTACAAGCAATCCTGTAAACTAAGGTTGTGCTCCATTAATATCACCAGGTACATGCAAATTTTACATCAAGTAATTCATATCAGCGCTACGCAAACGAAATCTAGGCTATTTCTTTACAACGCTAACGTACAGAGCGATTAACGCAATGCTATAAACACAAAGCGATCCTTCAACAGGTGAATGAACAAAAAATGAGACGTACCTACTTTACCTTGATTTTAGCTATTAAAACCAAAACTCATGGGGTGAAGTATTTAAACTCTACCTACCTAGTAATGTTTTACAACAACGTGCTTTGTTGAATACTGCTCTAAAATATACTTTGTTTCTTTATGGTTACCTACTTGAAAAGTTTACCTACCTTTACCAATTCATTGAGTCGAGCGGATTCTTTGGAAAGTAAAAGAATTGAAATATTAATTTTAATTTTATTACTTTTGAATATATTACAACCTTTGGTATACCAAAGATAAAAAGGTACCTTAATTACTATTCTTATAAAACTTTGGGTCTTCTTCAAATACATTGTCTGCGTGGCGAACGAAGCGTTGAAGCGATCTCCATTGATCGCTGTCGTCTCGTGTTTGAAGTTTTATGCGCAGAAGCGCCTTTCTCCAAGCGTCAAGAGAGTCGGCCTCCGCGATGTCGGTGGTTCGGTAGACCTTTAGGTCTATCGTGTATTCACCTTCCATTTCTGCCGTGCGCCTTTCGTTGCCGTTAGCTACACGGTTCACAAAGAAAGATGTGACCACCTTTGCTTCGCTGCCGCTACCTCCTCGACTCAAGCCAAATATGTCCTTCGTTGATGTTGATGGTGTGGGCTGCGATTTCCTTTTCCTGTAACAAAAAATAAAAATTAATAAAATAAAAATGTTTATTTTCCTGAAAACCTCATCTTTCATTATTAATTGAGTGTAACGGAGCCCCACTATCGAATAAGTCGATGCTTCATACCGATGAGGTCCTAACTAACATCGCAACGCAAATGAAATTTTAACTTTTTCTTCAACAGCACAACGCAACGCAACGCAACGCTATAAACGTAAAGCGATCCACCAACAGAACCATGATTGAACTCTGAAACAAAACACTGATTAGTGATAAACTTACTTTGATGTTGTTTTAGTGGGCGATGGTTTTCTTTCTATGGATGTGTTTCTCGAGTTCCTCTTGCCTTTTTTGATTTGAAGCATATCAAAATCCGTTTCGCTGTCAGACCTGAAAGAAAAATGTATGTTAAAAACATAATACTTTGATAAGCAGTGAGTGAAGTGTTAATGCTTTCGCAAAACATTAAGTTTAACTTACATGTTTTATTTGCGAAGTAAAGTTTCTTGATAATGCTCAGAAGTTGATGCAAGGCTTGTAGTTGTAACGAAGGTCTTGACTCGCTGTGAAGTTGAGCTCGAACCGGTAGCTGAGCAGAGTGCTGGCGTTGTTGGCAGCGTAGTTTGATTCCGAGCAGCCACCGGATGGATGCTTGTTCTTCTCCACGTCTAGGCTTGTGATTCTCAATTGGGTTGAGCAGAGTGCTGGCAGCTACTGGATTGTTGCTTGTTCCTCCCAATCGGGTAGAGCAGAGTGCTGGCTTGTTGCAAGGCAGCTACTGGATTGTTGCTTGGTCCTCTTGATCGGCCTGAGCTGAGTGCTAGCGTCGTCGGCAGCGTGGCTTGATGCAGAGAACTAGTGGCTTGATACTCGTTCTTCCCAATACGACGTTGTAGCCTCTTTACTTGACTTGTGCTTCTGTGATTTGTATCATAAAATAATTGTGTTTTATACGTGAACATAAAACGAATCATCAAAACACATTATTTTATAAGTTGAACCTAATTTACATTATTGTATAAACCTATATCTAATATCAATATTACTTACGCTCCTTTAGAACAACGAAAACTAGCTATGTAATCGAAAAAATAAAAATTCACTAAAATAAACAAAGCCGATAACATACTGACAGTCTTGCTAAGATATATTATGCTTGAATGCTTATATAAAGTGCAAGCGAGGATATTGCTGGAACACGCACCTTATATTTATTTCGCAACTTTTTCTAACGAATCAGCAATAAAACATTTTAACAAATTCAACAATAACCTAAATTAACAAAAACCTGAATCATGAATTTCATACTTAATAATTAATGTATCTTATTACCTACGCATCGCTCATAATTGCTAGCATTCGTGTTGAGACAACGGCTCTATTTCACTATCGGAATTAATTAAATGCTATTAATACAAAAAGTTTAAACTTTTTACTAAGAGTTTTCGCATTTTTTCTTTCATACGGAAAAGTTATTGTGATTATTTTATCATCGGAAAAGTGGTAAGTAAATTTAAACTGTTAATTTAGCTATATCAGGATTATCATATTTTTGAGTTTATTAAAAATTTGATCTAAATAACATCCTTTGCATGATGATAAGTATAGTGTTTAAAACCTCGTTTTATTTTTACAGTTGATTCAAGGAGCACGGACTCTGAAGTTAAACCCACTTGCTTCTGATTGAAAACTTCATTGTTGGAATCATCTTTGAGCAAACTAAGGAAGGGTAAGTTTCTTAGTAGATAAAAATTATGTTATTACTAAAATTACCTGCACAAATACAATATAAAAATATGTACTTACCTATTTCTTTTTTGTTACAGCTGAGGTGGTTTAATCTAGAGACTTCTGATTCCAAACTTCATAGAAGAAATCATCATTTAGCAAAGTAATTATTTGGTAAGTTTTATGATAAATAATCTAAGTTTACGACCGATGTGGCGTGGCGGGTGAATGTCCGCCTGTGGGGGGTTCGATTCCTGCTTTGGGATAAATGTTTGTGCGAACTGCAAATATTTATTCTGGTGTTCTGGGTATTTTCTATATATTATATAAAAAATATGTATGTAATGTATTAATTATATCAGTTATCTAGTACCCATAACATAAGTTCTGCTTAGCTTGGGCTAGATGATGTTGTGTGGATTGTTCATCATTATTATTATTATTATTTTAAAGTAAGTAATTAATCTAATTAACAATTTTCCATTTCTTGTTACAGCTGTTGAATATTCTTAACAAAGCTGTGAGGTGTGTTGGTGTTACATCATAGTAAGTCATTAATTTATAAGATTTTTAAGTTTATATCTCTAAAAAATTCATGTGATCTTTAGATACCGACTAGTAGAGCGTTATTAGTTAAATTATTTTTTATTAGTATTTGTAATTATATTTGACAACAGGCACAAGAATCAGGTTATAAAAATGCCTTTTTGCTCTATTTGCAATACTCAAGTAGACAAGAGGAGGTGGGTGGGTCATATTAGAAGCATTTTACACAAGAATAGAAGTACTTCTACTATGTATGATAATATAGAAATAATAAAATCAGCTTTTAAAAATCGAATAGCGAGCTATAGAATACTTGCTACAAACGAAGAAGTCCAAAGTTCACCATTATTTTTCTTAAACAATGTTCGCGATTCAGTAAAATCTTTAATAGATCGTTCTTTATTTAAATTTACTGCTATTAAAGTAAATTTTGAATTATTTTCATCGTTTTTTATGTTTAAAAATGAAGGAGAAGAAATTAAATCCTTTTCCACCAAAAATTTTATAGCGCATTTTAACTTCGATTTTCCTAGCGTTTACGAACAAGTTACTAGTATTTTAATAAATAAAATTGAAGAGTTTCAAGAGAGAGATAGCGGATGGACCTTTTTAAATAATTCATACCTAGAAATAAACATTAACAAATATCAACCTCTTAGTGGTTCTAGTTACATAGAGTTACCTTTTCATATAAAGAAAAAGAGGGCCTGTCTAAACATTCAGAACACTGATAATTATTGCTTTTTTTGGTGTATAACAGCTGCTTTATACCCTACTTCTAAACACCCTGAACGAATTTCATCATATCCTCATTTCCGTCATGTGTTAGATATATCTGAAGTTTCATTTCCAATGAATTTTTCAGATATTTCTACTTTTGAAAAAAAAAATCCTGAGTTAAGTATAAACGTTTATGGAACAAACGGTAAAATACTAATCGGGCCTCTTTATAAATCAGAGTGTCAAGATAGCAATGCGAAGCGTATTAACTTGTTGTTTATTGAAAATTATAAAAAAACGCATTACTGTTTAATAAAAGATTTAGCGCGCCTTGTGAGAAGCCAAATTACTAAACACCACGGTAAATTATATTTCTGTGATACGTGTTTACTATTTTTCCCGAATTTACATAAGTTGGATACCCATTCATGTGGGGGTGTGGTCACTGTTTTACCGGAAAAAGGATCTGTAATTCAGTTCGTTAATTTTAACAGGAAACAAGATATACCATTTGTTATATATGCGGATTTTGAAACATTATTAGAACCTATTCAAAACAATCAAACAGAATGTGCTAGCGTAAGCTCGATCAAGTTACTAACTCGGCACGTGCCGGCTGCCTATTGTTATAAAATTGTTTCTTCAAAAGATATAAGTTATGACAAACTAAGAATATATCGAGGAAAAGATTGTGTTTCTCATTTTATTGACATGCTTCTTAAGGATGTAAAAAAAATATATTATTTATTAAAACAAATTAAACCTATGGTTTTTACAGAGGCTAATGCTAATGAGTTTATTAACGCTACTCGATGTCATATATGTACTAATTTACTATGGAATAATAAAGTAAGAGATCATTGTCACTTAACAGGGCAGTATAGGGGTGCTGCACATAGGTATTGTAATTTATTATACAAAGTACCAAACTTTATTCCAATATTTTTTCATAATTTGTCAGGTTATGATTGTCATTTATTTATTAAAGAATTAGGAGAACGTGTAGGAAAAATTGATGTGATCCCAAAAACCAAGGAAAAATATACTTCATTTACAAAATTTGTGCTTGTAAATGATGAGGACTTTATCCAATTACGATTCCTTGATTCTTATAATTTTATGGCAGGAAGTTTAGATCAGCTCGCACGAACTTTAGATACTAACGATTTTAAATTAATAAAAAAATATTTCCCTAATGAGGATCAGTTTAATTTATTAACACGTAAAGGAGTTTACCCCTATAATTATATGTTGGATTGGAGTCGATATCAAGAAACAAGACTCCCTTCTAAGGAGTGTTTTTACAATAACTTGACTGATGAAAGTATATCTGAATCTGATTATCAACATGCGAAATCTGTTTGGCAAAAATTCAACATAGATAATTTAGGCGAGTACACTGATTTATATTTAAAAACTGATGTACTTTTACTAGCAGATATATTTGAAAAGTTTCGAGTAACATGCAAAAGACATTACAAACTTGACCCTGCTTTCTATATAACCGCACCTAGTTTATCATTTGATGCAATGCTACTGATAACTGATATTCAACTTGAGCTCGTAAGTGATTTAGAAATAGTGAAAATGATACAGTCAGGTATTCGGGGAGGGCTATGCATGTGTTCGCATCGACATGCTAAAGCTAATCATAAGTACATGGATTCGTACGATGTTTCGCAACCTGAACAGTATGTAATTTATTTAGATTGCAATAACCTTTATGGTTTTAGTATGTCTCAATATTTACCTTTCTCAGAATTCCGGTTTTTAAGTTCAAACGAAATAAATGAATTAGACTTGATAAATAAACCAGACACATCTACGTGGGGGTATATTTTAGAAGTTGATTTGTTATACCCTGAAAATCTACACTTTGATCATAATGACCTCCCATTTTGTCCAGAAAAATGTGTACCTCCTGGTGGAAAAACGAGCAAGCTTATACCTAATTTATATAACAAGTATAACTATGTTATTCACTATGTCTATTTGAAAAAATGCTTAGAACATGGTTTAATTTTACGTAAAATTCATAGAGTAATAACATTTAAACAAAAACCTTACTTAAAAAAATATATTGACCTGAATACTGAATTACGAAAGAAGGCAAATAATAACTTTGAACAAGACTTTTTCAAGCTTTTAAACAACAGTGTATTCGGAAAAACGTTAGAAAATACAGAAAAAAGGGTGAATGTTCGATTAGTTAATCAGTGGTATGATAGTACAAATATAACAAAGAAATCACAATACGCTGAGAGATTGATTGCAGATCCTTATTTCCATAGTGTTTCAGTTTTTAGTGAAAATTTGGTTGCTATTCAAATGAAACCGAATAGTTTGACATTAGATAAACCAATTTATATAGGTTTTACTGTTTTAGAACTTTCAAAAGCTCACATGTATAATTTTCATTATAATATTATAAAACCAATTTATAAAAATCGCGTGAAACTTTGTTACACCGATACTGACTCTTTTATTTACCTTTTATCCACTGATGATTTTTATTTAGATATGAAAAACGTTTTTATTAATTATTTTGACACTAGTAACTATGACAGTAATAATGAGTTTGAGATCAGGTTACAAAATAAAAAAATTCCAGGACTTTTTAAAGATGAAATGGGGGGTAAAATTATTTCAGAATTTGTGGGTTTGAGGTCAAAACTGTATTGTATAAAAACACAAGAATTTACTATAAAAAAAGCAAAAGGGATACAATCACGAGGAGTTCGAAACTTAAACTTATCTGATTACCAAAATGTTCTTTTTAACAATAAAGTAATAAGAAAAAAAAATATTTTGTTCAAGTCTATAAAACATGAAATATTTACACAAAGCGTAAACAAAGTAGCTCTAACAAATAATGATGATAAGCGTTCTGTATCTACTTGCAATATTGCAACAAGAGCATGGGGCAATGTGTCTATATTTAAAGATTATTAAATATCTTAACTTTTGATAAGGTAGGGTGCTTGTATCTAGCAAATTGTTTATTGATTAAGTAACTTAGAATAATTTTATGCTATTTTGTATTAGTTTTTTTGTAAATAAAAAGTAACTTATATTATTATTAAAATGTAACTAAGTAGTTAGATAAGTAGTAATGAACATAGATTAAGAAATATAATGGTGAACCTTGTACAGTCAGCTGCACTATAATGTATACAATTCGTAATTTTCAAAATGGTATCAAGACCTTATAGTAAACTCTTAAATAGTAAAAACTCAAAAGTTGTGGGATAAGATAATAAGTTCTTTTATTTTTTAAATTTTTGCCTTATAAATATTAATTGTAACGCTGTAAAACCATTCTGTAAATTACGAACTGTATACATTCTAGTGCAGCTGACTGTACCTCTGCCCAAGTACTTATAAAAGCTGATTTTATTATTTTTATATTTATTCGAACGATTATGTAATAGGCAGGTACATCATGTTATAATATTTTTTAATAAAGATGTTTAAAGTTAATTATAAAGAATACTTATTTCTATATCCTAATCCATAAAGATTTGATTAAATATCAGTATTTAAATACTTTTCAAATACAAGTATTATAGTAATGCACGAAAGGAGCCTTCAAGGCGCACTCTAATTCTTTCCCCACACTGGTTAGAAAGAGCTAGTGACATGATGTTGTTGTTATTGCATACAAATGTATTTATTCCAATCCTTTTAAACATGAAATTTGATTCCGAGAACACAGAATAGGTACTTATGTTTATTATTACCTATGAATTACTAAGTAGTATAGGTTATTCTGTGACTGAGGTTATTCATTGTTATCGGAGCCCGAGCACTTCGTCTTATTCTATGACATTATGTTAATTTCCACTGACACCGACAAATAGGTTGGTTCGGTTATGTTATGTATGTTTTCCTACATTTTTATCTGAGCCCTTCCATGCTCTAGAGAGCACTGTTAGCCCTGTTTGTCTCTAGCAATCGTAAAACAATGATAGAGAAGACTTCCGTCACCAAAGTGACTCATGCAAAATTATTTACTTATTTTCTTTTTATAAGGTAATGGACTCTTCTCCTGACCTATTCTCACAATGTGCTCAAGACCCCCTCGCTGGCTTTGATGAACTTTATCCTGAGATTGCAAACAATCAACGTCGTATCATCGAGAGACAAGCTAAGAAAAAACGTGAATGTGCAAAGAAAAAGATTTTAGCTAGATCGCATATTATTAGTAAGCAGTCTAAAAGAGGGTTGAAACTCATTCAAATAAAAATATTGGATTTAACCAACCAGCACGATGATGATGATGATGTTATTGTAAATACTCAGTATGTTGTAACCGATGCAATGGATGAAATTTTGGACCATACAGAATCTGTCGTAAGAAAAATTTCTAAAAAAATTTGTGATGAATGTAGTTAAATATACCTACTTAACTTTGTATCATAAATAAATTACCTATGAGTCATTAATCTTTTGTTTTATTTTTATGAGAGGTAGGAAATAAAAAATCTAATACTTCAGTTAAGGTATATGTTTATTCATAATTATTTACTTACAATAAAAATAGCATTATCGCTACACCATCTTTTGACACACATTATATTTGCTAATGCACAATGCTTCTTATGATTAAAACAATTATAAGTATGATTTTTATCATATTTGGTTTTTAACATATAAAAATTAGGACACCCTTTGTTTTCAATATTTACTATACTACATTCGTTACATAAATCCATAACCCATTTAGTTTTTTGTTGTCCTTTTACAATTACAAGCTTTTGAGCTAAAATAGGTTTAATGATACGTTTAAATTCTCTATAGTCGATATGACCTTGATTCCAATAAAATCCTTGATTATGTTCGACCCATTTCACTAGTTTTTTTTCTTCATTAGTTAATTTTGAAAACATGTAAGGTGCTTTTATTAAAAAAACTTGAGTATATTCATGCGTACAATATGCGAATTCTTTTATAATAAACTCATTTTTAGTATTTTGGAATCCTTGTACATCTACCAATAAAATGTCAGAATTCATGATATCTTTCTAACAATACTACTAAGTGGTTTGTATTCTACGATACAATCGTTAAGAATCAGACAATATGCAGAAGTTTGATCTGGTATTTCAGTGTTGGTTTCTATTTCTACCACCACACTAACTACAGCTCCCGATTTCAGATTATCGTTTTGTCTCGAACAATCAATCACAAATAAGGGTGCAATTTCTTCAAAATATTTTAAACTTAACAACGGTTCTGTTCTACGACCATAATAAGACTGTTGAAATCTAGCATATTGTTCATATAATAAAGCATATTTGTTATTAGAAAAATTTACATTCAGGCTCTCATAAGGAAAATACGTTGAGTTTAGATACACTCGAATATCTCGAAGATCGCAGTGATCAAAACGTGACATATCGCTATCTCCTTTGTTTTTTCTGTTTGTTTGTAAACCAATTATAACATATCTTGGTTTTTCAATTTGTGAAGATGTTTTAATCGACCAAGTATGCTTAGTAGTTTTAGGAAGCATCGGATATTCATAAAGATCCCAGTTTCTAAATGCAAACTGTATAGGACGATCATTTTCCAAGACTTTTAGTAAATTAATTTTTTCTCTGTCTGACACTTTAACGTGTGGCACACGCCATACTATTTTATGTATTTCAATATCTTCCAGTACTTCGTTTGTATTCAATTTCAAAGCATTATGATTAGTATTACTACGTAAAAGTATCAATTCGTGTTTACAATTTACTATAACTTTTTTGTAATCTTCTGCAAAGCCAAGTATATTGCAAAGTGGTATTGAAACAGAAAAATTACCTGCGTGTATATTTTTAGTACCATCAATATCCCAACTCCAAGCTTTAGACATTTTTGATTCACTTTCGTTCATTGAAAGAAATGATTTCATTGTTGTAGTAATTCCAGCATTTTTTACTTTATCAATTTCAATACCATTTAGCTCATAGCGAATGTCTTGAAAAAGAAATAGCCAAGGGTTATTAATAAGTTGAATGCTTGATACTTTTTCTTTTGAATCCCTTTTAGTTACTTTTACTACGCCTTCTAAGTAAAGAGTACTAGCAGATGGTAAAACGTAAAGATCTTGTTGGTTGATTGGTATTCTAATTTCATCATTTCTATTAAAACTGGTAACGTATGGCTTATATGAATGTACTTCTATGCCATCGATACTATTATCGTAGGCTGGTGTATGTGAGATGTCTAGTATATTCATTTTAGTAGACCAATATATTTCAGAATTTTTTTATTTTCTTTTGTTATTTTTTTTTTCTTCATAGGTGTGTCTTTGTGAATTGTTCTTTTAGTTGTGAATGTTTTGGTGTTAGTAGGCTCGTATTTATTGAAATCAATCATTTTTTTTAATGTGTAGGTAAAGTTGAATTTCTTCTCCTCGGAAATTAATCAATTTATTATTATTATCGAGTAAGCGAATATTTATTGATGTTATATTTTTCTGATTTATTGGAAAATATATTATATTTTTGGGAATTTCAATTATTCTGTAACCTGGAGGTATATTCGGAGCAAATTCATAAACAATATGACTAGATTTACCGTTGATGTAAGATCCGCTTACTATATCACATTCTATCCTCACGATAGTCGTAGATAGAATGTTAACTGGTTGAGCAGACTCATGTAATTTATGTGCTTTAAGAATTTTCTCTCCAAACCCTAACAAATTTCCTAGACTTCCACTTTTTTTGAAGTTTATGTCTTTAGTACAGAATATAGAAGTTTTCAGAGTGTTGTTATTTGAAATCAGGTTAATAGTAGCATTCTGTATCTTACTTTTTATATAATCAGCTATATCTTGTAGTTCATAAGTACCTTCTGGTATTTCTATCATTTCATTAGCTCCATAATAAAACTTATTGTTTGTGTTATCAATATTTGGAATTGAATTAAATGTAGATAAATATAATAAAGCACATTCATAATCACTTTCGAGTTGAAGAGCAGGAGAATAATTAGAGGTTAAAACTGAAGCGTTGCCTGATATAGATAGTGTGAAAGACATCGTGGTAATGATGTAAATAAAATTCTCACTTTATATTTTATTGATTTTATTCCAAAACAAATGTAAATATTTCAAACACAAATGTCCACAGACTATGGAATCAAACTTTTGATATCTCGTATAATTATAAAATATTAGGCATTTCTTGAAATATTTTATTAACTCTAAGGGGGGTCTCAAATTTCCAAAACTATCATAGTATTGACAATAATTATAAATTTTTACATAGGCTACCCAATGTGTTCCGGAATTATTTGAATCATCTAAATTAACAATTCCACACTCAACGTACTTTGGTTTCATTGGTAATTGATCTTTCATAAAAACACCTCGAAAATAAGGTATATCTTTTGCATGTTCTTCAAGATCGAAATTTGTAAGTGGACGATTAGGTAGCCTTGAACTTAGTTTTTTGAACATTTAATAAACAAACCCTGACCTTTTCTATAAGGTTTAATGTACAACCCTTTACCTATAGCTATGGATTCCATTGTTTTATTATGACGTTCAGATTCACGTAGGTTTTCTTTTGATGACTTGTAATCATTTATAGTTTTTGCAATACCTGCTGCTCCACCTGCTAAAGTACCCAATGCAGAAAGCCCCGCAAAAATAGGTATCAAAGGTAATATTCCTCCGGTTTTAGGTAATGGAACAATGCGTGGCACTCTTATGGTTGTATCCTTAGGGACTAGCTTTTTTGCTACCGCATAAGCCATTTTTATTCTACTTGATATAGTTTTAGGAGTTTTCTTTTTTATTTTTGATTTTATTTTAGAAATTATCTTTTTAAATGTCTTTATACCTGATCCGCTTTTAATTTTAGCTTTCATTGCTTTATTCACAATCCACGATGCAACTTTCTCGCCCTTACTAGCATCTTTTGATTTTAGTCTTTGTTTGGCCATTTCCATTAAAATTAAATCTGCTTTATGACGGTTGTCAGTGTTAGTATCAATATAAGCTATATCGTGAAACTTGCAAGCTTCGTCTAATTTGTTTATGCCTCTGTCTCCACGTATTAACCTTTTTTGTAGCTTAGTTCCTGGTCCACAGTAATTGTATCCAGGTAAATGTAGTTCAAATGGTAATTTGTTAATAATAGTATTAACAAGTCCACCTCCTTGCATAGTTGAATTATTAATGTAAAAATTTAAAAAACCACTGCCTTTTTATCAATCCAACTATTTTCTTTTTCACTAAGACCTAACCATTTTACAAATAGTCTAGTTCCATTTCTTTTTAATACTTTTTCTATCAAAAAAGTATCTGGATATTTAGTTTTCTGAAGTTCATAACTATAAAACGAACCTAATATCGGATGATTCTTTAAGTCTCTAATTTCATAAGTGAGTGGATAAGTTTTTTTAACTTTATTAATTTTAAATAATTCTGTAGACCAGTTAGGAGTGTAGCCTTTTTCAAAAATACTTTTAAATTTACTAATCCTTACAAAATCACCTACGTTTAATTTGTTTTTTACACTTTTAGGTGATTTATCACCATATGCTTCATTAATATTTTTTAATATTAGCTTCTCGTTAGAAAAATTGATGTCAACTGGTTTGAATTTAGTAATTCTATGTTTTGTTTCATTATATGAATCTGTTACAGACTTCAAAGGTTTTCCCACCCATTTATAATTACCATTTAGACTAAAAAGTTTAAATAACTTATTTTTTATCGTTCTGATTAACCTTTCAACATGTGATGCTTTCATAATAGAGTATGTAGAATAATGATTTATATTATATTGGTTAACAACATTTTGAAAGAGTTTATTGTAAAACTCATTACCATGATCAGTTTGTAGATTGGTAGGATGTCTATGGGTTGCAGTTATAATATTGTTAAAAGCGCTTGCTATTTCTGACATTCTTTTAGTTTTAACCGGCACTGTCCATGCAAATTTTGATAAACAATCCATCACTATAAGCACAAAATTATAACCACGATTTATTTTTTTAAATCGCTGAAGGTCTATTAAATCAGCTTGCCATAGATCATCAATTCCCTTTAAAACCACAGTACGTCTTTTGAATTTTTTTCTTGCTGCTTTATGAATTTCACTAACGATTTCTTGTTTAGTCATTGTGCTTGCGTATTACTAAATGTATTGCTATTTTTTTCAAATGCTTTTAGTTTATTTTCAAATTCTTCTTTAGTAATAAACCGTTCATCTAAATGCTTGAAAATTTGGATAATTTTAGCATTAACTTCGAGTTTTAAAGATTTCATAACATCATCTAAATACTCTTTGTTAACTGCTTCATCTGCAAACTGTGGGCGCTTAACACCTTTTAATATAGATGATTGTAAATCATATTCACCAGTGTCTTTTTTCAGTAGTGCTTTATCTTGAAAATCAAAAATTTCAGAAACTCGTAATCTTTTATGTATATGATGACCGAATTTATCAATATTCATTTTCGCGTAGAGAACTACTTCATTCAAACAAAGGATGTTAAATGAAAAATGTAAAATTTACTCATTGTATTTATTTATTAATAATTCCACATTCTCGTAGCTCTTCGATAATAGAAATTATTTCGTTATTTAACCCATTGTTTCCTGCATCTCTAGAAGCAAGTAATAATTTTAATCTTTCAACTAATTCATTAGGATCATCCCAATAAACATAATCAACATTTGGTTTAAATTTTTTAAACAAAGGTAACCCAATACCTTTTCCACGTACTTGACTCTGATCTTGTATTTGAAATAACGGTTTTATAACACGTAAGTATTTTAAACCTTTGTTACTTTTGATTGGTTTTGTTGGATCGTAATCTCGACGGTGTGCATTTGTATCTAAAAGCATTTGTTTATAATTACGGCTATCATCTTGATCAACTCGAGCCAGATCAGGTATTTTTTTCATAATTAATTCTTCTAACCCTAAAGTCCTTTTATATTTTCGGTTCGCGACTATTATAAACTTTTCATTTACTTCTACTTTACTTGATCCCATCATCAGCTTTCCATCTACATTGCGAATACCAAAAGGTATATCTTTAAACACTAAAGTAGAAATATCCTTGAGTGGACTAGATTCAGACCCAAGTGTTTTAAATGACTCATCACTTATATTGCTCTTATTTTCTATACCTTCACTATCTTCATCTTCAGTTTCATCTGTTTCGATTTCTTCATTTTCCATGTCCTCATCTTTGTTTTCGTCTTCGTTCTCATCTTCATATTCTGATTCAAATCCGCTTTTTTCTTTATCGAATTCATGTTTGAGATTTTGAGGTTTGTTATTGGGAGTTAATGTTTTTTTTGCATCATTATAATACTTGTTATCCAATTTTTTATCGAAAGCTAGTTGGTTCAGAGGATCTGTTAAGGGTTTAAAGACATTTTTCAAAACTTGATCATTATTAGTTTCAATATCTCGCATTTTACGAACTTTACGTTTAACAGCTTCTGCTGCCTTTACTATTTGGGTTTTGAGGGATTTTTCCATCTTAGAGATTGTTCTTTCAAGAAATCCTTGATGCTGCAGTTATTACAATTGATATCGTAAATAATGTTCATGTGTGCTTTCAAATGATCAATGATCAAATATTAGTAGGAAGTTTTATTATATACCTAGGTAAGCAGCTAAATGAATCAATTGAAAACAACAAATGTATCAAATTTTTTTCTATAGCAACCATTATTTTTTCCACAATCCTTGTTTATCACTAAATAACTGAAAGGTTCGCTCCAAACTTTGCTACACATGTCACGAAACTCATACCAGGACATATCGGTATTCACGTGTTCTTGGTACACGTGTCTCAAGTTAATGTCATCTTGTTTGAAAAGTATTAAAAGATTTGCATTGTCTCTGATAAGTTGTTTTGGAATTTTACTATAGGTCTGATTTAAATAAAAACAATCTATAAATCGATGTCTACCCATCGCAAAGTAATCTCGCATATTGTTTTGGTTTTCACAAGCAACATCATCGAAAATTATTACAGAGTGCGGCTTTGCTTCTTGAGGACTTAAAACATGATCATGTTGACTATACTTCTTCATTAAAACACCTGAGACTTTACTTAAAACATTTTCTAAAAATATATATTTAGGTTGGTGAAGTGTCTTTGAATAAACGTAAACGTTCCGAAACTTAAGCCCGTTCTCATGCAAAAGTAGACCAATCACTAAATTCGTTTTTCCACAGTTTGATGGGCCACAAACTATACATCTAATGGTATTAGGTAAAAGTTTACCATGACGCAAATAAGTATTTTTCGTTTCATTACAAATTTTATCAACTTGTAATGAATACGGTTGCTTAGCGAATTTCATTTCCTTCTAAATATATCGAGTGCTGAGTGCTGAGTGATAAGTAATCAAGTTTATTTATTCTTTATATAGGTAGGTACTTTCTGTTTTATTTTTGTGTGAATTTTAAACTAATTTATGTGATAGTGAACTTATCTTTGTAATAGTAGGTATCTGCTAATATTTAGTGAGCAAAACCTTTCCATGGATTACTGGTTGTAAAACTCTTTGTTTAATTTTTGTACGACTTTTAAACTTTAACTTTGTATTAGTAGGTACCTGGTGATATTAATGGAGCACAACCTTAGTTTACAGGATTGCTTGTAGTATTGCGGCAGTTAACTCCAAATTCTACAATAAAAATTTCAAACCGAATTGAGTCGAGGGCTAGGGAGCCCGAGACGCGGTTTGTAATTTTTATTGTAGAATTTGGAGTTAAATGCCCAATAATATACTACTACTAACTACCCTCATTAGATAGATAGATAGATATCACTTTATCGTACACCAGTGGCTCGTCCCGACTTCACACGGGTTTAAGTTAGGATCCCTAATTTTTTTTAAATCTTTTATAGCCTTTGTCACCTGGGGATAGTGTAGCTTCCCAACGGTGAAAGAATTTTACAAATCGGTGCAGTAGGTAATTTCGGAGCCTATTCAATGCAAACAATCAAATCTTTTCTCTTTATATTATGTTGTATGTTGTTTCTTTTGTCAGCTAAATTCTACACTCTGTATTCACATCATACCTATCTAGGTACCAACTTTGTAAAAGGAAATAAATGAGTTTTATTTTCTATGTATAATAATATGTTAAAAACAGACGATGTTAATAAAGTACAATGGGATTAGATATCCTCAAATAGGTAATCTGGAGTTGGTAATAGACTCGGTACAAATACTGAGTAAATTCATTCTAAAAGAGATCTACAATTATCAAAATTAACAGGTCTGATATAGAATTACACATATATCCAGTACCTCCCTACAATCCACGACGAAATAAAACATTACTGATACTTAAAATTGGATCCTTTTATTTAATGAGTAAATCTAAGGTATCTTGGAATTATTTGCTGCGTTTTGACTATTTTTCTTTTTAAAAAGCTCAAGTCACGAGTCTGATAATTAAAGTGAAAACTAACACCGCAAGCTCAGAACGTCTTTAATTAAATATTATCTGGCGAGGGTAAACGCGCAGAGAGTTTATTGTTCTACCCTTTAAACATATAATTGTAAAATTGTAAATTTGCGTATAAGATTACATAAATTGTCATTGTATTCTACCCTTCTTGGGGATTAAAGACGTGAGCCGTTTCTTATTTTTTGACTTATGAAATTATAGGCCTTTGATGGAGTTATATATTATATAGTAAAATAATACTTATGTTGGTACAACGTGCGTTCAGACGGCCTAGCACGAATAAATTTGACATTTGTGGTATACACTACAGTTGAGTTATCCGCGCAATATAATTCAAATGGGAACATGATACGCTAACGCCACATATTATGTCAAATCTATTCATGCTTGGCCCTTAGAGCCTTTGACGTACGTTGGAAAACCAGTTCTTTAGACAAGCATTTGAATAAAAATGTTTTTCAAATAGACTTAGCTGTTTTTACTTTTTTTTAATGAGTCGACTTGGCATAATTGCTTGTTGACAGGCAGATGCCAATAAAGAAAAAAATGCTTTGATTCATCTCTTATAAAAAAACCTCTTAACCTAGTTGCAATATGTAACTTATCTAGAGATCTTTTTTTAATTTATATTGATTTGCAAACTGCAAACTCGATTTCCATAGACGCTAATAGCTGTCGCAAGAAAGCTGTTTAATTTAACCGGGGCTATAACGCTGGTTAAACTATATACAAACTAATAATATAAACATACATTATCCTTACAAAAACAACTCGTATCTGAACAGTGGTCCAAGTGTGTGAGTCAAGTCATGTATGTAGAGCACGTTCCTTGAGATAAAAGACGATATTGATTCCGTGACGAGCCGAGCGGTGAGAAACCATTCCTGTCCATTTTAATAGATGCCCGGAGGATAACTTCGACACTCAAGGAAAGTCATTAAAATGTTGCTTTCGTGTTTCAAAGTCGAGTTTTAGGGCTCTTGAGACAGCGGAATGGTTTATCTAAAAAAATCTTTAACATCTTTCCTCAAATATATTTTGAACGATAACTTACTTACGTGATTTGATTTGTTAAGAAAACTAATTTCTACGTTTTTGAATTATTTTCTTTCGATGATTCTTCTTATGATTATTTTCTTTCGACTTAATTTTTTTTTACAATCGACGAACAAATACTATTGTCATCTCTTACATATGAGCAAAGACAAACAAGGACCGTTTCAAGCAGTTTTTAAATTTAAATAGGGTTTATAATTGGGATCTGTGACTTTTAATGACAGAAGAATCCATTCGATAAAGCGACCAAGTACCCATGCAGTCGTTGAAATGTTGTTTATATACATAGACCGAACAAAACATTTATTCGGTCGGTCAACGTCGGTCATCATGATGTAACTTGTGTGGTATGGTAACTATTTATTTATCCGCTTATTGCAAATTCACATGTCCCACAAAAGTTATTCAAAGTAAACTGAGAAATTGTACTGAGAACCGTAAAGTTGTTAGAGTAATTAAGGAGTTAAGGGCCACTGTACTATTCCTAGTCCTGATGGCCGCAGGAGCTGACGCGTTCTCGCCGGGCAATTACGCACGTTTCCCAGCCGGCATACAACAGCATTTTATACTTTGTAGTGTATGATTTCCGAACACGTTTGCTATAATTATCGTGGGAGCAATCCGACATCGCGTGCGAATCGAATTCGTTTAACATCGATGAGCTATTGTTTATCCGCCGATATGTACCCTATAGATTTACATAATGATCCAACGTGTAGCCCGTAAAAATATCCAACAAGCGGTGGCATATATTGACAGCCATGTACCTTTTTCTTACCTCTGCCACGTTGAAAAAGTGTTTCACGAGAATTATTTAGAATATTTCTCGTGTGTGTAACTTTTTTCAACATATATGTATAGACATTTATGCTACTATAATGCTGTAGTCAGTATATTATGAATATTGTGTGTTGATCCATTACTTTGTATTCTGACATAAATAATCAATATGCTGTCGTGTATGATGCCCTTAGCGGTCGCTTAGTCGCTTACCTCATCAAACTCTTTACTCGGCTTTTACTCTTGTTTATTTTCATTTGCAATACCGTTTTTTGGAATCTACCGATGGACGGCTTTCCGTATACGTTTCCAGGAAAACCGATTTTAAGCCTTTTCCATCCAATGACTTTCCGCGATCATAGTAATGTCGTCGATCCATCGCATCGGGTGAGCGGGCGTCCTACATATCGTGTTCCAGTTTGTGGTCGCCAATCGCAAAACATTATTCCCCAGCGGTTGTAGATTTTTTTCTTTGTAACAAAGAGTGCAAAATATTAAAAACTTTAATAGTTTAATCTCTTTTTCTATTTACGGTCTCAAAGTATGATAAACGCAACAATCGTCTTTAAATATTATAAAGGCAGTTATAAATAAGCATGTTGTAAGCTCTCAGATTTTATAAACTCCAAAGCAGGTGGTTTTTAAAACTATAGGTACCCGTCTTAAACGGTTGTAATATAACGCAGCTCAACATTTTAAACACCATAGAAATTTAAAGTTTGGGGCGGAAATTTAAACCCTAAACGGATACTAAGGGGGATGACGTGTATTGTATATTAAAAATACCAATCCGTTATATTAGAAGTTTACCGTATAGATTCATTACAACCTACATAAAAAATTAAGACATGGTTTGGTATGCTGATTGCCGACAAAGATCTTTATCGAAACGATATTTAATTTTGATAATGCAATTAAAACATAAGCACATCATTAGAGCGGCATGCGGTGTTTCAAAACATATGGTGATACGTTGGTTTGATTCCCTGGAGTTTAGTACCGTTTAGTGGCCAATATGGCTAATGGGTTCAAACTTCTAAAGTTTGGTATGTTCAAATCTTATATCTCTGTGCAAATGTTGATTCAAATAGCTTAGTTTACGGCATTGGATTAACCAAAGTTAGTCTTTTGAGTGATGCTAATACAGACAACGAAGTCCATATACTAGGAGTAGATATATTATTTTTAACTTCAATTCAAATATATAATAAATAAAATAAATAACATTATGACTTTAGTCCCCAAGCTCGGTAAATATCCGCTCCATTCTCTTAGTACCAAATACCTACTTAGATTCTTCGAGGATGTCTAAGGGAACGTCCAGGTAGAACATTTGTGTGTATGTACAATGTGGGTGTGTACCACAATTAGCAGTAGTTAGTTTTTCATTCCATTTCCATGTGAGAGGTTGCAAGCCTATTGCCCAAATAAACAATCGCTAGTCGTTTAAAGAATCAAGGGTTTTTAAGACTTTGTACAGCGTTTTTAAATAAGTGTTTTGTTTCAGTAATCCCACCTGAAGAAAGTCCCGGTAAAACTCCACCCGCTTTGTTTTTGCGCGCTCTCTCTGCTGGCGACAAAACTCGGGCGCTGACAGATGCAGGGCTAATGACAAATTAACCGTTAAAAACTCGTGAAAGGCCCAGAGCTCTAACAAAACATCTGAATAAAAAGCTACGGTCCTTTATCTTCGAAAGTGTTTCGCGAAAGCAGTTTATTTTAAACTGTTTTTTTTATAGATACGGTTCTATTATGTTACTATCAGAAGCATACGATGAAAACTAACTCGAAACGTCGTTCAAAAGTACTTGGAAAATGCTTTTAGTTGTTAAAATTTTTCGTTCCTAGCAATAATGCAGTTAAGCCCGGTAACAGCTATGATCTTTTTAGTGTTTCGTACCCAAAAGGTAAAACGGCACGCTATTACTAAGACTCCGCTGTCTGTCTGTCTGTCTGTTTGTCCGTCTGTTACCAGGCTGTATATCATGAACCGTGACATTTAGAGAGTTGAAATTTTCGCAGTTGATGTAGGTACCTATTTCTGTTGCCGCTATAACAAGAAATACTATCTGTGTCTGTTTTATATACTTTTATATAAAACGTGTCTTAATGACTTTAATACACCCACGGTTGTTATTCCTTCAGATCTTTTAATACCAAGTAGTACCGACGATATTATTGTAAGTAGTAGTAGTGGATTATTTAAGGATATCTAATAGAACTTGTATCTATTAGCATTACTTCTTCCAGTTCTTATTCGCGTGATTATACCATCGTCTGGCATAGACAATTATGAGAACGAAGAAGAGTAGTTGTAGTAGAACCTTGTTATTCGTCCGGGGCAGTACTACCAGCATACAAACTTCTGCCGCCAAGAAGTGATATTCGCATTGGTGTGTTCCGTTTGAAGGGTATAGAAGCCGGTGAAATGATAAGCATACAACACATATAGTGTCTCAGTTTGTTGTACGTTGAGCAGTGTATTGTAGGGCAAGATCCTAACATGTCTGCGAGGCAATGCTTTGTTATAGACAATGATTACTAGATCACATAAAGCATAATATGCTGTGTATGTACCACCAGCAATTATAAACCGTAACAATAAGATGAATGATAACGTGGGCGAAGACGACACCGGGAGTTGGCTCCAAACTTATCGTCCAAAAGCTTTTCTCGCTGCCTATTACCTAATATAAACACAATATATTCTAACTAGCTGTTTAAATCAGGGCCTTTAGAACTTCTGACTTTTATCATAGTTATTACATATTTTGTAGATCAGCCATTGAATAGAGAAAACTTCGGTGAACTGCACAATTTGAGCGGCTACAAATCACCGGGCACGTCGGATGTAATCATCGTTTGGTTACTGCGAAGCCGTTTGATCTCATTCCTTTGTTCAACTCTTAATCTGGATTTCAAACAGAGTGCACTCCTCAAGGGTATAACATTCTGGGTGATCTTACGGGTAACCACTTGTTTGGGAACGTTTGTTTGCGTAAGAAAATTGTTATGGTTCTTCATACCGACTCCTTTATATAGAGTTCGTCAACGAAGTGCCTTTTTACAAAGATTATGTGTTGTCATTTTTACACAACATTATTTAACCCCAAATTAAAAATAGATTATACTATAGGAACCAGGTGACTGAAAGAATAGTCATATATGTTTTTTTGATAAATACGTACTTGAAATACAATATAACACCCAGGCAAAGAACATACATTGATGTTTATCACACAAATGTTTGTCCTCGGCGGGGATCCAGCCCACGATTTATAGTATCAGCAGGTCTACTCTTAGAAACGATAAACGAAATTTCATATTGTCGTTTTGTAATCTAGTACGGGGCAACTCGGTAGCCGTCAAAAGTCAAGTTGACGCTGCCTGACATGCCGCGTAGTGTAACTCAAAACGACAATACGAAACTTCGTTTATCGTTTCTAAGAGTAGACCTGCAGTATTTATACAATCATGAAACGCTGCAAAATTATCTAATACATTTCAAAAAATCATGATATCTTGAACCATCGGCCGCCTCCACAAATTTACAAGACGAACAATTTTGACCTGCGATCTGATGATCAAGATTGTGTTCAATCTCTCTTCACTTTACAAATAGTTTTACGGTTCGCGAAGGCCGTTCGAGATTCTTTATTTTCCAGCTGTTATTCCTTAGTGCTATCTGTATCGTCAGCAAATCGAAAATAACTTTATGAATTTATCATTGATAAAACTCTATTAAGGAGGTGGTATCCGCCAACGAGAGGTTTTCTCCGTGTTATTTCTCTTTGATGAGTGAGTATAAATGTCCAAAAAAATATATATTGCTTATTAAAGACTAAATTTTAATTTGAACAATTGAAATAATTCTAACTATATTGTTACTATATGAAAAAAATATCCAAAGTGAAGCAATTTTTATTTTAAATTTGGATATTTCTTCTAAACGGTATTGATTTTTAGTATTTTTTTTTTTCACACAAATATTTGTCAAAGTATTTATCACAAAGTGAACAATTGGCAGTTCGAACTAATAATTTATTAGGCTACAAATAATTATTTCTTGAATGCGATATGAAATGGAATGCGCGCGGGTCCCTGTGCGGGCGACGGGCGGCAGTGCAACTCAGTATGGACAGACTCCTCAAGGTCGTTGGCGAGTACCACCGCCTTAAATAGTTCACCCATGGATGAAGCATGGGTCCATGGAAAACATTATCTTGAAAGCAACCCATATCACGATGTAGTAGACTATTGAAGTTTAACTAATGAATAATGATGACAGGGCAAAATCAATGAGCGGTCATTAACAGGCATCATCTATGTTTATTATAGGGAATTGTTTCTGGGTCGTAACGATGGAAAGCACAGAGTTTACAGAAAAGCTTGTCAACTTTCACTATAAACAATCTATCTAAAAATGTTAAAATTTAAAAACTTCTACAAATCTATATGTTATAACCTTTTAAACTATCATGGTTTCGATCTAGTTGACCCGTGATCAAGGCGCATGCAACTGTGCCGAAATATCGGGAAACAATCAAACTCAAAAACCATGGTAAATATCCCGTTTCTATACAAAATATTAATCTATATGTTATTAAAAGGTCCTCTCACTCATAATAAAACTGTAGGGTTAGAGATCTGAAATTTGGCACTTAGTACTATTTAAAGGCCGTTTGACATTGTGGTCTGCAATAGCCTAGAATAAGATTCATTACTTCCTTTTCTTTACTTCTTGTGGATGACGTAAGAAGTGACTAAAGGAATCCATCAGGGGATTAACTGCAAGATTTTCTTTACCTCTATGATATATGTGTACAAATCCGTCTTCATCTTCTTAAAGTATTGTATGGTGTCTTACTGTACGTACTTTAGCATAAAAGCTCAAAATAATAAGAGTTCTTAGTAACAGTCGTTAGTCTAGCACAAAGTTTGGTAACTGTTCCTAATGGGCTACGCTAGGGGCGAGCCCGGAAATTGTCGTCTGGCCAGGCCTCCGTACATTAGCTAAGGACATTAGACCACGCACACAAGCGTGTGTGTCTGTGACATGTGACATATGATGGACACCATACACATGTCGTATGATGGACATCACATGGAAGATACCAAACAATGACTCTACGAATTGTGACACGTAGAACGAATCATGAGAAATGGACTTGCCTATCGCATAAGCGGTAATGGAATTTGGGTAGGACAAGTGCTCGCTACACCGGCTTATGAAGTTACTAATTTGTTTTATAACGACAAAATCTAGGAAAAAGCAATAGAACAGCTCTCTGTGAAAGATTTCGTCTAGGGAAGTACTACCACCTATTTCTGTCGTCTATTGCTGTTTTCAGATTTCCAATGTATGGGTACGGATGCAGTTACAGGCACCTGAGATCAAACATTTTAGGCTGATGGGCAGTATTTGCTGACAGTAATAAAGCAAAGTGAATAAAAAATATAAAACTATGACATTAATCAAGCAAGGAGAAATAACAAATATGCGACGAACAAACCAACATAAAACCAAATTGTTGGGCACGCTAGTTTTCCACAAGACATCGGATTACATGCGTTATGTTTCGTACATGGAGGATAGGTACAGCACGGCAAAATTGATCAATCTTCGGTCCAAACCGGATCCAATCACGAACTCAACACATTCTTACCGTGTGAACGTTAGTCATGTGTCACGGTTTAGCCGAGGCATGAACAGTGAATCGTCCGGCAATTTACTTTGAGTACATAATTGCGAGAACAAGTCGAACCTAATTGATGTCCGCGAGTAAAGTTGCCTTTGATGCCTGTCCCATCTGGTACCACAGATTAAAAGCTTTACGGCGCGTTTAGACGGCGCGAAAGCTTTCGCGCGGCGGCCGCGCGGCGGCCGCGCGGTTGGCTCGGTATCAGGGAGTTTCAACGTTTTGATCTAGTAAATTGAGTTGAAATCACGGTGGCCGCAAGCATAGAAAAATTTTACCCGAACAAATGAACAATGATTTCATGGGTGATTTCAAAAAAGATCGTAATACATTTTTTTTATGCGAGATTTTAATGCAGCATAACATCCAGTTTGATGGTTTAAATTTTCGGCACTGAAATTTTATTTTTATTTTATTTAATGATTTATTTTATGTTTTAATTATACGGTTTGAGTGTAAGGGCCTTGCCTTTGATACCCCTCTATGTACCAAGAAAAATATACCCTGAAAATGTTAAGTTTCTACGACCAGTTTACATTACGGTTTAGGCTGTGCGTTGTCTATTAGGTCAGGACAAAAATTCTTATATTTGGTAAAGATTATCCACATATACCGTTGATAAAGCTGCCGTCTGTGGACTAGATCCGTGTTGAATTCTTTTTCTAGTATTTCAACCCAAACTGCATTTTTGATATTTTTTGTGCTGTCTTATTTCTGCCTCTTACGGCTGATAGAGGGGAGCCACACTCATACAACCACTCTGAAAATACCATTGGCGAGCTCACTAATGTATGGTTTCTTGTCGTCAACCTCGCAGACTTTTTACTTAGCTAACATAAAAATAAGGACCTAAAATCGAACGTACTTAAATTAGCTCGAATGGCGTAACAACAGCTGATCACCACTTTATATCTTCTTTTGTAAGTCAATCTCAGTTTTTTGAGGTTCAAAATATATTAAACAGCTGATCACCACTTTATTTCTTCTTTTGCAAATGAATCTCAGTTTTTGAGGTTTAAAATATTTTATAAATATAATATGATTTGAAAGAATAGCTTGGCTGAATATTTCTCTCTTTTGTCAAGCATTTCACACTATAGGTTACCAAACCACAGGCAGTATTGTGATTGAGATACACTCAACCTGAAAACCGTGGATAATTTGATCTATCTCTCTTATAATAGAAGCTCAGCTCCATAAAATGTGAACTATTGAAATATCACTCACTTAGAAAAGAAAGTTATGTTATGATAATATATGTAAATTTTCCTACGCGATGGAATCAAGAATTATGAAATCCGTAGAAGAACCAAATCACCAACATAGCTTTCAGAATCAGCAAGTTAAAGTAGAAATGGGTATTTATCTCGTAGAACCACAGAGCAATAAATGATTCTCAAATGGCGACCATGAACTGAAAGATAATGCACAAAATCCAGTGGGCCAACGACATTGGGGTTGCGGGAAGTTGGCGCAAAAGTTAAATTAGTTCTTCCTGAAAGCGTAATAGTAGAGACCTACGTGGGCCAGATCAGCAGTGGTGATGATGATGATGTTGGGTTCTATAAAGTTTGAAAAAAGCAGATATGATCTTATTTAATATTACCCACAGTATCATTCACTGACAGCATCATTTTGATGATTTTGACTTACTTAACCTTTAATAATTTGTTGGTCCCAGGGACCCCAAGGTTAAAAAAAAATATTTTTTTTGTCCTACGTTGCGATAGTTTGTTATTAATTGTACTTTTTAACATTAAAGTTTTTTGTCAGTTATCTTCTAGTAAGAACTTGATTATCAAAGAGTTGATTAGCCTCGACATCATTATGGTGATGAAGATTCCGTGTATTGTTTAGTGGCATCATGGACAAACTCTCTATGTTAATGTCCCGAATCCCTATAGAGATCGTTATTTTGTACCTAGCCTTCCACAGTAATCCTCTTGCATCTTAGTTGCAACTCAATGATCAGGTCATAGTCTACCTTCTTATACTGTAAAGTTGAGCCTTTCTTTTTATATTTAAGAAAGAAATAGTTTTATGACTTTATTCCCCAAGCACGGTAGATATCCCCTCCAATCTCTTAGTACCAAGTACCTACTCAAGATTCTTCGAGGAAGTCTAAAAGGGTAGTCAGAAGTATGTCCAGATAGTACATTTGGTACATATCAACATTTTGCAGTATTCTATTACAATTTAATCCATTATATTTATTTTAACTTGATCGTAATTCATTGAAAACGATTCAAACACTGCATACTAAAGTTCAAGTTGATCCCTAGCAAAGAGTGTAGGGGATACTCAAGTTATGGTTAAAATCATGTTCCGAGAATTTTATAGTCAAACTAAGATCATTTTTATTATTTTCAAAATTGGACCCCGTGGACCCCTAACTTGAAAAAAGGGGTTAAAATGTCTTCATTTTACTTGTGTCAACCGCGTAGTGACCGCGCGGTTGGCTGCTTGACAGGAATTTGAACGTTATTGTTTAGAACATAGAGACGATATTCGGTATAGATCTCTCAACCGCGCGGCGGCCGCGCGGCCGCCGCGCGAAAGCCTTCGCGCCGTAGGAATTTGAACGTTATTATTTAGAACATAGAGACGATTTTCGGTAAATATCTTTCAACCGCGCGGCGGCCGCGCGGCCGCCGCGCGGCCGCCGCGCGAAAGCTTTCGCGCCGTATAAACCCGCCCTTACCTTGCCGTGGGACTCGAGATAATTAATGTTTAAACATATGGCTAGCTCAGTTGTATTTAGAAATGTGTAATCATAGTTTTAATTAAAAAAATGTTAGTTTTATAAAACTTTCAGTTAGGTTGTCAACTTGTCAGGTTGTGTTTTGACAATAACGTGATTGCCAGCTAAGTAATTAAATAAGTTTTAATTAAGCATCTTTTTTATATTTTTTTCTATTGACCAACTCTGATTTTTTTGTCAAATTTTAAAATAATATCACATTGGTGTTTCCTATCCGAATGTTTAACAAAACGATGCTTAGCCTGAACCATTTCTTTTCCTAGAAGTTACAGATGCAACGAGATTTAATTTTTGTATGAATACCACGCAAACCAAGTTACAGAACTTCAACTAGTTGAGTATATTTTTTAACCGCAATTTCAACAGAAAATAAAACATTTTATCATCGCATATTAAGGCGTACCGGCACAAAAAACGCGCACGTTCGGAGGTTAGAGGTTAAAACAAAACGGATCGTTTAAGATACGCTGCTCGAATGTTTTGAGCGGTTATGCTAATGCCCTCTTCATCACTTTTAGGTCGAATTATGCATACATTTTACTTTATCTTGGGCCGAAAATATCGAGGTGTAGTGGATTTATGATTTCGAGTCTTCCTTTTTACGCATTATCGAATCAGGTTTAAGTTATAAATTAAATAATTAACACTATTATATTGTTAGTTTCAGATTACCAACTATACTTGTGATATTAAAAATACATATTTTATATTCCATTCGGTTCGGTTATTGTATAACGTGAACCTTTTGTGGTATATGTGGTATGTAGAGTATGATAATATCAAATAATTGCTACATGTCCATGAATATTTGAATTTAAATTTCTTGAGCCTTATAAGAACCTACACGAGTACACTGTAGGAACTATGGTTTTGATTATTTTTATGTTCTTGTCTTATTGTTAAATGTATTATATTGATGAAACAGTAGAAGGTGTGCATTCAGATAACTTTTATTAAACTAAACAATTCTAACTAAACCACTCACACCCCGATGAAAAGTCGCAGCAATAAGTCACTCCAGGCACAATTTTCCGTTGTTATTTGAGGTATTCCTACAGCGTCGATAACACATTTTTACGAAAACGATAAACACTGAAAACAATAAAGAACAAATTTAAAACGGACAGCGAATGAGCGGGTGCAGAGCGCCGTTTAGGGATAAATTGCAGGATATCACGCTAACCGAGGGTCGGGCTACCTGGTGCAAGCGGCAGGTTCCGAGGCACGGGTTTCGCGTCACGTCGCGTCACGACCGCGCGAGCCAAGGTGACCGCACGGTATCGGTCAGTGACCGCACGAGATCGTACCGAGTGAGCCTCTTCGAGGTGTTATGTGGAATGAGCGCGCGAGACAATACGGTACAGTACGGAGCGAAGACGCGAGCGGACCGTCCGCCCTCCGCAGGCGATTTGAAGCCCTCCGCACGACGCGATGCGCGCGCACGCACAGGATAATGCCGCCCTATCCCGTGTCGAGATATCGAGTTATCCGCGGGTGGATATCGCGCTTAACCCTGTCACTTATTCCAACTGATACGTGAAAGCTCGAGCGCACTCTATGAAAGATGCTTCCTTTTCTTTTATTGGCTGTCTGAGAAGAAAATCCCCGCTCCGATGGTTCTCAACAGTTTGTTTATGAGACTTGTTATTCACTAAATGTTTAACTGAAAATGGAAATCCAAAAAAGGTTATGATCTGCAGATAGTGAAAGTAAAAAATGTTAATCGACAATAGACATCCCTAAAGAGATTATAATTGGAGCATGCGTGGTAGGAGGGTAGTAGAGGGTGCGGGGGCGCGTGTCACCCGCCGCGGCGCGACTCTACGATGTGATCTTGACACCGCGTGCTAAACTTGTGATGCTCTACATTTTGTTAATAAAACCTCAATGAGCATAACATTCTAAAAACACTAATCTATGTCAAACATGTTGTTATTAGACACTTTTAGCTAATTCCATGCTTTGATCCTCATACGCAACCGTTAAATCACCAAATAGATAAAAACAATGCTTTGAAAACCGAGTATATGAGTTTCTCTTAGTTCAGGGGGCCGTTCACGTAACTTCTGTTAGCATCAAAACCTTGTCGCATGTGTCAAATATGACAGATTTTCTATAGCAAATCTGTCATATTTGACACATTCGACTGGATTTTGATGCTAACAGAATTACATGAACAGGGGGCAGATCCTTAAATTTGTATCTACATACATTTCTTTACATCAGAAACTATGCAAAATTAGAGAAAACGAGTGTTTTAGATTTATTTTTCTGTATTTTCAATTCGTCAAGTATCGCTTTGAATAAGGACTACTTTCGT
Organism: Electrophaes corylata; assembly: GCA_947095575.1. Taxonomy (NCBI): domain Eukaryota; kingdom Metazoa; phylum Arthropoda; class Insecta; order Lepidoptera; family Geometridae; genus Electrophaes; species Electrophaes corylata. The sequence continues at coordinate 2,156,728 of OX352704.1, forward strand.
TGTAGCGCTTTTAAAATGTAAATATTGTACGATGACAAGCTCCGTACAGACTACAGATTTGCGTCTTACATACAGTAAAATGCTCAAATCTTTTTCACAAAAACTTGTACGGATGACGTAGTAACGCTGAACACGTATAGCATCGAGGAAATTGGTATTGAAGGGTTAAATATAGCATTAATTGTGACATAATCATTCAAAATTTATCAAAATCTGGAACAACGCCACATGATAGAAAATTAATCAAAAAATGGGGCCTTTTATATAATAAAGCTAGACAAAGGCGTGCGACTTTGCTTGTGGGAATTATTTACATATAACTTCAACCCTGCTGTAGTCATGTAGGGGTTGAATTTCGGAAATGTTTTTCTTAGTACACCACTACGCACCATCATCATTTTCCTGCCCTTATCCCACTTTATGTGGGGTCGGCACAATAGGTTTTTTCCCTCCATTTGCCTCTATCATCCGTCATCTCTTTAGTCACTCCTTTTTTACCCATATAGTCTCTCACACAATCTATCCATCTTTTCTTTGGCCTACCTCTACTCACATATCCATCCACATTCATATCTGACACTCTTCTCGTTAAATGACATTCTTCTCTTCTCATGACATGTCCATACCATGCTAGCCTATTGCTCCTCATCTTTTCAGTCACTGGTGCCACTTTCAAACTTCCTCTAATGTACTCATTCCTTATCTTATCCATTCTCGTTACTCCACACATCCACCACTAACGCACGAAGACAAATATACCCTGAAAATCTAGTTTCTATGACCAGCAGTTTAGTCTGTACGTTTTCTATATGTCAGTCAGTCAGGACAAAGTTTTTTATAGATGTTGTAGATTGGGTAGGATGGATAATGCTCACGCTTGAATCATCAAAGGATTGGTTACGAAAAACTGATTTCCAGATTCACCTAGCTTTAAGACGATTCTTAGAAATCTTTTAGATTCCATCCTTTTACTTTTATTTTTCGCTTTAAAGTAAGATCAGTCATGAATAATTCTACTAAGTGAAGTAAACATGGCTGAACTATGTCTTGGTGAAAAGTAGCGCTAAAATAAAAAAAACTGTTGTTTTTATTATATTTGAAAGTTCAAACGAATAGTGTCTGTAGTTGTGTTACTGTGAGATTTCCACTCGCTGCTATGTCAGCTGGCTGTGGTAGGTACGCGTAGGTAGATTCAGAAATCCTTGGAGCGTGAATTACGTTGCACTTCATCGATTTTTAGGTATGCTATGTAAACTACACACCAAATCTTATGCTGCTCGGGACTTGATGAATGTTTTATTTCATTTCATTTCATTTCATTTCATTTATTCAGTCACAATTATTTTATTAATCATATTTAAATATTACTTAAATTATAAACATGCATTACAAAATTCAATAAACAATTAAACAATACACTAATGCCTATATATATATATATATATATTCCGGGTATAACATTCCCAAAAACGTGTTTCAGTAGTATATAACAGCTTTTCTATGGAACTAACACAGCTCAACAAAAAAACACAAAAAATCTGCTCCTCTTTAATAAAGTTCAATAAATAAGGTTTATAATATAAATATGCCCAAAAGTTATGCCACCAAGTGGGATAATTTTTAGGATATAAAAATCTTTGTGATTTTCTAAAGTAGGCAGTTAGGTAAGTACTTTAAAAACGGATAAATTAGTTAAATAGGTACCTAATTGGATAACGCATTAAAATGTATGTAAAACAGATTTTATTTCCCAGGCTAGTACAGTCAGCTGCACTAGAATATATACAACTCGTAACTTACAGAATGGTTTTACAGCGTTACAAGTCACATTTACAAGTCAGAAACTAAAAAAAAAGTGAACTTATCAGCTAATTTCACGATTTTTGAGTTTTTACTGTTTATGAGTTTACTATAAGGTTTTTATACCGTTTTAAAAGTTACGAATTGTAAACATTCTAGTGCATCTAACTGTACGCACCGTAAATAGGGTGTACGTATGAAAAGTTGCCCCTGTTTACACCAACAAGCGAAGACCTGTTTATTTTCTATTACCTGTATTTAATTTAACTAATATTGTACGTTAAAATAATATCAGTATGCGAGTTGTAGTGATTCACGTTATTAATATCGTTGTGCCATTAGGTACTATAATTGGTTTCATTATTCACACGCCGTCGTTTCATCGATAGGGCTTCACACATCAAATCTTCTAGTGGCACCGTTGCTGTTGACGCTATCGTATATATTATTTTTTCTTTCCAAGAAATTGTTTGCAGTATCCATGGTGTCTGAATACAGGGCACCTAAAACTATTTATTACTAGCGAAAACACGCGCGGCTTTGTCAGCAACACATATTTTTTCTCGACTGACCGACATAGATTGACAATGCATAAACGAACGCACTGGTTGTAGAGATGACTTTTTCAGCTGCGTAGGAGTTTACTAAGAAAGTAACAGTAGAGCCTTTAGTGAAAAGTTCATCTGAGAAGTACTACCAACAAGCCGTTAAGGAACGTTGCTGTGTCGGAACACAGCAATGGTCCCATGGAACACAGAAAGGGTGTGGGAGCCGGTGAAATGGCAAGCACATGAGGCCTAACACCTACATACCTATATATTTGGCATGCCATTTGGCACCGGACCGGACTTACTGGGACCCACTACTAAATGCTTCTTCCTACCTTCTGTTTTATTAATTAAGTTTATTCTTTCGATTACTCTTCTAGGCTTGGTCGCGAGGAACTGGCGCTTAGATTCACCTAGATTTAAGACGTTTCAAGATGATCCCTGCGGATATTACTGAATAAATGATTTTTGACTTTGACTTTGATTATTTAGCTTTCCTATTACCTATTATTTGTTTATAAGTTCGTTCTGTGTGCTGTACGTGTGTGCCAAATAAATGTATTTTCTCTCTTTCTTTTCTCTTTTCTTGATACCTCAGATTCCATCTAATGGTCTGAATATGGTTATGGTTTTTAGATGGTTCTGGTTTAATCTAGCTCCCGTGTTACAAGTCTGGTTTAGCGTCGACCAATATGGTACATTGTATTTAGAGAAAAAAACACTTGCGGCGTGTTATTTTCATAAAAACTTCAATACCTGCTGTACCCCTAAGCCTGTGGCTTAGGCTGTGCGTTGTCTATGTGTCAGTCTATCAGTCAGAAGGAGCTCAGGAGAAAGATTCTTATAATCGGTATAGATTTTTAAACATCAATTTTATCTTTAAAAGTGAACAACTAACCAAAGCCATGAAAATGTCACCTGACATGTAAAGGGGCTTAGAGCAGGTGCTTTGAAGAAGCACTACAAAATACAAGATTATTTTTAACCGATTGTGGGCGCTTCGTACTACCCACTAAATTATAATCCAGTCTTTAAATTAAAATACCATTATTTGTGAACTATGGTATGGTGTGTCATGCAGTCTTGATAAGAAAATATATGGTATTATCATTTCAGACAGCGCCATCTAGCACCAAACTAAGCAATATTTAAAATATTGGAATCAGATAATATACTTGTTAGCTGTTTTATATCACTTGTAAGTATGTGTACAATACATCCATATATTACAATATAATACCATGACACAAAATAAACATCTTGTTCATTCACACAACGCCCTCAGCCCCAAACTAAGCTAAGCTTATACTGTGGAAACCAGCTGATAGAGTAGCTACTTATATATACTTATATATAAAGTTTGCTACAGATAATTTTAGTGCATAGGTACCTATTATCAGAGAATAGATTAGAACCTACTGTTTTTTTCTAAGTATTAACTGACAAACACAGCAAAAGTAATATGACGAAATGCATGTCGACTTGCCACCAGTCTCGCCACACGATCGATGGAAGTCCATGGTACAGCCAGCAAAATTAGTAGAATAACAGTAATTTTTTTCTTGCCTTCGTCTTATTTAATTAAATTTGTACCAAACTGGAACTGTTTGTAAAAAGGATCATTCAAATGTACGCTAGGAATCAAATCATCAGTTTCTTGCGTGTTCTTTTAACCTTGTTGAAATAAATGCCGATTCCCTTACCCTACACAGTTATTGTACCACAGCCACAATGTAGGTTAGTGATTATGTTAGGTTGACTTCAATTTATTAAATAATGATTATAAAAATGTGTCCATTAGTATCTTTCTTACTGACTCTACTTCGGGAAAGACACTTTCTTTTTGTGTCCTTTTAGCGAGCAGTAGTTGCATTTGCACTATTTTTCACAGTTTAGTTAGCATTTGACAGACACCATCTTCTTTTCTTTTGACCTTCTCAGTAAGTTTGTGTTGGTTATGACGATGATTTTGCGAGGTATGTTCCCAACTCGTGGCCCTATCGGGTAAAGGGTTTTGTTTTCTTTGTAAACAAGCGGGAAGGTGCCGCTAACGACCCCACGAATAAATACGAAATTCGATCTTCCATTACGCATACAAATGCTCCCCTACTAACCGGTGCCTCGACTAAAAGTATTGTCTCCGTTTCGATCCAATCGGTAATCGCACTCGTGTTCAGTTCGGTGCCTATACGTGATTTTACGGAGCATTGATTTTTATATAAACTCTAAGTTTATCTCATAAATGTAAAAACCTACTTCTGGTCTCGTTATAAACCTCCTAGAATTACTAGAATGAAAGATGTAAGTTCAGTTCAACATGCCTTACTTTGGATAGAAACGGGATATTTACCATGATTTTTGAGTTTGATTGTTTCCCGATATTTCGGCACAGTTGCATGCGCCATGATCACGGGTCGAACCGTTCGACCCGTGATTATTAGAACGAAGGTGTTAGACCTTCGAGCAGTGGTGACAACAACCTAGATTAATAGATGAAATCGAATTTTATCGCATTATGGAATCTCTATTAAAAAGGAAATGAGAAGATATTTTCGTTTTCATAAAAAAATCGTTCCTGCCGCTTTGATCTCGGGTTCGAAATTCCTTTAATTTTGATGAAGACATATAAATTCGACGTGTAAGTGTAAGCATTTTTAAGATACTTTACTATTCTTTACTTTTTTACAAATAACTATTTATTGAATATGAAACAAGGTTTATTAATAATATGATAGCTGCTCAAATTCTGTCATTAAATAAATCCTACTTATTCAACTTTTAAGAAAAAGAAAGAAAAGAAATCAAGAATCCCACTAAAAATACAGTTTACTTAGATGAACTTTGTTTTATAATTTTATCAAGAGAGTATTTTCCAATAATATTGGTTCAGAGGAATAACTACAAGAAACAGAATATCGATGAATTGCTAATTTGGGAAAAAAAAAATGCTTTTATTTCTGACATATCAAAAATACCTACTCATTTTCGTACAAAAACATAAAAAGAAAACAAAAGTATTACAAAAAGATCCAGCAAAATATTGGTGTAAAACACTGAACTTATTTTAAAACTTATACGAGTACCCACGAAAACAATGATAGGTAAGATATATCTTACCTACTTTTTTGATACTTGTTCCATCAACAAGCAAATAGATCACGCGATGCTAAGAGGTAACCATCACCTATAAAAAAGCAATCCTCACAGGTAATGCAATTCAGGAACATGATCTACAATGCACTGCAATGCGTCCATCAACCTGGTATTTATTGATAGGAATAAAAAATACGTCCGACAGAAAGGTAGAGTGAAGGTTGGACATGTATGGAAGCGTTTCTATTCAGGGCCATGACATTGCATAAATGTCTTGTCTACCAATGTTGTTTGTCACCGCATCGATGGACGACGTACCCGCTAGGGATGGGGAAAAAATTTAAAAGAAAAATAAATACCATCACAACTTTAATCCTCAAGCACGGTGGATGGTGGATGGTGGTGGGTGGAAGCATGGTGGAGTTAGGTGGTGGTTCCTAACAAATGTGACCTGCAATGCAATACTTTGTTATAGGCAATGGTTGCCACTTGACATCAGGTGAACCATCTGCTTGTTTCATCAGCAAGTTGTATTAAAAAAAAAAAAAAAAAAAACTCCTATAATCTCTTAGTACAAAGTACCTGCTCAAGGTTCTTTAAGGATGCCTAAGGGGGTAATCAGAGGTACGTCCAGATAGTACATTTGGTACATACCCACATTTTGCAGTAGTTAGTATTCCATAAGTGACAGGTTGCAAGTCTATCGCCGCTACTAGAATATTAAATGGTTATGATGTTTTCCTTCACCGTTTGAGAACACTGGCATTGCGCACATACATTTTCGAACGGAGAAATATAGTGATGCTGGGGAAACATAGAATAAAAAAATATATTACCAGTAACATTACGCTCTCTAGCCCCAAACTATGCAAAGAATTCTTTTTTGTACAGACATAAGTCAGCAGCTCAAAATATTTTATAATAATGACTACCTTACCCACACAGTATTATACAAGTACATAGAAGTACTAAAAACTCTATAAAATAATACGATACTCGTACGAATCATTTTATAGGTACGATATTATTATGTTGACCATAATTTACAACTATTAAAATCCTTTTAAGGAAATAATGGGAACAACACTAAAAATAGATGGTACGATAATATCGCCACAAACGGACAACGTTTGTTGCTCTATCTAGTTATACCAACATTGGTAATACTGACAAATTGTGCATTCAATTTGTTGTTTTATCAAGGAATTTTATACATCTGTTGGATCATCTATTGGGATTACTTTTTTTTTTTAATAATGATGTGTCATTCAACATAAGTGTGGTAGAACCTACTTTATAAGTATGCTTTGACTAGCGAAACGCGCACGACTCCGTCCGCGTGAAGCTATTTTCATACAAACTTCAACCCGCGCTGTACACGTTTAGAGGTTGAATTTCGGGAATTCTTTTCATAATACACTTTTACGTTCCAAGCAGAATCTACTCGAAAATTTCAATTCTCTACGACCAGTGGTTTAGGCTGTGCGTTGTCTATATCCTAGTCAGTCAGTCAGGACAAAGATTCTTATAATTGGTATAGATTATTTATTATTTCTTGAAGTGGCAATGGCCAAGCCATAAGCTCATAGAACTGCGGAATATTGTTCTCGAATGGCGATCACGAACCGAACAACGAAGCGTAGAATGCCTTCCCACCCAATAGACCTACGACAAGGATCCCGGAAAGTTAAGTGTACGAAAAAGGCTCAAAATCTTTCTTCCTGGAAACGTCAAGGAGCGGCATATGTACGAAGAGAACTTTTACAGGCTGATGATGATGATTTCCTGTACAAAATATAGAATACGAAATACATTACATACAATCAAAATATGCCAGCGTTATAATGGATTTTCATAATCAAAACTGAAGCGTCAACTATCCCTCGGCCAAAGCCGGTATTCACTTTAAATTGCAGCAGGTTGATAATACCGTACACTAAACGAAAGCAGTACCTACACTATGACTATGCATACATAGAACTGTAACTCATAAGCACACTGGTCCAAATGGTAATATTGGGACCTGTCTGGCAACTGCAGGCTAGTAGCTCGCAGCAGCAGTGGCAACGAGCAGGCCATATCTATACTAGTATTATAAAGAGGAAAGATTTTATTGTTTGTTTGATTGCCTTGAATAGGTTCCGACACTACTGGACCGATTTGAAAAAATCTTTCACCGTTGGGAAGCCTATTCCCGGGTGACATAGGCTTTATTATATTTAAAAAAATAGGGATCCTTACTAAAACCCGGGAAATCGATGCTTTTTTCTTTTTTTTGTCCCCCAGCAGTGGACTTCTACAGGCTGATGATGATGAGGATCATAATGATGACTAAAGCCCGGGCGAAGCCGGGATGAGCCGCTAGTAACTCATAAAACTGATAACCACCGTTTCTAGTCGAGAATTTGCTTTATGGTGTCTCTACCTCCATTAGTGGTTCGACGCTTATTCGATTACCGCGCGTTTATAGAGATGGTCGCATAGTACCGGCTGTGTCATACTGGTTATATACAAAGTAAAACCGATATTTCCTGAAAACGGTGAATATCGAACGCTTAGTTAATTGGTCCTGGGAGCGAGGTTATCGAAGGTGACATTCTATAATCACGGTGTATGATGAGAACTCTTGCCGCAATGATATTTTAATTTTACAGAATGATTCTAAATGTTACAGGCTTTTGTAGATGGTTTAAACAGCGTTAGAGGCTTTGTTTTTAGGGTTCTGTATCCAAGGGGTAAAACAGGACCCTTTTACTAAGATTCCGCTGTCTGTCTATCTGTCCGTCTGTCACTAGACTGTATCTCATGAACCGTGATAGTTAGAGAGTTGACATTTTCACAGATGATGTATTTCTCTTGCCGCTATGACAACAAATAAGCAGAATAAAATAAATAGTTAAGGAGGCTCTCATACACAACAAACGTGATTTTTTTGTGTATATAATGGTACGAAACCCTTCTTGCGCGAGTCCGGCTCGCACTTGTTACTGCTGGTGAAACAAACGTATGGCCTGATGTTAATTGGTAACCAACACTAACAAAGTATTGCCTTGTAGGTCACGCACACTAGATACGTGCCCTGCGAAGCACTACCCTGTGCTACTACTCTACATATCTCTATGAAATACAGCCTGAAAGACAGACAGATAGCGGAGCCTTTAGTAATAGGGTCCCGTTTTACCCTTTGGGTACGGAACCCTAAAAAAATCGAGCTAAAAATAAATAGCCGTTAGTCCGTGTCGTGAAGCGTTTGTAGAGATGATCACACCGGCAATCTCATCACCCACATAAATGGCTGCTTCCATGCAAAAGTTAAACGATATTTCCTGAAGCGACGAATATTGGAGTTCATGATCAGGGGCGGTGAAAACCGATTGTGTGAATATTGAACGCGTCTGTCTCATGATTTTGGCACTCTCTGGCATAGCCGACGGCGAAACCTGTCTGTTTTACGATTTATTTCACGCAGGAATATTATCATAATAGTAATAATAATGCTGGACAATCTACACAGCATCATCTAGCCCCAAGCTAAGCAGAGCTTGTGTTATGGGTACTAGATGACTGATATACTTAATACAATGCATTATTACATAGATATTTTTTATTATGCATAGAAAATACCCAGAACACCCGGAATAAATATTTGCAGATCGTACAATCATTTATTCCAAGGCGGGAATCGAACTTCCTGCATCGCAGGCGGACATAGGCCCGCCGCGCCACATTGCTCGTCAAAATAAAAATGTAACTCGTGCTTATCTTCATAACAGAACAAGAAAGAAAGAAATCTTTAATTCCTAAGCACGGTAAATATCCCCTCAGATTTTATAGTACTAAATAACTACCTACTCGAGAATCTTCACGGATGTCTAAGGGGGTAGTCAGAAGTACGTCCAGATGATATTTTTGGTACATACGCACATTTTGCAGTAGATGTTATTCCATCATGACAGGTTGCAAGCACATCTCCGCTGCTATAATACTGACTGGTTTTTCACGATATTTTCTTTCGCCGTTTTTAAAGCATTGTGCACATTTATTTTTCATACAGATAAACCCATTGGTACACGACCGGATTCGAACCCACGATCTAAGAATCAAAAAGCTTATCTTCATACTACATCTTTTAAATAAAACAATCCGACCATCACTGTAATTTTGTCTGGGTAGCTTGTGCTAAAATGACGGGTTATTCCCACTCTTCCCCACATTTTGTCCCCAGGTGCGTACATCCCAATTTTTATTCCCGCTCCCAGCCAGCGGGATCTATATAAGTATTCTATCAATCTGGTTCCCATAGTACAAGGTATGCTTAGTTTGGGTCTAGATGATGTTGTGTAAAAATATCCAAAATATGAAAAAAAACATATATAAAAAAAACTATCTAACCTAGTACCAGCCAAGCTACCTACCAATATTAGTTCTATTTGGGGGAAGTTAGTTCGTTTTGTAGTCAAAGTGAAAGTCAAGTCAAAGTCAAAAAGCATTTATTCAGTATGATCCGCAGGGATCATCTTGAAACGTCTTAAATCTAGGTGAATCTAAGCGCCAGTTCCTAGTAGTTACTATTCCTTGTCATTTCGAAGAATTTGCTTAAAGTTTAGGTTTTGCCAATGGAAGATGCTCTTTTTAACCAAAGCCATATTTTGTACTCACAATTTATAACATAAATCGTTTGTTAATTTTTCACGTGGCTCTTGTCCAATTACTCACTGTTCACCTTCAACTGGAACTCATTTATTACTTTGTAAAACATTTTTTGTGTTGTATCAGTTATTTAACCTACAACAACAATGCAAAACTGATGTCTATTCATATATATAAAATATAACCTATATACATTTCTGCCAGTTTTTTTGATTTTTATGATTGGACGTAAAATATTTAAATCACATACATACATAAAATCACTGCAATGTCTGTACTGTTCTCTTATTTGAATTCATTAGATGATGATGTATTTTGTTGCCGCTATAACCAAAAATACTAAAAAACAAAATAAAATAAATATTTAAGGTGGCTCTATACAACAAACGTGATTTTTTTGGCGTTTTAATGATAGATAGAACCCTTCGTGCGCGAGTCCAACTCGCACTTGGCCGTTTTTTTTTACTTTTTGTTACACCAGCCGCGATCGCGAGCAGCTAGATGAAATTCGAGAACTTTAAAACAATGCATGAAGTTTAGTCCAAATGCATAGAAAATTGACGCACAATTAGATTATTTCTCATATAAAGTTTAGTCATAATGGAAGTCCCGCGTCTTAACATAGAATTTTTATTGTCTTGGGTAGTGGACTAGAGCATTAACTTATTTTAACTAATATTCAAATAGATTATATTATTTCTCCAGTAAAATCGAATTTACATAAATTTCCAATACCTAATAGACAAGAGTTGAACAGATATCGCACTATCTTGAATTTATATTCAGGATTATATTTGCCGACCGATGTGGCGCGGCTGGTGAATGTTCGCCTGCGTCGCAGGAGGTTGCGGGTTCGATTTTCGCCTTGGGATAAATGTTTGTACGATCTGCATATATTTATTCCGGGTGGTCTGGGTATTTTCTATGTATAATAAAAAATATCTATAATTATGTAATGTATTGTATTAAGTATATCAGTCATCTAGTACCCATAACACAAGCTCTGCTTAGCTTGGGGCTAGATGATGCTGTGTGAATTGTCCAGCATTATTATTATTATTCTCCGAACGCAATTTTAATGTTCAAATTTTAAACAACGACTGGTGCTTTTTATTTTTAAACCAAATTACCTAAGTGTATGACACACTGTAAATTAAGAGGAGAATACGCAGAAATTCCATGCGAGTTCGAGAGTCAGTTAATCTACTAGAGTACCAACTACAAATTCTACTTTGAACGTAAACGTCTGCATTCTACTGTGAACGTCGTTGTCAGATACAACAAGGACATAGATACCCCCAAAGGACCTTGTACACCATGTCATGGTCATAATAATGTGTCCACTGCTGGACATAATAAAAATAAATATAAATAAAAAAGCCTGTGTATTCCGTAACTCAAAGTAAATTACAATTTATGCTGCTGGACATAAGCCTCCCTCATATTTGAGGGTTAGCTATAGTCACCACGCTTCGCAAACGGATTGGACCTAGTTCGTTCCCTTAGTCACCTCTTACCACGTTTATGGGAGGTAAGAGGTCCTAATCTAAGCCGGAATCCACACTGCTAACATACCATACAATAATTTAAAAATAATGAAATATATCACAAATTCAAAACATAAAAAAAATAAGTGGACACAGAAATGACTGATAGAAGAAAGTGGAAGAAAAAACCGGTTGTGCTGACCTTACTTAGTGTGGGATAAGGGAATGACTAAAACTTTCGTAACGCGGAGAGAATAACATCCCCACTGTCATTCTTACGCAAAAATATAAACACTACAAAAATAAAATTAAATATATGTGCAATACATAAAACTAACCGGTATGATTTCATGTATCATCTTATATCTTGCTCCTGTATTGGGCTCCCGTTTCCACATTTATGTAACTTAAAGTAATACAGTATACAGTCAATACAGTATACAAGGGCTCTTAGTCCCTTGAGACCACCACTCTATACAATTAGCATGTGCCACCCAAAGAGTCTCTTTTGATCCAAGAGACATTACACGTTGTCACACCGTCCGAGAAATAGCCTTGGTAATTATAGCAGACACGTAGAAACGTAAGCTTAAGATGACACATACACAGAATTCTCACTGAGTAACGTTAAGATGTCGAGTTATTTCGTTGTTACCTGTGTTTGTAGCTCATAACTTGACAGTTATGCGCCTTAAATGATCCGTAATTTGATCGCAACTTTTGACGTAAATAAATACTACAAGGAGTATGAAGTCAGTGTATAAAAAGTTTGTACAATCGTAGTTTATAAATTTCAAAAGTTAACTTAAGTAGGTAGTTTTTTTATTAGAACACTTCCCCTGAAATCTATTAGTAAATCATTATGCGATTTACTCCACGGCAGTGTTTACATGGGCGCGCAATAACTTCTTACTATTAATGAGCCTCACTCATCGACGAGTTCGAGTAGGTGACTAGTGCCACCTTAAATCCGTTCCGACAAAATAAGTATTAACTCTTTACATTGCACTTCGCTGTAGCACCGAAAATTACGTGATTTGTATGGTCGTGCCTGAGTTTAATATCTAGTTACATTTATTGTCTGTGAATTCAACATACGTTGGCGTACAATTTATGAGACTACATACTATTGTGTAGACACTGATTACTCTTGAGCTAAAGTTTAAAATAAATGTAGTAGGTACCTATCTCAAGTGTTGACTCACACATGGTAACTTAGAAGAATACTAAGGCTACGTAAATCAACTTTTGGCCTCCTCATAGGCCTCCTTCATACTTAGGGGTATTGTTGCTTGGCAGGCGAATTGGTGATCGTAGTGTCGGTGGTACTCAGGAGAAACTGCTGCCTATTTCCTGGTGAAGAGTTCATCTAGGTAATATGGTAATATCAAAATAATAAAGTAGGTACCTATCTACTCAGTGCAGTTTGCATAGCTATGAGTTCTAATAATCCTAAGTAATTTATTTGGGTATAGAGAGGTGTTTCTCTCCTTGACCATATAAAAAATGCAGAGATAAGGAGATGAACCTGGCTAACTGACGTTTTGAGGTACACTACGCGGAATGTCAGGCATTGACAACTTGACTATGAAACGGCTACCGAGCAGCTTCGAAGTGTTATTATAAAACGACAGTACGAAACTTCGTTTATCGTTTCTAAAAGTAGAACTTCAGTTTAGCAAGGCAGTCAGTATCTTAGAGTTAGACTACGCTTGAGATGCATATATAGTTAAACTCTCACAATGACAACTAGTGTGCTCAGTTTACTTACACCAACGGGTTGTATGGGCGTAAAACTTTTATGCTTCTACCGCGTTTTACAGCGGGCCTTTTATTATTTAGTGAAAGGAGCGACTGACGTCGTAAATCTCCGCTCCTGCGTGAACTTTCGCCTCTTATCTCGGAAATTATGGAACTTTTTGGCTTGTAGTAGACAAAGTGTTTGGCTTTCGCCGCGGGTCACTGAAAGCTTTTACAAATTAATGATTCGGTTTGGACTGAGACGATTGCGATACAACGTTTCAAGAGTTTGAGTGAGTTGACGATAATGTAAACAAATTGTGATTTATTTTGTTATGAAATGGTTTTATTCGCGTTTATACGCTTATGCTATCTACGGTGTATAAATATTAAATATAGAGTTTCAAAGAAACTAAAAGATAATTTGGAAGTTAAAGAACAGGTAAAAAACTTACGCCTTGGTCCCTATCGTTTTTTGCGTGGTCCTATTTATAAAATAATATAACATGAAGTTTCAGTGTGGTACTGATTCAACTTTGCGTCTTTTCTCAGCCATGTATTAACTGCTGTATATTTGCAGTGTATATAAATGATTTAATTATGTACTACTTACCTCGTACCCTAGCTTTGGTGAAACTCTGCCATTATAACAGGCAGTAAAACAATGTCGTACCAGTATCGATGTAATAATTCATTATTCTTGCATTAAGCCTGTGTGGGCTAGTGACAGGCTACACGAAATTAAATTAAGCTCAACGTCAGACCAAACTAATTTAAATCATATCGGAAAGGTAAATGATAGAGCTTAAAATAAAGCCATGGTAAAAATATTAAGCTTTTATAACAACTTTTTGCCTCATTTGATGCATTGTGATAGAGTAAAACAAATAATCAACTTTTTTTATAGGTACTTCTTGAGGATCCATCTACTTGATGGAACAAGTAGATGGCCCACTTGAGGTTAAGTGGTTACCATCGCCTATAACAAAGTATCGCCTCAACTGTAGTAGTAATGTTGCATTTGGTTTGTGTGAGTTTATTACGCATAAAACACTATGCACTATCCATACACAAACAAATAAAAAAAAGGTAAGTAACGGTAGGTACACGTTAGGTACTGTATTTTGGCAGACTAAGCTTTGAACCGCGTCTCTGATAGCCGTGTCATCTAAATAAAATAAAATAGGATTCCTACCTATGATCCACGAAATAATTTTACGCCAAGAACCGCTTCAGGTAATTAATTTACTATCCTTATATTATTTACCCATCAATAGTTATGTATGTACAGTTAGTGTATTTTTGATGGCCTTTTAATAGTCGACCAAATAAATTCGAAAATTTTACGATTATTACACAAAATGTGATAGACGTGGCATATTGTTGTCGCAAGCACAACAAGCCCCGATTATACCCAGTATCGCGTCACAATTAAACAGATAACATAAAATTAACGAAGCCCACTCGTAAATATACACATTTTACTATCTATAAAAGTCACTAATTAATTAATTGAGTAATGATAAAGTGGTTTCTTGTGACGGCCATCGGAAAGCCATAACTGCAAGTAGAGTTGAGCACTTCAAATTAATCCAACAGCCGGAAAAGCAAACTTTAGGTATTTTATAAGAAAGTTTTTCATTGCCTTTTCATTGCAGCTTATATAAAAAACATGCAATGATTTGTCAAGCGCGGTGACTATAGCGAGTCCCGTCAAATATAGGAGAGGCCTGTATATACCCCCCGTACACCCGCCCGTACCGCCGTACGGTATAAGACCGCCCGTTGTACTCAGTGCTTATAATTATCTATATTGTGTTTTTACTTCTTTGTGTACAATAAAGAGTTAATCTATCTATCTATCTATATAGGGGAGCCCTATGTCCAGCAGCAGAATTAGTTAAGCTGATGACGTGAGCTGACGTGATGCTGACCTTTTGCAAGAAAAAGCCGGTTGCAATATGCTTAGGCCGGATAGCGAAGCTCTTGGGTCCGGCCAAACCTACTCTAGTCTAATCTACTTGTCGTCGAATTTGTCTCGGTAATGCTGTTATCTACCATGTGGGCCATAATAAACGGACACCGTGAAGGCTTCTGTATCTTGATAACTCATAAATGTTCACAGACTATCGTTTATCACGATCTTATTACTCTTATAATAGTTCTTTAGATATCT
Source organism: Electrophaes corylata (assembly GCA_947095575.1). Classification (NCBI taxonomy): domain Eukaryota; kingdom Metazoa; phylum Arthropoda; class Insecta; order Lepidoptera; family Geometridae; genus Electrophaes; species Electrophaes corylata. The sequence goes on from OX352704.1 coordinate 2,172,222, forward strand.
AAATCAAACTTTAATTGCCAAGAAAAATTACCTTCTAGTGTTCAACGCTACTAGAAACGGTAGAATACGGTTACTAGAATAGTTGGTGACGAACTGAGATCCAAGCTGTGGAAAGGCTAATCCAATCCTATTAAAAATATAGGGCGTCAAACCAAATCGAGTAGAGTTGTCGCTAGGATTGTTATAATTATAAAAGAGAGTGATTTTTGGTGAAAGAGACGAGGCTGTTGTAGAGGGTAATTTACACACTACTTAATTTGGAGGTATACGAAGTGTCCATTAACATATAAATATTTTATATGTTAGTGGACACTTCTATTAATTTCTTAAAGGGATTTAAGTTTTAGCTCGACTCTACGACGGCGGTGTTTGCAGTACAGCATAGTTAATCTCGCTTGTCTGACAATGCAGTCCAGCCTCCAGCCTCTGATAAGCTAACAAGGCTCTTTAAGCAAGAAGCACTGTAATTGTGCCGATCCTAGTGCCGTGAAATGCGGCAGAGAGCTGTAAGTCAGCGGCTGAGGCGGCTTCTTTTCCCTAATTAGCCATTCAATTCCCGTAATCTTGTTTACTCGTCGGGACCGGCCAGGTGCGATAATGGCCGGGCTATTTGCATGCCGCCATATTGTTTTGCTGTGTTCGGAGGCTCGGAGCCGCCGCCGCCGTCGACCCCCTGTTGTTTTGGCTGGGCTTATTGGATCTGCGATTACTTTGTATTGATCCCGCCGTCCATTATCTGCGTTCGTTTATTTGCACCAGGAACATGATAGCAGAGCTGCTGTTGATCTAATTGCTGACTTCGTTCTCTTGTATACATGACATCAGTCTGAGTAGGATGATCCGTAAATACCTTCAGCAAATGAACAAATAACGAAAAAAACATTTACCTTTTAATTTTATTGTGACGTACGTATTATACAACGTTTTGTGGTAGCAGTGTAACTTGTAAAATCGGACTTTCCTTAATGTCCCCTAACGACTGTTAGTAGCTTAATTATATTATCACAATGTTAATCCATTAGAAGAATTAACAAAGTTGTTAAAACGTTTTGTTGGAAGTAATTGTAGAAGTATTTCAGTAATTTATTTTTTCCACAGTGTTTGCTCGTAATGTATTCTGGCGGCCCCGGCGGCGGCGAAGCTCGATCGAGAAGCTAATCGTAATCTCTGAACAGTAAATTGAAGGCGATCTTTGCACCGGGGCTCTGGCGACAGCGACGGCACATCTTCAATAAATACATTATCGAACACGCTTTATTACTCTACCATCTTTATCCAATCTTATTACGCGTCCGTGAGAGCTCTTGCTTGGCGGAAGCGTTCGCTAAGCTAGCCATTTTTGAGAATAGGGTTCGATAATGGATTTAACGTGGAACACCTCTGCACTTGTCCGGGTATTACGCGGCAGTTTGGCGAGGATATGCTAAGCGTCGCGGTCCGCTGACGCCGCGTCTGGTCCCTGGGCCCGCTCGATGAGATGCGATCATTTAACGACGAGCCCGAAGAGATTTCCCTTCGACGGCGATATTGGCAATATTACGTCCTTTACCGCGGACCGCGTTTCATAATTTAGACAGCCATCGCCTCCGGCCGAATAACATTAAAGGAATGTTGTACAAATATTATTTTGCATTTTTGAAAGGATATTAATTTTGCGATAGCATCGTGACGTTGCTTGATAACTTTGCCAATGATTGGAATGAATAAATTACGTATACTAAACACAACAGTTGTGAAAACAATTTGGAACAGCGATTAGGTTCGGTGGAAGTCCGATTAAGTTGAAAGTGTGGGTGGTGTGATTTACGGCACAGAATAACTGCAGACCTGTCACAATCACAATGAATCTGCGAGCCGCATTATGTTAATTGGCATGCTTTATCCGCACCCATCGGGCCCTGTTTAATTAGAGGTGTCGACACAATGCAACATACTATGGTGTATAAGTCGGTGTGGACCGTATGTCAATTAAATTTGACCCCCGATCCAAGATGGCGGCGGCGGCGGCGTGAATGGCGGAATCCGCTCGGTTGAAACAAATGCCTGTGGTCGTCTGGTTGTTTACTAATTGACGTGTTTTAGGGAAACTCCGTATGGTTTGTGTCAGCAGCCAGATTTATTTTAAAGTTCAGCTATTTATGTTTGTACTAATGCCTAAATCTATGTGGATCTAACCTGAATGCGTTGAGATAGAGATTATTTACGTGGCCACTACCTTTATAACTGTTTTATTTATTATACAAAATCTACAATCCTTATTCTAATACGATGAAATTTGAATGTTAAACTTACGGCTCAGATTGGATTTACTTTATTACCTACTTGTATAATAGTTTTTTTTAAATGACAGCTGAATTTATAAAAAAAATACTTGTATACCCTTTTCTACCTTACAAACATATTACGATTTATAATGCGAGTAAATCACTAGGCAATACTTAGCTTACATGACCAAACTATGTATATTAGACATGTAGGTTAGATACTTTGATGATATACCCTTGAAATCCAACTCAAGCATTAAAAATGTATAATTTTATTCCTGCTAAATGGGTTTCTTTTTTAAAATTAAATAACAAAAATATAACCTTTTATCCTTCAATATAAATATTTACGTAGTAATGAGAGGTATAATCCTTCTCATTAGATAATATAATTATAATGAAATAATGAACTAGCGGCGCGTCCTGGCTTTGCACGGGCTTTAGTAAAGATCCCTAATTTTTTTGAAAATAGGTATAATATAACCTATGTCACCCGGGGATAGTGTAACTTCTCAACGGGTAAAATAGTTTTTCAAATTGGTTCAGTAGTTTCAGAGCATATTCAATGCAAACAAACAAACAATCAAATCTTATTAGTATAGATTTCTAACACTGGATATCATTAAACTTTTTAATACACGTATTTATTTATCGTGATGAGGTCTTTAAAAATAATTATTGTCATGAATTATGAAGATATCCGCCCGTGGTAGTAAAAATCGAAATATGACTGAAAATAACTGCGTTATAAATTCCCTGTCTAGGCCGTTGGGGTATAAGTTTGTCGTCGGCGTTGTAACTGTTTATGTCCTATTTAAATCATTTCTAAGAAATACATATAGCGTTGGCTTGCATCCGATACTGCAATATCACTAAAGTCCTACCTAAACTTGCCGTAACCTTCAAAGAAGTACACCATGTTTTGTCTCTTTTGATCTAATGTGGAATCTCCTGTCAATGCAAAAGACAAAACATGGTGTAACTATTACAAGGTTACGTGGTGTCAATTAGTACCAGGGCTACGTTTTAGAAAGAAATTAATAATAATAATAATGTTGGACAATCCACACAGCATCATTTAGTCCCAAGCTAAGCAGAGCTTGTGTTATGGGTACCAGATGACTGGTATACTTAATACCTACAATACATTACACGGATAGATATTTTTTATTATAAGTACATAGAAAATACCCAGAACACCCGAAATAAATATTTGCAGATCGTACAAACATTCATTCCTAGGTGGGAATCGAACCCGCGACCTTCTGCGTCGCAGGCGGACATTCGCCCGCTGCGCCATCGGTCGGGATTTGTATTATGTTTTTGCCGAAAAAGCAGATTTTTTGGTAGATCTAGATTCTCGAAGATGTTATAACACTTTCGCGGATGTATACAACACAATGGCGGCATTCAAATTGAGAACGCGGGAGACCGTCAATAGAGCGAATGACATTAAATTGGTTAAATTGCTTTGCCGAGCTTGGTTCTGCAATCCTCTGGGAGGTGCCCGAGCCCGTACCGTCGCGTTCTACGTTCTATCGTTGTTATTTATCGATGCGTATCCGAATGTACTTACGTCTTCAATTTGATTTCAGTATGTTTTTTTAAGTTTCTACATCTTTAGATAGTACTTAAAATTTGAAATTTGGACCACCGTGTTATCATTATAATAATAATGCTGGATAATTCACACAGCGTCATCTAGCCCCAAGCTAAGCAGAGCTTGTATTATGGGTGGTAGATGGCTGATATACTTAATACAATACATTACATTCATACATTTTTTTATTATACATAGAAAATACTCAGAACACCCGGAATAAATATTTACAGATCGTACAAACATTTATCCCAAGGCGGGAATCGAATCCGCGACCTCCTCGTCCTCCTCGTCGCAGGCGAACATTCGCCCGCCGTGCCACATCGGTCGTCATGATGGAGCATGATAAAAATATCCGTGATGAGTATGATGAGGCTTATAAATTATGATACATACCTATATGCATAATTAATAGATGACGTCGCTTATCTAGGATCACTTGAGCTTAATCTGAATAGATGTAGTGATGTTCAACTATTCGTCCCATCACGTAGGTATTCAGGTGATCGCTAATGAAGCAATGGGACCGAGTGACTGTGGTGTTTCACTAATCCTGAACTAGTGAGGTGCGCCATCCGAGTGACAGTTACAAATGCGGGCGAAACCAATCAATCAGCTCGGTGGAGCGCGTGGTAATAGAACTCTTCCCCCGATCCGATAGATAATTACAATCGCAAACCAAAAATTACATGCGGCATTTAACCGTAGAACCCTATTACGCTCACAAAGCTGGGACGGTCGCGTTCGATCGACGATCTTTGCTGGACGGAGGATTAACTCGACTCACACAATGTGGGCCTCTACAGACGAGTGGGGAGGGGATGTATTAATAATGGTCTACGTAGTGAATGGAGCACTTACACGGTCCACCGGGAGCTGAATGTGTGACCACCGCGTTAGAGCAAATCGAATCGGTCCGGTCGGGCGCTCGCACGCACCGAATTCGCCGTTTGACCGGAAACCTTCGACAGGAAGATACACGGAATTGGCAAACATCGTAAATTGACATGAGGAAATGCTGGCTAACAAGCATGTGGTCTCAGATCTTTATTTATGATTCAAATTGCCAGCACATCTTAATATAACACGCGTAGCTACAGTTTTTTAGAGTTTTGCAATCCCGCAGAAGGCAGTTTTTATTGATCAAAGCTTGAAGTACCTAACTACCTAATAGAAATTGATCAAGCACATAATATCTTTTTCTCTCTGTGTTCTTGTAACAGTTTATACTTGCATTGAACAGTTTACTTGTAACATTTTTCAATAAAAAATGCGAACCAGTGTAAAACAGTGTGTCTTGTTATTAACGATGATAAAATTCAACGGAATAAACTGATCCAGTGGCGCAATTCACTCAAGAACTGTGTCAACGAACAGAACCGTGTCAATAGTACCGCAACCATAATAACGATCACACTTTACCTACCTATCTGTTATTTATTTTGTCGGAATGTGTATACAACTACTCACTCATACAAAATTGGTATAAATTTTTTATAGTTTATTTATTTTTCAGACACACAATCATATTACAATGAATTAAAAGAAAGTAAATGTGTTACTCATACCTACACAGATTAAAACTAGTAACACAAAATAAGTGTGTACCTCCTGTAAAATTTTGTTCAGGGCGTTACATATTTTGTAAACCCCTAAGTGAGCGCAGCGGGAGTTGAAATTTGTATGATAATACCTGTAGTAAGATTTGACTAGAATAGAAACGTTGTATCGTGTAAACCAGATGGTTGGATTATTTTTGACTTAGAACGAATGTATGGACAGTGTCCTTTATCCAGGAAATAAGCGACGCGTAGCGACGCCGACGCTCGGCATCCAATTACTGATGTAATATGCAAATCACTGTAGGTACTTTGTGCTCTTTTGTTCAATTCTACGGAAACAAACAGTTCGCTGTGGGGTTTTCCCTGCATTGGTGAAAGCCACAATTTGCCTGAAAATAGGAAGTGAGGTTTAGTGGGATGGCATAGGTGTCATAATACCTATGTTTGACTACGAATAAATTTATGCTGGACAATCCACACAGCAACATCTAGCCCCAAACTAAGCAGATGACGTAACCTAACTTATAGGTTAGGTTACCGTAGGATAACTTATAGGTGTTTTTACAAATGACTTCTCTGAAAAAGGTTTCAATGAATGAATGAATTAATAAAAATTTTTAAATGTATACCTTACAAACTAACAATCAGAGAAAAATAGCGATCTCTTCCAGACAGCCTTTGTTTATTTTTGTCTCATAATCGTTGTGGTTTATGAGTAAACAAATATAAACCCGATTACCATTCAAAGCCCGTCTATCAACTGCAATAGCTTGTTCCGCTTGAGCTACTGATAATACAAGACCGCCCACCGAGTCGAAAAAATATATCGATTTTTATATAAATTATAAATTTTCAACCATCAGCTGCAGATAATGGAAAAGTCATTGTTGTCTCTCGCGGCGCCGAGCAATGAACTTGAATCAACTTTTTTGTTAGAACTTATTTTATGATATTGAAACGTAAATTTTAATTAAAAGATAACAGTTTTTCTTTGCAATAACTTTTGGCTTCTTATGTATAGGTTTAATTATGTTTTTTCTTGTGATGTGATCATTTTGAGATGGGTTGTGATATTTTGAGTTTTGCTAAGACCTAGTTCAATAGCGACTTAAGTTGAACGTAAAGTTCTCCTCTGATAGTAAACGTAGAGGTCTCAGTGAAGGGCTCGTCCAGGGAAGTATTACCACCATGCCTATTTCTGCCGCCAAGCAGCTTACTGTGTTCCAGTTTGAAGGGTGTGGGTGCCGATGTAATTACAGGCAGATGAGGCTAAACACTTGAATACTTCAGGTTTATGGACGCTGAGCAGTGCATCGTTGAGCACGTTCCCAAGGTAACCAGTTAGTATTCTAGCAGTGGCGATGGGCTTTCAATCTGTATGGAATACCAACTACTGCAAAATGTGGGTATGTATAAGCACAACAAAATAACGTGAGTTTATTTTGTTGTCCTCGGTTAAGGTAACTGGTAAAAATATGTTGGTAAAACGGCTAAGGTGTACAAAGGATGAGCTTGCGTAGGTCAACCAGGTGTGGACCGCGTGCACTTCCGCTTCCTACGACAATGCCCCTTCAATGGACAGTAGGCGCAATCGATAATGTATTATATTTCCTCTACAAGCTTTATGTAGACAGGTGGTCAGTGTCTGTTAATACAATTAGAAAGTAAAGTTGTGTGATGGTGATATTCTATCTATTTTATAATAAAACTGTAGAGGTCCAAAAGTTTGTTCCTACATTAAAGATATTTTCTGAAATATTGCTGAACTTAAAACAAGGCAAAATGTTGAAATCGACTTTTAAACAAAAATGTTTGTACACACATTATTTTATTTATTGATTTATAGACGAGCAGCTACGGCTGATGTGTCTATTTCACAGTGTTAGTTTTTTTTATTAGGTTTGGTAAATATTTTTGAGCACTGATTTAGTTGTTTGCAACCAGTTATCGAGTTTGTTTTTGAATGCATTGACAGAGGTTGCAGAGACGACTCTATTTGACAGTGTATTCAGTTGTGCACCACTTTATTACTGAGAAAGTAGGTAGGCAGCAAGTATGGTAGCAGGGTCACGGGTGATTTTGAGCGGGTGATTACGCAAAAGCATAGAATTAAGTAGCTTATAGTTCAACTTAAAATTTAGTATGGGTTTCATTAAGCTGTCATCCTTAAAGCGGGTGTAAAATGAGGACGAAGTTTGTTTAAAATCTTAAAGAGTACCTAACACAGACGAAGTCGCGTGCGAGTCAGCTAATCCTAAATAAATAAAGATCGTTGATTGGTGATTAAGAATGCCATGGATATGGGTAATCGGGGGTCATGTGGCTTAACCAGAACACAAGCAATTTTGAGTCAGTGATTTGGTACTAAGAGATCTAAAGGGGATTTCTATGTTAGGTTTCTCACGATGTTTTCCTTCGCTGTTTAAGAGCACTGACATTGCGCACGTAAATTTCTCAAAAGAAAAAAATCATTGGTGCACGACCGTATTCGAACCCACGACCTTAGGATTAGAAGGCAGGGTCACTCCCACTAGACTATTGGTGGTCTCAATGAATTAGGGTCAAACAAATTCTATTCCTAGTTAAAGTAATCCTAAGATGGCTTCATTTTTTGTTTCAAGCTACAGCTAAAGTTTTCTTTACAAAGATTACCTGACGACCAAAACATACTTATGGTAGAAAGCCATTGCCAGAGGAGAAAAGGAGCAAAATTACCGGTATCTTGTCTGTTGCGGAGAGTCCGTTCCGTAATTTTGTACGACTGTATTGTTGCGATTTCAAAAATTCCCATTATAGTCCCGCGTGAAAAGGAAAGAAATAAGAAATGGCGAACAATACATACGGAACATGTCTGAGGACTGCATGGAATACCTACTGGTCTGGCCATGTAGGGTGTCTGTAAGTTTCTTTATATGTCGAAGGATTTTTTTTGTCAGTCGAAAAGTGGATAAAAACACATTTCCACATTTTAACCAGTGTTTAGTTTTGCTCCGATAATCATTAAATTATGTTTTAGTGTTTTAAAAACGCTTCCGATTAGCACTGATCTGGATCAGTTGAGTTACCTTTAGATCGTTTGCAACGGTCTGTAGATAGCTCGATTGTTTCATATGTATTTTGTACATGCCAATTATAAATACCTGTATTAGCTGTAATTTTATTTTTAAATGAATTATGTCAGTTTGTGTAAAAAAAATATTATTATGAATTTAAACTTGCGATTATTATATCATAGAAAACAGCCTGTAGAAATCCACTGCTGTACGTTTCCAGTTAGAACGATTTTGAATCTTCCATCCATCAAATTTCCGCGATCCTAACCATGTCATCGGTCCATCAGGTAGGAGGGCATGAAGGCATCGTCTTCCGGTGTTTGGTCATCATTCGAGAACCTATATTCCCCAGAGGTTGTTGGTTCTACGAGCTATATGGCCTGCCCATTGCCTCTTCAATTGACCGATTGAGCTATAACGGTGACCTTGATTCTCCAATAGAGTTTCTTACAAAATACTAAGGTGACTTTATTAGTTACATAGATTTTTGGCACATATTACGTAATATTTTATTCGCAGATTTCGACTAACGCCGTCGTAACTGTGTGGGTAGTTATTTTTAATCTCAATAACAGGAGATGGGAAGGTTTCTGATTTCATGGCCGAGAGCGTAACTTAGCAACCCCCATATTTACACTGCTGTACTTACTTGTGCTATCTACATATTATATACGTTGAAATATACCTGAGGGGTCTTACTGTCGTACGAAACTGTATGAGATAAATTCTACTTATTTTTTGTAATTTAGTCTTTAAAATTAACCAGCTGTTTACTGTGACTTTGTACCCACTCCCGTGTGTGGTAATTGTGTGCAACGCTTGTAAGATATTGGAAATGTATATTTGTTGACTAACGGGTATCATTTGGGCGAGTGACCGCTTATGGTATTTCTATCTGACCGCTCAAACAAGATACGGCACGTTCGATTCGGTTTTGTTTTAAATTCTTTTGTTCAATAAAACCGCAAAAATCACTTTGAGAAATCTTATAGGTGAGTTTTATTGAGATCCAGTTCCACGTGAACAAATCGTAAGAAACGCCGCACTCCTTTGAGTTTCGTGTCTTAAAACCAACTGCATAACCATCTTATAATCACGTTACAAGAGTTACTTCACCATGAAAGCATATAGTAGGTATTGTAGTTTTTTTTTTAAATTTATTTATTTATTTTTAAAAATTTTTTTTATAGAAGTCATAAAAAACGTTGCACTATTTGAGTATCGCAGCTTCAAAACTACGTTTTACGAGTTACTTCATCGGAAACGCATATTGTTAAAAAAAATTGTTTGTTATAGCTGTAATGGTGATAATTACTGCTATAGGTAATTATCACCATTACCGCTATAACAATTTTTTTTTGTCATATATATTTATATTCATTCAATCTGACAAGAAACCACTATTTTTGGCTCTATTTTGGTAATACTTTTCATTCAACAATGAGACGTATAGGATTTCATCCATGGTAATCGAGGGCGAGTCTTAGCAACCCCCATACTGCTCCGTGTGGGTTGGTGACTTGCGGAGTTAGCACAAGTTTTTATGCAAACTTCAACTCCCGCTATAGAAATCATGACACAAACCCTGAAAATTTAAAGTTTGAAAGATGTTTAAAGTTTGCAGTGTCTTACATATTTTTATTTATAGACAACTCGTGTCCAACCTCATCAGTGTTTCCAATTTTTTTTATCTCTTTATTTTAATTAGCATTTACCCTGTCCTGTTAGTGTTTTATTCTATTTATAATTAGGTAATCTGTAATTTGTAAACCGGCTTTCCGCGATACAGGCTTGTCCTAATGCGGGGATCACAAGTAAAATGTACTGTTGCAAATCAATAGGTATGAATAAATATATTTGTATTTTGTATTTGTATTTGTATGTTTAGGCTGAGTGTCTATATGTCAGGCAGTCAGGACAATTTTTTTTATAGATTGACGTTGAACTCTCTTTTTATATCATTCGAACCCGTGCTACCTTTGAGGAATTTATACCTATCGGTGTGAAATATAATGTGCTTTTGTGTTCAATACATACAGGTACGCAGGTAATGTTTTGAGTTCTTGGCATTCCTGCTGCATTGGCGAGACTTCGTCTGTGCATCAGATGGAAGTTATTGAGCTATTGAAAGCTAGCACCAGTTTCTGTTCCTATTAAGCACGTTTGTCGCGTAATTGTTAAACATTGACCGTAGGTGGGATGGATACGTCTATTCCCGATTGTCCCTACCCCCAGAGTTCCTACTAGGAACAATCGGGAAGAAATATTCCCGATTGTTCCTACCTTTCAATTTCACTAGATACAAACGGGAAAATAAATTCCCAATTGTGTAGTGATTTGGTGTATGCACAACATTCAGTTAATGCGCGAGCGCATACGATCCGGTAGCATATCCGATTTACAATATGTCCTTTAAAAAATTTTTTTAAAAAACCTACTAAGTACTTAGTATATTTCCAAAATAGACAGAAAGAAATAGCATCACGACTTTAATGTCCAGGTACGGTAGATATCCGTTCAGATCTCTTAGTACAAAGTATCTACTCGAGATTATTTGAGGATATCCAAGGGTCCCCAGAGGTCAGAGGTATGTTCCGATATTACATTTGTTATAAACCCACATTTTGCTGTAGTTAGTATTCCACACATGACAGGCTGCAAGCCCTTCGCCGCTACTAGAGTACTAACTGGTTTCTGAACGATGTTTTTTTTTTTTTTTTTTATACAACAATGTAGACAAACAAGCTTACGGCCCACCTGATGGAAAGTGGTTAAAGTGGTGGTGGTTAGTGGTTAGTGGTGGTGGTGGTGGAGTGTGGTTAGTGGAAGTGGTAGTGGTGGTGGTGTTTTTCTTCATTATTTGAGAGCACTGCCATTGCGCACATTTTTCAAATAGAAAAATCGATTGGTGGATTTATATAATATTTAAAACACCGTAACATTGACGTTTTTGTCACAATAATTATATACTCGCTCTGTCAATTATTTAAGGAAAAAGCAACAAAAAATAGTAAGAAGTAACGAAATTACAGAAGACAGCCGAAAACAGGTTTTCACGAGTAGAAAAGTAATCGATGCAGATCAAATAAATAAATAATAATAATAAATAATGCTGAACAATCCACACAGCATCATCTAGCCCCAAGCTAAGCAGAACTTGTGTTATGGGTACTAGATGACTGATATACTTAATACGATACATTACATATATAGATATTTTTTATTATACAAAGAAAATACCCAGAACACCCGGAATAAATATTTGCAGATCGTACACAGCATGTCGCAGGCGGACATTCGCCCGCCGCGCCACATCGGTCGCCAAACTAAAATAAACCATACAAAAAAAATAAAAAATAAAAATAAATGAAGCCATACTAGAATAATTATTTTGCTACACATCTTCTAAAAGTAATACGCGTGCTTTAACAAGCAGAAAAGCTGGTGCCCCCGTACCGGAAAGTAGTTACCGACTTCCGGTAGGTATTAGGGGAAGAAATCATTAGGCAAAACAATTTGTATATTAGATGGAATGAAGTGGAATGAACAAAGCATAATGATGAAAAACAGACGATTATTTGAGCATCAACATATAAAAAAAATAAAATAAATAAATAAAAACTTATGGACATTTTTACTCAATACCATCTAACCCAAAACTAAGCATAGCTTGTACTTTGGGAACCAGATGACTGCTTTTTTTTAAATACATACATACTTAGAATATAATATAACACCCAGACAGACAGAAAAAAATATGCACGTAAAGGGTCGGTTTTCGTTTAGTATATTTTTTGATTCAAAAGAATCACAATATGAATTAATTTCCAGACCCTGAAAATGAAAAAAAGAAAATGTTTTTTTTATGCTACTGCTCGTGGAGAAGGCATATGGCCCACCTGATGTTAAGTAGTAATCATCACTTGACCTTGTAGGTTATGAGCGTTAGGTACGTGCCCTACAAAGTCCTGCGTCCACCAACCTGAGGTATACCGGTGTTTAAGCCTTATGTGCCTGTAATTCCACCGTCACCGGCAACCTTTAATCCGGAACAAAGCAAGCTGCTTGTCGGCAGATATAGGCATGTTGGTAGTACTTTCCTGGACGAGCCCTTCATAAAGAGCTCTACTACTACTAAAAGGTACTAAGGTGATGTATACATACCGATTCAACTAAAAACATAGAAGAATCCAACTATTTTTATTCAATGCCAAAGTCATGGGTGCTTGCAAGATAATAATAATATAATAATAATGCTGGACAATCCACACAGCATCATCTAGCCCCAAGCTAAGCAGAGCTTGTGTTATGGGTACTAGGTGACTGATATACTTAATACAATACATACATATTTTTTATTATACATAGAAAACACCCAGAACACCCACACACATTTATCCCAAGGCGGGAATCGAACCCGCAACCTCCGCGTCGCAGGCGGACATTCACCCGCCGCGCCACATCGGTCGTCAAAGTCAAGATTAAAGTTCCATCTCCCTTTTGAACTTAAAATAAAATCGTCTTTGAATACTCACTATTTCATTCACGCATACATATTTACAGGCATTTCCTTTCGACTTCCAAGGAGGTCGGAGATACTTCCTTTTAAAAGCGGAAAATGCCGGCGATCGATTCTGCCGCCTTCTAATAACATTCCGGGATGATATTTCACGCACCACGATCTCCACTGTGTACAAATATAAATACCGCTCACTAGTATGTATACAGAATATAGTTGAATATAATAGTTGCCAGCCTTTTGGGCACACTTCCTGCGGTAAGTGACTTAAATTCTGTTTTCTACCTATAGTATAAACCCGCACTTTACTATAGGTAGAAAAAGTTATGATAAAATATGTAGATATAAGGTAGATAGGTTAAATATTAGATGTTAAATATTTGTATATACTAAATTACTTCCGTTATAATAAAATAAATGATTATATTTTTATTTAACAAAACAAACAGAATATAATAAAAAAGTAGGGATTTAGAAAAAAAAGAGCATTGTAAGATTAAACATTAGGATGTTAGTAGATTATGGTGTTAGTTACACCACTTATATCTCAAGAACCAGGTCTAGCTGGACCAATTTTTATGATTTTCGTGTTTTTGGATTTATCTTCATCTGGAATAGGATATTATGTAGTAAAAATAATAAAAAGAATGCGGAACAAAGTTCGTGGAGTCAGTTAGTAATATAGTATAGTATCGTTTTCCAACTTGTCTCATGTTTTCTATAATTTGCACTCTTTAAAAATAATCCTACTAATATTATAAACGCGAAAGTTTGTAAGTATGGGTAGATGGATGGATGTATGTTTGTTACTCTTTCACGCTTTTACCAATGGACAGATTTGGATGAAATTTGGAATAAACATAGATTTGGATTAACATATAGGCTACTTTTTATTCCGAATATATAACGGGAACGGGAAAAAACTGCCACGCGGGCGAAGCTGCGAGCAGCCGCTAGTATTTGTATATTTGTACGATTACTTGTAGCCACGCAAAAACTACTGAATTAATATTGATGCGATTTGCAGTATTAGTTAGCTTATAGCCCAACTTAAACTTAGTATGGGTTTCATCGAGCTGTCATCCCTAAAGCGGGTGTAAAAAGAGGATGAAGTTCGTATGAAAAACTTAAAGAGCAATGCAGACGAAGTCGCGAGCGGGTCAGACAGTCTAGAATATTCAAGTGTGTCGCTGAATTTCAAGAAGTTTTTGTGTGTAACGGCACTTACGTCACAGTGCCATACGGCCTCATAATGAGTTTTCCGCTTTCAAGGAACCCATAGTTTTACAGGCAGCGTGGGGTAAAAATAGCTCGTTTACGTGATGAATGAAACTCTCGACCGCCTCGTAATTGGGTGTCGAAGTCTCGGGCTGAAAGCATACACATGTCCGACGATCCACACGTTATCAGATAGACCATTGTCTCAGGTTATCTGCGCGTTGTTCCCGATAAATCGTTCATGTTGCATTGTCTAGCTTTACGGATCCTTAGCTAGACAACTACTGAGGTAGTTTCGTTTTGACGGTGAAACCGACCTATGTGGCGTGGCGGGAGAACATCTACCTGCGACGCAGGAGGTTGCGGGTTCGATTTCCGCCTTGGGATAAATGTTTGTATGATCTGTAAATATTTATTCCGGGTGTTCTGGGTGTTTTATACGCAAATGCTTGAAAAACTTTGTTAGTGGAAATAAACATTTTTTATTAATTAAAGAATAGTTTATTTTAATCAGGTTTGTATGGAGGATCGTAGATACTGATTGGGCGTTTTTCCATTACCCGGCCCGGCACCGGCACCGGCACCGGCGTCGGCGCCGTGCCGTTGCCGGGGAAGCAAAAATGTATAGGGCGTTTTTCCATTACCCGGCCCAGCACCGGCACCGGCGCCGGCCCGGCGTTGAGTCCCGCCGGCGCCGTTGCCGTCGCCGGGGTAGCTTCCCAGTCGATGTCGGCCGGCAAAACTGCATGTGTGCTGTATATGAATTGTAGCCGTGTGCGTGTGTGAGTGTGCGGGGCGCGGGTAGGGGGTCGAGGAGCGGACGCACACCGGCATCGACAACCGGCGCAGTGGAAAAACGAAGCTCCGGCGCCGGTGCCGGTGGACGGCCATGCCGGTGCCGTGCCGGTGCCGGGCCGGCTAATGGAAAAACGCCCATTGTGATGTACTTTATGTCTAGTTCAGTTTAAAACGAGAATATTTATGACGTTTGATATATCTCAATCACAAACACTTTACTTCAAGCTGATGCGTGTCAGTAATTACGTCGTTTACAACAAAGCATTACACCCTCTTGCACTCCATTCATCCGGAGGGTAAGTTGATTGTGTGAATAAATGAAGAATTTCATAAAAAAATTATAACTCGCTTTGGAACATAAAAAAAATGAAGTATAAAATGTAATAAAGATAACGCGTGTGTCAGCGCTTGTACTCTTTACAAGAGAGGGTAGGTTTCATAATACCACACCATTGGTTTTACAAAAGCACTTCTTTGATTTTAATAAGAAATATTAAATGATCGCTATGAATTTATATCAAAATAATAATAGATTTAGAACAGTCAGTATCTGGATCTAACTTTACCTAGTATGTACTTCTAGTTATATAAATACTTCGTCTGTGTCAATTTATTTTCACAGAAACTTCAACCCCGCTGCAGTTCAGAGTTGATTTTAGGAATTTATTTCTTAGTGGTTGGTAGTATATAAAAAAATTGAGTTTTTAAAATACCACTGTTACCAAATAAATTTGTATCTCGAAAACCGCAGAACGTATATTTTTGGGGTAAGTATAATATCTATAGGGGTTAAGACTAAAAGAAATACACTAACACACAATCACTGAATCTTTTCTTGTTAGGTTTATATCTCAAAGTTGACACTTTTAAATATATTTTACGTTCAAACTAATTTGATTTGATAGACAGATAAGGCAGATCAACTCAGCTTAGAAATGTTTTTTTTTTATATGAATAAAATAGCCTTGAAAAGTAAACACAGTGCTTGAAGGCTTTACGCGCAGAACATTGCATCAAAACGATCTCTTCAGCTACATTCCCTCTCGCATCACTTATTCTCGCGATAAAATATTGTGAACAATAAAATGGCGGTGAACACAGTATTTCCTGTTGAAATGACGCAGTGAATAAAGGGTAGATTCACAATATTACGTAATTTAATATTTGAAATGTATTTATAATTGTATATTTGTTATTTTTTTATAATTATTTATTGTTATTTGGTATATTAACCTTGTAAGAAAGAAAAAGTCAAAAGTTATTTATTTTATCGAACTAAAGCGGTCACTTAGAACATAATAATATAATAGTCTTATAACCAGGTAAAAGTGCCAGTTCCTCGCGACCAAACTTACAGAAGAGGTGTGAAACTTACAGTTTAGTTCGTACCGTTTTTTTGTGATTCTATTTTTTAAATAATGTTCTACTATGAAGCTCTAGTGTGGTGATTATCCAACTTCACCTTTAAATAATACACACAATAATATAATTGTCATTGATAAAATATCAATCTGTATAAAAATTAACTGGATTTCTGTCATCTTTGGAAGCAACATAGTATTTTCATTTTAATTGTTTTTCTAGTGTTATTTTAAGTTCTGATGGGTAATTTTGGTGGTATTTTAACCATCATTACTCGAGGTCTTAGCACAAGTGTAAACAATTGAAATGAAAGTGTGTTATGAGGCATCCTGATTTGAAAATAAATGTTTCCCCTTTGGTTTTGAAGAAAAACGCCATCTTTTTCTTCAAAACCGATGACGGCTGACTTTACTTTTCTTACCGACTCGACTTGACTAAAAATAATTTATTCAACCCACTTGACATTGGCAAAACATAAAAAAAAACATTTTGGATAATGCAGGCTTTTCTTGTTGGTACACCATGTTTAGTTCTTAGCCTTGTCGGGTATTTTCATGGATTCGCCCGCCGTGCCACAAGGGTTGAGAAATCACTCATAGAATACTATCTATATAATATATAATTTTTATTTATATATTTTATTTTAGTTTATATATACCTTGTTACCTTGTTATATATACTTACCTAGTTTATAGTTTGGGTAGATGATGTCGTGTACTTATGCAAATAAATAAATAAATAAAATAAATAAATAATGCTGGACAATCCACACAGCATCATCTAGCCCCAAGCTAAGCAGAGCTTGTGTTATGGGTACTAGATGACTGATATACTTAATATAATACTATATTACTTACATAGATATATATATTTTTATTATACATAGAAAACACCCAGAACACCCCCAATAAATATTTGCAGATCGTACAAACATTTATCCTAAGGTGGGAATCGAACCCGCAACCTCCTGCGTCGCAGACGGACAATCGCCCACCGCGCCACATCGGTCGTCAATGTTGTTTATTTTCCACGATGCTGTGGTTTATGTAGGTATTATTAGTATTGTGATATCATACGCTATCCGTCATTAACCGCAGATAGGCAGGTGAATGAGACGTGGTTAACATGCAATTAATTATTGATATTATACCTATTCACCAATTCTTGATGAATCCTTTCCGACATTCATAGATGAGAAAATTCAAAATTTTAATAAAACTTCGGACCGATTACTTAAAATTAATAGCCATATGGCTTTTACAATTATTAGGTTTTGCCTTTTTGTACCTAAATTTACATACTCTTTACGATGTTGTCAATTGTGGAAACACAGTGAGCTGGTGGAAGGCTTAGACAACATAATAAAGAATACTTTATCATCGGTTTTGAATATTTATTTGGATGATAAGGCGTGGTCGCAGGCCTCCCTACCTGTCAAATTGGGAGGCTTAGGTATTCGCAAAATTTCTAGTGTAGCCCTACCAGCTTTCTTGTCTTCCGTCTATAGCACTAATCCATTGGTTCAAAAAATTCTAACCCCGTCTCTTTTGGTTACTCCTGGCATAAATCTCAAAATTTCTCATCTAGACGAAGCTCGAAATGCTTGGCATATTGCTTGCCCCAATACGGCTCCCCCCACATGTCTTTCGTCTCAACGGCAATGGGACGGGCCTCTGTGTGAGTTGACACGGAATTGTCTGTTACAAACGTGTTCCAGCTCTGCAGATCGTGCCCGTCTCCTAGCAGTTTCTAAATGGGAGTCAGGACATTGGTTACAAGCTCTTCCTTCAAATAACATTGGTACTCTAATGGATCCTGTCACGTTCCGTATTGCAACTTGTCTACGGTTGGGTGCGCGGTGCTGTGCGCCTCATCAATGCCAGTGCGGTACTGCAGTTGACCAGCTTGGTCATCACGGATTATCGTGTACTAGAGCCGCCGGTCGAATGTCTCGCCACGCCAGTCTTAATGACATCATCCGGCGGGCCTTTACCACCGTGAACGTGCCAGCCATTCTCGAGCCGAATGGTCTGATGCGTGACGATGGTAAACGACCTGACGGTATGACCCTTGTCCCTTGGGAGGTGGGGAGACCCTTGGTGTGGGACGCTACTTGCGTTGACACACTAGCGCCTTCCCATCCATCCGTTGGGGCTGGCGCGGCGGCAGATTTTGCCGAGGATCTCAAGAGGCGCAAATATGCAGGTCTCGACAGAGCCTACAGATTTGCTCCTCTTGGAGTCGAGACTCTAGGTCCGTGGGGTACCGAGGCCCTCCGGGTTTTTAAAATTCTTTCGGGGCGTCTGGTCGAAGCGACGCGTGACCCGAGAGCTGGTGAGTATCTGGCACAACGAATCAGCATTGCCATTCAGCGTGGCAATGCAGCCAGTGTTTTGGGAACGCTTCCGATTGGCACTGATCTGGATCAGTTGAGCTACCTTTAGATCGTTTGCAACGGTCTTTAGATAGCTCAACTGTTTCAAATGTATTTTGTACATACCAATTATAAATACTTGTATTAGTCATAATTTTCTTTGTAAATAAAAGTTATGTAATTTACTGACAAATTAATTAATTGTAATCATATGGTTTGTTTTGCATATGAAATGTACCAAATGTAGTATCTGAACATGCCTCTGACTACCCCCTCTTCTCTTCTACCTTTTTTTCAACTAGTACCCACAACACAAGCTCTGCTTAACTTGGGGTTATGTTTTATATTAGGTATTATTATTTTTTTTTTATATATTTCTTTTATTATTATTATTATTACTTTTTTATGATAGTATATGAAATAGTAAGTATGGTTTTTTGATCGCAATGTTTTTTATTATATTTCTTAATTTTATTTGTGAATACCTACCCTAACAGAGTACGCTAACCAACATCTTATCTAACATTTAAACAGTTTTCTCTGATACCTACCTACTTTACTTTATTTTTAATTTTCTTTCTTTATATAAACGTGTTGTTGTTGTTTTTTTTTACTCTCTCCCTGGTTTCAGCTGAAAATCAGCGTTGAGTGGTAGTACAAGCTGAACACCATTTTAGCATAGGGACCTACTGCTGACACATGAGCCGATGGGATACATTTTTTTTTTTTTCTATTTTACCTGTTTATCAAGTCGGGCTTGTGTGTGTTTGCCAATGATAAATATTGTGAATTATGCCTATGCTTAATAAAAGTATATTCTATTCTATTCTATTCTTGGGGCTAGATGATGCTTGTGGATTGTCCAGCTAATGCTGGACAATCCACAAGCATAGAATAATTTCTATCTCCAGAGTACTAAACTGTGACACTACGGTCACCAATTCGCTTGACAAGCGCGGTGACTATGACAAAACCAATGTCCAATAGGAGGGAGACGTATTTTTTCTTACGAAATCTTCAGCAGTTTGTCGAATCAGCGGATTATCTACAAGGCCATAAACAAGTATTTAAATTAGGTACATAAAAGGCAAGCCGGAGAATAATCAATTTTGTTTTCTCGTACAAAAATAATAGTCGGTTCGACGAGGTCTTCCGATCTCCCCCGTGACATCCATTGGTTTGTTCCTAAGAGTTCCGAAACGAAGTACAACTTTATAAATCTTACTAATATTATGTATTACAAACGCAAAAGTTTGTAAGTATAGATGGATGGATGTCAAAGTCAAAGTGTCAAAGTCAAGATGGATGGATGGATGTTTGTTACTCTTTCACGCTCTAACTAGTAGACCGACTTTGATGAAATTTGGAATAAACATAGATTATATCTTGGATTAACATATAGGCTACTTTTTATCCCGAAAAAATAACAGGAACGGGAAAAACCTGCCACGCGGGCGAAGCTGCGAGCGGCCGCTAGTAAATCATTAATAAATAGCATCACTACTTAATTCGCAAGCACGGTAGATATATCCTCATATCTCTTAGTACCAAGTATCTACTTGAGATTCTTCAAGGATGACTAAGGGGGCTAGTCAGAGGTATGTCCAGATAGTACATTTGTACATACCCACACTTTGCAGAAGTTAGTATTTCATAATGTGACAGGTTGCAAGTCCATCGCCGATTTATTTTATTATTATGAATTAAAAAAAATGTTTTTACTCGTCTTAATAAAATATCTTTTTTATAAAATACTGATTGATAAAGTACATTGGGAACAAGCCCGATTGAGGTCGCGTCGTGTGTCACAATGCCGATAGACATCACTACCCGTCGCAACGTAAAGCTAAAGTGATTTTTATTACATTCGATTCGGTTGCTTTGTTCATATTCAACGCCCTTGTGACTCCGAGGAAACCTGATGGAAACATCAGCTGCTGCGAAAATGCGAAAATAAGATACGTGATAGCAAGAAACTGAAATTGACAATACAATAGCGTTATGCTTATGAATGTTTCAAGAGTTATTTATATTTTTGAAGCTTGTAATGAAGAAAATTCCACAATATTGTAATCTTTGAAATGTATATCTATCAAATTATAAGTTAACATATTTATTTATAAAGAAAATTATAATACAAGCATTTATAATTGGTATGCACAAAATACAAAAGGAAACAGTTGAGCTATCTACAGATTGTTGCAAACGATTTAAAGGTAGCTCAACTGATCCAGATCTTCTATTTGTTATAATTAATAAAATTTTAATTAATTTGTTAAAAATAATATTTATTTGTTTTTACCTAAGTTTACTATGATTCTGTATTTTACCGGTTTATTTAAATTTGTCTTGCATTATGTGTCTTTCCTTAGTTAGGTAATTTATAATTTTGTGAAGCCTGAGCTGTATCTGAGCATTCACGATTTAGGCGTCTAGCCTCAATGCGGTACTCTATATGCTCATTTTTTTATACAACTTGCTGATGGAGCAAGCAGATGGCCCACCTGATGTAAAGTGGTGACCGTCACCTATAACAAAGTATTGTCTCGTAAGTCACGCTCGTTAGGAACGTGCCTCACAATGCACTGCTCAGCGTCTATCAACCTGAGGCAAACAGTGTGCCTGTAGTTTTACCGGCACCCACACCCTGTAAATTATCTACAGCGCAGAAAGCAGGGCTACTATGAACTGAGCCGTTACGGCTGTCCATGTGATGTAGATTGACTACTAAGTACTAAGACGACCGATGTGGCGCGGCGGGCGAATGTGCGACGCAGGAGGTTGCGGGTTCAATTCCCGCCTTGGGATAAATGCTTGTACGATCTGCAAATATTTATTCCGCGTGTTCTGGGTATTTTCTATGTATAATAAAAAATATCTGTGTATGTAATGTATTGTATTAAGTATATCAGTCATCTAGTACCCATAACACAAGCTCTGCTTAGCTTGGGGCTAGATGGTGCTGTGTGGATTGTTCAGTATTAAAAAAAAAAGTACTACCACACAGAGCACGTCCACGGATGAGCATTATAAGTATGTAGTACCTACTGCACTGCGTTCATTTTGAGACGTTAGAAAATAGGAAGTACCTATTAGCTATGCAACTGCTCTCAAACGGGAGAAAAATCTCGCAATTCAGCTCGTATCAATAAATATTACTCCGTCGGATCTAAGCCCATGTATTATGCACGTTTTTTAAACTTTTTTTTCATAATGTTAATAAACTATCCTTTGGCTTCAATCTCACCTGATGGTAAGTGACTGATGAAGCCGACAATAAAGCAGGACGGTCTAGAAGACACTTATTCACTCTTGCCTTAAAGAGGTCCAGATTATAGTGGCACAGATTAGAATAGTGGTCAGGTAAACCGAAGCCGGCAATGAGTTTCACTCCTTAGCGGTTCGCATAATGAAAGTGGAACCGAACCGCTTGGTGCGAATGGGTGGTATGCTAACCAAGTAAGGGTGGTACTGAGCCGTGCGCCTACTCGTCCTAAAGTGGAAAGGAGATGGTGGAATGAGATCTTGAAACTGAAACGTGAAAAGTAACTTTCAACGTTGTTTCTATAAAAAGCTATAATAGATGACACACGGGATGTCAAAGCTAAAAAACAAAAAACAGAAAAGCCTCACAACTTTCAATCCATAGGCACGGTAAATATCTCTTCAGATATTTTAGTATCAAGTCGAGATTTCTGCGGATGTCTAATTGGGGTAGTCAGAGGTACGTGCAAATGTAAAACTTGGTATACCTGCATTTTGCATTAGTTGGTATTCCATACGTGACAGGTTGCAAACCCATCGCCGCCGCTAGAATACTAGCTGGTTTCCTCATGATGTTTTACTCCACCGTTTAAGAGCATTGCGCATATAAATTTCGAACCTACGACTCCTACTAGACCATCGGTACTCCTGGCAAACCTGATAAAGCTATCCTATCGAGCATTACGCTCAGTACCTAAAGTAATTTTATTTGTGCAATAACGCATTTTCTATTCATCTTATCATCACCTGATTATTAGGTTAAATAAGTTCACAGCTGGACCTATCCCATATTCGGGATCTTGCCGTTGTTTACTACGCTTGGCAGACGAGTTGGTGACCGCAGTTTTAATATTATTTACTCAGGAATTATTGCTGCTTATTTTCTGGAGCGTTCTTTAGATCTATTAATAAAAGATTTTTTAATAAAATCACAAGGACCACTTAAAAAGTCTTATAAAGTAATTGAATCTTGACAAAAGTTCGCTATGGCCAAATTTAGAAGAACAAGAAGGAAGGTAGCTGGTATAACATCACAACGGTAAAGATCAGTTGTACTGGCTATTAGACAGCTGATATGGCACTTTATGGCACGCGACTTTTTCTCTATAAACTGTACAGCTTCTTACAAGTTTGCGAATACTTCCCGCGCAGATGCGGGTACACGTGTTCTGGCGGAATGTGCACTAATTGCCTTTACCCTGCATTAAACAATTAAAATAATACGTGTAGATGTGAAACTACTGTAGTGCCCATGGCATACTATACCTACGTGTCACGCGTTCACCCTTTGCCCTTTGCCCTCATCTAAACCTAAGACCAATAAATAACGTGTAAATTTCAGGAATGTATATGGCAATAAATGATTTTTTTATTTTTATTAATTTATTTATTCACTACGCTGTGGAGAAAGAGAATGATGGAGTGCTTGAATCTAAAGAACGGCCTTATTATGCAAGTCGAACAGTTAGAATCTCATCCAAAAGTGAATTTCAATTCCTTTGCGGTGATAGTAACTACCGATTGATCGGCTATCAACATACATGTACAGCGGGTTCTGACTGAAAGATATCGTGTTCAGGAAGTTCATCGGAAGCCTGACACGAGACACCAAGCATGCGTCCACAGCAAGCGACGCTTTGGTTATAGTTATGATATCTCTTTTTATTATAAATAATTGTTGTCTAAAATAAATGATCCTTTTATTATTATGAAGGGTTTTTTTCTCAAAATATAAGTAGTACAAGATTACCCTGTATTCATTTATGTTTAAATATTATTATAGTGGCTAAGGGACTGACACGCAAGAAACTACGATCCAATAGATAATATAGATAAATGAGATGTATGTTCCTGCAAATGTTTGTTCACGGTTTGTGTAAGTAGCGTGATATTCGAAAACTGTTGTACCCTTATCACAGGGACCAATAAGAATTCAAAAATATTTGTCACGTAACTGTCTGTTGTTTTATAGTACTTGGTTACTACATTGGACATGGCCGTATTAAACATATTACTGATGGTAGTTTCAAGCCTAGAAAATCTCCTTACGATCGTTTTTTATAAACAATAGAACGGTCAAATTGTATTGAGGAAGCAAAAAAAAAAAAACAATAAAGTTCGAACTTGTTTAAAAATGTAGTTGCCCTATATAAGTTTTTTGTTCAACGGCCAAATTTACAAAAGTTATCTTCGTCAAGTCTTTTTAAAGCCAGCTAAAAATGTGCCAAGACAGCAAAATGACTGTAATAATTACAAGCAAGAAACACAGTTACAGGAGTTTCACTTCTGTTATGGACCAAAGCAAGACTTGTGTTTCTGTGCTAATTATCCCAAGTTTTATAAGGTTTTACTCATCAAGCGAATGGCTTAAGTGTAAAGTGCCTTATGGAGGAATGGCACGCGACCGTAAGGCGCGGCACAACCTTTGAGATCGTCTCAAAAGAACAGCAGCCGTCATTTGCTGTACGGCCAGTCGAACGCAGTGCAAATAGTGCAAAAATAATTAAGTTTAAAAATATTATGAAGCCAACTTCAACTTTAATTTGGGTTACATTATATTGGTTGGAAATAATTTTGATAAAAAAATTATGGGAAGTATTTTAACAGAATTTAAAATATTTTCTCAAATCGTAGTAATAAATATAAAAAAATATGCAAAGGAATTGAGGATCTAATCCTTTTTATGTTGATTGAAAATACTAGTGATTGTCTAGTATGAAGTATAAGTATATAATATAATATATGATAATGCCTCAACGACATAATTCGTCGGGCTCTCGCCACTGTCAACGTGCCGGCCATCCTTGAGCCGAACGGTATCGCACGTGACGATGGAAAGAGACCCGACGGCATGTCGTTGATACCTTGGAGTCGAGGTAGGCCTTTGGTGTGGGACGCTACCTGTGTAGACACACTGGCCGCTTCACATGTTTTGTCAACATCAAAAACAGCGGGAGCGGCGGCTACAGCAGCAGAAGCCCTTAAAAGACGGAAATATGCATCTCTCGGTAATGGATACATATTTCTGCCTTTTGGGGTAGAAACGTTAGGTCCATGGGGTCCAGAAGCGTGGCTTCTATTTAAAGAGTTATCCAAGAGACTGGTGGATGTGACTCACGATCAAAGGGCTGGCGCTTATCTTGGACAGAGAATTAGTTTAGCTATTCAAAGAGGTAATGTTGCCAGCCTTTTGGGCACACTTCCTGCGGTCAGTGACTTAAATTCTGTTTTCTACCTATAGTAAAGACCCGCACTTTACTATAGGTAGAAAAAGTTATGATAAAATATGTAGATATAAGGTAGATAGGTTAAATATTAGAAAAATATAAAATATGGTTTGTACCAAAAAAAAAAAAAAAAAAAAAAAAAAAAAATATAATATAATAGTATGAAGAAAGCACGAGTCACGTGACCGCTTAACTATTTATCCTCTTATTGGTTATGTTCGTTACATTACGGTCGCCGCTTTTTGAAAAACCAGAATCCATACTATGACATAGTGTGGCTGATAGGAAATTCATGAGTTCAGTCAGGTTCATAAACCCTGTGCACTTTTTACAGAAGGCTTTGATACTTAAATAACAGGTGGAGTCATGAAATAAACATACTTAGTGGTAATTTTGTTACCACTATTTTTACAATCCAACTAGGTAAGTCCAACAACATAAGTGTTTTAAGTTTTCATAATACGCAAAAACAGCTGCATTTGTCTAATGGAGAACGACAAAACGTAAACTAACGCAAAGCGATAAGCGAACGATATTGATATTTTAAGCTACTTTGTGAGCAAACATTTGTCTATCGTTTTGCAATAACAACCTGCTCATTAACTATACTTAATAATATTATTATAAAGAGGTGAAATTTGTGAGTTTATGAATTTGTGAGTTTGTGAGGTTATAGGGGTGATCTCTGGATGTACTGAACCGATTTTGAAAATTCTTGTACCAATAGAGAGCTACGTTATTTGAGAGTGTATAGGCTATATATATTAACCCAAAAATAAAAAGCATGAACGTTTAAACATTTATACTTTACCACCCAAAGAAGTGGGCACGGGTCAGCTAGTGTTTAAATATAAAAATAAATATTTGTGGACATTTTACGCAACATCATCTAGCCCCAAATTAAGCATAACTTGTACTATGGGTACTATAATAAGTAATACTTATATACGGTTTCTTTTGTATGTACATACATACAAATAAATAAATATGTTTTTTGTACCTACTAAAATAATTGTGCTTATGACGACCGATGTGGCGCGGCGAGCGAAAGTCCACCTGCGACGCAGGAGGTTACGGTTTCGATTCCCGCCTTGGGATGAATGTTTGTACAATCTGCAAATATTTATTCAGGGTGTTCTGGGTATTTTCTATGCATAATAAAAAAAAAAACTCTGTATGTATTAGTATTGTATTATGTATATCAGTCATCTAGTACCCATAGTACAAGCTCTGCTCAGCTTGGGGCTAGATGATGCTGTGTGGAAAAAAATAATAATATTTGTTTACCTAAAGCAGTTGAACTTTAAACACTAGGTAAGGCATTTGCTATCTCATTTACTGTCATTATCATTAACTGCGGTAGTTCGGTAGCACAAAGTGAAGTATAATAGGGTATTATTTGAATGGAGCATGTCTGAAAGTGGCAGCTGAACAGAAAGACACGGTACCTTGAGATAGGCTCTCTCAGACTTGTAATTTTAGATATCGAGTTCTTCCTCCCCTCTAAATCCCCCGCGACCCAGCGACCCACTAAGGGGTCAAAATACTCATTATAATCAAATGTTTTTTTTTTCAAATGTTTTATTGAGTAACTTAATCTATAGTTTTACAATATGGTTCGAAATCTCCTCTTAAGTATATAAATACCTGTGTTAGGAGACCTCACTCTTCCGTAACAATTTTTTTAAAGACTAAGTATTAATCGTGCTAATGAATAAATGTGATTTTAGGTACTAAATTAATTTATACAATGCTAATTTAATAATGCTGAAAAATCCACACAGCATCATCTAGCCCCAAGCTAAGCAGAACGCTTGTGTTATGGGTATTAGATGACTGGTATACCTACTTAATATAATACATTACATTCTTTGATATTTTTTATTATTCATAGAAAATACCCAAAACAGCCGGTATAGATATTTGCAGATCGTACAAACATTCATCCCAAGGCGGGAATCGAGCCCGCAACCTCCTGCGTCCCAAGCGGACATTCGTAAGCAGAATATAATAATCGATGGCACATCGATCGTCACGTTATATTTGTTTTGATGGCCCACCTGATGTTAAGTGGTAGCCATCGCCTATAACTAAGTATTACCACGTAGGTCACGCTCGTAAGAATACTTACCTATACACATTTTCTTTTGTAATTGCATTCTTAAAATACAATTTACAATATAACATACAGACAGAGATCAAACATCTATATCACACAAATGCTTGTCCTAGGTGGAGATCGAACCTACAACCATGAAGGAACTGAGCGGTGAGGCCGTCAACGGATGCTAGTTTACTATATTTTTATATATACTATTCTTTTTTTAGTTTATTATACTGGTATTTATAATAATATAGTTAAAAAAAAAAAAAAAAAAAATTATATCTATATAAATATAAAGGAAAGTCGTGTTAGTTACACCACTTATAACTCAAGAACGGCTGGATAAATTTTTATGATTTTTGGGTTTATCTTCGTCCGGAATAGGATGATAAGTAATAAAAATAATGCGGATCGAAGTTCGCGGGGTCAGCTATAGTCAGTTATAAAATACATTATTTGGAATCGCAAAAATATGGCAGATACCTAACTACACGCCCGTTCTCCATGGATTAAAATGAAAATACGCTTTATTATCTTTCCTTTGACCGTGCGTCTTACCTTCGAGCCCTCTGTCTCTCAGCAAACAAAGAATGAATTGATTCATTTATTACTTTGTTCTTTATTCAGGAAAAATACTTTGTAATTCGTAAGCAGCTTCAAATATCAGATTAGATAGAAATGTAGATATAACATCAAAAACATATCTTCTTAAAGTTTATATTTTCAGACACCTAGTTATTAAATATTTGTGGATATTTTTACACAACATTATCTGGCCCCAAACTAAGCATAGCTTGTACTATGGGATCCAGATGACTGATAGAATATCTACCTTTTTCTTTGTAAATAAATTCATACTTAGAATACAATCTAACACCCATACACAGAACAAACATCTATGTTCATCACACAAATGTTTGTTCTCGGTGAGAATCGAACCTACCACCAACAGCGCAGAAGGCAGGGTTAACGAGCTGAGCAGTGACGTATTCACGATCAAAATGTACAGGTATTTTCTAAGTAGGTACGCCGCTTATACGGCACGAAAGATTTCGCGCGGCTAACGCGCGGTTGAGAAAATCAATACCGAGTATCGTCTCTATACCCTTGGAAACAACGTTCAAATTCCTGACAAACGGCAACCACGCGGTGGCCGCGCAATTGGTCGCTTGACAGGAATTTGAACGTTATAACCTTGAATATAAAGGTGATACTTGGTGGGTACTTTGTATTGATTTTCCGTCCTCGTGAAATTATTTTGATACAAACTTTAACTTACACTGTACGTGTATAGGGGTTGAATTTCGGAAATTCCTTACTTAGTACACTTTTACGCATCCAGACAAATATAACCATTGCGACTAGTAGGTTAGGCTGTGTTTTCTATGTGTGAGTCAATCAATCAGTCAGGACAAAGATTCATAGAATTGGTATATAGATACAGAAGATAAATTATGAAATGCATTGTATGATTATGAAATGACGGCTACAGGGATTTACTGAAGCAAGTTTTATGATCGTGCTTCATATTACATTTATCTTCAGTGAGCGAGAAGGCCACGGGACATGCGGCGTTTCATTCAAACGTTCACAGACGAATGAGTTTTTATTTCACATGTATTTTATGACACACTCGATAAAACAATTTCCCGGAACAAAGTTTGATTTTAGATGTTCTTAGCTCGAATCGCAGACCAAGCTTTGATTTATATTTTTTCGTTGAAACTGCCATGCATGAAAGTAGTAATTTTATCATGAAGCACATTCGTTTTTCCTCTCGCCTATGGAGCATCTCCGCGATTTAATGCGCGCCGAGTGCGAGATCAAAGGGCCTTATGCATTATATTAAAGTTTTATTCGAGGCCGCGCGCTTTCGCCCTGCTCGGCAATTTCCTTTTCAATTACGCCTACTTGAAATAAAAATACAATTTTTATTTGTGCCTTGGTAATTAAAAAGGGATTCTGTAATGAAAAGGTATACCGGCAGTTCCGGGCGCTCCTCTCAATTTCACTTCCGCTTGTTTGTAGTAGGGGCCACGCCTCCGGGTAGCGAAGGGTTGGCTGTCCTGGTGTTTACGCGCGGGACCTGTCCTGTCAACCTCGCCTAAATTACACACAGATAAACGATTACTGTGGTGTTGCTAATCCACTTCTTTCAACATGCAAAGGTAAAAAACATGTTTGATTCATATACAATAAAGATTTTTATATTATCCCAAAAATTATTTTCCTCGAGTGGGATTTGAACCCACGACCTTCCCCTTGATACGGGGATGCGATACCAACTTCGCTACCGAGGATTCAAATGCCTCGACGAAAATAAGATTTGGAATGTCAAAAAAATAAAAAAAAAAACTTGTCAAATCTTTGTGATTTCTGCTTCGCCCGCGAGGCAGTTTTTTCCCGTTCCCGTTATTTTTTCAGGATAAAATGTAGCCTATATGTTAATCCAGGTTACGATCTATATTAATTCCAAATTTCATTTAAATCGGTCCTCTGGTTAGGTTAGGTTAAACAAGTCGGTACGTTGTTCATACAAACGCTGTAAGTGTTTAATGTCTACTATTTATTAACGTGCGTCCGAAGTTAAGTTTGATACTGAATTATCTTGCCGTTATCTAGGTACGTTACCCTATATGCTACAATAAAATCAGATTACCTTGAAAGTTACAAGCGTCGAAAGATTTAGTACTAAATTTTGTAACGCTTGTAACTTTCAAGGTAATCTGATTTTACTATAGAATATAGGGTAACGTACCTAGATAACGGCAAGATAATTCAGTATCAAACTTAACTTCGGACGCACGTTAATAAATAGTAGACATTAAACACTTACAGCGTTTGTATGGACAACGTACCGACTTGTTTAACCTTAAGTGCAGGTAAGCACTATAAAAACAAATAAACTATCATATACAATAGTATACATAATCACTATTCAGGTTTTATAAACCTACCACAGGCACCAGTATCTTTCAATGCAAGTTTTTACATAAACCTATATAATGAAACACCTTGTATGGAAAACCTTTGTGAAGAGACATACATTTATTTTTAATTTTAATTTTCTTAATTCTGCATATTTCTTATGAGTTTATTTACGAGTATATCATTCGTAACATTTTGCTTTGTCTATAAAATATTTAACCAAATGTTGGTCTAACTCTGTTGGTCTGTTGGTTGTAAAAATTTTAACAGATTTGGTCATGACCAAATCTAAAAAATACTGTTAACTTTTCCTTGAATATATGGTTCAATATTGGTTTTGGCCGGTAT
Source organism: Electrophaes corylata (assembly GCA_947095575.1). NCBI lineage: Eukaryota > Metazoa > Arthropoda > Insecta > Lepidoptera > Geometridae > Electrophaes > Electrophaes corylata. The sequence goes on from OX352704.1 coordinate 2,202,843, forward strand.
TAGGTCTGAATAGTTTTTGATAGAACTATTCATAAAAGGTTTATTCAAAAGCTTTAAAGCCAGATTGACTTGTGCGCGTGTGATAAAACGACTCGACTTTTCACATGAAAATATGAAAACTGATGTTGACGTGGACATAATCACCAATTTTAGAGGGCCGACCTCATTTTTAGGGTTCCATACTTAAAGGTTTAAACGGGACTCTATTACAAAGTCTCCGCTGTCTGTCTGTCTGTCCGTCTGTCACCAGAATGTATCTCATAAACCGTGATGGTCAGAGAGTTGAAATTTTCACAGATTGTGTATTTCTGCTGCCGCTATAACAACAAATACTAAAATACATAATAAAATACATATTTAAGGGGGCTCTCATACAATAAACGGTTTTTTTGCCGTTTTTACGTTGGTATGGAACCCTGCGTGTGCGAGTCCGACTCGAACTTGGCCGGTTTTTCTTATAACAGAAGTAAAAAAATGGCCGGTGGGACTCCAGCTCATAGATGACCTCACGTATTGATATCAACCGAACCTCTTTAGAGAGTCGATTGAGTTGTAGGCAGGTTGTGTTTGATGGTAACCACTTAGCATCAGGTGGGCCATATGCTTGTTCTATCAGAAAATTGTATTAAAAAAAAGCAGAAATAATTGATAGATAGATAAAACTTTATTGTACACTAGGAAAATTTATTAAAAACAGACCAGGTTAACAAAGTACAATGGGCGGCCTTATCACTGAAAGCGATTTCTTCCAGATTGATGTAGGTACTATAATAGGCTTCGAGCTTAATAAATAACAGCTAGTGAAACAATGTAAAACTGTATTCTATCCTGAAAACTTCCACAGGTTTTGTAAGTTATGAATAAAAGACGAAAGAAGACATGAAATTCATGAAAAACAAATGCACCTACAATATATTCGTGTAACAACTAGAACCCTGTCGCGCTCGTTCAATATTAATGTTATGTTTATGTAGACTGTAGAGGATACGAGTATTATAACTCGGTCCGTCTGGCCACTGAATTAGAACCAGGTAGCTTTTCATCTGATGGAAGAGACTGTAGCAATTTGTTTCACGATTATCCACAGTCTATACCAGTTATAAGAATCTTTGTTCTGACTGACTGACTGACATATAGACAGCGCACAGCCTAAACCACTGGTCGTAGAGACTTGAAAATTTTCAGTGTACATAATATATGTCTCTCATAGTAAAATTTTTCTGGTTTCTGAAACCAGACCTGTGTTGCAAATGTTAGGTTCAATTCTCTACTTGAACATTTCTTTGGTAAATGTAGCTGATTTTCTGTTTATTGGTAATGAATAAAAGTTTCGTAGTAAAGAGCTTTTAGTGAAAAGCTCGTTCGGAAAAGTACAACTAATAAGCCTTTTTCATGCAGCATTCCTGTGTTTCGCTTTAGAGATGTATGGGAAAAATTATAGGTACATGAGGTCGGCGCAAAAAATCCATCGCGCTCTCTCTCTCTCTCTGTCTCTTTCGGTAAATAAGAGAAGTGAGCTCTTATTTTGTTTTGACAATTAGCGACATTATTTAGAAGTGACATGGCTGTGATAAGTTGAACTAAAAACTGTTCATTATTTTTTTCACATTTCGTTAGTAAACAAATGTTGCTGTCTAAGTATATATTCATGCAAATGGCTTTAGCTACGATTTTGTATATGACCCGTCATCTAGGGGTACCATTAGTCAAAGCATGAGGCTAATTTTTTTTTATGTTTTAGGTTATGGATGCATGACAGTGCATAGAGTACGTTCATAACATGCTTGACCTGCCAGACGATGCTTTGAGGTGATGGTTACCACTTTACATCCAGTGGGTAATCTCCTTGTTCTAACAGCAAGTGTTATTAAAGAAAGAGTATGTAAAAAAAGGAAAAAATATAGCATCAAGACTTCCCAAGCATGGTAGATATCCCCTCCGATCTCTTAGTGCCACTCGAGATTCTTCGAGGATGACTAATTTGGGTTGTCAGATGTTTGACCAAATAGTAAATTTGGTACATGCCCACATTTTGTTAAGCTGGTTTCATTTACGATGTTTTCCTTCGCCGTTTCAGAGCACTGGCATTATGCAAATACATTTATCAGTAGAAAAATCAATTGGTACGCGACCGGATTCGAACCCACGACCTTAGGATCAGAAGGTGGGATCACTCCCACTAGACCACTGATGCTTAAAAAGTATGTATTTAAAATAATAGTCATCTAGTACCGATAGTATATTATATAATAGTTACTAAGGTATTTACTGTTTGATATAAACATAACTAATGGCTTTGACTTTTTATTCATCAATTTCATTGAACGACCTATTAGTTCGTCGTTTAACTACTTGTTCAAAAAATTCTAAATAATTGAAAAATTTGGATATTTTAAAGAAAACTCTTGTGTAAATAAAGTAACGCTATAATTTTAGTAAAAAAATACAGAGATTGAAACATTCTAGCGGTTTTAAACAAATAACAAGTAAACAAATAAAATTTCCAATGCTGAACTAAAATTACAAATTGAGACTGAATTTAAATGCACTGTGTAAAAGCTCTTTTAAGTCTACGTTATATTCTGTCATTTCCAGTTTACCCAATTCCATGGGGGATACCTACGTTATGTTATAACTCAGTATGTAGCTGGCTGCTTTCGGTGAATATTTGCGAACAAAATAAATAAGCGAACATCCAGGATCCTAATGTTGCCAACTTTGAAATGTAATTAGGGAAACGTTGACGTCCTAACGCAAATAACCCAATTTAGCTTTAGATTAAATTACATTTTGAGCATCTGTTTTTTCCTAAAGTCAATAATAGTACCCATAACACTATTACGCCTCTGAGTTAAGGTAGTACAAGTAGAAATGTATTATTTCATAATGTAATCAGTAATTATTGCCTTAACGAGTCAGCCTCTAATTTGTTAGGCGTTTTAACGGCTTTACGTATTTGAATCGCAAATTTCTTAGAATATTTCAGGAGGGTCGCTTGCTTCGAGGACATTATCTCTTCATAAAATTCAAGACCCCGTCGAGTAGGTATCTCATTGTATTTCTAAATTAAAGTTTAATATGGCTGAACTGAATCCAAGCTGCAATAGTCGCCTAATCCCTACTAATTGAATAATCTTACGATTCTATTGGATTACTTCGCTAGGTTAATCTTGATCATTTATTCAAAGTAGAAATAGTCTGAGTTTGATCTTGTTTTTATAATAACAACTAGCGGCCCGTCCCAGCTTCGCACGGGTATTTAACAAAAATTATAAAATCAATCGTTTTCGCAACGCACGCGATGAAATAAATTTTTTACACCTTGGGTTACATTATTGAAGCTTTACTAAGGATTTCTATTTTTTTTTAAATAAAATAAATATAGCCTTTGTCACCCGAGGATAGTGTAGCTTCCCAACGGTGAAAGAGTTTTTGAAATCGGTCCAGTGGTTTCGGAGCAAACAAACAATCAAATCTTTCTTCTATAAATAGAAAAGCAACTTACTAGCTGAAATATATTTAGATATTCATAACTAACAAAAACTAAAAAACATTTCTGAGATGTCAATGCATCTTATTAACTTTTACGTAATTTTAGATTCGGTGGATGTTTCAACACTTCAGATTTTTGAAGTTGTTATTATATAAACATCTGAATTTATACTGCATGTAGCCTTGTAGCTTGGTAATTTGTCTTTGATACAACGTCCAAAATAAAGCAACAGAACCCGAGTACCGCCGTATAGGATCAAAGATATGAGTGCCACTCGCTCGCTGGTTCATGGAGGTTATGTTTTAATATTTTACCGGAAGCTTTACTGAACCGCCGAGTGCGCAAACAGAGAGCTACCTTAATAACTGCGACGCAACTGTTGGCGAAGCTGAAATCTCTCATAATCCGCCCACCACAGCTGCCTAAAGAGGAGCGACCGAAGCTTTTAAACTCCCGCTTTTAGATTAGCCGATAGAGTTGTCTTACTGTCATCTCAGTAGTATTTTAGTCTAAAGGTTTTCGAGAAGAAAAATAAATAGGCGAGAGATTTAATCCGAACGTTTCCCTGTCTGTTTAAATAGAAGTCACAAGAGACACGGCATCTTATCGTCCCGGGCCGCACCTATTTGCCGAGCGCCGGCCGGCGCGGCGTCGGCGGTGGCGGCGTGGCGCACTGTAACTTCCCTTGTTTGCGAACTTGGATTGGATCGCGTTCTACTTTCTTTACTATCCACAATCTTGTTTTACGACTTTAAAATGTTAGAGCTGACCATGTGATCATGGCTTTATCTCGTTTATCGCGCCTTTATGACAAACAGCTCTGTCCTTATACCCGATTTGGCTTTCTTGTTAGTTTCATTGTTCTTTGTTTTAGGTTTATTATGCTGATTATTATGAAAACCGGTGTTTTTCTTTAGTTTTTGTGGCATTATCAAAACTGCCTATCACATTACATTACAACTTATAGGTTAATGAATCATTTCAGAGAAAGATATGATTAAAGCTAAACTAAAGCATACGCGTAAACATGCATCACAGGCAGGTTTCGTATTCAGTGTTAGTATTGGTCTACCTATTGGCGAGCGGCACAAATCCGGTAACAGCGCAGTGGGAGTCCGGCCCAACAATGGGATTCAATAAATGCTCCACGCCGCCTCGCTGAATGCATAAACGACTTTGACCAATTGACTTTTAAACCGCATTGTGTCGTGATTTCTCGTGTTTATCTCCTAAGAACCCACACATTTAATTTAGTGTTTTTCATCAACGTCAAACTACAATGCAGGCGTAAAACATTTAAGATATGTCAAACATTTTAAACTTAGTTGTTTATCTGTTCTGTCGCCGAGGATTATTTATACTATCTTGGTTTGTAAACGGTTGAAATATAAACAAACACATCTGTAGACATATGTTAGTTAGACAAGTGCATGCGCAGCGGGTGAGGGCGACATGGTAGAGAGGAAGGGGGATGAGGGGGGGAAGACGAGCGCAAACGAGCCTTTGTTTAGATCATAAAATTATACGACGCCAATAAATTCTTTGTTTACTCTATAGATGAACGAGTCTATCGAGTGGAAGACCGATCGATCCCATGTGAATAAAACACACTTAGGGGCAGACAAATCAGGTCAAAAGTAAATTGAAAAAAAAAACATCAAACGTAGAAGAAAGACTGTTGAGGTTTTGTAAGGAGTCTAAGTAAACGTTCCTATGTTTGATCACAATCTTAATGAAACTCCGTTTTCTGAATTAATCTGATACAAAACCAAGCTTTGTCAAAACACTCGACTAAACAAACTTTAAAAAAAAAAGAAATGTCAACTCTTCAGAGATAATACCCATTATCTGGTTTACCTGAGGACAGTTTTGGGTAACAATGCCTTCGTTGGCAGATGTCTCCGCAAATAAACTTCACAACAAGTCTTAAATCATCAAGGGGTATAAAAAAAGTGGCCAAGTGCAAGACTGAACCTAATATGCTTCTGTACCATAAAATATTATATTTAGTTAGGTATTACATTTATCGGGCCCACGCCGGATCGGAGGAGTTAATAAACTTTTTTTTGTTTATCTACGTTTGTTGATAAACTATGCACCTGACACTTCATTGCTTATATTAAAAAAAGTTTTAGATCAATATTTTTAGCTGTTTGTGTGAAACTAGGAATTGATAAAGTATTTTAGTCTACCAAAAGCATACACCATGGCTCAAGACTGGTTATTATAGCCGGGACCTACCTTTTTTTGGAGAAAAGCTGACTTTGGTGGGACCTTAGTATTTAAAAGCAAAGTAAATTGTCCCACAAACCCACTTATAGGTCTAGTTACTAGATTTGGAATACATCCGTTGGTATTACTATTATGTATATAGTGTACCTACTAGCGGCTCGTTCTGGCTTCGCATGGGTTTTAGTAAGGCTGCCAATTTTTTTGAAAATATAATATAGCCCAACAGTGAAAATATTTTTCAGATCGGTCCAGTAATTTCGGAGCCTATTCAATGCAAACAAACAAACAATCAAATCGTTCCTCTTTATAATATTAGTCTAGATAAGTAGTAATAAACTGTACTATATGGTATGAGTCAGTCAGATAATGCTCATCATTCCCATTGGCTTATGTAAAGTGTCATCCAATGAGATCAGAGATTTATAGATCTGTTAGACTGCGATCCCTAGTGCTACTAACAAATGCATTCAGAATATAAGAATAACTCAACTCTTCCTATAAGAAAATAAAAGCTTAGTAGTAGTATAGCTTTTTGTGTCAGAGGTCGTCCGGGGTAGTACGCAGTAGTACCACTGTACCCATTTGCCTCTAAGCAATGAGGCTTGCATTGCTGTATTCCAGTTTGAAGGGTAACGGGTGCCGGTGCAATTACAGGCACATGAGGCTTATCACCTTGGGTCATATCATTATCCATTAACCTGTGTCTTGGGTTGATGGATACAGGTTAATACAAGGTAGGGACAAACTCCTTACGCATACGTTATCTGCAAGGTAATGCTTCGTTAAAGTTATGACATCAAGTGGGCCGTGAACCCAGCAATGAAACCGCGAGCATTTCGTTTCAGTATAAAAATGTGGAACCCGAAAAATTTGGATTAATAAAATTATTATACAACAGAGTCTGCGGCTCCGGGGTAACAATAAATCGTCATTATTGACGTGAATCGGGTACGAGAACGTTAATGCCGTGACAACAATGACGCATTGTCACTGGGATTCGGGAACCACGAGACAAAAATTACAAACGTCATTTTGTTTGTATTTTTTCAACGGACATGTGAACACACTATGACACTTTAAAGGGACATGATGCGTGACATTTTAGGGACGGTAACATTTTTTGGTAAGTTTTAATTTTTGTTTTTAAATGTTACCTTATAACAGTTATTTTAAACGTGGGTTTGCTACAGACATACAGGTATCGTGTAATTTAACACCTGCAATTTCCAATTAAGTTTTATTTAATTTTCATTATTATGACTGAGTACCGAACAACACGATGCGCTTAATTACTGGAATTGCCGACGTAGGGTGAAAAACGGCCAAGTCCCATTTAAAAGACTGGGCTGGTCATGTCAGTCGAATACATCCCGAGAAATGGATAAACTGCAATAAACTGGGACCAGACGAAAAGCAAAGTTAGGGTCGGCCAAAAGAGCGTTGGAGGGACGATCTCGATATCTTTGAGAGAGAATGGTGAGACAAAGTTAAAGACATGGAGAGAGATTTGCACATAAACCAGCAAAGTGACCTCCTTTAAGTAAGAGAGTACCGCTACTCTGAGCTAACTACTACTTAACTTGCGCTACTAAAAAGAAAAATATGTAAAAAAATTAAATAGAAGGTGTGTTTAACATAGTTGTAGATAGGTATCGATCGACTGAAGTTACATTTATATCCCGCAACCTCCTATGTCGCGGTTGGACATTCACCCGCCGCATCACATCGGTCGTCAAATTAATAATTATGGAATACATTTTAACAAGAAGTATAGCTGTACATACCTGGCTCATGAGAATAGGTTGCGGACTAAGGCGGATTACGGGTCGTTCTTGAGTCGTTTCATCCTCCAAAGGAAGCCATTGTTGCTTATACGGTACATTCGGACCTCTCCTTTGTAGGATTCCAGAATATTTGATAAGGTCCTAAGACGTTTTCGCAGAAATCAGGTCCACATTTAAATTATATACCAGCCTTTTTCCAACAAGAATAGTTCTACATATTTTTTAAGGGCGGTGTTATCATTTTAGTTTTTGCTTTGATATGTATCTTTTTTGATTAATGTAATTTATCAAATAGGCTGAATAGGTTCATTTGGCCCACGTGATCTCGGTGTCTTAAGAATAGCTCCTAACAGATTATAATCTTTAAGTCACATGTTTTGAAAATTATTCTCAAATAAATACAGGATGTACTGAGACTATTCCCGAAACTTTGTATATGTGGGATTTTAACAGCTACCACACCTATCAATATGACCAACTTTTTCTAGGGAACTAACACCAGTAATCACAAACATGTTTTTTTATGATATTGCTGATGGAACCGGCAGATGGCCCACCTGTTAAGTAGGAATCATCACCATCACCTATAGCAAAGTATTGCCTCGCAGGTCACGATCGCATTTTTTGCTTGTATTGTATCAAAGCATCTTTTTAAGAAGAAGCATAAAAACTTCTAGTCGCTTAAATTCATTAACCATACAAATAGATAGTTAATTAACTCTTTACTATACTGATGACTCTTTATAATAACCGATGACAACCGATGTGGCACGGCGGGCGAATGGCCGCTTGCGACACAGGGGGTTGCGGGTTCGATCCCCACCTTGGGTTAAATGGTTGTACAATCTGCATATATTTATTCCGGGTGTTCTAGGTATTTTTTATGTATATAATAAAAAAATATCTATGTATGTAATTTTATCTAGTACCCATAATACAAGCTCTGCTTACCTTGGGGCTAGATGATGCTGTGTGGATTGTCCAGATAATATTAAATTAATTTCATCCTTTATTAATATGTATTGTAGTTTCCGTGTAAAACTAATATGAATACCGTAGTACTAACTAGTTTCCAAATTACCTACATGAAAATAGAAATAACATTCCGTAGATACTATAATTTAAGCAAGAATTACACTACACAAGATTCTTTAAACAGTTTGGGAAGTAAATCTACATTCACTCGGTTGAACGTAGAAGTTGTTCTAGTCAATAATAACAGACATGTTTGGGTTCATCTTGTTTTGATTCCAGCCCCTTTCATTACAGGAGTTACGGCGGGCGTGTTATTAGTTCAACTCAGTCTGGTTCGCAGATGTCGTATGCTGTAGCCTTCAGGCGAATAATACCGCACAAATATCCCTAGTAGGGCCATGCGAATGATTTTACTCGACGCAACTGCTAGTAAAGTTATTGTAGCTAGAGATACTAGTTATGACGTAGTAGAATGCATTTGTTATTAGAAAATTTCATGTTTGGTTCAATTTAACAACTGAAATAATATAAAATTATGTATTTTGAAATCTGAAGCTTATTTTTTGAATAGGTAATAAAAAAAAAATTGTGCGTGTGAGAAGATTATGTCTCTGTTTTTTAGTTTGAGTACTGAATATTACTAATTAATATGCCTATGTTGCCTTAAATGAATGGCACACGACTGTGCATGGTCAGAAGTTGCGGTTGCTCTGCCCATCGGAAGCTAGGATATATTTTTTGCAATGTACTATTCTCTTCATTAGATTGTAACCATTGGTATAGTTGAAGCGTAGCGTGTGCTGTCTTTTGAACTTCTGTTGTATATTATGTTCTTGGTATGATTGATTCATCGTATTTTCTGTCTTGCATTAACCTTTTTAAGTTAGATTGGCACCACACTGGAGGTGCATTATTTATATTATTATTATTTTGTAAAAGGATCATACAAAAACACGGTAGGAACCAAGCCGTAGATTTCTTACCGGTTCTTCTAGGCTTAGTCGCGAGGAACTTCAAAATGATCTCTGTGGATCTTACTGAATAAATTCTTTTTGACTTTGATCGTGAAGCACGTTCGTGCGTGACGTGCGAAGCAATGTTTGTGATGGTTGATTACCATTTGTCATCAGGAAGGCTACATGTCGTATTAGCAAGTTGTATCTATCTAAAATCTGTTATTTTCCCTAAAATACGGGTAAAAGTTTCATAAAATACCTGGTTCGTTCATGCGTAAAAGCTTGTAGGTAGGTGGTTGTTATTTTCCCTAGAAATTCCTAATAAACAGTATGAACGCTATTCTGCCCTGGGCTTAATAAGCACAGCTGTTTGTTCGAATATCCCCTTACAAAGAGCACACGTACACAATAGGATTTGTTTCGTTAATTCACGTGTATTATACACGACTCGTTTCACCTCTTTGGCAACAAAGATGAGCTGATATGTCTAATGGAGCTATCACACGTGCTGACAGCAAAAACTATCGGTGCTCAAAAATCGTTGCTAAGGCGCTGTCATAAATCCCCCTAATTATCAACCGGTACACGTATACATCTAAACTGAGTAAGACTACTCCCGATAACTATATCTCTGGTGCCACTGAAAACCAGCGCTGCAAGAGCTGCTATATGCTCTTGTAGCAAATGCTGAGTGGTAGCCTTTTTTGTCACTACTTTTTAAATTTTATTGTATGTTATTCTTAAGAGACAAAATAAATTTCTATTCTATTCTATTCTATTCTATAACTGGAAGGTTATAGTATACCTAGCAATATAAATAACTTATACTATAGAACCAAATCTGCTAGCGCAAAATAATACTTGGCTAAAATGTATAAAACAACTTTGTATGACTAACATATTTTAGTATAACTAATACAGTGCCATCCACTATTGTGCGTGTACGCTTGCGTAAAACTTTAAGATTACTAATGGAATGTTATTAAGAAGTCGATCGTCGTTCTTCGCATTTACTGTATTTCAATAAAATAAAAAACTTTTTTTTATTATTATAAGGTAATAAGCAATATTTTAAATCCTCCGGCTGCGTGCGTCCTCCGGTTTGTGGAGGCCCATTGTCAAACTTTACTAGTTAGCTTCCAGCAAGTGTGGAAGGGTCAAAAATATCTCGAATTACTTTTGTTGGTAGGATAATAATAAAAGTACCTGAGTGTGCTATTGTTTGTGGGTGATCCGAACTTATGATGAGGTAGGGCATGAAGGTACGTATTGCCAAAGTTTTCCTATAAATCTATGGTTGAATAATTTATGCACTACTTAATTTATAATTAAGTTCTTCATATAGTCTACTAGGTGACCCACTCGCGACTTAAAGTGTAAGTAAGTAAAACGGTCTAAGGTATCAATATTTTTACTTCACGTTTTTGTTTTTTTTTGTAATCAGAATCATGTTCAGAATGCGCAGTTTCAGTTCTCAGAAGTAGTTATTACATGCTGTATTTAAATTATCATAATTTTATTTACGAAATTGTGGATTCAAATAAATTAATCCCATAGTTACAATATAAATTTCGGATAACCATTCAAATCAACTAGCTGGTTTTGTAAATTTTACAAAATTTTATTAAGCAAGTTACTAAAACTAGTTCGAACGTGTACTCTTTGAAGTTCAGATTAACTTGATATTCGTTTACAACTCAACTATTCTGCAAACAGTGACCCACTTTGCGAATCGAAGCGGAAATCAAGGGAATTGTCTACAACTAACCGTTATTTGAGACATCGCTTAATCACTCAAGGGCAGGACAGTTCAAACGCAAATATTAATTACTGCGGCAGTTCTGGTTCACCTAACTTTGAGCGTTTGTGTGGCTGAAGGAACTATTTATATTGTAGAAAATATATAAGAAATATAACATGTGTACATTATAGCTATTTTCGACAGCGCTACTGGGGTTCTGGTGAGAGCAGAAGGCGCGACGCCATTATACATAAAATGGTTTGTTGGTAACGAGCGAAAAGGTTTAATAGTAGAGCTTTTAGTAAAGGATTTGTCCGGGGAAGTACTACCACCATGATATTATATTTCGGTTTGAAGGTTGTGAGTGCCGGTAACAGACACATTAAGCTTAACACCTGTATGCCTCAGGTTGATAGACACTGAGCAATACATCATAGAGGAAGTCCATAACGAACATGAACAGCCAGGCAATGCTTTCTTACGGGTAATGGAAAAAAAGGTGCTTTAAGAAAACTGGCCAAGTGCGAGTCAGACTTGCGCACGAAGGGTTCCGTACGGCAAAAAAATCACGTTTGAAAATTTCAACTTTCTAGCTATAACGGTTCATTAGAGAACGAAACCTGCGAAGCCGTTGCTGTTACTAAGTATAGAAGTATTTTTTCACACCGTTTGAACCAGACAACCCCTAAGCTTAATAATTCGAGGAGTTCGTCGTATCTGAATAAACAATTAAACTGGAAGTGTTGAGGAGAGACGGAGGTCCGACACGCGCGCGGCTATCTCAGTGGAACTAACTGATTCAATAGAATAATTCAACTCCTGATTGCTTAATCAAACTACAAAATAGTTACTTCAGCCCTCTAAACCTTCCTCAAAATTGAAGACATTACTTTGTCAACAGTTTCGCGAAATATCCTCAGCTGTCATCATGGAAATATGTTAAGTTTATGGTTGAAAATATTTACTCTTAAAATACATGAAACAGGTTAGACTACAGACCGTTGCAAACGATCTAGAGGTAGCTCAAATGAAAGCGTCCCCAAAACAATGGCTGCATTGCCACGCTTAATGGTAATACTGATGCGTAATAAAGTTTCAAGACTTATAATTCTAACTAGGATGGATTATACTTACCAATGATTTACAATATTTTTTTGTTTGATAATCATAGCAAATGTTTATTTATCTGGCGTAATTAAAATTTTTTTTTGATTATGTTTTCTTCACTATTTCTGTCACGTATGGAATAACTAACTACTGCAAAAATGTACCAAATGTACTATCTGGGAAGTACCACTGACTACTCCCTTAGACGTCCTCGAAGACTTGTGTTAGTTCTAAGTTCTGAAGGAGATATTTACCATACTTGAGGATTAAAGTCGTGATAGTATTTTTTTCTTTCACTATTACTAACAAAGTTATAAATGTTGGTTTAATAATATGGTATCATATCAAAAGTTCACATATACTGGCACGTACTACGGCCTAGCTAGCGTGTGTCTGACGAACCGTGCAAAATGATAATTAACAGAAACCGCTCAGTCATCGGTAATGCGATAGCCGACCATGTAAATTACAATGGAAGCGGCACAGTCCAAAAGGGAATAGAGCTGACTCAATCTCCGTGACGTGATTTAGAACACTGACTCCAATGATGAAACGACGTAAGGTTGTGTAGGCAATTTGATATGTTATAGTACTTCAGGGGCCAAATAGAGCCAGGGTTTCTCTATACCAACTATAGGGTTTTTGTTTGGACTGACTGACTGATATATACAACTCACAGTCGAAGCCGCAGGAGTTAAGAGCTAGGGCCTCCAGGTTCGTGCACGCACCTCAGCCTGATTTTGTGCATATTTTGGTGGAATGTATGTTATTATAAGGAAAAAAGGAGTGGAAATATTGTGGTTGCACGGGTACAGCTGAATAGGTACGTGACTGAGAATTGTTGATTTGTGTTTTACATCTGATCAGCCCCCTGATCATGTAATTTTGTTAGCATCAAAACCTAGTCGCGTATGTCAAATATGACAGATTTGCTATAAAAAATCTGTCATATTAATCATTATTATTGTTATTATCTAACAGAAGATACGTAATCAGCTCCCAGGTAGTATTTACCGGAATAACTCTCGGCAATTACTTTTCACACATTGTTGACCCATGCTACATGGAGTGTGATCCGTAGAGATCTAAAATTGCAACATTTTTACGCAAGGCCTAGGAGGTTAAGAGCTAGGTAAGGAATTTGTGCTAGAATATTTAAACTTTAACAAGTATCTTACTTAGCAAATGTAAATACAGGGTGTATATACCCAAATATAATAATACAATAATAAAATAAAATATAACTTTTTAAACTATCATGGTTTTGATCAATATTTTGGATAGAAACGGGATATTTACCATGATTTTTGAGTTTGATTGTTTTCCGATATTTCGGCACAGTTGCATGCGCCATGATCACGGGTCGAACTGAAGTCTTTGGCAAGTGGGTCTAATGTTATTGGCAGACATAACGGTCTACCCTCAACAACTGCATGCAACTGTGCCGAAATATCGGGAAACAATCAAACTCAAAAATCATGGTAAATATCCCGTTTCTATCCAAAATATTAAAATAAAATATGTACTAACAACTATACAAATATTTGGGTATATTATTTTAAAGTGATAAACCAGCTGTTTACTATAGAACTGTGGCAGTTTTTATAACAATGCCTGCTCTCGATGTATTGCATATATAATTAATAGAATGAAAACTCAAAATTAAGTTGAGCGACGCGCGCATTTTATTTAGAAACTTTGTTACACAAAAAGAGGAATGCTTTGTGACATTTCACTTTCAGTGAGGTTTTACACAATGTGGGGTATTAGAGGAATTCAGCAGCGCAACGGTTGACTGAAGTTACGTGTTTGATCATTTTTATATAAATAGATGTAAAATTATATACTGTTATTCTGTTCCTTACACGGTATTGTATTTTAAATATGTATATTTATTTATAAGTATTTGACTGGCTTCACAGCTTAGTAGATAGAGCTCTGACTTCTGTGCTGTAGGTAGTGGGTTCGATTCCCACCGAGAACAACATTTGTGTTATGTGAGGTTGTTTGTTCTTTATCTGGGTGTTATATTGTATTCTTAGTATGTAAATATTTAAAAAAACATGCATAAGTATTCTATCAATCATCTGGTTCCCATAGTACAGGCTATGCTTAGTTTGAGACTAGGTGATGTTTCGCACAAATGTCCACAAATATTTATTTATTTATTTAGAATAAGTACCTACTTTTGGCTATTATACTTTGATTGTGCAATAGTATTTATTTTTCATTCATCCATTTATTTATTTCATACAAAAGAATATGTTAAATAAGTACAAAGATATATAGTGTTTCAGTAGATTCACATATTTTTACCAACTGATGGTAAGCAAAAATTTCCTAACTAAATATTGAAATATAACATTTTTACATTATCATTACTGAGAGGAAAAAAATTTTTTTATCTTAAATTCAAGCTTTTTACATAATAATATCAAATCAAATAACGAATGTCAGTTATTGGTTTATTTTTGTTAATACTGAAAGAAACGGCACGAACTTTTTCCAGGAAATCTGAAATTGAGTGAAAGCTCTCTGATCTGGATATAATTTAGATGTTTTCAAGAGAACAGAGAATAGGTATTTTCTAGGTAAGCGTGCTATACCGTCGACCGCATCATCACTTAACATTAGGTCAAACATTTACCTAAAACTGTAAAAAAACCAGTTGTTTTTGGTAGCGAGTTATAAATAACAGGAATCATATTATATAAACAATTTTTCCTGCATGTTTCAAGCTTTGGTACTGGCATTCTTTGTTGGATGTTTGTTATTTGTCTTTTATTCAAATTAAAGTTTGTTTTGAACTCATTGTCATTATTCTTCATAAATTTTGCGACTTCATATATAGGCATGGGACGGTTAAAAGTTTTTTTTCTTAAAATTGGGTCTACAGGCTTCAGTCATCCACTGCATGAATGCATTTTTCATATTTCATTGTAATACATATATTATTATTCAATTTTTATGGTTCTTTTTCTATTTTAACTATAAGTTGGTCTCATACAAATTTGGTGTAGATTTTATGCGGATCTTTAGCGTGATGAGCAGTATAGCTCCTCAATATGCAGTAAATTGCTTAGTTTTAGATTACCACAAAAAAAAGTTTTGATCGCGGATTCACAGAATGACTTTATAACACGAGTTTTACTGAAGTGGAAAACGCTATCATTTTCTCAATAGGTAGGCTTTTAATATTTCCAAACTTTCTTGTATTTTCTCATAGTTAAATTGATGCTCAGTGAAAACAAACCCTATCATATCAACACTTAACATATTTATAACGTAGTACATAGCCTTGTTTGTAGAAATTCCTTTTCTTCTTCCACTCTTCTAATTTCATTTGCTTAGGGTCGTTTAGCTTATAATTATGCATTCAAAAACATAGATTGTATTTTATCACATCTATTCGAAAATAACTAATTTGTTGTTCGTAAACAGGGATTAAAATAACTCTTTAAACCCTGACTAGAAGTGATTTGAATATCAAATGTGTATATTGTTAGTAAAAGTACCTTTTTTAATCTGTGGTAAAAGTTTCAATCACTAAAAAGATCGCTCACGAACGTTGTATGAACAAGAAACAGGCAGAATGATAAAATAAACCGCGCAAGAGAAAAAAACAACTGGTGAAAAAAAAACGCGCGGTATATACTCCGCCATGATTCTATAATCATATTATTTACTAGCGGCCGCTCGCAGCTTCGCCTGCGTGACAGTTTTTTCCCGTTCCCGTTATTTTTTCGGGATAAAATCATAGTAGCTTTATGCATGCCCGATCGGTTTAATAAAAAATAATAAATAAAAATAAAATAAAAAGGTTTTATTTCAGACAATAATGAGTCCATATTTTTACGAGATCACATCAGACAAATTAAAATTGACAAAGTTTCATACAAACTTTCATCCCCTATTTTATTCCTTTGGGGGTAGAATTAACCAAAATCCTTTCTTAGCGGATGCGTTGATAGATAACTATGTCAGTCAGTCAGTCACCTTTGAGTTATATATATTTAGATAGAAAATAGATAAAGAAGATTGGTGATTCTATAATCATGGTGACGTTACACCCACTAATATTTAAATTTTCAATGGAGCTGAAGACTGACGTGAACCCATTAAAAGGGCCTCCTTTCTAAGTTTCTCTGTTGTGGTTTTTATTCAAAAAGTGATGAATGAGGAGCATGAGATGCCCTCATCTCTCGGGCCCTCAGTGGCTTTGGAGTGTCGTTTCGCTAACACATTGTCGGTCTAGTCATTGTCTCTCTCGTTACACTGACGCTTTTATTTACGCCCAAGTGCACTCAGCTTCTGTTCCAACTAGGGCTGTGAAACTGAGATTTTGACAGTTAGAAATTTAAATTTATTTTGGTGGTTTTGTAAACTTCATGCATAATTAGTATTCTAGCAGCGACAATGGGTTTGCAACTTGGCACGTATGGAATACTAACTACTGCAAATTGTATATACCAAATGTACTATCTGGACGTAGCTCTGACTACCTCCTTAGACTTCCTTGAAGAATCTCGAGTAGGAACATGGTACTAAGAGATCAGAGAGGATATCTACCGTGCTTGCGGATTAAAGTCGTGGTGCTATTTCTTTTCTTTCTTTTTATGCATAACTCATTAACATTTTTAAATACAATATTTAAATTACTTCTTTGATACAACAGTGTAAAATCACAGTTTATCCGACTATTATAATTTGAAAACCTAACTGATTTAGTCATGAAAAAATATACTCTCAACAATATAGGATCATTCAACCCGAGAATATCGAATTACGCAGAGACTGGGCGCATTGTTGGTTACTTGCACGTGATATTTCTTTTGTAATGAAGGAATGCTGGCATTATGAACTGTGAGAGATAGTCGAACGATTGATCATTGACGAGTACAGGGCTATGGGGGACTGCACAAAGGCCAGCTATAGTAGAAGTACTTACAGTATGAACCTGTTCCTGGTTATACCCTAGCTGACTAGGGTATAACCAGGAACAGGTACTAAAAAAAGCGCATGCTACGGAAAAGCATTTTAAATTTGTCAATGTATAAATTATATATTTTTTTTACTAGTCATTAAAATTGTAAATGAAAACGCTATAGCATCTTTTAGAACTTTGAAATGTATACTATATTAAAATTACGATAAGGTAAATTATACTATGATAAAAAAATACTACTCTAAAGTCCGCCAATTTGCGCTGTCCCTTACGAGCGCAACGTTTTGACTGAATAATCTCTCATCTAGACAGTGTAAAATGTGCTTGACATTTAGTGGACTAGGCTCGTTTAAAACGCCTTTAGGTAAGCATCGTGTTCTTCTTCAGTCATTGGCTAAACTAATTAATTTATTTATATAATGCATTGGGGTGCATGAAAGAAGCCTCCCCGCGGTGCATCACGGTAACAGCTAGGGCACGGTAACGCAGTGTCCTAGGCTGGCTAATTCTTTCACCACAATGGCTAAACCTAACATCGTGTTGCTTGGTCCTTAGTAAATTTATTTTCTTTGTTTATTATTTTTATTTTGTATACATATCAAATATGAATTACTGAACTTGTATTAGCTGTAATTTTTTTGTAGACAAAGTTCGTTTATGAACAAGATGACATGAATATGTATTGGCGGTAGATTTCGAAGCTTGAACTCAATTTTATTTTTATGTCGTTGCTTATGGTTCAAGCGGATGTCCCGACTGATGTTAAATGGTTACCATCACCTACAACAAAGCATTACCTTGCAGGTCACGATCGATAAAAACGTGCCTTACATTGCACTGCTCTTCGTCCATCAACCTAAGGCATGCAGGCGTGAAGCCTCATGTGCCTGTAATTTCAAAAGTAAATTAAAACTAAATTGTTTTCATTTTGCTGTCAGAAATTAAAAGCTGTAAAATTTAAGGTTCTTATATCAGCGCTTTCAATTGTAAACGATCTGGTGAGTGCTGTTACAAAACCTTTTTTTTCCAGTGTTCAAAGAAATAGTGTGACGAAGTGGAATGAACAATTTAGTATCCTGCACCCTAATTACCGACGCGGTCTAGTTTCAAAAACTTTGCAAATGAGTCTCTCCAAAATGCAAATTAGAGCTGTAGTCTCGACCGGGCTTTTGAAACTACAAATAATTAGGTGTGCAAGAGTTCTCTGAATACGAGATTCTTGCTTTGCTTTATTTGTACCGTTTTGTTTTGTTATCTTGGATTTATAAAATGTAATCTTAAATATATTTTAATATTCAATACGTTAACTGCTTTCACATAGTTTAGGTTGGATACAAACATTTTTCTTATGTGTAGGTAGGTACTATCAAATGAATAGGGTATAGCAACATGGAGCCAGGCTGAGGTTATAAAGTAGGTAGGTAGTATACATGTAATATTTTACCATTAGGTCGTGATTTTGCGTAATATTCCAGTTAGGATATCTGTTTAGTTTGCATGAGTTTAATTTATTTGTATATAAAAATATAATTCTAAAAATTATTGACGCTTGTTAGTCTCACAAAAGCACGAGAACAACAGAACCGATTTGCTTAATTTTGGTTTTGAAATATTTGTAGAAGTTCAAGATTAATGGTAAATGGTAGTGGATTTTTTAATTATGAAATTCCGTACTGCTCTCTGAAATATTTGAAATCATATCATCACGTTTAATCATTGTAAATTTTATGTATACAGATCAAGTTTTACGATGGCACTATTTTTTATACTAAATTATTTTTATTTATACCTACTGTATTTAACTGGTTTTTACTGAGTTTATCTAGTTTACTGCACATAAAATGATAAATGTGGCTCAAATTTTAGTTTTAAAATATTCCTGCTGTGCCAGTATTTACCGGAAGTGTGGTTGAATAGTAGATCCGGCCGGAAATTGAATCTGAAGGTACGCACTTTCCGGCGCCGCGTCAGTTCGAGCCGCTTGCAATTTTACCGACATTTTGAGCAATTTGAAATTTTGTTTACATGGAAAATGAGTTTTATTTTGTCTTATATTTATATTCATTTTGTGAGCTGTGTTCACGATACTTATAGTGCATTTTAAAACTAGGTCCCAAATCTTTTAACTATCTACCAAAGTTTTGAAGGCCTCGAAAACGTCTATCTAACGTATAAATTATTTTATGTTGCTGGCTAAATAAATAAATATTTGTGGAAATTTATTACTACGCCATCTAACCATTAGTAACCATAAGTAAATATTAGTTTTGTATTTTTCCATATTTGGTAATAAATGAATTTTGTATTTGTAACTTCATACTAATAAAAGTGTACATTGAATTATTTTTACGTACCATGGTTTTTACAAATTTAACTATGTGTGGTCAGCTATGGTTGCAATAGATTAATTAATATATAAATAATAAAATAAAGATGCAGTAAAAATTGGAAGGTGACACTTTCACAGATGTTTGTTGGTCTGAGACAGATAAATTTATCACTCTATAGGTTTGGTTCTGACTGGAAATTTGTCGGAAATTGAGGCAATGTGTTCTCCACATGGTCCGGCAACACTACAACTGTTCAGCTTCCGAATCAGTCAGGGAAAGTGGCGTTGGCTCCGAGCCAATAAACGAAACTCGTCACAACGCTTCAAAAATTATGCCTCGAATTTAAGTACCACGGGACGATGAATTTAATTCTACATTATCTGAACGTATTTTCAACCTGGTCATTTAAATTTTAAAACCTTTATTGCTAAAAATAAACTTAATAATAATATCGATGTATCGGTCTGAAAATGGATGATAGTGATACTAAAAATAAAGAGTACTTATATAATTTAAATTAACAAGTTGTACTGACATAATTTTGTAGTATTTTGTAGCAATTGCGTTAAATTGAACAATGATGCCAAAATAAAACCCCAGTAGTTAGGCGTATACAAATTTACATGATTTGCGTTATAGCAAGTTTACTTGGTTCTTCCAAGTGATAAGAAAAATAAATAAATATAGTAAGTATTTTAGTAGCGGTTACGAGTCAAATCGTCTTGCAAGCTGCTTTGCAAGTAGATTCAAATTATCATCGTTGTCTATTTCAACGAATAAATGGTATTTGACTTAGGGCGCGTTTATACGGCGTGACAGATTTTGCGACGCCTAAACAGGCTTTGTGTAAGCTGTCCTTTCTAGGCGCTTGTCACTTACTATTCTTTCACTTACTACACTTGCCACTCGCCACTGTATTTGACATAATTATGTAAAGTCATATTTCGTACCTACGCCTATAATTTATTGGAAACATTCTGATCGAAACTCAAAGCTATTCATAATTTGTGTCATTGTTCCCATTTATTCTGACTTTAGGTACATGTTTTCGTATTTAAAGCCAGTACTATGATTGTTATTGAAGGTTAGCTCAACATCAACCGGTTGACCGTCTGTCACCCGCTGTCGACTATAAATTCCCCATTTGTAACTATCCATCTTTCGCCTAGACTTCGTTTACTTAGTTGGCTCTCAGAACTTATATCCATCAATTGATTTTCTTTTAATTATTAATTATAAAGCATACGTTTGCTGAAGTTTATTATACTCAAAAATTAAGTACTATCTGCGTACTTCCTGCGGTCAGTGATTTAAATTCTGTTTTCTACCTATAGTAAAGACCCGAAGTTAGAAAACTGAGTTATTATTAAATATGTAGATATAAGGTAAATAGGTTATATATTAGATGTAAAATATTTGTATATACTAAATAACTTCCGTTATAAAAAAAATAAATATAGTTAGTATTATCTTAAACTCGATTTTACCCGTTTGACTGTCTTGTCAAAAAACTATTACTGTAATCCATTAGACTTAACTATTAGTCTGTACATTACAATAAGAATATAAAGAAGAAGACGATAGAATACGAATAATTTAATAAGTGGTTTTATTTTGGTGGAAAACAGTGGTTAAAAATTTAATGTGTAATCTTGATGTCATATTTAATTCCATGAATAACGTTAAGCATATTTTGACATAACTATATAATTATATTTCGACGTGTGTGCCCTTTTCTCGTTCCATCTTCAGCTCGTTCTAAAGTAAAGCTTATTCAATTTCCTAAGTAAATATACGACTTAAAGGATTAAAATTTGTCGTCGTCAAAAGGATTAAGGATAAACTATAAATACGTCTTCATCGGTCATAACGTGGAATGAGATGTTTATTTACAGCAGCGATAAAAATTTATGGTTCAATTGTCATAAAAATGTTAGTTTTTTTGTCCACGGGAAATTGAAAATACCTCGTAAATTGACATTGACTGTAATGAAATCTATAAATAAATAAAATTAGGTACTTTTTGTAATTATAACCAAATTAGTTTGGAAGCAAGTTAGTTTGCAAGCTACTAATATGGAATGACAAATAAATGACAAAATTAAACTAATAAAAGTTAGGAACTAATTTATGAAATTCAGTTTTGTAGAGGGGTTTTCGTACCTATGATTGTTTACAACAGTGAAATTATTTGCTTAATTTTTTTTTTGTATTAAAAAAAAAGAAGTATTCCATAACCGTAAAAGGGTGTGAATGAAAATTCTTAATTAATTATTATTTCCAAAGAGGTAACGTTGCCAGCCTTTTGGGCACACTTCCTGCGGTCAGAGACTTAAATTCTGTTTTCTACCTACAGTAAAGACCCGCACTTTACTATAGGTAGAAAAAGTTATAGTAAAATATGTAGGTATAAGGTAGATAGGATAGATATTAGGTGTAAAATATTTGTATATACTAAATTACTTCCGTTATAAATAAACAAAAGATATCATATTATTTAAAAAAAAATATTATTTTATTTTAATCCCAGACAAATAAGAATACGATATTACATAATACATAACATAAAAAAACTTTAGTCTTAGACTAGATTAAAAATTGACAAAACTAGTTGCGAAATCATAAAATAAGAAGTATACAAATTATTTATGTCTAAAAATGGCTAGACACGTCTGATTTTCGATTTCATCGGGGCTCTTATTTAAATTCAAAGCACGAAGCGATGTGTCGCGAGTCAACAGAAAATGTTTGTTTGTAAGGTCTGTCAACGCGGCCAGTTCAACGCTCAATATTATGCTATGCTCACTTGTCCACGGTGCGGTGCTCGTATTATATTATAGAAAGTATTAACTTGAAGTATATAGTTCAATGTATAGTCAGCTTCACTAGAATGTATACAGTTATTAACTTTAAAAATTCTATCACAACAATGCTTTAAGCTTTTAGACCGTAGAAACTTAATTACCATGTAATCAGTTGATAAGTTCACTTATTTTTTGCATTTTTGCCCTGAAAATATTTACTGTTACGTTGTAAAACTATTTTGAAAGTTACGAATTGTATACATTCCAGTGCAGCTGACTGTACATTCATACATTTATAAAATACAATGAAAATTGTATATAATCACCAATTTCGTAGTATACTACTAGATAATGCAATGCAAAATGTGAGTTTGTATACTAAAATTATATCTAGACATACCTCTGACTATCCCTCATAGATATCCTCGGAGTATTTCGAATGAATACTTTGCGCTTAGAGATCTGAAGGGATATCTACTATACCTGAGGATTAAAGTCGTAATGATACTCCTTTATCGTGATCTCGCTTGTAAAAGTTTTAAAGTCCGGTCATTGTCCCCTAAACAAACACCTCTATAAAATCGAAGCCACAGACAGTCCACTCTGCAAAGGCTCGTAAAAAAGTCAGCTGCCCACGTGGTCCTGGAATACGAGGGTTGGACTCAACGTAAAGAAATCCTAGGAAGCCCCAAATCACTCTTCTAAGCTTGCCAAGCCTAAGAAGCTTCAGTGCTTTTGTGGGAGGAGTTTTTTTTTATATAACTTGTTGATGGAACAAGCAGATGGCCCACCTTATGTTAAGTGGTTACCATCACCTATAACAAAGCATTGCCTCGTAGGTTGCGCTCGTTAGGAACGTCACCGACGATGCACTACTCAGCGTCCATCAACCTGAGGCATACAGATGTTAAGCCTCATGTGCCTGTAATTACACTGGCACCCACACCCTTCAAACCGGAACACAGCAAGCTGCTTGAAATGCTGCTGCAGACATAGGGATGGTGGTAGTACTGCCCCGAACGAGCCCTTCAGGAGTTAGGCTGGGAACAAGTTTAGCCAGATCATTCTTCACGCAACCGCCTTGGAGTCTAAATGCGATACAGGAACCCAATACTAGACACAAAACAAGATACAAGTATCAAAGTCATAATTAGTATAATTAGTATAATTATTAATAAACCTACATGCTAGTTGTATTATTTGACGACCGATGTGGCGCGGCGGGCGAATGTCCGTTTGCGACGCAAGAGGTTGCGGGCTCGATTCCCGCCTTGGGATAAATGTTTGTACGATCTGCAAATATTTATTCCGGGTGTTCTGGGTGTTTTCTATGTATAATAAAAAATATCTTTATATGTAATGTATTGTATTAAGTATATCAGTCATCTAGTACCCATAACACAAGCTCTGCTTAGCTTGGGGCTAGATGATGCTGTGTGCCCAGCATAATAATTATTATTATATATTATTTATTTAATCATGTAGATAAGCTGCATCACGGATATCGCGAGATCTCCATTTGAGGTAAGCCACAAGTACCCGTAAGATATTTTCGAAGAGAACCTCTGGCATATCTGGATGAACTTGTGGTATCGGTTGAATAACCTTTATTGCTGCGGTTTATCCTTTACCCAAGCCTTGAAAACTCGTAAAGCTGAATTCATAGGTTGTTGTTTCACAGAGCAGATTTCCAATCAAATCCGACGGCGCGAAAGAGATTCTAATAACATTCAAAACGCGTCCTGTGGGAGTCAGTGTCAGCTTAATTACGAGTCTACCTTGGGACTAGGGGTGTATCAAAAAGTCGGACTTATCACTAACTTTTCAACAATGAAATTACAGGCACAAGTCAAAGTGTCAAAGTCAAAGTCAAAGTGTATTTATTTGCCGAATTACATGTATAGGTACAGACTTTGATACTTGTATCTGGTTTTGTATCTAGTATTGGGTTCGTGTATCGCATTTAGACTCTAAAGAGGTTGCGTGAAGAGTGATCTAGCTAAACACCTATATGCCTCAAGTTGATGGACGCTTAGCAGTGCATCGTAGGGCACGTTCTTAACAAGCGTGACCTACGAGGCAATGCTTTGTTATAAGTGATGATGACCACTTAATCGCAAATGGGCCATATGCTAGTTCCAACAATAAGTTGTATAAAAAATGCAGACCCAGAGAAAATTGTTAAAGTATCACCACTATTTTTAAATTTTTTTCTCTACTATAGTTACATATTTAAAAATGAAAGTTTAATGACTAATTTGCATAAATATCATAAGCGATAAAAAAATAAGTAGCCGGACGAATTTTCTTATTTCGTCAAACTTATCTTATTAACTCCTAAGATGGCTCTGACCGCCATTTTAGCGAACAATCGCTGCGAGGTGCTTTTTCTAAAGTTTGACAAATGCGTCTAAAGTTATGGCCGAGGATTCGAGAGTATTTCATGACCTTTCCCGTCCTTTTTCGTCCGTCTCCACGACCTGTGGTTTAGGCTGCGTGTTGTCTATATGCCAGTGAGTCAGTCAGGACAAAGATTCTTATAATTGTAAAAAAAACCGTATTGTAAAAAACTTCGTCGGACTTGCGCACGAAGGGTTCCGTACCATTATCTACAATAAAAACGGCAAAAAATCACGTTTCTTGTATGGGAGCCCCCATAAATATTTATTTTATTCTGTATTTTATTTTTTGTTATAGCGGCAACAGAGTTACATCATCTGTGAAAATTTACACTATCTAACTATCTCGGTTCATTAGATACAGCCTGGTGACAGACGGGCAGACAGACAGACATCACAGACAGTCTTAATACCCGTCCCGTTTTACTCTTTGGATACGGAACCCTAAAAACCGGCTCGAGACAAAAATTTTAGCCGGACCGAATCATGATATCCGGCTGCAAATTGGCATGCATCCTTAGTTAGGGCCCGTGGCCACCGCACTACGCCACCGCGATCTTTTTTACCATCACACTGCATTTGTTTTTTCCCTTACAAAGGACGAAAGGATAAAAAACTTCCTAATTAAAACAACGCATAGGATAGACTTACGCTGAATTTTTTCACTGGTGTTCTTGCGATCCTGTTGCAAGTTACAGGTTGAGGTTTACAGTATCTACAAGTAACTACTCTTGCACTATTTTCACAGACCAGGCTGTATTGTTGTTGAAATTTTTACAGATGATGTATTTCGGTTGCCGCTCTAACAACAAATACAAAAAAATAGAATAAAATAAATATTTAGGGGACGCTCATACAACAAACGTGATTTTTTTTGCCGTTTTTATTATAAAATTATAGGGAACCCTTGTGTACGAGTCCGATTCGCAATTGGCCGGTTTGTTAAGCAATCTAAGTAAGATCTCAGAAAAATATGTTTAATGTACAAGCTTTTCGATCACTACTGTTTTATTTTAGTAAATATAGATAGATAGATGAATATAGATATAGATATGAATAAAGTTTGTAGTATTTGATTTTTTGCAAAAGTTTAATTGATAGTTTGCATGCAGATATCGTTAGTAAATCATAGTTGTGTGTTTTACAAAAGTTTGTTACTAGATTTGTTGTTGTTCGATCTAACAACAACAAATCTATTAACATGAGATAATTATCTCGTTGATTATCTATTCTGTGCTCGTAGGTATAAAGAAGTAACGAAAAGTTATGATAAATTTATAAAGTAGATAAGGTATATTGTTGTGATGAAAATAGTGTAGAATTTAATGTTAATTAAAGTTATGAAAGACATGAATGAGTAAAGATATATCCGATAAATGTCACGTGTGAAGTGAGCTCTTATTTTGTTTTGACAGTGAATTTATTTACTAGGTAACATGGTTGTAATTAGGTTGAACTTAAAACTGTTTATCATTTAATTCATTTTACATTTGTTCATAAACAAATGTAGCTGTCTAAGTACACGCCTTGTATCTACGATTTTGTATGTGACCCGTCATCTAGGGGTATCATTGATCGAAGAACGATGTGGAATACCGTGTTAGTTTTTCAGGAGCTTCAAATTTGGCTTTCGTTACAGCCACCCACACGATTTGAAAGTAAATTGTAGGTAGTTCTGGTGTTGATTTTACAAATGGCTGAACTCCACATCAAACGAACAATTTGCGTCCACGCTTTTTTATTCCGGCTGTAATATAGCTCTCTAAATATAACACAAACCTACTGCGTACTTCCAGGTTTCTTTAACTGGAAAATGTGAGATACCTGAAACAAAAAAAAAGACATTTACATTTTAATCTCACCTGCTCAACTGTTTCATAATCAACGTACAAATTTCGTATTTTGTACGTACCAATTATATATACCTGTATTAGCTGTATTTTTCTTTGTAAATAAACGTATATTTTCTAAAATAATAATAATAATAATCAATATATTATAATATATTATGCTAATGGGTGTAATTTTACACCCTTTAGCCAAATTAAGCAAAGCTTATAATGATAAAATACCTTTACACTTTTTTTTGTAAATACATATTCAAAATACAATATAACATTCAGACAGAAAACAGCTACGTTCATCTTTGTGAGATTTTTTTTGCTTGTGCTCAAACCCACAACCTACATCGCAGAAGGCTACTAAATTGTGAGGTCTGTCGAACATACTAAATTATTTGTTATATTGGTGTTATCAGCTGTATGTAGATAATAATGACGTTTGGAGTATAGAATTAGCAAATGGGACTAAAAATGTTTGTGCTTAAAAGCGTTCACCTTAGTTAAACAAACCTATAGATGCGCACGAGTGCACTAGTGTCTACCTTCTAGTACAATTATTAATATTAATTCTACTTAAGGTGGAGCAAGTCGTTACTATTTCCATACAAACATTTGCATGGAAATAGTAACGACAGGTGCCGTGAACCGTATTCTGAAATTGGCTGCTTGGACTAATTTATGAATAAAAAAAAAAGAAGCTAGGATATTGAATTAACGGCCCGGTTGAAGGCGAAATACCTATTTCAAAGCCCCCCGCTTCAGTCATACTATACATACATATGCATTGCACTGCGTAGTTAGAGTTCAATAAGCGCTTAAAATTTGCCATCTAGCGAGTATCACTCGAACTACATGTTCAACTCACTGTCTCACTCTCACTGCATTTGGTCGTCTAGGGTCATTGCGCTAGTTGTCGGCCTATTAGCGGAGTGTCCAACTAAGCCAATTTATTAGCATGCAATATTTACTAGATATCTACTGAAAGTGTTTTACATGGTTCCACACATGATCAAGATATATTCAAAATAAAAAAAAAAACCCAAACATTAATATTTGAAATTCAAAATGATAGTGCAACTGATGGTGCATGTCATACCTACCTAAGTAAGTAAGTAGGTAGGTAAAGAAAGAAAAGCTGATTACGAATATCTGGCCAGATTTGAAATTCAAAATAGCGGGTGCAAATGATGGTACAAAAA
Organism: Electrophaes corylata; assembly: GCA_947095575.1. Taxonomy (NCBI): domain Eukaryota; kingdom Metazoa; phylum Arthropoda; class Insecta; order Lepidoptera; family Geometridae; genus Electrophaes; species Electrophaes corylata. Next base: position 2,230,649 of record OX352704.1, read on the forward strand.
ATTGACATGGGTATCATTTTAGACTAATTTGGGGGTGCTGATTACGAATATCTGGTCAGATTTGAAATTCAAAATGGCGGGTGCAAATGATGGTACAAAAAATTGACATGGGTATCTTTTTCGACTAATTTGGGGGAGCTGATTACGAATATCTGGTCAGATTTGAAATTCAAAATGGCGGGTGCAAATGATGGTACAAAAAATTGACACGGGTATCTTTTTCGACTAATTTGGGGGTGCTGATTACGAATATCTGGTTAGCTTTGAAATTCAAAATGGCGGGTGCAAATGACGGTACAAAAAATTGACATGGGTATCTTTTTCGACTAATTTGGGGGTGCTGATTACGAATATTTGGTCAGATTTGAAATTCAAAATGGCGGGAGCAATGATGGTACAAAAAATTGACATGGGTATCTTTTTCGACTAATTTGGGGTTGCTGATTACGAATATTTGGTCAGATTTGAAATTCAAAATGGCGGGTGCAAATGATGGTACAAAAAATTGACATGGGTATCTTTTTCGACTAATTTGGGGGTGCTGATTACGAATATCTGGTCAGCTTTGAAATTCAAAATGGCGGGTGCAAATGATGGTACAAAAAATTGACATGGGTATCTTTTTCGATTAATTTGGGGGTGCTGATTACGAATATCTGGTCAGCTTTGAAATTCAAAATGGCGGTTGCAAATGATGGTACAAAAAATTGACATGGGTATCTTTTTCGACTAATTTGGGGGTGCTGATTACGAATATTTGGTCAGATTTGAAATTCAAAATGGCGGGAGCAATCATAGTACAAAAAATTGACGTGGGTATCTTTTTCGACTAATTTGGGGTTGCTGATTACGAATATCTGGTCAGATTTGAAATTCAAAATGGCGGGTGCAAATGATGGTACAAAAAATTGACATGGGTATCTTTTTCGACTAATTTGGGGGTGCTGATTACGAATATCTGGTCAGCTTTGAAATTCAAAATGGCGGGTGCAAATGATGGTACAAAAAATTGACATGGGTATCTTTTTCGACTAATTTGGGGGTGCTGATTACGAATATTGGGTCAGATTTGAAATTCAAAATGGCGGGAGCAATGATGGTACAAAAAATTGACATGGGTATCTTTTTCGATTAATTTGGGGGTGCTGATTACGAATATCTGGTCAGCTTTGAAATTCAAAATGGCGGTTGCAAATGATGGTACAAAAAATTGACATGGGTATCTTTTTCGACTAATTTGGGGGTGCTGATTACGAATATCTGATCAGATTTGAAATTCAAAATGGCGGTTGCAAATTATGGTACAAAAAATTGACATGGGTATCTTTTTCGACTAATTTGGGGGTGCTGATTACGAATATTTGGTCAGATTTAAAATTCAAAATGGCGGGTGCAAATGATGGTTTAAAAAATTTACATGGGTATCTTTTTCGACTAATTTGGGGATGCTGGTTACGAATATCTGGTCAGATTTGAAATTCAAAATGACGTTGCAACTGAGTGTGCAAAAAATTAACATAGGGGTATTTTTTTGGAGAATTTCAAATCTGATCAGATATTCGTAATCAGCACCCCCAAATTAGTCGAAAAAGATACCCATGTCAATTTTTTTTACTATCATTTGCACCCGCCATTTTGAATTTCAAATCTGGTCAGATATTCGTAATCAGCACCCACAAATTAGTCAAAAAAGATACCCATGTCAATTTTTTGTACCATCATTTGCACCTGCCATTTTGAATTTCAAATCTGACCAAATATTCGTAATCAGCACCCCCAAACTAGTCGAAAAAGATACCCATGTCAATTTTTTGTACCATCATTTGCACCCGCCATTTTGAATTTCAAATCTGACCAAATATTCGTAATCAGCAACCCCAAATTAGTCGAAAAAGATACCCATGTAAATTTTTTGTACCATCATTACTCCCGTCATTTTGAATTTCAAATCTGACCAAATATTCGTAATCAGCACCCCCAAATTAGTCGAAAAAGATACCCATGTCAATTTTTTGTACCATCATTTGCACCCGCCATTTTGAATTTCAAATCTGGTCAGATATTCGTAATCAGCACCCCCAAATTAGTCGAAAAAGATACCCATGTCAATTTTTTGTACCATCATTTGCACCCGCCATTTTGAATTTCAAATCTGACCAGATATTCGTAATCAGCACCCCCAAATTAGTCGAAAAAGATACCCATGTCAATTTTTTGTACCATCATTGCTCCCGCCATTTTGAATTTCAAATTTGACCAAATATTCGTAATCAGCACCCTCAAATTAGTCGAAAAAGATACCCATGTCAATTTTTTGTACCATCATTTGCACCCGCCATTTTGAATTTCAAATCTGACCAGATATTCGTAATCAGCACCCCCAAATTAGTCGAAAAAGATACCCATGTCAATTTTTTGTACCATCATTTGCACCCGCCATTTTGAATTTCAAATCTGACCAGATATTCGTAATCAGCACCCCCAAATTAGTCGAAAAAGATACCCATGTCAATTTTTTGTACCATCATTGCTCCCGCCATTTTGAATTTCAAATCTGACCAAATATTCGTAATCAGCACCCCCAAATTAGTCGAAAAAGATACCCATGTCAAGTTTTTGTACCATCATTGCTCCCGCCATTTTGAATTTCAAATCTGACCAAATATTCGTAATTAGCACCCCTAAATTAGTCGAAAAAGATACCCATGTCAATTTTTTGTACCATCATTTGCACCCGCCATTTTGAATTTTAAATCTGACCAGATATTCGTAATCAGCGTTTCTTTCTTTACCTACCTATTTACTTACTGTAGGTAGGTATGACAAAATAAATTCTATTCTATTCTTCTATTCTAATTTAGTTGGTATTTCTATGAATCTTGTCTGCATCCCTTCTAACCTATGTCGCAGTAGATCTAAATAAGTATAGTACCTACCTAGGTAGGTACCTACTTCATAGTAGTGCTAGTCATTTGCACAAATATGAAAAAAATGAAATGATAAAATGGCAACTCCACCTATTGCCGTGTTTTCGATCGGTGGTGCGGCGGCAGTCGGTGGGTCGTCGGGTAGCGACGCGCCGCCGCCGCGCCGCCGCCGCGCCGCCGACCGCGCCGCGACGCAGGTAAGGTAGGGAAGGGGGGTAGGGGAACGCCTATGTCCAACCGTAAACAATCTACAACTACAAACGACCACGTGAAGAAATAAAAAATAAAATGAAATAATAATATTTGACCCCACATAATAAAAATACATAAGTTGGTAGGTAGGTAGCTAGTAGGTACATCCTTACATAAAAATTGGTTGGATGGTAGGCAAGATAGATGAGACAAATAGACGTACGGTACTTAGGTACTTTTACCCGTCGCATTACACATGCTTTCGCACTCATGATTTTCATGTTGTTTTTTTTTAACTTTTTTTACTACCCATACTTTTAGATACGAGTAAATATAGAACTGAACTAGCTGAAGTATTGACTAGAACACACTTTGTTATTAGAGTTTTTTGTTTAAAAGTCCCGCGCTTTTAAATCACGTCGATCGTGAGCTTGGTTTGTGTACGGTGGAGAGGCACAGGTCCGTCGCTGGCCGTTGCCACTGAGTGAGTGAGGGCAGGCGGTGACAGTGACGCTATAACGTCTAATCCACTCGTAAAAAAGAGATGGCAATAGCGCGTGTGTCGTATTTGTAAACGTCGTAAGTGCAATAACACAAAATATTTTTTTAAATATAATAAAAATAAGCTTACTGTATAATCCGTATAGTAAAGGAATGAATATGAACATCATTTTTTTTTTTTGTAAAAATCATTCGTTACATTGCTACAGTTTCATGGCACTGACTGAATAAAGTATTTCCAGTGCCTAATTTGAAATTTATATTCTATCGAGAAAATTTAATCTAATCGTGTTTTCAATTTTTATAGTTATAGATATGCTCAATTTGATACTCATACTTAAAATTTAACCCGCTCAGAGTTCTATGCGATGATTTACAGTAATCGCCGTGAACCTCGTTTCTATTGAAGGCAGCCCTTAAGTGATCAAAATCGTAAGGTGTATGCTTCTCGGACAAAAAATATACGTATAGAACCTGGCAACGGGCCGTTGGCGTTCCAGGAAAAGACACAGATAACAGGTGAGGAAGGCACAGAATTGATGTCGTTATTTGAAAAACGCCCTGATAAGTCCCCTCCGGTCCCAAATAAAGGTTGAATTTTCAGGATAAAGGTTTCAAAAATGTTCACCTTCATTTAAAGTTACGAGGCCGTTGATTAGAATTCTCTTTTCATTCATTTGAACGGTTCTGGCGATTTTTTAATCAGATGGCTATATCAGGCTACTGTCATTTTACTTACAAAGTTTTTTGAAGGTTGCTTTTATGTGGAAAAGATAACGCTCAGTAGCGAATAGTCGTTTTATCAAAATTAAATTGTTAGGCATTAGTCTTCTCTTAGCTAGAGCACCGGTGGTTTAGTGGAAGTGACCCTGTCTTCTGATCCAAAGGTCGTGGGCTTGAATCCGGTTTCACCAATGGGATTTCTATCGAAAAAATGATAATGCTCTCAAACGGTGAAAGAAAACATCGTAAGAAAACTTATTAGTAGTCTAGCAGCAGCGATGGGCTTGCAATCTGTCACGTATAGAACACTTTTGCGAAATGTGGGTATGTACCAAATGTAACATTTGGACGTACCTCTGACTACCCTCAAATAATTTCGAATAGGTCTTATCCCGTACCTGGGGGATTAAAGTCGTGTAATTATTTCTTTTTATAAATTACAAATGTTGAATGACGAACACAAATATATTTCAGCCTTATATTTCGATACTTGATTTATGGGCATTCAAAAGAAAAATATTTCCCCGCGCCGGATTTGTATAATATTAAAATTTAATAGCTTTTTTTTTTTTTTATTTTTTTTTTTAAATTTATGCATGAGAAATGTGAAAGCAGTCTGGATGTCAAGTACCCACGGGTAGATTGAAATTAACAAAACAACTTGAAATTATTGTGCATTGTTACTTTGTTGATAATAGAAGGAGTTGCTGCTTAATGAACTTATAATGCATGTCATTAGAGGAATAAGGCGTTGCGTGGGACATGTATGTTTAGTTCACATTGGTATTGTTTAAAAATACTTAAGCCGTAAATTTGTCGTGGGGCATTACTTTGATTGCTACATTTAAGAAGACGTTTTGTTGGTAAGAATACCGGATGTAATAAGTCTAGTTCCGAAAATGTAAACTGAGCATTCAGACCATAAATCGGATAACAAAAAATACGCAAGAAAGAAAAATACTCTTCTGACGATCGATGTGGTGCGGCGGGCGATGTCCGCCTGCGACGCAGAAGGTTGCGAGTTCGATTCCTGCCTTGGGATACATATTTGTGCGATCTGCAAATATTTATTCCGGGTGTTCTGGGTATTTTCTATGTAAAATAAAAAATATGTATGTATATAATGTATTGTATTAAGTACATCAGTTATCTAGTACCATAACACAAGCTCTGCTTAACTTGGGGCTAGATGATGTTGTGTGGATTTTCCAGTATTATTATTATTATTAAATACTATAGGGTTTGAAGTATCTAATAGGAATTACGTTAAATGATTATATACAAAAACAGCCGTACACAGCCACTCAGTTATTAGTTTAATGAGTCTTTCCAGAAGCGTTAAATCAAGCGAGACAGGACAAGAAAACAAATATAAACCTAATTAATAAAAAGCCCCGTAAATGGCAACCGGATGTGCCAGACACTGATCACTGATGAAAGAGTTGTACAATTATGACAGAAAATTATGAAGCGTCGCTTAGATTCTTCTCAACGTTCTATCGCAGTTGTTGAGTAATTACTACGACGGATATAACTAGAAGAAAGTTAAAATAAATCAACATCCAAGCACTTGACGACCGATGTGACGCTGCGGGCAAATGTCCGCCTGCGACGCAGGAGGTTGCGGGTTCGATTCCCGCTTTGGGATAAATGTTTGTACGATCTGCAAATATTTATTCCAGGTGTTCTGGGTATTTGTTTTGTGATATGTATAAGTTGTTTATTCTTATATTATTTCTTTTTATATTTTGTGCAATATAGACGCTATTTTAAAATAGCGTCTTAAGTAGTGTTTATTAGTAGGTAATAATAATGATTGTGTTATTACTAACTGTTATGTTAATGTTTGTCTTTTACTAATAATAACTAATTAGTAAGGGACAAACATTGACATTGTAAAAAAAATAGTAAATTATGATGCCAAGAAACAATGCAGCTTTTAAGGTATAAATTGGAAAACTACTGTAATATTCGAATTTTTAGGTCTAAAATAAAAGTAGATTTCTAAAGGTAAGCTGTGTCAAGTTTTATCTCAGTTCAGATTGTTTCAGTAATTTAGCCGCGAAAACATAAACACACACACTTTCACAAAATTGGTATAGAACCTATAGTTGATGAAGCAAACAATTGAATCCGGCAAACGCTCACACTGCTAAAAAGTGATTGATTGAAACGTGAAGTGCACAACGCGAATTCACTTTTTTAATTAACTTCACGTCTGTTTTGCTAAGGCTTCGTCTAAAATAAAATGGGATGTATTGTCTGGTAACATAAATGAAATAAACCTTCATAATCTTGACGACTGATATGGCGCGACGGGCGAATATTGCGATCGGCGAGGTTGCGGGATCGATTCCCGCCTTGGGATAAATGTTTGTAATATCTGAAAATATTTATTCCCGGTGGTCTGGCTATTTTCTATGCATGTAATGTATTGTATTAAGTATATCAGTCATCAAGTAGCCATAACACAAGCTCTGCTTACCTTGGGGCTAGAAGATGCTGTGTGGATTGTCCAGCATTATTATTGTTATTATTATATTCATTTGTTTGGGTTGTTTTTGAATTTGATTTTTACTAATGCCGTGTTAAGCCTCACGTGCCTGTAATTTCACCGGCACCCACACTCAAACCGGAACACAGTAATGCGAGCATCACTGCTTAGCGGCGGAAATAGGTACGGTGGTAGTATTTCCCGGGCGAGCCCTTTCACAAAGAGCTCTACTACTACTTCTTAAAAATTAAATAAAGTCATTTTGTTATTATTTGTGTTACAATAAGAATCTTTGCTCTGACAAGCACAGCCTACACCAATAATAATAATCAGTAATAATCAATTTATTGGTAAAGTGTAAGTTTACAAGTGTAATCGTAGAGACTTGATATTTTCAGGATATATTCGTTTTGCTGGGTAGAGGTGTTGTAACAAAGGAATTCCCAAAATTAAATCTCTAAACAGGCACGGCGGAGGTTAAAGTTTATATGAACACAACTTCACGCAAAGCCGCGCGAGTTTTGCTAGCTTGGGATGTTTCAATATTTATTGTAGGTGTTAGAATGTATTCTTACAGGTTTAATAGCTCAGTTTGTAGCTATGCCTACTATGCTTTAGGTTCTGGGTTCGATCTCTGACGACGACAACTATTTGTGTGATTAATTTAAGTTACATACCTCGTGTCTGTGTTGTTATTTATTCTAATTATGTATGTATTCATGAAAAAAGGTATAGAAGTATTCTATTAGTACCAATTGGGCCTGGCTTGGTGCTAGATGGAGTTGTATAACATGTCTGTCAACATGTATTTATTTTCCAAACGAAATCGATTTCGAAAAAAAAAAAAAACAAAAACAGTGAACCGCTTGTTTGGACACAAACAAAACAACAGAAAGTTCAAAAAGTAACGTGAAAAGTTCGCAAAAGCCTACTCAAAACAATTAACACACCGGAACCATCTCGCCGTTTCAAATCCAAAATACCTCCACTCATTCCTGCGTGCACTTTGTACCCTTTTTAATTGGAAAATAGAATTAGTGAGCATTGCGAGCGAGTTCCAGTGCCCGACACGCAGTATTAGCTTGATTAGCTTTGAAACGAATGCTCGCCCGGCAAAAAGCTTTAAAAACGTCGCTTGTAACTCAGTTACTGAGCCAGCGTAGAGTGTGTTACTAGAACTACTAATGTATGAACTCGCTTCTAGTTTTTTTTTATGTTTATGCTTTTTACTAAAGTTAAATTTACATAAAATTATGAAACAAATGCATAAAAAAAATGTTTGGAACGAGAATTCAAACCAGTCACCAATCCGCCTGCCAAGTGTAATGACTACGCCAAACTCTCCCAAATAAGTGTAGTGTGTCCCAGTTATAGTTGGTGACACACAAGCTGTCCTAACAAAGATTCTTATAATTGATTTATAGATAGATAGATAAAGATTCAGTTTGCTTACGTATACTTCAAGAACTCACAAAGATTTTCTATCAAAAGTTAATATTCGCATATGAGTATCTAATGTGACTATGTAGTAAAGAGAAGTTCGGGGTAGGGGCTGAAATCCGACGATAATTAGATATGGCGCGCTTTTACCAGCGTCGAGATTCTGAATACCGACCAAATTGCACCCTTCCACTCCCAATCCTGTTTGTGCTGCGATGTCGTCTGACTGATACTGAAAGCGGCAGCCTTTCTATATTAGGTATATTTATAAAGACTCCAGTAAATTTCCTAACGGCAAGAAACTTGCAATCTGCTTGAAACGGATCTCTTAAAATAAGTTACTGTTTTTGTAGTTCGGGATTCCATAGTACGTGTGTACTGCTATGGAACCCGCTATGGAATCCCCAAGATCTTGAACGAAACTTGAAGAACATAACCTTTAAAGATATGTAGGCATCTAAGCAAAACACCCTTCCTAATACTTTGATTCTATTTTGACACGAGTATAATCCGTAGAAGGTCCATATAGCTCTCAGAGTTGGTAGCCAAAGTGGCAATTAGTAGGCCGAATACTCGTACCCTGTAGAACCGACAGCCACTCAGGACTAATAGGTTCTTGAATGGCGATCACGAACCGAAAGACGATGCTTAGGACGCCTTCCATCCGATAAACCGACAACGTTGTAAAGATCGCGGGAAATTAATTGATAGAGAAAGCTCAAAATGTTTTTTCTGAGGAAATATTCCATTATATTTCCACAGAAAAAAACATTTTGAGCTATATCCAACTAACTGGGAGACCTATATCGAACAGTTCAGTCTTTTTTGGGATGATGAGTTTTATTTAATGGAAAGCAAGATCTACTAGTCAGATTCTCAAACTTCATTCCAATAATACAGCTGTGTGTAATTTCTACCTAAAGTCAGAACTACCGCTGTGAGTTCTCGGGTCCAAATATACCCCACTTCCATTAAACGGGGTGTATTCAGCAAACACTGCCCGGTAACCGACCGAACGGATGTCGAACTCATCTCATATAACGAGGTATTAGAGTGGTCTGACCATACAGTTTTGACCGGAGACGATATTGCCTCAATTTATTCATCATCTTTCATTATTTTAGTAGTAGTAGAGCTCTTAGTGAAGGGCTCGTCTGGAGAAGTACTACCACCATGCCTATTTCTGCCGCCAAGCAGCTTGCTGTATTACGGTTTGAAGGGTGTGGGTGCCGGTGTAATTACAGGCACATGAGGCTTAACACCTGTATGCCTCAGGTTGATGGACGCAGAGCAGTGTATTGTAGGGCACGTTCCTAACTAAAGTGACTTACAAGGCAATGTTTTGTTATAGGCTATTCCATCAGCAAATTGTGTAAAAAAAACATCTGTTTCTAATACAAATTTGACTGTCGCTAGTTGGGATAGTAATATAGCTCTTAGTGAAGGGCTAGTCTGGAGATTAAATACTACCACCACGTCTATTCCTGCCGTCGAGTAGCTCGCTGTATTCCGGTTTGAAGGGTGTGAGTGCTGGTGAAATTACAGACACATGACGCTTAATACCTGGAATAGTGCATCGTAGCGCACGTTCCAGGTAAAAGTAACCACTTAATATCAGGTTATTCCACTAGGTTTTTGGTCAACCAATAATAATATGGTTTTGAACACTGGAAATTAACTGAATTATTCTCGAGAAGGCGAGTGATGTTTCATTTTTAACTTAACTAGACGACACTCGACAACTGCCTGCCATTACATTAGTGTTGCCATATATATTTGATATCCGTAAGAGCACCGGTGGTCTAGTGGGAGTGAACCCGCCTCTTGATCCTAAGGTCGTGGGTTCAAATTCGGTCGTGCACAAATGGATTTTTCCATTCGAAAAAATGATGTGCGCTATGCCAGTGTTCTCCAACGGTGAAGGAAATCATTGTCAGGAAACCAGTTAGTATTCTAGCAGCGGCGATGGGCTTGCAACCTGTCACCCATGGAATGTTAACTACTGCGAAATGTGGGTATGTACCAAATATACTATCTGGACGTAACTCTGACTAACCCTCTTAGACATCCTCGAAGAATCGCGAGTAGGTAGGTACTTGATACTTATAGATCAGAGGGGATAGCTACCGTGGTTGAGGATGCTATTTCTTTTTTCGTAACAATTATGTGCATAGTTTCCGGCTTTTAGACAGTATTATCCGGCTTTCTGCTCATTTCACAATAACAAGTCACGGATTGCATGGAGAGGCTTAAATTCATAATACTCAGAGCCACTGTTGTGATTGAGCGGATATCGGTCTCTTGAAAATACATGTTTTATGTTCCCATCTGCTGTTCCACAGAAATGTATTGGTTTTTGAATCATTTGTAGGATATTTTTGATCTGAAAATGTCACCTGTATTGTATTGATATTAATATTACGTTAGTTCTTTATCCTTAGAGTAGCTGGTTTATTTATATCAAGCTTTTCTTATTCTATTATATTATTTACTAGCGGTCCGTCCCGGCTTCGCACGGGTTTTAGTAAGGATCCCTAATTTTTTTGAAAATGTAATATAGCCTATGTCACACGGGGATAGTGTAGCTTTCCAATGGTGAAAGAATTATTCAAATCGGTCCAGTAGTTTCGGAGCCTATTCAATACAAACAAACAAAGTTTTCCTCTTTATAATATTTGTATGAATATTATTTACAATTTATATTTTAAACAAAAAAATCACTAATCACTCACTTAGTTAAAATGAACGATTAGTCGGATGTCTATTGTCAGCTCTTATTATTGATATGAAAATGACAGTGACAAACATATTTAGAGCCATATAATAACAGCATTTGTTGAAATATAAAAGCCGTACTCTGTAATCAGTCTGTAGATTAGTTTTTACTTGTATTTGTTTCTATGTAAACTAATTATAAGTATCTTTACCCTGACAGACTGACTGACTGACGTATAAACAACGATAATAGCCTTCACCACTGGGCATAGAAACTTGGAAGTTTTCAGGGTGCATTTGTTTTGGTGCGTCAAAATGTACTGAGAAGGGAGTTCCCAAAATTTAACACCTAAACGGGTATAGGGGAGATTGAAGTTTGTATGTAAAAACCTCACGCGCATACCGATTGACGACCGATGTGACGCGGTGGGCAAAAGTCCGCCTGCGATGCAGAGGTTGCGGGTTCGATTCCTGCCTTGGGATAAATGTTTGTATGATCTGCAAATATTTATTCCGGGTGTTCTGGGTATTTTCTATGTATAATAAAAAATATCTATGTATGTAATGAGTTGTATTAAGTATATCAGTCATCTATTACCCATAACACAAGCTCTGCTTAGCTTGGGGCTAGATGATGCTGAGTGGATTGTCCAGCATTATTTATTTATTTATACAGTCGTATGCGTTTCGCTATTGTAGGTGATTTTAATTTAGTTATTTTTCTGAGATTTTTTTTGACAGCGGAATCTGAGGAATACGGTCCTGTTTTACCCTTTGTGTACGGAACCCAAAAAATAATATTAGAAAATAGGTTTAAAGAATATTTATTTTCTCAAAAGAAAATACATTTCACTTGGTGAGAAATAATATAAATCTAATGTATAACATTTCTTACAGCTAACCTATGTAGGTAATTAAAGTAGGTAGGTAACAAAGGATAATATTACAATAGGTAAGTTATCTGCAAAAATAGCAGAGTATGGAGGTAGATAGCAATTAAAATGTGCGGAGTCGTTCAGCATGTCACAGTGAAAACTATGCAGTATGTTATTGTTATTATTTTAATAATGTATTGTAATTTAATATATGTATTTTTAACTTATTTTTAAACATACTAACAAACAAGCAACTCTTACAAAATCAAGTGTAATTTACGTCTTCCTACACTGAGATAAGAATGAGTCGCATTAGGTACTTCGTCCGCAATTGCAAGTACTAGTGAATTACCGGGGAGCGTTGTCACGAAGCGGCTGAATCTGATAAGTCGGTAGTTTGTTCTAGAGACGGTTGTATCATTTGTCGCTTGCGCACTGAGGATAGGGAAAGTACTGCAAAAGTTTTAAACATCATTATCATCAGCAACAGCCTGTATCTGCATTCCTATCCCGCGATCCTAACGTTTTCGTCAGCCCCTACGCATTGTCTTCTAAACACTAGACACAAAAGCTTTGAAAATCAAACTTTCTACCAACTTTGTTCATAACCGTTAAAGTTTCAATATGTACAAACTGATACTTAGCTTATTATGAAAATGTTACTAGCATTTTCCGACAGCACTTCTTAGCTTAGAACTTAGCTTAGACTTAGCTTAGCTAAGACCAATAGGTGCATAGATGTTAACAAAAGAATAATATGAAATATCATTTAGAAGTTTATGTACGGATAGGTACGTAGGGTTCAATATAATCTATACTTCTATACTATACTAATGCTAATAATTAATATTATAAAGAGGAAAGATTTGACTGTTTGTTTGTTTGCATTGAATAGGCTCCAAAACTACTGGACTGATTTGAAAAATTATTTCACCATTGAGAAGCTACACTATCCCCTGGTGACATAGGCTATATTGCATTCTCAAAAAAATGAGGGATCTTTACTAAAAACCGTGCGAAGTCGGGACGAACCACTAGTATTTAATATAATGGAACAGCTGAGGCTGAAAGGATAAATAATATCTGTGGACCTTTCACACAACATAATCTATCCCAAAACTAAGTAAAAATTTTGCTATGGAAACCAGATGACTGATAGAATACTTTTATTAGTAGGTACGTTTGTTTTGTAAATTCATACTTAGAATACAATATAACACCCAGACAACGAACAAACATGTATGTTCATCACATGTTTAATGGTTACCACTTAACAGGTGGCTACTATGCTCGACTGATTAACAAGTCGTACAAAAAATATAGAAACATTTAATTTAACACAATATCACAATAAATGTTAAAATAACACAAATAAATAGATTCTCGACACGGTAGGCGTAGTAGATATCCGTACAGATATTTTAGCAACTAACTAGTGCCTACTCAAGATCTTTTGAAAATTAGATTAGTCAGAAAATATAGTAGAGTGAAAAACCAGAATCGTAGAAATATACTGCCAAAGAAGTGGTACATCCCTAGAAAGAATGGTTTATGGTTCAAGAGTCGTGACTGCGTGGGCGACTGCCGTGCATGTACTTTTTTGAATGAGAAGGCTTTCGCTTGCTGTTATTATTCTACTATTTGCAGTCATTTTTATTTTGTGAATGGATTCCTGCATTTTCTTTTTCAGACAGCAGAGAATAAATAAAATAAATAAATAATGCTGGACAGTCCACACCGCATCATCCAGCCCCAAGCTAAGCAGAGCTTGTGTTATGGGTACTAGATGGCTGATATACTTAATACAATACATTACATATATAGATATTTTTTATCATACATAGAAAATACCCAGAACACCCGGAATAAATATTTGCAGATCGTACAAACATTTAATCCAAGGCGGGAATCGAACCCGCAACCTCCTGCGTCGCAGGCGGACATTCGCTCGTCGCGCCACATCGGTCGTCAAACCTACATACCTACATACCTTAAGGTTAATAACAAAATAAGTAAATACTAACAAAATTTTTGCATTTAAATTTTGATATAACTGTTTTATCGAGAATTTATATAAAATGTTGTCTATCGATACATTCATGATTTGCACCAGTTGTTTTATTTTAGCGCTAAAATTATAGCCGTCCTTGTCATTACTGTGTTTTTTGAAAGAGATAGCCGTCGGCCATCTTTCGCCTAGAAAAAATAAAAAATAGCATAAACACAAGTGAAATCCTATTATGTAATTTGTGTTACTTTATGATATTTCTACCTCTTGACTATATTTGGGTAAGCATTTCTTATGTTGAAGAATTTACAACACGAGCAATCAGCGCAGCGTATAGCCTGACCTCAAGACCCACGCGTCTTTCATTTTGCCTGCGCTCGCGCAACATCGTGATAAATAAACACAAAAGTCATTATTGTAAAGTTTAGTAAAAAATAAATACATCGGATATTACCTTGCGTTTTGCAAAGTTGGAGATTATAAAAACTGTTATTATTTTCATTCCAGTAGTCAAACATAAAAAATAATGAAATCGTAATAGGTTTTATTACGGATAGCGGTAGGATAACGGTTTTATCTCTAAAAGCTCAAAATATATCGAAGGAATGGCAAATACATAAAAATGTAATAAATTAATGAACATGATATAACTACAAAATAAATGTATTAGGTACAGTGTATGTATAATATATATAATACTTAGCCATATAATAGTCAAAGGTTAAAAACTTATTGGTGTGTACCTCCAAGTTCTGCTGCTTCAATAATATAAAAAAAATTGATAGAGTAGGCATCTACGTACGTATGTATAGGTGCATGTGTGTAAGTTGATGAACACGTTTAAGCACACGAAATCCCCACACCACCACACGCCTGGATGGTTGCTACGCGCGAACACCCCCAGCTGGTTTCATTACGCACCCTCTCGCAACCAATACGCCGATTTTAATAAAAACGATCAAGATAACCTGCATATCGAATTATGCAAATGGAGCTCAAGTTCTACACATAAGGCGTTCTAAATTATATCTACGTACGTGGGACAGGGTATACCAGAATATGAAAACAAAAAGGAACAACGTTTAAACAGAAAAGAAAGTGACGACCAAAGTGGCGCAGCGAGTGAATGTTTCCGGGTGTTCTGGGTATTTTCTATGTATAATAAAAAATATCAATGTATGTAGGTAATGTATTGTATTGAGTATATCAGTCATTTAGTACTTATAATACAAGTTCTGATAGGGGCTAGATGATGCTGTGTGGATTGTCCAGCACTAGTATTGTTATATTTACGAAAAAACTATTATTAGAATTACTTTTTCAAGTTTTACGAAATAATAAACTAAACTTATTAAAAAGATTATAGAGAGAGAAAACATTATCAGCAATCGTAAGCGTGGAGTGCAACAGTATTGCTAGTAAATATATAAAAGGCGCTCAATGGCTTTACCCATACACTGATCTGCGTTCATCAACTTCATTAAGCTAAGCCTCATGTGCCTGTAATTTCACCAGCCCATAGACTCATAAATTCCATCCGCACCACCTGGATAGCTGGTTTCCACAGCCACTCGTTTTTTACGGTCTTTTTTACCGCGCACGAGTAAGTTGAGGAATGAGCTTCCATCTTCGGTCTTCCCGCATAGTTTTAATATGAAGTTCTTCAAGAGACGGGTTTATGTTTTTCTGAAAGGTCGTCAGCGTATCAGCATCGCTTCTCAGGTGTCCATGGGTGACGGTGATCATTTAACAGTAGGTGGCTCGTCTGCTCGTCTACCTTGCATAAAATATGGCATAAAAAAACCCAACCGGAACAAGCTTCTTAACGGTAAAAATAGGCGTGGTGGTAGTATTTCCCCGGACGAATCATTATCGAAACATTTACCTCGTCTTGGTACTTTTGGAATATCTTGTGCTTATTTTATCCACATCAAATAAATTACTGACTGAAAGTGTTTTATAACGAAATCTGGCAGAAATAACAGCGAGTTTAGATTCAACTAGCTTCGGCAATCATTGAATTGGTTCAATGGGAACTGGGTCAGAGGCAATTTAAAGTTTTTAGCAAATAAATACACCTAGTCAGAGATTTTGGCTTGCTTACTAACTCTACACAACGCAGCTTATTAGAATTTAGGCATACTGTAAATTGCACTAGGCTTGGTCGCGAGGAACTGGCGCTTAGATTCATATAGATTTAAGACGTTTCAAGATGATCCCTGCGGATATTACTGAATAAATGATCTTTGACTTTCCATTTTCATAATTTTCTTCAAAGCACACTCGAAGAGCATGCCTCAAAATGAGCATATTACTTAGTTGCAAACAAGCATGCTTTGTGAGTAGCATGTGTATTACAGATTTGATTGACTAGACTAGCAAGACGATGTCACTAAAAAAAACCGGCCAAGTGCGATTCGTACTCGCGCTCGAAGCGTTCCGTACCATCTATACTTAGTAAAAACGGCAAACATATCATGTTTGTTGTATGAGAACCCCCTTCAATATTTATTTTATTCCGTTTTAGTATTTGTTGTTATAGCAGCAACAGAAATACACCATCAGGTGAAAATTTCACCTCTAACTATCACGGTTCATGAGATACAGCCTGGTGACAGACAGAAAGCGGAGTCTTAGTAATAGGGTCCCGTTTTACCCTTTGGGTACGAAACTCTAGAAGGTATGGCTAGATTTTATAAAAATAATTTTCCATTTCCATTCCAAATTTTACAGTCGCCAAATTTATGGAAGGAGATATACATCTGTAGCAAAGTCAGCGTTGCTCCCAAGGAGGTAAACAACTTTCTATCAAACATTTTCAACATGAATTTTCATCACAGTTAAAGCAGAATCACAGTAGACTCGTCCGGCGTGTTGTGACGTGTCAAAAACCTCTGTCAATTCTATGTCAACCGTCATAAGGTTACATTAAAAAAGTTTATATTGCCCAAAGCGCTAAGGTTAGATAAAAATAATTTTATATAAGTATTCAAAAATTTTCTAATTTTACGCGCTTTTTTTTTAATTTTATAGCAGCAGCATGAGAGCAAGCTCTTTTGACAGAATAATAAGAGTTTCTAACTTTTTGGCATAGGGTGGAGTCCACTGCAAAAGTCTGATTACATTTCTGTCAGGGGTACATCATGTGTAAACACGACCCTTTACAGGTTTGTTCTTTTGTTCTGTTGTACCCTGACTCGTTTCATTTTGACGGCTGATGTGTCGCCTGTTTTGTTCGTCATTCATTCTTTCCACTCCACATGTCTACATTCCAGTCTTTCAGGATGAATACGTTAAACCTCTCTCTTTAAACACCGGTCAATCTTTTTGATAAACACGGACCTCCATCGTTTTACTGTGAAAAATTCTGTCGACATTGACATTGGCAAAATTGTGGAAGTTAGATATATTTTAGATTTTTATCGAAACGTCGGGAAAATAACCAAAAAAGTAATATGCGATTAATACCCGTGTAATAGTGTTCCGATCGCGAAAGTTTAAAAAATCCTACTATCTGGTTTCCATACCCGTGTAATAGTGTTCCGATCGCGAAAGTTTAAAAAATCCTACTATCTGGTTTCCTCACGATATTATCCCACAAACAATTTCAACGCAAAGGTTCAACAACCATCCACGCTAACTTCATTTACCTTCACTTTTCTGAACATGATCGCGAAAACAAGCGAATTACGTACAAACTTGATTACCCTATTTCATAATTGCTTTGTTTTGAAGTCTACCCTTTGAGGGTTTCGCTCTAAAGATATTAATAACCATCTAAGTTGTCGGCCGTCTTCTATCCGCATTTTGGTCGTGTCTTACTTGTCTCCTGTCTGTCTTCACTGACTGTTTGACAATCTGTGGCTGATAGGGACGTACTACCCTTTCATAATTAAAATGTCTGATAAAACATCAAAATTTATTAAAACACTACCGGTCTGTCCCGACTTAGCACGGGTTTTATTAAGGATCCCTATTTTATTGAAAATATAATGCAGCCTTTGTTACCCGGGGATATAGTGTAGCTTTCCAACGGTGAAAGAATTTTTCTAATCGGTCCAGTAGTTTCGGAGCCTATTCAATGCAAACAATCAAATCTTTCCTCTTTATAATATTAGTATAGACGTATAGACTAGGGAAACGCGCGCTACTTCGCCCGCGTGTAGTTATTTTCATACACACTTCAACCCTCGTTGTACCCGTTAAGATGTAGAATTTCAGGAGTTTCTTTGTTAGTACACCTCTACGCAGTAAGGCAGACACCCTGAAAATTTTAAGTCTCCACGACCAGTGACTTAGACTATGCGTTGCCTATATGTTAGACAGTCAGGACAAGATTCTTAAAATTGGTATAGATGAACCTCAACATAAAAGGCTGTAAAAGCTTCTGTACCGTACTGCGTTAATACCTGTAAGAATTTAAAGCAACACATAGCACCGGTCATTAAAAGATCTAAGTTTCTTCCTTGTTTTTTTAGACTTTGTTACTGAAGCTTCACGCGAAAAAGTTTATTTTCGTTATTGCTTACACAGTTTTTTATTAATCAAGACACCATAACTTCAGATAAATTATGTATAAAGTATAATATACTGTATAAAGTATAATATACTTTATACATAATTTATCTGAAGTTATGGTGTCTTGATTAATAAAAAACTGTGTAAGCAACAACGAAAATAAACTTTTTCGCGTGAAGCTTATATATATTATATAGTTAGTTATAAAGTGAAAAGTCATGGAAATGAGGCACATCACTAAGAAGTGTTTTTCGCTCACCCTTCTGCAACGATAAGATGATGACTTTACAAGCGAACAGTAATTATGGGCGTCCTATTACGGCCGAGACGGGCACAGATTAAACTACAGTCACTACCCAGGTTGAATGACAACTTTGATAGAAGGGAAACTCCTACGAACTTTGACAAAATAGACACCAACAGTATGCTATAACACAATAGACGACGTCTATCAGAATAAAACCCAAGGCCAATAAAAAAAAATTACTGATAAGCAGATGGCCCACCTGATGTTAAGTGTTACTTCTTAATTTATTAATGAATAATAATATGGTAAAATACAATATTTGTGTACATTTTTAACAACTTCATATTTACAATACAGTTTTTGCAGTAATTATATCTCGGAGGTTAGTATGGTGCTTTTTATGCTGTGACAATCATCAGTAACTACGCCTATTGCAAAGTAATGCCTTAGGTATTGGTTACCACTTAGCATTAGGTGGGATATTTACATGTTGTACAAAAAAGTAAGAGTTTCGCTTCTGTGTGCTAGTATATTTTTATTTAATGACAGTGCGGAAGCAAGACATCGCTGAAATGGCTTGCTTCATGAATTTTCTAGAGTAAATAAATTGCGTTGTAATTTTACTTTCCCGAGTCAGCGTCAAGTTTTTTTATTTTTACTCGTGAACTTACAAGAGTAAGTAATATTGTTTAAAGCAACAGTTTGTTCGTAAATGATTTATCGGAGAATCAAAAGTTTTTCAACATTCGATTAAACTCTTTAATCCTGCTGATTTCTAAGAAAGCACTGCCGCCAAGAGCTTGCTGTATTCCGAATTGTCAAAGTCAAAGTCAAAAGGCATTTATTGAAGTGTGGGTGTCGGTGTAATTACAGGCACACAAGGTTTAACACCTGTATACCTCAGGTTGATGAACGCAGAGTAGTGCATCGTAAGGGCGCGTTTATAATGAGCGTGACTTGCGAGGCAGTGCTCTGTTATAGGTAATGGTAACCACTTAACATCAGATGGGCCATCTGCTTGTTCCAGCAATAAGTCAACTAAAAAACTTTGCAATGACGTTGGTCCATCGAAGCTGTTCTACACATCTTATTATTTATTGTACACACAAATTATATATATACAGATAATTATTTATACAGCGGTCATGTACAAAGGCCAGCTTAACCCTATATAAAGAGTTTTCTTCCAACAAACCTTACAAGATAGAGAAAACAGATTGTAGTTTTATAGTATGTAGTAGTAGTAGATCTTTAGGCCCGCAGAGGACATTTAAAAATGCTATCGGTTCTTGAATTGTTTTCAATTTTCACTATTATCTCGCCACAAAAACTATAGCAAAAATCGCTCGCTAACGACCTCCGGACCAAATCAGGCGTCCTTAAGGAATCCTCTTACGTTAAGCCCTCCCCTCACATAAACGCAATAGAGATATGATAGACGTTATTAATTAGATGTCGTTACGTCTTATGCCGTTTCATTGTGTGATTTGGGAAAATCCGTCATAGCCCTCCGTTTCCTTGGCAACGCTACTGAACGTAGGGTAGAAACGTTAAAGTATTTTTCTTTATCGGCTGGTAATATCATATTAATATGTATGTATATAAAATATTTAATAATAATAATAATGTTGGACAATCCACACAGCATCATCTAGCCCCAAGCTAAGCAGAGCTTGTGTTATGGGTACTAGATGACTGATATACTTAATACAATATATACATTCATATATACATTTTTTTATTAAACATAGAAAACAGCCAGAACACCCGAAATAAATATTTGCAGATCGTACAAACATTTATCTCCCAAGGCGGGAATCGAACCCGCAACCTCTGCGTCGCAGGCGGACATTCGCCCGCCGCGCCACATCCGTCGTCGGTATTTATATGTGTATTGCTCAGTAAAATATGTTGGCTAATAAAATCATTATTCTAAGTTTAAAGTTTCGGTTCTAGTAAAAGTTAGGCAGTATTTGTGCTACTGCTGATAGAATAAGTATAAGGCCCACCGACTAATAGCACTAGTAGCACTAATAGCACTAATAGCACTAATAGCACTAATAGCACTAATAGCACTAATAGCACTAATAGCACTAATAGCAGACTAATTGGCACAACTTTTTTGCACTTAAGTAGGTACCTATACATTATTGTCGTTATTTTTATTATAGTAGGTAGGTACGTAGGTAGGTCTCCTACTTGAAGGTACCTACTTAGGTACCTAGGTATTTTTGATTTGTTTGTGCCTTCCTGTTTTACTTCCTTTATGTTTCTCTTTACCTCCTCTATGTTTTTTGTACCTACTGTTTTACTCTGTTTTGTGTGTGTTGAATAAATGTCATTTCATTTCATTTCATTTCATTTCACCGATGTTAAGAGGTTACCATCATCTATAACAAAGTAATGTCTTGTAGGTCACGCTCGCTCATTAGGAACGTGCCCTACCGATGCACTGCTCAGCGTCCATCAACCTGACGCATACAGATATTTAGCTTCATGTACTTGTAATTCACCGGCACCCACACCCTTCAAGCCGGAACACTTACAACGGTTTTAGTAAACTGCATTGTATATTGGCGTGTGTAAAATATCAACCATAGTATTTTTTAACTTTCGCGATCGGAACACATATTAAACACTTATATTACCAGCTACCAGTCTGCCCGCAACCACGACGGTTGCCACATAGCCGAAACGTCGGGAAAATACATAAAACAGGTAATACGCGATAAATGCCTGTGTAATATAAGTGTTTAATAAAAATCAACCAGTTTTTATTTATTTTTGTACCATGTATACCAGTTGCTCGTGAATTTTAACTGAATTCAATTATTACTCTGTTAGCAATATCGAGGGAAGTGTACAGTACGCGCCATTTCTCGCGTTAATTTGATATTGGGATGACAAATTATCCGCGAACGACCGGTGTCGGGAAATTACAGGAAAGTGCCTCCAGCCACCCTCTACTTTTGCACACTAAAAAAGCGTCACGACTTTAACTCCAAGCACGGTAGATATCCCTTCAGATCTCTATCACCAGTCTAGTCTATCTCTTGGTTCAGATATTACATTTGGTACATACCCACATTTTGCAGTAGTTGGTATTCCATACGTGACAGGTTGCAAGCCCATCGCCGCTAAAAAGCTAGCTGATTTCCTCACAATGTTTTCTTTTACTATTTG
Source organism: Electrophaes corylata (assembly GCA_947095575.1). Lineage (NCBI taxonomy): Eukaryota > Metazoa > Arthropoda > Insecta > Lepidoptera > Geometridae > Electrophaes > Electrophaes corylata. The sequence goes on from OX352704.1 coordinate 2,252,472, forward strand.
AGAGCAATGGCATTGCGCACATAAATTTATCGATAAAAAAATCCATTGATGCACGACCGGATTCGAACCAATGACTTTAGGATCAGGAGATGAGGTTACTTTCACTAGACCACTGGTGCTATCAAGAAATTAATTGAAAGATGTTAAAAGATTCAATGACTCTTGTACCTTGTAACCATCATCATGTGAAAATCTCTGCCGATTTTAAAAAGTGAAATACATTTTCACGCAATAGTTAACTCGCTTTAAGTTGTAATAAGTATATAAAACTTCTAATGTACCAATAAAGAAACTATTACTAGTTGCCGGTTTGTTACGCTTTCGCAGCTAAGCTATTAAACTGATTTTGGTGAAATTGAATACAGATATAGTTTTTTTTCGAGGCTGACATACGATGTTTTTAAAATAGAGTACAGTAACTAGGTACATCATCTTTTGGCATCACAGTTTTCCAAAACATTCTTTTGCATTTCTTTTGGATGAATTTTTCATTTTGACAGTGACATGTTAAAATGTTAATCCGTGCAAAGCCAGAGAAAATCCACAGATTTTAAACAATGCATTAATAAACCTTAATAGGCTACATTTTTGACAACCACCGCCATGATACCACGGCTCCTATAACTCACTGTTTGACATGAGATAATAAACACGCTTAATTAAATAACCCCTATCCGAACAAAAGGTTATTTTAATTGATGTCGGACAGAAAACTAGTCTACATGTTGTGACGTGTTCATGTTGATTAAATGGAGACAAAGGGTTGACATGACAGTTGCAGCTCGACGCCATTTTGCAAAATTATGACGTATTGTTTGATGACTTCTGTTGCATCGACTGATTAGGCTATAGCGTGGCGATAAAAGTACTTTATTACACACAAAGTAAAGGTAATTTATTACAAACAAAGTATTTTCACATAAACTTCAAGCCCCGCTATACCCGACTAGGGGTCGAACTGCGGGAATTCCTTTCTTACACCTTTACGCATCAAGACGAACATACCCTGAAAATTTCAAGTCAATCACTGGTCGTAAAGCCAGTGGTTTAGCCTGTTTATATGTCAGTCAGTCAGTCAGAACAAAGATTCTTAGGTGGTATATATGTATTATTTATAATTTTTTAGTTGAGAATAATAATCAAAATAAATGTTTTATTTTATGAACTAGCGACCGCTTGCAGCTTCGCCCGCGTGGCAGTTTTTTCACGTTCCTATTATTTTTTCGGAATAAAAAGTAGTTATATGTTAATCCAGGTTACAATCTATATTTATACCAAATTTCATCCAAATCGGTCCACTGGTTAGAGCATGAAAGAGTAACAAACATCCATCCATCCATACTTACAAACTTTAGTAGGATTTGAACCTAACTAAGACGTAAAATAGAAAATTATTATATTAATAAGAGATAAAAAAATATAGAAATAAACTCGAAGCTGAAAACACTACTGCCTAAGGTTGGTGAACACAGAGTAGTGCATCGTAGGCCACGTACCTAACGTGCGTGATGGCCTACAAGGCAATGCTTTGCTACAAGGCAAAACTATTTATGAGGTAGGTACAAGTAAGTTTCTTGCACTGGATATTTAGAAGTGATTCTTTATTTATTGAGATTATACATAAAGCACAGAATAATAATGTTGTGAATAAAATTATATCATAAACAAAATAATGATAGTTTAGGTATTTTAAAGGACAATGCAAGGGTGTCTACGAAGTTGAATAAAAGCTTAAAGCTGAGGAATATGAAAATGATAAATAGCATTGTCTAAACGCGACACAGCTCTGTCGTAAACGATTTTAAAAATTGCATACAATAAATAACCGTACTTATTTGTAAAGTTATCCATTTGTAGAGAGTTTGTTTTGAGCTTTTATGACGGATAATTTGTCAGGAGTGACTGGTGCGCAAGTCAAAGATAATTTATCTGTCTCAAGTGTCATATTTATTACAATACGATCGCATCTTAGTTGAGCACCTTAGGTTGATGGACGCAGAGTAGTGCATTGTACCTAAGTCACGTTGATGGGTGCGACCTGCAAGACAATGCTTTGTTATAGATAGGTAATCACTTAACATCAGGTGGGCTATCTGCTTGTTTCATCAGCAAGTCACATAAAAAAAACACAATTCTGCATGTTTTTCTATATATCGACCCGCTTTTCTCTATTGCAACACCCTTACAGGGTACATTGGGTACAGCCTTTAGATCTAACAATGTAAAACCTACCTACATAGTAAGGCAATAAACATACAGAATACTAAATGCAAAACGGTTACCACATTACCGCGCAGTGTGACTAAGATGCCAATACGAACTTTCTCATAACGTTTCGCAAAATAGACCAAAAAACAAAAAAACATTCATTCTCAGCTTCAAGATATTAAAATAACTTTACAACTCAAACTACCGGCTCATAACGGATAGTTTGAGTTATAATTTCTTTTCTAACTTTCAGTTTAATCAGTAATAGTATAAATGTTTGTGGAAGGGCTCGTCCGGGCTAGCACCGTACCTGTTTCTGACACCAAGCAGTTATGCTCGCATTCTGTGTTCCGGTTTGAAGGGTGTGAAATTACAGGCACATGAGGCTTAACACGAATATGCCTTAAGTTAATGGACGCAGGGAGTGCATCGTAAGGTTCGTACATAACGTGCGTGACCTACAAGGTAATCCTTTGTTATAGGTGATGGTTACCACTTAACATCACGTGGGCCATATACTTGTTCCACCAGAAGTCCATTTGACAGACTGACAGATGGACAAAAGCATTATTTGGCCAGTCTCGAAACTGAGACGCTTCGTTCGCTATGCTCGCTCGCTTAATAATGTAATTTTATAAATAAAAACACTTTAATTTTAACTTTGTGGATGAAGAAATCTCAACAACGCGACATTACATCGGGTATGTTCAACAAACAATAATTGTGTTGAACTCGTCCAAGTTTAATCAAATGTGTAATATTTAAATATAATTGTTATAAAAAATATTTTAGTGGACAATTTTACACAACACCGCCTAGCCCCAAATTAAGCATAGCTATGGGAACCAGATGTCTGATATAATGCTTATATACGTTTTTTGTTAATACATACTTAGAATACAAAAGAACAAACGTCTATGTTCTTGACACAAACGTCGGTGTCGTTTGTCTTCGGTGGGGATTGAACTCATCAACTACAGCGCAGAAGGCAAGGCTACTGCAAACTGAGATGTGACGGCTGTCGATTCTGAAATGCCTAATCACTCTCAAGCCAAACTACTCATAACTTGACTGCCCAACACATATTCAATTAAAACAACACCTTTCAGCGAATTTAATGATAGCAGGAATCCACTGGAATGGTTCTAAAAGGGGAATTATGATTGATGGTAGGTTACGATTCGTTTTCACTTAGCACGTAAACCACGCTCACAGAGAAAGCAGAATATTAGCAGTGGTACTCCGGAAACCATTACAGGACTAGTAGGTACTGAATGAACATATAATATATAGGGTTGTCTTTAAGTCAGTCAGTCAGTCTTCTTAAATATATATAAACTCAAAGGTGACTGACTGACATAGTGATCTATCAACGCACAGCCCAAACCACTGGACGGATCGGGCTGAAATTTGGCATGCAGGTAGATGTTATGACGTAGGCATCCGCTAAGAAAGGATTTTGATTAATTCTACCGCCAAGGGGATAAAATAGGGGATGAAAGTTTGTATGAAACTTTGTCAATTTTAAACCGATCGGGCTGAGACTTTGCATGCATAAAGCTACTATGATTTTATCCCGAAAACATTACGGGAACGGGAAAAAACTGCCTCGCAGGCGAAGCTGCGAGGAGCCGCTAGTCAGAACTAAGATTTTTGTAATTGGTATAGATATAGATTTATACATTTTCCCGCTTTATACGCCGCTGCTAGAATACTAACTGATCCTTGGGATGTTTTCTTTAACGTTTAAGAGCATTGGTATGGTGCACTAAAACTCATTCCTTTCATTATTATTCTAGTAGACCAATTCTAGAAGAATAGGCAAGAAACTTGTCAGCTCTGTCGTCGTTTGACATGCTATGTTTAGTTAAATACAAAGGTAGTTTAACATTAGGGGGCTTTTATAAAAAAATCATTTGCCGGTGAAAGCGTTATTAAACAGCTTTGTGTGTAAATGCTCACCCATAAGGGGTTATTCTATTACCCCAGCTTGTTTAAGGTCATTGACTAATAAGTGCCGTGACTCGACTGTTTTAAAATAGCTGATTTCATTATGATAAGGGTCGGAGTATTAAAAACAATAAAACTATCATGATTACAAATATAAAATTATAGTTATTTTCTTGTTTATGATACTGCAGTTGCAGCGTCATGTTTTGATGGTATTTTACGACTTGAAGAGCTTTAGCTTTTAGCTTTTTTTTTATTTGTAAGCACCAGCTTTCAAATAAAAAAAAATCATCAAAATCAGTTTACTCAGTCGAAAGTTCTGAGGTAACGAACATTAGAAAAAAAGACAGTCTAATTGAGAATTTCCTCCTTTTTTGAAGTCGGTTAAAAAGTATTCAGGTTACTTGGTCACTTTCTTTGAAAATAAACCTAAAATAGTTTTCGCCATATCGATAGAAGTACCTGTTTTAATATTAAAGTCCAATTTAAAAGCTAACGCAAGTAGTAGGTACCTCTGGATACTGTACCGTGAATAGGTAACAATACATTATGTATTCGGGTAGTCCAACCCATGTTATGTATTAATAATCGTATCCTTTCTAGAATCAAAGGTGCTATAAATGTATGAGTGAGTTTGACTTTCATTAATTTTATTTGAATGGCCTCACAGCTCAGTTTGTTACTCTGCATTCTGTGCTGTAAGATCATGACCTCGATCCCCACTGAGAATAAAAATTAAATTTGTGTGCTGAACGTATATGTTTGTTCTCTGTCTGGGTGCTATATTGTATTATATGTATGTATTTACAAAAAAAACATAAGTATTCTGTCAGGCATCCGGTTCCCATAGTGTACTATGGGAACCAGATGCCTGACAGAATACTATGCTTAGCTTGGAACTAGATGTTGAGTAAAAATTGTCCACAAAAATAAGATGCAAGTGGCTGGTTTAGTTTGTAAGTGGATGCTGTAACTCCTTAGAGGATGCATTCAACATGCAGTTTCCGCTTCCTCCCTTTTCTTATTTCCTGTGAGCCCAGCTCCGCCTCTATTTCCGTGTGAGTTGCTACACTGGATAGAGGTGTTGGTATTCGTAGTGTTTGTACCTATCGATATTACATCAAAGCATTTGCTACCGTACAGTATAGTGTTAAAAAACGGAATAATGTTGATTTATCAATACAAATGATTGATAAATAAACACTATTCAGTTTATTTTACTTTACGATGTTTATGTATCATCTAAGCATGCTGCGAACAGCGTAACAATGCAATCAGAGTCAAAAATATGTGTGAAAATAATGTTTAGAGTACACTTTGGTACTTTTCATCCGTGCCGTATGTGATGGTCACGGCTTAGAATCAACCCCTGAGGTTTCTACCATGGATGCCGTAAAAGACGACTAAGAGAACGCATTAGGCAGTAATCAACTGTGATTGCCAATCCGCCTGCCAAACCTGGTGACTACAGCAAGCTCTCCAAAATGCAGCAGCAGTGAACATAGTTATAGGCTAACTTTTTTAAACTCTTGAAAGATTTTGATAAATAATAGTGGACACAGCACTAACTAGTATCAATAAGAAGGTCTTAAATAAAAAAAAAGCATTTATTCAGAGACATTCGCAGGTATCATCTTAAAACGTCTTAAATCTAGCCTAGATTTAAGACGTTTTAGAGGAACTGGTGCTAAGATTCGCCTAGATTATCTAGGCGAATCTTAGCACCAGTTCCTCGCGACCAAGCTTAGAAGACATAAATAAAGTTTAAGTAATACCACCAAGTCTTAGAGCAAGATATAAGTATTACATGACGTAAGGTTCATGAGCAACTTAAAATAAACTATACGAACTTTGTTTTCCATTAGTGTCTAAAACTATTTGAGTGTAATTTCCGCAGATAAAATTTATGCTGCAAAAAGCGCCGAGTGGTTTTGGCGGTAAATAGATTCAGACTAAAACATTTTCCGTGTCTCTGTAGATCGCACGGCGGGAGATTTCTACACGGACACTTGGTCAGCAGATACTGGATCAGAAACACTGAGTAAAAGTAGTAACACCTACATACTAAAATCTACCAGTAGCTGCAAAAATAAAATAATACAGACAGTGGCGTAGCTAGTTGGGCAAGGGCCACGCTGCATATAGACAAACACCCCCTCTTTCCACGTAGTTTGAAATATTGGTGTTTTAAAATTTAACAATTTAACGAGTTCCGTACCCAAAGAGTAAAACGGGACCCTATTACTAAGACTCCGCTGTCTGTCTGCCCGTCTGTCACCAGGCTATATCTCATGAACCGTGATAGTTTAGAGTTTAAATTTTTTACAGATGTATTTCTGTTGCCGTTATAACAACAAATACTAAAAAACAGAATAAATAAAATTTAAGGGGGCTCTCATACAACAAACGTGATTTTTTCTTCTACCTAATATTCCTATTTATTTGGGTTGTTGAGTGTTGTTGTACAATTTTTTTAGTGCAATAAAGGATTAAATGATAAATAAATAAAAAAGTAAAGTAAGTAGTTTTTTGTAGGGTATATGAGAGCATGCTTATATTTTTGGGAAACGTATAGTATTTACCCACTCGTATCTAAACAAAATTGTGTTTGTCGTGACAGTGTGCAGAGATCGTTGCCCACTTTCAAATACCATTACATATCTACAGGTGCGCTTCGAGATTTTCACGGAAACCGTTCCAGAGACGGAACAAACTTACGTTATCGAATCCACCTTTGGGTCAGAAAGGTAAGAGGTCAGATTACGTTGGAAAGCTCCGGGGAAGGCCTTTAACGAACGAACTTTCGCGCAGTCAAAGCACGTAGATAGTGGCTAATGTATTCTGATAATGGCGGCAGCCGTGTGTGCCGACCCGGAACAATTGGGTACTGGACGCAAAGTGAAATGCTTTGATGAGACAAGGATCTAAGCAATAACTGAACCTTCCCTGCGGGCAATTGATAAAATCATATCCTACAGTATCACTTTAATTTCAAATACTATGGAATAAGTACTGTAATGAAGTACTTTTATTACTTTCAATATAAGGTACTAACGAATGCGGTACCATATTTATATAAGGAAAACTTGTTATATGATCAAATGTTTATTTATTTTTCAACGAGAAGTAAACTTGACGACCGGTGTGGCGTGGCGGGCGAAAGTCCGCCTGCGACGCAGGAGGTTGCTGGTTCGATTCTCGCCTTGGGATAAATGTTTGTACCATCACTTAAACATCAAGATGGTCAAATCACTAACGTTTGGGGGAGGCCTACGTCCAGCAGTGGACATATTTAGGGTGATGATGTGAAACATATTAGGGTGATAATGTGACAGATATTTAGGGTGTTTATGTGACACATAATTTAGGGTAATGTGACTGGGATGAATGCCACTAGCCATCACTCGACGATATTGTTCTTCGAGGAGTCCTAAGGTTCGTATGCCTTAGGTGGCGACGTACCACGTCCAGCCAGTCTGTGGGTGTGGTGAACGTTAATTACGTAAAATTGTGACGTCACCGTGGGGCGAGACAGAGCAGGTGAATATACAGCACTAAATTCAGTGCAGTTGCATGCAGGGAATTTAGCCCGGTTTAATTATGGGCGAAAGTATGTAATTAAGTTAAACGCCTACTCTTGTTGGGATAAAAGTCCTGGGTTTGTTTAAAAAAATACGATAGAATGACATGAATTGAAAAAAAAAGTAAAGTATCACGAATGGGGATATCTACCGTACTAAGAAATTAATCCCCTCGGATCTTATAGTACCAAGTACCTGGCGTTGCGCAAATACATTTTTTAAAAGAAAAATCCATGGGTGCACGATCGGATTCGAATCAGGACCTTAGGATCAGAAGCGGGGTCGCTTTCACTAGACCATCGGTACTTTCGAATTAAATACGAAATAACTTGCAGAAATTTATAAAATTCAGATCGTGAAAGTGTTTTTTATACAATTTGTTGATATACAAGTAACAAAAACCACCTTCAAAGTAATTTTTATTTCATTACTCATTCACTACATTCCACTATTTCAAGAATCTTTCACGTGTACATTTTTTTCTACTGAAAATAATTTGTTACATGTTTCGATTATTTCACATGAGAACGTAAAAATATACATAAAGCTCGTAGAACCGACAACCGCTGAGTAATAAAGGCGAACTGACGGCATTGTTGACGCGGGAAGTCGATGTATAGAAAGGGCTCAAAATCGTTCTTCTTGGAAAATACGTTTTTGGTTTGAACGGTTTTGGTCTACGTCCAGCAGTGGACTTCTACAGATGATGGTGATAAAATAAAAATGCAGCAACTCAAGTTAATAAATCTTTTCTTGGGTCAAAGTTTAAAATGGAATAAACGCTAATTTTTTCGCCTAAAGCTTTTACTAAAGTCAACAGAACTACGATTAAAAATGTAAATTGGAGTACATTCTCAATTCCAAAGTTTAAAGTATTTTCTCACGGATAAGTTTAAATTAATGTGGACCGTCACTGGCACTTCTACAGAGGACGGAGCGGTTCCATCAATTTTTTATTAGCTCCGAGATTCTGTTTTAATGAATTAAAGGGCAGCCATTATTTAATAAGGGCACACTATTGTCCGTTAGCGAATCGTACGACACAATTTAGCTCGTTGCGTAATTTGCTCTTCGTTCAATGCCCAGTCGGTATGCAGACTATTTTCGATCCTTTTGATGAGAGCTAAGATTAATTTCGAGGGTTTGCGAAGCTCAAAGGAAAATTTAGAATATAAGTGCATTAATAGACGTTTCAAAAGGGCACTCCCAGTAAAAAAATGTCTTTATTAAATTTTGTGAGGTTTATGTGCATATTTGGTGGTTTTATTATGTTCGTAAAAGCTTTTGTTATGATGGGGGAGCTTCTGGTAAAATGAACCTTACAGTTGAGTGTTACACGGCATATTTTAAAAAAGCTGCAGTACAAAATACTGATATCTAATATTTTTCGCGAATATTGGTTTAAGTACGTAGAAATTCGTTTTTTTGTAAAAGGTTTTACATTTTGTAGCAGTGCTATCGATACCATCATTATTTTTACAGGTAATAAACGATGCATACCTGTGGTGGCTGGAGCTGGAATGGCCGGTGGTGGAACTGGACATGGGCGACCGTGCCGGAAACGTCGCACCTTCCGACATTATGAATTCTGTAACAAAGACACAATTGTAAAAAGAAACTCGATGAAGAAACGAAGAAAAGAAAAGTCGATGGTAAAGGATACCGAATCAAATCATTCCTTGTTCGTGAATCTAGGTGTTACAGATATTAAGTAGGTGGTAGGTAAGTATATTTAAGATCTCCAGATCCTGCTACTTAGCATACAAATAGAAATAAAATTAAATTAAAAAATAATTTTCATTTTTACTTCATTTGCACATTAACCGAAAAGGTATAATACCCCAAGATATTGAACCCACAGACCTTCCTTTTATATAGGGATACGCTAACCAACTGCGCCATCGGGAACCTAATCGAACTTCACGAAAAACTATTATTAATATTTTTATACGGTAGCGACCGTGTTCATTATGCCGTCAGAGTTATTTTGTGTGAGCGAATTGTTTTTAAACTTTGTGTACTATTTTGCTGATATCTTCTTCTCTTCTTCAAAAACTTCGTTTAAAATTATTTAGAAGCTGTAAGTTCTGACAGCTTCTACATAGTTTTAAACTTAAAATCCGCATAAATAAAATAACCGCAAATAAATTGAATAAACAGGCGTCGTACCTACATTTTTATTTTAATAAAAAGTTATTAACAAAGAAAATTACAGCTAATACATGTCTCCCTTATTATTACGGTTCATAAGATACAGCCTGGTGATAGACGGACAGACAGACAGATAGGGTCCCGTTTTACCCTTTGGGTACGGAACCCAAAAATTACTTATTTAATTTTGTAGTCGATGCAAAGAGTACCAGTTGTCCTTTAATATTAAATGGTAGTTCATCTTTATATATGTCTCGATGTTCTCGTTACTTTCGGCCGCGTGAAACACTAGTCGTCACTATTCAGCAGCAAACCATCAATCCTTCTGTCACGGTATAGACATAGCATTTGTTTGCTTTCACCATTTTTGTCTCGGTGTATTCTGAACTAGTAGGTAGTTTCAACAACTGGACGTGAAATATAAAGCAACCCAGGGGTGCAACCATGGAACTTCGGTCGACAAACTTATGGTATCTCGACAAATTAATCGACCTCGTTCTTAACTAAGTTCCACGCTACTCTCGATAAATTTCGATAAAACCACGTTGAATCGAGAATTTATATAAAATTTGCTTAGTTTTTTTATGTGACTTGCTGATGGAACAAGCTCATGTAAAGTGGTTACCATTACCAAAACATAAAGACAAAGCATTGCCTCGTAGAATACACTCGTTAGGAACGTGCCATACCGATACACTGTACTGCGTCGTCAACCTCAGGCACCCACACCCTACAAACCGGAACAAAGCAAACTGCTTGGCGGCAGAAATAGGCATGGTGATAGTCCTTCCACGGACGAGCCCTTCACTAAATGCTCTACTAATACTTTTTTTGAAATGTTGCATGAAAATTATCTCCAATTTTTTGAGGCTCAATGTTTGTCTGGTCCCATAGTTTCAACATCTCTGAAATCCTGGTGCTAGTTATTCCGGCTACCGACGATGGCAGCGATCAATCTACGGTCCAGTCTAACCATGATTGATGCTGTCCTATCGCTCCAGCCAAGTCGATAGACCATACATTTACCAAACATGATTTTTTTATACACAAACATTTGAGGACATTTTTACACAACATTATCTAGCCCCAAACTAAGCATAGTTTGTACTATGGAAACCAAATGACTGATAGAATTAACTTACTTTTTTGTAAAATACTTACTTGAAATACAACCTAACACCCTGACACAGAACAAACATCTATGTTCTGAAAATTCCCCTAAAAAAAGGTAACTCCTAAAATATGCGTAAAAAATTTTTACCCCTAGTGTAAAAATATCCCCTTTCATCTAACTTATCTCCCCAAATTTAAGGGGAAAACCCCCAAGTTGGCAACCGTGAAGTAGGGCCACATAGTTTTTATGTATTAGTGAGTCAAATAATAAGCATCATTATCTTGTTTTGGAATTTAACCCAGGAAACAGAACCATAATATAGATTTACATGAACCAGAGTAAAATGGGACTTGTTATTTCTGCACAAACAAAATAAAGTGTCAATGTTTTCAACTTCTTCACCATTTCGATAGCGATTAACAGTATATCACAATAACAATGTTAGCGTTTCATTTCTTAAGAAACGCAATCTGAGCAAAATGAAAATTGATCGCCCCTAACCAAGATAAGTTTGAAAAGTTATGACAGTAGACCAGCTCCCTACTTCCGTAATATTGCGACGATGACGAAGCGAAGATACTCTGATATTAACTGATGTTATACTTCTTATTTCTTAGTATTCGAAAAATAACAGGTATATCACCTAAGGCAGTCCTGCATACCTGTTATTTTGCGGTATAGAATAGGACTCTCTATCATCTCTCCGTCTCATCTCTCAGCCGTTCCACATGCATAGTGCAATTCTTGTACTTGCTGTTTTAAATGTTTTTATTTCTCTGTAATCACACAGTAATACGGTACTGTTATGGGGTGGGTCAAGTCTTTTTTAAAAAAAAGTTTGAATCTAGAGATAGAATAAAAATACCCAGAACACCTGGAATAAATATTTGCAGTTCGTACAAACATTTATCCCAAGGCGGGAATCGAACCCGCAACCTCCAGCGTCGCAGGCAGACATTGGCCCGCTCCGTCGCATCGGTTGTCAAACTATGCGCTGAACCAGGCAATGAAAACTCTTTTATCTTTAAAATGTGACTGAAAAGTAAGTGCTACCTGAAAGTTTTTCCATGTACAACGGTCCTTGATCCTGTGCCACACTAATTATTGTTCAAACAAGAAACCTAACGGGTAAACCCATTAATCACAGCCCATTACTGCCACTGCTTTGTTACCAAATGGACGACACCAAAACAAATACAGTATACCTCGCCCTGCTTTTATCATTACCTCTAAACGATTGACTCAGACCATACATACGTAAAAACTGTACCTTAAACTACGCTTGTATAGTAACTTGCTTCGTAACTAGGTAACGTTAAAAAATGGAAAGAAAGAAGTAGCATAACGACTTTAATTCTCAGGCACGGTAGAATCAAATACCTACAATAGATCTCTTCTGATCTCTTAGTACTCACTTGTGATTGTTTGAGGATATCTAAGGGGTAATCAGAGGTACGACCAGATAGTTGGTAAGTACTTACGCACATTTTACAGTAGTTGGTATTCCATACGCGACAGGTTCCAAGCCCATCACCGCTCTTAAAATACTAACTGGTTTCCTGATGATGGTTTCCTTCGCCATTTGAGAGTACTGGGATTGCGCACATAATTTTTTGGACCAGAAAAATCCATTAGTGCATGACCGGGTTCAAACCCATGACCTTAGGACCTTAGGACCGTAGGGATGTCATTTCCACAAGACTATATTATACTGCTGCTCTTACTAATAACTACTCACAAGTAGATGAACGTTTTTTTTATGCTACTGCTGTTAGAACAAACATATGGCCCATCTGATGTTAAGTGGTAACTATCACCTATGCCATCAATCTGAGGCATAAAGGTGTTAAGCCTCATGCGCCTGTAATTTCACCGACACCAGAACACAGCAAGCTGCTTGGCGGCAGAAATAGATATGGTAGTAGTACTTCCCCAAATAAGCTCTTTCATATAGACCTACAACTCAAACGTGTAGAGAAAGCAATAAGGTCATACCCCATAGGTAGGGTCCCACACACACACATTATGAATACCATTAGGCTCCCCGCAATTTTTACATCGGCAGGGAATCAAAGTCAAAACCACATGCGCGGCCTACCTTCATTTTCTTTCACGGCTCGCAGACGGAATAACAAAAACAAAGACATCTGCTTCATCTGAAACATTACGACCTCTCCATACAAATTATATTAATATTTTCAAGATGATCCCTGCGGATATTACTGAATAAATGGTTTTTGACTTTGACTTTGAATACTTTTTTCATAAAATTCCTTTTTATAAGAGCATATTATAAGTATTCTACCAGTCATTAAGGTTAAACAAGTCGGTACGTTGTCCATACAAACGCTGTAAGCGTTTAATGTCTACTATTTATTAACTATTTTTTATCCTTCTGCTGGTGGTAACAATAATATGGACCATCTGACGTAAAGTGGTAACCATCACCTATAACAAAGCATTGTATTGTAGGTCACGCACATTAAGTACGATACACTACCCTGCGTCCACCAATCTGGGGCTTACCGGTGTTAAGCCTCATGTGCCTGTAATATCACCGGCACCCACACCAAAATACAGCAAACTGCTTGGCGGCCGAAATAGGCATGGTGGAAGTATTTCCCCGGACGAGCTCTTGACTAAGAGCACAAACCTACATTTTCAACCTAGAAGCTTCCAGTAGAAATTAGCAATGTAGAACGCTTTTCGTTGATGACATTGAGAAGCCGACAATGCCGGAGTAATTTTGCTAATTTCAGCTTAAATTACTTGATCTTGTTTATACCCTTTGAAGATTCGCAAAGTTTCTCAAAGTTTGTGTCTAATTTATTGTTTACCATCACTTTCTGGAATTTATTTAATGGGAGTTCATTGTGTGAAACTGTGTTTGATTTATAATGATTAGATTTAGTATTAGATGGACTTGGTAGAGCACAGAGAGTTGGTAGAGTTGAACACTTGGTAGAGTTGAAACAGCACTAAACAGCAATATAATAATAATAATAATAATGCTGGACAATCCACACAGCATCATCTAGCCCCAAGCTAAGCAGAGCTTGTGTTATGGGTACTAGATGACTGATATACACAATACAATACATTACATACATGTTTTTTTATTATACATAGACAATACCCAGAACACCCGGAATAAATATTTGCAGATCGTACAAACATTTATCCTAAGGCAAGAATCGAACCCGCAACCTCCTGCGTCATATACGCCTGCCGCGCCACATCGGTCGTCAAAATATAAAACAGCACTAACTAGCAATATCAAACAACACTAAGCAGCAATATAAAACCGCACTAAGCAGGTGTATAAAACAACACTAATATTCCTGGTGTATAACTGTATTAGTTTAGCTTCAGCCCTGGTATTGTAGCATTATAGCAAATCACATTAAACATGAAAAAAAAACAGGATAATGATCGCAGACCAGTGCATCGTGGGGCATGTTCCTATCACAAGTAACGTGTGAGGCGATGTTTTGATATAGATGATGGTGACCACTTAACATCAGGTGGATTATTTACTACATCATCATACATCAGCATGTCACATAAAAAAATCAAATACATAATAAGCCCTCAGAGGGGTCCACCCCATCTTAGTTTTTGATATTTTTGATATCAGAACTACATAGTATACTCGTATATAGTTTTACCCAATATGAAAGAAAAGAAAGAAACAGCATCACGACTTTAATTCCCAAGCACGGTAGATATCCCCTACTATCTTTTAGTACCAAGTACCTACTCGAGATTCTTCTTTCTCTCGAGATTCTCCTTCGAACGGAAAACTCCATTGATGCACGACCGGATTTGAACCCACGACCTTAGGATCAGAAGGCAAGGTCTCTCCCACTAACCGGTGCAAACAGGATAGTAGGTGATATTAAGCAGGTAATGTTCTACTAATGACTTAAAATTCGAGCGTTCGATAAAAGGCTTTAGCGATGTTTATCATAAATTTAGTATAGCTTACAAGTTAATTACCCCATTATATTTTAAGCTTCATAACTACTCAAGACACGAGTTTATTCAATCAGACTTAAAATTTAATCTCAACTTAAATGAAGGTGATTTTCCCTTATAACTTTCCAACACAGTCACTAATAACAAAACTTGCGGTTAATAGACGGGGGGTAAAGGGGTGAGAGGGGGTGGGATGTCGAAATTTCGAGACGATTCAATGGGAAAATCTGCCTTTGTGAAAGTTCTATAGTAATTATTAGATTCAAAGTTACTTTGGTGCCATTTATTGCTTATCTGTGTAAGCTTAATAAAATCATCAACCAAAGACAGTTGAGTTGACAGTGATGTTTCTGCGCTGCTGGTTGTGGGTTCAATCCTCATCGACAAACACTTTTTAGCGTTCCGTACCCAAAGGGTAAAACGGGACCCTATTACTAAGACTCCGCTGTCTGTCTGCCCGTCTGCCGCTATAACAACCAATACTAAAAAACTGAATAAAATAAATATATCAGGGGGCTTTTATATAACGAACATGATTTTTTTTGCTGTTTTTATTATAGATGATGGTACGGAATCCTTCGTGCGCGATTCCGACTCGCACTTGGCCAGTTTTTTTTTTTATTCTGGAGATTTACTTTCAGATCATGTGATAATAGTAATTCTAAGTAATGATGTGGGTAGTATTGTACATTTAATCCTATATTTATTTGAATATATTAGATTGGATGAACCATGAAGCCATGTTGTCACCTAGGTACCTGTCCACTGAATACATAACAATGAGTATATTTGGCCGGGTATTTTATTAATAACGGCACGGGGTGGGCGCTTTTAGCGCACTCCACGCGTACACGACCACATTTAAATAGAAAACAGATTCAGATTGTACTGAGCCGCTTTTCCAAGGGGTTTTCTTTGAACTACAGAGCACATGCAAGTTCAGTATTGAATTGAAGCAAGCTAACACTTAGCTAGTTTTAATTCGTTACAGTACACTACGGTACAGTAGTTTTGTTTTGGTTCTGGAGGAAGTTTTACTTGGCTACCGATTTCATAAGCATTCGTATTAAGTTTGGCATAGATTTTTTTTCAAATTTTAGCTTGATTGATATTTTGGATAGAAACAGGATTTACCATGATTTTTGAGTTTGACTGTCTCCCGATATTTCGGCACATTTGCTTGCGCCATGATAACGGGTTTGTTCGATCTATCACAAATTGCAAGCAAGGTTGCAAGCCCATCGCCGCTGCTAGAATGCTAACCGGTTTCATTACGATGTTTTCCTTCATTGTTTGAGAGCACTCACATTGCACAAATACATTTTTCGAACAGGAAAATAAATTGGTGCACAACCGGATTCGAACCCACAACCTTAGGATCAGAAGGCGGGCATTACTACATTATTTTAGTTCCAAATAAATATTTTTTATATCTATACTAATATTATAAGGAGGAAAGATTTTATTGTTTGGTTGTTTGGATTGAATAGGCTCCAAACCGAAACTACTAGACCGATTTGAAAAATATTTTCACTGCTGGGAAGCTACACTATTTCCGGGTGACATAATCTATATTATATTTTCAAAAAAATAAGAGATCCTTACTAAAACTCGTGCGAAGCCGGGACGGACCGCTAGTTATATCTGCGTTATATCTGCGTTTATAACAACACACGATCGGCGGCTACCTGCTATGTGTCAAAATGCGTTCTTATCGGAATTTTATGACGTCATTAAACATATTTTTACGAGGACATCGCTGTGTACTATATTATTACAGTAAGGGCGGGTTTATACGGCGCGAAAGCTTTCGCGCGGCGGCCGCGCGGCGGCCGCGCGGCCGCCGCGCGGTTGAAAGATATTTACCGAAAATCGTCTCTATGTTCTAAATAATAACGTTCAAATTCCTACGGCGCGAAAGCTTTCGCGCGGCGGCCGCCGCGCGGTTGAGAGATCTATACCGAATATCGTCTCTATGTTTTAAATAATAACGTTCAAATTCCTGTCAAGCAGCCAACCGCGCGGTCACTACGCGGTTGACACAAGTAAAATGAAGACATTTTAACCCCTTTTTTCAAGTTAGGGGTCCACGGGGTCCAATTTTGAAAATAATAAAAATGATCTTAGTTTGACTATAAAATTCTCGGAACATGATTTTAAGCATAACTTGAGTATCCCCTACACTCTTTGCTAGGGATCAACTTGAACTTTAGTATGCAGTGTTTGAATCGTTTTCAATGAATTACGATCAAGTTAAAATAAATATAATGGATTAAATTGTAATAGAATACTGCAAAATGTGGATATGTACCAAATGTACTATCTGGACATATACTTCTGACTACCCTTTTAGACTTCCTCGAAGAATCTTGAGTAGGTACTTGGTACTAAGAGATTGGAGGGGATATCTACCGTGCTTGGGGAATAAAGTCATAAAACTATTTCTTTCTTAAATATAAAAAGAAAGGCTCAACTTTACAGTATAAGAAGGTAGACTATGACCTGATCATTGAGTTGCAACTAAGATGCAAGAGGATTACTGTGGAAGGCTATGTACAAAATAACGATCTCTATAGGGATTCGGGACATTAACATAGAGAGTTTGTCCATGATGCCACTAAACAATATACGGAATCTTCATCACCATAATGATGTCGAGGCTAATCAACTCTTTGATAATCAAGTTCTTACTAGAAGATAACTGACAAAAAACTTTAATGTTAAAAATTACAATTAATAACAAACTATCGCAACGTAGGACAAAAAAAATATTTTTTTTAACCTTGGGGTCCCTGGGACCAACAAATTATTAAAGGTTAAGTAAGTCAAAATCATCAAAATGATGCTGTCAGTGAATGATACTGTGGGTAATATTAAATAAGATCATATCTGCTTTTTTCAAACTTTATAGAACCCAACATCATCATCATCACCACTGCTGATCTGGCCCACGTAGGTCTCTACTATTACGCTTTCAGGAAGAACTAATTTAACTTTTGCGCCAACTTCCCGCAACCCCAATGTCGTTGGCCCACTGGATTTTGTGCATTACCTTTCAGTTCATGGTCGCCATTTGAGAATCATTTATTGCTCTGTGGTTCTACGAGATAAATACCCATTGCTACTTTAACTTGCTGATTCTGAAAGCTATGTTGGTGATTTGGTTCTTCTACGGATTTCATAATTCTTGATTCCATCGCGTAGGAAAATTTACATATATTATCATAACATAACTTTCTTTTCTAAGTGAGTGATATTTCAATAGTTCACATTTTATGGAGCTGAGCTTCTATTATAAAAGAGATAGATCAAATTATCCACGGTTTTCAGGTTGAGTGTATCTCAATCACAATACTGCCTGTGGTTTGGTAACCTATAGTGTGAAATGCTTGACAAAAGGGAGAAATATTCAGCCAAGCTATTCTTTCAAATCATATTATATTTATAAAATATTTTAAACCTCAAAAACTGAGATTCATTTGCAAAAGAAGAAATAAAGTGGTGATCAGCTGTTTAATATATTTTGAACCTCAAAAAACTGAGATTGACTTACAAAAGAAGATATAAAGTGGTGATCAGCTGTTGTTACGCCATTCGAGCTAATTTAAGTACGTTCGATTTTAGGTCCTTATTTTTATGTTAGCTAAGTAAAAAATCTGCGAGGTTGACGACAAGAAACCATACATTAGTAAGCTCGCCAATGGTATTTTCAGAGTGGTTGTATGAGTGTGGCTCCCCTCTATCAGCCGTAAGAGGCAGAAATAAGACAGCACAAAAAATATCAAAAATGCAGTTTGGGTTGAAATACTAGAAAAAGAATTCAACACGGATCTAGTCCACAGACGGCAGCTTTATCAACGGTATATGTGGATAATCTTTACCAAATATAAGAATTTTTGTCCTGACCTAATAGACAACGCACAGCCTAAACCGTAATGTAAACTGGTCGTAGAAACTTAACATTTTCAGGGTATATTTGTCTTGGTACATAGAGGGGTATCAAAGGCAAGGCCCTTACACTCAAACCGTATAATTAAAACATAAAATAAATCATTAAATAAAATAAAAATAAAATTTCAGTGCCGGATATTTAAACCATCAAACTGGATGTTATTCTGCATTAAAATCTCGCATAAAAAAAATGTATTACGATCTTTTTTGAAATCACCGATGAAATCATTGTTCATTTGTTCGGGTAAAATTTTTCTATGCTTGCGGCCACCGTGATTTCAACTCAATTTACTAGACCAAAACGTTGAAATTCCCTGATACCGAGCCAACCGCGCGGCGGCCGCGCGGCCGCCGCGCGGCCGCCGCGCGGTTGACAACATCAATATCGAATACCGTCTTTATATTCTAGAAAGCAACGTTCAAATTCCTGTCAAGCGGCCAACCGCGCGGCCGCCGCGCGGCCGCCGCGCGGCCGCCGCGCGAAAGCTTTCGCGCCGTCTAAACGCGCCGTCAGGGAGGACATTTCATTGGCCAGTAATTCGCGGAAGTAAACTTTCATCGAAATTGACAACACACGTGTAATAACAGTTTTAGTGCTTTTTTATGTAAAAAATATTCCACACAAGCTGATGGGTAAACCAGGTTTGTTAGTATTGTGTATATGGGGAAAGTTTTCATAAAAATAAACATTTGTGAACATTGAACATTGAGAACCGATGTGGGGCGGCGGGCGAATGTCCACCTGCGACGCAGGACGAGGTTGCGGGGTCGATTCCCGCCTTGGGATAAATGTTTGTACTATCTGCAAATATTTATTCCGTATGTTCTGGGTATTTTCTGTGTATAACAAAAAATATCTATCTATGTAATGCATTCTATTAAGTTTCATTAGTCATCTAGTACCCGTAACACAAGCTCTGCTTAGCTTGGGGCTAGATGATACTATAAAAAAAATCACATCATTTGACTTGAGTGAGTGTCTGAAACTGTTAGCTCATTCGATTTCGTTTGCGCTCAATCTGATATAATAATACTGGACAATCCACACAGCATTATCTAGCCACAAGCTTGTTTTATGGGTATTAGATGACTAATATACTTAATACAATACAATACATACATAGATATTTTTTATTTTACATAGAAAATACCCAAAACACCCGGAATAAATATTTGCAGATCGTACAAGCATTTATCCCAAGGCGGGAATCGAACCCGCAACCTACTGCGTCGCACCGGTCATCAATTCGCTTAAGTAGAGAGTTAAGATTTACCCAAGAAATCGCCACTAATGTGTTCCCTAAAGTCTGCTACAAGAATTGGCTGCTTAAGTGCCTAAGGAAACTTGCCATCCATTAGTTACTTGCAGGAACAAATTATACTTGAACTTTTCTCTTTCGTCCAAACAAAACTGGAGGTGGGTTTGATGAACATTTTCGGTATCGATAAAAGGTATTCTGAGTTTTATAAAAAAATCGAATTTGCTAGTTTTTGTAGTGCTTACCTGCAAGTAAGGAAATCACAAAGATTGCATATTATCTTTAAAATTATTACCTCGAGCTCGAGGAAATAATTTTTGGGATCATATAAAATCTAATTTGTAAACTATAACAAATAAATTTTTAAAGACGACCGATGTGGCGCGGCGGGCGAATGTCCGCCTGCGACGCAGAAGGTTGCGGGTTCGATTCCCGCCTTGGGATAAATGTTTGTACGATCTGCAAATATTTATTCCGGGTGTTCTGGGTATTTTCTATGTATAATAAAAAATATCTATGTATGTAAATAGTATTGTATTAGGTATATCAGTCATCTAGTACCCATAACACAAGCTCTGCTTAGCTTGGGGCTAGATGATGCTGTGTGGATTGTCCAGCATTATTTATTTATTTATTTTTATTAAGAATTAAAATTCTAAATACTCCAATTCAATATAATTTTTATTACAGAGCACGAACAAATTTGATTAGCGTATCGTGATGATATTGAATTAGATTGCGCGGTATCGATAACTGATTTGCGGTGTGTTTCTGGGTTACCACGCAGTGTAATTTGCAAGTCTACCAGTAGTTCAGGCTATGCGTTGTCTATATGTCAGTCAACAGGAACTAAAGTTCTTATAATTGGTACAGATATCTTAGAATGTAGGAATCAAGCTAAAGTGAAGGTATAAACTGATTATTTTGGAACGTGAATAATTTGTTGCTAGAACGTTAGATTGCCTCTTAAATATAATTGAGCAAAACTCAATTTAGGAATAGTCGATACTGTCAACAAGCGAAACTAAATAACTCCTTGGAGACGCGAGGAGACCGCACTTTAGTCGATTGAATTCGAGGTGGTCTCGACGCACCTTACTCTAACGATCGAGTACCAATCATTAAGCAGGATATAGCACTCGAATCGTGACCGAAAACACAATCTCTTACGGCTCGGAACTAAAAATAAACTTACACATACATCCTATCCTATTAATATTATAACACTATGGTATATAAATGGTATTATGGTGGTAGTACTACCACCATGCCTATTTCTGCCGTCAAGCAGCTTGCTGTGTTCCGGTTTGAAGGGTGTGGGTGCCGGTGTAATTACAGGCACATGAGGCTTAACACCTGTATGCCTCAGGGTGATGGACGCTGAGTAATGCATTGTAGGTGACGTTCCCAACGAGCGTGACCTACGAGGCAATGCTTTGTTATAGGTGATGGTAACCACTTAACATCAGGTGGGCCATCTGCTTGTTCCATCAGCAAGTTGTATAAAAAAAAAAAAAAAAAACTAAAGTTTGCAAAAATGTATGAATGTTTGTTACTCTTTCACGCTCTAACCAGTGGACCGATTTGGAGGATATTTGGAATAGATATAGATTGTAACCTGGATTAACATATAAGTACGATCTGCAAATATTTATTCCGGGTGTTCTGGGTATTTTCTATGTATGCATAATCAAAATATATGTGCATGTAATGTATTATATTAAGTATATCAGTCATCTAGTAGCCATAACACAAGCTCTGCTTAGCTTGGGGCTAGATGATGCTGTGTGGATTTTCCAGCATATATTATTTTTACTTATACAATATTTGAAGAGTACCCTGCAGCCCATACCTAACCTCAGGCTAGACCTTATAATACGTAGTTGTATTTTTGCTTGTCAAGTTTTATCATAGTTCGTAACCTGGATAAACAGAGGCAAAGTACTTTTTATTGCAAACAGAAACGTGAACAAGACCGAAAAGCCTTGGAGAAAACTACCTTCAACTTAGATCAAAGCATAGCGACTAAATATTTGACGGCGCTTCTATACTTTTAGAGTGGCAAGGATATTAAAACCTATGATTAAAACCTACGACGGACGTTATGCCACTCTGACACAACTACGAGCGCTAATGTATGACGGAGGTGGACCAGAGGGATTGCCGACATGACAAAGAAAAACTGGTCTTCATCCTGGATGAACATTACGTGTTCGGCGTCTGAGTGTCTGTGTATTATTGCTTACTAAATTATCCTGCATCTGTCTACAATAATATTTCAGTGGACAGTAATTTTAATTTGATTATAGTCATATAGTGTATCGTACTTTTCGTAACGTGTCGCTTTATTCTCTTCGCCCGGTAAACTCACGTCTATTCGAATTGTGCACCACAAATGGAGCCTCCTCATGATATTATTGGCGTAGTCCCTTTATATTAATATTAGTAAAATTACCTCCACAACGCAAATGAAACCACGAGAGGCAACTAGTATTCAATATAAAAATATAGCATTCTGTTAGGTATTATATAATCGGATACGGTTTCAGTCTGGGCCTTTCCGTTTTGCGTTTACCCGTTTGATAAATAAATGAGCAGCAATAGCGCAAAATACACAATATCACTAGAGTTATCTGATACAATATTATTGACAGGAGTCTAAAAAGAGGAACGACAAGAAAAATATGTCTCTTTTAAGTTTATTTACCGAATATTTTTCCATATTTTCGCAAGAATACGAAACTGATCCCATGCATATCTGATTTGATCTTCATTCGTATGTTTGCGTAAAATATCTCGGGGAATTTACATAATCAGAGCCAGTGAGACGTTGTCGATGTTGAAATTTAAGTTTTGTGGTAAATCACGATCATAATAATAAAATAAATAAATAGCATCACGACTGAAATTCCCAAGCACGGTAGATATCCCCCCAGATCTTTTAGTACAAAGCACCTACTTTAGATTCTTCGAGGATCTCTAAGGAGGGTGGGTAGTCGAGGTACGTCCAGATTTTACATTTGATACATACCGACTTTTTAAAGTTGCCAAATAAGTTGCAAGCCCCATCGTCGCTGCTATAATACAAACTGCTTTCTTCACGATGTTTTCCTTCACCGTTTGAGAACACTATTGTATGCATTGCAGGCATAGTTTTTTCGAACTGATAAATCCATTGGTGCACAGCCGGATTCGAATCTACGGCCTTAGGATCAGTAGCGGGGTCACTACCACTAGACCACTGGTGCTCTCAATTAAATTGAGGTATTTTACTACTATTAGGTAAGTATCCAGCTGAGTTTTGCTGCTGGTGTTTTTTTATACAGCCTGCGAATGAAACAAGCAGATGGGTCACCTGATCTAACATCAAGTGCTTACCATCGCCTATAAGCATTGCCTCGTAGGTCACGCAAGAACGTGCCCTACAATGCACTGCTCAGCGTCCATCAACCTGAGGCATACATGTGTCAAGCCTCATGTGCCTGTAATTTCTCCGGAACACCGCAAGGTGCCTGGCGGCAGAAATATGTGCGGTGGTAGTACTTCCCCGGGCAAGCCCTTTACTAAGAGTTCTGCTACTACTAAAATAAGCTTTACATATTTCTAGAGAAAATACCCTAAATGAAATACTTTGATGCCGATATTAATTTTACAACAAAAGGAACATTATCGCGAAAAACCAATACCGACGCAATAAAACGTATGAAGCGAGTATTACTCGCATGATCACATTTCCTAATAAGTTGGATCCCACAACGTGTTCAATGTGGCGAAAACTAATATCTTCCATCTCGCTTCCACCGCCGTCACTCCCATGTCCACCCGACCATAGAACCTTTTCACCATGAAACTTTGCTTCTCTACACAACTGCAGGTCTACTCTTAAAAACGATATGCACGAAGTTTCGTGTCGTTTTGAGTT
This sequence comes from Electrophaes corylata, assembly GCA_947095575.1. Lineage (NCBI taxonomy): Eukaryota > Metazoa > Arthropoda > Insecta > Lepidoptera > Geometridae > Electrophaes > Electrophaes corylata. The sequence continues at coordinate 2,276,586 of OX352704.1, forward strand.
ACACTTCGCGGCATGTCAGGCAGTGACAACTTGAATTTTAACGGCTACCGAGTTGCCCCGCAGTGTATTACAAAACGACAATTCGTTTCTCGTTTCTAAGAGTAGACCAGTAGTTTTAACCAAACAGTCTAGTGTCTATCGAATCTATTCTAAAGGATACCTCTTTTGAAAATATTAACGTATGACTACCGCCACAGCTCAGTTTGTAGTAGCCCTGCTTTATACGCTGTAGGTGGTGGGTTCGATCCCGACTGAGAACAAACATTTGTGTGATGAACTTGTTCTGTGTTTGGGAGTTGTATTGTATTATGTGTATGTATTTACAAATAAACATAAGTATTTTATCAGTCATCTGGTCCCTTATATAGCTATATTAATTATCATTTAATACTTTACAATACATTCCGTTACTACTGGATTTGTAAAATCCAGTAAAAAAACTTGCGGATTAACAATGCTAAAAATACTTTGATGCTAAAATAAAACGCTTGCCGCTGTTCTATGCATATGGATAAGGTGCTTTCTTAGAAACAGAACATAAATTACAATTACTACCTTACTGTACCTACAAGGTAATTACCTCCTCGCAGGATTTATTCACCAAACGGCTAAGGATTACAGAGTTCATGCAGTTGAAGTTTGTCCGCTAAGTTTTATTATTTTCCTATTCAAATGTTCAGTTGAAACGAAGCGGACTAAATGAGGTTACATTTATTCATGCAGTTAAACCAAAAGTTCGTTTTTCAAATGCTTATTTTTTTATATTGTTGACATTTTTATACATTATAATCTAACCTCAAACATAGCTTGTTTGGGATTCGTTTTCTGTCATATTTGGAAGCAACATTGTATTTTCATTTTAATTGTTTTTCTAGTGTTATTCTAAGTTCTGATGGGTAATTTTGGTGGTATTTTACCCATCCCTTTGGTTTTGAAGAAAAACGCCATCTTTTTCTTCAAAACCGATGACGGCTGACTTTACTTTTTTTACCGACTCGACTTGACTAAAAAGAATTTATTCAACCCACTTGACATTGGCAAAATTGTCCGCAAGACGGACAGATGCCACAAAAAAAAAACATAGCTTGTACTATGGAAATCAGATAGTTGATAAAATACTAATGCATGTTTTTTTTGTAATTACATTCATTGAAAACAATATAACATCGGCGAACATTCAGAAACATTCAGCGAAAACTCGCTCGGTTAATAATACGTAGCATAATATATTTTACCTGTAAGCACCGTACTTCAGTAAATAAACGACTTCATTTCATTTCAGTTTCTAGGAGACTTCATAGAAAAGCGTGTTTTCAAAATATTTGAGGTAGTTTTACAACGATGTAAACACAGGGCGAGCCAATCATTACTTTTACGGCTACCAACGTGTGCACAACATTCGGCACGGATTTTAGCTGTGAAATTGAATAACATTACTTTTATGGCTTGCGGTCTCGTGGTGAGCGTGCCCGTGACAGGGTGTGGTCACTTATACTACTGTTTGTGGTTATAAACCCCAATTAATGGATTAGTTATTACGTTATAAATAAATAATAAATCTATACCAAATATAATTGGTCCTGACTGACTGTATAATATAATATAATAATAGTAATGCTGGACAATCCTAACTGCATCATCTAGCCCAAAGCTAAGCATAGCTTGTGTTATGGGTAATAGATGACTGATATGCTTAATACAATACATTACACGGATAGATATTTTTTCACTATACATATGTAGTAAGATAGTGTGTTTTACCATAATTGTGGTAGAAAATAATAAATAAAAAATCGACCCCATATTTTTTTGAAAGAAGTTGATAGAGCAAATAGATGTCCCATTTGATGTTGAGCAGTTGCTTCTCCCTATAAAAAATATTAACCATGTGACATTGCTTTGCATTCATCACTTTGAAACCAACCTCTTACCACCCATACTAACTATTGTAACTGCACCAATGATTACTTACAACAACAAACATCAACAACAGTTTTTGTACTTCTCCGGACAAATTCTTTCACAAGAGTGCTGTACTACTATATCTCATCTCTACTCTTACAAGCAAGTTTTTTTTTTACTTCAACTAAGCAACACAGTTACCTACTTAGAAATTTACTGTAAAAATGGGAACTAAATATGAGCATTTGCTCATCTGTAACCATGTTATAAGTCAAACATTTGGCTTATCAGTATAGTAAGCAAACTCTTATTTATTTCTTAAAAAATGTGGAAATTTAAACACCTTTTGAGTGTCACTGATGATTAATTAAACAGTTCTAAAGTCATGTCTCCCACAATCTAAATAATGTAACTGCCTAATGACGGGCAGGACGTATAAAATGCCTTTCTGTTGTTTTCCAGCGTGAATACAAATGTCCATTTCCGACCACGCGATCCTCGCATTAAGGGAGCCAGTCAAGTGTCCCTGTCGATAAGTGAAGGAGCTTTCGAATAATAGTGGGAGTATTGATTTCCTTGCATATACGAGGGAAAACCCTGTTTACGTATCAATAACTAAGCCGTAAAGAAACTGTTAAAAAAACTCAGATATATTTGTACTGCAAAAACCTTGTTAGCATTATTGGATCGAAAACCCTACTAACCGATGTACATACTCTTTAATCCACAAAAGTACACAACAATACAGTGGCTTCTCCCCCAAAGATGATGAGTCAATTTCTATAATTTTCTGTACAATAACCGTAGCTCGGGTGGGTTTACTGACACAATTCAGGCTAATAACAGTTTTTGTGACACTAAACACAAAAAAAGCTTTTCCCGTTTAACGGAGCGTAAATGTGTACTCCATGTTACCGCCACCCTTAAACAGACATTATTCGAGGGGTGTCGCGCGAACGTAAAATTTTGTAGCGATTTTTTCCTCTAATACAGACTTTGTTACTGGAGGTCACGTTGGCGGCATAACTTGTACCGCAAATATATTATGGGGGAGAAAATGAAAACTTAAATTGTGATTTGCATCAATGGAGTTTGATGTGGCAGGTACTTTCGGGCAGGTGATTGCGTTCTTTGCATAGGGCGATTGGCTGTGGGGTGGTTTTCGCTTTAATTTATCTTTTTAGAAAAGTTTCAAGTTCATTTCGGAATCAATCGTAATAAAATTTGTGCGGTATGATTCATGCTTAGCGCGAAAAATACATTGTTACATTACATGATTCATTAAATTAGAAGTCTATAGTCAAAGTGATACTAAAACTAACTAACTAAAGTATTACTTAGTAGAATTCATTGACTAGTAAGTAGTAAGTGACAAGGAAGCAAGGTCATGAGGTTTCTGTTTTTTATGACCGAGAGAATTCCAGTTTCCCTATGTAGTAAGTTCAGTCAGATGCCCTAGAATGTTAAATATGTTATGTTATGTTAATCAAATGCCTCACACACACACTCCCACACCCCCTCACACCCACCTACAAACCCCCACCCACTCACCCCTTCACACACATTCACCCTTTTAAATACTGCCATGGTTCTCGTTTTTAAATTTTCAAAATAGTCAAACTTTTTACAAGTATTTTAACTTTATAAGTAGGCATTTAGTTTTGTTTGTGTTTTGTCTGTATCTTGCCCTGTTTATGTGTATCTGTTTTTTGTCTTTATGAATTCGTGGAAATCGTGTTTGTACTCTGGCCTCCCGCGATACAGGCTCGCCCTAGTGTCATTAGCCATTAGTAACTATTAAGTTTTGTATATTTTTTCTTTGGCAATAAATGAATTTTGTGCTTGTATTTGTTTAAAATTAGTTATTTTCAAAATAGCGTCACAACGTTACAATAAATTACAGGGCAAATACTCAAAAAGTAAGTGAACAAATGTATCGATCTTGTGTAAAAGTTTTTTCTGATGCAATTTCATAAACTCTGGTGCGGTTCTCAAGCATCTCGTCTGCACTCTCGTTGAGTTTACGCATGCCTACTTTTTAGAGAAAAGCCCTAAGTATTCCTATAAATTAATTGTAATTAGAAATTTTTCGAGCATCACAAAGGTATTCAACCAATTTCGGCACAAAGCTCGCACTACAAAAGACTTAGGCCTTAACGCTACCGCTTCGAAAATTTGGTTCATTACCACCCTTAAATTTTCTTTTATCCGTAAAATCGCTAGAGCTCCGCTTACTAAAGAACTTGGGATAAAAACAAAGAGTGAATTGCAGGGTATCAGGTTGATAGCACTATTTCTACAAAATACTAACGGTTTTCAGTTTCAATAGAGAATTTTATACTGTTTATTGGTGCCGCTTTTGTATCGTATTGCAAGACTGTGTAGACATCTTCAACGTATCTCGAGTAGGTTGGTAGGTACTTTGTACTAAGAGATCTAGAGGCACATTATCCAAGTTACTCTTCAGAAAGTGTTAGGCATAGTTTTAGAAACCGCACATAGATTTCTAAAACTAAACAATTTTACACTTGCGTAATCATTCTCACTACTTTCTGTTTAGCGACTGTTTAGTCTTTTCTTCAATTCCCAAACACGGTAGATATCCTCTGAGATCTCTTAGTACAAAGTACCTACCAACCTACTCGAGATACTTTGAGGATCTCTAAGGGGGGTAGTCAAAGGTATAAGTATCCATATAATTACATTTGCTACATATCCACATTTTGCAGTAGTTCGTATTCCTTATGTGACAAATTGCAAGCCCACCACCGCTGCTAGAATTCTAACTGGTTTCCTCACGGTGATTTACATCACCGTTTGAGAGACCAAACTCATGTAAAAGTTTATAAATTTTCGATAAAAAATCCACTGGTGCACCGGATTCGTACCTACGACCTAAGGATCAGAAAGCAGTATTAAGTGGAAATTATAAGGAAAATTTATATTTCTTGCGGTATTTTCGTAACCACACGTGTATTACGAAGGTCAAATAGAAGTCTTTCGAACAAAGCGGATACGTGAGGCAAATTATTTATGTATTGGGCCGGTCTAATTACGCCAGCTTTTGTTCTTGCCCCCGGGTCCGACCACACTTTACTTTGCTACCTTTCCATATTTTAAGGGTCTATTCGAGGAAATTCAATTAGTTTTATAGACAAACGCAACCGACACGCTTTGAGTACCTTTCAGTTTTTTTATACGACTTATTGATGGTACAAGCGTTTAACCCACTTGACAATAAGCGGTAATTATCTTTACTATAATAAAACTGTAGAGGTCAAAAAGTCTGTAAATATGTATTTAAAATTTTGCTAATAGTTCTTAAATAAGGCTGAAATACGAAATCAAATTAAAAAAAAACCCTGAAGTTTGATTGTAAATTTCTAAGAACAACGCAGATAAAATCGCGAGCGGGTCAGCCTATATAATAAAGCATTAGAAACTTGTTATATGTTGTACTGCCCATCAACCTTAGGCACACAGGCCTTAAGTGCTTGTTATTTCACCGGCAACCCATAACCCTTCGTACAGAAAATAGCAAAAGGTTAGCGGGAGATATAGGCATTCTGGTAGTACTTCCCCGGACGTACTCGTCACAAAAAGCCCTACTTCTACTCACTTTCATATTCATATAAGTCCTCTGCTCATCTGAGTTATCCAGTTTCCCTAGCCGGCAGGTGCTCAAATGTGTGGCCAGGGTACAAGTAAGATAAGATAAGATAAGGTATCTATTGATTAAACCAGTACGTGTACTTAGTTTTAGGGATTAAAAAAGTATTAACACCCTGTCGGGAGGTCTAATCACGTTGCCTTGTATTGCCAGCAGACCAGACTATATTCATTGCCTACCCTTCTTTACTCTACAGCAACCCCTGCGGTCTACTAACTTTAGGATGCTTTGTTTGTTCAAAATGTAGTTCTAAAGTCTGGGAGTAAAACATAAGTTATGTGATTCATTCTTGCAAAAGTGGGTAGGTAAACCCGAATTTTTTAGCTTTGTCTGGGCCCAAATTTTTTGCATAACAAACAAATTTTTGCTCAAAAAGTTGTATTCTCAGAATGTTATTTTCATCGTAATAGCTGTAAAATTAATATTACTCACATATGACATCGGGAAAACAGTTAGTATTCTAGTAGCGGCGATGGGCGATCAACTGAGATGACAAAGGCGATTTTGCTTTGTATGTTTCTACCTAGTTATGTATGTTTGTTCAACCATAATTTTTCACGGTTGATCCACTCTTCAATAAATTTGTTAGGTTTATAGGATACTGTTCAGAAATTTACTAATAAAATAAGTATATAAATCCAATTAAGATTTTAAAAGATTTTTTACAAATACGTAAGAACTGGGGTGAGATCATAAATTAAAAAAAAAAAATTTTGATTCTAAGTTAAATTGTTTCTGAGGTACATTTTACATAGTATTTATTTTAAAACTACGTAGTTATCTTGATATCTCAGTTCGGGGCAAAGAACTAGTTATAAAACAAAAAAGTCAGACATTGGGTATGCTCTCAGTTTCATTGCCTGACGTTTTGTATCGCCAGTATAAAATACTTTTTTAACTGTCTCTTTCATTACAGCAAAAGGAAATAGCAACAGACTTATCTACCATATTAGCTCTTTCTATTTACAGGACGCTGTAATGCCTGGGACAGGGTTTTTGAAGTAATACTTCTAATACGACTTCCAACAAGGTTGCGTTAAACGTTCAACACTACCATGGAGGGGGTATAAAAGCACTGTTTTTTATATCTTTCTCTCATAGCCAGTTACGTTTTGTATATTAAAGAAGTTTTACTTCAGTCGTGTGGTTTTTTTTTAGATAAATAAAAATAAATAAATATTTGTGGACATTTTAACACAACATCATCTAGTAGCACCAAACTAAGCATAGCTTGTACTATGGGAACCAGATGACTGATAGAATACTTATATACTTTTTTTTTTGTAAATACATACTTAGAATACAATGTAACACCCAGACACAGAACAAACATTAATATTCATCATACAAATGTTTGTTCTCGGTGGGAATCGAACCCACCACCTACAGCACAGAAAGCAGGGTTACTACGAACTGAGCTGTGACGGCTGTTGAAGATGAAGTAGACTTGCCTAGAACCTATACCATCCTTACAGCTTAGTCGGCCTAATCTACAGGAAAGACATGGCCAATACGTGCGGAGTTGACGAAGCTACGAGTTTCCTAACGATGTTTTCCTTAACCGTTTATTAGTATTCATATTTTAATGAGCGAGAGCAAGAGAGTTTTTATGCAGCTAAACTCGCAACGGTTCGATAAACTTGAATTTACGTTCCGTAACAACCCCAGTTTATCGCCCGGGAGCGACGCAATCATACGGAGAAAAGAAGCACTATGATATTCACACGTAATAAATATTAGAATAGGTGCAGTGATTGCGGGGACAGGTGTCGACTTGAGCCACGAACGAAAACTGCCCCTTCAAGTCTCATTTAGACAGAAAGAAGTTCGTTGGTAGGCACTACCATTCTTAATAAATATTAGGTATACGAGTTTATTGTATTACTAGCGAAATGCGCGCGACTTCAGTCAGCCAGCCAGTCAGTCAGCCAGAACAAAGATCCTTATACTTGGTATAGGTATAGATAGATAGATAGATTAGTTACTGAGATGGCTATAAGAATACTCAAGATGGTGTAAGATGAGTTTGAAAAAAAATATACCGGTTCACTACTTCGATCGCTATAATCATTATTTTCAAGTGAAATACAGATTATGCATGGATTTGTGTAATTTTCAACGTTTGTAAGGCAAGGGCTAGAGATTTTTTAGTCTTCAATAGTTCAAAGCAAAATGCGCTTTAATTTTTTAGTTACAACAATCATTTTGAAACGTATTGATGTCACGTCCAGAAAACACGGTGGAAGAGCCTGCCGGGCCTGAATATGTCTATCTGCTTTCTACATGAATGCGGGTTCACTTTTTATTCTCACTTGAAATTTGCAAAGTTGGCGCGTTATTTTACTGTAGCATTCGGGGGCTTCTTATTTCATAGCTTCTTATTTGATACTTTCATTTTTTATTCGTCGGACGCTTGGCTGGTAGGTACTGTAAGGGTAGTTTGCAGGAGAGAGGTCGCGAAAAACTGGCGCTTAGATTCACCTAGATTTAAGACGTTTCAAGATGATCCCTGCGGATATTGCTGAATAAATGCTTTTTGAATTTTACTTTGACTTTGGTAGCGAGAAATGAGTCAAAAACTAATCGTTTTGATAATCCTGTTTCAGTAATGTTGTAAAACTTTTAATCATCCCGATTAAAAATTACAAGATAATATTATAACTTTTCACCAGTCAGGCTACCGTCTTGATAAAGTTTTCTTGTCGCTTGTAAAACTAAGATGGTTATATTCATAAGTTATCATCATTATTTTGTATTCACGTCTGATAACTCTGACTAGCCCCTTAGATATCCTCGAAGAATCTCGAGTAGGTTCTTGATACTAAGAGATCAAAAGTGGTATCTACGCCGTGATATTATTTCTTTTCGTATTTCAGAAAAAAATATCGAGAGATCAAATTGTTCAAAACCTGTCAGAAAATAAATTATACCAAAATAATTAGAAGTGAAAGATTTTAGATTAAATAGATTCTAAGAAGATTTTTTGTATAAAATTTTAGGTCCTCGTGACAGAAATATAAGAAGTATTAAATATATAATTATATCGTCTTCTCTTTCTGCTCTGGTAGGTATACACAGACAACCTATGATTTGTCTGTGCTGTGTACAAGCTTTAGATGAGATGTCTCTAAAAGCGACAAGCATAGTTTGCTATAGAGCATGAGTGAGAGTTGGTGAAGGTGAGCGATTGTCACAGGAGTGATGGTCGCGACGAGCCTCAAACACCCAACCCCCCGTCCCCGATATCGATTGCCCCAGTTGAGAGCGGGCCGGAAGAAATGAGCGAGCAGGATGCAACCACTGCCCAACGATGCTCAACTCTAGTTAGGTACTGTGTTGCACAATACTATCATACCTTCTGTGATACTACACAAATATTCCCCAGAAATGTAGTACAATATATTTTCACCAACTTATCCCAGCGTTTGGTTTTGCAATGATAAAAGATCTTTAGATTTACCGAAAAGTTTGAGCCATCAAAGTAAACAAGTTCACGAAGTCGAGCGTGGAAGTGACATCATGCTTATATCTGTATGAAAGGACTCGGTAATAGCTTCCTCAATCTCAACGTCAAAGTTCTCATAAGATGCCTTAGTTAAGGCGTAAAGGAATATAGTATAAGAGGCCTTCCACAGGGTCTTAAAACTTGCCAAAACTTGCGTAACTCGATCTCTGCAATCGGAGTCTACGAGTATGGACTTACAATACGTCGTTAGCATAATAATCAAACCATTGACGATTAATAGAAACTTCAGAGTACCTTCTTCAGAGTTTTCGAAGGCGCTTCAGCAAATCTGAGATGTTGTTCAACTATAGACAAAACGCTTAGCTATCTGTAGTAGATCCCTCTTCGATAGATAGCTTAAAATTAAAAAAAACCGCCCAAGTGCGAGTCGGACTCGCGCACGAAGGGTTCTGTACCATTATTTATAATAAAAACGGCAATAATATCACGCGTTTGTATGAGAGCAACCTTATATATTTATTTTATTATTTTTTTAGTATTTGTTGTTAAAGCGGTAACAGAAATATATCATTTGTGAAAATTTCAACTCTTACTATCACAGTTCATGAGGCACAGCCTGGTGACAGACGGACAGACAGATAGACAGGCAGGCGGAGTCTTAGTAATAGGGTTGCGTTTTACCCTTTGGTGGTAGTATTTTTGGGTACTGAACCCTAAAAATGTAACTTACAGGAATAGGACAAAATATATTAAAAACAAGTAAATTTGAAAAGCACCATTACCTACTGTGCACAAACCTACTATTTTACAAAGCTTTTTTATTTTAATAAACATTTATTTACAAAGAAAATTACAGCTAATACCTGTATTTTTGTCTGGTTAGTACAAAATACATACTTATGTCTTTTTACTACATATTTATGAATATTGTCTGAAGCAATAATTATAAAAAGCTTATAACAAAAAATACGGCAAAGAAATATTCGTCAAACATAACTTTATTGTAATGGGATATTAGGTCACGAAAGTAGCTAGTTAAAAAGGTTTTATAAGAACAGCCAAATGGCGATTCGTTGTCCATCGTAAAAGTGTAGTTCATAACCCATGGAAGTTTCATAGCGAGCCTATAATCAGCAATATCGATTTTCTCATAAAACGTCCAACAAGAGTGTCTCCTTCGCGCGCCGGTAAATTGCAAAGGAATCTGAGCCTTTCACATCCAATGATAATAAAGTGTAAAAAGAGTCGTCGTTTTAACGTTTTCTTTATGGGTACTTCTCTTCGTATGGCGGGTGGGTATACGACTGTTGTTAAACTCTTCGAATCCATTTTACTCTCTTTGCAATTGCAGTGAGAGTGGCAGGGGATGTGGCGCAGATGTTTATATTATCGCTTCCGTTTCACGTGTAAGCCAAATTGTAAAGCCTATTTGTAGAATAGCGAGGCTTTGGTCTCCGTTCTTAGCCGAGCTTACAAATCTGTTAGATTGATTTCACTCTCTTTCTAAAGGCACGTCCGGGAAGTACTACCGCCGTACTTATTTCTGCCGGCAATCAGTGATACTTCTATTGCTGTGTTCTTAAGTGGTCAAGTGGTTATCATAGGTTATAGCAAAGTATTGCATCATAGAAAAACCTGAAGAATATAAACATTGAAGTAGTGCATCATAGATTACGCTTGTTAAGAACCTGAAGAATATAAATATTAAAGTATTGCATCATAGATTAACGTGCCTGGAAAACCTGAGGAATATAAATATTAAGCCTCATGTGCCTGCAATTTCACCGGCACCTACACCTTTAAACCTGAACACAGCAAGCTGCTTGGCGGCAGAAATAGGTATGATGGTAGTATTTTCCCGGACGAGCTCTTCACTAGGAGCTCTAAGATAGAAGATACATTCTTAATGCATAGAATGTTATGTCTTGCCTATAAAATTGTTTATTTTAATTGGCAGTTGTACTAAGCCAAGCCATACCCAGTTAATGGTGTGTACGTTATAAAGTGAGACTAAAATAAATCCTCTTCCGCTCATTTCTTAATTTGATTCTAAAGTTTATTTTATAGATCTGTTTTATGGACTTTGTTTTATGACACTGGGCTACAAATAATATCTTACAATTTTCCGTTTCTTTAAATTCAACGGTTAGAAGAAGTTTTTTTGTGAAGGTTGTGCTTGGCGGCTAAAATACGCTGCTTAGCGGCAGAAATAGGTATGGTGGTAGTCATTTCCCGGACGAGTCTTTTACTAAGAGCTCTAATACTACTAAATCTATGTGGCCGATTTGGTGCGGCGGGCGAATGTTCGTCTGCGACGCAGGAGAATGCAGGTTCGATTCCCGCCTTGGGATAAATGTTTGTACGATCTGCAAATATTTATTCCAGGTATTCTGGGTATTTTCTATACATAATAAAAAATATCTATGTATGTAATGTATTGTATATCAAACATCTAATACCCATGACACAAGTTCTGCTTAGCTTGGGGCTAGATGCTGCTGTGTGAATTGGCCAGCATTATTATTATTATTATTATGCATGTATAAATCTAATCTTTGGGAGAGGTCTATATTGTGTAGCTATAGGGCTTAGTGTTCAACTTTGTACGTCCTACTGTTAAAAATATATTGATTACAAAGTCGAAAAAAAAGTATTGAGCCTATGTGTACCGTTATCTTAATAAATAAAATAAGCATTAGAAAAGTTATGTTGATCTACCGTTTTCACTTTCAAGTGAATTTTTGAGACGTCTAATGCTTATATCAAAACTTGCGGTGCTTAAACTAAATAAATAACTCGGCAACCTTCATAATTTAATTTCGTACGAACCATGAATAATTAAACGGCACTAGTTACACCTAGCTTGCTATCTGGCTATTTTATGTGTGTATCTAAATATGCCCTTCTCTCGTCCGGGGTGTTCTTACGGCTATTAAAATTTTACGAGTGAACTGGTGAAATGAATGGCAGAATTTAATGCCAGAATTGGGTTAAGGAGTTTTAGGGCTTGGTGTGACGTATTACTGTCGATTTCATTCTAAAACAATTGTGTACGCAGCACAACTGTGTTTGTAAACCTATTAAATGTATCTACTACAAGTAGCCTTCATATTGTCTTAGCTATCTCTGTCTTTCAAGTTTATTTTCTATTTATTAGAAACATAAACGTGTCACGAAAGTCCATGGGCGAAAGTGGACGTGTTTGAATAAAGTGCGTGTCGAGCCTGTGTAATCCTATACATATAGACATACACTACAGGTCATATTCTAGTAAGTACAATGGTTACCTTTATATATTTCTGTATTCTATTGACAGCCGTCCCAGCTCAGTTTGTAGTAGCCCTGCCTTCTGTGCAGTAAGATAGTGGGTTCGATCCTCATCGAGGACAAACATTTGTGTGATGAACATGAATATTTTTTGTGTCTGGGTGTTATATTGTATTCTATGTATGTATATACAAAAAACATAAGTATACTATCAGTCATCAGGTTCCCATAGTTTGGGGTAAGATGGTATTGTATAAAAATGTCCATAAATGTACTCTTTTTTTATACATCTCACTAAGTTGATTGGCACTACACTGTACTGGAGCTGTTATATTATTTTGTCGAGAGTGCACATAAAAAACGGTGGGAACCAAGCCGTATGCTTACGTAAATGAAAGGATATCTACCAAAATTATTAATATTTTTTCTGTTTTATTATCAGTGAACAGAGATTGAGTCCTTTTACGTTGTGAAGTGACATGGTTACTATAGGAACCAATAATAAGATTTGATTCCAGAAATCCAATTATAATATTTTTAAAGTTTCTAGGTGCAAATTATTTATTAAACTTTTCAAGCTCACTGAGTGTAACTTTCTATAATTCATACCTATTGAATGTTTTTTGCCGCTTGCTGTATATAGCGCTGCCTGAGACGCTATACTAAACTACATTTTTTAGGGTTCTGTACCCAAAGAGTAAAACGGGACTCTATTACTAAGACTTCGCTGTCTGTCTGTCCGTCTGTCACCAGGCTCATGAACCGTGATAGTTAGAGTTGAAATTTAAACAGATGATGTAGGTAGGATTCCTGTTGCTGCTTTGCCAACAAATACTAAAAAATGAAATGAACAGAATACATGAAATATTTAAGAGGGCTCTCATACAAGAAACATTTTGTTGCCGTTCTATAAAGATAAAGGAACGGAACCCCTCGTGCGTTTTAAAATCGAATTTTTAGATAAAACTCAAAAAATTCTGTACTTAAGTAAGATCATCTTTTACCCTGTAATATAAACATACAAAGGAGACTTTGAATAAATCGTTATAATTACGGTATTTCAGAAGGGTAATGTTAAATTTGTACTATTTAATTTATTCCCTTAAAACAGGCAGCCTATACGTTATTATGAGTAATGTTGGGATACGTAAAGGTATGATAAACAAGCGGGTAAAACCATTCGATAGATTTCAGAGTTTTCAAGCTTTAGTCGATAGATATTCGAGGCACGCGCTCTTTTCTTTGTTTCTTCCGCTTATAACGAGATATTGTGACTTCGTTGAATAGAAATACTGCGTAGATATGGCACTGGTAAGTAAAATAGGTAAGGATACTATGTCTCCTGAACACCAAGTCACCAATCCCTACCAAGCGCGACGGCCGATGTAGCGCGGAGGGCGAATGTCCGCCTGCGACGCGGCTTACGAGTTTGATTCCCGCTTTGGGATAAATGTTTGTACGATCTGCAAATATTTATTCCGGTGCTGTGTGTATTTTCTATGTATAATAAAAAAAAATCTATGGATGTATTGTTTTAATTATATCACTCATCTAGTACCTATAACACAAGCTCTGCTAAGCCTGGGGCTAGATGATGCTGTGTGGATTGTCCAGCATTATTATTATTATAAGCGTCGAGAGTATTATTAAAGTAAGTACAGTTCTATACGGTAGTATTACCTTCTGTGTTGTGATTCTTTGCCATTACGACACCACATACACAGATGATGCGAATATCAAACACCGCATTAGATACACGTTTTCTTATTAGGCCGTTGTGTTTGTTGAATAATAATGCTATTATTGGCTTGTACTGGATAGCTTGTCAGCGCATTATCGATAGGAATGAATGGAATAATGTCTATATAAATAAAAATTTACCTGCACCAAATTGGATAATTCTTTGCTTTTGTATCTGCTTTGTTTGGATATCTATATAAGATTTTTATTCTTTATTGCACACAAACAATACATAGAAAAATACATATAGTGGACATGTACAAAGGCGAGCTTAACCTTAACAAGAGTTTTCTTCCAGCAAACCTTTGAGGCTAGAGAGAGGTACAGAGGTACAGGAGGAGAGGGAGGATTTTTAATATTGATATGGTCACTAAGATGTTGTAAGGTTAGCTAATTACGTAATAACTTAAGACAGAAGACCCTTTAAGTAGGGACTGAATAAATAAACCACCATCTGCCACATGCTTGACGATCTTTATAATATATGTATCTACTTTGGATATACCTACCTACTTACTTACTACTTACTCCGTTGGCTTAACGAACCAAAGTAAGTGTTGGCCTCCGATAAGAAAACTCATAATTTTTTCCTGTCATGCGTAAATTCTTGCCAGTTTCTGGCTTGAAGCTTGTACTTACTTAGAAAAATAAATTGATTATTGTTTTACAATACCCTATAAGGCAAGTAGACCTAAGACACATATGCTTATTACTTTTTATCACCAGTTAAACTACCTCTGAAAATCGGATGAGATAATTATATATTTATGAATTCTCTCGCAATTAATTTAATATTTTAAACAAAGAGCGTAGACGGCTGTGGATTCTATGAGGCATTATGAAATTTAATTTAAAGCCGGGGGTGCTAATAAGATATTCAGATTCACCCTTGCTTATCGCTCGTAATGAGCGTTGTGTAACGTACTCTCGACATCGGAAACCAGACAAAGCCTCAGGTGAAATAAAATATTAATAACATTTTTTGCAAATAATATAAGTAATTATAAATTAATTTGCTCCTCTTGAAGTCGAGACTCTAGGTCCGTGGGAAACCGAGGCCCTCCGGGTTTTTAAAATTCTTTCAGGACATGAAATTACGTGAAGTGTAAAAAAAAACATTTTGCAAGCAGATGTTGGCCTACTAAATTCACTAAACTAAATTCAGGTTATGGTGTTTAATTTAGATTGTTTTTGATTGAATTTATTACATATTCATTTATTAATAGGTCGAAGTGACCCGAGAGCTGGTGAGTATCTGGCACAGCGAATCAGCATTGCCATTCAGCGTGGCAATGCAGTCAGTGTTTTGGAAACGCTTTCGATTGGCACTGATCTGGATACACACATTCTACATATTCTTTTTCTTCTTCAAATTGAAGAGCGTAGCTCTTGTTGAGGTTTGATGCAGTTTTCTCCATTTCGCTCTTTCTAGTGCGGTCTCCTTGACCTCCTTGTACGACATGACAGCCACCTTCACCTTTATCTGGCTCAAATTACTTATCCTTGGCTTTCCTCTCCCTCGCGTTCCTTCTACCTTTCCTTCGATGATATTTTGTATGTAACTGTCATATCGTAGAAGATGGCCAAATATTTTCCCTCTTCGGTTTTGAATGTTCTTGAGCAAAATCTCAAAATCTCAAATCTTTTCTCCATTACTCGTTCTAGAACCTCTTCGTTAGTAAACCTTTCTTTCCAACTTATCCTCTCCATCCGTAAGTACAGTCAGCTGCACTAGAATGTATACAATTCGTAACTTTCAAAATGGTTTCATAGCGGTGCTAAAAATATTTACGTGACAATTATTCGAAAAATAAGTGAGGTCTTCAACTAATTTCCTAACTTTTTAGTTTTTGAGGTGTAAGAGTTCATTGTTATACTTTAATACCGTTGTGAGAGTTACGAATTGTATACATTCTAGTGCAGCTGACTGTACATACATAGTAGGATATAGGTATAACATAGGAAGATAGTACATATATGGTACGTATAAAACTATTCGCGTTATCTCAGCCCATTGAGAAAGCGCAAACCGTAATAGAGCACCGGACGGCAGGTCATGGCTGCCTGTACTTATCTGCCACCGCAAAGTGCACCTTAAATGTTTCGCGAACATTACAATTGCTCAGATAACTGTAATGGCGTCTACGGTCGGAACAAACTACGATTAAACCAAACCAAGTGAATCGTGAAGAGAAACATTTGATTTAAAATATTGTCTTGATAATTTTAAATCTTTCACAATCAAGTAATACATAACACGATCATTAATATCATTTATAATATGATATTATATGCGAAAGTTGGTTATAGGCTTGGTCGCGAGGAACTGGCGCTTAGATTCACCTAGATTTAAGACGTTTCAAGATGATCCCTGCGGATATTACTGAATAAATGCTTTTTGACTTTGACTTTGACTTTGGATGTTTGCTATTCGTTTACGCTACTCTCAATGGATTTAATGAAACTTCACGGTAGGTATAATGTAAATATAGAAGCTTTAGTGTGGTGCCAATCTAATAAGGCAAAGGTATCTAAGGGTTGAATCCATAAAAGAGTGCAGCAGGGGGTTGGAAATTTAGATAACTTCACGAGAATGAAGTCGCGTGTTGTTTCACTAGCAAATAAAACAAAAAATCATAGCATTTTAGTAGATTATAGACTTTTTAAACTAACTTATAGAAACGGGATATTTACGATGACTTTTGAGTTTCGACCCGTGATCATAGCGCAACTGTGCCGAAATATCAGAAAACAAACAAATTCAAAAGTTATGGTAAAAATCCCGTTTCTATCCAAAATTGTAGTGAATTATTCGCATTGAAGAGGTAACCTCTGGTGGATCTTAATTCAGTGGCTCTCCTGAATAGCTTGGTGTCTACGATGCGTGCCCCGTTGTTTCCTCTCACCACTATTGTTTAAAGCAACTGGGCTGTGGCTTACTGTCTAGCTGGCAATATAGCTATGTATCCAGTGAGCCAATTTTAAATGGGAATTTAACAAAAAGCTCTCAATACGCCAGGGAGCGAGGGAAAATATTCAGTTTCAATTTCAATTAAACATTCTCAGTACGTGAATAGTTTATTATAAAAGCCATTGCTTATAAAATAAGTCAAATGAGATTATGAGGGTCTAGTAACCCGCCTTCTGATTTAAAGATCGTAGGTTCAAATCTGGGCGGGCACCAATGTATTATTCTGTACGAAAAATGTATGTGTGCAATGCCAATACTCTCAAACGGTGAAGGAAAACATCGTGATGAACCAGTTAATACTTTAGCAGGGGCAATGGGCTTCAAATCTGTTACGTATAGCATACCGACTGCAAAATATCATGCCAAATGGAACATTTGGATGTTCCTCTGACTACCCCCATTATACGTCACCAAAGAATCTTAAGTCAGTACTTCCTAATACGAATAGTTCTGACGTCATATCCACTGTGCCTGTAGGTTGCCGTAATTGAAAACAGTGATATCATTTCTTCATTTCCAGTTTTGTTAGTACAATATTCAATTAATTTTGAAAAACTCCAGAGCTCTGAAGATTGACGGTTCAATTTCCAATTCCAATTTTTTAAATTTTTCAATTTCCAATTTTTTAAGTAATGAAAATTTGTCATAGACTCCTGCATGAAATTATGTATTCCGAGTAGGGATGTTGGCGCCGTCTGAACGGGCCTACTCAACCATAGAGAACCGCTCACTCGCTCCATCTAGGCTATGCCTGCGGCCGCGATCCAATAGAGAACCGGCAGCCATTTTTTGACAATGAACAATGACTTTTACTTCCTACAACCAACTACATGCACGCTGTGCCCCCTAAAAAACTAATTCTAAAATATTGTATGTGTCGTTTTCCATTAAACGAACTCAATTTAAATCAAATCATTAGTTTGTTCTCTATCCCGAACAAAATTGGCGACCGTGACAGGACCGACTTGCACGATAATTTTTTACCGAGTTCGACAGATCCATTTCTCTTCCATTCATCTACACCGAAGCCGACGTGAATCCAGCAAGAAACGAAGCCTCATCATTGCCGAGGATTGCTGCGAGGATTCCACCGATCAGAAGAGGATTGTGGGATTGCCAACGAAACGGGGAACATTTGCCGCGTGGACAACCTCACCCACCACGTGGAGCATTGGAGGTGCCTACGTCCTGGAGCCGCCTAAGTAGCTGTGGATACAGCTTTGGAGCCTGGATACTTACCTGCTATACATTGCCTCTAACCGTCAAAAACGTGAGCCCGTTCCTATCATTTTCCCTAGATCTTTCCCCTTTTATCTGTGTTCATACTTAGCGTCTGTTTCTCTAAATGTTTGGTGATAACTCTAAATCGAATCTAGTGCTTGTGAAATTGCATGCGTAGGTGCCTATCTACAGTTTATTTAGCGATAAGCACTTTGCCTAATGATCCAAAGGTAACCTGCAAGCTAAATAACCACACTTCACGCCTAATTATTGTGAATGCCGCTATCTATTCCTACCTACGAGTTTTTACCTATCCAAATTGCAATTTCACGTGGCCTAATCTAAGTCAAGTCGAGTTCAAATCTTCTTTTTCTAAAATACATTCAATTTTCCCCAATTTCAAACCTTTTGTTGATTGTAAGTACAAGGCTTACTTACATACCTAAGGCTAATTGTCACATTTTCAATAATTTACCCCTTTAAACACGTACATTCTCCTCTGTCCCGCATTGCACGCCTATCGCAATCAGCTGTTTAGGTGTTCTGACGTTGATTCCAGCGTATGGTTGAGCTTGCGGGGTCAACGGTCTTGTGTGCGCTTTGCTTCCGCGTTTGCCTGGGTGCCTACACTGCCCAGCTGATCGCCCCCTTCGCTGCTACTACACCGGACCTCTACTGCACACTGGACTACGAAACGAGGAGCGTATCGTATACCATTTTAGTAATTTTTGCTAATATTTTTGATATTTCATCACAATGACTTCCGATCTAACAATTAAAGAGTTACTTGCTAAGCGTGGTTCCATCAAGGGACGCGTAACAAAGTTCAAGATATATCTAGACTCACTAGTAACTTTTGACAGTATTTCTGCTGTGGAAATTAGCAAGCTTGTGATGAAGTTATCAAGAATGGAAGCGTTATTCATTGAATTCGACGGGTTGCAGAGTCAAATAGAAGTACTCAATGAGTTAACTCAAGACACAGAATTAACTACTCGCGAGTTAGTTGAGCAAGAATTTGATAATTGCATCGCTATTGCCCAAAATTTAATTCAGTCACATAGTTCATCCTCCAAGCAAGCTGAAGGTAATAATATTTCTAGCTGTTCTCATTCCAATGGTTGTCATCATCATCATCAAGAACATGATGGTTGTAACAATTAAGGTTTCAAATTGCCTACTATAAATATACCTAAATTTGATGGTACCTACTATAAGTGGTTAGAGTTCAAGGAAATTTATTCTTCATTAATTCATGATAATTTAAAAATTAAAAATGTTCACAAATTCCATTACCTCGGCTCTTATTTGGAGGGTGAAGCTGCTCGAGTACTTAGTAACCTAGAAGTATCCGAAACAAACTACAATCAAGCTTGGTCACTCCTCTGCAACCGGTATGACAATAAAAGACAACTTATAAATAACCATTTAAAATCCCTATTTGCTATGGAATCAGTTCGTGAAACTGATAAGTCTCTTAGGTATATAATTGATCATGTGACTAAAAACCTACGTGCACTTTGCACTCTAGGACTCCCTACTGACAAGTGGGATGTCTTAATCATTCATCTTCTGGTGGCAAAGTTAGACAACAGTACTATTTTCAAATGGGAAGAGCACCGTAATACATTACCTGATATACCTACTCTCACTAACTTCTTCTCATTTTTGAAAAATCGTGCCGATGTTCTTGAAACTGTTAGTAAAAATAAAACAGACAAACTAAATGTAACTAAACAAGTTCCTCACAACCCAGCTCCTTTTAAGACACAGACTAAATCTTTTGTTGCGACATCTAAGGAAAGTTCTTCTATTTCTCGAGCCCCCTCTGAGTGTGTAGTATGCTCTGGCAATCACCGTATATACGAGTGCGCCACCTTTAAGTCCAAGGCCCCTGAAGAAAGAAACGCCACTGTTGCATCACTAAAATTGTGCCTTAACTGTCTAAGAGCAGGCCATGATAATCAGACTTGTAGGCTTCCGGGTTCTTGTAGGTCTTGTAAACAAAAACACAATTCGTTACTGCACATGTCTAATCCAGCTTCATCGGATCCTAGCACAACAAAATCTATCGCCATGCCTGCTTTGTCTTTGCCAGAAGTTCTATTGTGTACCGCTAAGGTGCGACTAATTAATCCTAACACCAATGAATCCATTAGCGTTAGAGCTTTACTTGACAGCGGGAGCCAGTCGTCTTTTATCACTGAGAGTGTAAAGCAAAGACTCAAGTTGACTCCTCAGCCATCAAATGTCAGTATAGTTGCTATAGGAAACAACTCTTTAAACCTAACCCCAGAGCGCTGCTCTTTAAACTTACAGTCTAATACTGCTTCTTTTGAAGTCTCAATGTTCTGTCTAGTATTGAAAACTATAACTGATGACTTACCTAAGCATCCTTTCAATGTTAGGTCACTTAACCTAAATAACTTTGAGCTTGCAGACCCCAGCTTCAATGAACCAGCGCCTATAGACATGCTTATCGGCTCTGACCTATTTTGGGACTTGATAGGCTCCAAACATAAGTCTTTAGGGTCCAACAACCCTAGTCTACGCAGCTCTAAGCTTGGCTGGCTCATCGCAGGTCCTGCGCCTATTAATAGTCAACCTCCGCCTAATAAGTCCCTAATATGTAATTTTCTAAAAAATGAGAATCTTGCTGACATCCAGGAGGAGCTATCTAAGTTTTGGGAACTTGAAAATGTCCCTACCGTCCAACCTCTATCTGAAGAACAAAGGCTCTGCGAAATGCACTATCTCTCCACTACTAGCCGAGAAGCTGATGGTCGTTTTTGTGTAGGTATTCCACTTAAATATGAACTAGATTGTCTAGGTGAATCCTATTTCATAGCAAAAAAAAGGTTCTTCAATCTTGAAGCTCGGCTTAAGGCGACGCGGTCGTGTGATCAGCACCTGTTTATTATGTTAAAACAACATATTCATGTATTTTTTTAAATTGAATATTACATTTAAAAGGACCATCTATATTTCGGAGCGACCAGAAACACTCTTGATTCCATTGAGTTCGATAAAAGTTTACACAAAGTTTTACTAAAATCTCTGGCCTACCGACTACACCGAGGGTGTTTTATTCGATTGTTAATCGAGATATTCCAACGATTTTTCTGTTCATGTGTTCCTTAAAAGATACGTAATCTTGTGCCGAAGTAATTTTTTTGTTAGCTAGCTTACTTTTTTATAAAAATAGTAGATAGCCTAAAATATAAATACGCGAGACGTACCTATACAAGCTCAGTAGCGCTTTGGCGCTTCAGGAGGCAGGGTCCACGTCAAAAGTCGTTTCGAGCAACTATACATTATTCTGTGGCTCGTTTGACAGTGATAATCACATAGTTACTATAGGTGTCATTTATTTGTCACAGTCAATACAAATACAACAAGACACAGTGTAACGAAATTACGGTTGGGTCATAAAATATCAACATCATCGTGTGGAAGAAGTCCATTAGTCTTAGGCGTTCTTTATCATAAGATACAAGCGATCGTCGGTTCCAGGGTTTGATCACATCAATCCTTGGATAATGTACTAGCGAAACGCGTGTGACTCCGTCCGCGTGAAGTTATTTTCATATGAACTTCAATCCCTGCTGTACCCCGTGTAGGAATTAAATTTCAGGAATTTATTTCTTAGTCTCTTAGTTCCTTGGTCTTTTCACCCAATAATAGAAATAGAAATAGAAATAGAAATAGAAAATATTTATTTACACCACACAGAAAAATACAAAAATCACAAAGGTATAAAATTAAAAAGCTAAGTGGTGAAAAATGGCATCCACTCAGCATATGCCAAGGAGCGCAATGGCTCATATGGCGCTGGTTTTCAGCGGCGCCGAAAGGTAAGGGCGCAGCAACATTTGCAACACGCGTCCCATTTAATACTATTGATATAAAACTAAAGATTTACTAATACTAATATTATACCTACAAAAACAAAAATACAACAAAGAACCAAAAATAATAATAACAAAACAAAAATCACATTAAAATATAGAAATAACAAAATAGCGCAAAATAAAACTTACTGAATTAAACTAGTAACTATAGGAACGACCGCTTATTGAATAGATTTTTGTATATTAAATAAATATTTTTTTTTTTTTTTTTTTTTTTTTATAAAGATATAAGAATTTAGAATAAGACAAATATACCCAAAAATTTCAATTCTCTTCGACCAGTGTTTTAGGCTGCACGTTGTCTTATGTTCGTCAGTTAGTCAGGATAAAGATTATTACTAAGTAGTGGTTCTATGAGTAGTATAGTAGAGCTCTTTGTGAAGGGCTCGTCCGGGGCAGTACTACTACCTATTTCTGTTGCCAAGCAGCTTGCTGTGTTCCATTTTGAAGGGTGTGGGTGCCGGTGTAGTTACAGGCACATGAGGCTTAACACCTGTATGCCTCAGGTTGAGGGACTCTGAGTAGTGCATCGTAGGTGACGTTCCTAACGAGCGTGGCCAACGAGGCAATGCTTTGTTATAGGTGATGGTAACCACTTAACATCAGGTGGGCCATCTGCTTGCTCCATCAAAAAAGCAGTAGGTATAAATTGAAAAATGCGACCTGTAGGCGAAAACAGACAGACTGACACACGGAAAATGCATTTTTTTACTAATCTCGAAACTAAGACGCTTCGCTCGCTTGATCAATAATTGGTATATATTTATATTGGCTGTATAAGGTTACCAAGTAACTATGCCCCTTGTTGTCAAAATGTCAAATTCATGTAATTTTTGAATCTATCTGAACTCATTACTGTTCATCGAAGCTAAAATTGACATAAAACCTGCACCAGTATAGATAAGGTTGAGATTTCTTTAACACCCCCATTTACTAGTGTTTTCGCTTAGATAACAATCGAATACAGTCGCGAGTTGTATTCTAAGTATGTGTTTACAATAAAAAGTACATAAGTTTTCTGTCAGCTAGTTTAGTACGGTGATAAGCACTCCAAAGGCGATAGGGCACTTTATTCCATCTACTTTTCTTAGTTGTTCCGTAAACATAATAATCTTATACCTCGGCAAAATTTTTTTAGATCTGTTTTCTATCCAATCTAACCAAAAAAACAAATTTTTTAATGAACACCTATTTTGAGTTAGTGTTGAGATTTGTCTTGGAATACGAGCGTTGGTTTCAATTTGACATTTTAGATTGACAGAACATTGTCCAAAAAGTTCAGTTTGTGTAAGTGTGTACAATACTCTGTGGTACAATATTTCATAATACTTATGTAAAGATAAAATTTCATTTATCCATATTTTCAATATAAATCTATATATATAAAAATTAATTGATGTTTGTTAGTCTTACAAAAACTCGAGAACGACTGAACCGATTTGCCTAGTTTTTGATTTAAAGTATATGTAGAAGTCCAAAAAAGATTTAAAAGGTGAGAATAGTATTTTATATATTATTTTAAAATTTTACTATTACCATCATCACCCTGAAGACATAATCCACTGCAGAAAGACCAATTGGGGTTTTGAATTATTTTTTTGCGGTAATTGAAAGGTCATATATGTTTTATTTTTTTTTACAATAATTCAAAAGTTATTTCAAAATAAAAATATTTTTTGAATCCAGTACTGAAAACACGCCGGCAGCTCCTGAACAAACCCGAGCGGTTTTCACTCATTGCAATAGCCGCGCACGCTGTACTGTTATTAGATAGCTATAACATAATGACGTCACTATGTAACAACTATGGTGATCAATCATGGCGCGTTTATAGTCACGTGATTATTTTCTAAATTTTATCAATTTTTAATTGTCTATTATTAGTTTGTTTGTTTAAGTTTTTTGCATTAAATATATCAATATTATTAATAATAATGTATTAAAATACATAAAATAAATCATTTTTTTTTTTTCAAAACCCCAATTGTGAAACTTTTTATCCTCCGACTTCCCGTGATCCTAGCAAAGTATCGGATGGAAGAGCGTCCTACGCTTCGTCTTCCTGTTCATGGCCGACAATCGAGAGCCTTTATTCATCTGTAGTTTGCGGTTCTACGAGCTATGTCTGTCTGTTGCCACTTCAACTTGCTGATTGTGAGAGCTATGTCGGTGATCGTGGTTATTTTTCAGATTTGTTTATTTCTTATTCAAACCTATTGTAAGTTAAATTGTTGCTTTAGTTGTGGACACTCTCCGATTAAGCACATGAAACCCAAGTATAAATAACTAAAAAAACTATACTCTTCCATATTTCATAATTAGGTTCCAGTCAGCATACGTATATGTATATACATATATGTAATTACAGGCACATGAGGCTAAACACCCGTATGCCTCAGGTTGATGGACGCAGAGAAGTGTATTGTAGGGCACGTTCCTTACTAACGTGACCTACAAGACAATGCTTTGTTATAGGTTATGATAACCACTTAACATCAGGTGGGCCATATGCTTGATCCATCAGCAAATTGTATACATAAAAAAAAAACAAATGAAAACTCTAGAATATGTGTCAGATATTTTTCAATAACATACACAGGAGTGCATTATTGAAAACCTTACGGATTTTTGACATCTTTAAAACTATGATTCTGATTCCCGTTCTGGAAGATGTTCTATAATCTGTGACATTTATTCTATCATATTACTTTCTTATATTTCATTTTCCAAGTGAAAATTTCAGTCATGTAGGTACATTAAATACATAGTGACATAAGTCAAACTTCAAGTCGATATACCACAGAAGATGTATTATTACCTGCTTTTATATTGTGAATTCTAACAACAATGTAAGAAAACATATTTTTTTTTTTTTTTTTATTCGCATCGAAAGTCAGAACCGCCGAAGTGATTTTGGTAGTGTTTGTCCACCGTCACGGAGAGAGAGAGAAAAAAGTTCATTTCACCTAATAATAATCCTACAAATCTTTATCAATGCCAACATTATAAAATATTATAAGAAAGCTGTACAGTCATATTCCGAAGCACAAAAACGCCTAATTTGGTTCAAATTCTTCAATTTGAGTTCAATTCGAATACCGACTTTTAGACACGTTTGAAAAGTTGATTCTGAATGGTTTGTCACTGACGTAATTTTTTAAATATGCTTCAGTCTAGAAGTAATTATCCAACATGAACTTCTTGCAGTAAAATAAACGTTACCTTGTAATAAACTGAAATCAAACTCTCACTCACTCACCAATTACTCATGGTTCGGATCCGAATCGGATCACCCGATCCACGTGATCCTTAAAGACACGACAAAATATTGGACCGGAACTGGACAAAATAATATAGCGTACCAGAATATGAACCGGATGTGACGTAGCATAGCGCACAATTCAAGCACAGAATAAGTAATACTTAGTATCAAATACGTGAATTTCCAACTTACGTAAGGCAATGCCATCTCTATTTTGAATTTGTTAAACTTTCAAACCTGTTTTTGACACAATTCTCTGAATGGATAGGTCCTTAAGAAAAATGCAGAGCTGAAGAAAATGTACTCTGACTTCATTCATGAGTACGCCGAACTTGGCCACCTTTCTGAGTCCAAGGAGACTAAACCCCCTAACTCCTACTTCCTTCCTCACCACCCAGTTATGCGAGAAAAAAGTGAGTCCACTAAGCTTAGAGTAGTGTTCAATGCGTCTGAACGCTCTACTTCTGGTCTATCGGTCAATGACCTCCAAATGGTAGGCCCCACAATTCAGGATTCATTGTTTAACATTCTTCTTAGATTTCGTCAGTATCGCTATGTACTCTCTGGTGACATAGAGAAGATGTACCGCCAGGTGAAGGTAAGGGAATCGGACCGCAACCTTCAACTTATACTGTGGCGCGATAGTGAAGATGAAAATCTGCGTACGTTACAGCTCAATACAATAACCTACGGTTTTGCGAGTTCAAGCTTTTTAAGCACTAGGTTTTACTGCGATGATCTTTTAACTGGAGCTAACACTGCTGAAGAGCTTCGTTACATTCAGCGTTCTGTCTCTGATGTATTGGCTAAAGGTTGCTTCCCACTTCGTAAATATCGCTCTAACTTAACAAGCTTCCTATCGTCCGACTCGTCCAATTCTGAAGACTCTACTTTAATCATCAGCAATGCCGCTAGTACTCTAGGCATTGGCTGGTCTTCCACATCTGACTCCATCAACTTTCCTCTCTCCCACTCACCAGACACTATCTCCACTAAAAGGAGTATTTTGTCATCAACCTTCAAAATATTTGATCCTCTTGGATTATTATCCCTGTGCACTATCAGCGCAAAAATCCTACTTCAAAAACTATGGGCCGCAAAAATAGCTTGGGATGAGCCTGTGCCTCCCTCTATCCAAGGTTCCTGGATTAAATTCAGTCAACAGCTTAGTACTCTATCAAGTCTACAAGTCCCAAGGCAGGTTCTAGCCGATAACACTAATGAAATTGAACTTCACTGCTTTTGTGACGCTTCACAGCTAGCTTACGGCAGCTGTATCTACCTCAGATCTCGAGACAAGGATGGCATCATACACGTCAACTTACTGTGTGCCAAGGCCCGTGTGGCCCCTATGAAAGCTTGCACTATCCCTCGTTTAGAGCTCTGTGGTGCGCTGCTTGGTGCGGAGTTGAGTTCCGCTGTCAAAGAGGCTCTAAGACTAGATATAAAGCGCTGCGTCTTCTGGACTGACTCTAGTGTTGTGCTAGGCTGGCTAAGATCTCCTGATAAAACTAAAACTTTTGTAGCAAACAGAGTAGCCGCTATAATAGAACTAACCGACCCTACGGCTTGGCGTCATGTCCCCACCTCTGCTAATCCCGCAGACCTTGCATCACGAGGTGTGGAACCCCAAGAGGTCCATCATTTATCTCTTTGGTGGCATGGACCATCGTTTCTAAAGGAACCCGAGTCATCGTGGCCTTGTCTTTCACCCGAAAAGGTAATAGATCTACCTGAGTTGAAAGCGATGCCCGCTTTAGTGGCGGAGGACGCAATGTCAGTCCCATTCATAAATTTTCAAAAATATTCGAAGTTGGCTACTCTACAAAGAGTTTATTCTAGGGTCCTTAGATTTATTCACAATTGTAAAAACCCTAACGACAAACTAACGGGAACATTACAAGTTCATGAACTTGACAAATCTATGACTGTTCTCACTAAATTAGCTCAAATTGAATCTTTTCAAAAGGAAATAAGCTCTATGAATTTAAATAAACCCCTCAAAACTAGTACTCATCTGTGCTCATTGAATCCATTCCTCGATGATGCCGGTTTGGTTCGCGTTGGTGGACGCATAGATACCTCTGCCTACCCCTATGACAAAAGACATCCCATTGTTCTAAAATCTGATCACTACTTAACTAAACTAATTTTTCAGTCAAAACACACGGATCTCTTGCATGCTGGGCCCCAGCATCTACTAGCTGTTATTCGAGAGCGCTACTGGCCTATAGGAGGTCGCAAGCTTGCTAGAGATGTCGCAAGAAATTGTTTTGTCTGTCGTCGCTTCAAAGGCGTCACAATGTCTAATATAATGGGTAACCTACCTACTGATAGGGTAGAACCTGACTTTCCCTTTAGTACTGTTGGCACTGACTTTGCCGGCCCTTTTCTAATCACAGATCGTAAGGGTCGAGGGTGCAAAATAACCAAATGTTATCTATGTATATTCGTCTGCTTTAGGTATAAGTGCCTACACTTAGAAGTAGTAAGTGAACTAACCAAAGATGCATTCATACTAACACTAAATAGATTTATTGCTCGCAGAGGAATGCCTAAGATTATTTACTGCGACAATGGTCGTAACTTTGTTGCTGCTGCCAAAGAAATTAGTAATTTTTTATATTCTAATCAAGATTCTATTTGTGACTTTGCTGCACGCCGGGGCATTGAATTTCGATTCTCTCCCGTATACGCTCCTCATTTCAATGGTCTTGCAGAGGCCGGTGTCAAGTCAGCAAAGCACCATCTACATAGAACTCTAGGTCAATCTCACCTAACATTTGAGGAATTGACCTCTGTGTTTGCACAGATAGAAGCTATCCTCAATAGCCGACCCCTATGTCCACTGAGCCCGTCACCTAACGATTTCCAGTCCCTTACACCTGCTCACTTTTTGATTGGTAGAGGCATGACGGCGCTTCCCTCAAGAAGTTACCTGGATACCAGCGCGCATCGCCTCGACCGGTTCCAACGCCTCGAGCAAGCCAAACAACACTTTTGGAGAAGATGGTCTGCTGAGTATGTAGCTGAACTACAACAAAGAAGCAAATGGCGGGTGAAGTGCAGGGATCTCCAGCTACATGACCTTGTCCTAATAAAGGAGGCTAACACGCCTCCTCTATGCTGGCGCCTAGGCAGAGTTAGTCATCTATACCCAGGCTCCGACCTGACCCCCAGAGTGGCTGATGTTGCCACTGCCCAAGGAACCCTAAAAAGAGCTCTCAATCGCCTGATTCTGCTGCCGCTTCCTGCCTCCGAAGAAACTAAAGCTTGAAAGCTACCGTAGAGCTTTCAACGGCCGGGAAGATGTTGGCGCCGTCTGAACGGGCCTACTCAACCATAGAGAACCGCTCACTCGCTCCATCTAGGCTATGCCTGCGGCCGCGATCCAATAGAGAACCGGCAGCCATTTTTTGACAATGAACAATGACTTTTACTTCCTACAACCAACTACATGCACGCTGTGCCCCCTAAAAAACTAATTCTAAAATATTGTATGTGTCGTTTTCCATTAAACGAACTCAATTTAAATCAAATCATTAGTTTGTTCTCTATCCCGAACAGGTATGTATTTAGTTACCCATAGCTCATAGCATTCTAGTAGAGTTGAACTCTTAGTGAAGGGCTCGCCCGGAGAAGTATTACCACCATGCCTATTTCTGCCGCTAAGTAGCTTGTTGTATTCCGGTTTGATGGGTGTGGGTGCCGGTGAAGTTACAGGCACATGAGGATCTTAAATATATTTACCTACCATCTTATATCTGTACCTAACACCTGGATTCACAAACAATAAATGATTTGATTTGAAGCTTAATGCTTGCATGTCTCAGGTTGATGGACGCAGACCATTGTAAGGCACGATTTTATCGATCGTGAACTGCAAGGTTTCGATCGATGTTTTGATATAGGTGATGGTAACCATTTAACATCAGGTTGGCCATCCGCTTGTTCCATCAGCAATGACAAAAAAAAACTCCCTTACGGCCGAATACTCAAACGCAACTTCTTCTTCTTCTTTTATTATATGGCTTTTCCAAACGCAACTTAGATTTAATCACGTCTCAAGTCGACATTTTTTGACAGTTTGTAATGAAAGTCTGTCATAAATTCGTCATTTGAGACGTGAGTAAATCGTGAGTATTTGAGTATTCGGGCGATAGTCAATTTTGTTTATATCAGGCTAGATGGCGCCGAGTAAACTGCCTGACAATATTAATGTTACTCATGAGATAAAATGGGCGCCGAAGTAATAAAAATCACGAAAATCAGCCGCTTTATTACCAAACCCATCGACAGCTAACATATAGGGTTACGGTATCAGTCTCGCCTAATGGACACTTATAAGGCCGAGAGTCTTTTGAACATTGATGTTTTGACACCCGTTACTAAAGGTGACCTGGTGTTATGTGATAAAAGAGGCTCAATCACGCTACATATACTTGCTGTCATAATAATAATATTTGTGCATATTTTTATTATTATTATTATTAATATTGCCTCATAGATCACGTTTGCTAGGAACATGCCCTACGATGTACTAATCTGCGTTCATCTTCTTCATCAACTTGAGGCATACTGATGATGTTAAGCCTCATGTGCCTGTAATTTCACCGGCACCCACTCCCTTCAAACCGGAATACAGCAAGCTGCTTGGCGGCAGAAATAGGCAAAAATAAGTGGTAGTACTTTCCAGGATGAGCTCTTCACTAAGTTCTATTATAAGTTTCAGGAAGTCTTTTTACACTCTGGATAAAATACCAATTTAATATGCATACGGAAACAAACATAAATCATTTAGTGTGAATATTGAAAATGAAATATTGACGGTTTGTTCCCTTATTGAAACATTTTCCGGGAATGTGAAAATAGATTTAATGTTCATTCATTATTCACTCAGAATGATTGAATGAAAAGTAATGAATGATATTTCCATTAAATGATGCTGCACGATATTCACTAGTCTCGTTGAATAATAGCGTTGTACTTTTAAATACCTAAAGCAGTACAAATCGACTCCTGCAGATAAAGATAGTTTATTGATGAAAAAACTATGGGAGAAAGTCAGTAATCTTTTATAATAGTAATAAAAATAATGCTGGACGATCTACACAGCATCATAGAGCCCCAAGCTAAGCAGAGCTTGTGTTATGGGTTCTAGATGACTACAGTACATTAAATACATAGATATTTTTAATTATGCATAGAAGATACCTAGAAGATACCGGAATAAATACACCTTTGGAAAAGCAGTAGGCGGATTCTGAGTTTTTTTTCGTTTTCCGGATATTGGATTTCGGTTTGCGAGCTCGAATTTCTGGATGGTGATACGATGAGCGCCTCTAGCGGCCTTAGGAGGTACTAGCGTATCTCCATACAAAAAATTCCAGCTTGCCAACTGAAATCCGGTATCCAAAAAATAAAAAAACCCAGAATACGCCTCAGAGCTGTACAACAAGCTACCTATCAATTAAGTACGTAGTCCAAATTAAGCAAATAATAGATGAAATAAATAGCATCACCACTTTAATTCCCAAGCACGGTAGATATCCCTAGCGATCTCTTAGTACCAAGGGACGTCCAGATAGTGCATTTGGTACATACCCACATTTTGCAGTAGTAAGTATTCCATGTGACAGGTTGCAAGCCCGTCGCCGCTGCTAGAATACTAACTGGTTTCCTCACGATGTTTTCCTTCACCGTTTGTGAGCACTGGCTTGTGCACATACATTTTTCAAACGGAAAAATCCATTGGTGCACGACCGGATTTAAACCCACAACTGGTTTTTGTTCCATTTAATAGAAAAAGTGCCTTATAATGTTCGTGTACGTATACTCTCAACTCTCCTAGACTAGGTAATACTTTGCCTTGCACAAAAGCGCTTTTAGTATTTGATGAAGGTAATGGATTTGAGAGATGTTTGGAGTCACGCAACACTTCTAAGATATAATTGAAAACTATAAAATGTGCATTATACATATATAGACTGTTATGTTTACCTTTGGCTCAAACTTAAAATAAGTTATTTTTAGCTAAGCCACATGTCATGTGTGAAAAAACTCGAACGTGGCCCGAGGGCTGTACAGGAATGCAGAGAGCTTCTTTGACACATTTCCGATTTCCAGTGATTTGTATCAGTTCAGCTATTCCAAGTTCGTTTGTGAAACGTCAGACAGTCTGCAAATAGCTCTAAAAATTTTTTGAAAGGACTTGCACAGTACTTGTTCCATATTCCCAGCTTAGTCAGCCTCTATCACAGTTAAATGGGAACTCTATAAAAGAAGAATTAAGATAGCTGAACTGATCCAAATATGATCGTGAAAATATTCAAATAAATAAATAAAAACCAAGTGCGAGTCGGACTCGCGCACGAAGGGCTCCGTACCATCTATAATAAAAACGGCAAAAAAATCACGTTAGTTGTATGAAAGGCCCCTGAAATACTTATTTTATTTTGTTTTTTAGTATCTGTTATTGTAGCGGCAACAGAAATATATCATCTGTGAAAATTTCAACTCTCTAACTGCTCCACAAGCATGTTAAAAAAATTTAGAGTCTCTCTGGAATCCAAAAAATATCTAAAAACCGTAGTAACGAGTAGTTGTTAGTATCCAAAACACAAGCGCAAACTCTTATGCCAGTGACTTGTACAACTGCACCAATCAAAATAAAGCAGCACAAACAAGCGACATTCTACACAATTTTGCGGAGAAGCCTTCAAAATGCAGACGACGACGGCTCATAAAAATAAAGCTGTAAAAGCAAAATGCAACAGGATCTGTCTCGTTGTCGTGTCGCGAGTGCCATACAACGACACTCACCATTCGTTTACATACAAATGGCAAAGCTGAAATATCCCAGCTGGTACATGCAATATACTGTAATAAGACCACTTCCGAATACTACAGGAATGTGTAAAGTTACCTACAATAAAGATTTATGGAATACCGTTTAGCTGTCAAATAGATTTAGAGTAATATGATTATTTTGTATTTTGTAACCAGTATGTGTTTCGTAAAGCGCTCCACCGGCGATCAGTCGTTGATCACCGCGAGGGCAACACATCTTTTCCATTTAAATTTCTGTTTTTGGGGTTTTTACGCGTTTTTAAGCAAGATAATTAGGTACTTATGTTTATTTTACGATGTATTATCGATATTGATGCCGAATACATGGAAAAAACGAACAAAAAGTGACGATTTTACTCGCGTTTTCTTATTTTATGTAATCACAATCATGGTTCGAATGCGCAGTTTCAGTTTTCGGCAGTAATTTCTTTATTTTATTATTTTTTATTATTATTATTATATAAATAAAAAAGAAATGGGCATTTCTAATTACCAGACACGATTAAAGATCTTCTTTGTGCGTATCTAGACTTCTACAGTGTATTATAAATAAGCCTATGTACCTATCCTACCCTACCCTACCCATTCAAAGTGCACCAATGGGTTTTTCTATTCGAGAAATGTATGTGTACAATGACAGTACTAATAAATGGTGAAGAAAAACATCGTATCGAAACAGCTAGTATTCAAGCAGTGGCAATGGGCTTACGACCTGTCATGGCAAGTACCTAATACCATAGGAAAATAACTTTGTCAGCTGAACTAACAGGTTTCTATAAGCTACACTACCATTAGTTTACATACAAATGGGCTTCGTTTTACATAATCCATCGTACACAATGGCGGCAATTTGTTGCAAGCGTGCGGATAAGCAAATTGATCGCAGCCTTCATATCGCAACCTGATAGCTTATCGATGTGAGCGCCCGCCGATCTTGCTATGTGGAACGTTGCACTATTTGTTAAAGTTGGAAAGAGTATTTGGCCATTTACCTGACAAAATCATCGAATGAACCGTCGCGTTGTCGTATGCCCGTTTTCAATATCTGACGCGCGTCCGTTTGTGTTACCATTTCTGATTAAATCTCAATATACGTATAGATATCTAAAACAAAATGTAAGCCAACATATTGATCTCTGACGGGATGTGAAAATCAGCATCTGCAAGCGTCAGGTCTGAAGGAATGGTTAGAGACGTCATGTCCACTTTATACTGTGGGATTTTGCATGTGATTTTATCTAGCACATGACAATTTATGGTCACCCTATAGGGTGTAGACAGCGAGAAGACTTCTAGGGGCACAGAATATTTTGCAATATTATTATTGTTGCTGACCCCCACAATGTTTGTGCCATCCTTATTTGGAGTGATACCTAGAACCTCTATGACCTTACTTGTTACTAAGGATACCTGTGATGCGGAGTCCAATATCGCCTTCACATGAACTTCAGTACCATTCTGAGAATAAAGTTTTATTTTAACAGTGGGTAGTAAAACCTTGTCAGTCTGTGTGTTTGAAATCAGTGCTATCTGAGTTGGTGTTGCATCATCATGAAGCAGTGTGTTGTGAGCTTCTTTGCAAATATTGCAACGGAAGTGAAACTTGCATTTACCAATGTGGGGATTGAGACATACATTGCACAGATTTTTGTCTTTTGAAAATTTTATTCTTTCTGCAGAAGGCAGAGTTTTAAATTGATTGCATGTAAATAATTTATGATCGTTGGACTTACAGTGAGCACAAGTGCTTGCTCTTGATGTTGCAGCGATGTTCACTACTGCCCTGGCAGGCTTGCCTGACATCTGCGGCTCAGCATTCTCTAACGCCAAGGCTCTCTTCTCCATGAACACCAAAAAATCCAACACTGTTGGATCAGTGTCATTGCTTCGCTCAAGTTGGTAAGCCCGGGATGTATATGCATCTAATTTGCGAAACAAAATAGACAATATAATAGGATCCCAAGTTTCAATGTTAACCTGAAGATTCTTTAGGCTAGCTAAACTTTGTTTAACAAGAGATACAAATTCTCTCAAATGTATCGGAGATGATTTGACCAGAGCATTCATATCGAGCAATGAATTGATGTGTTCATTTACTATTTTAAATTTGTGATTGTACCTTTCATCAAGAAGCCTCAGCGCTTCATCGTAACTGCCCGCTTCTAGTGGGAGATTTTTTATGATATCAAATGGTTCCTTTTGTAAGAATGATCTTAGGTAATATAGCTTTTGAATGTTATCAATTGACCTGTCTTTGTGAATAATTGCTTTGTACAAGTTAATAAATGGAGTATACTCACTATATTTCCCATTGAATGTTTGAATTTCGATTCTAGGTAACTTTGTTCTAAATGAAGGATTTCCTGCATCTGAATTTGGGGATGCCTTCGCTTTAATGGCCTCATTTATTGCAGACAATATCGTAAAATACTTCGTCTCACAATCAGCAACGTCCTCATTGTCAGTATCATCGAGCGCAAGGATTTGTTTATTGTAACCCTCATACTCACTAAAGATCTCCGACACCCTTGATCTTTTTGCCTGCAATGTAGCTAACGTACTTAATTCTACATCTTGTTCGTTATGGACGAATTGATAAAGTCTGGTGAGGGATGCTTTGGCATAGCCTCGAGAAGCTTTTATTTGTTTGAGTGTCTTTTCATCAGACATCGTGACACTATTCGACTCTTGCGCACTTTAGGAAGGTAACTTATTTATAAACACTTTGCTTGCTACCTAATATATCGCCTAAAATACGTAACTAACTATAACGCTAAATTGATATTATAAAAATTATATGTAACGACACGAAAAATTGCTTGAATGCAAACGTTGCAAAACAAGATGGAGTCCGCTGCCTTGTATTGTACAACCACGACGAACTAGGTATAGACTTGCGTGTGATTGTAGACTTGGCGGAAGTTGCACGTCGTCCAATGAAATTGCAGTGCTGACGTCTGTCACTTGATGACAGGGATGCTGATTGGCTCGCAGCTTGTTGCGTCAACACTGGAAATATGGCGCCCGTTGGCGCGGAAATTTGAAGTCTCCGTCGATGTCTTGCGTCTCGTTCTGATTCCTCGCTTGCACGTATTTTCTTCTCTGTCTTGCCACACACGGGAATTTTTGCGTGTTGTATGACAAAACAAAATGGCTTGAATACCTGAGTCTCACCACGCGTGTTCAATGTCGTCACGTTGAAGACCCAA
Source organism: Electrophaes corylata (assembly GCA_947095575.1). Classification (NCBI taxonomy): domain Eukaryota; kingdom Metazoa; phylum Arthropoda; class Insecta; order Lepidoptera; family Geometridae; genus Electrophaes; species Electrophaes corylata. The sequence continues at coordinate 2,312,054 of OX352704.1, forward strand.
TCCTTTTCCGTGCTCGAAGGACCATATGTTTCGGCCTATAGGTGGTTGAGGCTATGTTCGTGTGAAGGATTGGGTCTTGGTGATGAAACACTAATATTGATGCTAGGACAAACTTTTATTTCCACTTGTAATTAGGTACGTGCAAGATGGCAAGACGGTTGTCGACAAGTAAGAGGTCTAGGGTGTTCAAATAGACAACCAAACCATAGATAACTACATTATAATTTTATCTGTGTTGGGATGCCAACAGCCATATTTTTGCGAACAAAGACTGGTCCAATTTTGTTCAGGATCGAGACAAGTGGAAGGAAGAGGAAGAGGCCTTTGCCTAGCAGTGGAACACAATGGGCTAATTAAAAAAAACCAACCAAGTGCGAGTCGGACTCGCGCACGAAGGGTTCCGTACCATTATCTATAGTTAAAATGGCAAAAAAAATACGTTTGTTGTATGAGAACATTGAGAACCCTTCTCATTCTGTTTTTTAGTATTTGTTGTTACAGCAGCAACAGACATACATCACCTGTGAATATTTCAACTCTCCAACTAACACGGTTCATGAGATACAGCTTGGTGACAGACGGACAGACAGACAGATAGCGGAGTCTTAGTAATAGGGTCCCGTTTTACCCGAACCCTAAAAAGGACAAATTCTCTTCTTACTTCTTTGGTATTAAAATACGATATCTTTGTATTCAGAATACGATCAGAAACATACCTTCTAGTGTCTTTTTTATTTATTCAGTAATATTTAATATTTATTTATTTCGTCTTGTTACAGAATAACAAAGTAAAGCCTTTGCATCTGTTGTAGATGTTTTAGGTACAAAAATAAGTTTAGTGCGTCGCAAAACGGTCAGCATAAGTTGGTTGGGCTACCACTAACACTTAATCAGCTTATTCCACAGGTAGAATATAGTCAATACGTGCAAAACTAACTAAGCCACGTGTTTCTTCACGATATTTTCCTTCACCTTTTGAGGATAATAAACTCATGTGAAAAATACTACAAGCTTTCATTCATTATTTTTGGTATTGCGTTTTTTTTTATGTAACTTGTTGATGGCACAAGCAAATGGCCCACCTAATGCTTAATAAGTTTACCTATAACAGACCATTGCCCCGCAGGTCACACTCATTATAAGCGTGCTGTTACGATGCGCTACTCTGCGTCCATCAACCTAAGGAATTCGTGTGCCTGTAATTACGCACCGGCACCCACACCCTTCAAACCGGAACACAGCAAGCTGCTTGGCGCAGAAATAGGCATGGTGGTAGTATTTCCCCGGACGAGCCCTTCACAAAGAGGTCTACTACTACTAAATGTTTGTATGAGCTTTTATCTTCCGCGGGCCTCTTTAGCTGCGTAGTTACTTTTCTACAGTTATTACGCTTTATGTTACGCAAGAAACTGTGTGTGTGTTTAAAAAGACCCTGGCTACGCTAGTCTTTATTCATTATATAGGCAGTACCGACGTTCGTTAGCGTCGGTTTCGATTTTTATGTATTTCAAAACTGGTTGTTAGAAGAATGACTTTCATATTCCATTTTTGCACAACGATATTCGGCACAGGTGTATTTGGCACAATAAATATTAAAACAAACGCATAGAAGTGAAGTCACAAGCAAAAAATTACCTGCAAACTTACTTGAGTTCACTAGGTATTTACACATTTTTAACTTTTGAGTAAATTGAACCAAATTCTTACAACCAACAACTTTGTAACTTTGTAAGTTGTAAAAAGCTGTAAGTTTGCTGTAGGGTTATGTATGGATTTATAGGTTGGTTGGTTTCAAAACTCTGAAATGGATTTGCTAAGCCAGTGGAAAAGGGACAGTATTGATTACTGCATGATTATAAGGGTTCACGAGGTCTACTGTTCCCACTGAACCACTAGTTATAATTATAGTTACATAGCACACAATTATACATCTTTATACTGATGTATTGTGGTAAAACCATAAAATGGCTCCAACCCCACATTATGCCATAGTTTTTTGATAAAATAGCTGACAAGGAATTCAGACAACACCATTGTAACTAGTTTGGGTAATAGAATGAGGATAAATTCCAAAGACAACTAGTAAAATAATACCCTGGTACAATTACTACCATACATACATACATTTTTGTTTATACTTACTAATAAACCACCGAGTTGAAAGAGTTACACCGTGTTTTGTCTTTTGCATTGACAGGAAGTTCCAAATTAGAACGAAAGAGACGAAACATGGTGTAACTGTTTATTGGTAAGTAGTAGTAGTAGTAGGGCAATTACGTAATTATGTAGTAATAAGATAAGTCTCGCTTCTATACATCGCACGACAAAATTATTTCTCTATGGTACCTACGACATCGATGAATTGAAAATACCCGTATATACACCGAGAACAAATTCCTAACGAACACTTGGACGTGATATAACGATACACAGATACGATTGCAGGCTAGATCTGTAAATTAAGAAATTAGTTAAAAATACTAGAGGTATTCTATAAGCTAGACTGTCGGAACAAGTATAATAAACCCTGCTTCGGGTTATGTTCTCCCTACAGCATTTCAATTACTCTAAAAAAGACGTGTTTCGTGTTTTATGATTTATGTGTCTGCTATTTGCATTGGCACGTAAGTGCGTGTAGACCCTCCAAACCAAAAGGCAGTAATTCGAACATCATTGACAGCAAATATGATACCTACAGTGTATTTTCCCCTAAAACAGCTCTGCTCTCATGACTGGCCTCTCAGCTCAGTTAGTAGTAGCTCTGCCTTCTGTGCTGTAGGCCGTGGGTTCGATCCCCACCGAGAGCAAACATTTGTGTGATGAACATAGATGTTTGTTCTCTGTCTGGGTGTTATATTGTATTCTATGTATGTATTTACAAAAAAAAAAAAAAAGTATATAAGTATTCTATCAGTCATCTGGTTCCCATAGTACAAGCGATGCTTAGTTTGGGGTTAGATGATGTTGTGTAAAAATGTCCACAAATATTTATTGATATTTATTTATATATATCTTCTTTCAAGAGGAAATATTATGTTGTGAACTCGGTTCATCAAAATTTGGCAGCCAGTACCTTCCCGCCATCGAATTTTGATGTGAATTCAAAGGAATTATCAGGCCGGCGCGCACAAACACGGCCGGGTGACTCCGATTCTGCGCGTCACTATTTTACATATAAATGGTGTCGCTCCATAATCCTTCCAACAATAGCTTTAATTTGTTCGCGGCTGTGTGCATCGCACCTACCCTGCCTACACCTATCGTAGATTGTCTGGATTCACCGCTTGTATACGAGCAGCCCTTTAGGATGATAAGTTTTAATAATAATATAATGCTGGACCATCCACACCGCATCATCTAGCCCCAAGCTAAGCAGAGCTTGTGTTATGGGTACTAGATGACTGATATACTTAATACAATACATTACATACATACATATTATATATTATACATAGAAAATACCCAGAACACCCGGAATAAATATTTGCAGGTCGTACAAATATTTATCCCAAGACGGGAATCGAGCCCGCAACCTCCTGCGTCGCAGGCGGACATTTGCCTGTCGCGCCACATTGGTCGTCCAAAAAAAATACTTACAGATCGTACAAACATTTATCCCAAGACGGGAATCGAACCCGCTACCACTCCTCCTGCGTCGCAGGCGGACATTACCCCTTTAAAATATTAACAAAAAATTTACAGAATAACAACGCAGTTTTAGTTTGGACTATGCGTATCGCCCAGGGTTAATATTTCAATGGCCCACTGAAGAAGCTACAAACTACCAATTTATTAGTCAGTGCCGGGTCAGTTAGCAAATTAATTCAGTTCCCGGCTATTAGTTCAGAACTGTCAGCGCAGGTGGCGCTCTTACCGGAGCTCGGGATTTTCAGGAAGTGGCGCGCTAATTCAACTTCTCTGTTGCTAAGTCAAATAAACTGCGCTACTGAATGCGAATGCACTTCCCCTAAATGTGTCTGAATTACCTACTCGTATGTTTGAGTTTAAAACTGAAAAGTCTGCATGACGTCACGGACGTAGTGTTTGAACTGAGATACATATTTTGGCTAACCTAGTGAAACTATTTTTTTTTAACATGAATAGACTATCCCCCCCGCCCTTCCCGCCTTCGATTCTCGCCTTGGGATAAATGTTTGTACGATCTGCAAATATTTATTCCGGGTGTTCTGGGTATTTTCTATGTATAATAAAAAATATCTATGTATGTAATATAATATTGTATTAAGTATATTAGTCATCTAGTACCCATAACACAAGCTCTGCTTAGCTTGGGACTAGATGATGCTGTGTGGATCGTCCGGCATTATTTATTTATTTATTTATCCTTTGACTTCAATCTCACCTGATGGTAAGTGACGATGAAGACGATATACTAAACCTAACACCAATTTTATACCTAGTTTCCATAGACAATAAATATCCTTTATATTTTATCTTTACAATTTATACAGTTGTAGAAATTCATTTGGAAATAAGCATGTCATTAAGATATGAAAAGGATTCGTTTTCTGTCATCTTTGGAAGCAACATTGTATTTTCATTTTAATTGTTTTTCTAGTGTTATTTTAAGTTCTGATGGGTAATTTTGGTGGTATTTTAACCATCATTACTTGAGGTCTTAGCACAAGTGTGAACAATTGAAATGAAAGTGTGTTATGAGGCATCCTGATTTGAGCGAAAATGTTTCCCTTTGGTTTTGAAGAAAAACGCCATCTTTTTCTTCAAAACCGATGACGGCTGACTTTACTTTTTTTACCGACTCGACTTGACTAAAAATAATTTATTCAACCCACTTGACATTGGCAAGATTGTCCGCAAGACAGACAGATGCCACAAAAAAAAAAAGATATGGAAAGAGGTTTGCAATATATTTGAGTTGCCCAAGATGTTTTTAAACTAGCAAAAAACCCCGCGACTTCGTTTATAAAGTTTTCATACAAACGTTAACTGTTCGGGGTTAATCGTTCAGGGGTAAATTTCGAAAATTCCTATCTTAGTACACCTCTGCACATCAACATAAATCTTAAAAATTTAAAGTCTCTACGTTGCCTACAGCTCAGTCATTCAGTCATTCAGAACAAATATTATTATAACTGGTATATGTCAAAAAATTTTGAACTATACCCGTAAAACTATAAAAATTAGATAGAAATAGTTATCGAACGTAACATATTTTATACCTTTACGCTAACATATTCTCAAGGGCGTTATAGTTTATCTGGTGTTATAAGCACCCGTCAAGAGTGTCACAAACAGATTCTACCATTACATAGCCAACCCTCAAACTTCACCTAAAAGATCTATAGGGAAGTCAGTGGATGGAGAATGCTTAAAACCGGTCATTAGCCTGACTGAATAAGGCCCGGTTCCCAATATCTTAGTAGCGTCTGTTAGAACTATTAAGAATCTATGCATGTCGGATATGTCTTTATCTCAATGGTAACACTTGCCGATAGAATAGGGCCAAGCAAGGTCAAAGTCAAAGTCAACGTCAAAAAGCATTTATTCAGTCAAATCCGCAGGGATCAGCTTGAAACGTCTTAAACCTCGGTGAGTCTAAGCGCCAGTTCCTCGCGACCAAGCCTAGAAGAACCGGCAACAAACTTACGACTTGGTTCCTACCGTTTTTTTATATGATCCTGTTACAAAATAATAATAATGTAAATAATGAAGCTCCATTGTGGTGCCATCTAACTGAATGCAAGACATAAGGACGCGTAGAACTACTTTTAAACGCTCGTAGATATTAAAACCGGGACTAAGTATCTTTCATTATTTGTTTAAAACTGGCATGTTTCTTACGTATTCAGAATACAATCTAATTTGGTAATATTTAAAATCTTGTTTGAGTCTGAACGGATTCAATTAAAAGTCATAATTATTCGCGATTCATAACTCCTATTATGCCGAGACAAGTAAATGGGATGAACAGCCGTATGCTTATAATGTAAACGATCTTCATGCCGCAAACAACTTTGAAAATGTACCTTTAGCACCAGTATCACCGTATTGACGACCGATGTGGCGCGACGGGCGAATGTCCGTCTGCGACGCAGGAGGTTGCGGGTTTGATTCCCACCTTGGGATAAATGTTTGTACGATCTGCAAATATTTATTCCAGGTGTTCTGGGTATTTATTTATAATAAAAGATATCTATATTTGTAATGTATTGTATTGAGTATATCAGTAATCTAGTAGGTACCCATAACACAAGCTCTGCTTAGCTTGGGGCTAGTTTCACTGCAAAAGTCTATAATCAGTGTGTGTTACTAGTGATGACTTATGGGACTGAGATGTGGTCGCTAACTGTTGGTCTTATTACACAAGCTCCAAGTTACACAACTTGTTACTTCTTGTTTCTTGTTACACGCTACTAAGAACTGAGCTGTTACGGCTTTCAACTCTATATTTGTTTAACTGATAAAATTTTGTTTTTTTTTTGCTTTTATTGCCAGAGTTCTCAAGCAGCAAACGAAAGCATCGTGAGGAAATCAGTCAGTATTTTAGCAGCGAAAATGTGAGAAATATAATATTTAGATGTATCTACCTGTGACTAGACATCCCCAAAGAGTTTTGAGTGGGTGCTTGATACTAAGAGATCTGAGGGAATATCTACCATGCCTGGCAAATAAAGTCGTGAAGCTAGTAAGCCGTCCTGGCTTTGCGCAGGTTTTAGTGAGGATCCCTAAGTCTTTTGAAAATATGATATATTTTCGCTTATGTCACCTGGGGATAGTGCAGCTTTCCAACGGTGAAAGAATTTTTCAAATTAGTTTAGTAGTTTCGGAGCCTATTCAATGCAAACAAACACAAATATACAATGAAATTTTTCCTCTTTATAATAGAGTTGTGTATACGCTGTTGGCAAACCTAAATAAATAAATAAAATAAACAAATAATATTAGTATAGGTAAAAAATGTCGCGAGATGTCGATAGCGATAGAAACGAATGCTACAGGCACTGGCCTGCCGAGCAGACGGAGATGACATCCCTTTGAAGATAAAGGCGGGAGATAATTTTGCAATTTTCGTTCTGAGGGCTTAGCGATATGTAGGTACCTACACAGGTACCTCTTATGTTCCACGAATTATCTTTTGATGGCAAAGCAATTTTACGTTTCCGCTGATGGATTTATGTCAGGAGTTTTGGGTGTTAAAAGTAGGACAAATTGAAGAATTCTACCTATCTTGTTGGTCTAAAAAGTTACATTGACTACGTTTAGTTCATGCCAATTTCAAAAAAATACAATTTTTTGCGCGAAAACCATATGAGCCATTGCGCTCCTTGGTATATGCTGAGTGAATGCCTTGTTTCGCCACTTTCCTTTTTATTTTATACCTTTGTATTTTTGTATTGTTTTGTGTGGTGTAAATAAATATTGTTATATTCTATTCATTTGACTCGATCGAAACTTGCGTTTTACAATATTTCCTTACGAGAAAATTTTGTCACTGAAAGTATATCTACCGTGTGTTGGAGTTAAACTTGTGAAATATTATTTTTCTGTCCACCGATTTTCCCGCGATCCTAGCAGTGTCGTGGTCACTATTGAAGCGCACTTATTCTCCAGCAAGGTTATACTTGATAAATGACCTATCTATTGTCACTGACTACCCCGTCTAAACTAATCAAACTGAAAGAAAAGAAAGAAGAAAGAAAAAACTTTATTTGTGACAGAAACACAATTCAAAACACACTTAATAATTAAACAATAAAAACAAACAAAATAAAAAACACGTATGAAAACGTATAAACAATACATAACAGTTGTTATACTTACTGCGGGGTTTGACTTCTCTGTTGATTATGATATCAACGCCCGCCTTAGAAAACCACGACTTTACTAGATATTTCATTTATGAAGAGAACTGATTGATCCCAATTACCAATTTCGAACTTTGATCGATGTTAGATTGAGAATTTGGATTTTCATTTCTGTAAAAGTTACGTAGGCACTGATTTGATTCGGTTTTATTGCAAAGTTAGATAGACTTATTTAGAAAATTCATAAAGTTTATTAACTTTTTCTTTTTTTTTTAAGGATGGAACAAAAAATGATAGCCGTCACAGCTCAGTTCGTAGTAGCCCTGCCTTCTTCGCTGTAGGCGGTGGGTTCGATCCCCACCGATGACAAACATTTGTATGATAAAAAAAGACTCCACCTTACTCTCCACTCCACTATCACTCACTATCATACTAGGTTTAAGTTTCACAAGTCAGATGATCTCAAGAAATGCTATAAAAGCATGAAGCACATTGTGATATAACCTACTTTCTGTTGTTTTTTTTTTTTTTTTTCCTTTTTGTTTGTAACATGTACCTAAGTAGTTTTTTGTCCGTTCTGTGTGCAAAACGTGTGTGTCAAATAAATGTATTTTCTTTCTTCTTTCTTTCTCACCTTCAGATCTTAAGTGGTGTCTTAGGTCGTGGGTTCGTATCCGGTCGTGCACCAATGAATTTTTTTATCCGAAAATTTTATGTGCGGAATCTCAGTGCTCTCAAACGGTAAAGAATAGCATCGTGAGGAAACCAGTTCGTATTCTGGCAGCGGTGATAGACTTGCTTGTCATGTAGGGAATACCTACAGTTACTGCAAAATGCCGAATTTTGATATTTAGGCGTACCACTGACTACCACTATCAATCTATCCAAACCTCAATGTTATTCTTAGTGTAATATGTATTAAGTTTAATACAAAAATTATAATCACTTAGAATTATCTAGGCACCAGTTTCTAACGACCAAGCCTATAGAAGAATAAAGGGTTTCTTTCCTACTGTTTTTTTGCGTAATCTTATTTACATAATAATATAATCTACTATGGTACTTTGGTATCTCGAAGTATTTTTGGCCTTTATTATGAAAGTTGAGTAAAAAATTTTGGATAGTCATATTAAATACATCATAACACAGGGGTCCATAAGCTCTCTTTTTGGTGACCCCACCGCGACAAGAGCGGTCATGCGATGCCACATTTACTCGCCATTGAAAGGACTTAGTCCCATGGCAACACTCCTCTCTCCCTATACATACACACATCATCATACATGTCATCTTCATGTCTGTCTGTACATATTTTGTTGTAAAAGTAGGTAAATAATCTATACTTAAAATAATATTATGAAAAGAAAGATTTGATTGTTTGTTTGCTTGCATAGAATAGACTCCGTAACTACTGGACCGATTTGAATTGAAAATTCTTCCACCGTTGGGAAGCTACACTATCCCTGTACCTACCCTGTATAAGGTAGGTAGATTCAAAGATAGAAAAAAAAGGTAGAAAGGTAACATCTGCTTAGTTAGAAGTAACTGCCTTAGCCCCCACTGAGAGCAAACATTTGTGTGGAAAACACAGATTTTTGTATTAACTAAAGAAAAGTATTTATGTAATCTATTGGTTATCTGATTACCGTAGCACAAGCTTTGCTTACTTTGGGGCTAGATGGCGCTGTATCAAATGTATGTCAGTATTTCTAAGACAAGATTTGATAAAGTCATAATCATTACCATTATAAATAATTAAATTATATAAAATAATATACATTTTTGATTTAAAAAAAAGTTTCAATAAAAATGATAACTAATGAATACTTATATTGTGCAGGTATGTATCGCCTATTACCTTTTTTATTTATTTTCTCTATGTTTCGGCTATGTTACAATAGCGTGGTCGCGGTAGACGAAAGTAAAGATTAATAAAATGGTAATACGCGATAAAAAGCTGTGTAATATAATTGTTTAATATTTGATATCGCAGCATCTGCTTTATGTTCAATCTCATCTGCAGAACCCATCACTCGCTACCATTATGTTAAGCGAAGCTACGAAAATGAACATGTCAAAAGTTGTCAAAACTGACAACCCTAAAACATACATTTGTCACTACGATTATGTCAAACACAAAAATAATCCCGTCATCTTTTTGGCGTGTGACGTAGTGGCACCCCTACTTGCAAATTTGGGGAGACCTTATACCCCATACCAGAAAACGGTTACGGCGGTAGTAAATAAAAATTAATGCAGTAAAATTAACCTAAATATTTTGCGGTTTTAAACTATATCCCGAAGAAATAATAAATGCACACCGTACTGATAGGCATTATTCGCTAGACTGATCTTCGGCTTAGCATCAGGTGGGCCATATGCTTGTTCCACCAGCATTAGCATAAAAAAATCTCGTCTAGTTTACCTATCGATCAATGATATCCCTAGATGAGGGGTCACGTACAAAATCATAGCTAAAAGCTGTCCGCGTGATACTGAGATAGCTACATCTGTTTATCAACGAAGTGAGACAAACATTATAAACAGTTATGAGTTCAACCTAATTACAACCGTGTCACCTAGTAAATAATGTCACTAATGTCAAAACTCAAGTGAGCTCTTTTTTACCGAGACGGATTTTCATCGCCGACCTTATATCTAGGAGTATCATTGATCGAAGAGTTTACCGGCTAAATTAACTTTTTTAAAAACATTTATTTTCCTCTCACAAAGGTTCTTAAATTAGTATGTAAGTAACATTAACTATACCATTTACTATAGACCTGTTTTGTGTCTGTTTAAATCTAATTTAAATTGTTTTTATGTCTTAAATATATAATATTAAGAATAATACTTCTATATGTAAGGAATCAGATATTAAAATGTAAAAACTGTAGTTGTTTTAATCCTCCTTTATTTTTCCGTCAGTTTTTGTCGCTACCCGATTGATCGTCCAATCACAATGCCTTCGCCATCTTTTTTCTTGACTCAAATTACATCATATTATTAAACAAAAACAACTACCTCTGATTAGTTATAAATAAAAATAAAGATTTAAAAATAAACTAAAACATTAATAACAATTCTTAGGTTGACAATTCTCTAAAATAATAATCTTTTCCATTAAATATTCCAACGACAAATGTTATTGTTATCATTACTTTTTTTAACTTAACAAAATGTACAAAACTATATTTATACTAATCAAATACATTTTAAGTCCCTAAAATAATAATCATGATTTATATATATATACATATTTAAAATAACTAATAACTCTAACATTCGGCCCTTCCTGACCTTAAGTTTGTCCTCAAACTTAAACGCCGTGATAATATATTCCATAAACACAATGAAAAATTTATTAAACAGAAAACTATACATCAACAAAATAAGGTACCACTACCCACTATTCTGCTATCGAGTTATATTATACAAATTTAAAATGAACAATAAATTTAGTCGACGTATTCATTACATTCAACTGCCATCTAGAAAATTATATAAATTTAACTTTAATTAAATAAATTCAGTTAATATATCTATGGCATTGAACTGCCATATACATTTGAAATAAATAAAACAAATTCAACCATTACATTCGACTGCCATCCAGAAAAATATAAATTTAAATAAATAAATTCAGCCAATGTATCCATTACATTCGACTGCCATCCAGAAAAATATATAAATTCAGTCAATGTATCCATTACATTCGACTGCCATCCAGAAAAATATAAAAATTCAGTCAATGTATCCATTACATTCGACTGCCATCCAGAAAAATATATAAATTCAGTCAATGTATCCATTACATTCGACTGCCATCCAGAAAAATATATAAATTTAGTCAATGTATCCATTACATTCGACTGCCATCCATAAAAAAGATATAAATTCAAATAAAATAAATTCAGTCAATGTAGCCATTACATTCGACCGCCATCCAAATTATTATCCAAAATTCAATAAAATGTTAGATCCATATGCATTCGACTGCTAGTCACAACATTATAGGTAGGTACACATTAAAATTGAAAATAAACTTAACTTAAATTACAATTAATTATCTTTAAGCTATAATCCAGTTACAATACAATGATGCTACAATCATATACAAAATAAAAAAAATCTAGTTTGGTTTACATAATAATTCTGCTTATTGATCCATACACTACACGAATCAAATTCAAGATTGTTCAGAATCACTACTGCTACTACAATTAAACCCGTCGCTACCACAAACACTGATCGAAGGCTTTATAATGATCAGCCACCCAAATATTACCATAGTATTTTTGTGTAATTTTAGTACCCGCTATGTTAGAAATCTGATAACGATCATTTGTAAGAACTTTCGCTACACGAAAGAGACCGGAAAACTTGGGAAGAAGCTTCTTGCTTTTTCCATCGTTGTGTGTTACGGGCTGTATTTTAACAAGATATCCGTCCTTGTACATTCTAGCGCTGATTTTATTCTTATCATATCTATATTTCTAACTCAGTTGATCCTATTGAATATAGGCGCTTATAATATGATCCCTAACTTCATTTATGTCTATTGATTGACGTGTTACGTTTTTCACAAAAAATATTATCCCCTTTGCTATTTATTTGGATGCCAAATAATATTTCCAAAGGAGTTTTGCCTATAATTTCCTTATTTAATGTATTGTTTACTCCCCACTGTAGTTTTCCTAACTCCTTATCCCAGTACTTTTCCCCTAAATTATCTGCTCTTAATGCGAGCATCTAGGACCGTTTTATACTAATAAGTAGTTACACGTATGTTCCAAAATTATAAAGATCAACATTATCAAGTGTATTAAGGTTGAAAATAAAAAAATAAAAAAAAGAATATTACATATAAAAATTTGGTAGTTACAGCTGTTAACAAAAAAAAAAAAGTATAAATACAAGGTCCTGTGTGTGTGATTTGGTTTTGATAACTTTCTCATAATAATAGTAGATAATATTAGTATTCCCAGCCAATAAACTAGATAGTAGATAAGACTTATTATTATTTTTATTATTACTTACAGTTAATTAATTATTTATTCTAAACTCATTTTTAACAAAAGGTTTTAAGACGGATTGATCCGATATTCTGTTGCAAAATAAATTTGTTGTTGTGGGGTCTTTAGAGCCGTAATTACTTAAGCATGAGCCAACACTATATTTATAGAAAAAAAAAATTATTTAGGGAAAGTGTCGTTTCAGAAAGATTGCAGACGGCAATCTGACACTCTCCTTTATTCATACTGTAGATACCTCCCATTACGCAATACTCATAATTTTCAAAATTCCTGACATTATTTCCAACCAGTACATCACAGTTTAAATTTTCATTACTTGTGCACCCTACGTAATCTAATTTATTGACATTTGTATCAGTTTTAATTTTTTTTTTTTTTTTTTTTTTTAGAAGGACCTTATCTTTACTTTCCCTTTCTTTCTATAATAAACAAGATAAATTTTTTTTTTTTTTTTTTGTATATCCCGTTTCAAAATATCCAAATTATAGTAAGTCTTGACCAATCTTTTAGTGAAATTTTGCCCGATTAGTAAAAGTGTAAAGAACAACGAAGATTGTACAATATACGCTTCAATGTCTGCCAAGACTTTCCCTAAACTTAGATTTATCCTAGTTTTTCTTAGTGGAGTATATGAAGAGTTGTCGAACCTTTTTTTTATGTTTAGTAAATCATTTTCAGATCTTGTCAACTTATTATGTTCCACAATATTTAGACTAATCAATGTAACATCGCTCCTAAAATCCACATAGCTCTTAACGTTAACAGTTCTATGAGTTATTGCATTTTTACAATATTTCGAGTCCGAGTTGGTACCTTGAGTTAACATGGTTTTTATTTCCGATAACAAACATCTGAGGTATGCCCAAAACGATTACAAATGTTACACGTTACACGTGGCTTCGTGCATTTGCTGGAAACGTGCCCTTTTTCCTTGCAATTATAGCATGTCAGATCGGTTATAGACTCTGTCACACTACTCTGACATTGGTTACTCCGGTGTCCAGTTTTTTGACATTTAAAGCAAACTATCTCTTGTACTGTGCCTAACTGCCTTTTTTGAGATAAACTATTTTCCTTACCTAGTTCTTTTAAAAACTTAAGCAAGTCTTCAGGCTCTTTATACCTTGCTGAAGAAGCACTTGACCTAATCATTCGATCGTCAATACCATGGATCAGGCAATCTACAGCCTTTTTCCCTACAATTTCGCATAAATTTAATAGAGTAATCTTATCATAATAATACTCGTCTACTGACTCGCCTAGCTTAAGTCGACGTTCAAGCATTTCAGATAACACTACCCCATAATTCGTTTCCGAAGGAAAAGCTTTTATTAAACGGTCCTGCCATTCCGTCCATGTCAAAAGAATGGTATGAAGACCTTCATACCATTTCTTGGCATGACCAGATAATTTTGGCAAAGCGAAATGTGTAGTCTGTTCGTCAGTCCATTTGTATATTTGAGCGCATTCGTTGACTTTGGCTAACCAATTTTCTATCCTTTGATTGTGTTGTGCGGGATCAAAAGCAGGTATTATGTTCTTATCATATTTCATATTACTTGTTGGCTGTATTAAACCCTTTAACAGTTGCGCAATGTCATTCACGTTCATAAGAGTTGGATTAACCGTAGAACTACTACCTTCTTGACTATGTTGCAGTGATGGTTGCGGAACTTCTTCGCTATGCAGCAGGATACCGGGATCTCTCATCTCCGGTACCGGCGCGTTAGAAGCCGAAGCTGACCCCAGTGGAGCTACCGGCATCTGTGGTGACTGCAGCTTTGTCCCTTCATTGTCCAACTGAAAACCATAAAACATTGGTGTACAGTACTTGTAGCTATACCTATCTAGTTTTAATTTAATTTAATTTAAAATTTTATTTACAATTCTATTTAAAACTTTATTAAAAATTTTATTTAAAATTTAATTCAAAATTTTAAACTATTTAGAACTTTTTTTTTTTTTTTTTTAATTTGATTTAAAATTTAATTCAAAATTCAATTTAAAATTTTATTTAAAATTTTATTTAAAATTTCATTTAAAATTTCATTTAAAATTTTATTTAAAAATATGATTTTAGGTAATTTGACATTCAATGTAAAATTAAATATTTAATTTAAAATGTAATTTAATTTAATTTAACTTAATTTAATTTACACTAATAATTTTTACACTTCATTTATTTCAACCCAGCAGTGGGACACAAATACGCAGGCTTAGAGAAAAAAAAAAAATATATATATAAAGAAAAATAAATGTTTAATGAGTATTATGATTTTTCTTTTCTTATATAATGATATCCTCTTTTACAAATTTGCCATGAAGTACCTACTTACTATAAACTGTTGTGGCACATTATACAGATAAAATGAAATAAACGTGCAAGTCTTAGATAAAAATATAAAAATATAACTCGCCTGTGACTTTGCTCCAGCCTCGCACCGATTTTTCCGATGCTTCCGATGACGCCGTGTACTCCTGGATGCCTGTCTTCGATGCTCTAATCTCTGCTTCCGCCGTGACACACGTTCATGGCTATGTTCCTCTCTCCTTATCCTTGACCTCTTTGAACTTATTGAGTTACTCGAATCTGAGGAACTGCTCTCCAAGCTGGTGCTACGTCGTCGCCGTCGCTTACGGTGTCGAGATCGCGATCTCCTACTGCCTACTTGTTCTTCACCCTCCTGCACCATGGTCCTTTATCCCACACTTCTGATGTAAGGAATCAGATATTAAAATGTAAAAACTGTAGTTGTTTTAATCCTCCTTTATTTTTCCGTCAGTTTTTGTCGCTACCCGATTGATCGTCCAATCACAATGCCTTCGCCATCTTTTTTCTTGACTCAAATTACATCATATTATTAAACAAAAACAACTACCTCTGATTAGTTATAAATAAAAATAAAGATTTAAAAATAAACTAAAACATTAATAACAATTCTTAGGTTGACAATTCTCTAAAATAATAATCTTTTCCATTAAATATTCCAACGACAAATGTTATTGTTATCATTACTTTTTTTAACTTAACAAAATGTACAAAACTATATTTATACTAATCAAATACATTTTAAGTCCCTAAAATAATAATCATGATTTATATATATATACATATTTAAAATAACTAATAACTCTAACATATACGATATATTATCTGATTTTACAGTCTCTTTATTTGGCCAGCTTGCCTCTTTGAGAATCTTTAAAAAACGTAAATAACGTCTTATGGTAAGAGACATGTGTTTGTTAGCAACTACAAACATAAATTCAGAAGATTATAAACTGCTTTCTATAGGTGATCAAAATTTGACATGACGTCAGAAAAAGAAGAGAGGGCGGGAGCGTTGCCATGGTTAATAATACCCCAGCAATTCACCCTACGTGAATAAAACCCGGCATTCATCAAGCGACAAATGTGGAGCAACAAGTATTACAATCTATATCTACTTATCATGGTCAAACATGTTTATTTAGTAGGTACATTTGGGACGACGCAATGAAGGTAAAAGGAAATACTCATGAATTGATCTACCGGTACATTAAAAAAAAAAATATAATTATATATTGTGTTTCTTGATCTGTACCAGTTATGATACGTACGAAAGCTTTCAGAAAGAACCTATCTATTCTAACACTAGAATGTAACATTCTATATAAATTTGACGACCGATGTGGCGCGGCGGGCGAATGTCCGCTTGCGACACAGAGGTTGCGGGTTCGATTCCCGCCTTGGGATAAATGTTTGTACGATCTGCAAATATTTATTCCGGGTGTTCTGGGTGTTTTCTATGTATAATAAAAAATATCTATGTATGTAATGTATAGTATTAAGTATATCAGTCATCTAGTACCCATAACACAAGCTCTGCTTAGCTTGGGGCTAGATGATGCTGTGTGGGATTGTCCAGCATTATTTATTTATTTATATTGTGTTCCTTGATCTGTACCAATTCGTTACGTACGTTATCTTTATTTCTATCTGATTTCTTGTTGAGTACCTACAAAAGTTCCACTATGGGAACAAGTCACTATCCTCAGAATCCTTTGAATAAGATGATTAATTGGCCGCAGGAATTTGAACCTTGTCATTCTACACATAGAGCCGATACTCAGTATTGATTTACTCCACCGCGCGGACACCGCGCGAAATCTTTCGCGCCGTAAAAACACACACTTTTTATTTTACGACTATTTATTCTCTAATTAGTAACTACTCAAATCTTACAAATATAAAATACTATTATTAATATTAGTTAGTATTCTAGCAGCGGCGATGGGTTTCTTCGAAAAATCTCAAGTAGGTACTCGGTTCAAAGATAAGTCAAAGTCAAAGTCAAAAATCATTTTATTCAGTAATATCCGCAGAGATCATTTTGATATCTGAGGGGATATCTACCGTACCTGGGGATTAAAGTTATTTCTTTTCTTTCTTTCCTTTCAAATACCGTAGAGTTACAAAGACTTCCTTGAACGGCGCTCAATTTATAAAAAGGTATTTGTATAATATATACGGCCAAGGATAGTAGAGATATCCCGCTATTCTGTTAATAAAGTTGTATAACTAAGAAATAAAAAGTAATTTAGCCACGTCAGCGTCACAGCAATATGAGCGTGGTACATGATTAGGGTTGTCAAGCAAGGTTTGCAACAAAACAGTATAAAACTTTTTGACTTTATTATAACTTCTCTGTACTTTATATCTTACTCAACCGACAAGCATAATTATACTGTTCTTTACTAAACTTAATTAACTCTAATTTATATGGATGAAAGTGCATGTAAAACGCTTTATAAATCACAAGATATTTTTGAAGTGCTGCAATACGCACTAACGACATTTTCAAGATCGTGCTAAGTCAGTGGATGATAAGAGCTCAAAATTCTTTTCCTGGAATTCTATACAAACTAATTAAACGATTAGCAATCGTCATCTATCAAAAAACGTTGGCAATTTAGTAAGTTATTGTTAAGTGCAAGGCAACTGATAAATAGAATGTTAACTTCGCTTCTAAAATAAATTGCGACTTACTGAAATATTTCTGTACAAGAGTTAGTTATAAAATCTTATATCAAAAAATATTTTTTGAAGTAAGTAGGAACATACCTGTCAGCCCTATCGGCCGGTCATTTCAAATAACATTTTAATGAAACAGCGACCACGCCCCATTCTGTCATGTCACCTATTTATGAGTAAAGGCTATCTCTTCGGCGCTCACTTTGTGCCCGTATGGTAATACCGGCACAAACCGTTGTGAAGCCTGACGGAGGTGACATGGCCTGACATGACGCGTCCACAGCTAAAATGAAGCTCTTTACGCAGAGAATGGTATATCGTGACCACTTTTTTGATCAATTTTCTAGTGTCTTTATAATTTCTAGTTTGTGCATGAAGTCGACAGTAAATATTCATAGTTTTTTTGGAGGAACTAAGTTAAAGATTATTTCATTCAATTTAGTAGTAGTAGAGCTCTTAGTGAAGGGCTTGTCTGGAAAAGTGCTGCTACCATGCCTAATTCTGCCACCAAGCAGCTTACTTGCTTGTGTAGCTGCCGGTAAAATTGTACGCACATAAAGTTTATCACCTGTACACCTCAAGTTGATGGATACAGAGTAGTGCAACACCCACGAGGCAATACTTTGCTATAGATGATGGTAACCGCTTGACATCAGGTGGCCCTTTTGGTTGTTTTATCAGCAAATAATATACTTACTTAATAAAATACCGCTACAATTGTAAGTTAAAGGATTAAGAGTTTTCTATCAATAAAATAAAGCTTTTCTCATCGAAACCGCAAAAATCTGTTTTTGGATTTATACCTTAAAGAGATAATAGCGTGGCTCATTGATTTTTCACTCTGTTCCTAAACGCAGATAGATGACGTCATTTTCGGAGGCAATTTACTACTTCGAAGTTGAAACAAATCATGACTTTTACTGAAAATTGTTACTTTTTTATATTAATTACTTGTTAATGGAACGAATAGATGGCCCACCTGATGTTAAGTGGTTACCATTACCTCGTATTACAGTAGTACAGGGCATTGCCTCGTAGGTTACGCTCATTAGAAACGTGACCTTACGATGCACTATTCTACGTCCATCAACCTGAGGCATACAGGTGTTAAGCCTCACGAGCCTGTAATTTCACCGGCACCCACACCCTTCAAACCGGAACACAGCAAGCTGCTTGGCGGCAGAAATAGGCATGATGGTAGTACTTCTAACACTCATTATTTATTAGTTAAATAATAAGCTATCTACAGACCGTTGCAAACGATCTAAAGATAGCTCAACTGATCCAAATCAGTGCTAATCGGAAGCGTCCCTAAAACAATGGCTGCATTGCAACGCTGAATGGCAATGCTAATGCCATACAATTTAGTTAAAAGATATGTACCTTTTTAAGTAAATGTACAGTTATTTTGTCTGAATTTAACCAAGCCGTGCCCAACCGATTTATAGCATTTCAAATTTACGCATACCCTCTTATCTACGGTAATATACCTCATAATAGCAACAAGAATCTGCGTAAAGTGGTAATAGCGCGAGCCATTACTTTTCTACTCAGTATTCAAACGTAGACGGACAGTTCGGTGCCGCCGAAGACAATCGACACCCATCGCTCAATGTCCCCACTAATTGCAACCGCCCATCAGCTATTTGAATCTCGATCTAAGCCCGGGAGATAGACGGACAGACCATTTAAATTTAACTGTATAATCTATATCTTTCTATCTATCTATTTGACGACCGCTGTGGCGCGGCGGGCGAGTGTCCGCCTGCGACGCAGGGGTTGCGGGTTCGATTCCCGCCTTGGGATAAATGTTTGTACGATCTGCAAATATTTATTCTGGGTGTTCTGGGTATTTCCTATGTATAATAAAAAATATCTATATATGTAATGTATTGTATTAAGTATATCAGTCATCTAGTACCCATAACACAAGCTCTGCTTAGCTTGGGGCTAGATGATGCTGTGTGGATTGTCCAGCATTATTTATTTATTTATTTATTTATCTATCTGTCGGTGAATTTACAGGCACATGGGGCTTAACACCTGTATGTCATGTTGATGGACGCAAAGCAGTGTATTGTAGGTTACGTTCCTAACGAACATGACCTGCAAGGCAATGCTTTATTATAGGCGATGGTAACCACTTAACGTCAGGTGGGCCATATTCTAGTTCCATCAGCAAATTATATGAAAAAATCTATACCAATTATAAGAGTCTGTCCGGACTGACTGATATATAGACAATTGCCTAAGCGGTTGGTCGTAGATCCTTGCAACTTTCAGGCTTAATTAGTGTTGATGCATAGGAGTGTACTAAAAAAAAAATCCCTAAGGTTTAGCGAGAGCTTTTTTTTTAATGTGAATTGCTACTAGAACAAGCAAATGGCCCACCTGATATTAAGTAGTTACCATTACCTATAAAACCCATACCAAAGCATTGAAGCATTGCCTTGCAGGTCACGCTCGATAGCATGCCCTACTCTGCGTCCATCAACTTGAGGCATATTGTGCCTATAATTACACCGGCACTCATATCCTACAAACCGGAACACAGCAAGGGGCTTGATGGCAGAAATAGACATGATGGTAGTACTTCCAAGGATGAGCCCTTCACAAAAAGCTCTACTACTACTAAAGTTAGTTAAAGCGTTAGTAAAACAGTTGGTTGGGGTTGGTTATATTTCTGAATATTCTGCACAAAACGCAAAAAACTTTAGAAAGCATTCCATTAGTTTGCACAAGACAACAAAGCGTACCAATTAAGTTCACAAAGTTACTGCCGAAGACCCTGACGATCATAACCATTCAGCTAGCGTTGTCTTGGCTCTAACATTTTACAATTTTCCACTCTTTACTCACTGTTATCGGGAATTTCTTCCGCTCCCTTCCTTCCTCCGAACCACTTGAAAGGGTATTAGGTATAAGGGATCTTTAATTGGAACAGCGAATTTATTTCACTGCCAAATAAATATTAGGAATACTACAGCAACATCAAAGTGCGGAGTTGATGAGAATATTGTTCACAGTGGTCTTCAGTTACAGTCGTATAATGCCGTCATAAAGTTTATATATTTTTTTATATTAAATCCCAATTAAAAATAACTTTATTGCGAATATGGGTGGGAAATACGTATAGCTTTTTTTTTTGGGTTCTATACCCAAAGACGACCGATGTGGCGCGGGGGGCGAGTGTCCGCCTGCGATGCAGAAGGTTGCGGGTTCGATTCCTGCCTTGGGATAAATGTTTGTACGATCTGCAAATATTTATTCTGGGTGTTCTGGGTATTTTCTATGTATAATAAAAAATATGTATGTATGTAATATTGTATTGTATTAAGTATAACAGTCATCTAGTACCCATAACACAAGCTCTGCTTAGCTTGGGGCTAGATAATGCTGTGTGGATTGTCCAGCATTATTATTATTATGTATTCTTATTATTATATGGTAGAGATTTTACTTATCGGCACGTAGGTAATACCTATTATATTATAAAATAATATGATGCCTTTGTTAGAATAAGTATATCGATATATAAAAAAAATATATATTATCAACTATGTTACAAAATTAAACTGTTATGTAGTTTAAAAAGTAATACTCTACTATTGAGTTCCCATTGTTATTTTAGTTTATTCGTATCCTATCACAGGTGGTAAGCCTGAAACATAATTGTTATTTCCAATCAACTACCTATCATTCGTTTCTCTTTCTGCTGTTTCTCTCTGCACTCTTTCTGCGCTGTTGGTTATGGGTTCGATCCCCACCAAGAACAAATATTTATGTGATGACCATATGTGTCACCACGTGGTCGCGGGCAGACCACGACCACGATTATTGCAACGTCGCGTCGGAAAAATTAAATAAGGTAATACGCGATAAATACCCATGTAATATAGCGTGTGTTTGTTCCCCCCCCATTTGTGTTCAATATGTGTTCCTATCGAGAAATTTAAAAAATTCTATTTATTATTATTTATTCATTGGTTCTAAGCCGTATTTATTTTATTGTTCTTGCTCTTCCTCTCTCAGTCTCTATTGGAAATGTGTGACGCAAAGTTTTTATTTAAATCTATAAGAGCATTAGTAGAAAGCGTAGATGCGGGAGAGACCCCTATTAAAATATTTTAAACAGGCTATGAATATGCAGGAACACGAAACTCCACGAAACGAGTAATGATTCGCACGTTTTTGGACCACTTGCTAATTGCAAATATGGACGAGTTCTTATAGCAAGTGTAATTGCTTTCACTGATACGGTATAGATACCAATTGTTTTTGCGTGATGCGGTATTTCAGCGACCGTGGTTCCATCTACATGCTTGACGCTATTAAAAACATCCCAAGACTTATTTTCATCGGGTCATTTGAATTCTTGATAACGCAGTTGGTTAGTACCCCCGTATCAAGCGGAGGGTTATTACCCCCGTATCGTGGGTTCAAATTCCACTTACAATTTCGGTTTACAATTTGCTTACACCCACGTTGAAAAACTTTAAAATTGAATTCAAAGTCGCCAACCAAAACAGGTACCGTCAGCTGCAATAGAATGTATACAATTCGTAACTTTCACAACAGTATTACAGCATAAGAATGAGCACTCCTCAAAAACTAAAAAGTCTTGAAATTAGTTATTTTTTGAATAATTGTCATGTAAATTGATTTCAGTACCGCTTTGAAACCATTTTCAAAGTTACAAATTGTACACATTCTGGTGCAGCTGATTGTACATACAGGATGAAATAAGCATTCCTAAACACTCCAGGGGGTTACAACGAATTTATATTATCCCAAAAATTATTTACTTGAGTGGAATTTGAACCCACGTCCCTCCGCTTGATACGGGGTACTAACCAACTGCGTTATCGATAATTCAAATGATCCGATGAAAATAAGTCTTGGGAGGTTTTTAATATTATAGCGTCAAGCATGTGGATGGAACTACGGTCGCTGAAATACTGCATCACGCAAAAACTACTGAATTAATATTGATGCGATTTAAAATATTACTTAGCTTATAGCCCAACTTAAAACTTAGCATGAGTTTCATTGAGCTGTCATCCCTGAAGCGGGTTAACGCTATTTGTATTCGATACACTCTATTTTGGTGAATAAATTCATCTTATCTCTTTTATTATCTGATTCTGCTGATGCACAACTTTTTACCTTTCAACTGAAACCAAACAACATTAAAATCTGAACCACGTTCTCATGTTTATAACTAGATCAAGACGTGCTGTGTAATATTAACTATTTGTTTGAATCAGCTGTATTAATCCTGGGCCTTTTCAAGTGTGGTTAGGGTTGGATTGAAGCGAGCTACCGACGTATCTAATCAATTAATGAACTAGTCTGAAGCCAGGTCGGTCTGGCCTTCAATTTAAATTGCATCAGTCTGTAAATTGGCCTTATTTGTAAGGTTCTCAGATCCTTTGGCGAGTGGCGGTAGTCGAGTATTACGTCTGAGTGAAATATTGCTTCTTGAAATGCATAGGCTGAGATTGCACGCGCCGGGGTCATTCATTTGAGTTATATTACCTACTTGGGGACGAAATAATTATGTTTGCAAGAGAGATGGCCGAAATTGTTAAAAAATATTTTTATAGAACTCGTTTTATGTAAATACGCGCTTCCATGCAAAATGTCACGTATGAAATACCAATACTGCGAAGCGTGGGTATTATGACAAATCTATTTTTATATCTATACCAATTATAAGAATCTTTGTCCTGACTGACTGACTGATTGGGATATAGACAACGCACAGTCTAAGCCACTGGTCGCAGACACTTGAAATTTTCAGAGTATATTTGCCTTGGTGCGTAGAGGTGTACTAAGAAAGAAATTTTCGAAATTCAACCCCTAAATGTGTACAGCGGAGGTTGAAGTTTGTATGAAAATAGTTTCACGCGGACGAAGTCGCGCGCTTTTCGCTAATGTAATATATGGATGTTCCTCTGACTACCCCTCTAAGATATCCTCAAAGAGTCTTCAGTTGGTACTGCTACTTGGTAGGCCCTAAGAGATTTGAGAGGTCTGATCTACCGTGTCTAACAATTCAAATCATGACGGAGCTGTTTCTTTCTTTCTTCCAATAAGCTTCTACATTAGTAGTAGTAGAGCTCTTTGTGAAAGGGCTCGTTCGGGGAAACACCGTATCTATTTCTGCCGCCAAGCAGTGATGCTCGCGTTGCTTTGTTCTGGTTCGAAAGATTTTGGTGCCGGTGAAATTAATAATGATAATAATAAATTTTGTTTATTGACATAAAGTTTTTTGTTACAGCTTCCTATGAAGTCCCTGACTACTGAGCTAGGTACAATGACCTGTGTTACAGAAGTCAGTGTCTTCTCCCATTATTGGTACATTATTATGTGAAATAAACAGGGTAAAACAGGGGTAAAATTACAGGGAAATGAGGTTTAACATATGTTAATTCAAATCAGATTGTTGTGCTTAAATGTTGAAAGGTGACACAGTGCAAAACAGAGACTCTATTTAAATTTCCGTTTGATATTCTGTTAAACGTGAAATATGGCCTGAAATACTCAAACAGCGTGATGTTTTTTGAAAATAGTATTAAAATACACTGATAGGTAGATATACAATTTAAACAGGAGAAGCAATCTCGGCAAATGGACGACGCTTAGCAGGCCATTTCACCGCTTTCGATGCATTTCCGCTTGGAAATTACTATCATTTGTTGAAAGAGGGACGAAACCGCTAAACCGTCACTAAAGCTGTTCAATTATTCATTCATTTTTATGAATTGTATCGCACTACGTGGATTAATAAATTATCTTATTTTGTGCATCATATTGATCACTTTTTCTTAGCTTTTGAAGATGTGAGGCGACTATGAAATAAAAATTGGCCAAATGCGACTCGGACTCACGCACGAAGGGTTCCGTACCATTATCTACATATAATAAAAACGGAAAAAAAATCATGTTTGTTGTATGAGAGCCCCTTTAAATATTTATTTAGACAAAATACATATTATTATTTTCTATTCTATTCTATATAAAAATTATACAGTTGCCTGCTAAGCGTTGGAAATGTAATGTAAATACATTACATACCACCACCGCCCACCATGTCACACTCAAAACCACAATTTACATAGACTATAGTGTTGTTACTAAGCCGAGTGTAGCCATTTCGACTTAGAAACTTCACATGCAGGAACATTTGTAAGTCTGTTCACCTGAGACCGAAAATAAATAGAAAAGTTGGTAGCAAAGTCTCAGTAATGAAGCAAATATCTAACTAATATTATTTATGTGACAGTTTAAGTGATGCTTGTGGCCTGATTACGCTCTACTTACTGGATTAATTTAGGTGAAATTTGTAGAAAAAAAGTGGTTTATGATCTTGATGGATTTATGTTTAAAGCTACATTTTAACCCGAACAAAATATAAGAACCGAGCGAAAAAGAGTGAATTAACCCTGGAGAAAAAGTGGCTTGAATTTGACTATAACACCTGATGTTTAGTTGGAAGAGTGTTAGATATGGATGTGAAAGGTTATAAAAGCAGAGGAAGACCAAAGAAAAGATGGATGGATTGCGTGAAAGATGATATGAGTAAGAAAGGAGTGAACACTGAGATGACGTCTGATAGAAGAGAGTGGAAGGAAAAAACCTGTTGTGCCGACCCCACTTAGTGTGGGATAAGGGCAGGAAGATGATGATGATGTTTAGTTGTAATTATCTATAACAATGCATTGTTTTGCAGATCACGCCAGTTTGGAACGTGCCCTACGATGCACTGCCATGTGTGCATCAACTTGGGGTCTCATGTGCCTGTAATTTCACCGGCAACTACACCCTTCAAACCGAAACACAGCAAGCTGCTTGGCGGCAGAAATAGGCATGGTGGTACTTTCTCGGAAGAGGCGTTAATAAATAAATAAATAATATTGGACAATCCACACAGCATCATCTAGCCCCAAGCTAAACAAAGCTTGTGTTATGACCTACTAGATGCTTGATATACTTAATACAATACCATATTACATATATGCCTAGATATTTTTTATTATACATACAAAATACCCAGAACACCCGGAATAAATATTTACAGATCGTACAAACATTTATCCCAAGGCGGGAATCGAACCCGCAACCTTCTGCGTCGCAGGCGGACACTCGCCCGCTGCGCCACATCGGTCGTCAAAGCGTTCACAAAGAGTCCTACTACTAACTAGTTAGCATTTCTCCAAAAAATAGCTTGTATATTACTCTCTTACCGCATTTTCAGATAGTTTCTACGAAACTATGAGACAGTACACTCAATTCAATAGAAAATGTATCCATTTCAGATTTCTGAGTAGCGACTGGCGGTGTTCTGTGAAACTTTAAAGAAGCTTATACATCATGCAGTACACGGAACTGTTAATTCACATAATGTGATCTACTTTGCAGGCTCCACCACGACCGAGGCAAAATTTTCCAGGGCACTAAAAGCGGTCAACGCCAAGAAACATTACAATTTGAGCTCTAAAAGATAGAATACAGAGTTGACATTAAATTGCTCCGGTGCTGAGCTCACTTCTAAATTTAGTTAAGATTCAGTTAATTCTACAGAAACATTAGACTTGATATGAATTCTAGCTTTGGATTGAAGAGCTGGTTCATTTAGCCAAATGTGGTGGTATTGGAACCTAGCCTTAAATTTTTTTTTGGACATGACAGATACATTAAAGTAGGTTTTACCTAATTTTATCCCTAACCTTGCTTAGTTTTAGGGCTAAATATGGCTGCGTGAAATTTCTACCGATATTTACTAGTGGTTCTGTGAGATAATCAGATCTCGCTAGCCCTTATAACCATGGCAAAACCAACACTTTACTTCTTCCCCTTTCCAAAAAATTTAAGCCTGTTCATATACTCAGCAAACTTATTTTCCTTAAAAATACTAAGAAAAATATACAAATAGTCAGTTTCTTAACCTACAGATGGATTTTGCTATGGGATATACTAAATTTTCATAAGCACTTGTTATTTTATATTAATGAAGTGTGTTATAAAATACTTTCTACCCGTATATCCATCATTTTCTGGTAGAAATCTGGTTTAAAACAAACTAGTTTCCAAAGTCAAAGTCAAACCGATGTGATTCAAAGTTAAAGTCAAAAGAGATTCCATGAAATGAAAGTGATCACTGAGTATAGTCTTATAACTAAGTGAATACAGTTACCAGTTTTTGAGACCAATGCTCGAAACGCAACTTCTTCTTCTTCTTCTTTTGTTAAATGGCTTTTCAGCGGCTGAGGGTTGCCACGAATTTGCCAACGTCCAAACGCAACTTAAATTTAAT
This sequence comes from Electrophaes corylata, assembly GCA_947095575.1. Lineage (NCBI taxonomy): Eukaryota > Metazoa > Arthropoda > Insecta > Lepidoptera > Geometridae > Electrophaes > Electrophaes corylata. The sequence continues at coordinate 2,339,210 of OX352704.1, forward strand.
CACGTCTCAAGCCGCGATTTTTGACAGTTTGCAATGAAAGTCTGTCAAAAATTCGTCACTACAAGCAGGCAAGAAACTTACGCCTTGAATCCTATAATTTTTCTGCGTGTTCCAACTGCTACATAGCAGCTGCGCGTGAACAGAGTCCGTGCTGCCAAAGGAGGTGTTTGTCAGATTTATTACCTACCATTTCGATTTGTTTACTCAGTTGTTCAGATCCAATTACTTGCTTCTGTACTTAATTAAAGGGACGGTTGATTACTCGCCCGCTGTGGGGCTTTGTATAATTGCTATTGTTTAGCAAATGAAGACAAATGAAACTTTAATTTAATGTCAGTGTCATTCAAGAGAAGTGGTAGACCCGAGTACCTACTATGAATACGTTGCAGAGGTTTTAGTGTTTTGCGCCTCGTTTGATATGACCAAACGTGTAAACAAAACCCACAGAAGAAGTTTCAACTATTCAAAAATAGACGTAATATACATTTTAAGGGTTCCGTACCCAAAGGGTAAGCCTGTTACTAAGACTCCGCTGTCTGTCTGCGTGTCTGCCACCAGGTTTTTTTCATGAACCGTGATAGAGAGTTAAAATTTTCACAGATGCTATAAAATAAATGTTTCGATTAAATTGCGTGTGTTCAGTTGGTAGTTAGCTCTGCTTTCTGTGTAGGTTGCGGGACCCCCACCATGAACAAACATTTTTAAGAGGAGCACAGATGTTTGTTTTGTGTTTGGGTGTTATATTGTATTCTATGTATGTATGTTTTTATAAAAAAATAGTTTTAAATATTCTATCAGTTACCTGGGTGCCATAGTAACCTTTGCTTAGTTTGAGGCTAGAAGGCGTTGAGTAAAATGTGTGTCAGTATTTATTTTTTTGCGCGATGTCAACCACGGTACTACCTAGATTACGTTATAATTAAAAAGATTTTAATCAACACTTAACAAAAATCATTTATTTTTTAAAGAGAATATTTGGCAGTAAGCTTAGTATATTAACCTCTTAAGTTTTAAAAGAACATTATTTACTGTAATCACGATTGTATTTAAATGAAAATAGTTTTGAAAAGCACTTTAATTAGCAAACATTCTTCTGTATTTGTTTGGGCTCGTCTCAAGGTTTGGCTCCCGTGGGGGTAAGGGTTTGTGCAGACTGTGAGTGAAACTGTTACTACGGACTCTGGCGCGTCACAGAATAGCTGTTGCAATTTATAAACCAGTAGCGGTAGGGACGCCCATACATTAAACTCTAAGCCTTGTACTAATAAACACTTAAAATAGTTACATCGTGTTTTATCTCTTTCATTCATACCTATGCAATATATTCTCAATGCATACCTATTGTAGTTGCACACAAATATTACGTTTCATTCAACGCATACAAGCACAAGCTTTGATTGGTTTGAGGCCAGAAAAACTGTTCACAAAAACTTATTCTTTTATTTTTAACTCTTTGTTTACATTTAGGTTGGTACCGTGAGGTTACTCGTCATAGGCCCTGGCAGAATACCAGTGTGGCACTGTGCCCCACACCGTGCGACTAATACTGAGCCAGGGACCTAATTGACCCCACCACACTTTTACTGCTGTTCTTTTACCGCCACTTATTTCAAGTTAGGAGCCTGGGTGGGTTCCTTCTGAATACCTACCTACCTACCTACCTTTTGTTTTTTATTTTTATTTTTTCTATTTTATTCTTGTGTAGCAGGGTAGGTACGTGGGTGGTGCCTACCTAGGTACCTACGTGCTGCTAGTTTTAAGTTTACCTACGGATGTAAATAGGTATTTAAGTAGGTAAATAGTTGTTAATGTTTTGGATCCATAAAAAGCTTTTCTTTCTTTCTTTCTTTCTTTCTTTCTTTCTTTCTTTCATTCTAAGTCAGAACTTACAGTCAATGCAAAAGATAAAATACGGTTGTAACTATTTCAACGTTACGCAAGTACATTTAGTACCAGGGTATATGTCTTATACTTATCATGATTCAGAAGCATTTTGATTCGTACCATTACATGAAAGATTATAGTTTTCACTAGTTTTGACTTACCGAATCGAACTCAACTCCATACTTTCAGTCCCTGTGTTGGCCAATCATAATTCTTTATTTCTATAGGTACTAGCGGAACACGCGCAACTTCGTCCGCCTAGTAGGTACCTTTTCCTTTCTTTTCTTTACTCAGCAAGATGAACATACCCTAAAAGTCTCAAGTCTCTACGACAAGTGGTTTAAGCTGTGCGTTGTCTCTATGTCAGTCAGTCAGTCAGAATAAAGACAATTGGTATAGACATGAAGGCCTGTAATTGGGTAAAACCGCCTGGAGGCTGCCCAAGCCCTAACTCGATTTGCTATTCACCGGTGAGAGAATACTTTTAATTGGTAGTAACTGCGTTCCCTGCAAGCGTTATCGAGTTACTTCTAGCACTCCGGAGCCGAGTTGCAAAATAATGCTTTTACCTTTCTACTTCGCGATCCTGTTTTTTACCTAAAACTTCGGGTAAGCCCGCAATCTAATCAGCAACTAGGTTAATAACTTTTTGTTTGTTGGCTTATGGACGTTTTCATCCTAAAACTGATATCTATAATGTATTTTGTGAAGAAATTGGCTCATGCCATCTTAAAAAACAACCGGCCAAGTGCGAGCTGGACTCGCGCACGAAGGATGTCTTACCATTATCTATAGTAAAACGCAATAAAATCACGTTTTTTGTATGCGAGAGCCCGCTTAAATATATATTTTATTCTGTTTTTTAGTATATGTTGTTATAGCAGCAACAGAAATACATCATATATGTGAAAATTATAGCTCTCTAACTATCACGATTCATGAGATATAGCCTGGTGACAGACGGACAGACAGAAGGACAGACAGACAAACAGACAGACTGTTACAGTGGAGTCTTAGTAATAGGGTCCCGTTTTACCCTTTGGGTACGGAACCCCAAAAATACCTCATAATTCATATTAGTATGGCTACTTTAGTACCGTATAAAATGTTCGTAAGAGTCGTCGAGTGGGATTAGGCTCCCAGGGGCCGGTGGTTAGCGCATTATCAAAAGAGCGTCGTGGGTTCAAATCCATCAGTTTTGGGATAATATCAAATCTTTGTGATTTCATTAAGTGTAGGTACTTAAAAACTTATTAAATTTATAAATTATACCAGAGTAGATAGTACTTTTTTTATAAAAGATAACCACGAAATTAAAGGCTTACACTGGACTTTTACAAAATGTTTTACTTTAAATATAATTTTCTTCAAAGTACCTAAGTATTCACTCATTTATGTTAATAAAACTAAAAGCATAAAGATTTTCGCAACGTTTGTGAAAACAACAATCTAGTTTTAAGCGAGTCAGGTGTTTTTATCTTTAAAACCTTTTTAGAGATTCACTTTAAAAATGTGTGGTTTGAAAATGCTTGTTTTAGCCAAAGTACCTGCATTCAGGCATTTTGCAAAGAGCTTCTTGAATTAAACTAGTGAGGACTTGTCTAGAGTTCACCAACATAATTTATTAAGCCGTTTAACTGCTGGTGAAGTAATTCTTATGACAGATGGCTTAAAATATAACCAACACCGCATTTTAAGTCCAACCCTCATAAGAAAAACTCGGCGTAGCGTTGAAATAGCATGTTTTGTTTTTTTGCGTTAACAGGAAGATAAAAAGAGACAAAATACCTACTTCAAGGCTACGCTAAGCTAATTAGTAGTAAGATAAGTGACGAGTAAGTTAAATTCCAACAAAAAAAATAAAAAAATTTATAAAGCTTCATGTCTATGGTTTTTTAATAGAATCACACGCAACTTCAAGTGAAGCTATTGCAAAAGTAGCGTTAACCCACGTTTTAGGGTTGAGTTACATTACAGGAATTAAATTATTACATCACCCCTAACAGCAACCCTTCAAATATCATATTTCTGGTTCTGGCTGACTGAAAAACCTGTATGGGAAAATTCCACAGTGGCTGTTAATTTATTACATATGACAATTTAAACCACTTTCTTACCTCCCTTGTAATTTTCTTACGTAGAAAGCTACGTAAAAAAACTTGAAAGAACCTTCCTTTAATTTTTTCAAAGATCAGTAGGTATTGTATTCCAAAATTACAATTAAATACGTTAGTTTGTGTTATAAAAAAAAAATACGTTTTAATATGAACGCACGCACGATAAGTACCTATGCGGTACTGCGTGCGGTTCGAAACTGTAGGTAAGTTTTGCTTACATATTTTGTGGTCTTACGTAATAACACTAGACTCTCTCTTACCTCCATGTTTGACGACCGATGTGGCATGGCGAGTGAGTGTCCGCCTGTGACGCAGGAGGTTGCGGATTCGATTCCCATAAAAAATATCTATGTATGTAATGTATTTTATTAAGTATATCTGTCATCTAGTACCCATAACACTAGCTCTGCTTAGCTTGGGGCTAGATTATGCTGTGCGATTGTTCAATATTATTTATTTATGTCAAAAAGAATAAGAGTTATTCGGACCCACTTTCATAAATTTTGTAATTCTAGCCCCAAAAAAGCAAAACGGCAGAAAGTTTTCACGCGAATGCAGTTAAAATTATTTGCCCCGAGCAGACAAAAACAGGGAGCGTGCGCCGTGGAGTATTCCCTGATGTAATTACAGGGACCGGCTGGAGCTAACACAATGACCGGTGTCCGATAACGTTCCACCAGATCTCTCTGATCTGCTACAGAATTATATTTCACCTGGTGAGTTTCATGATTGCTGCTAAATTACCATGGCTTTGATGTGGCTTATATGAAACAGCAGATCTACTTTTGAAAACGAGAAACGATGTTACGTGTTGTGCTGGACAATCCACACAGCATCATTTAGCCCCAAGCTAAGCAGAGCTTGTGGTATGGGTACTAGATGACTGATATACTTAATACAATACATTACATACATAGATATTTTTATTATACATAGAAAACACCCAGAACACCCGGAATAAATATTTGCAGATCGTACAAACATTTATCCCAAGGCGGGAATCGAACTTTTTGGATAATATTCATTTAATTCTTTGATTCAGGCGTAACTTTGCGGAAGTACGAGTATATATGCAGTACTATTCCGCGACTTATTGAAAAATTCAATTGGATTTGACGAGCGATGTGGCGCGTCATATACACCTCAAATGGGATCAACTCAGCTAATACAGAGATGTGTAAGTGAAATTACTAGGGTGCAGACAGCGCGCCTTTCCGCTTCTCCGACGTCGACACATAATTCAGGAAGATTAAATGCCCCTTGGACCCGCCGGAAGGAGTCCGTTACAAAACCAAGAGCCTATTAGTTGACCTTTCAGAACTGAAAAACTGCTTAAGTACCGTGCCGAAAGCCATGGGTCAGCTGATTGATTTGGTATCCTTTTATATTTTTCTTACTTTTTTGGCTGCGCATGTTTACGTACCTTCATGAAAAATTATAATGGTTTAACGTGTATTTTATGACTTTTTAGAGTTTCGTACCCAAAGGATAAAACGGGACCCTATTACTATGACTTTACTGTCTGTCTGTCTGTCTGTCCGTCTGTCACCAGGCTGTATCTCATGAACTGTGATAGAAAGAGTGTTGAAATTTTCTCAGATGTTTTTTTTTGTTGCCGCTATGAAAACAAATACTAAAAATAGAATAAAACAAATACCTAAGGGGGCTCTCATACAACAAACGTGATTTTTTTGCCGGTTTTTATAAATAATGGTACGGATTCCTTCGTGCGCGAATCCAACTCGCGCTTGGCTGGCTGCATCGTAGGATACGTTCCTAATGAGCGTAATCTACGAGGCAATGCTTTATTATTACTATTTTCATAGAAGTGAGACTGTTCATTTTGCAATAGATTCTTTCCACATCCAAATGGAAGAGCGATATCTAAAGTGTTCACCACCAGTAATGAGTCTAACGCCATGCAATTGTGATTTAAATATGAATTCGTACCTCCCGCCGTACGGCTGTTAAGTTCGATGGGGCGACCACCATTGTTCCGGCCACCTCGGACGGACACGTAATCGACGGGAGGCAAGGATTAAAGGGGGTCTAATTGTACCCCTCCGGCTATATATTAGACTAAGAGCTCGGGATGTTATATTTACTTCACTTAATATCCGTTTATTTATCAATATTCTCATGAATACGGGAAAAACCAACTACTACAAAAGTGAAACTCCCGGCATCGCTCTCCCCATAGCCCGTCGCACGACTTTGAACTTGTGTATGAGACCAATAGTTAGCGACCACGTCTAAGTTCCAAGTCATCAATGGTAACATACACTAGTTATAGACTTTCGTCTTGATAATTTATATCATATTTATTATTTTAATTGACATGTAAGAATGTATCCTTATAAATAGTTGAATTGAATTATACAATTGAATCGGTAGGCAACTGTAGTATTTTGTGTAACAACATTATTTACAAACTCAACATGTTATTTTGACCAATAACATGAAGCAACGGTCCCAAAAAGTAATAAAGAATTAAAACCGGCCAAGTGCGAGTCGGACTCGAGCATGAAGGGTCCCGTACCATTATCTATAATAAAAACGGCAAAAATCACGTTTATTGTATGAGAACCCCCTTAAATATTTATTTTATTCTGTCTTTTAGCATCTGCTGATATTGCGGCAACAGAAATAGATACATCATCTGTGAAAATTTTATCTCTAACTATCACGGTTCATGAGATACAGCCTGGTGACAGACGGACAGATGGACAGACAGACTGACAGCCAGACGGACAGACAAACAAACAGACAGCGGAGTCTTAGTAATAGGGTCCCGTTTTACCCTTTGGGTACGGAACCCTAAAAACCCCAATTCGAACTGAAAAGCAACGAAACAAAGGTTTAATATTAGACATGAGCAAAAAAAAAACAAAAATCCAATTACAGGTAGTCACATGGGTAATGCCGGTTACCCCAAGGGCAGTTTGGTTTACTTGCGTTTCAAAGGTTTAATATTTTCATGATAAAAAAATTACATAAACATATATCATGCATACTTACTCTTTATACATTGCTTAAAATTTAGCCTTGTTATGCAATAAGCAGATGGTTTATCTCTCAACTGCTTAAAAGTTTTACCACGTAGGATACGTGCCCTACAATGCACATCTCTGAGTCCTTGATAGACTAAGGTTTGAGGCGTACAAAGGCTCCCAAGCTAAAAACATGTGCCTCAATCGAATCAAAATAGGAGCACAGGTGGTTTAGTGGGTGTGACCGCGCTTTCTAATCGTAGATTTGAATCCAGCCGTGTACCAATGGATTTTTCTATTATGTATTTGCATTGGCATTGTCATTGCGCGCCTTTTCTCAATTGGCAAAGGAAAAACATAGTAAGTATTTTAAGAAGTAAATAACTTTCGTACAAAAAATATCAGTTAGTATTTTAGCGGCGATGGGTTTGCAACCTGTCACGTATGGAATACATACTACTGCGAAATGCTGTATAGGTAATTTAATATTTGGACGAACCTCTGACCACTCCTATTAAACATCCTTAAAGGGTTTTGAGTCGGTACAACTTGGTACTGAGAGATCTCGTACAGTACCTGCCTGATAATTAAAATCGTGAAGTTAGGTAGAATAGTAGGGCAGATTAGTACATAAAATATCACATACTTCCCCTAAAATTACTATTTATTTACGTACTATGGAAAAGTCTACTCTCACCGTCTGTTAGCTAGGCTAATATGACGCAAACTTGAAATAGCTTCACTTAAGAACACTATTGTATGCCAACCTCGCGTAACAAGGTATTTAAGGGACATCATTGAACTTTGCCCATCGAAGTTTGTGCGACGCAGCCAATAGCACTTGAAAGCGATCTAGCCCCCGCTGCGTCGAGCAATGACCATAAACTAATACAAGTGGCATAGAAGAGAAACTCTTACAAAAAAAAAAAAAAAGTATTGACCGAGCTTACCCTGTCCACGCTCAACGTGTGGTTAAGACTTTTAAAATAAAACTTGTCGGTATATTTTTAAGGGTCACCGATGTTAAGATATTAAAATAATGTAGTATTAAATATACACCATGACTGAGGAAAACAATCATTTTATTTCTATATATATTTAGTTTTTGCTCATCAATATCTATCGTCAATAAACGTTAAAGAATACTGCACTATTTAAAATTAACCCATATTTTTAAACAAGTTGTAAACTTTAAACCACTAATATGGAAATTTGCAACCTTAGTATTTCGACCTGTAGCTTACCTTTTTACAGTTATTTGAATTAAAAAGAACAGCATCATAATAGCACTGACTAATCAGAAGATAGATCACATTGGGTTTCACTTCTCTGCACAAATACTATTCAATTGACGGAAGTCTCTTAAAATTTGTAATTTATATTTGACAAGAAGCCTAACCACTATAACTTTGCAACTTAGATTGGCTGTAGAACCGTACATGTCAACAAACATTACACCAGCATTTAAACTATATTTTACTGGGTTACTTACTATCTTGGTTGATAACATAAATAGTACCTATAGTTCCCAAATAAAAATACAATTGAATTTATCTAAGTGATATGGATACTCAAAATAATATAAACAGACAGGTATTCATGAAAATGAAAAATGGGTCGGGACTATGTTGTTGGTCGTTTTTTTTTTTTGTGGCATGTGTCCCTCTTGCGGACAACTTTGCCAATGTCAAGTGGGTTGGATAAAATACTTCTAAGTCAAGTCCAGTCGGTTTTGAAGAAAAAGATGGCGTTTTTCTTCAAAACCAAAGGGAAAACATTTTCGTTCAAATTCGTTCAGGATGCCACATAACACACTTTCATTTCAATTGTTCACACTTGTGCTAAGACCTCAAGTAATGATGGTTAAAATACCACCAAAATTACCCATCAGATCTTAAAATAACACAAGAAAAACAATGAAAATGAAAATACAATGTTGCTTCCAAAGATGACAGGTTGAGTTTGTCGTCGAATTGATATGTTGTCATTGTCAAACTCGAATTATCGTATCGTAAATGGTATTTGAGTAGGTTACGACATCGATTGTCAAAAGTAACTTCGGATGTTTCATCCTAAAAATATGGACTATTTATTCTATGGTTTCATCGTCCAAACGATAGTCAAAACGATGGTACATAAAGTAGCTGTAGCACGATTATTGACGCGATGTATCTTTTTTTAAATCAATGAGAGCCCTTGATGTGTGTTGATATAATATTGATGGTCTTATACAGAATCACCAGTGGGTACTTCGTACTAAGAGATCTGAAGGAATATCGTGGTTGAGGATAAAAATTCATTTCTTCTTTTTCTTTTCTTTGTTATACATATTAGTTACTGAGGACTCCACTGCTAAAATGGCTGATATATCTGTTGTAATTTTTTAGTAACAGAAATATTTTACAGCTACTATGAATGACTTTGTGTATTATTTTCTATTTTCAAAATTTGTTTACATCTATTAAAAAAATTATCCATAGTTTGTTAAAAAGCCAAATGGCTTTACTAATAAAAATCAGTCAAAAGATAAACGCTTATTTGTGTTTGCTTTGTGCAAACTCCATATGCTGCATTTTTAATATGTAGTTATTTTTATTTTATATCACGTTGACAAACCACTAAAACAAAATCATGACAGTAATGTACTCGTACTACCAATATTGCTTTGTGCTGACTCCTGAATCGGAGTGTCTTTTATAATAATTCACATTCAGATTGAAATTTCCTTCCATAAAACTGTATTCCTTTCACTGTAATTCTATTTCACGGAAATGTCGTCTTATAACTCGAAGTAAGAGGCAAACCGAATTGATTCCAATATTCCTTCTACACTTTTTTCTCAGATATTTCTGTTCTACATTTTACATAAACTAATTTCCTTGGCAATATTGGTCTTGCGACAGTTCGCAGGCACGGCCGCCTCCATCTAAAAGAAACTCTTAGAGTGGAGCCTTCGTCGACCAAATCAAATCACTCGACCTTATTGATCACCCGGAGAAAACTTACAACTAAATTTATTTGCGTATCTTTAGGGACGCACGATGTGATAGTAACGGTGAATAAATTCAGAGCAATCGGCTAGACTGTTCAATATAAATATAAACCTATCTATAGGTACTATGCCTATTACTGCCGCCAAACAGCTTGCTGTGTTCCGGTTTGAAGGTGTCGGTGAAATTACAGGCACATGAGGCTTAACACCTGTATGCCTCAGGTTCATGGACGCCGAGCAGTGTATCGTTGGACACGTTCCTTACGAGCGTGACTTACGAGGCAATACTCTGTTATACGCGGTGGTAACCCCTTAACATCTGGTAAGCTATCTGTTTGTTCCATCAGCAAATAGTATAAAAAAATACATATTTATGACTTGATTATTTGATATCATGGTTAGACACTACCAACATTCGTAAGGTAACTTTTACATAAATAAATAAATAAATAATAATAAATAATAATAATGCTGGACGATCCACACAGCATCATAAGCTAAGCAGAGCTTGTGTTATGGGTACTAGATGACTGATATACTTAATACAATACATTACGCAACATCTTACAACAACATCTTACATCTTGCAACTACATTTTTTATACGTGACATACATATTATTATACTATTGATATAATGAGTTTTAATTTTCATTTCGGGAATTCCTTTCTATCTACCTTCTTAATACCTCGCTACTTGCAACCCAAAATCAAAACGGTCTTTATAGAGGACAAATATTACTTTAAATCATTACAAACTATAAGAACTAGGTTTTAGGATTCGGTTCCTTGATACCAAATTGTTCTTCTTAGTTAAGCATTAAACTTGGCATGTGATGTATTTTCCGACTAATCAATCTGAAACTTAAGACTCAACCAAATCTGTAACGTTTTTAGCCATAGACTTTGGATGATACTGCAAATTAATCCAATAGTGCTCCTGATTTAACTCAATTGCCGAGGTTGCATCCCCTTCGGGGCACAGGGCCAGTCACCCTTCGCTAGGGGAAGTTAATATGAGGATATGAGAATTTACTGTTTAATCCGGCTGCAGGCCAATTTGTTAATATTTTCATTCAATCCACTTAAAAGTGTACATATGCGCGAAACAAATATGCATCTACAGATTCGACACGATATCAAAAACTATGTTGGTAGACCCACTCAGTAAATTCTATTCTCAATCATTGGACACATGAAATTTTACAGTCAAAGTCAAAGGCAAAAAGCATTTATTCAGTAAATCCGCAGGGATCATCTTGAAACGTCTTAAATCTAGGTGAATCTAAGTGTAATTATTAATTAAATTTGACTTAGATTAATTAAGCTTAACATCTGTATGCCTCAGGTAGATGGACGCAGAGCAGTGTATTGTAGGGCACGTTCCTAAATAACGTGTCCTACAAGGCAATATTTTGTTATAGGCGATGGTAACCTCTTAACATCAGGTGGGCCATACGCTTGCTCAATCAGTAAAATGTATAAAAAAAATCTAAGCGCCAGTTCCTCGCGACCAAGCCTAGAAGAACCGGCAAGAAATTTACGGCTTGATTCCTACTGTTTTTTTGTATCATCCTGTTACAAAATAATAAAAATGTAAATAATGAAGCTCCAGTGTGGTGCCAATCTAACTGAATGCAAGACAGAAAACATGCTAAAGCAATCATACCAAGAACTTAATACGCAACAGAAGTTCAAAAGACAGCACACGCTACGCTTCAACTAATAGTAATGCTTACAATATAATGAATTCAAATAAGAAAATACAGAAAATCAGTCAACAGGAAACCAAACTACTGGAAAAATAAGTAGCATCTATAGCTTTTTTGTAACGGTCTGTAAATAGCATAGACAAATTGACCAAGGTATCTTCCGTGTCTGAGGATGAAAATCGTAAATTTATATCTTATCTATTTAGAGTGAAAACTTTCTGTAACTTTAAAGCAAAAAAATAAATCTGCTCAGAGTTTATCTAGTTTAAAAAGTCCACTCAAGCATATTTTTCAACGACAGTAAATAGCTTCAGTCGTTCATCCTTGAAAACAAAGTTTAAGTAATTTAAGTTAACAACATGAACTACTACTACTGAGAAATATTTAAAAAAAAACAGGCAGATAGGATCAGACCACAAACACAGTACCTACACAAAAAAATTAACCGGTCGTGAATTCAGGAGGATAATCACAAAAGTAGGTAGGTAGATTTTGGCAAAGGTAGCGTGTCCCCGCTCTCTCCAGTCTGTAGTATAGGCTCTATCTGGCTAGTTCTATCAACATGAATACATACATTCCTTAAAAGTAGGTATTGCTTAAGTTTTCCAATTTTCATCAGGTGTAATGGCAACCAAACGTTATAACAAATAGTAAAAATGTTATCAGGTAGATATCAAATTTACTTCTATTTGTTATTTTTATTAAACGTATTATTATTACTATTATTAAAAAATATAGCTTAGGATATAACAACCAGGCTTTGCTTCTTTTTATGTGAGCACCACACAAACGATGGGCAGTAGAGAATTTTTTTCAGCATTAGATATTTTTATTATCACAAGGAAAGTAGGTTCTGGGGTGTATGTTAATCGGCCTGAATTTGGATTATCAAAAGTAATAAATATTTGTGAACATTTTTACATAATAATCATCGACCCCTAAACTAAGCATAGCTTGACTATAAAAACCAGATGTCTGATAGAATACTTTTAAACGTTTTGTTTCTAAATAAATACTTAGAATACAATACAACACCCAGTCAGAGATCCTGGTAAATTATATTCATCACATAACATGTTTATCCTCAGTGGGGATCAAACTCACAACCTACAGCACAGAAGGCACTAGTAACTGAGATATGAGGCCAGTCGTTATTAAAATATTATAAATAAATAAAATACATCAAATAATAATTTCGATTTGATAGCTGTGCCAATCAGGTTTCAAACCGGCGTACAGAGCCTTTACTACTTCAATCGTGCTCTGTTCATCCCTCAAGGTGCAGGTGGTTAAACTTTTTGGTAATTTTACTAAGACCAGCGTATATTTTGATCAACACGCAGAAAATAACTTTTAAAAGCATTCCGTTTTTTTTAACTAATTAATTTTGAGATTAATTTAGATTAAAACACTTTTCTCTTGATGAACGAGCGTGTTTTTATAAGTTTACTTACTTAATAGAACAAAAATAATGCAAGCCGTACTTATAAAAATCTGTTAAATGATACATAATACTGACAAACACTGATTGACAGGACTCATTCGGCTCGCCACAGCTTGCTAAAGGAACAAACAAATGATAAGCTTTGATCTAATGTGTGTTGATCGACCTGAGGTAAACAGATATCGAGCCTCATGCTTATATCTTAAACCAGAACACAGTAATGCTGTTTGGCGGCGGACAAAGACATGATGGTAGTAATTCACCTGAGCTAATTCACCTAGGTGTATTAAATACACTTTTAGTAAACTTTAAGCACCAGAGCCCTTCACTAAGAACCGTACCGTATTATAAAGTTTAGATTTGTGTATGTATTTTTTTGTAAAAGGTGAGTAAATTTTTCATTTGTATGTAATTTAAAACATCGATAAATCATTCACGCTACATTAAACAGTTGTTGACTTTGCCCTTCATTGAGCAAACACTATTACGTGTCTTTAGGGTGGCAGCAAGAAAAATCTCAAAATAGTTTCGATAATCGTCATTAGCCTAAACAAAACCTACAAGAACATATTTTGACAGATAAAAAAGGGTAAAGAAAACGACGGTTTCCTACTCGCTACGATTGTAAAATACTTATTTCACAATTGACTTCTATAACGTTTTCCAAAAATGAAAAACGAATCTTCTAATACCAGTTGTGGCCAAGACTTGTGATTATTCCTCCAACTAAAAACTCCAGAGCTTACTCGTTCAATTTTTATTAGGTACGATAATGTTTACAAAATATAAATTCTGAGAGAGAGAGAGAGAGCGACGTGACGTATGTTGTCTATGGACTCGTACTGTTAGTGAGTGGCTAGCGGGGTGATGCGCGGGGCGCGGTGGGTTACCCTGTTGGGTACTTGTTTGTCTTACCACCAGTTCAGCCCTCTTTCCATCACGTTTTATTGTGATTCAGTTCAAAACAAACTGAATCTTTCCATTTGAACAGATCCGATGCCATTTATTACGTTGTGATATGGTTCAAATAACATCATCAAATCTGTCCAAACGGAACAATTCAATTTAGGAACCGCAATAATACGTGATGGTAAAGGGGCAGTTTACACTCGCCTGATGCACCTGTATATCAATCTGCTTTCATCCACCCTCTCTGCATCCCGTGCCACCTTATAATACATTTACTTTCATCTTCTTTCACATTATATTATTCCACTGTCCCGTACTCAAACACACATATAGCACGCAACCCGTTTTTTTCTGCCATACCCAACATTTAGTACCACGCATTAGTGTCGATACTAATACTCCTTTATCAACAAGTTCTATACTTACAGACTGGTACATTTTTTTTCTGCCAGTATTGTCCCACTGCATGGCAAAGGCCTCTCCTTCCTTCCACTCTTCGCGATTTAACGCTATTAGAGGCCAAGATGTGCATCAAGCTCATCGCGCCATCTCTTCCTGGGCCTTCCACGTTGTCGAGTTGGGTAAGGTGGGATCCACTCTATGGTGGGTTTTGCCCACAAGTTTGGTATGCGGCAGACGTGTCTAGCTCAGTTCCAATTTAAGTTGGAGGCTTTATGACCACGTCTACAATTTGTGTTTTGGAGCGCAGTATACTATTCCGTATGCGGTCTGAGAGTTTTATTCGTAAAAATAAAATGCAATAAGCTCATAGTATCCCAAGCACAGTAGCCCAGTCTGATATTTCTACAGATCTTTTGGTAGATAGATGGTAGATACTTGGTAGGCACAGTAGACTCTCCACCATTTTCCAGTCCATATGAGATTCCATAATAAATTAAGTGACATTTTAATCACGGCTCAAACTAAGTAGGCTGCGAGCTCAGCCAAAGCGGATTAAAAACTTTCTCATAATGGATTTCACACTGAGAGTAATAAAATTATACCCCCGTGCCTTTATAATATTCTATTAATATTACATGGTCTTACATAATCTCTTCGTAGGTGTAGGATTTATTTTGTTCATGATAATATGACGCTGTCGGGAGCTAACAAAAGACTAGGAATTTTCGTAGGCATATACGTCATCGCTGTCAGATGCTTTGCATTATAATCGAATTTCCACAAAGTAAAACAAAATCTCGCGGTCCCATTAATATTCAGCGGTAGGGCTCAACGCATACCCGGATTGACGTTTAACATGCAAATTGCAATTCGAAATCTAGCGATATTGTGTGCCACTAAATATTTTCGTCATTATTAATTCAGGACACAGTTGTTTGAATCGGGCGCAGAATATAATTTAAATGTTAAACGAATTTGTGCCACTAACACTAAATTAGACAGGAGCGCTGCCCGTTGGGAATTTAATCGGACAGGTAACAGTATAGACTCCACATAGATTTAATAATGCGCAAGGAAACAGCGGAATTGGATTCAAATTTTCTACAGAGAAGAGAGTGGTTATTTCAATCGGTCACTCTCCAAAACTGCAGACGATTAAGAGAAGGGGAGACAAGACGTCAGCTAAGCGCAGAGTGATGGATGCGAAAAATAAATCAGTTCGGCGTACTCGTTCAGATGACCAGATGTGCCCTGAAGTATCATAGGTATCCAGCCCAAGTTGAAACATGGATGACTTGAAATATTTGATGAAAACAAAATACACACATCTGTGAACCTTTCTAGTTTTACAATCATAGTTAATTTAACCACCTTTTTTTAACCTACTGCTGCTGGAAGAACCGGCCCACTTGATGTTAACTGACAACCATCTCCTATAGCAAAGCATTTACTTGCAGGTCACGCACGTTAGGTAAGTGCCCTATGATGCAAACTCTGCATACACCAACCTGAGCCATACAAATGTTAAGCCTCATATGCCTGTAATTTCATCGGCACCCACACCTTTCAAACTGTTACACAGCAAGCTACTTGGAGGCAGGCAGGCAGGCAATGTTTTGTCATAGGTGATGGTAACCACTTAACATCAGGTGGGCCATCAGCTTGTTCACTGTACAAACGCATAAAAAAAAGATTCCACACATATCTTTACTTCTTTTCTACTTACATTTTTTTCTTTTAGAACATTATTCTCTGACACACAAACGAATGTTAAGACAAACAAAATAAGTTTTATTGTTGTGCTTGTTTTTGTTCTAGTACGGAAACTATGGCTATGCATGTAGAAGTGAGTTTAAGAAATAGTGATTTTGCTAAAGCTTGCACTGCGGTTCTAAACCAGAATGCTTGCAATATTAGAAAGCCATCATTATCAACCTTGTACGGTACGATGGGCTTGTAACATGTCGTATGGACTACTAATAACTGCAAAATTGTGGTATGTGGTAATAACTGCAAAACTGTAATTTCTGGACGTACCTTTGATAACCCTCTTCAGACATGCTTAAAGAACCTTGAGTTGGTGTTACTTTTTAGGGTTCCGTACCCAAAGGGTAAAACGCAACGCTATTACTAAGACTCCTCTGTCTGCCTGTCTGTCTGTCTGTCACCAGACTGTATCTCATGAACCGTAGAGTTGAAATTTTCACAGATGATGTATTTCTGTTGTTCAGTGCTCTCAAATGGTGAGAGAAAACATCATGAGGAAACTAGTTAGTATTTTAACAGCGATGGGCTTGCATCCTGGCATGTATGGCATACTAATTACTGCAAAATGTGGGAATGTATCTACCAAATGTGCTATCTGGACATACCTCTAACTACCCCCTTAGGTATTCTCGAAGAATCTTGAGTAGGTACTTGGTACTAAAAGATGAGAGGGGATATCTACCGTGCTTGGGATATGAAGTCGTGATGCTATTTTTTTTTTTTTCTTTTATATATAAACCTGCCCTTTGCCAGTTTTACTGGCTGAGTCTGATAGTTATATTTCTTTTTAATATAATACACTACTTATATAAATAATAACACATCTAAAATTGCCTTATAATTCTATAATTACTTACATAAATTAAAATACATAGTGCAAATTTACTCAATTGACGTATTTAGGTCAAATCCGGATCGAACCAAAACAAATTAGACATTTACAAATTGCGTAGACTGAAGTTACGTTTTGGTCTAATAGAGCCAAAAGGTAGTCAACTAGAATATAGAACTACCTACGCTTTGAATCGATCGTCCAATATCCTGCCTGAGTAAATAATAAGCTTTCAAACTAGGCAGACTATGTAATCAAAGTTGAGTAATCCACTCCACTTCTAAAATAATTACAATTTGCAATTAACAAATATGTTTTATTAATGTCATCAATCTGCATATCCCCCTTTCACTTGGTGAAAACATGCCTCCAGAGTGTGTCGCTTTGTTAGTCAAAACAGAAAAGAATTTGATTCAAGCAATGTTTTTTCGATGACTCTGAGCTACGGACTTGCTACGTCCCTACTACGGTATCTGCTACGAGGTCGCTACGCTATCGCTACGGCAGACCTAGTGAATTTAAAGTGGTAAAGGATTTAATCCGGAAAAAATGAAGGTAGTAATTTTCTTTCGGAATGCGTTGGGGGGGGGGGTCACTGGCAGTCTAAATTTTGTTTTGAACCATGAATTCACGTATGATGGTAAATGATGATGACGTTGGCTTCATCGTGAAGCAGGACGGTTACACGGTACGGACGGTAGACACCTATTCACTCTTGCTTTGAAAAGATCCAGATCATAGTGGTCAGGAAAAACAGAGGCTGGTAATGAGAATTATTCAAACCGCTAAGAAGTGGACTCCTTAGCAATTCGCATAATTACTTTTTGTTCTTAGTCTAAGCAGTAAACAATTGACATTGGCAAATTCGTGGCAACCCACAGCCACTGAAAAGCCATAAATAAAAGAAGAAGAAGAAGACCTCTCATATTCTTTCGAAATTACCATCTGTCAGCATCAGTGATAGATCACTTATTATTTTATTTCAAAAACAACCTCAAGCGCAGTACTAATATTTTTCTGTGCTCAAATATCGCTTTCTCAAAAAATGCCGATCGTCTTTAAGGCGATCGTAATTATATCAATGGCGTTATCCAAGAGACTCTTCGAAGAGAGAATGGTTTTAAATAGTTTATTTTACCTAATAATTATGAATAAATAAATATTGGCAGATGTTCACACAACACTCAACTAAGCAAAGGTAAAGATTGTACTATAGAAATGAGACACTAAAATGCATAATAATAATAACAATGCTAGACGATCCACACAGCATCATCTAGCCCCAAGCTAAGCAGAGCTTGTGTTATAGGTACTAGATGACTAATAATATACACACACGTATATAAGGCAGGTGGGCCATTCGCTTGTTCCATCAACAAGTTACATAAAAAAAACTGAGCTATGGGACTTGTTACTCTGTTTTAAACGCCTTTATAATAAAGAAGACGTTTGATATATGACGATGTCCATTTGTTACGAATATGTAGAATTATACAGCGTCGGCAAAATTGGTTCCACTGGGACTTTTACTCCAATTATTGGTAAAAGTCGACGTCAGAGCGTTGATCGGTATAAAATATACGAGAACCTGTCTTTGAACCTCTCCTCGGGTATATTAATGCGATAAGGGTAAACAAATTGCAATGCTTGTGGGCCTTATTACGCGTCACATCAATCATGGAACCCCCGCGTATAGTGTTACGATGAAATCGATGCAGCTTGGGGTACATGGGAAGAAATATAAATTTCTTATGGTGTTATTACCTTTATTCTGTCAGTTTGATGACGGTTCACATACAAAATCATAGCAAAAACTGTCCGCGTGTATATACCTAGACAGCTTCATTTGTTTACCAACGAAGTGAGAAACAAATTATAAACAGTTTTTTTTGTGGCATCTGTCCGTCAAGCGGACAATTTTGCCAATGTCAAGTGGGTTGAATAAATTCTTTTTAGTCAAGTCGAGTCGGTAAAAAAAGTAAAGTCAGCCGTCATCGGTTTTGAAGAAAAAGATGGCGTTTTTCTTCAAAACCAAAGGGAAACATTTTCGTTCAAATCAGGATGCCTCATAACACACTTTCATTTCAATTGTTCACACTTGTGCTAAGACCTCAAGTAATGATGGTTAAAATACCACCAAAATTACCCATCAGAACTTTAAATAACACTAGAAAAACAATTAAAATGAAAATACAATGTTGCTTCCAAAGATGACAGCAAACGAATCCATAAACAGTTTTAAGTTCAACCTAATTACAACCATGTCACCTAGTAAATAATGTCATTAATTTGTCGAAACAAAATTAAAGTTCGCTTCTCAAGTTTACCGAGACGGGTTTTTTGCGCCGACCCTATATCTAAGCTGTTAGTAGTTCTAGATTATAACATCTATGTTGTAGTCTACTACAGTACACCTGCAATTATAAAACAAAGTTGTTTTATAGTGTACTAGCGGTCCGTCCAGGCTTCGCATGGGTTTTAGTAAGGATCCCTAATTTATTTGAAAATGTAATATAGTCTATGTCACCTGGAGATAGTGTAGCTTCGCAACAGTGAAAGATTTTTCAAATCGGTCCAGTAGTTTCGGAGCCTATTCAATGCAAAGAAACAAACAAACAATCATTCCTCTTTATAATATATGTATGGACTAGCTGACCCGCTCGTGACTTTATCTGCCTTGTTCATTAAATTTTTCATACAAATTTAATCCCCTTTTTACATCCGATTTAGGAATGTCAGCCCAATGAAACCCATAGTAAGTTGGACTAAAAACTAACTTATTCTGCGACCGCATCAATATTAGTATTTGCAAACGTACATGTACAAAATTTTTTTTTTAAAGTTGATTTCGAGTTTGCCTTTTTTCAAGTACCATAAACAAGATTGCAGAAAAATATCTTTAACGTACAGACTTTTTGACCTTACACTTTTATAAAAGTATAGGTAATGTAAGCAAGTAAAACTTTATTGTTTATGATGTACATTGCAGTTTTAATATAAATTAAAAAAAAATGTAAAACCGGTATTGTATTTACTTAGTATAAAAACCCTTCATCTCCTAGCAAAGATTATTTTCTAGATAGCCGACAATGCCGTTTGCGGTACATGAGCGGATATTTACAGGGGAAAATAAAGAAAAAAATGTGACATCGCGAACCACTGGGCTGGAGAGAATAGACGTTGGTAAAGGGTTGGCTACAAAAATTATATCGGATAGACTAAAAAACTCATCGCCAAAGTTGCTGGCATAATCAGCATCATCAGCTTGAATAAATTGATTGCTGTCCCTAAGTCCTGACTGAGTCCCTCTATCTAAAAAGATTTGTCGTAGTCATCACGCTTGACAAGAATGTTGAATACTATACTTCAAATAAATGCAACTTGTTACAACCATCCAAAATTTAATTATTATAATCACAGCACACAAGCTACATAGAAAAATTTTCAAAGAATACTCACAGCAATTTTTATTTTTCTAGTTACCATGTCGGCCGCAAACTCCGTAAATACGAAAAATCTAGCCGAGAAATTCAATTCAGCTCACAGGAGATCCAATGAAAAAGGCCGTGATTAAAATACTTGGTATTTAGCATTTCACATACGAAATGTGGTAAATATTTTTAATTTACAATGTGCTGATGGAACAAGCATATGGCCCACCTGATGTTAAGTGGTTACCATCGCCTATAACAAAGCATTGCCTTGCATGTCACGTTCTTTAGAAACGTAACATACAATACACTGCTCTGACGACATCGACAGACGAATCGCCTCTTCACCTACTAGGAGAGTGTGGACCACTAATCCAAAAGCGTAGCATCCATCTGGGTAAACATATTCTGTGCCCGGATGAGCTACAAGAACTCACCCCCAAGAAAATCCTCCAGTTCCTAACAGCTGCAGGGTTCAGTAGTGAACTATGAACGCCCTAATGAGGGGTGATACCTTAACAAGTGGCGATCACAATAGGCCATATGGCCGCAGTGATACCAAAGCCGAAAAAATATAATAAAAAAAAAAAAAAATACACTGCTCTTCGTCCATCAACCTGAGGCATACAGGTGTTAAGCCTCATATGTCTATAATTACACCGGCACCCACACCCTTCAAACAGGAACACAGCAAGCTGCTTGGTGGCAGAAATAAGCATGGTGGTAGTACTTCCCCGGACGAGCCCTTCACTAAGAGCTCTACTAATATAGTCCTTGGATAGTTTTGCTAAGTTAAATAATGTGCAAATATGGTGTTTTGTAAAGTGTTGTTGTTTTAATGCCATGTTTGCTGTGACTTGGGGTTAGTTCAGGCATTTATTTCCTCAGCACAAACTGTTGTGGGTAAGCAGTTACAAAGCAGTTTCTGCGAGCGGTCACGTTGACAGTGAAAGGGGTCGGGGTCGGAACATATCGCACGGTCCGGGCGGCTTAGTGGCTATGAAAAAAACTAATAAGCTCGCGACTTATCTTCTGGAACTTACCGTGACAGATCACCTGCTCTTGGTACTCACCTAGGACTATATGAGACATACAGGTGCTTGAGGAAGGAGTTAGACTGACGACATATAAACTTAGGTCAGTCCTTACTTATGATAAAATAAAATAAAATGATTTATTGCCTCATATACATTCGATATTCTGTGAATGTGATTCATTATATTTCGATGACGACCGATGTGGCGCGGCGGGTGAATGTCCGCCTGCGACGCAGGAGGTTGCGGGTTCGATTTTCGCCTTGGGATAAATGTTTGTACGATCTGCAAATATTTATTGCGGATAATCTGGTATTTTCTAAAAAAAAATATAAAAATCTAATAAAAATATCTATGTACGTAATGTATTGTATATCCCCTATTAAGTATATCAGTCTTTTAGTACCTACCCATAACACAAGCTCTGCTAAGCTTGGGGTTATAGATAATGCAGTGTAATCCACACTGCATTATTATTATTCAAGTAGGTATAGGCAGGATGGAATCCATAAATACGAAAGCGAGTCTTCTTTTAGATAATAATGAAAAAAGTGTCGTTTAATCGTTTTTATAGCGGAAGACTAAAACCAAATACATAGAAATACAGACCAGTATTTTGTACAGACCAGTAGGTACCTATATCGGTATGTATACATATTTATTTCTTATATACGGTTTTTACGTCACCTATAACAAATTACCTTGCACTATTCTGCGTCCATCAACCTAAGTCTGTGATAAGTAAGTTCATATCACCCATATAAACAGCTAATCTGTAACCAATAAACAAGCAACCATTCTAAACTAATTATACAAACCAGAAAGCTGTTTCCACCGCAACTTTTAATAACCGGATCGCTATCTCATGCACACAGTTAATAGAATGCAATTCTCAACTTATTTATTTGCCATTGTAGGAATTCAATATCGGCGTAGCGGTAGGAAGTAATTAAAAATACGTCACTCGCAGCTTTTCACTCGAGCATATAAGTTGAAGTGAGATTGGATTATTCAAAAAAACAAATATTTGAATAAAGATTCCAGAATGAATGTGAATTAGTATTATTATAGTCTATCTGTTAACCGTTACACCACTGTACAGTTCGAAGAATAGTTGTGATGAAATATTTTTTTTGCGACCTAAAAATAATTATATAACCATTCAATTTTAATAAAAATAAAATTAGCAGACAATTTTCATTTACATAAAAATGAAAAAAAGTCAGTCATCAGCCTAAATAACTACACTGCTAGTCACTCATATTTGTAAGGGTCACCATTTATCATGCGGTTTGGTGACCGTAGTGTCAATGTTATATACTCATGATATGCCGCTACTGATCTGTTAATGCGTTCCCATTGCCGCCTTTCATTG
Source organism: Electrophaes corylata (assembly GCA_947095575.1). Classification (NCBI taxonomy): domain Eukaryota; kingdom Metazoa; phylum Arthropoda; class Insecta; order Lepidoptera; family Geometridae; genus Electrophaes; species Electrophaes corylata. The sequence goes on from OX352704.1 coordinate 2,362,098, forward strand.
TTACTGTTACTTTCATGGGAATTAATGGAGAGTAATATTTTTTTTTTTTTTAATGCTGGACACTCCACACAACATCATCTAGCCCCAAGCTAAGCAGAGCTTGTGTTATGGGTACTAGATGACTGATATACATAATCCAATACATTACATAGATAGATATTTTTTATTATACATAGAAAACACCCAGAACACCCTGAATAAATATTTGCAGATCGTACAAACATTTATCCCAAGGCGGGAATCGAACCCGCAACCTCTGCGTCACAGGCGGACATTCGCCCGCCGCGCCACATCGGTCGTATTCGAAGCTTTTCTACAATTCATATTCATAAACACTGTTCTATAAAACACCTTTTGCACTCGTAGAATATGTTAGCTTTTTTTATTCTGGACAATCTACACCGCGTCATCTAGCCTCAAGCTAAGCAGAGCTTGTGTTATGGTTACTAGATGACTGATATACTTAATACAATACATGCATTGTTTTTTTTTTATCTTACATAGAAAATACCCAGAACACCCGGAATAAATTTTTGCTAATCGTACAAACATTTATCCCAAGGCGGGAATCGAACCTGCAACCTCCTGCGTCGCAGGCGGACATTCGCCTGCCGCGCCATATCGGTCGTCAGTTGGTTTACAGTATTATAATCTTGTACATTGATTGACTTCAATTTGTAAGTTTCAATCATCAAACGTATTCGATCGAAGCCTCACCCTCTAAATTGTTTTAGTTGACCACAATTCTTAAGCAAATATTATTTTGTTCCGTATCGCATGTGATCGATATTAGGCCGTCTTGTCGGGCCGCACGTGTGAGCTATAAACCTGCTTTTACAGGGACACTCTCCGTTCTATAGAACACAGTTCACTAAAAAGTAGCTGGATTACTTCGTTTTTAAAATATTTAAAATATATCTGTTGTATTTAAAATGTAAATGATACCACCAGAGTTTGCTCTGAAATATTTAGCAGAATGATGTTTTAACTTGTAAATAAAACAAGACAAAGGTAATACCGATTGTGTTTTTAATTATACTATACGGTCGATAAAGTACCGTATTTAAAGTATTTATTAAGGCATTTTTCATCGGGTCCGATTAAGCTCTCGATAGCGCAGTTGGTACGCTCACCTCATCTATAAATAAAAGCGTCGTGGGTTCAAATTCCACTCAAAGAAACAATTTTGGTATAGTTTTTTTTACAGTTTATAGGCAAACGTTTGACCGCAATCTCACCTGTAAATTATACGTGAGCGGAAAAATTGTGATTTCCTTAAACCACCAAATTAAACTATGCTTAAAATGAACCAGCAGTTGCCAGTTTGCTGTGCATAAAGCCAAAGACAGGGGGAGCCGACCGCTTCAATAAAAAGTTGTCGACTATTAAGGTCTTTCCGCATTACTAGTTTTTATCATGCTGGGTCAGCAACAAAAACGAATGTGCCATTAAAGTACTAACTTAATGAAGAGTAATGCTGTGTTTTAAGGAACAATGCCGTTTGTCGTAAAAAAAGCTGTTGAGTCACAGGAGAATATGATTAATAAATTTATACTCTGTAGATAAAACTGTAGAGATACAATAGGTATTTTTTGAAATTTTGTTTATAATCATAATCTTATCAAGGATTTTAGAGGTTGTTGACCGAAATTCCCAAATGCTTCATACAAGTTTCCATTTCGTCGTCGCTGGTAACACGATCACATAAACCTAAAGCATCAATTTGTAGTTCGTAAACTTTAATATATTCACCCTCAGCTACTTTTATTCTGCTTTGGTCTTATTTCAGGCATGATAACATAATATTATACATTCATTCATTCTTCGTGTCAATGGCTGTTTATATTAATGTGCTCCAATGGGTAGCAACTTGTATGGCCTTGTCCGCTGCTTTTGTTAGGTCTGCTCGGGTGCAGGTGGATGGGCACAGAGCGCAGGAGAGCAGGTGCGGCATATTTTGCGTTGGGGCTCCGCACTCACACTGGACTTCGGAGGGATCTATTATACCCCACTTGGCTAAGTTGCTCTTGCAACGACCAACTTGGGTACGGAGTCTGTTGAGCGACTTCCAAATTGGCCATTGAAGATCATATCCAGGGGGCAGGTGTTCCGCCGGGGTAACAAAGTCCAGTGGAGGGGGATGTTTGCTCTTCCATAACTCGCATCTTGCTTCCCCTGCGCTCTTTTCCGAGGCGGTCGTATGAATAAGGAAGCTTTTACGGCTCTTAAGGCGAGAAGGTGGTGGTCGGTAGTCAAACAGCGGATGCCGGCAGTCTATTTCTTGGTTGCGTTTTTCTATGCTGCAGGCTATTTCTCGTCTGACATCTGGAGGGGCTATACCTGCCAGAGGATATAGCATAGACAGGGGTGTTGGTTTTAGGCACCCTGTAACTATGCGGCAGGTGTCATTTAGCGCTACGTCAATTTCTTTAGCGTGGGCAGACCGGTGCCACACGGGGGCTGCAAATTCGCCAGCTGAAAAAGAGAGAGCCAGGCCAGTTGTGCGTAGTACTTGGGGTGATGCTCCCCAGCTGGTGGATGTCAGGCGGCGGAGTAAGTTATTCCTCGAAGCAACCTTCATTTTGGCTTTGCGGCAATGTGCCCTATAAGTAAGAGCTCGATCCAGTGTTATACCCAGATAACGTGGATGGTCACAGTGTTCGATATCGACACCACGCCACGAGAGGCAGAGAGTTCGGTTAGATTGACGGTTACGAAGGTGGAAGACACACGACTGGGTTTTAGATGGATTCGGCCGGAGGGCGTTTTCATTGTAGTATGTATCGAGTGTCTTTAGTGCTTCCGTCAGTCTTTCTTCAGCCTCTACAAAGCTGTGCGTTTGAGCTGCTAGCGCAAGGTCATCTGCGTACAAAAAACGCTGGGTATGTGGGGAACTAGGCTGGTCGTTAGTGTAGATGTTAAATAACGCCGGTGCTAGAACGCTGCCCTGTGGAAGTCCATTTTTTTGACATCGCCATCTACTTTTTGTATGGTTAAGGTATACTTGGAAGCGCCGGTTATGGAGGATTTCACTCAGAATTCGGACAAAACCTAAATCCTGAGTCATATCGTTGGCTTTCAGTAGGAGTCGTTTAATGTTAACAGTGTCATAGGCTGCTGTTAGGTCTACAAACACTACACCAGTGACATTTTTTGTCTCAAAACCATCTTCTATAAACTGAGTTAGTTTAAGTGTTTGGTTTGTACAGGACTTTCCTGGTCTGAAACCGGCTTGTTCGGGGATAAGGTCTGGGTCAATTATGGGCATTAATCGGTTTAGTAAGAGTCTTTCAAAGAGCTTGAACGTATGGCATAGCAAAGATATAGGTCGGTAGCTTTTGGGGTCTTTGGGGCATTTGCCCGGTTTTAGTAGCGCCACTACTTTAGCTCTTCTCCAGAGTTTGGGGATCATTGCATCTTTAAGGCAGGTGTTGTAAAGAGCTAAAAGCCATGAAACGGCTACTGGACCAAGATGTTTTATTTGCTCAACAGTCAAATCGTCAAAACCAGCCGCCTTACCGTTTTTCATGCTTTTGATACCCAAAGTAATGTCTGCTAGATTAAAGGGCTTGCTGATATGGTTGCTGGATGGGTTAGGTACGGTAGATGTTTTGGTTCTGGGCAGGCGGTGAGGTGATTTTCCATTAAGCAGTAGTTGGTTGGCAATCTGGTTAGCTGTGACTGGACCTGGATTTATAGGCCCGGAAGGATCATTTGTAAGCTTCTTAATAGTGTGCCATGCCTTCTTACTATTGTGAGTCATGTCGATGTTGGTCACCAGCGATAACCATGTTTCTTTGCGACTTTCCCCGATTTCACGCATAAGCTCTTCACCGGTTATGAGGGTCTCCTCTGAGAATGGGTCTAAGTTATATTGTGCATTATACTCTGCAAGAAGAGTTGCAGTACTTTTGTTCAGACCTGGAACGTAAGAGGTCCGGCAGCCACGTGGAATATGCCGTCTTGAGACCCTTTGAATGATGTCAATAAACTCATCATAGTTGCCGGGCACGGGTTCTAGATTATGCAGTCTAGAGTCGATCTCATTACAGTAAGAATCCCAGTTTGCCTTCAAGAAATTAAATCGGCGCCTGAATGGTACAATCGTGGGTCGAACTGCGCTTTCGATTAGGCAGGCAATCGGTCTGTGTTGAGTTTTAGGGATGGATGGGAACACAATTTTTCTGCATAATGGAATTATATTAGCACTGGCAAATATCAAATCGGGGTTGTAACCACGTTGCCATCGACCACTGTTAAAAGATGCAGGTAATTTAGCGTTATGTACCAGGGTAAGATTTTCCGCTTCAGCCCATTCCTCCACTGCATTGCCGTCTGTATTAGTGGTATTGTAACCCCAAGTTGTACTGTGACTGTTAAAGTCACCTACTATTACTTTTACTGGTTTATCGTAAAAGTTTGAAGTGTTAGTAAACTGAAATGGTTGCTTAGGGGGTTTGTATACCGATGTTATTGTGCAGCTACCTGTATCTATAGTGATGATTTCAATTGTATTGTCTGATCGGCTAGCCGTAGATTGAACCACGATTTGTGGTCTTACAAAAACAGCACTCCCATGTTTGGCATGGGGAATTTCTGCAGTAAGGATCATTCCAGGGACTTCTGGTCGCTGATGTTCGATATCGCGATGTGTCTCTTGTATACAAAGAATGTCACATTGTGATGACTGGCACAAGTTTGCCAGTAAGACTGACTTATCGCTTGAGAAACCTTCGATATTTATGGAAACAACGGTTAATGCTGGTTTCGTGGATGCCATTGAAGTCACAATTGGTGGAAGTTGGTTGTGACTCTGGATTGAGTCGTTAGGGTGAGCCATTGTGGTGGAAGAATTAGCCAGCCTAGGACACTGCGTTACCGTGCCCTAGCTGTTACCGAGATACGCCGCGTGGAGGCTTCTTCCGTGCATCCCAATATTATACAATATTATACATAAACCTGTCTCATAAGATAACACTGAGGTACCAAGAATTTTCATCGGCATCGTATTGCAGTCGGCAATATAAACGCGGGGTTCCGACAGAGACAAAGATATTTACCACGACACAACTTGACCTTGTTAGAGGGAAACAACTAAGATACCAACGTGCCTCTTAAATTTCTTAGGATTTTATTGCATTCCCCGCAAGCTCAGACGCTTAAATTTTATTGCTCTGGGATTAAAGTAATATTTGCAGTAACTAATGCTTAGACAATTTTATTATTATGGTACGTTCAGACGCTTCCGTGCAACTAAACATTTAGCCCGTCAGGCTACGCGGTAAGCGTCTGAACGCACTATTAGAATCTTTCGGTTTTAGTCTACAGGTTAATAGTTTGTTTCGTGTTACGTTCTTGAAACTTCTCACATTCACGTGGTATAAGATGCAAGTTCTCAAAATAACTTTCCAACTAGATATTTGCAGTTACTGCATAGTTTAAACCTGCTAACTAGTTGCTTAAACAAGTCTAAACTAGCGGACAAATGCATTTATTTTCACTGCAAATACTTCTTGTTTGAAAGTGTAATACCTAGAACCACACGTGTTTTTATTTTCAGTCTACTTTTACCATAGCTTATTTTATTTATACTTACGTTGAAAAACTTGCTAGCATAACTAATATTGACCAATTTATTAGCAAACTCGTGGGGAAAACCTGACTATGTACATAATACCAGCCCAGCTCTTTTTACTAAAAATTTTTGATGACGCAATAATGCAGGTACATTTTTATATCCTTGTTTTATTTTATTGCCGTGCAATAGTTTTGCAATGCTGTCGTATAAAAAAATATATTTATTTATGAATTACTCCCGCAATAAGTATTTTTACATTCTAAGTATGAATTTACAAAAAAACCTTGCATAAGTAATGATTATATAAGAATCAATAGGTACTTATTATAAAACATCATCTAGCCCCAATATAAGTATACTATAGGAACCAAATGACTAATAGAATACTTATATACGTTATTTTGTAAATACATACTTTGAATACAATATAGACAATTACAGAGTTAATAATAAAATGAACCTATTTTTGTATATTAGCCTGAGTTCACACGCCCGCTATGACTTATCATGATTCCATACAAAATCCACTCGGAAAGCGACATGCATCAAACAAAAAACATACAGCAAAATTCATATCAACGATAAGTTCAATATTTTTCAGTCGCACAAAACCCATCGCTGCTACTAAGAAATACTGTGAAAAACTATCTAAGAAAAAGACTTCTCTTTTTACAAAACTGCATAGGTATAATACACGCGGAGTGAATGAGTATCAGTGCACCGAAGTATACATATAAGTGCTAAAACTTTAGTTTTGTAAAAAACGGTTGCCGTTAGATGACGTCCGAAATTTGATTTCCAGATATAAATCAATAAATATTGACAAAAATTCACACAACACCTTTTAGCCCCAAACTAAGCAAAGCTTGTGCTATGGGAACCAGATATAATACTTATATGCTTTTTTTTGTAAATACATACTTACGTACGAACTTTTAAAATACGTATAACACTCAGACACAGAAGAAACATTTCATCACAAATGTTTGTTCTCGGTGGCGATCGAACCTACGACCTACAGAATATTAGAAGGCAGAGCTGTAATGGCGGGTGTGAGTGATATAAAAGTGATTTAAATTTAAATATTGCTTAAAAGGATTTCTGTCACTGTTTGTCATCACGCATTGATAAGAGATGGCAATATCCCGAACATTGTTAAAAATTTGACAGTTTGTTATAAGTACACCGGTGGTCTAGCGGGAATGAATGAGAATGGGTTTTTTTTTATGGGGAAATTTATGTAGACACGGTGAAGGACAACATCGTGAGAAAACCAGTTAGTATTCTAGAAGCAACGATGAGCTTGCAACCTGTACGTATGGATGACCAATTACTGCAAAATATGGGTATGTACCAAATATTATATGTTTGGGGATGAACCAAACTAAGCTGAAGCTGGGGTAAAATTAAATAAATAAATAAATAATGCTGGACAATCCACACAGCATCATCTAGCCCCAAGCTAAGCAGAGTTTGTGTTATGGGTACTAGATGACTGATATACTTAATACAATATTACATTACATACATAGATATTTTTTATTATACATAGAAAATACCCAGAACACCCGGAATAAATATTTGCAGATCGTACAAACATTTATCCCAAGGCGGGAATCGAACCCGCAACCCCTGCGTCGCAGGCGGACATTCGCCCGCCGCGCCACAGCGGTCGTCAAAAAAATTATTAAGGGATGCTAGCTAGCTAGTATTGAGTAAAAATAACCGAACACGGTAAAAGTTGGACGTACACTGGTTTATTGCAATCTTACGATTAGGTGTTTGTAACTAAGGCAATGCATGCTCAGGTAAAAGTAATCTTATGTATAATTTCTACCTAAATAAATGTGCATGTGTGAGTTAGCTCGTACATTATATTTGAACGTACCTAAGAGATCTGAGGAGATATCTACCGTACCTGGTTTTGAAGTCATGAAGTTATTTCATCTTCATTTTTGTTACAAGTAACACGATATATGTGGAGTGACGTAGCATAACCGATCGAACCGAAGGAAAAACATTGCGGACGCTGTTTCAAAGAAAATCAGAACTTTACACTTCAGTGATTTTTTCAGTGAACATATTTTTGAGCTTGTAAGATACTTTTGCGAGCTTTTAGTGCGAGTTCTCCTTCGTGAAACTTTACCTCATAGTTCTATATATTATTCGTTGAATATCTTAGTAATTATGTTCTGTATGCTTCAGGTTGATGGACGCATGAGTAGTGCCTCTTAGAGTACCTTCCTAACAAACGCTAGGACAAAGGGTCGGCAACGCGCTTGTAATTCCTTTGGTGTTGCAGGCGTCCATAGGCAACGGTAACCACTTTCCATCAGGTGAGCCGTAACCTTGTTTGTCAACTTTGTTGTACAAAAAAAAGTGATCTGCGAGACAATACTTCATAGATTCAGAATTTTGGCTGAAAGTTTTGATATACAGGCTTCCGTAGCCGCATAAACATGACACCGGAATACAGCGTAACACGGCCCAAACAATTCGTGATAGTTAAATAGTTTTCTTTGTATGATGTACTTTTCAGAAATGCTAGTAAGTATTGTAAGAATGTATGTAAATATTTATTTATTTTATTAATATGTTAGTCTTTAAGGTATTTATTAACATGGACCTAGAAAGTAATTTTCTTTAGCGGTCGGTATAAAAAGTACGGTCGAAATAAACAGTTATAATATTTTTAATTTTTTTTATGCTACTGCTGGTGCAACAAGCATGTGAGACTTAAAACTAGTATGTCTCAGGTTGGTAGACGCAGGGTGCATTGGTAGTGCATCGTAGGGCACGTACAGTCAACTGCACTAGAATGCATACAATTCGTAACTTTCAAAGTGGTTTCAGGGCGCTGCTGCTATAAATATTTACATGACAATTATTCAAAATATTCGTGAGGTTATCAAGTAACTTTATGACTTTTCAGTTTTTGAGGTGTAAGAGCTCATTGTTATTCTGTTATACCGGTGTGAAAGTTACGAATTGTATACATTCTAGTGCAGCTGACTATACCTAACGTGATGTGATGGTTATCACTTAACATCAGGTGGGCCATATGCTTGTTTCACCAGCATTAGCATAAATTATAAATAAAAAAGTGATATTAATATGTAAATATATATAACTCAAAGGTGACTGACTGACTGACACAGTGATCTATCAACGCACAGCCCAAACCACCACGGATCGGGCTGAAATTTGGCATGCAGGTAGATGTTATGACATAAGCATCCGCTAAGAAAGGATTTTGATTAATTCTACCCCCAAGGGGATAACATAGGGGATGAAAGTTTGTATGAAACTTTGTTAATTTTAAACCGATCGGGCTGAGACTTTGCATGCATAAAGCTACTATGATTTATCCCGAAAAAATAACGGAAACGTAAAAAAACTGCCACGCAGGCGAAGTTGCGAGCGGCCGCTAGCATTAGCATAAATTATGAATAAAAAAGTGATATTAATATTCTTATTATAAAGTTATTCCGTAGAGTTCTGAGCATCGAGTGCTTGGACTAAGCAACGCATAAAGGGATCGGAAAGTGCACGCCCGTTGAAGTGCATTTTCTATTGGTGTCGTATCCGGCACTCCAGCCGTTTTCACAAACAGGTTAAATAGTAGTTGCATTTTATTGTAAGTATTTTCTCGTGACGGGAAGTATCGATTCAAGCAATTATCGAGTGAATTTCTAGACTTGTACACGATTGAACATTTTTCAATTTCTAATGCAAAGTACGAATATGCCAAACGTACGAATATGAAATAGAAGTTAATCCTTCTGTGATGTAAACCTGTAAACAGGCACCCACTTCTTCAAACCGAAACACAGCAACACTGCTCGATGGTATGGTATGGTGGTAGTACTTCCCCGAACGAGCCCCTAGCGGCTAAACTATTTTTGTATACATACTTTAAAAATTCCTGATGTGGTAGCGAAATGCTCGTGCGAGCTATTTTAGTTTTAATGAGGTTAAACCCGGAAGACGAAGCGTAGGACGTTCTCCTGCGTCCTATAGGGGAGGCCTATATTCAGCAGTGGACTACTACAGGCTGATGATGATGCTGATGAGGTTAACCCCATGGTGTTTTGATTGAACAGTTCCAACCATGTAGCATGATGCAAGCTAATATATGAAATCTAATCTTTAATTCAAGTGAGTTCTGCAGGCGCAAAGGGTGGCGTCGATCGATCTCACGCCCTCCAGATATGATTAGCGGCTAATTGAATTTCGGGGTGAGATCCACAGTTTAGTTTTCTAATTTACGAGTTCTTCCTCCACTCGGCAGGGAAGGGTTGAATTTAATTATCTCCACGCCGACAGCCCTTCACCGAAAACTAACAAAAATGAATGAAAATGCATCTTAATTAAAAAAAAGTATTGGATCATGCTAACCTTCTTTCGTCATTTTGAGTTCATTGAGCACCGCTGAATGCTTAAGACTGAACCTAGCAATAAATGGCTTTCAGGGCGTCTACTCTGAGGAACGAACGACGAACTTTCGTATTGTTGTTTTGAGTTACATTGAGGAACCTCGGTGACCCATCCCACAGTCATGTTTTTGCCAGTTATGACACGAAATGTTAATCAAAACAACAATACAAAATTTTATTTCGTTTAACGTTCTAATTTCTAATCTTCAATCAAGGATGATCAAAGATTTCAGTGGTGCGATCATGGGACTTTGGTCGACGAATTTATCGGATCGATAAACTGACTTTATCTATCGAGTTTTATCTACACCCACTAGCACGAAACGAGCCTCGACATATTTTATCGAGTGGTTTCCTTGTTGACAGACTATCTAAAACGTTTGGAATTTAACTCTATCGTTTAACTTTGTTTCATGCTATCAATGCAACCAACTTTGATAAAATCCCGTTTTATCGAGAACTTATGTTAAATTTTATCTATCGATATATCCATGCTTGTAGTGCCGAATTGACATTCATCTCATAACTCACGATGTGTTGTGGCGGCGATGACGGCGATACGTCACCTTGATTTTGACGTGAGTGGTTGTACATTGGGCGTCGCAGCGATGTCACAGCTTCTCCTTCCACGCACATTCGCATCTGCGGTGTCACTTTGGCGTGCGCCCACCCCTCTCTCTTTGTGTTGAGTGTTGGAGTGTTTGTCTGACGTACGTTGTCATTGCATCGGCTAGGCTCAGTAGCTGCACCATGATGTGGCACTCTATATAGCATCTTCGAATTGGAAATTTTATTTTTTAGAAATATTATAAAAGAATATTATGATCAAAAGAAAATATTTTATGCGTTATTATCGTTGTTGTATTGAAGATAGCTTTAGAAATAACATTGACTCAGAATATTATTATCTAAGATAAATTATTTGTCTGCTGCTTAAAATTCTTTGGGTGCTATCAAATTGCATTGTTAATCGGTAATATTTTTTGCATAGACTTCAGTGATAATCACTTTCAAGCTCAGTTTTATATTCTGTCTGCGTGCGCTCCCTCTCTGTTTCGAATTTGATAATGAAAGGGCGTTTGTGTACTGCAGAGATAATGTAAATAAGTATGCAAATTATACTCCAAGTTCCATTCAAATGAACCTTTGCAGGACTTTAAAGTTTTGCTCAAAGCCAACTCGGCGCGTCACATGTCTACCGACTACACCCACATTAGCCTCCCTGTACATTTGAATATTTTGAAATAAGGAAATGATATACAAACAGACACGAAATTATTTCGAGAAACTTTTCCGTCAAACCTTATTTGTGAGTTGAGCAGCAGCGGCGGACTGGGGGAGCCAATATCGAGTTGGAATGGAACACCTAGGTTTGTAACTTTTGAATATAAAAATAGCACATCACTCGGAGACGTGCGATGAGATCGTAATAACAGAAAAGTTTCCCAGACACATTTGATTTGTGAGCAAAATGGTGGTATTACGAGACGACGTAATGGCTGGCATGTCATTGTCGCTCCGATCGCTTTCTCGTTTCACCCGACAGTTGGCACGGAATGTAAAATATTTTCGTTGTACCCTCCTCTGCACCTAAGTGAAAATCGCGCGTGATAGCGCACTGTGACGTCAGCCATCAATCATTTATCCGAGAGTAGCTCGCAGCGATACTGCGGAAAGCTTTAAAGCACACCACTTTGATAATGTATCACGTTTAAAACTGACTTTTAAAGGCTCCCTCGCTTTATTACTGAGCGAAAGGAACCGCGCAAACAAAATAGATTGATACCGGAGCTTGATAACAGTGTATTCAGCTTTATTTTTAGCAATTTTATTTTATATAAGGAATATCGTTTGTTTTTTACCTTCTATCATCCCACGAACTTTTACAGGTTATTTTTGAATAAATAAATAAAATAATAAATTTGTGGACATTTTACACAACATTTATTTCATCTAGCCCCAAACCAAGCGTAGTTTGTATTATGGAAACCAGATAGCGGTTAAAATACCTATATAAGTTTTTTGTAAATACATATTATTTATTTTACAATATAACGCTCATATAGAGAACAAACATCGATGTTCATCACACAAATGTTTGTCCTCGGTGGGGATCGAACCCACAGCCTACAGTTTACATGCAAAGGTACTACTAACTGAGATGTAAGGCAATTAGTACCACATATCGCTTTTCCAGGTCACGTTAGTACTTATAAAACACTTAGCTGATATATCTACTGTGCGGGTTGTAAAAACTTTTGCCTATGATAAAAACATACCGCCTGCATAGAAAAATTCACACAAAGTACTAACTACTAACCTACTGTGAAAACTTTTCAGGCAGAATGCGGGTACATACAAATCGTTTACTGCCAGACTGTCTGCACATTGGCACTCGAGCGGAAAAAACTAGAAACATTTACAAATTCAAACTCCCCCATCGAACAAGCAGCTAAAAGAGCTACTAAATCTACGTTAAAATAGTCGTGTTTTGTCTTTTGCGTTGACAGGTAGTTTTAAATCAGATCGAAAGAGACAAAACACGGTGTAACTAACTTACGTAGAGTTTCTTAGTAGTAGGGAGAAAGTAATAGAAATAAAAAATAACATCACGACTTTAACTCCAAGCACGGGGGATATCCTCCGATTTTTTAGTACCAAGTAGGTAACTTGAGATTATTCAAGAATTTCTAAAGGGGTAGTTAGGGCTTGAAAAAAATTGTACAAAAATTATTCCACGCTGATAAAGTCACGCCTGTTTCCACTACTTTATTTATAAAACTAGCGGCGCGTCCCGGCTTCACACGGGTTTTAGTAAGGATCCCAATTATTTTTGAAAATATAATATAGCCTATATCACCCGGGGATAGTGTACCTTCCCAACTGTGAAAGAATTTTTCAAATCGGTCCAGTAGTTTCGGAGCCTATTCAAGGCAAACAAACAATCAAATCTTTCCTCTTTGAAATATACAAATATACACTAGTATACATATATAGAACTATAGATAACAGTAATGCAAAAATGTTGCTTACTGTTTTTGTATGGCCAAGCCATAACTAATACATGGTATCATAGAACATACAATTGTTTTTAATGATTCACGCTTTGTCTTCGTTTTTCTGCTGGTGGTTAAACATTAGGAATTAGTTTATGTTTAATGTTTATGCGAATGTCCGCCAGCGACGCAGAGGTTGCGGGTTCGATTCCCGCCTTGGGATAAATGTTTGTACGATCTGCAAATATTTATTCCGGGTGTTACTAACTGTAACTGTAACTGGGTGTTCTGGGTGTTTTCTATGTATAATAAAAAATATCTATGTATGTTATGTATTGTATCAAGTATATCAGTCATCTAGTACCCATAACACAAGCTCTGCTTAGCTTGGAGCTAAATGATGCTGTGTGGATTGTCCAGCACTATTATTATTATTATTATTATTACCTAAGCTACTGTAGCGTAGGTACCAACCGTCTGCTCTCAGAGGGTTCAATTCAACGAGTTCTTTTCCAGTTTTCTATTCATAATGCAGTGATTCAGCTAGACGAAGCCATAAGCTACACTCAACTTGTACTCCTTTTATGCTCAAATGTGATTTATTCTGGATACCCCAAGCGCATGCCTCCGTTTACTGCCCAGGTAATCATATTTCCACGTAGCATAGTAAACTGATTTGCCGCAAAGTGCTGGGGTATATCGAAGAACCTTATAATCGGATTGCATTGCATTACGTACAAGCTTTTCTGTACTACTACTACGCAAAGTGTATGACAGTAAGTTTTTATGACATTAAAGAATTTTATAATCAATAAATTACCTAGTTTTATAAGTTAAATATTGTACGTCCATAATTAATGAATAAACTGTTATTTCACTTAGCTTTAAGATGTTTTTTGTACACAGTTTCTACAATAAATTTCATTTCAAAGGTTATCTGGTAGACAAAATACTAGCATTAAATTCGCCTAAATTGTGCTTTAAAGAATTTTTGTTATTATTTTATATCTATCTACTTTTTACTGAAGTTTATAGTTATTATGTCATGTAATATTTTAATTTGTTTTTTTTATATTTTATTCTAAACACACATCCAAATTTAAGCATTGCCTCTAAATCACGCACGATATTAACGTGCCCTACAACGTGCTCTTCGTCCATACGAAACGCTTAGTGCTATGATAGAATTTCACTCACAAGTAAGTTTGTTACATTGAAATAGCTATATCGTATTTTTTCTTTTGCATTGATGTTTTATATAACATCAAAAGAGACACGGTGTAACTATTTCAAGGTTATGCCAAGTTTTTTAGTAATAGGTTATTAAAATAAATTCATTAACTGATTCAGATACAACGATCCATTGATAATGGTAATGAATTCACACAGTTTCAGAAAATCAGACAATAAGGTAAAAAAGCGGTTGATTAGACTTGACTTGACCTTTACAGTTTATAGCAATGTCTGTCTATCAGACTGTAGGTGGTGCCCAGCATCCAGGATTTTACAGATATTATCAAACTAATTTTATCTAAGTATCAAATATTAAAACTTCTGGAATCTATCGAACTAGCGTTTTTAATTAAGTTCCATGCCAATCTCGATAAATTTATGTGAAATATTATCTATCTACACAACCGTGCTTGGGCGCCAGTTTGTATTATTTTCTATGGTACATTCAGGTCATGTCGCGCAACGTTGAACAGTCAGCGGGCAACTCTCATTTACACTTAATCCTTTTTGATATATTGGGCCATTACGGGCGCTGCCTTCGCTATCGACTTATTGTGAGAAAGCTCCAAATAAATTGACAACATGACGTAATAACATCATAATGGTGCCAATTCAATGCGTATTCTTCTTTTTTTGAGTACCGGTGGTCTAGTGGGAGTGATCCCGTCTTCTGATCCCAAGGTCGTAGGTTCAAATACGAACGTGCAAAATGAATTTTTCCGTTCGTAAAATTTATGTGCGCAATGCCAGTGCTCACACGGAAAACATCGTGAGGAAACCAGATAGTATTCTAGCAGCGGCGATGGGCTTGCAACCTGTCATGAAGGGAATTCTAACTACTGCAAAATGTGGGTATATACCAAATGTACTATCTGGACGTACCTCTGACTACCCCTCTTAGACATCCTCTAAGTATCTCGAGTAGGTACTTACAAAAAAAGAAACAGACAAGAAATAGCATCACGACTTTAATCCTCAAACACGGTAGATATCCCTTCAGATCTCGTAGTACAAAGTACCGCACTTAGTACAAAGTAGTAGTTGGTATTCCATACGTGCTAGGTTGCAAGCCCATCGCCGCTGCTAAAATACTTATTGGTTTTCTTACGATGTTTTCCTTCACCATTTGCAAGCACTGGCATGATAGATATAACCCATATTATAACAGAATATAACTTTCCCTATAGCCTCTGGTATACGTTACAACGGGACGGAGTCAGACGTCTTTTTACAATAAGACTTCTCTTGATTAAAACGTGGAATAATGAACGTCGAAACAATTTTGTCTTGCTGCTGTGCCGTCAATAGCCGAGAACTGATATTGAAGTTTACGGATAAAAATGATGTTGTTTTAGTATCTACAGTTTATTATTGTAGCTTTATATCAAAAAATCTAAAAAAAGGTCCGATTTCCGTCTTGGGATAAATGTTTGTATGATCTGCAAATTTTTATTCCGGGTATTCTGAGTATAATAAAAAAATATCTACGCATGTCATGCACTGTATTAAGTATATCAGTCATCTAATACCCATAACACAAGCTCTGCTTAGCTTGGGGCTAGATGATGCTGTGTGGATTGTCCAACATTATTATTATTAAAAAATTACGTACAATTTTTTTAAACTCCTTTTTTAAAAACACCGTTTGTCTAGTGGGAGTGTCCCCACCTTTTGATGTTTTACATTTATGCATTCGAAATACAACATTATTGTATTAGAAGACACGAACAGGCCCGAATATACCCAAACACTGGATACGAAGGCATCTTTGTACAAATCTGGCAGCAGTTGCTAAAAATTCTTGTCTTCTATTGCAAAAAAAAACAAGTGTGCTACATGACTGAAGTAAAACTTCTTTAATATACGAAGCGTAACTGACTATGAGAAAAAGAGAGGAAGAAAACAGTCCTTTCATACCTTCTCCATGGTAGTGTTAAACGTTTAAGGCAACCTTGTTGGAAGTCGCATTAGAAGTATTACTTCAATCATAGGTGTCGAGCACGAAAGTTAGGCGTCGTTTTGACAGTTTGTAGTCATGCTAAAAACTCACGGTAGAGGGCCAAGATAAAGATTCTTATAGTTAGTATTTAGATACATACTTACCACTTTTTTTGAAAATACCTTGAAGAGGTTCCGACAAAGATTCCCGCATCTGGATTCCGGAAACCTCTTAAGTGTTCATAAAATACTGTGTGCGGGGTCAATGGCTTGCTTATAGGTTTTGTAGTTTTTACCCGTCCTCCTTTGTTTTTCTGTTGTTAGGTACAAATCATCATCATTATCAACCTATACTGTGCGTTGATTGGACGTAAGTTTTTTTATATAGAAGTAAATAAATAAATACTTGCGGCTATGTTTTTCCTTTAACACAACATCATCTAACCCCAATCTACGCAAAGCTTGTACTATGGGCACCAGATAGCTGATAGAATAATTATATACTTTTTTTTAAAGTAAGTTACTAAATACTAGAATACAATATTACACCCAGACTGACAACAAACATTTGTGTTCACCATAAAAATGTTTGTCCTCGGTGAGGATCGAACCCACAACTTACAGCGCAGAAGGCGAGTAGCTCTGCCTTCTGCACCTTAGCTGTGAGGTCAGTTGAAAATATAACTGTTTTAATGTGACATATATTACTGAAACAAGCAGATGTCCCACCTGATGTTAAGTGGTTACCATAGCTTATAGCAAAGCAGGTCACGTTCGTTAGAAATATAACCTTTAATACACTGCTCTGCGTCCATCAACCTGAGGCATACAGGTGTTAAGCCTCATGTGCCTGTAGTTCCACCGGCACCCACACCCTTCAAATTGAAGCACAGCAAGCTGTTTGGCGGCAGAAATAGGCATGGTGGTAGTACAAGGTGGTAGTACTTCCCCGGACGAGCCCTTCACTAAGAGCTCTACACTACTACTGAAGATACGTGTACATACACGATGCGTCACAGTTACTCGAGACACTTTAAAGTTTTTCCGCGTAGAGCGTTACACCCATCGCACAGAGGATAAATGATTGATGGCGAACCTCCAAGTATAAACTCGATTATCCTCCGAGACGCGAACAACTTATAACTTTTATGTAACGATGGATCAAGATTATTTGAAACTTTTCTCTTGCAGGAAAAAATCGAATATGACAATAATGTTTGTCTTGAATATAAAACAGAGTTTTCTGGCCCGTTTTATGTTGATGTTCGATTCTAAATAAGATAAGTTTATAAATTAAAAAAGATTTTTTCTATATGGTATCCAAGACACTAGCAATTTTCATCATGTTTAACTAGTTTTTTCATCATGTTGTAGATTTCAATAGGACTTTCACAGTAGCAATTGTATTATAACCAAATTCTATACGTGAAAACCTATAATTGGCTTTCTGGTTCTATCTCAATGTTATTTAGTTAGTATAAGCTGTTGGTTTTCCAAGAAATAAATAAATAAGATACATTGACTGTAATTTCGTACACCGCTATCTAACCAAAAACTAAGCAAAACTTATAATATGAGAACCGGATAACTGATAGTATACTTACCTTCGCCCTGTTTTTCATAAACACGTAGTGCTATTACAGTATGATACCCAGGTACTAGTTTAAGATGTTATTTGTACTGGAATTTACTAGATTTTCCGATACGTCATTTCGAGATTGATTGGTTAGTATTTTTTCATCTTCTTTCTTCTTAACATAGAATAAGGACCTAATCTTCTTATTCTATGCTTTTTTAGGTACCTGTCCGTTATATACAGACAATTTTACCAATGTCAAGTCGAGACAGTAAAAAAAAGTATTGTCGGCTGTCGTTGGTTTTGAAGAAATAGATGATGTTTCTCTTTAAAATCTAAGCGAAACACTATAGTTCTTTGCCTTCATGGCGTGCCGTATCACTCACTTTCATTTTGCTTGTAATTTTATACACTACGCGTTGCAGGCAAATAAAGCCAGTGGCAGTAAACGAGTGCTGGCGGATTATAAGGAAGATTATGAAAGAATTATACCAAAAACTGGCCAAATACGAGTCGAACTCGCGCACAAAGGGTTCCGTACCATTATCTATAATAAAAACTTATGTTGTATGAGAGCCCCCTTATATATTTATTTTATTCTGTGTTTTAGTATTTGTTGCTATAGCGATAACAGAAATATCATCTATGAAAATTTCAACTCTCTAACTATCACGGTTCATGAGATATAAGCTGGTGATAGTCGGACAGACAGACAGACATCGGAGTCTTAGTAATAGGGTCCTTTGGGCACGGAACCCTAAAAACAACGTGACCCACTAACTAACGTGAGTTTCATGTACTTACCTATAGAACACACCATTTTACACTAAATAAAAAAGCTCGCAATATTGTTAGGCATTTAAAACGTATCATAACAAAACTCAACTTGGACTGTAAGTCATACCCGTAAAATTGTACTTTGGAATAAAAGACCTTCAAATAAAACTGCAGAGTGCGACAAAGAATACTCCAGTTATATCAATTTCACCACGATGTTGAACGAAGTAATAACATTTTTATTCCGCTATTAAAAGGAAGAAATAAACGTGGCATGGTTACCGTTGAGCTAGGCGAACCTTTTACGCCTGGCTAGTTATAGAGACGACATGAAAAATATATCGTCTGCAAATAGTATGTAGAATAATGCTAAAACCTTTTTTAAACTTGTTTAGGGAAAATGCATTATTATTAACTTTTCTACTTCTAACTTCTTACAAATGTTTGAATTAATAGATGTTTGTAACTCAAGAGATGACGTTTGTATAAAAGCACCAGTGGTGGTCCAGTGGGAGTAACCCCGCCTTACAATCCTAAAGTCGTGGGTTCAAATTCGGTTGTGCACCAATGAATTTTCAATTCCAATTCCAATGTGGTTCCAAATATGAGAAAATTGCAATTGATTTTACGCAAATTCACGCTGTTAAGAAAAACCTGTTTAGTTTATTTTGAAGACACATTAAGTACAAAGACTACGTTTCAACAGATACCGTACGAATATTATATATTACAAGAGTCTGCGTTCTGATTTCTTGGCTTCTGGCTTGGCTTGGTTCTGAGATCCTGGTCACATACCTCTCTCAATTATTACAATACAATTCTCTTACAATTTATTTTGATTTGTTGTCTCTATCTTAGTATAGTAGAAGGGTTTTTCAAACTCTACGCTGCCTACGTAAACCGCGCGACCGCAGTTGGAAACTCATTTAATGAGATTGCGAATAAAATAACCCATTATTGACGCAGGCAACAAAAGAAGTAAGAATTATTTTATACCTTCCCACTTTAGTAATTGGTTTTAGACATTATTTTACTCAACCCGCTAAAACTAATATTTTCTTATGTAGCTCAAAAGCAAATAGAAAGATTGCAAAGGCTTTTAGACACACTTTCTCCGGTCGGTGATTTAAATTCTGTTTTTTACCTACAGTAAACACTAAGACCACTATTACTAGTACTACTACTAATACTTCTAGTTGGTACTAAACGATCGGATGGGATATCCACCGTTATCTACCGAGGATTCAAGTCGTGATGCTTCTTTCTTTCTTCGTTTCTTTTCTAAAAACCTACAATAATAAGTTATTTTATTCAGTAGATATTCAATATTTTGTGTTAAATAGCTAACAATAATGTTGTAAAAACAATATAACGTTTTGAAGATAGAATATACATAATATTTATATATCATACTAGCTGTAATCCACGATTTTGACCACGTCCACAGAAATTTGCAGTTTATTGACCTTGACGCATAACCAGTGTGTGTTAAGAGTTTGTTTTTTAAATCATTGGGTATCTTAAAACGTGGCGGTGAGTACTGAATGGTAGCAGTTTTTTTTGTAGGTATAGATTGAAGAAAGTTTCAATAAGTACAAGAATTTAAATAGGTAGGTATGTACGCAGTACAAAATACATATAGCAGTTGAGTTATTTGTAGACCGCTAAAAAGATCAACATATTTTGTATTTCACCTTAATTTTATTAGTGTGTTAGGTACCTGCAGTAGATTTTATATAAACCGACCAAAAACACTTTTTTAAAAGTAAAATAAACATGTAGACTACCGTGTATGACTTTACATTACAAGTTTGCACTGAAAACTCCACGTCAAGAATACAGTATCAAGAATTAAATTAGAGTGAATCCCGAGGGAGTTTTAAATTTTCAAGCGGAAAGGGGAAGGCCACAGAGTCCTATTGCAAAATGTTATTACTTGGTCGACTACAATTTTAACAAATTTTTTGTATATTTCACAAGTTTTTCTTCTCAAATCTAAATTTCTAATAATATTTCAAAAAGTATAGAAACAGGAGCCTGAAAAGCAAATTAGAGGGAATGGAATATAGTTTACTTTAAGTTAAACTTATTACGGTCCTCGAGAAACAAGCATTGGAGGCTGCTCGGGTCAAGTGCCCAATTTGTCACCGCGAAACTTGGTAGCTAGGTACTACTCCGCCCGGCCTGTTCGATTCCATTAAACTTTCAAGACCTTTCGAAGCTATTTTCTTGTTTGAATCAAGATTTGCAAGTCCCTCAACTTACGGATAATACCTAATTGGGGTTTTGAATTTTTTTTTTTTTGCGGTAAATGGAAAGATCACATATAAGTTTTATAACAAAACTATATTTTTTTTTCGCAATAATTCAAAAGTTATTTCAAAATAAAAGTTAATTTTTGTCCAGTCCGAATCCAGTACCGAAAACACGCCGAACAAACCCGAGCGCGTGTGACGTCATTATTTTAGTTTTCACTCATTCAATAGCCGCAAACGCTGTACTGTAGGTATAAAATTATGACGTCACAACTATGGTGATCAATCATGGCGCGTTTCTAGTCACGTGGTTTTTTTCTAAATTTTATCAATTTTTAATTGTTTATTATCGCCTAGTATAATAATTGAGCTTTATATTATTTCAAAATTATCCTCTTGCAAAGGTTGATTAAAGAGAAAGACCTCGCTAAGTGCTACGTAAATAAAAAGCTCAGTGGGATGCTTACAATGCTATATCATAAAAATTAAATTACGATGAAACTTTTACAGTAAGTGCGCGCCATTTTAGTAGGGTGATGTCGGCAGGGGGCCCGGACGCCACATCAAAGCGACGGCGAGTTCTTCAAATCCAATTTAGCAGGTTCTTCCCTCACGAGTCAGGTTCCACCCTGATCTTACCTGTGGTTTACTTACTTGTCTATTGAAAATGAAAAGATCAAAAAAGCTACAATTCGACGAACGCCTAAGCTAATAACTGTAGTAAAGCTTGTAAATAAGGAAAAACGTCAAAGGAAGATGGAAAAGAAATTAACGTGTTTCTTACGTACCGGTACTCGCCTCGGGCTACAGATCAAGTGGATAATTTGTCAGCAAGTAAACTTGTGCGAAGGACTATGCGATTCGATTAAACTTCTGCCCAAGTACATTGAACAGGGCCTCCTTAAGTTGTCTGTACATTTACGGCGGAAACTTAATTAGCTAACTCATCAGAAGAGTGCCCACCCGCCGTGTGTGCTGGAGTCGTATCCGTGATTTAGTAGAAGGGCTCGATAAAGCATGATTGTATTTTATTTACGCATAAATAATAATAATATGCTTCAAAAACTATATCGTCAGTGGAAAGGAAAAAATGCTTAAGCGCCAGTATGCTACTTGTGGGAAATCAACTTATTATTTTCTTATTACTACTTATCAAGTTATTAACTTTAAACTTGATTTCCCACAGTAGCATTTTGGCGCTTTAGCATTTTTTCCACGATATATACATGTAAAATGTAACATAATTTTTTTCCCAATCGTGCTTTTACAGTACACAAACAAAAATATCATCATTATAACCACGCTTAAACTTAACAGTTATCACAAATGCTACTGTGTTAGGTTTCATTTACACACTTACACACTAACATAATCATAGCTTGGAAACAAGAAAGTTATGTAAAGTAATCAGTATTAAATGAAGCTTTCAGCTTAGAACGCCTACACGCGTCTCGAGGACACGATTTGCTTTCACCTTCACCAAAATGTAATAATATATTTGTGTTAAATCCACAATTCTCAACAATAAAAGATCGTGAAAAAATTAATTTGTGACTTTCTAATATAGAATTTAAAGATGTATTTTATATAAGTAATCTAGCTGAACCCGGCTATATAAAGACACTATTATAATCTAAAAATAAATATAGTTAAAAAGTATTTGTTTGTACATTCTGTTTTGTGTTATTTTCTTCTATAAGTATTCTATTCTACATAAATAAGAATCAATGTTTGTATGTTTGTTCTCTATGCCTTCCGAAACCATTAGATTTTCTATTGCATATCTTTCATATTTCTTGTAGCAAGATTCTGATTGCAACAGCAGATACGCAATCATCCTTCAGGCGATCTTCATGTACGTGATGGTGATTGGTGGGACGACTGTTGTTCCCATCTCACTCGCTCAAACTTCTCTTTTGTTTGATCTTCGTAAATTCTAGACTTACCTTCAGACAGGTACAGCCGGTCCGGCTCTTGCGGCGGGTCACATGGCCTGTGACGTAGCGTGACGTGAAGTGATGGGCCTCGCGGTGGTACTTCGGGAGGTGCTGGTTCAGGAGGGGACTCGCACTCTCGTTCTGAGTTAGGTCCGTTGGAGTTACCTGCACGTATGAGAAATGAGGTAGTGTTAGCAATGAACCCCTCTTTGAAGCGTGTTATCTTATCTGGTCCTGTTCGATTCCGATTCAAAGAAAAGTCAAAAAAAAAAAAACAATCCCTGTTTTATTTTGAGGTTACTAGAAATAAAAATTTACAAATCCAACCAGTATACGAATAACCAATTTTTTTTTTAATGCTGGACAATTCACACAACATCATCTAGCCCAAAGCTAGCAGAACTTGTGTTATGGGTGTTAGATGACTGATATACTTAATACAATACTTTACATACATACATATTTTTTATTATACATAGAAAACACCCAGTACACCCGGAATAAATATTTGCAGATCGTAAAAACATTTATCCCAAGGCGGGAATCAAACCCGTATCCTCCTGCGTCGCAGGCGGCCATTCGCCCGCCGCGCCACATCGTGATGCAAATTATTATTATTTTTTTTCTGCAAATCAGTAAACTTGGGGTTGGTCATCAAGCCTGTAAAAGTCCACTGCTGGACATAAGCCTCCCCCAAATTTAGGGGAAGGGTTTACTATTTACCACACACGGTAGGCGGATTGGTAAACGCAGAGACAATGCTTAGTTCATAGGAGATACTGCCGCTCATCTCCCGATGCATTCTGAGAGGTAATAGAGGGTTCCGGGAGTCTAAGCCGGGATTCCGATTAAGGCATTCAAGGTAAAAAGAAAGAAAGAAAGAAAGAAAAAAAAATACATTTATTTGACACACGTTTTGCTCACAGAACGGACAAAAAACTACCTAGGTACATGGTTACGAAGAAAAAGAAAAAAAAAACACAGTAGGTAGGTTAGCGTTATCAGTAGGTCTCAACTAGTCCAAGAATGCATGCCAAAAAGGTTCTACCTCAGCTTAATTGCTGCCTAACAGGCAGCGGTGGCCTTACCCATTGCGAGGCTCCGGGCGTAGGCAGGTCTTTGCAAGGCCCTTTGTTCTTCGTCAAAAAATATATGATCAAAATTAAAAGTTTTAAATAAAGAAAGTATAGTAAAAAAATCTATTTTTTTTTAAATTTGCTTGGGTTGTTGCGCGAGGCCCCTGCAAGAGCGAGGCCCCGGGCGATTGCCCTGTTCGCCACCCCCTAAGGCCGCCACTGCTAGCAGGGTAGGTATCTGCCGTAACATACTTATATCGCTGTATGTATGTTGAGCCAATCAGAACTGATCTAAATTCCACAATAATAACTAAGCTGGAATTCTGTACAGAATAACTGACTAAATACCTCATTAGTACCGTACATTTCTCAGCGTGTTATGATTACTGAATGGTTTACATTATTGGAGCAATCAACATCGCTATTTGATTATGTACTGAGTTTAGCTGGTATTGTTACAATATGTATTCGATTTTCTCATCACCATACTAAACAAATCCAACGCTGGACATGCAAAGGAAACTAAAAAAATAGTATCATGACTGTAATCCTAGATATCTCCAAATACAAAGTACCCACTTGTGATTCTAAGGTAGTCAGAGGTATGTCCAGGTATTACATTTGGAACGAACCCACATTTTCCAATTGGTATTCCATACGTGACAGCTTGTAAACCCATCGCCGCTGCTAGAATACTAACTGGTTCCCTTGCGATGTTTTCCTTCACTGTTTGAGAGTACGGCATTGCGCACATAATTATTTTGAACAGAAAGATTATGAGAGATCAAGACCGGACTCGAACCTACGACCATAGAATCAAAAGGCAGGCAGGCACATCATGTAAAAAATGGTAATGCTATTCAAACTCTAAATAATCTTATACATGTATGCTTTCACATAAGTATACTCATAGAGTCTAAATTTTAGCACATATTTAATACAAAATAAATCCTTCAATAATTAAAACACTCTAGCAAAACGCGCGCCATCGTCCGCATGAAATTGTTTTCATACAAACATAGCTCCCGCGATACCCGTTTAGGGGTTGAGTTTTGAAAATTCCTGTCTTAGTACAACTCTACGCATCAAGACAAATATACTTTGAAAATTTCAAGTCTCTGCGACCAGTGGTTTAGGCTGTGTGTTGTCAGTCAGTCACTCAGGACAAAGATTGTTATAGATTACTTACAGCTGATCACGTGAACCTTTGAGGTAGAATAAGTCGTTAATAGCATAACTCTTCGTTAGCCTTCTCATGCTTCGCTCGTTCAATGTGTACTCAGCATGAAATTGCTAACTCCAAACTAGTACAGTAAACTCTTACCATTGTTATGACAGAGACGTGTATTGCGGGCATTGTTGTCGTGCACAAAATCCTCATTACGATGCTCCCGCCGACGAGACACCGTGCCGGTTGATACCGGCACGGTGTCACCACTAAAGATTTCTTCCCCTGTAATAATTATCGCTCATTACCCACGGCACTTCTAAGCTGAACTGAACTGGTAAGCACGTGTATAATTTTTAAGTAGTTACTACTACTTAAGGTTAAACAAGTCGGTACGTTGTCCATACAAACGCTGTAAGAGCTTAATGTCTACTATTTAATAACGTGCGTTCAAAGTTAAGTTTGATACTGAATTATCTTGCCGTTATCTAGGTACGTTACCCTAAATGCTACGGTAAAATCAGATTACCTTGAAAGTTACAAGCGTCGAAAGATTTACTACTAAATCTTGTAACGCTTGTAACTTTCATGCATCCTTACCATTCCTATTTCTACCGCTAAGCAGTTTGATGTGTTCCGGTTTGAAGGGTGTGGGTGCCGGTGAAATTACAGGCACATGAGGCTTAACACCTGTATGCTTCAGGTTGATGGACGCTGAGTAGTGCATTGTAGATGACGTGCCTAACGAGCGTGACCTACGAGGCAATGCTTTGTTATATGTGATGGTAACCACTTAACATCAGGTGGGCCATCTGCTTGTTCCATCAGCAAGTTGTATTTACCAAAGTGCACTACATTTTGCGTGCGCTTCGAGATCCGTGCCGTGATTTATATAGTATATTAGTAAGAATTTTTTTTTTTTGATGATGTGGCGGGTGAATGTCTACCTGCAACACAGGAGGTTGCGGGTTCGATTCCCGCCTTGGGATAAATGTATACGATCTGCAAATATTTATTCGGGGTGTTCTGGGTTTTTTCTTTGTATAATAAAAAGTATATGTGTATGTAATGTATTGTATTAAGTATATAGTCATCTAGTACCCAAAACACAAGCTCTGCTTAGCTTGGGGCTAGATGACGCTGTGTGGATTGTCAAAAAAAAAACATAAGACTAGGACTCGTAACGTTACAAGCACCCTCCTAGACTATAGGAACTCGTTTTTCTGAGATTTCTGATATTTAAATTACCTTTTGAGTTCCTGTTTCTCTTGTAGTACCGTCGGTTGGTACTCTCATGAGGAAACGGTGAGGCTTGTCGCTGCGGACTACTGACGAATCGAGGTATTTCGCCACCAGCCTCAGAGCCGTACATACGCCTTTGTTCACCTGAAACAAAGCTTTGATAAGTATAATAATAATAATGCTGGACACTCCTGTAGTATATTGCTATCATCTTTCTTTTCTTTTAAGTGATTTGCTGATGGAACAAGCAGATGGCCCACCTGATGTTGAGTGATCACCATTACCTATAACAGAGCATTGGGTGTAATAAAAGAGTTGCACCTGATGTTGAGTGGTAATAAAATCCAACCCTTTAAAGGTTGCAACAGGGTTTAAGGTTTGTATGAAAATTACTCGCAGACATTTTACGCGAATTGCACTATATTTATATTAAAGGGAATGCTTAAATTTGTTCTATAAAAAAAGTTTTTTTATTTTTGCCTGGACGTGCCTCTGTTTACCTTTCAGCATCCTGTTTTTTGGTATACCTACCGCTCAACTAGATGAGTGAATTTATATCATACATTGGATAATATCATTAATCATGTACTTTGCTGATAAAGTGACACAGACAAAACAATTTAGATAATGGTGATTTACCTACGATAAAAACGATTTGATAAAGGTAAATTACCTAGGACAGAAATAATAATTGACAGGTACAAGCCATGTGAAAGCAATAAACGTATTGAGTACTTGTTACTAAGAAATTGAACGGAATATTTGCCATAAAAAAGCATTGCTTTTTTCTAAAAACCATTTTTTTACATAACTTTACCTTTATAGTAGAAATACGATAAAAGTAGTAGAATTTGGTAAAAACTGTAACATATTTGCCTCGTAAGTCGCGTTCCTTTAGAACGAACCCTATGATGCACTTGCTCAGTGTCCATCAACCTGAGGCATTCCGGTGTGAAGGAGGTGGTATCCGCCAACGAGAGGTTTTTTCCGTGTTATTTCTCTTTGATGAGTGAGTATAAATGTCCAAAAAATATATATATTGCTTATTAAAGACTAAATTTTAATTTGAACAATTGAAATAATTCTAACTATATTATTACAATTTTTATTTTAAATTCGGTTATTTCTTCTAAACGGTATTGATTTTTAGTTTTTTTTTTTCACACAAATATTTGTCAAAGTATTTATCACAAAGTGAACAATTGGCAGTTCGAACTAATAATTCATTAGGCTACAAATAATTATTTCTTGAATGCGATATGAAATGGAATGCGCGCGGGTCCCTGTGCGGGCGACGGGCGGCAGTGCAACTCAGTATGGACAGACTCCTCAAGGTCGTTGGCGAGTACCACCGGCACCCGCACCTTTCAAATCGGACCACAAGGAAGCTATTCAGCGGCAGAAATTGGCATGGTGGTAGTACTTCTCCGGGCGAGCCCTACACAAAGAGCTTTACTACTACTAAATCTAATCTGGTAATCTTCCACGGACTCTTTTGCCTTCAGACTTTTCCTGTCTTGACTTTTTGCTTCACGTGCCCAAAAAAAGTTAGAATGCGTAACTGCACACTGAAAGACGATAGACGCTGTTTTATTAAGCAGCTAGAGCTCTTGAAGTAGTCGATTCTATTTACAAATTTATATAACATGAAGCTCCAGTGTAAGTGAAGCTAATACAACTCAGTGGGGTACATGCACGATAGAAATATGCAATTCGACTATAAATTTCAGTGTATCACTCGGTCAATGAACTGATCATATCCAGCTTTGCCGGTTTGAAACTAGGTTAATGATGCACCAAATTGATAATTTTTCGGTAATGAAACATAAATAACATATTTATGATTCATGTAATCACAGATATCAATATTTACCTTGAATTTTGCCATATAAATAATTCTTTTCCAAAACGTTTACCATAATACTTTCAGTTATTAAACAGTTAGTTGCAAATATACAATTTACTGCAAAGGTAAGAGTATTTTTTTTGTATTGATTTTTCTTTAGTCATTTTTAGTTTAGTCGTGTTTTTATAATACGACTTGCTAATGGAATAAGCACATTTTTTTTATACAATTTGCTGAAAGAACAAGCATATGGTCCACCTGATGTTTAGTGGTTACCATAAACTATAACAAAGCACTGACTTGCAGGTCACGTTCGTCAGCAACGTAACCTACAATACACTGCTCTGCGTCCATCAACCTGAGACACACAGGTGTTAAGCCTCATGTGCCTGTAATTTCATCAGCACGCACACCCTTCAATCCGGAACACAGTAAGCTGCTTGGCGGCAGAAATAGGCATGGTGGTAGTACTTTCCCGGGCGAGCCCTTCACTAAGAGATCTACTACTACTAAAACCTAAGGACCTTAGGATCAGAAGGCGGGGCAGACCCACTAGACCACCGATGCTCTTATGCCTGGTAGCCCATAATTGAATAAACGTATTATGTTTGGATAGGTTTGATCAAAAACTACGCAATCGACAAGATGTGTTTTCGACAAGGGTTTGTGTTGTCGCTTTGAATTATCTTGTAAAAGTGTTTACTGAGTACCTTATGGTTTTTAGATGAAATTCACACTAGCTCTGGCCGTCTTCCTGGTTGCCGTGGCTGTAGTCTGCGGTTCCACAGACCTCAGTACTAGTCCAGCAACCAATACCAACTTAATCAATGTTGGCACAGCAGTTGCTAGAAACAGGCTTTTGCACAGGTCATATTTTTGAAAGTAGAGAAAAGTATGCTAAGATGGTTAGGGCATGTAGAGAAGATGTGAATGGGACTGTTGTAGGGGAAGAACTCGGTGTATCTCAATCAGATAGAAGACATTTTAGAGAAGGCCAGCCGGGCTAAGATGTGCAACGTGATATGTGTCGCGCTTGACACGAGATACTTTTTCTATTAATAGACATCTTAGAAATTAGACATAAAAAGACAAATCGCAAATCGAGATAGAGTTTTGGCACTGGCATATTAGCGCAGAAAGATATGAAGAGATATCTCTTTTTTGCACGAGATAACGAGTAGACAAAATTTTCTCGCGTTGCACATCTTAGCCAGGCAGGTCAAGAGTACCCTAAAACGACGAGGATATGTTGAGCATATGCAGAATGTTATGAAGAGTAAATGAAGCAAAAACGATCTGTCAGCATTGTGTAAGTGGAAATCCGTGGTCTTTGCCTACCTGTTTATAAAACAGGCATGATTTTATGTATGTATGTAATACTTTCAAGAATTTTTATTATTTTACCTATGTAAATACCAACGTACTAATAAACTAGGCATAACTTTGAAATAGTTACTCCGTGTTTTGTACTTTGCATTTATAGGAAGTTTCAAATTAGATCGAAAGAGACACAACACGGTGTAACTATTTCGAGATTTTGTTAAGTTTATTAGCAGTAGGTTAAACTAATAGTCCTGCAAATAGTAGATACTTGAGCACTTTCCATTGGCAGAAATCTTCAACTAAGAAATTTACAGATTTTTGAAAAATTATTCTGCTTAACTTACCAAAGATCCTAATCGCCAATTTTTTATGAAACCAACCTTACCAACATTGGCATTGGATCTCAAAAGGCAGCGATGTTCAGTGTCCCCCTTTTTGAAGGAAGTACCCCTCTTATCAGAATACCGAACGACAAAAAATAACTATAAAGTCTTACTTATAAACTAAGTTTCGTCCAGATCAGCTGTAAAATACGACTTGTAGAAAATACCAACAAAATGACAAAGAAGCCATTTTTGCCAGGCAGAGACACTTTACTCGCTCGATCAATCACTTAAAAAACTTCCAATGTTATCATTGCTACGTTTCTGACTTTGTGTTGTAGTATCCAATATCTTACTACAGGATGTTACAAACCAGTCCTAAAGCTTCCTGCCTATTTTTCTAAGCTATAGGCAGGCTTCAAGTGGGCTTATTCTATCAGCAAGTAATATAAAAAAAACATTACAATGTCTATTTATTTCAGAGCCCAGATCATCCGTTCTGCTATCACCAACACCATACATATCCACAATCACACCTGGCGTGGAAGTACCTCTACTGTAATCACATTAGTGCGAGCCTACGAGTTGGGATCCAGCCAGGGAGCGTCTGCACGCATCACCGCCGGCGGGGTGGGTTGGAACGGTGTCACTGTCAGAATGCAGTCGCAAAGAAGCAGAGGGTTTAACATCGTGCTAGAAGTTTACGGTCGATAAACACATATTTAGTTGCTGAGTTTAATAGCAATGATTTTCCAGTTAATGTAAGGATATATAAATTTAAAGTGAAATATTTTTAAGATATTTTATAAGAGGGTCATCGATTACTAACCCTTTTATTTTATTTATTTATTTTTTAATAAAAATTGGAGCACCAAAAACTTTTTTATTTCTTACCTAAAAATACTTAATCAATTAGGTACCAATTAATCTAGAGTTTTTTTCATCTATAAACTAGCGACTTGCTCTAGGATCGCAATATTAAGTGTAGCTCATTATTACTCGATATAATAATTAATCTTTACATTCTTACTATATTTGTAACAAATGTAGCATTTTTTTGTGATAACTTATGATTTTTATTAGTAAAAAATGAAACCCGGTTCTCATTATAATATAAAAAACATACGTTTAAAAAAAGTTGAGTCATATACCATTTTATTATTCTATTACAATGTTTTCAGATACCTACTATAGCTTATGTACTTGTGTATTCCAAATCCACTAAAACATTCAATTCACTTAATTATTGTTATGTTGGCGTAATAACTTTCACCACTTTACACAAATAGGTCAGTATGAAAGTTGGGGTTGAAAACTTCGAAATTTATGATGCGGTCTGCTTTGGTGGGTAATTCTAAACAATAACAAACAAATTGTGTACTGCGAGGCCGAGGAGCGGTGAGCAGAGGCAAGCCTTTCACAGTGTAGGCAAAACAGCTTGTCCACCGCATTCTCGTTTTAATAAACTTTATTTTAAGCAGCATAATGTTAAGTAAATAAAGCATATCATAGAGCTTCTAACAAAGTTAAAACCTTATCAACAAACATTATGAAAAATATTAATCTGGATAGTTATAAAATTATAGATAGCCCAAAGAAAAGATAATTAGACTGTGTGAAGTCTAACTTGAGTTAGAAAAGATACAGACTTATAAAATAAAATAAATGAAGAAAACGTGTTGTACCTACCCCACTTCATCCTTATGCAGCGTAAGGATGAGAACAAGCAGATAATATTACATCAGTTGTAGGATTATTAGCCTTCATTATTGATATTTAAGCCGAACCATAATCCCTCGGCGTAATGCTACTTTTCATTTAGAGTTCTTGTGATCAATATTCATCTAACAAAAAGCATAAAAACTTCAAAAACTCCAAATTCTAGCCCTGATACTAAAAATTAAGCGTAAATTTGAAATAGCCGTACTCGAAATACCGTGTTTTATCTCTTTTTTATCTAGTTTAAAACCTTCTGTTAATACAAAAAGCATAAACTGACGACCGATGTGGCGCGGTGAGCGATTGTCCGCCTGCGACGCAGGAGGTTGCGGGTTCGATTCCCGCCTTGGGATAAATGTTTGTACGATCTGCAAATATTTATTCCGGGTGTTCTGGGTATTTTCTATGTATAATAAAAAATATCTATGTATGTAATATAGTATTGTATTAAGTATATCAGTCATCTAGTACCTACCCATAACACAAGCTCTGCTTAGCATGAGACTAGATGATGCTGTGTGGATTGTCCAGCATTATTTATTTATTTATTATTATTTATTTTATAAACGGTGTAACTATTTCGAGGTTACGCTGAGTTTATTTGTATGAATGAATGAATTAATGAAAATTCTTTATTGTACACCTTACAAGCTAGAGAATAAAACAAAGAAACAATAGTAGTCAATAATAGATAATGTACAATAATAATAATAATAATAATAATAATAATAATATATTTTTATTGCAGACACATGGTCCATACACATTTAAAAATATTTAAAAATTTAAAAATACACATTTAAAAATAAACAAAAAGATCAATTTAAATTACTAGGAGGTACACATAAAAAAGTATATTTAAAATAAAAATAAAAATAAAATAAGGCAGAGTATTAAAAAATACTTCGGCCAGTCTAGGGGCAATGGGCGGTCTTATCTCTAAAAAGCGATCTCTTCCAGACAACCTTTGGATGGAGAGAATTTAAAAATAAGAGGACCAAGACCAACCAACCAACCAAGACCAAGACCAAGACAGACCAAGCTTAAGCTCAGATTACCATTTTTTAAAGTTTTTTGGTCTTTGACTATTTTATGGCTTGATAGTAGTATGTGAAATGTCTACCAATTGTTACTTTGGTATGGTGTGAACCAGCTGGTAGTAGCTTTGTCTTGTAAGCTAAGTTGCCTCGCCCGCAGGCACCTTCTACTTTGCCAAACAAGGCGAGCTCTAACATAAACGCTCTCTGTTCCTCCCCTTAAGTATTGGCTACAGTTGTTATGATGCCAGAGCATGATATCAATTAAATAAATTAATAAACATAAACATAATTTATTTCCAATCTTAACTGGTACATATTTTACTTGTAACTTACTTCCTAGAATAAAGCTACTTAGATCTAGATTTTGAAATAGCTACTTAATACGAAGGTATACAAGTGTAGCTATGAACAATTTTGACTGGAACAAATAGGAAGGTAGTTACAAAATATCATACCCTCCGTGCTAGATTTAACTGTGTTACGGCATGGTAAAAATGAATAAATAACAACAAATTTAGAAATGCAGATGGTACAATTTTAAAAAACCCATTCAATTCAAGTAACTACTTATATAAAAATTCTGCAAGCTATCTGGATATAGTACAAGATGTGCTTAGTTTGGGCGTTCGGCGAATGTTGGTCAATATTATTAAAAAAAAACAATTAAATGACCACTATTGGCATTGCTTCTGAATAAAGATAGATGTTTGTTCTCTGTCTGTGTGTTATAATAACATTTATCTGTCATCTGGTTCCCATACTACAAGCTATGCTTAGTTTGGGGCTAGATGATAAAAAATGCCCACAAATAAATTCCTCTCTGTCCATCGACTTCCCGCGTCTTCTTCACAACGTCAGTTCAACGGGTTGGGATTTACATCAAGCCCAAGAATCAAGTATAAGTGAATACTTAATAAAAAAAATCCTAGATCCAAGCTAATCATCTAGATCCATAGAAATGTATTATACTCTAATACTTTAGATGACCGATGTGGCGCGGCGAGCGAATGTTCGCGACGCAAGAGGTTATGGGTTCGATTACCGCCTTGTAATAAATGTTTGTACAGTCTGCAAATATTTATTCCGGGTGTTCTGGGTGTTTTCTATGCATATCAAAAAATATCTTACGTATGTAATGTATTGTATTAAGTATATCAGTCATCTAGTACCCATAACACAAGCTCTGCTTAGCTTGGGGCTAGATGATTCTGTGTGGATTGTCCAGCATTATTATTTTGATCAAGTTTGGGACGGGGTCATACAGCGCCATTTTTGGTTACCAAAGCTGTATTTTTCGTATGGATCGAATGAATACTTAACTTTTGTCCAATACATGCCACAGCATTCTAAGCTTTAAGCTCTTTGAGTCAGAGTTTAAAAAGAAATGGTATCTTATTTGAGCCTCGATTGCGATGCTTCCCTTTAGTAAACAGCTCAGGATTGAATATGAAAATTTAATCGACTAATTTAATCGAGCTTGGATACTCGTCTAGAGACTTCCTACGACAGAGATATTAAATACGCCTTAAAGGTAGATGGAAAAATAAGATCTAAGTGGATATTTACCGTGCCTAAGGATTTAATTAATTAAGTTTTTTTTTACATTCTTATATTAGGATTTATTAGTATAGGATTTATAGGATATTTGTTAGTATTATATATTAAGATTATAATAAATAGCATCATGAATTTAATCCTTAAGCACGGTAGACATCCCCTCTGATCTCTTAGTATCAAGTCGGTACCGAGCTCGAGATCTTCGAGGATGTCTAAGGGGGTAGTCAGAGGTAGGTACGTCCAGATATTACATTTGGTACGTATCCACATTTTGTTAAAGTTAGTATTTCATACGTGACAGGTTGCAAGCCCATCGCCGCTGCTAGAATACTAACTGGTTTCCTCACGATGTTTTCCTTTACCGTTTGAAGCACTGACATTGCGCACATAACTTTTTCGAAAAGAAAAACCCATTGTTGCACAACCGGCTTAGAACCCACTACCTTAGGATCAGAAGGCGGGGTCACTACCATTAGACCACCGGTGCTCTAGGATTATAATATTTAGGAATATTTACATATTGGCTAATGCCATGAGTACCTGCTATAGTTGGTTGCAACAGTTTTTTAATTAAAAACGTGTTTACGAATAAAAATAAATTAAGTTTCTTAGCATTCATTTGCAAATCGCCAAAGTTTGACGAGTTACATTGCATTTAAATGCTGGGCGAGTCTAGGGAGGTTTACCACCCTCAAATTTGCATTTTTCAAAGTCTTTTGTGCTCAAGGTTGAATCGGGCTGCGTTTTCGTTCTATAGCCTGTAGGTACATAACATTATATAGGGCTAGAACAATGCAAAAAAGTATTCACAAAGATGAACCGACGCCGGTTTTAAAAACTTTTACCTTCTGTATTGCAGCGGTTATTCGTTATAAATTTTTTTCAGACACTTTTATTATTAGTTACATGAGCTAGCGTTTTGTGAGAGTAATTCAAATTCAGGCTAAAAGGCAAATGCAGAAAAAAAAATTAAAATCAAGAAACTTGTGTGCCAAAAGGCGAGAACAGATAGACCGACAGACAAAAGCATTTTTGGGCAATCTCAAAACTGAGACGCTTTCGCTTCGCTTGCTCGGTCAAGTACTAAAGGTGCACGCCACACGCGTTAACATGAGCATTATTGGATTTATATGCAAAGATTTTTATAAACCTATGGAGGTCACACAGAACACAGGTGTGTTCCGGTTAGAAGGGTGTGGGTGCCAGTGAAATTACAGGCACACGAAGCTTAACACCTGTATACCTCAGATTGATGGACGCAGAGAATGCATCGTAAGGACACGTTTTTAATGAGCGTGAACTGCGAGGCAATGCTCTGTTATAGGTAATGGTTACCACTTAACATCAGGTGGGCCATCTTTTAGTTCAATCAAAAGTCAGAATTTAAAAAGTATTTATTCAGTAGTATTCACAAGGATCATCTTGAAACATTTTAAATCTAGGTGAATCTAAGCGCCAGTTTCTCGCGACTAAGCCTAGAATCAGCAAGTCACATAAAAAAAAACTGTCGTGCATGACTACTACAGTTGTGAGCCTACGATTCATTATTTATTAATAAAATCATCAGAATCGTCTTGTTGAAAATAAGTATTAATACCATTCTTAAGGGAAAGATAATGGAATCCTTGCTGAAATTACCTGAATAAAATTTTCACATTCAATCGTTGTCTGTACCCTTGAGAGTGATCGCGCTCTGCCCTATTTGCCGCCATTTCTCATCACGCTGCCTTAG
The DNA here is from genome assembly GCA_947095575.1 of Electrophaes corylata. Taxonomy (NCBI): domain Eukaryota; kingdom Metazoa; phylum Arthropoda; class Insecta; order Lepidoptera; family Geometridae; genus Electrophaes; species Electrophaes corylata. Next base: position 2,397,850 of record OX352704.1, read on the forward strand.
ATATTTATGTTTGCTGCAAATTATGGCAGGTAAACGAGTTTTATCTTCTTGGAAGTATTTTGCTCTACCTTTTCTTTGCAGTAAAATTACTAGACAATTTAATTTATTTTGATTGATTAGAAAATCACCGGTTTTACTATATGTTTACCATAAGCAAACAGATTAGATTAGATAATGCAGATAAGAAATACAAAAACCGGGCAAGTGCGAGTCGGACTCGCGCACGAAGGGTTTGCGCAAGAATAAAAACGGCAAAAAATCTTTGAAAATTACAACTCTTTAACTATCACGGTTCATGAGAGACAGCCTTGTGACAGACGGACAGATAATCAGACAGCGGAGCCTTAGTAATTGGGTCCCGTTTTATTCTTTGGGTACGGAACCCTAAAAAAGAAGTACATGGACTTCTTTACATACAGAGTACAAAGATAAAGTGATAAAGTGAGCCTTACAACCTTGTATTAAATTGATCTGTTGGTCTACTGTATTCATTGTCATTGTTTTGTACTATGTAGTACATTGGTCTAAATAGCACTTAAAGTTATTTCCTGGGATGGCGTGATAGCAACACTTAATTTACAAGCTCCGTTTAATTTGAACTATTTTGAGGCTCAGACTGGAATTTAAATATCTGCAGATAAGAAGCTCACGCGAAAGCGACTTGCCATAGTATAGGCAAGATCAGTATTTCATATGCATGAGAACGCCAGCCAGCTACGATTACACACAATTACCTACTCACACGCTTACGCTGTTTGTAATAAAACCCAGTTTAGACTGACTGGTAAATAGACAACGCACACCATAAGACATTGGTCGTAGAAACTTGTTTTTTTTACGGAATATTCGTCTTGGGATTTAGACGGGATCTGGAAGTTCAACCTAAACGAGTACCGCGGCGGTTGATGTTTATATAAAAATAAATTCACGCGCATGAAGTCGCGCGTTTCGCAAGTGTCAGATAATCTCTCATAGCAATAGTTGACAGTATCCTAAAAAACTACCATAGCAAATAAGATGAGCAGTTGTCTGACTGACTACGGTTCGTAGTGACAAACGGTTTCTCTCAGAATATAGAAACCAGGTACCTATTATTTTAAAAGTAAAGTCCAAGAAAAAATTATATTTAATGACAAATGTTTAGGTATGAACTTATATAAGCTCATCTGCCTTTTTCTCTATCTCTGATGTATCTTTTATAATTCATATAGCAAGTTATATCTTATGAAGGACGGGCTATGACTTTTGTTTTCATGCTGTTGTTGATGTACCAAACAAATGGTCTACCAATGTTAACTAAGCATTGTTTGTAGGTCACGTTAGTTAGAAACGTGCCCTATAATGCAGTGCTTTGCGTCATCAACCTGAGGTATACAGGAGTTTCGCCCTTGGTGGGAGAAATAGGTATGGTGGTAGTACTTACCCACGAGCCCGCCACTAAAAGCTCTCAACTAAGATGTTCAGTCGTTGGAATGTCATATAAAGCTAAATTTTTTAAGTTTATCAGACATCCGAGGGTAGTTGCGCTACTGCAACATTTAATTTTACACTGTACCTGGCCGCAGCCACGGAGCATCGTCGTCGGTTAAATTACGCTTTTAACGAATAAATGGTAAGGGAACACTTTCAAGGATTTTTTGAACCAAGAAATAAATGGTTTTTAAGTAAAATAGTTTTACCAAGTGAAAGGCTATCCAGAATATCCTCCGAGTGGGTGCCGGCGAAATAACAGGATATTGGGCAAAAAAACCTTAATTTTATTATATAGCACAATTACCACGCGGGCGAAGCCGCGAGCGTCTGCTAGGGCTTTATATAAACAAACCTCGATATGAGTAACATTTACGCTCTGTATTATACGATATGAACTGAGTAAAGCCCCATACACACTGTACTTTATAGGCACGTGTATAGCGGGCGTGTGCAGAGAAATTTTCAATAATCCTCATAGGTTTGCTCGAGCCGTACGCACGCGCTTCGGCTTACGCGTAATTGATGGGCCTGAGTCTAATCTCTGCACTTTGCTCTGTGAAGCCTATGTTTGCAGAACTCTTTTTATTTGTATTGCTTTTGATGCGATGCAATTATAATTTGACGATAATGTGGCGCGGCGGGCGAACGTCCGCCTGCGACGCAGGAGGTTGCGGGTTCGATTCCTGCCTTGGGATAAATGATTGTACGATCTGCAAATATTTATTCCGGGTGTTCTGGGTATTTTCTATGTATAATAAAAAAATTCTATGCATGTTGGACAATCCACACAGCATCATCTAGCCCCAAGCTAAGCAGAGCTTATGTTATGGGTACTAGATGACTGATTACCTAATACAATACATTACATACATAGATATAAATAGCTTTATAACTTTGATTCTCAGGCGCGGATTCAAGTCGTGAAGCTATTTCTATTGCTTTATTAATTTTTTCATCTACCAGTCTAAATTCGAGATTTCTTACTAGCTTACTCATATTTTAGTAACTGCTAATAATAAATCTAATAAATCTGTACCAAAACAGACGCCGTTGTAGGTAGGTATCATAAAAGTGATAATCAAATATGCACATTGCAAATGCGGCTGCTTGTCCGGCAGACAGCTCTTGAAATATTCAAATATATAGCGGTAACTAAACAGAATTACCAATTAGGGGTGTATTCTCCCTGAGTTTTGTGACTATGATTGTTGAAACTTTTAATGATTATAAACCATTATGAACAAAACGGAATAGAAATAGTAGAAGTGTTCAGTGACTATGATTGCAGAAACTTTTAATAAACGATTATGAACCAAACTGAATAGAAAAAGTAGAAGTGTTCAGTGACTATGTTTGTCACTGTTAAACTTTTAATAATTATAAGCGATTGCGAACGAAATAGAACAGAAAGAGTAAAAGTAACCACTTAACATCAGGTGGGACCATCTGCTCGTTCATCAGCTAGTTGTATAAAAAAAACTAGCTAAGTTTTTGCACATATTCGTGAGATTAACAAAGCAAACTTTCATAATATTGTTTTACTGCCCACACGTTAGCAAAAGCTCTTTAAAGTTCAAACATATCAAACCTTCGATCAATGATACCCCTAGATGACGGGTCACATACAAAATCATAGCAAAAAGCTGTCCGTGTGAATGTATACTTAAATAGCTACAATTGTTTACTAACGAAGTGAGAAAAAAATTATAGACAGTTTTAAGTTCAACCTAATTACAACCATGTCACCTAGTAAATAATGTCACTAATTGTCAAAACAAATAAGAGCTCACTTCCGGAGTGAGCTCTTATTTAAGCTGAGCTATTATTAGACTAGCCTCTCAGCTCTGAAAGTAGTAGCTCTGCCTTCAGTGCTGTTGGTGGTGGGTTCGATCCCCACCGAGAACAAACATTCGTGTGATGAACATAGATGTTTATTCTCTGTCTGGGTGTTATATAGTATTCTAAGTATGTATTTACAAAAAAAAAGTAAATAAGTATTCTATCAGTCATCTGGTTCCCATAGTACAAGCGATGCTTAGTTTGGGGCTAGATGGGGTTGTGTAAAATGTCAAATATTTATTTATTTACCAAGACGGGTTTTTTGCGCCGACCCTATATCTAGGGGTATCATTGATCGAAGTGTCAAACCAAAAGCATTCGAAAAACCAACTTAATATTCTACACGCGTGTGTATAAACCAACTTTGCACACCAAGCCATTAATTACAAGAACATTTTACTCTCCAAATAAAAGGTAATGCATTGTTAATGACCCGTTCAGAAATTGTACCTTTACTTACCGGGGTGTGGGTTATGGTTGCCGTTTCGACTGAAGCATAGATTATAAAATCTATACCAATTCTAAGTTTTTTTGCCCTGACTGATTGAATGACTGACATAATAGATAGCGCCAGCCGAAACCACTGGTCATAGAGACTTGACATTTTTAGTGTATATTCGTCTTAGTGCGTAGAGGTGTGCGGAGAAAGGAATTTTCGAAATTCAACCTCTAAGCGTGTACAGCGGCGGTTGAAGTTTGTATGAAAATAGCTTCACACGGACGAAATCACGCGCGTTTTGCTAGTAATAAATAAATATCTTCACGACTTTAATTCCCAGGTACGGTAGATCCTCAGATCTCTTAGTACCAAATACCTACTCGAGATTCTTAAAGGATTTCTAATGGGGGTAGTCAGAGGTCCGTCCAAATATTACATTTTTACTCTTTACCTAGATTTTCTCCATTTTAGATCAGATAGTAGACAATTTAGACCCTAAATTGAATTTGATTGAAAAACGTGTGTATGTTTCTGTAGTTAGTAAAAATAATGTTATTTGTCTTGATAATGAGTAAAGGCCTGGCTTAGAAAGTCATATTTTTTATAGGTTTTTCATTGGTGCAGAGGTTTCGTCTGGAACAGTTTGTTTGTCTCTCTCTTTATGAGCATATAGAATAGAATAGAATAGAATAGAATATATCTTTATATGAGATATCTTTAGCGCCCTCTTGCATCATGAGCAACACCGACAAACGCTGGCAATATTAACTGCGAGCCGCGGGCAGTCGACCCTCCACCCTTTGTTTTCTTTCAGCGCTGGTTGAACTAAGCTCCCGGGTAGACTGGTTCAGATACTGGACTACAAACTTTTTTGTTATTGTTACTTGCTGATAGAACAAGTATATAGCAAGTGTGAAGTGTCGCAAGCGTGGGTCAAACGAGGTAGACAGCGAGGCTGTTCTACCTCGCTGGACTGTCCTAAGTATTTGTGGCAATGTGGGCCCATATACGTAAACAGTGAATTATTGAAAAGAGACGTTTGTTGTGGAAATGTTTCTGAATAAAAGTGATGTTATTTCCGTCAATGTTAAGTTACCATCGTCTATAACAAAGTATTGCTTCGTAAGTCACGCTCGTTAGGAACGTTCCTTACGTCTTCACCTTACGTCTACTAACAGGTAGGCATACAGGTATTAAGCCTCATGTGCCTGTAAACTCACCGGCAACCACACCCTTCAAACCAAATCACAGTACTGCAAGCTTGCTTAGCGGCAGAAATAGGTTAGTTAAGTACTTCCCCGGACGAGCCCTTTCACAAAGAGCTCTACTACCAAAAGTTGTACTATTACTAAAGCGGGGAAAGTTTAGTCCAGTACCTAATACTTTCCACTTAATTATCTGAAGCACAGCAAACTATGTAATATTAAAGTGTTATTCACATGAATATGTTATGGTTGCTCTAAACTCTAGAAAATGTTTACATCATGTTATTTGTTTTAGGGAGCGCATGAATTGAAATTTGTGTTGAGTCAACAATAGTCTGTTGGTTTTATGAAGAGCTTTACGGTTAAATAATTTCTGTGAAGTTTATGGTTTATTTGTTAGTGTGGTATAATATTGTAGGCCTAAACTCCACACACTTATGGATGATCGTTTATAAAACGACCAGTAGACCCGTACCCAATTCGTTGGACGATACAATTTTTTTAAATTTTCGGCTTTTCTATATATATGTTTATGTATTATGTGTTTATGTAGTATATGTATTATGCATATAAACCTATCTCTTGAATTATTCTATCTATTTAAAAGATCTAAGCGAACAGACAGCGGAGCGACTTCATTGTATACTAAAATACTCTAAGAGGAAACTTTGATACCATGAAAAATACGTGTGAATTTTTATATCAGAGGGCTCTCATACAACAAACGTTTTGTACAAACGTCCAATTTTTTACCGTTTTTATTATAGATACGGTACGGAACCCTTCGTGTACGAGACCGACTCGCACTTGGCCGGTTTTTTTTTAACCATTTTTTTATGCTTTTCACGTAGATGTTTGTCCTTATTATGATCAAACCCACAACCAACCGCGCATTAACTGAGGCCATTCTGACAAAATCAATCATGATAAAACACAACCTTTTTGCGTTTAGATTTTAATTCAAAATTATTTAATCCTGAAGCAAAATAAGGCAGTGAATGAATAAGAATACCACATCCCCATAACGTACAAAAGTGGCGTAGCACCCCGCGACGGATACCTAACAGGTACCGGCGGCGGGTGACCACCGCTGGGCCCTGCCAGACGATGTGAGACGGTTGATCACGGAGAAGAATGCCGCGATCCGTCGGTATAGCCGTTGGCCTTCCGACCTTAACCGGCATAGGCATCGTGTAGTGGAACGCAATCTAAAGAATCGAATCCGCGACTTTAGGGACAAACGGTGGGACGCAAAGCTCTCCGGGATCGAGCCAAGCCATCTGGCTTACTGGACGCTTGCTCGATCCATGAAAGCCGACAACGTCTCCGTTATGCCCCCTCTTTCCCGACCCAATCAGACCCCCGCATTCGAAGACGATGAAAAGGCTAACTGCCTAGCAGAAAGCCTCGAATCGCAATGCTCTCCTAGTCTCGCTCCCGTTGACCCTGAACACCTCGCTACGGTGGACAGTGAAGTCGAACGGTTAGTCTCCCAGCCCCCTAGCGCTCCTCCTCTTCCTCTGATTAAAGCCTCTGAGGTACAGACGATTATCAAGGGTCTCCATCCGAGAAAAGCCCCTGGTGCTGACGGCATCAGCAACAGGGTGCTTAAGAATTTCCCCACCGTCCTTATTTACCTCCTAGTCAGCATCTTCAATGCGGCTATGGCAACTTGCACTTTCCCCGACTCTTGGAAGGAAGCCACCGTTATTGGCATCCCCAAACCAGGCAAAAAGGCTACAGAGCCTTCTAGCTACCGCCCCATCAGTCTCCTCAGTTCCCTGGGAAAAATCTACGAGCGACTCCTTCTGAATCGTCTCTGGTCCCACGTTACCGAGCTCAAAATCCTACCCGATGAGCAGTTTGGCTTCAGAGCTAGACACTCTTGTCCCCAACAAGTGCTCCGCATAACGGAGCACGTGCTCTCTCGATTTCACCATACCTGGCCGGCAGATACTGGTGCAATCTTTCTCGATGTGGCGAAAGCTTTCGACAAGGTCTGGCACAATGGCTTGATTTACAAGCTATCCAAACTCGGAGTGCCAGACAGGCTCGTGCTAATCTTACGAGACTTTTTACTCAATCGAAGCTTTCGCTATCGCGTAGAGGGTACCCTTTCGGACCCTAGACCCATCAGAGCTGGTGTCCCTCAAGGATCCATTCTCTCTCCCCTCCTATATACGCTGTACACCAGCGACGTCCCTCGCACCCATCAGGTGGAAATAGCCCTATTCGCCGATGACACAGCCCTGTACACATCCGATCGGAACGCCGATCGGGTGTGTATAAGGCTGCAGAAGGCTCTCGATGCACTAGGTGCATGGTTCCGTAAATGGCGGATAGAGGTTAACCCGACGAAAAGTGCCGCCGTGTACTTTTCAAAGGGTAACCGTAATCCTTCCAGATCCGTCACTCTCTTTGACGAACCCATTCCCTGGGTGAAGTCAGCTAAATACTTAGGCGTAACCCTTGATTGTCGTCTATCCTTTGTCAAACACGTACGCACTGTACGTAACCGCGCCAAATTTATTCTTTCGCGCCTTCAGCCACTCGTATGCAAGAAGAGTAAAATGTCTCTTAGAAATAAGTTGACGCTTTACAAAACTTGCATACGACCTATCATGACTTACGCCTCCGTAGCGTTCGCTCATTCGATCAATTTAAAACCCCTCCAAGTAGTTCAAAATCGATTTTTGCGCACTATCACGGGTGCCCCGTGGTACATGCGTAATATCGATCTTCATCGAGATCTCGAACTCGAATCTATAGCCGAATTCATGAAACGCGCCTCCAGGCGGTTTTATGATTCGGCTCCTCACCATCCGAATCCCTTAATTAACTCGCTACCCGATTATCCAGTAGATCCGCCCGTTAAACGTACCCTCCGTAGACCTAGACACGTTTTAGGTGACCCAGATGACACGATCACCGCCGCGAATGTGGCGGAGGTCGCTTCATCGAGTCCGGACACAGGAAACACTCCACAATCACACCGACCCCGGCGGCGGGGTCGAAGACGTCTCCCCGTTAACGCCCCTTCAGGGCGAAGAGTCTCTCCGTAGCTCCCTTCTCCGGCAACAGCCCAAGCCGAGGTCCGTACCTAAGTGGTGCCCTTGTGCTCGTTGCCAACAAAACCAATTTTGTAATGGCGTAGCGCCTTCTGCGCTCGCCAGTAGCCCGGTAACGCTGTCGGAAATCGCTAGGCGATTATACCAGCATTTTAGTCCGTTCGAAAAAAAAAAAAAAAAAAAAAAAAAGCGACGGATACCACAGAAATTTCTAAATCTTCATAAGATAATGGATTGTCTGAAGAAAGGGATCTCACAGTCGGAACCACAGCATAAAAACAGTACCAACGATCAGTACTGGTTCACTGGCTCATTATTAAAAAAACATATATTATACAATCAGTACAAAACCAAGCAGTAATTTTCTTGCCTATTCTAGGTTTGGTCGCGTGGAACTGGCACCTAGATGTACTTAAGTTTCATTATGTACAAGCGAAACGCACGCGAAGCTATTTTCATACAAACTTCAACCCCCGCTTCAACTTCCTGAAATTCAACCTCTAAGCGTGTACACGTTTAGAGGTTGAATTTCAGGAATTCCTTTTATAGGTCACCTCAACGCACCAAGACAAATATACTATGAAGATTTCAAGTCTTTACGACCAGTGGCTTAGGCTGTGCGTTGTCTATATCCCAGTCAGTCAGGACAAAGATTATTATAATTGGTATAGATTTAAATTTAAATAAAATAAATAAATAAATAATGTTGGACAATCCACGCAGCATCATCTAGCCCCAAGCTAAGGAGAGCTTGTGTTATGGGTACTATATGACTGATATACTTGATACAATACATTACAACTTAGTTTACTTACAACTTAGTTAGTTACTAATGTTTAGTTTCATCTAAGGTTCAAGATCACATATCACATAAGTGGAGCTCAAGCCATTTTGTACCTAATTTCAACACATATAAAGGTTATTTTACATTAAACACCGATCAGAAGTGATATAGACCTGTCGTAACTTTGCTGAGTTCCTGACTCGTAATTAATAAAATTACTTTTTGGGAGCTTTCCTCGACTTCAAAGAATTTAAGCACAAAAGAATAAAAACTTTATAGCTATAGGTACAAAGTTATAAAGGAATTTATAATATTATTTTACACACTTAAAAACAGTCGAAATGAATATTCGCTCTTCCTTTTAGAATAATGATTGACAAGAGACCAAAGAATATTCCATTTTTTTTTCTTTTTTGAAATAATATTTTTATATTGCTGGTGGAACAAGCATATGGCCCACCTGATGTTAAGTGATAACCATCACCTATAAAAATGCATTGTCTTGTAGGTCATGCACATTAGGTACGTGCCCTACGATGCACTATCTTGCGTCCATCAGCCTCAAGAATACTGGTGTTAGCGATATGAAGCCACACTCATAAATAAATAATAAATACTAACATACATTCACACAACACCTTCGAGCCCCAACCTAAGCAAAGCTTGTACTATGGGAACCAGACAGCTGATAGAATACTTAAACACTTTTTATTTTAAATACATACTTAGAATACAGTAAAGCATCGCGATACATAACAAACATCTATGTTCAATATGTTCATCATATAAATGTTAGCTCTCGGTGGGGTTAGAATCCATCACCTACAGTATAGTACAGTATAGTAGTAGTGGGCGGATTCTGAGTTTTTTTTATTTTCCGGATATTTTTTTTGGATTTTTTTTGGATTAGCCCTGTCTTCTGCAGACGGATTCTGAGTATTTTTGTTTTACGGTTATCGGATTGTATAGAGATTCGCTAGTGCCCCAATATGCCGCTAGGGGCGCTTATCGTATCTCCATACAAAAAATTCGAGCTCGCAAACCGAAATCCGATATCCGGAAAACGAAAAAAACTCAGAATCCGCCTACAGAAGGCAGGGCTACTACTAACTGAGCTGTGATGGCTGTGTAATGAATTTACTGATTAGATACCTGTCACATTCAAACTTGCATCGGCATTTTCACATAGCGAAGGCTTGACATTGTCGGGCTGTCGAATTATGGAGGCTGTGTGCTCTCGGTAGATAACGCAATGAAATACTTTGATCGGCATTTGGATGTGAATTTGTCAATTTAGCGTACGGAGATATTCGAGAGTACAATAAAGATAGTGTCATAATAAACATGTCTGGTGGTCTGTTTGTTTACGACCAGCTTATCTAAAAATAAAGAGTTATTAAATAGGGGGGTCACACCTTTCAGTCACACTGTGACACAACGTAGCTTTTTTTTCCGTTCAGTAACAGTGTCACTCAATGGGAAAATAAAAGTCGCAATGTGTAACAGGTACTCAACGGAATTTTTTTCATTGAGTCACAGTGTGACTGAAAGGTGTGACTCAACGGGAATAACCCAAAATAGGCATGTGAACTTTGAATTACTCTGTAAAAAGTCATGCGTACGGTCATACATAAAAAAAATATACACGTTGACTCGAAAACCTCCTCCGTTTTTTCGTCGATTAAAAAAACATCACGACTTTAATCCCCAAGCACGGTAGATATCCCTTCCAACCTCTTAGTAGCGAGATTTTTTAAAGGTGTCTAAGAGCCGGTCAAGTCTAAAGGTCAGAAGTATGTCAAAATAGTACATTTGGTACATACCCGCATTTTGCAGTTGTGTATATTCCATACGTAACAGGTTGCAGTCTCATTGCTGTAATGTATTTATTCTTGAGGACTGTACAATGAAACACGCGAGCACCATGCATAGACTGCCTTTATTTTCAAACACCCTCACGTCATCGTATATTGCTATCTACCTACATCCACATCTCCCCTCTTAATAATTTAATTAAGTAAACATGAAATTGATAGCATAACAATTTATAAACATATTCAATTATTTCATTGTATCTAATTTCATGCACAATCAATTTAGTTACCTACCTATATCGATTGCCTATTTATCCTCTTTCCATGTTTTTGTCATGGAGAATTACATTCGACAATAATCTCCTACCTATCTACTCATTCATTTAATATTTACTTAGGTATATGTATATAGTTATCCTAAACAATTTTATGTTAGTAGGTAGTTACTTTTTTAGACACTAGTTAGGTAGGTACGTATTCTATTGTTATCTCTAAAAGATTAAAAGAAATTAGCTTTAGTACCTACCTACCTACTTATTACTTTCATTGGTTTATAGATAACATGGCAGAAATTTTTGCTTTATTATAATAATTATGATAATTTAACATAACTAACAAGCAACTAAGTACATATCGTAGTTTTTTTTTTTTTTTTTTTTTTTTTTTTTTAATTATTATTATATATTTTTATTTATTTTATAGGCTACGTAACTTATTGTAGGGATAATGAAAATTCTTAAAACTTAAATTAGGTACACTACACTCATGCACAGTTCATGCGGCGTGCATAATCACAAAACAGGTTTACTAACACAATACGTAAGTCGGCACTATAAGTAGGTACTTAATTTATCACTTGTTTTGTTATCTCACAATTTATTTCATTATTCCGTCGATAGTTCAGGAATATCCCCACCGATCAGGAGGCCTCACTGTCCTGCCAAATCGAGTAATATAAGGGTTAGTATTTGAAACAACAGCGGCGGGATTCAGGGTCTCTGAGTGGTGTGGCGCACCGGAGCAAGTGGCGCCATACTCCATTGCGTCATCGAAGTCATATGCTTCATTCACCCCATTCTGTTCTTGGCGCGAAGGGCTATCAAGAATGATCTGTCTACGATTTCGTCTAATCACCCTACCTGATGTACATAGTTTAAGTGTATATGACCTTAACCCTGACAAACCACTAATCAGACCGTCCACCCATTTCCCGTTAATACGTACCTTGATTTTGTCACCGACTACGAATGGTTTTAAATTCTTGGTACTTTTGTCAAAATATTTCTTTTGTGTTAACTGCCGTAACTGTAATTCCCTAGTAACATAATCGGGACGATGAACTTTAGGTTCAAGTAGCCTGGGAGGACACGGGACTATGCTACGACATTTTCTACTATTTAATAATTCAGACGGAGAAGGCAAAGTTTCACTAATTGGCGTATTGAGGAACTCTAATAGTGCAAGCCGAAAGTCAGAACCATCGTAACTTGTTTTTTTATACATATTCTTAATAGTCTGGATGGCCCTTTCTACTTGACCATTGGACTGAGGGTATCTAGGGGAAGACGTTTTGTGCTGGAACTTCCAATCACTGCTAAATTCTTTGAACTGCCTACTTGAAAATTCCGGGCCATTATCTGACATGACAACATCTGGAACCCCCTGTCTGCTGAAGATAGCCTTCAATTTACCTATGACGTGCTCCGAAGTTAAGTTAGTCAATTTTTCCACTTCCACAAATTTACTAAAATAGTCGACTACAAGTAGATATGATTTTCCAGACCAATGAAACACATCCGTACCTACTTTAGACCACGCACGTTGGGGTATCTCATGTGGAATTAATGGCTGTTTACTATTTTCTTTGCGATGCGTAAGACACGACTGGCAGTGTGAAACCATATCTTGTATTTGCGAGTTCATATTTGGCCAATACATGATTTCTCGAGCCCGTAACTTTGTTTTAGCTGCACCCATATGACCAATATGTATTCTTTTCAGCATATCCCGACGCATGCACTTAGGTATGACAATCCTTTCACTTTTCCACACTAACTCATACTCGATAGATAATTCGTCCCTACAATCCCAGTATGGCTTTAAAATATCTACTAATTTATTTTTGTCTGTTGGCCACCCATTTTTTATAATTTTTATTAATTCTTGCAATTCTTCATCTAGTGTGGTATGTTTTTGTAATTCTATAAAATGTGTGTCCGTTAAGGAGTTACTAGTGGCTATAGCGCATACTTGCGCCCGTACGTCTAGGTCATCGCGCGGCTCGCTTGCAGTGCCGCTGCTCGGAGCGACAGCACGGGACAGAGTGTCCGCAATGTATAGATACCTACCTGGCTTGTATATCAACTTAAATGTGTAAGGCTGCAATCTTATCAACATTCTTTGTAATCTCGCCGGCGCTCCTGCTAAAGGTTTATTTATAATACTAACAAGAGGTTTATGATCCGTCTCAATTGTTATATCACTTCTTCCGTAGATATATGTATAAAATTTCTCACAAGCAAAAACACATGCATATAGTTCCTTCTCAATCTGTGCATACGCTTGTTCTGTTTTGGTCAACGACTTGGAGGCAAAACACACTGGTAATCCATTTTGCAGTAGACATGCCCCTAGACCGTGCTTACTCGCATCTACTGATAAGGTGACCGGTTTGTCTAAGCTATAATATTGCAAGACTGGAGGGTTAGTCATGCACCGTTTAAGTTCCTCTAGACATTTGTTATGAATATCGCTCCAGTGCCACGCAATATCGTTTCTTAAGAGCTCTCGCAAAACACGTGTTTTATCTGATAAGTTTGGTATGAAACTTCCTACGTATGTAACTAGCCCTAAAAATCGTTCCAGATCCTTGGCGTTTTCGGGTTTTGGCATATCTAATATTGGTAATATGTGTGCGTTATCTGGTCGAATGCCATCCTTGGTGATTATATGTCCGAAATACCTAATTTCAGACAATCCAATTCTACACTTTTCTCTATTTAACTTAACGTTGATTTGCTTACATCTTTCTAAAACTTGTCGTAAACGTTTGTCGTGCTCAATTTTTGACGGTGCGTAAATCAATAAATCATCGACAAATAATTCTACACCCTGTATATCATCAAAACATTCAAAAAATCGCTTGTGAAATACCTCTGAAGCCGACGAAATACCGAACGGCATCCTCAAAAATTTGAATCTACCAAAAATGGTGTTAAATGTACATAAATCAGTAGACTCATCATGTAATTTTATTTGCCAAAATGACTGTTTACAATCTAATGTACTAAAGTACTTAGCTCCCGAAAGCTTGGAAGTTATTTCATCTAAAGTAGGTAATTTAAAATGCTCACGTTTTATGTACTTATTTAAATCTCGCGGATCCAAGCAAATCCGTATGTCCCCATTAGGTTTTTTAACTACAGTCATGCTATTTACCCAGTCTGTAGGTCCTTCTACTTTTTCTATCACTTTTAACTCTAGCATCTCATCCAGCTTCCGTTTGACATCGTCACGGAGCGCCACCGGCAGCTTGCGCGGTGCATGTACAACTGGTTGCGCATCATTTGTCAGCTGGATTCTGTATTCTCCCGGCAAACATCCCATTCCCTCACACACTTCCGGATATTCATCTAAAATGTAGATAGGTTTATTTTGCTTATCTATTGTAAAAATCCGCCTAACAAGGTTCATTTCTGCACAGGATTTTTTTCCTAGGACCGGAGGAGAATCTACATCGACTACGATAAATTTAGTTATGTATGGTTTGTTTTTACAATTCACTTTTAGTTGACATTTGCCCAAGACATTTAAATTTTCCCCTGAATAACTGATTAATCTAGTGCCCGTAGGTAACAGATCATTCCGTGTTACACCCGTTTGCGATAAGAACATTAATGGTAATACGTTAGCGTCAGCTCCGGTGTCCAACTTAAAACGAATACTATTATTATTAATTTGTAATTCAACTAACCACTCATCACCTGTACTTGAAATATGACTCATACTACATACCTGATCTGTGGAGTTATCCTGAACTGAATACACACGGCAGACTCGCGCAAAATGATTGAATTTATTGCACTTTGCACATCTTTGCCCATATGCCGGGCATTGAAACTTATTATGAGACCTGCCACAATAATTACACGTATATCCTCTGGCGTGTAATGGTTCCTGCTGCCGTGCTGTCCCTCGCGTATTTGCTGCGTTGTTGTTTTGTCGAGGAGCGGGCGCTCGTGACACTTGGCCCGCTCGACTCGCATTACTGGTTCCTGCCGCGCCCTGCCGACCAGCTCCAGCCGTGATGTGCGCCTGCTGTCCCGACCAAGCCTGCTGGCGCTGCCCACCAGCTTGACGCCGGGTACATCGACAAGCTGCTCGATCGTCCCGTCGAACCCAGTGCAAATCACATACTGTGTCATCTCGCTCTTCTACTGCATGGATAGTACTCGCCTCGCTTGGTTCCGTTTTTACTGTACTCGCCTGTGCACGCGATATTTCCGCGACAGTACACATATCTAATGTTTTCTTGAGTGTTAAATCAGGAACCCTTAATAATCTCTCTCGCAAAGTATCCTCTCTTAGGCCGCATATCAGTCTGTCCTTGATGAGATCATCCTTCAGTTTCTCAAACTCGCATGAGATCGCCAGTTTATTCAAATCGAATGCATATTGATCAATGGTCTCATGTTCTTGTTGATTTCGAGTAAAAAACTTGTGGCGTTCAATAGTTAGATTTTTCTTTGGAGTGAAGAAATCATCAAATTTCTTTAGCAATGATTCGACGGAAGTAAGAAGTTCTTCTGGAAATTGCTCATACACCTCACGGCACTTCTCGCCAATAACGTGTAACAAAATACTCGTCTGCACCTCCCGTTCTTTTTTATCCAGCTGGCATGCTTTATAATAAATCATAAATGACTTTTTCCATTTCGACCACTCTCTGCACAAATTACCAGACGTAACATTCGTCAAATCCTTTTCGAAGGAAAATGGCGGCGGTGGCTGTAGCATTGAATCCATTTTTTGCGGTAACTTTCACTTTTTTGTCAACTTCAAGCACTGTTCTACATCAAATACGTTATATTTGTACCACTGACAACAATTTCCCGAATTTTGGAATCGGCTGCGCCATGTAATGTATTTATTCTTGAGGACTGTACAATGAAACACGCGAGCACCATGCATAGACTGCCTTTATTTTCAAACACCCTCACGTCATCGTATATTGCTATCTACCTACATCCACTACTAGAATATTAACTGGTTTCCTTACGATATTTTCCGTCAGCGTTTGAGAGCAGTGGCATAGCGCACATAGATTTTTCCAACAGAAAATCCATTAGTTCACGACCGAATTTGAACCCACGACCTCATAACGTGACGGCGGTGTCCCACCAGACCACCGGTGGTTTAGTAAAATATCAATATACTGAACTCAAACTGTTTTGAAAAGAAAAAATTGTATTGTATTTGTATGTCATATTTAAAGTTAAACTCAGAAGTACATAATCACGTAGGTATTTAGCAGAGTTTTAAAGTTTATTTTAGTTTTCCAGTTACAGTTTTTAGTTTCTAGTTCGGTAGCGTATGGATTCAAACCTTTATCTTGATAAACTTTATATTGATAATAATTTGAAGTGAATTGGAATATAATTTCCAACCCCCAAATAAATGCCCACTCCAGCCAGTGTTTCGTCGATAGGACCCGCATTTTGGTCGTTTTGTCACCGCTTACTGTAGTTGCAGAAGATACTATCTATAATAATAGTTTAATTAATGAAACCATGTTTTTGATGCGGGTTGACGGGTTATTTGATTATATAGGAATTGAATTCCTCGGACCTTTGTAGTTTAGACCATGTCTAACAAAAGGATAATTCTGTAGTTTGGCTTTACATAACTGTACATCGTTTACAGTAAGTCGTTTATATGTAAGTGAAGTTTTTTCATGCAAACTTCAACCTCCGCTGTACCCGCTTAGGAGCTGAATTTCGAAAATTCTTTTCTTAGTACACCTTTACGCACCAAGACAAATATACTCTGATAATTTCAAGTCTTTACAACCAGTAGTTATCAAGAGTAGACCGGCCAAAAGCATCTTTTACAAAAAAGTGATAGTAAAATTCAACATTAAAAATGATAACTGTCATGTTGTAGGATCTTCAATCGTCATTAATTTATTTTCGGAAAACAAACCGCTTAAGAACTAGATGACTGAATAATAGGTTTAAAATTTAAATAAAACGATTTAAAAACTCATCAAAACTTTAGTCTAGAACTTACGTAGTTATTTGTACTAATGCATTAAAACAATAAAAACATCGAAATAAGTATTAGTTTGTTGGAAAACTCTGATAAATGAACTAACCAATAGATTTATTATGATGTCCCACCTCGGTATCGCGTTTACTTCCGTTCCTAACACAACTCAATATTCTGTCAATAATAATGTTTGCTAGCGCTAGTACAGTCACTGATAAAATGGTTTTATGGCTTAAGATGCAACCCCGACCTAGATTAGCAACTCAGCTTGTATTTAACAAATACTTGTGCACATTTTTACATAGCATCATCTGGAAATAAAATCATCAGAAAGGTAAAAAAGGTATATTTACCCTAAAATTTTAAATTTTACGAATAGTGGTTTAAATTGTGCATTGTCCATACATCAGTGTCACTCAAAACAAAGATTCTTTTAATTGGTATAGATTTTTAAATTTCTGTCATAATGTATACGAAAACACTAACTTTATTGTACTGACCTTTAACAAAAATGGGGAAAAAACTATCAAAAGGGACCGCACCAGGAGATAATTTGCAACATCTCTTGAATACTAAAGACCGACACGCGGTCACCAATCGTGCAGTTATTATCGAAACCTCTTCAAATATGTGGGAGGCCTATGTTCAGTGGTGGACTTATGTAGGGTGATGACGCACTGAGCCACACGGGCGTATATACTATTGACCGAAATCTACTTTCAGAACCGAAAACTTCTAAGTACTTTAATACGTTTAAAACATTTTGTATCTAAGTGTACTCCCGATCCACCTGGCCGCAAAACCACCTGTCACCTGAAATCCATTTATCATAATTCCATTGAGGCAAATTTATTCGAAAAAACATATCCGCCAATAATTCTACTTTTTTTGCTGGTAACTTAACTTTCAGTATTTATTTATTACATCAATTCAAGGTTTTCATTCAATGTATTCATCGACAGGATATCTACGATATATACGATAGTAATCATGTCTGGCGAGGACTGTTGTGGCGCGGCGGGTGAATGTCCGCCTGCGACGCAGAAAGTTGCGGGTTCGATTCCCACCTTGGGATAAATGTTTGTAAGATCTGCAAATATTTATTCCGGATGTTCTGGGTATTTTCTATGTATTTTTGTGTGTTACTTGCTATGCTAAATAAACGTACTATACTCTATTTCATTCACTAGATCAGCTTAATTGAATAAACCTAACTGCTTGTGATGCTGGCAGGGTTACCAGGTGCCTTCCTTTTTTCGCTCGAAAAACAATAACGCGGGAACATCGTGAGCTTTTATACAAAAGAGATGCTCAATGAAGTTGCACGCCGAAGAATTTCCATGCAATAACGGAACAGAGCCACAGTTTAGAGAGATACCTGGCCCGATCACGAAAAATATAGAAAAAAATATTAAAATTACATTAAGTCAAGTAGCTGAGTTGCAAATTTGCATATCTATCTGTATTATAATAAAATTGTGGAGGTGAAAATTCTGATAGTACTTAAAAAAGATAAAAAGAAAGATTCAACTTTTAAAAATATTTTGTAAGATTGTATCTACGCACGCATCACGCTAAAATTACTGAATTAATGTTGATGCTATTTACAGAATTAGTTAAATTATAGTCTAACTCAAAACTTAGCATGGATTTCATTGAGTTAATGCAAACGAAGTCGCGAGTGAGTCAGCTAGTATTATAAATCGTGTGATTTAGAAATAGTGGCGTTTTTTTAAATAAGTTAATTTAAAAAGAAAATTAACCTATGCATATTTTTCATAGAATCCCATCATACTCATTACAAAGATACCAAGTATAAAGATGAGGTAGCTAAAGTTCAGCTAATGTGTACTTGTTATGTTTTAGTGTTTACGCGAATAAGTATCGAATATCTCTATAACGAACTCCCCACGTAAGTAAACTGTGTTCCTTATTGACCTAGTTATTCTTTCAGAACTGTGTCTTAGCTAAGGTTTCGCAAGCGCTCGTGGCCGTGGATATTGCGTACTTACTAGGCTTGCTTCTAATAATACACCGATACCGTTTGTGTAAGAAAAATACGGAAAAAAATGGATTCTACGCCGCCTTATGGGTTCCAATCTTGCTAGCAATACCTATGAGCTTATTTCCTATTTAAATGTTAGCACTCTGGCTTGGTTAATATGAAGTAGTGTGATCTCTTTGTTAGTTTATTTGTGCAATTACTAAAAAAAGCATTCGTGACTTAGCACGCGTAGAGTTATTTTCAAACAAGTTTCAACACTCGCTGTACCCGTTTAGAGGTTGAGTTTTTATAATTCCTTTCTTAGTGTATTTCTATGCGTCAAAACGAATGTGTGGTTTTTTTTAGTCCTTAGTGTGTCTCTCAAATTTAATGGAAATTCGTCGGTAAATAACGCTTACAGCAAACTTCTCCCCTTTCCCCCAATAAAAAATCGTGATCGACTAATAAATTTAAATAAATTAGGGAACTTGTGTGCCAATTTTCGTTGTTATGTTGATAATGCGACGTAGACGAGAGCACACAGACAGACGGACAAAAGCATTCATGGTTATTTATATGGTTATCTTTATAAGTCAGCCGTGACAACAGATGCTTTTTTTTATATAAGGCTTGCTGATGGAATAAGAAATTTCAAGCCCAACAAGATTGATGTCTACCTTATGTTAAGTGGTTGCCATCATCTATAAAAAGGCATTACGTCACAGGTCACAATCGTTAAAAACGTAGGGTACGTTTTTGCGGCCATCCATCTAAGGCTTACAGGTATCAGAAGTAGGTAATAATAATAATAATGCTGGATAATCCACACAGCATCATTTAGCCCCAAGCTAAGCAGAGCTTGTGTTATGGGTACTAGATAACTGATATACTTAATACAATACATTACATATACATAGAAAATACCCAGAACACCCGAAATAAATATTTGCAGATCGTACAAACATTTATCCCAAGGCGGGAATCGAACCTGCAAACTCCTGCGTTGCAGGCGGACATTTGCCCGCCAAGCCACATTGGTCGTCAAAGTGCATACAAATTATGTATACCTTGGGAGGCCAAACTTTTAAATTAAAATAATGTCTTATTAGAAAGACCAAATAAAACGTAGCAGACCAAAGTTTAACCGGATATAATATATGGCATTCAGAACTTCTAGTTCCAAAGTTCTGTAAATACTACCATGCAGGCATTAATGCAATTAGCCGCATAGTGGCATCGCTGAAGGTTGGAGGTATTCAACGTAGCCAAAAATCCAAAGCAGCCATTTGCAATTCGAGCCGAATGTAAAATATCAGCTATGATGTATACTGATCATCATTGCTCTTTAGGATATTAATGTTTACTTTTTAGGGTTCCGTACCCAAAAGGTAAAACGGGACCCTATTACTAAAACTTCGTTGTTTGTCTGTCTGTCTGTCCGTCTGTCACCAGGCTGTACCTATCCCATGAACCGTGATAGTTATAGAGTTGAAATTTTCACAGATGATGTATTTATGTTGCCGCTATAACAGCAAATACTAAACACAGAGTAAAATAAATATTTAAGGAGGCTCTCATACAACATACGTGATTTTTTAGCCGTTTTTACGTTGGTACGGAACCCTTTGTGCGCAAATCCGACTCGCACATGGCCGGTTTTATTTGAATGTAGACGCTGGCTGCTTTTAGTTTAATATTTTCCTACAAAATGCTAACTATAAAAAATACTAATATAAACTCACGTTCCCTTTTCCACTGTCTTTAATTCATATCAAGCTAAACCGATGTTATAAAATGCAAATCAGTTGCCAGTTTAGTTTTTACCTATAACAAACTATACTGCCATATATAACTACCATATAACTGCCATACCCATAAAACTTTAAACATCCACAAACCTAAATAAAAAAGGGCTTTCGTGTTATAAAAGTGTAATCATCTGAAAGTTCAAGCCCAACAAGATAAGGCTATTGTCGTGTTATAGAGTTAGGTAAAGAAGACTAAACGCGTTATACCGCAATAACATGAACCTTTACGATAATGTTACTTGTTCGGTAAATGTACCTATTCATGCATATCTTGCTTTAAACTAAGGTTAGACTGAAGATTGAACTCTATACACGAGCGTACTGTGTAGTTTCCAATTAGTTGCATTACAAATTCTGCCAGTACCTTTGAGTAGACAGCCAACTTAGCGTTATCAGAGAGTTTGTCAGAGCAACGTCTTACCTTCATACAGAGCAAACGTACGGGGTAGCACTTGACTGAACAGCACCTTTGCTCAGTCCATTATTAATTCGCCCTAGTTGGGGATGAAACTCATACCTTACAGTGAAGAAAGCAGAAGCACTAGTAGTAGTAGTAGATGTCTTAGTGAAGGGCTTGTCCGGGGAAGTACGACCACCATGCCTATTTCTGCTGCCAAATAGCTTGCTGTATTCCTATTTCAAGGGTGTACCCACACCGGTGAAGTTACAGGCACATGAGGCTCAACACTTGTATGCTTCAGGTTGATGAATGCAGAGCAGTGTATTGTAGGTTACGTTCTTAACGAACGTGGCCTACAAGGCAATGCTTTGTTATAGGCGATGGTAATCACTTAACATCAGGTGGGCCATATATTTGTTTCATAAGCAAATTGTAAAAAAAAAACTCCAAATCGAGCTGAAAAGCCAGTCATTTATTTAAAAATTTTATGTTAACGCGTGCCCTCAAAGCAATGCTTTTTTGTAGGTCAAAAATCAAATCAAATCAAAATTACAAGTTTGAAATAATTTTGGGTTGTGATCTCTTCTTTTAGGTCGTGAGACCTGTATTAGAAGAGTCCCCTCTTTTTTGTGGTACAATAGGGTCTTGTAAATTTAAAGCTACATTCGTTTTTATTAAATCTAAGTATTTATACAATATCTAATTTTTTTTTCTGTAAATATGTAGGTAGTTATTTTATTTTATGGTGTGCAATAAAGTATTTTCTATTCTATACATTAAGTAGTGTTAAGGAGATACTAGCAGATACTATTAGTTATTCAAAAGAGGATTTCTTGGTTCATACGACTGAAGCCCGATTCTCATATCTATAAATTTTTATTTTATTTTTGGAACTGATGCAATATTTGAAACTAGAATTTGATTGTCAAGAGTATTTTTTAAACTTTCGCGATCGGAACACATATTGAAGACTTATATTACACGGGTATTTATTGCGTAAATACCCGTGTAATATAAGTCTTCAATATTTGATTGTCATAATTGAGCCTGTCTGAAATTGACAGTTTCAAATAAAACTATTTATAATTGAAACATGAATTTGACGATATTTCGTTACGAGAATTGGGACTCTGTCCTAAACCATGGTTATGAACAATTCCTCAGTTTCTTGTCAATTTAACGTTTTTAGCCAAAGTGTAACTTCTCTCTTGCATTGGTAATAGGGCATAGTGTAAATGTTTAACTTTCGGTTTACTATATTATATATTTTTATTGATTGAGTAGTGAACGGTTTTGAGGCCAATAATGTTCTAGGTACCAAGTTTGTTATAACTGAATTTTGTTTTCGTTTTTTTAGTATTTTCGGATCAATGGTTAAGTTTTTGTGAATTTTTAGTATACATTGTAATATGTATAACTAGGTAGGTAATGGTTACCACATAACATTAAGTGCGCCATCAGCTTGTTCCATCAGAAGGTATAAAAAAAGTCACCAGACTTGGCAGGCGGATTTGTGACTACATTGCCGATGTTTAGTACTCAAGAGAAAAGGTTATAAAAGCAGAGGAAGACCAAAGAAAAGGTGGATGGATTGCGTGAAAGATTATATGAGTAAGAAAGGAGTGAACACTGAGATGACGACTGATAGAAGAGAATAGTAGAATATAACCTGTTGTGCTGACCCCACTTAGTGTGGGATAAAGGCAGGAAGATGATGAGGATTCACGAGAGGTAATGAAAGGTAAAACTTTCGATTCACAAAGTAAATTATACAAGTTCTCTTCCAACAAACCCATTCGTATTTTATTTAATAAAACCTACAGCATATCTTTCAAGCGAAGTCTTAAAGATTTGTAATACCAGACAAGACAGTGCAAAGGCCTTAGCGAAATTCTCCACATGAAACCACCAAGTCTCCCCTATCAATTGCAACATAAACATACGTACCTACAGACATAGCATGCTGAGTAGTTAAAACCACAGAGATTTCACTTCAACAGAATAGACCTCTGATCGAGTAATAAGGCTCTTTTTTATTTGGCCAAGTTAAAGGTAGGCGTAGTCGGATGACAATTAGGTATCGCAGTATAATTTGCTTACCAATTAGGTAAGTACAAGAGCTTAGAAAAACGCGCACAAAAGGTTTCGTAACATTATCTCTAGTAAAAACGGCAAAAAAATTACGTCTGTTGTATGAGAGCCCCTTTAAATACTTATTTTATTCTATTTTTTAGTATTTGCTGTTATAGAAGCAACAGAAATACAGGATTTGTGACTCTCTAACTATCACGGTTTATGAAATAAGGCCTAGTGACAGACGGACAGATAGACAGACAGAAAGACAGCGGAGTCTTAGTAATAGGGTCCCGTTTTACCCTTTGGGTACGGACCCCTAAAAATTACGAGAATCGGGCCACATGGGCCTAAAGTTGATAGACACAGGTCCGTGAATCATAGGGCATGCTAACGTTCGAGTGACTGCATGATGATGTTTTTTTTTGGTGATGATTGTCACTTAATATCAGGCGAGACATCAGCTAAGCTAAGGCCTGGAATTTCAGCATATACGAGTATGCATAGAATATCAGTTTTACGGATTACCATAATTTTTTTGTTACTTTACAAATATGTACACCTCCGTATTTATTATTTGGTACCTCCTAAACAGTTTAAATGTATAATATTTTAATAGAAGTGACAGAAGCCAGATACAGATATTCATTGCTATTCCCCCGCAGCCCGCGGCCCCCTCCTAATGATGCCACTTGTTAGGGCTCAGTGCGGACCTTCGACCGTGTCACTCAGTGAATAACAAATTCTATTCGACGTTGATCCTGCTACGAGTACAAGCATCTACGGCGTAGCTCGTAGCATCTGCTCGCCTACACGTTTTTAATGGAATCGTGATAGCAACAGGAAAATCTCCAGGCTGTTTGTATTGTATGTAGCTGGTATAGCTTTTATACCTGAACATGACAACCACAACCAGATGTGAACCTAGGCTGATAGAAATAGATCTACTATCTATTATTGAACTTGAGAAAAATAATCTTTGTGTCACTATTTTACCGACATTTGGTGTGATTGAAGAGCTAGTTGATTTTTTATATATGTATAGCTGATATGGCCTGCACCTACAACAAAGAATTGTCTTGTAGTTCACACGAAGTACTACCCTTCAATGCAATACCCTGCGCCCACTAACCTGAGGCTTACTGGTGTTAAGTCTCATGTGCCTATAATTACATACCATAACCCTTCAAACCGGAACACATCACTGTTGGCGGTAGAAATAGGTACGGTGGTAATACTTCCCCGGACGAGCCCTTTCACAAAGAGCTCTACTACTACAACTTAGTAAGTATAAGCGCAGAGTAGCTTTGTTGTTTTAATGTGTGTTACAGTTATATAGATAGGAGTATGGTCGGCATGGCTGAAAAGTTGTAACAGACTAGATGATTTGAATATTCTTCTTATAGGATATTTAATTCCTCTGGACTAGGCTACTGAATAGGTTACCACTGCTGATGTATGCCTCCACCTCCTCAGTAACATAAAACGTTCCCTAAAATTACTATGTATGTACTCACTGTCAAATTGTTTGGTAGCATGTGCTAGCAGCGACGCAAAGACATGGTCGGCAAGCGGTGGCGGCTGCGGCGGGCGGTCGTCATCACTGCTGCTATATCTGTCACCACCCCACTCCAGAGAGCGCTGCCGCCGCACGCTACCCCCAGGCGGCAGAGCGCCCGACAGCCCAGACAGCGAGCCAGCCTTGGCGCGCCGCCCCGGCCGCTCCATCCGAGAAGTACTCATCTCATCCTAACACATCTGTGGACAAAAAAAAACAGTTTTAGTTCAATGCTATACGAACAACAAGGAACACTAGTCGAAACAAAAGCTAACTTATGCAGTGTGACGCGCTCGTATAAAGCACGACGCTTTGATTCGTTTCACAAACCAAATCAAATCAGACAACTTTCTGAGGGCAGAAAAGTATTATAAACACGCGTCACGTTTCAAAGGAGTGCGGGCATCTAGTTGGAGGCAAAAGCCACAAAAAAGGCTTTCAAGGTGTTAAAAAATTTCTTTACGTATTTCATACACAGCATTGTTTCATTACACGTTTTTCGTCACGTACCCTGAACATTATAATCATTTTCTTCGTGTTCGTCGAAAAAAACCCAATTACATTTAAATCATAGCTGTAGGTAATTTCTCCGTACACGTTTTACGGTGGTTTATTTGGTTTTGATATAACAGCAGAAAACAAGCAAGAAAAATGTCAAAACCAATTGACGTTTGTATTATGAATCGACTCCTAAGCGATGTAATCCCGCGGTGAAACAGAACGAATCGGCGCGATATTTTACTAAAGCGGGAACAACATTATGAGTGGAAAAGAACAACTGTAATAAAGAGCCTACAAGCCGTTCGGTTGGACCCTACATAAATAGGAAGTTGGTGCGTGAGGGAGGCTTAATCCGCGGGATCGGCCGATGTCGTCGGGTACCAACGCTACGCGTCTTGTTGTGAGTCTGCAGTATTGACTAAAGTCTTTACGACATTGTATTCACAACTCAGTCAATACTTCTCGAGATGCTGCAAATAAATACACTTTATTAAAAAAAATTGGAATTATATTGTACTGTATAATTAAGGTTCGCACAAAATAGGTTTGGTTTGAATTCAGACCGCGGTCTGCTATTTGGTGACGCTTGGTTTAAAGCATTCGGAGTACTTTTCAGTATTAATAATAATAAATAATGCTGGACAGTCCACACAGCATCATCTAGCCCCAAGCTAAGCAGAGCTTGTGTTATGGGTACTAGATGACTTATATACTTAATACAGTACATTACATATTTATATAGATATTTTTTATTATACATAGAAAACACCCAGAACACCCGGAATAAATATTTGCAGATCGTACAAACATTTATCCCAAGGCGGGAATCGAACCCGCAACCTTCTGCGTCGCAAGCGGACATTCGCCCGCCGCGCCACATCGGTCGTCAAATTAAGTAAATTAAGTATTAATTAAGTTCTTAGTTAGGACAGCTAATCAAAAAAAACGTCTGAGGGCGTGCCCTACCTACTTTTTCATCTATTGCTCTTGTTGACAAAGTGTCTGTAAACAGTACAGCAGTTGATTTCATCTCAAAAACAATCGTTGTTACCGATAACTCAAATAAAACGAGTCGACAAATTGGATTTTCGAGCGGATGCTTGAAATATCAATAAGTTATTTATGAGACTTCGCAGAGACTTATTGAAATAATCTCTCATTTCTCATCATATTGAAAATCACTTATGTATTATTCGTGTTTTGCTTCCTAGATCACAAACTATGAATGAATATAATTCAAATTAATTCAGCTGATGACTACTACGTAGATAATTCATGATAATGTATTTTCTGTTTTTGTAACGTTTTTCTGTTAATAAATGATTCATGGGTATGAATTTAAAAAACTGTTTTCCTTTACCGTTTGAGAGTACTATAGCTTTGCTCACATTCATTCTAAGGATAAACGTAGCATATCGTAAATAATGAATGTAAATATTGAGTCAAAACGGAAACAGAGTAGTGTAAAGGAAGCGAGAATTTATTAACGCTGCGACTCAGGCGGGTAAACAGGGAATCTGCTTTATATTAAACCGAGCGGCCATCAGACGCGCTATTAGCCTGTGCCGACGGCGGCGCACAAGCCGACAAATCTCATAGACACGGCAATTAAATTAAAATTTATATTTTATATTTCTAACCACACGCCTAAGTCGTAAGACCTGACAGTGTATATAGACATATTGCTGGCAATAAACTTGCTGCTAAACATTTTTTCATTACTAGTTTTATCATCAGCGATATTGTACGTGATCGGTAAAACAAATTATTTCATCCATTTTTTCCGTTAGCCGAGCTTTCAATCTGTCTTACCGTCTGCTACTTCCCATATTTCGAATGAATAACTTTACCAAATCTACTAATAAAATTACAGTGGAATATAAAAACTAGTATTAAATTATTAAGTGAATTTTAATTAAAAACTAAACTGTGAAAATAAAACTATTCAATCATTTTGAAATTCAGACAGGTTGATTGGAGTTGTTACTGAGTAAACACACACTCACCGGCTGAAATAAATACTGTTTTACGTCTTATTTCGCAAAAGCTAAAGTATTTCAACAAAAATATTACCAGGTTAATATACAAATACGACTTATTTAATTACTAGTTAAAACCAAACTACTTCAGCGGAGGAAAAAAATAAAATTTCAAAAATTTCAAACTATCGCGATCGGAACAATTTAGGTATTTTCCCAACGTTTCGGCTATATTTCAATAGTTGGGCAGACTCTAAAATAAATTAAAAAAAAACTAAGAATAAATAAAAAAGGTAATAAGCGATAAATACCCGTGTAATATAAATGTTCAATATAATTTCCAATTACATTATCATAATGTCTAACATTTGATATGAAGCTTTATCAATTTAATTTTCAATTAAAATAGAAGACCTGTCTAAGCGAAATTAGTAATCTAGGTCTATGCCTGCCGACTGGTCTCTAATGAACCACTTCTGTTTATTCTGCCGATACGAAATGAGAAATGAGTGCAGTAAACCCAACAATTCTACTGTCGGTACTGAAGGTCTCTTGTGATTTGTCGATTACATAGTGTCTTTCAAAATAAGCGCGAAAAAATTACATGATTTTTCTACTGAGATATGTTTCCTTGGCGAAAACATGCACACTCCTGTAATTTTTTCTGACGTGCTATTTCCAAACGCATTTTTCCAACGATGTATGAAATACATCATCTCCATACATACCTACCCACGCACTATCTATAAGGGGCCTATTTGTCATTTACACCCGATAAAGTTTCGAATCGACTATTTTTTCTCTCACTGTGTTTCGAGCATGTGTCAATGGTTTTTTTTTATATAATACGGCGTACTAAAGGAACAACCAGAGGGCCCACCTGGTGTTAGTGGTTACTATCACCTATAACAAAGCATTGCCTTGTAAGTCACGTTCGTTAGGAGCATGCTCTACGATACACTGATTTCCGTCCATCAACCTGAGGCATGCAGATGTTAAGCCTCATTTGCCTGTAATTTCACCGGCAATCAACACCCTTCAAACTGGAACACAAAAAGCTTGGTGGCAGAAATGATATACCCATACCTGCCGCCAAGCAATGATGCTCGCGTTGCTGTTTTCCATCGTAGGGCACGTAACTAACGTACGTGACCTACAAGGCAGTGCTTTGTTAAATGTGATAGTTACTACTTAACATCAGATAGGCCATACGCTTGTTCCGCCAGCATAAGAAAGGAAGTCTTTTAAAGATTGTATTTTCAAACTATTTAGTTGTAACAGTGATTTCAGTCACGTCACGTATAAAATAAGCGTCAGCCCATCGGGACGAGACAGGCGTGTGAATTACGGCCCGAACGCGTCCACGACGCTGTATTAAAACTGCATCTTGTACAGTATATCCTTGGTACGTAGTTTGCATGAAGACTAGTCTTTATTTCAAAAATTTAGTAGTAGCAGAGCTCTTTGTGAAGTGTTCGTCTAGGGAAGTACTACCACCATGCTGCAAGACCCTTACTATACGTTCAGGGCAATCTATATTACCGTTGCAAATACCATGAAGAAAGTACATTTCCATAAGAGTACACCGTTTTTGAAGGCTTGTGACATTATGGTTAACTCATGAAACTTCATAGCTTTTAAAATCTAACAAACTTGTGCTGAACTCGTTCCAAATTGCCAAGGTATGTCAGATAGTGTGGGTTCCATACAGCAAAACACACACATACATTTTGTTGTTGCAAAATTGGTATCTACCTAGATTCACATCTTATTAGAATTTAGACTTTGAATAGGGACTTTTGTTGCGAAAAGGTTTTTGTTGTATCTAAAGAAATGTTTGCAAAATCTATACCAGTTATAAAAATCTTTGTCCTGCCTGACTGATTGACTGACTGACTGACTGACATATAGACAACGCACAGCCAACTGGTTAAACAGCCACAGCCCCAAACCACTGGTTGCAGAGACTTGACATTTTCAGGAAATATTTGTATTGGTACGTAGAAGTGTACTAGGAAAAGAATTTTCGTAGTTCAACCCCTAACCGGTACAGCATGAGTTGAAATATTTATAAAAATAAATTTACGCGGCCAAAGTCGCGCGCGTTTAGTTAGTTTGCAATATTTGTTTTGCAGTTTTACACCATGTTTTATAACGAAATTCACATGTGAGGTTCAAACTTATTTGTCTTCTGGGTATTGAATTTTTCACTTTTATATAGAACTGGTAAACTAGTTTTATAGATACAACACAATTTATACTTGAACGTGATCAAAACATACATTGCCACGGATTTTCAACCGCAGTCACGTCACGGAAAACGTAAGAAAGCATCAGACTGAATACACAATATAGATACTATACATAGATAGAATATAAATATTTTAGTAGTAGTAGAGCTTTTAGTGGAGGGCTCATCTGGGGAAGTGCCACCACCATGTCTATTTCTGCCGCCAAGCAGCTTACTGTGTTCCGGTTTAAAGGGTGTGTGCAGCTGAAATTATAGTCACAAAAAAAGGCTTAAAACAAAGATGCCTTAGGTTAATGGACGCTGTGCAGTGCAATGTAGGGCACGTTCCTTATGAGCATAGCCTGCGAGATAATGCTTTTTTACAGGTGATGACCACTTGACATCAGGTGGGCCATCTGCTTGTTCCATCAAAAACCGCAATAAAAGCCTCACGACCTTCTAAGCACGAGACCTTATTCCCTTAGTTTAAAATCTTGGTAAGCAAGTACAAAAATGAATACCTCTTTTCCTTAATTAGTTCAGATCGTTTATCTTGCCAAGCAAACCTCAAGGTATTGAATTGGCTTACTGCAATTTCCGCATTGATTTAGGTCTATGCCTCAATGGATTATCTACGTAATGCATGTCACGAGGTGCAAACGTATTGCGGCTAGGAAGGTACATAATATTATGCGACGCATTGTGTCAGATACGATACATTACTGCAGGTCTACTCTTAGAAACGATAAACGAAGTTTTTCGTCGTTTTGTAATATACTACGGGGCAACTCGGTAGCCGTCAAAATTCAAATTGTCGCTGGCATGCCGCGAAGTGAAACTCAAAACCACAATAATAAACTTTGATCTTTTTTTTGTACGATTATTTGTACAAACAACATTTCTTCATTGTATGTATGTATGACGTATGTACGATGATTTACTTTACAAGTTGTATAGATGAAAAAAAGTGAAAAGAAAGGAAAAAAGTATGCTTGTCAAAATATTTAGTAACCTACACATAGATTCCATGTAAATCAGGTCACCGGTTCGAAAGTTCCCTCAGACATACAAACAAACACACAAAGCTAAATCGGCCATATTGCCACAGAGGTCTTGGATCGCTCTTCGATCGCATTCATTTTCCAGTTCAGAGCCAGCCATGCATGAGCTCCATCGAACTAGGTAGTATGACATTAACAAGCTCAGAATTGTACCCCACGTTCGCTCTATCAACTACCCACTTTACCAGAACTTTTTAACGACTAAGCATAGCATATCCGTAACTAGTTCAACTTTATATAAATTCGCTCAACTTATTTGAATGTAAAAAATAAAATAAAATAAACAAGCCTTCTATTGTAGATTTTACAGCACCAGAGGTAACTTTTTCACTCATAAATATAAAAAGTAATAATAATAATATTAATAATGCTGAACAATCCACACAGCGTCATCTAGCCCCAAGCTAAGCAGAGCTTGTTTTCTGGGTAATAGATGACAGATATATTTGATACAATACATTATATGCATAGATTTTTTTTATTATACAAAGAAAATTTGATTAGTCATCTGGTTCCCATAGTACAATGTTTGGGGCTAGATGGTTTTGTGTGAAATGTCCGTAAATATGAATTTATTATTTCTTGCTCTACGCTTAGCAAAACTGTTATATAAGTACTACATGAATGCGTAAATTTGCCCAGTATCAAGGATCGTAAGAAGCTTGATGAATTTTGAAAACTATTCTGGGTTTCAAAATACTATGACGACCGATGTGGCGCGGCGGGCGAGTGTCCGCCTGCGACGGAGGAGGTTGCGATTTCGATTCCCGCCTTGGGATAAATGTTTGTGCGATTTGCAAATATTTATTCTGGGTGTTCTGGGTATTTTCTATGTACAATAAAAAATATCTATGTATGTAATGTATTGTATTAAGTATATCAGTCATCTAGTACCCATAACACAAGCTGTCTAGTACCCATTTCTGCTTAGCTTGGGGCTAGATGATGCTGTGTGGATTGTCCAACATTATTATTATTATTACTATAATTGTAGCTGGGTGGGTGAGTTACTTTATTACTTTGAGATTGATTTGATTTCTCACCAAATCTTTGTGAAAAATATTGAATGCTTATGTCGCGTGCCTAGGCCGCTTGGCTGAATGAAAGAGCTGCGTGTCTGACTGGAATGAATAGAAACGTTCGGCGCCACGATGAATGACAAACGAAGATACATAGATTAACTCTTTATTGTACACAATGAAGTAGGAACACAACAGAGATAACTATAAATACTAAGTACAGTCAGCTGCACTAGAATGTATACAATTTGTAACTTACAGAATGGTTTTACAGCGTTAAAATTAATGTTAGCAGTGCAAAAACTCAAAAAATATGTGAACATATCAGCTAATTTCAGAATTTTTGAGCTTATACTGTTAAAGAGTTTACTATAAGGTTTTGATACCATTTTGAGAGTTACGAATTGTATACATTCTAGTGCAGCTGACTGTATCTACTCGAATTTTTTGCTTCAACACCCATCACTTTACAGGATGATTTTTCAGAGTGAAGTATATACTTTACTCTAAAAAATATTTAATGTATGGAGATGAGATGAACAGAACGCAGCTGAATGGCATTTAACCTAATCCATTATAATTGATCAGATGAATCTCAGACATATAGGTTTCTGCTTATACCTACGTAATGCTGGCAAATCTCATCTGCATGACTATTGAACGGTGAGACTTCATAATTGGATTGAGTAAGATAGGGCGAGTGTATCCTATACATATTATATTAATAATAATAACACTAAAAACCAAACAATTACCGTTTTGTATTTTCAGTGTTACAAATCATCATTATCACCAAAAGCCTGTAGAAGTTCAACGAAATTGTTAAAATTGAGTACCTAAGTTATTACGCCCGTAATTTCACCCTATTATGGTACAGACTGAAAACCAGCGCCGCTTCCTTGCAATTTTTGGAAGTAGCATCAGGCTGAGGTTGGACCTATTTGACCGCATTCGCACAGAGAAAGGCAGACACATTCGTAGCGTGTAGTTATCTAATGCTTGCCTTTAGTAGGGATATTTTTGGAGTAAGTACAGGTGTACCAGTAAGTACGCATTACCTGTTTTGATTTTTGGTTGAAGAAAACTTCTTTAAGCGCGTTGAGCACTTTTTGGGTGAACAAAAATCATGGAGCTCGCGTCATCGTCACCAGACGCTTTCCAAGGCTTAGTATTTACTTTTATCGGCTGTCCTTAAAACTGCTTTTCTTTATTTTTTATGTATAAATACCTGTACCTATTTTAATAAGATGTATGTTATGTTTTTTGTTACTTATTTGTTTCCAATTTTTTATATTTGTTTCTTTTTTTGTGTCTACCAAACCTATAGGTAAGTAGGTACCTACTCCCTCATTTGGATGTTTTTTTGTGTATGTGTAATAAACGCATATTCTATTCTATCCTAAGTCAAAACCTGGAGTAGATTTCTTTAAGCTAGTGATACTTAACGATGAAGCTTACTGTGTGAACTTGCCCTTTGGATAATGGATTTATGACGTCCGCTAATGTAATCCAGTAGTGGCTAATCTGATATCGAGAAGCGACATGCACGGAGTAGACGCATACTAGCATAGACGTAATATAATTTAATAATCCATCCTTCATGGTGTGTTTTAAATACAGCATCAGGGTTCCAAGCACGCATGTATCGAGTAAAATTTACATTTATTCTAAAATTTATCGGGACTGGTAGCATTGAACTTAGTTCAAGATGTTTTACCGAATTTATCGACGAGCTGTCAACAAAGAAAAAAATAACTATAAAAATCATCAATAAATTATGTCCAAGCTAATTCTGTGCTAGCGAGTGTCGATAAAATTCGATAAATAAAGTCAGTTTGTCGATACAACAAGTTTGTCGAATAATAGAAATTATAAGGGTAAGGGTAAGGGTAAGTTCAGTGCCTGTTTTTGTGATGATACTTAATAAATTATATATGTGTGTATGTATAACTGTGTGTCTAGACACACATATATTTTACACAACATCATCTAGCCCCAAACTAAGCATAGCTTGCATTAAAAGATTTCATTAGAAGGCTTAGCTTAAAAAAAATAGATACTTAATACATACCATAAATCAGTCTCACCTACCTAGCAACCTCACCTATTCACATAATAATAAAAAACAAGAGCAATAATATAAAACCAAATAAATTAAAACCTATTCCCACGAGATTAGATACAGTCAAAGACAAGATTTTTAAAAAGGAGTTGGAACATTTCTTTTCCACATAATTTCACGGTGGATAAACTGGGTACATAAAACACGCAAGCAAATAATTCAATTCTATCGTAAACACATGGCCCGCTTTCGAATTTCCTTTGAGAGATGGCCCGTGCGGGCCGGCACGTCTCCTAACTTCGGAATTCCAATTTTGAAAAGTTTCCCAACAAGGGCCCAATATTGACAGTCAGTGTCAGAGAGCCACTCAGAACATCCATTCCTGTTCGACCAAATAAGTTTCCCAAAACTGTGTCACTGCTTAGCGGGATTAGTGGATTATGTTTATAAATATCGTCAGTCCATCATCATAGATGATGATGTTGGTAGGATCACGGGAAATCGATGGATGGAAAGGGCTCAGAATTGATCTTCCAGGAAACGTATGGGGGAGGCCTATGTCCAGCAGTGGACTTAAACAGGCTGATGATGATGATAATGATGTTAATAAATATAAAGTTCATAAAGCTTACTGCTTATTTTACAAACATCAACCTCCGTTATTCAGGAATTATTTTTTTAGTACACCCTACGTACCAAGTTTTTTGTTTATAAGTTGCTAATGGAACAAGCAAATGGTCCAATTGATGTTAGGTGGTTACCATCGCTTAGAACAAATTATTGCCCTATAGACCACGCTTATTAGCTGCTTGGCGGCAGAAATAGGCATGTTGGTGGTAGTAGGTACTTCCCCTGATGAACCTTGCACAAAGTACTCTACTAGATACTACTATAAAACCTATTGAAAATTTCAAGTCTTTCAATCAGTGGCTTAGGCTGTGTTGTTCATATGTCAGTCAGTCAGTCAGTCAGGACAAAAGTATGAGTACTTATACAGACTGGCAGATATTTAAATATTACAATTATTTTGAATATAAATCTTACAATTATAAATTTTTAACCTGGAAGCCAAAAAGACAAGAGCAATAATGATTTGGTGTGGTGAACCGTGGCAAGTCATTTTGTAGAGGTTGTAGCCAACGCCATCTAGGAGAGATGATAGGAACTACATCGTAAGCTTTTTCGTTGTACAGCACCATCTGTGGGGAGGCGGTTGAACTAAATTTGCCCTCGTTTCTGTAAAGAAGGTTATGTAAAGTTGTATCTCTGAATAAAATTTGCCAAGGTGTCGCTAGTAAAGTCAAAGTACCTAATAAAGGCATTTTATTCTACTACATTTTTTGATCAATGATAACCCTAATCGAGGTATACCAATTATGATTCCGTTCTTTGAAAAAAAGAATAAGGCATGTGTTCTTAGTATTGTTTTCAATTATTATTAGATATTCTTATTTATTATTATTATTACAGGATATTATGTATTAATAATATATTAATTATTATTAGTAATATATTTATTTACTGTATACTATTATACTATAAATATATATATATATATACTATTATATTTATTTCTGGCGTAGGCCTCCCCCTAGGTGTCGCTAGTAGCGTTATTTAAACAAAACGTGTCTCAAAAATTACCATTTAATTCTGTTGAGTACAAAGAAATGTTTATATTTTACGAAAACAACTAAACACAAACTATAATAATATGGAAAAAAAAGCATAATCACGAAGGTTGATATATCCAGAAACTGAAGATTGTAGGTATATTATCCCAAAAGTTATGCAACAAATGAGATTCAAACCCACGGTCGTTCCCTAACTCGCCTGATGGAACTGAGCTCCCATGGCATAGTTTATATCAAGAAAACGGAAGAGGGTTCAAATCCAACTCAGTTACATAACACAACATTACTAGTGTTAGGTTCCACCAGGTACGTGCATGAGGGCATACACGTCGTCAGGATGGTCGAGTCAAGGTTTTATTTATTTTTAAAATACAAATGATATTATTTTCGAGACATGCACTGGCCACACTGACGGATGGCGGGAAAACGGGAGAGGAGAAAAACGCGGGGTTGGGTGGATGATAGAAATCACTGATTGATTTGTAAAACGGTAGTTTAATAAGTTAGACTGTTACAGTGTGGGTTATTTCCGAGATATCTTATACTAGCATAACTTTTGAAGACCAATAATTTTGGTATTGAATGTATATTTTTTCCAGAAATGAAATTATGTAAGTACTTAGTAGGTTTATGAGTTATATTATTTGAAACATTTACACAAACAGCCTAACATCCCATTAATACTAAGATACATGGTTCTTGCTGACCGTTTCTAAAACCACACTGAATTATAGAGGAATGATGAATGTTTGAAAGGTATTCGCCAGAGACTCGTTGTAAACGTCCCATGTTATATACCAAACACTATTTCGCAGCCTAAATATACAACCACGAGCATTGCCTCATGCTCGTACATCAAATAAACGTCGAACCAACACAGGAGCGAGGTATTGGGAAGGTATGTAGGCCGGTAAAATAGTGATTGATAGATTCGTTTCGATCAAAAACATTTTTTATGAGAACGAAAAGCAGTTGTCCCACCTCATATTGTTTGGTTACTTCTGCAAGTAGCTATGCCAACAACAAAGTTTTCTAGCGTTACTAGGTAAATATAGACATTTGACACGCCATCTAGTTCCACACTATGCAAAGCTTGTACCATGGGACGGAGATAACTCATCACAAGCCCTTATAACCATGCAATAACTCGACGACCGACGACCGATGTGGCGCGGCGGGCGAATGTCCGCCTGCAACGCAGAGGTTGCGGGTTCGATTCCCGCCTTGGGATAAATGTTTGTACGATCTGCAAATATTTATTCCGGGTGTTCTGGGTATTTTCTATGTATAATAAAAAATATCTATGTATGTAATATAATATTGTATTAAGTATATCAGTCATCTAGTACCCATAACAGAAGCTCTGCTTAGCTTGGGGCTAGATGATGCTGTGTGGATCGTCCGACATTATTTTTATTTATTTTATAATAACTGACACTTTCCCCTTACCGAAAATTCAAATCCGTCCATGTACCTATATCGCTATAGTAAACTTTTAAAAATTTTGTACTACGAGAGCTGAGGAAATACGAGTGTCTACCGTGCGTGGAGATTAAAATCGTGATGCTATTATATTCTATACTACAAGTATGCAATCATAATATTGTAAGCAAAAAGTTGACTAATTTTCTTGGAGCAATCCTGCCCGAGGGATAAATTAACTTTGCTCTAGATTACAGTATAGCAGGCACATTTATGGTTGAAGGTGCCAGATAAGATTAGACATGTCTCAAAGTAGGTTTTTGGTGTCTTGAATTTAATTAGCTCTGGTATTTCTTAGGTAGGTCATCTCGTCTAGTATATTTTTTGGTAATTGCATAAAACATTATTTTCAAAAGTAAAAGTATTGATATATTTATTTAAAAATAAAAAGTATGTACATTCACCGCTCAAAACGGACCTCACACATGATAATAAAACACAGAATAGTCATTATTTAGTCAAAATGTAGGTATTAGAAACGTGTTTTATGTGATAAAGAGATTATTTTGTTATTGTAGGACATTTAGGTAAAAACAGATTATTTTGTTATGAATATTTAAACTGTTATATTATTTAGTATATACAAATATTTTATAAATAAATTAATAACATTAAAATAATATGGATAGACATCTTACAGAGTTCTATCTAGCTCCGAACTAATCCAAGCTCGTAGGTAGTATTTATAGAAGTCAGATAGCAGAAATAATACTTATTTATAAAGCATACCTAGAATAAATCATGATTTAAATTGTATTCTATACGTTTATTTACAAAACCTAAGTTTATAAAATACTTTATCAGCTAACTGATTCCCATAGTACAAGCTTTGCTTAGTTTGGGGCTAGAGAGAGTTATGTGAATTCCTGCCAATATTTATTTATTCATGAAAAAGCTTGTTTATTAATTTTATGTTTACTCAAATATTTGTGAATACCGTATTTAAACCTTATTTTGAGAAAGATTTCTCAGGAAACATTCATAAAAACAAATTTAATTTACTGAGAGCTTTTTACGACACTCGGATTTTATAAACAAGGTAAACCAATTCGCCATAATCACGAATTCTGAGTCAAAATAACAGGTAGAGAGAATAAAATGCAATTAGCTAACAGACTAGAATATTACTCACTGAGATAAATAAAACCATTTGAAACATTACTCAAGTTTCGAGAGCAGGTAGCAAAAACAGATGAAAAATACCGGATTAAATTGCTATTAGAATCATTCGAGCAGACGTTTCGAATCGAGTGATTTCCAAAAGCTGTTAA
Source organism: Electrophaes corylata (assembly GCA_947095575.1). Taxonomy (NCBI): domain Eukaryota; kingdom Metazoa; phylum Arthropoda; class Insecta; order Lepidoptera; family Geometridae; genus Electrophaes; species Electrophaes corylata. The sequence goes on from OX352704.1 coordinate 2,435,798, forward strand.
ACCAAGCGTGAAGAGTGTAATAAAGCTTGTGGTTCGGCCCGAGATTAATTAAGATAGGGACTTGGCTTCGAGAACGTGACTGACCACGCCTGCCACTTTGTTTGCTTTTGCGATGTCTTCTGCTAAATAAAAACCTTGAAACCTGCCTAAAAGTGACGACGGCGGGCGAATATCTGCCTGCGCCGCAGGAGGTTGCTGGTTCGATTCCCGCACCGATTAGGGCACGTTCACGATATGATTATAGGTAACCACTTAACATCAGGTGGGCTATTTGCTTCTTCCATCAAAGCCAAAAAAACAATATACTTACTTGGAGAAAATCGAACACTATACCTACAATTTCTTTCTATGACAATAACAGCCGTTTAGATTTAACCCTCAAAGGGCCTTCTATGAAACTCACAGGGTGGAATTTTGTAATGACACCTGGAGAGAAAGTACTCTTAATACTGAATTTTACTCAAAGAAAACATTTCTTAATTCAAAAAAAAAAAGAAAACTGCATTCAAATATTTTCAAAAGTTTGCTTGCTACACCTGGGAATTGAACCGACTCAAATCTGTCAAAATTACACCCTGTATTTTTATTGCATCGATCGTTAGGTTCAATTATAATGATGAAATCTCTCTAACAAACTTGATAAATTAAATGAAAGGAAAACCATGAAATCTTAAATTATTTATATTATTTCAAAAAAATGGTAAACTAATTAGTTGCTCGAAATAGGCTGAATTTTCTTGGATACACAAATTTATTTTTAATATTTTTTTTTTTTTCGAGTAAAACTATCTACCTACCTACAGTATTAAGAGTATTTTCTCTTCAGGCGGCATAACAAAATTCCACCCTGTATATTATGTTAAGGCGGTGGTACTCGCCAACGACCTTGAGAAGTCTGTCCATACTAAGTTGCACTGCCGCCCGTTGCCCGCACAGGGACCCGCGCGCATTCCATTTCATATCGCATTCAAGAAATAATTATTTGTAGCCTAATGAATTATTAGTTCGAACTGCCAATTGTTCACTTTGTGATAAATACTTTGACGAATATTTGTGTGAAAAAAAAATACTAAAAATCAATACCGTTTAGAAGAAATAACTAAATTTAAAATAAAAATTGCTTCACTTTGGATATTTTTTTCATATAGTAATAATATAGTTAGAATTATTTCAATTGTTCAAATTAAAATTTAGTCTTTAATAAGCAATATATATTTTTTTTGGACATTTATACTCACTCATCAAAGAGAAATAACACGGAGAAAACCTCTCGTTGGCGGATACCACCTCCTTAAATGGTAAACGTCTTTAAACTTAGGCACATAACTTAATTAGTTACTACAAACGCTTCAATCGACAAACTAGTTTTAAAAGTTCCATAAAAGAATTGAGGAAATTGCCTTGTCCAAATTGTGGATTCACAAATCTAGGTCAGTAATTTTTTTAACATATGACAGAGACATATTATCAACATTTGAATGGAAGTCGATTATAGCAATGCACCTAGTATATATTAGTCTATATTTCTTTTTAGGGTTCCGCGCCCAAAGGGTAAAACCGGACCCCATTACTATGACTAGCAGAGTCATCTGTCTGTTTGTCTGTCCGTCTCTCACCAGGTCTCATGAACCGTGATAGTTAGAGAGTTGAAATTTTCACAGATGATGTATTTCTGTTGCCACTATACTAAACTACAAATACTAAAAAATGGAATGGAATAGTTATTTAAAGGGGCTCTCATCCAACTTACGTGATTTTTTTATCGTTTATATTATAAATAATGGTACGGAACCCTTCATGCGCGAGTCCGACTCGCACTTGGCCGGTTTTTTTATTTTTATAGTGAAGGTTTACGAAGAAAACGTAACCATATAAATAACCAATAACGTTCTATTCGACTACTATAAACACCAACACACTGGAAAATCATAGTTGATTTATTTCAGTGTCGCCACAAAAGATTTAGGCAAAGAAGTTTATTTTTGGCGGAGCCGACAGTGCGATAGTGTAAGGCCCATTACCAGCAAATTATGGCCCCCATTATTGCCCGTGTCCCGAGTCGTGGCCGTGAGTTACTCGCACTGGGCCAGTGGGTTTTACGAAAGGAATCCTTTCTGAGCTCAGTAGGATATCAATTGCATACGTTAACGTACAGCTTATCTGGAATTGTAGCACTGCTACGTGTCGTAGCCTCGTAGCTGGGCTACGCCGTAGCGTAGCAGGCATATTTGGTTGCGGATGGTAAACGTGTTTCAGTGTATCGAATGGCATATTTGTATCTGTATGCTCATAACGCATTCTGCATGTAGATTTCAAATTCATTATTCACCTTTCAGCAGCGTTGTTGTGTTTCGGTAAAGATACATCTTCTTATATTAGAATAATAGACCACTGACTAACAAACAACGCACACCCTAAGAACCAGGTCCAAAAATGAAATTTGAAGGGCGTGTTTTTTGGAGTATGTAGGCGTTTACTTAGAACGGATTTTATTCGGGTCTAAATTATCATTTTTAGGACTAACGGGTACAGATAGTGGTACAACGGGAAAACCAAACTTCACTTGAACAAAATCACAAAAACCTGTCTTTTTTTCGGTTAGCTTAGTGATACTATAAAACTTGAGACCGATCTGAGGCAAGTCAGGATGGTACACATGCAGGGACAACTCGCGATTACGAGAATCGCCGGTATCGAGGTCCGGGCTCGTAATGACAGCAATAATTTGACCGTAATCGGCCGCACGCCCCTTTGTAGTCGCCTTGGGATCCGATTTTAAGCTCGCTCTATTTTGCGCATCAGTGGACAACTATCTAAATCTAGGATAATTGCCGCTTCTGCATTGGTAGCTTTATAAATGCCGGTAATTATTCAAAGTTTTATTCCGTGCTATTCGTATCAAATAGAGGTTTTAGTTTTGTAAAGTTTTACTTGAAAAACCATTTTACATAACAATCAGGCAGTGCCTGTTTTTATGATACTAGTTATGGAACAAGCATATGACCCACCTGATTACCTTGTAGCTCAGGCATGTTAGGTGCAGTCAGCTGCCCTAGAATGTATACAAATCGTAACATTCAAAACAGTGTCACAATGTAACAATAAATATTTTCAGGCCAAAAATGCAAAAAATAAGTAAACTCATCAGCTGATTACATAGTATTTGAGTTTCTACTGTCGAAAAGTTTACAGTAACGTTGTGATAGCATTTTAAAAGTGAATATTGACCGACGACCGATGTGGCGCGGCGGGCGAATGTCCGCCGCCCGTGCGACGCAGGAGGTTGCGGGTTCAATTCCCGCCTCAGTAAGCTGCACTAAAATGTATACAATTGGGGTTTTGAAAAAAAATATTGATTTTTTTTATGTATTTTAAAACATTATTATTAATAATGTTGATATTTAATGCAAAAAACTTAATAAAAAAAAATCTATTAATAATTAACCATTAAAAATTGATAAAATTTAGAAAAAAACCACGTGACTAGAAACGCGCCATGATTGATCACCATAGTTGTGACGTCATAATTTTATACCTACAGTACAGCGTTTGCGGCTATTGAATGAGTGAAAACTAAAATAATGACGTCACACGCGCTCGGGTTTGTTCGGCGTGTTTTCGGTACTGGATTCGGACTGGACAAAAATTAACTTTTATTTTGAAATAACTTTTGAATTATTGCGAAAAAAAATTAATAAAATTGTTTTGTTATAAAACTTATATGTGATCTTTCTATTTACCGCAAAAAAAATATTCAAAACCCCAATTATTAATAATAATAATAATAATGCTGGACAATCCACACAGCATCATCTAGCCCAAAGCTAAGCAGAGCTTGTGTTATGGGTACTAGATGACTGATATACTTAATACAATGAATTACATACATAGATGCTTTTGATTATGCATAGAAAATACGCAGATCACTCGGAATAAATATTTGCAGATCGTACAAACATTTACTCCAAGGCGGGAATCGAACCCGCAACCTCCTGCGTCGCAGTGACCGGACTCATTTTAAGTAAGGTGCTTGAGCTTAGCACGAACGAATTTATGGTTTGCGGCGTAAAGTATAGTACTATATACTACAAGTTACTACTATAAGAATGCGTACAATTAGGTAGCGTAGATACCTGGGTAATTAATACCACGCAACATAATACCAACACGCTCACGCCACAAATGTTAATATTATTTGTTTATTTAAATACGTCTTTAGGGTTACGTACCTCAAAAGAGAAAACGGAATCCTCATAGTTTACTTCGTCGTCCGATCGTACTTTTTATCTGGAAAGGCTTCAGGATTCAGCTCCAACATACGAAATTAAACAAATTTTGACTAGCAGATAGGACAAGCATATAACCCACCCTGATCTTAAGTGGTTACCATCATCTATAACAAAGCATTGTCTCGTAGCTCACGTTCGTAAGAAACAAGCTTCTTACGGGCAAACCCTACAATGCACTATTTTGCGTCTCTGTAACCTGAGAATACAGGTGTTAAGCCTCATGTGCGTGTAAATACGCCTGTGTATTTGCACCCTTCAAACCGGAATATAGCAAGCTGCTTAGCGGCAGAAATAGGCATGGGGGTAATACTAAATGTAAAGTTATTTTAATATGAATTTAATACAACGCCTCTAAGATTGAAATGCTTTCATAATGTTCGATTCCCGCCTTGAGGTAAATGTTTGTACGATCTGCAAATATTTATTCCGGGTGTTCTGGATATTTTCTATGAATAATAAAAAATATCTATGAATGTAATGTATTGTATTATGTATATCTAGTACCCATAAGACAAGCTCTGTTTAGCTTAGGGCTAGATGATGCTGTGTGGATTGTCCAGCATATTTATTATTATTTACCGTTCTCATCAAGCCATTTAGGCTGCATTGGCTCACAAAAAACATGCAAACAATACAAACAAATAAACATTCAAAACACAACATCTTACGTTGTTGTGTAAAAAGGTACGGTACGGCTATAAATGTACGCTAGGCACAATTTATTCGTTTGTAAATTGGAAAAGATGAAGCCAGACACACGAATGTCTCCAAGGATACATATTAGGTCATTAGGTTATCAAATATTAGTGGCTGCTGTCAGAATATATAGCACAATAACGTAGTTACAGAATCATTCATGAGCAAACGCGGCCTTATACACTAACAGAAAATAATGGCGCGCCCAACTCAACTTTAAGGTGGAGTTTAGAGACCGCGACAAGCCGAGCTAAGTAACGCGACAAAATTTTGTCTACTCGCTATCTCGTCCAAAATAGAGTTATATCTTTATATGTTCTTGTGCTAACATTGAAGTGCCAAAAATCTATCTTGTTCTGTTATAAGAATAGCTTATCCGGGTCTTTTATCTATAATTTATAAAATGTTTATCAATGGAAAAAATATCTATCGTAGCACATTTTAGCCTAATCAAATCTATAACAATTATAAGAAACTTTGTTCTAACTGACTAACTGACTTACGGACGTAGAGACATTTATAAGTATTCAATCAGTCATTTAGTACTTATAGTATCATTAGTGTTATTTTTAGTTTGGGGCTCGATGATGTTCCATAAAAATGTTGACAAATATTTGTTTACAAAACTGTAATTATTTTAAATTGGTGATACTCTGTGTATAAGTGCAATCTACATTCCCATAGGATGAAAGTTCAGGTAGATCTAGCACACACACTTATCCGTTCCATCACGTGAAAATCAGCTTAATCAGAGCTCAGCCAATCAGGCAACTCGTTATCTAAACGAGCAGTAATCTTCTTTCGCTGACCCAATCCATTTGAAACTATTCAAGGGTTTTGTTCAATCTATGAGCTCAGAAAAGGTACTACTACTACTAATATTTTGGGTCATAAAAGAGGATGCATAACAGTTTTTTCAAACGGTGAAACACTGTGAGGAAAGCAATTTTAGTACTTCTGTAGTGGCGTTTTACCTGCAACCGCGTATGAAGTAAAATATAGACCAGAGAGCCTAATAATTAACTATAGAGGGCAACAAGTCTACATTAAAAATATTTTTCTGAAATCTTACTAAAAGAGTACTTCAAAAATGAAAAAAGACGAAATCTATTTTTATAAAATAAAATATTTGCTTGTACAATTTTTTGTGTATTACTTCAATATGAAAAACGCGACCAAGTCGCGAGCGGGTCAGCTATAGTCACTAATACATTTGACGCAAATGTCATAAACGTATCGTGTTGACATTTGATATACATTGCGCGACATTGATACCTCAACTTAGACCTCAACTGCAAACTGTGACTTGGTTGTTGCGCATTGTAACTTCGAACACTTACGCCGCAAGTGTCAAATTTGTTCATACCCAGGGTGTATTTTATATTTAACCACAATTCGATTACGCTATAAATGCCAATTTATTCTGCCCTCAGGCATTAAAAGTTGTTGTATTTTACGCACATCCAGCTAAGAGAAGTATATGACGAAATATATGAAATTACGAGCGTGTATGAAGATGAGTAAGAAACGTTTTACGCGAATTCGTCAAGAAAAGTGATTTGGAAGTTTCGAAACTCTCGCTATCAGGCTTATATGAAACATTAAAAAGTTTGCCAATTGGACATGCTAGGCTTTAGCCGTCCTATAGCTAGGAAAAGTACTTATCCATTCATACGCTATCAAACGTACCATAAATTTAACCGTGTATTTAGCCCCGTGACTATCTTTTATTATTTTATGAAGAATACTTTCAAAATAATGATACGCTAACGCTCTTTCGGTAAAGTACTACCGAGATATCTATTTCTGCCGCCAAGCAGTTTGATGCGTGCCGGTTTGATAGGTGTGGCTAAAATTACAGGCACATGAGACTTAAATACCTCAAATAGATGGACCCTGAGCAGCGCATCGTAGGGCACGTCCTAACCAGCGCTACCTGTTCTGTCAGCTGTCAAATGTTTATAAGATATATATATTCTGTGGTAATTATGTAGAGAGGTTAAAATAAATTAAGTTTTGAAAATATTGATTTTATTATTTTAAAACATGGCGCAGCCGTAAAAAGAAAACCAAGAAGATTATAGTTTATGCAAATTTAAGCAGTAAAGTGTTGTAATTATGGAAACTACGCTGATTAAGCTACCACCAAATTTTGATATATTACGGTCGCCGCTAGCGGCACATGATTGGAAAGTATGGAAATGCCTTTTCCAAGATTATCTTATTGGCAGTGGGCAAGATGGATCGAGCGACAAGGTCAAATTGTCGCTTCTTCGAAACATGATGGGACCAGAGTCGGCGAAAGTAATAATAACCTTTAAACTGAAGAAGGAAGAAAGCGAAAATTTTGAAAAGGTTATCCAAGCCATTGACACGTATGTAAACCCTAAAATCAATGAGGTTTTTGAAAGATATAAGTTTAACGAAAGGAAGCAAGAAGAGGGCGAAACCTTCGAGAATTACTTTACGTGCCTGAGGCAACTCATAGGCACATGCGACTACCTGAAACAAGATGGCGAATCCTTAGAGGATCAATTGCTCAGAGATAGAATTGTTCAGGGGGTCTTCGACAAGTCAGTGCAGGAAAATCTTCTCAGGAGGGACCATCTAACTCTGGATCTAGTCACCAAGATATGTCGTGCCAGTGAACTTAGTAAAGCACAAATAAAGGAAATGAATCCTACATTTGAAATTGATGCAGCTAAAAAGAAGACTATGGGAAAGAACCAGAAGTTCAACTGTCGAAGGTGCCAGAGACTGCATGGTCCGAAGGAATGTCCTGCATTTGGAAAAAAATGTTCAAACTGCGGTATAGAAAATCACTTTGCAGTTAGTTGTCGTGTTAAAAATAGAAAGGTGCAAGAGGTGAAGTGTGAAAATGAAGAGTCTGATGGTAGTGAGTATTACTGTGGTGCGGTTATTTCAGGTGTGAATAAATCTGACTGGGTAGAAGATATTCTAATTGAGGACCAAATTGTTAAATGTAAATTAGATACTGGAGCTGATGTGAGCATTATGCCTCTTAATGTTTTTGAGAAAGTGAATAAAAACCTGAACCTGAAGCTACGTGATACTGATCTCAAAATTGAAACATTTGCTGGTGATAGAGTCCGACCAGTTGGAATCGCAAACTTACTGTGCAAATATAAGAATGTTGAGTGTTATGAGAATTTTGTAGTGGTCAATTGTAATACCATGCTATTGGGCTTGCCAGGATGTATCTCCTTGAAAATGATTAAACGAGTCCATGCAGTGCATTCAGATGAGGACAAGAACAAGTTTATAAGTCAAAATATAGAGGTATTTGAAGGGATTGGTAGATTGCCAGAAAATGTAGAGATTCCAACTAGAAATATGGAGGATCAAATATGTCACCCTTCAGCAAGAATTCCAAACTGCATGCTTGAGCCTTTAAAGCAAGAGTTAGAAAGATTAGAAAGTAGAGAGTCTATTGTTAAAGTAACCAATATTCATGCAAGTGCATGTGTAAACAGGGTTGTTATTGTTGAAAAACACAATGGCAAGGTAAGATTATGCTTGGATCCAACAGATCTCAATAAATATATTGTAAAGAAACCCAAAATGTTACCTACCTTGGATGATTTGGCCCTAAAACTGAAAGGAAAGAAAATTTTCTCTGTATTAGACCTTACAGAGGGCTTTCACCATTTAAAATTGTCAGAAGCTTCATCATGGAAATGCTGTTTTGCCACTCCTTTTGGTGTGTACCGCTACTTGGTCCTCCCATATGGGCTTATGAATGCCCCGGAACTGTTTCAGGATGTCCTTGAAAGCCATTTTGGAGGTATACAAAATGTAGTTATATGGGCTGATGATATTTTGGTCATGGGAAGTTCTGATCAAGAGCATAATGTGGCACTATCAAGTGTAATGATCAAAGCTAAGCAGTTAGGCATAGTTTTTAACAAAGACAAGTTTCAATTCAGGCAAAAGGAAGTAAAATATGTGGGGCAAATTTTTAATGAGAAGGGTATGTCTCTTGATGATGAAAGGGTTGAGTCATTGGTGAAGTTGAAGGAACCAAAAGACAGAGATGGACTAAGGCAAGTACTAGGTGCATTTAATTATGTACGTAGATATGTTCCTGAAATGGCAAGCTTAATGTCACCTCTGTGCAAATTATTAAAAAAAGATTGTGAATTTACTTGGTTACCTGCTCATCAAAGAGCCTTTGAAGAGTTAAAGTTGAGAATTAGTAGTGCTCCAGCACTTACCCCATTTGATGTAAATAAAAAAATTATCCTTCAATGTGATGCTTCAAAAAATGGGGTGGGATGTTGTCTTTTTCAAAGAGATGAGAAAGAGATGCTAAGATTGGTAACATGTGCTTCTAGAACCATGAATGATGCTGAAGTAAACTACAGCCAAACTGAGAAAGAAATGTTAGCCATTTGCTTTGCTGTCAAAAAGTTTCATCGGTACATCTATGGTTCAGAAATATTAGTACAAACTGATCATAAACCTATTGTGGCTATAATGGGCAAGCATATCGGCAAAATTGGCTCACCAAGATTAAGAAGAATGAGACTGAAACTGTTAATGTATCATTTGAATGTTCAGTATGTCCCGGGAAAGTTGGTTCATTTTGCTGATATGTTGTCAAGAAACAGTCTAATGTGTAGTGAAAATGATAAAGATACGGTTCATTTGGTGCACTCAGCCTCAGTACATCTACCCATGTCCCCAGAAAGGAAAACTATTTTCAGGAAAGAAACTAATAGTGATTCGGTGTTAAATCTTATATGCAAATATTATCATAATGAGTGGCCTGAAAAAACGAAATTACCTAAAGAATGCATGGAGTATTATAATTTCAAAGATGACATATATTTTGAGGCTGGGTTGGCATTCAATGGCAATAAACTAATTGTACCCAAGAATTTAAAATCATATGTTCTGAACCTTGTTCATGAGGGTCATGCTGGAATCAGCAAATGTATAAAAAAAGCTAGGCAATTGTTTTATTGGCCAGGACTTTCACAGGATGTGCACAATTTTGTTATGAGGTGCAGAACTTGTGAGAAATTTAGGCCAGCTAATTCTCATGAGCCATTATTGCCACACAGAATACCAAAACTAAGATTCTCTAAAGTTGGTTCTGATATTCTGGAGTTTTTGGGCAGATCATTTTTAGTCATTGTTGACTATTTGTCTCACTGGTTAGAGATCATACCTATTCCTGATAAAACATCTGTAGCTGTTATAAATGCATTCCAAGAAGTGTTTATGAGATTTGGCTACCCTGTTGAGTTAATTGCGGATAATAATCCATTTATTTCCAGGGAGTGCTTAAAGTATTTTGGTGATAAGGATATAAGTTTAATTACAAGTAGTCCGCATTATCCAAGAAGTAATGGCATGGCTGAAAAAGCAGTTCACATTGGCAAAAACATATTAAAAAAAGCAACGGAGGACAAGGTTGATTATAGAGATTATCTTATGTGCTACAATAATACTCCTTTAGCAGGTTTGGATGTATCACCATCGCAAAAACTTAACAGTAGACAGGTACGTACCAAGTTACCTGTAAATGCTGACCTTTTGAAACCAGTTGTGCAGTGTGGCATACACAAATTATTAGAATTGAGGCAAACCATAGCTAAAGATAAGTTTAATATGGGGATAAGGAAGAAAGAAACTGTGTATAGTGCTGGGGAGAAAATTGTGCACAAGACAGGAAAAGATAAATACTGGAGAAAAGGTACTATTGTAAAAAAATGTGTTGAGCCAAGGTCATACTGGATAGTTGATAAGAGCACTCGAAGGCAAATGCGTAGAAATACAAGTCATTTGAGAAAGTCCTATTCAAATGATAATGTAATACAGCGGAATGACATGGACTTTGGGTTTGAGCAAGATGTGACAATACCATCAGCCAATATGCCAGAGGCTGTTGAACCTCCAAGTAGTGTTGCTAAACCATTATATAAAGTAACTAGAAGTGGCAGATTTGTTAAACCTCCTGAAGTTTTGGACTTGTAAAGTGTAATTTGTCAATAGGTGAGGGAAGGTTATGTGATTGAGTAATATTATTATTATTGTTTAATCTAGTACATTTGATTCTGGTTTTTGTTATGATTGGGTACCTAACTCCCCTAAGTACATACTCCTCCCTACCTAAGTACATAATTATTATTAAGTTTCATGACTACTTTCATATTTTGTTGTATAGTTTTTTTTCTACAGATATTCCCTTCTTACTTGGTTGGATAATAGTGTAAAAGGGAAGGTGTTCTGTCAGCTGTCAAATGTTTATAAGATATATATATTCTGTGGTAATTATGTAGAGAGGTTAAAATAAATTAAGTTTTGAAAATATTGATTTTATTATTTTAAAACACTACCTACAAAGCAATACTTTGTTATAGGCTATAGCAAGTACGTAACATCAGGTGGGCCACCTGCTTGTTCCATCAGCAAGGATAAAAAAAATTAAGCACGTTCAAAATAGCACTATGCGAAAAAAAATACCATTCAACTTTGGGTTAAACAACATATAATTTAAAGAATAGAGATTTGGCAACGACCGTTTTATAAAATTATATAAAATTATAAAATATATTATATACCAGCGGCCCAGATAATAGTAAACACGGATTTTAGTAAGCATCCCTAATTTTTTTGAAAATATTATTACAGCATCCTAATTACAATCCTAATCCAGGGATAATGTAGCTTCCTTTTTTTGTGAAGCTATTTGTTTTTTACATACTTATCACACTTTAAAATACCCAGATAGAAAACAAACATCATCATCACACAAATATTATCTACGGTAGGGATTGAACTAACAACCTATGATGCTGCTGCATTTTAGGTTATCGTCTGCCTACCTTTTGGCAGAGCTGCTAGCAACTGAGCTATGAGACTAAACATAAGTAATTAAATCCTAGTCAAAATCCAATTAGTAATCCTATCCGAGACTGGAATTAAAACAATATGCTGAACGTAGAAACGGAATCGCAATTGATGCCTTTAATTTAATAGAATCTGTCGGGAGCAAACACGGGTAATTACTGAGCTGACGAAAATAACAGAGCCGAGGGGCGATACGCGATACCATACACTACACTAACAAGGCAGCAACATAACACGTTCATGAAAGGTTAAATACAAGGCAGAGATTCCTCTGAATAACTGCACAAAAACATTAATAGTTACACCCAGATACTAAAAAGTAAGCGTAACGTTGAAATAGTTACACTATGTTTTGTCTTTTGCATTGACAGGAAGTTTCAAATAAGATCGAAAGAGACAAAATACGGTGTAACTATAATAATGCTGGACAATCCACACAGCATCATCTAGCCCCAAGCTAAGCAGAGTTTGTGTTTTAGGTACCAGATGACTGATATACTACTTATACTTACCTACACAGATTTTTTTTTATTGCTTAATTTAAACGGGTTTTTATTGTGTATTTTTTTAACATCTCGCGACCACTTCTACTGCAAACTCGTTTAAGTAACTTAACCTGTACCAACTGAGCAATGAGGCCTGACAAATACTTTCAAATACAAGAACTTGAAGCCAGTATCAACTTATTGCCGTACTTATAATTTAAAATCCCCTGACACTTAAGAACACTCCCAACTTACACCTTTCAAACAAAAAGAACCAAATCAAAATCGGTTAATCCGTTCGGGAACTACAAGGCCACAGACAGACACACACACAGATATGTCAAACATATAACACCCTGGCGTTTTTACGTGTTGGGTTAAAAAAATGTCAAAAAAATCAATGAATGAACAGTTTCTTTGAAGGATATCAAAGAAGCGATCATCTCCGGGCTATGACATATTGTGATAGGAGACATTTTAAGCAATATTTATGTATCTTTTCAATCCAATATTGGATTCTTTTTCTGTCATCTTTGGAAGCAATATTGTATTTTCATTTTAATTGTTTTTCTAGTGTTAGTTTAAGTTCTGATGGGTAATTTTGGTGGTATCCATCATTACTTGAGGTCTTAGCACAAGTGTGAACAGTTGAAATAAAAGTGTGTTATGTGGCATCCTGATTTGAACGAACATGTTTCCCTTTGGTTTTGAAGAAAAACGCCATCTTTTTCTTCAAAACCCATGACAGCCGACTTTACTTTTTTTACCGACTCGACTTGGATAAAAAGAATTTATTCAACCCACTTGACATTGGCAAAATTGTCCACAAGACTGACAGACGCCACAAAAAAAAAAAAAAAAATTATTTTATTCAACCCACTTGACATTGGCAAAATTGTCCGCAAGACGGACACATGCCACAAAAAAAAACAACATTGTTAAAGATCATTATTTTTTGTTGTTTTTTTCAATAATTATTTCTGAAAGCATCGAAGTGCTTATAAATTTATGGAAATTCAAAGATAGAACTTTTAATGACTCCAGTGTTAATATCTGTAACGGATACGCTTTATTTACGAGGAAGTTTACGAGCTTTGTTAACTCTTTGTAAATAATAGGAGATATTCCGATACCAATAATTATAAGGGTTTTTAAAGTTTTTGAAACACTGATTGAATTCAAAAACCTAATATTGACTGTAATGATCTTACAAAATTTTAGGGTAGCTCTAAGAATCAGGATGTTTAAGTGGCTTTAGATATTCTAAAGTATACAGATAGGTATATAGATACATCAATTTTATATGAAATCTAGATAACGCACAGGTTAGGGCATAGAGACCAAAATTTTAGGGAATATATATATGTAGACGCCTAATGCTGGACAAAAGCCTCTCCCAGTTTCCAGGAAAAACGATATGAGCCTTTTTCATCCACCGATTTTCCGCTATCCTAACAATGTCGATGGTCCTTCGGGTGGGAGGGCGCTTAATACGCTTTGCCGTGCTTAGTAAAGGGTAATACAATATCACATAGGACACGACTTCGTTGGAAGCTTAGTATCAGGTGACCTATCTACTTTTACCGTTAATATGAGGCATTCCTCGCACTGATTTTAATAACACTGATTAATAAAAACCGACCATGTGTGAGTTGGACTCGCGCACAAAAGGTTCCGTATCATTATCTGTAATGAAAACGGCAAAAAATCACGTTTGTTGTATGAGAGCCCCCTTAAATATTTATTTTATTCTATTTTTTAGTATTTGTTGTTATAGCGGCAACAGAAACACATTATCTGTGAAAGTTTTAATTATCTAGCTATCACGGTTCATGAGATACAGCCTGGCGACAGACGGACAGGCAGACAGACAGCGGAGTCTTAGTAATAGGGTCCCGTTTTACCCTTTGGGTACGGAACCCTGAAAACCAACCGTATACGTACCTCATTAAATAACATTTTACTTCAGTGGTCTGCAAGAAATGGTTAAACATTATCAAATGTTGTTTCATAGCAAGCCCTATCATCATTCAGGTGAATTCGCTTCGAGGAAAATTAATGAAAAAAATGCTTCCTCACAAAGCATCTACTTTTAGTGTTGGGGTATTCTTTATTTCTACTTGATACTAATTATAATTCTACTTATAATTCAAGTCGCGAGGAACTGGCGCTTAGATTCACCTAGATTTAAGACGTTTCAAGATGATCCCTGCGGATTTTACTGAATAAATGCTTTTTGACTTTGACTTTGACTCTATTTGTTTCAAACAACATTGTTTGTGAACATTCTTAAAAAAAGCAGAGAAGAGACACTTTCTCGCACAATACACGAACCTAGAAAAATAAATCAGGGAACAAACACAAAGAGCAAAGTGTTTACCATAAAATCGCGGACGCGTTCCTAAATCATAACACAATAAAATTTATAGCAAGCGGAAGGTCCGGCCTCAAGTGCAGATAAATCAACACACATTTTCTTCGTGCGACTGAAAATCGCATTTATATAGAAAGCGGGGTAAACTGATGAAAAGTACTAAGCCAACCAAACCGTACTTACAATTCTTACAGTAGTAACAGAGTTCCTTGTGAAGAGCTCAGGCGAGGAAGTACTACCACCAAGCAGCTTGCTGTGCAGGTTTGAAGGGTGTGGATGGAAGACTGGTGTGGTAATAACTTGTTTAAAATAAGTTTTTTTAGTTTTTATACGACTTGTTGGCGGAACAAGTTTATGACCGATCTGATGCTAAATGATAAAAAAAAAACCCGCCAAGTGCGAGTCGTACTCGCGCACAATAGGTTCCGTATCAATATCTGTACCAAAAACGGCAAAAAATCACGTTTGTTGCATGAGAACCCCTTAAATATTTATTTCATTTTGTTTTTTAGTATTTGTTGTTATAGCGGTAACAGAAATACATCAACTGTGAAAATTTCAACTCTCTAACTATCACAGTTCATGAGATACGGCCTGATGACAAACAGACAGACAGACAGCGGAGTCTTAGTAAGTCCTTTGGGTACGGAACCCTCAAAACCATTAAAAAACTCTAGTTTACTAGCTCCCTAGTAAAGCGGTATATAAGCTACCGCCTGCTTTTAAAGTGAGTGGCAAATGGAAAATCTTTCCGGCAAATAAAGCAGCGATGACGTTATTTATCCTCCGTTCGTATCTGTTGCTGCAAATGTCAAGTTCTAGTGATGGTTAGCATTCACTGGTAAATGTAAATTTTGTAGCATTAAATTTTGTTTTCTGCCACCTTTGGAAGCAACATCGTTTTTAGGGCTCCGTATCTAAAGGGTAAAACAGGACCCTATTACTAAGATTCCGCTATCTGTCTGTCTGTTTGTCTGTCTGTCCGTCCGTCAGTCACCAGGCTGTATCTCATGAACCGTGATAGTTGTTATAGAGTTGAAATTTACATAGATGATGTATTTCTGTTGCCGCTATAACAACTAATACTAAACAACAGAATAAAATAAACATTTAAGAGGGCTCTCATACAACAAACGTGATTTTTGTACCGTTTTTATTATAGATCGCGAGTCTGGCTCGCACTTGGTCGATTTTATTTTGACCCCAATTATTAAGATTAGTCGATTAACGATGAGGATTTTCCTTGAAAACTTTTTGAAATGCTGTTTTTACTGCTTGATACAGGGTGAAAATATCGAGGGGACCCTAGAAGGAAAGTAGGTAGGTACTATATTTTAAGTAATAAATAGTAGGTAAAGCAATAAAAGAAAGTAATTTATAATTTATAAGTGGAAATGCCAACGACTTCGTCCGCGAGGAGTTATTTTCGTATAAATTTCCACCTCCTATTGTACCCATTATAGATGTTGAATTTCGGGAATTCCTTTCTTTATACACTACCATGTACTAACCTACTTAAAAAATGTCAAGTCTCTATGGTCTCCATTGGTGCACGATCGGATTCGAACCCACGTCCTTAAGATCAGAAGGTAAGGCCACTCCCACCAGATCATCAAAACCTGATCTATAGCAAAGGTTTGTCTCTGAAGTAATATTTGTTAGGAATATGCTCTACAAGGCACTCCTATGCTTCCATCAACCTCAGAACATTTCATGTGCCTGTAATTTACGTTTACTTTAAGTAAAACTACTTCAATGTTTAGGACACCGTACCGATGTACCGTACCGCTCACCGCATCAGATTTTTCCACCCTGTATATTAATGAAAACGCTTACTTTCCAACGAAATATAATTGGCATTAATCCTATCGGTTCTCGCGGGTCATTGTCTCAGAATATTTGAATACCTTTATTAAATTTGTGAGCACGCTGCGACCGATGAAACCATTATGGTACCAATTTGCGTGAATTAGTGAGGCGTATTGATACAATCTCTTTTGCAGACATGATGGCGGCAATGAGTTTTAATTTAGTCGTTATTCTTTGTTTGCTGGGATAGGAATTAATTTTGCAGAAAGCGATTGCAGTGGTTGCCACAATTCAAGCTTTAATTGTTATCAGGTTAGAGCGAGCTGCGCACCGGCGCGCCTTGGCGCTTTGGGGATGGTCTACAGTCAATATTTACAACCGTTACGCCCAATTACTCAAACGCACCTTAAATTTTATTACGCCTCAAAACGCGATTTGTTGACAGTTTGCAATGGAAGTCTGTCAAAAAAAACGAGTGCGTTTAAGACCACTCGACTGAAGTAAAATTTCTTTAACTGGCTATGAGAGAAAGAGAGAAACAACAGTGCGTTCCAAAGAATATGGACTTAAAAGCGGTAGAAATGCAGCTATAATAGCAACCTAATACACTAGTTTATGCTCTTTTCGCTTACGACAACGTCAAGATGTGAGAAAATAGCGCATATACATTCATTAATTCAATTTTTAGAGTTATTCAGTACATTGTCCATCGTTTGAAATGACGGAAGTGCCATTTTACACCTTTCGAAAAATATCATACTTGTAAATTAAAAACTCATGAACGACCTTATTGCTTTCAGATAGGTAAGAACTATCATAATAATGTCGCGTTGACATTTCTGTGAGAGTTCCCGGACGATTTGTTGTATTTTTTATAATATATTTGAAAATAATGCATTAGATCACTCAAAAACAACGTAATAACTGCAAAAAAAGGAGCGTAATGTGTGTATAAAATTCCATGTGTAGTTGAAGATTGTGATTCAAGTAGAAAACGATGCGAAAATGAGGATGTGTCGCTATTTTCCATTTGTGAGTTTTACTGGAAAATTTGTGTTATTTATAGAACCAAATGCTCAGAATATCTTGTAAATTATGTTGACTCCAGTTTTCACATACATTTCCACCTGTTTTACTAAGTTTTCATACGATAATTACTAACAAAATAATTTAATCATAGTGATGTAGTAAATTGTATCGATGAGTAAAAATGTCGATGATTTTACCACCCATAATCATTGTGTTAGATTTCCCAAAGAAGAAAAGATGAAAAATGTATGGTTACAACTAATACAAAGAAGCGATAATTGGACACCGAATAAAGTCATTCACGTCTGTTCCAATCATTTCACAACATATTCATTTTAACCTAATGATCAAGTAAAATATCGGCGGCTAAAGCCATCTGCAATACCAACAATATATTTAACGCACGAATAAAAACATTACGATAGTAGGACCAGGTGGTGCAGGTTTGCACTATCAATCACTTGATCTTCATTGTAAGTTAAGATTTTTACCAGTCGCCTATATAGCCAAATTGTTGTGCTAGTTTTTTTGAAATTTAGCAGTCTGGAGATGAGCTACTTTATGCTCACGCTTGCTGTGGAAAGTTCATCGCAACGAGGTTCATTTCGAGCTTGCCTCTACCCGATTCATTCGCTAAATACTTAGTTTTACAGTAGCCATGGCCGACGTACATATGTTAAGTTTGCAGAGAGCGCCCGACTCACACTGAAGTGCTTTTGTTACTGACCGACATCGAATGGCTCGTTTATTTTTTCTTTATTGTTTTAATTAATAATAACTAAGCATTTGGCTGCAGTGTAACTGACATCGATAATACGAAACGTCGTTCATCGTTTCTAAGAGTTGGTAGCTAGCCCTACAGACATACTTTATTTATCGATATCGAAGTCGACATAGTTACAACACTAACATCACAGAATACTACGTAATATCCGTAAATGTTAGTGATATCTGTTCAAAAGACGGATTAAGAGTTTGTATGCATCTCTTTCTTGTACCATTTCAATATCGTGAGTGAAAACAGTACAAATTTTGTGTAATTGGTTGCTATTTTATCATGTCTTCTATTAGTTTCTTATTCTATGGTGCGTTCATACCCCCTCCATGGTAGTTTAACGCAACCTTGTTGGAAGTCGCATAAGAAGTATTACTTCAAAATTTGTCATTTGAGACGTCATTAGCTTTAAGTTGCGTTTGAGTATTCGGCCGTTATCTAACTGCGGATTCAATGAATCTTCATTGAATTCATCATCATCATCAGCCTGTAGAAGTCCACTGCTGGACATAGGCCTCCCCCACACGTTTCCAGGAAGAACGATTCTGAGCCCTTTCCATCCATCGACTTCCCGCGGTCCTAACAATGTCGTCAGTCCATCGGGTAGGAGGACGTCCTACGCTTCGTCTTCCGGTTCGTGGTCGCCATTCGAGAACCTTTATTCCCCAACGGTTATCGGTTCTACGAGCTATATGGCCTGCCCACTGCCACTTCAACTTGCTGATTCTGAGAGCTATGTCTGTGACCTTGGTTCTTCTACGGATTTCCTCATTTCTGATTCTATCTCGCAGTGAAACTCCCAGCATAGCTCTCTCCATAGCTCGTTGTGCGACTTTGAGCTTGTGTATGAGACCAATAGTTAGCGACCACGTCTCAGTTCCATAAGTCATCACTGGTAACACACACTGATTATAGACTTTCGTCTTGAGGCTTTGCGGTAACTGTGACGAGAAGATGTGCCGTAATTTCCCGAACGCTGCCCATCCGAGTTGGATTCGTCGGCTGACCTCTTTGTCGAAGTTGGACTTGCCTAGTTGGACCGTCTGACCCAAATAAACATAGTGGTCTACAACTTCGATGATATCGCTCCCAACATATACCGGCACGGGTGCGACATGAGTATTTGACATAAGTTTCGTCTTACTCATGTTCATTTTAAGACCCACCTGTTGGGAGACAATATTGAATTAAAGATTACTTTTTTGCTACATAAGCACGGTGCACAACATAAAACAATAAAGAGAAATAATGTGGTACACAGATAATTACATGAAACAACAGTTAAATAATGGAAGAGATAAAATTAACAAACAGATACTTATATACCCAAATGCCCATCTACTTTATCGAGGGTAAAACCACAAAAAGAAACAAAAGAAGAATGTAAAAAGATATACAAAAAGGAAAAATAAAAAACCCACTTCTCTACTGCTTTAAACAATATATAATTTCATGCTATTTATACATGTACTATACTTTTTTTAGCAAATAAACTGGCATAAAATATTATAACCATTAAAAAATAAATTCATATTAAAAAACAAGAGCGACTCTTTACAAAACAGCATAATCTCCTACTAAATAAAACCAAAGCCCAATTCCCCCAGAACTTATTTGAAAATAATAAATAAATTAACAAAAATGTGCCAGTAACTTTGTCGCACGGCACAAAATAAATAATGTATTAAGGACAAGTTAACAAGGGTCTCATAAAGAAGGCAAAAGGTCGGCTATTTGTTTTCAGCAAAGGATGGTTCACCCCACTTTGTTATTTAGAGTTTGTGAGAGTTGCAGAGCGACCGACGCTACCCTCAACAAAATAACATAAATACCATCCAATCGAGACAAATACTAAAATAAATAATAATAATGCTGGACAACCTATACAGCATCATCCAGCAGCTAAGCAGAACTTGTGTTATGGGTACTAGATGACTGATATACTGAATACAATACATTACATACACACACATTTTTTAATATACATAGAAAATGCCCAGAACACCCGTAACAAATATTTGCAGATCGTGCAAACTTTTATCCCAGGGCGGGGATCAAACTCGCAACCTCCCGCGTCGCAGGTGGACATTCGCCCGCCGCGCCACATCAGTCGTCATAGCCGAAAAATTCATAAAAAAGGTAATACGCGATAAATATCCATGTAGTATAAGTATTTAATATGATTGGTATAAGCCCAGTTCCAATATCTTACAAACGTTCGTTACTAGAAATCGTAACTTGTTAGATCAGCCTCCATCTCATTGGTTTATGTTATAGCGACAGCTTCGACTGCCCAATGAGGTGAGTGTTTATCTGACGGGCAACGACCCGTAGTATTACTAACAGATACTCATACAATATTGGAACCATTCGTGGAATGAGCTTTCTCTCAGAGTTTTAGCCACAAAAACATTGTCAACGCACCAATAGATAACGGTACGGAACCCTTCGTGCACGAGTCCGACTCGCACGTAGCCAGTTTTTTTTTGTTTGGTTTCAAAAAAACTACAATATACCTACATTTAAATAGCCTTCGGCACAAATTAGGTAGGTCAGAATTATACAATTTAAGTAAAAGTACCGCTCAGCTGGTTTGAGGCGTGAATGCGGTGTCTGATTTACCGGGAATTATAACAACTTGAGAAAAACTGAAGAATTTAAAATGAATATTTTAATAATTTCCTGCTGGACACTGCTGTAAATAATGTTTGTTCACGAGAAACAGTGATAAAACTTCACCGTGTACAGTCAGCTGCACTTTTATTTTATTTTTATTTTATCTATATTTATATTTTAATAAATAATAATAATATATTAATTTTATTTTGTTGTTTTTTATTTGTTGTTATATCGGCAACAGAAATACATCATCTGTGAACATTTAAATTCTCTAACTATTACGGTTCATGAGATACAGCCTGGTGACAGACGGACAAACAGACAGACAGAGAGCGGAGTCTTAGTAATAGGGTCCCGTTTGACCCTTTGGGTACGGAACCTTAAAAATGGCAGACAAAACACGGGACGTACGCATAAGGTACGCTTATCACTACTAAAAAAACACGATGAAGAATAATAACCCCTTTGATTGTTTCCCACAGGAAGCACAGACAAGAATTAGGCATTAAGGAATATTTTTTATACTTGGTTAAGCAGATATGATACATAACGAAAGACATATAGATTGTGGGCGACAGGTACAATCGAGATTCAGAGAAAGAACTTCTTTGTACATGGCTTGTACCTTAACTGTTACTTAAAGGCATTATGGCTTACGCGAAATAAAAAACCTTTTGTTAAATAACAATATCACCCACCCTATAACCTTCTTTAGAAATAACCTTTTAGGTAACTACTTACATAGATTCAGTTGGTACAACTAACTAAATTAATTTAGTAAGAACCTATTTGTAAAGATATTAAATAATTTATATAAGCTTCGTTTGGTCCTTTGTTCGTTTTGATAACGTTTTAAGTTTATTACTAAACCCTTTTTATTAAAATTCGTTAGTAGTTTGTTATTATGAACACCCATTTTAATAACTTAGGTACCTACCAACAATTTTGTGTAAAAACTACTTTTATTAAATAAAAAAAAAGGTTTGTGAGTTTTAAAAGCTCATAATCTTAATTAATTTGGTCGTTTTAAAATGAATACCAGCGTAGCTCAATGTAAATCAAGAATTGCTTGAATTTGTAAAGAATTGTGGTATTTAGAAGGAGCATACAAAAATTACTTTGGAAAACTGTGTCTACTACATAAAAATTTAAATCAAATAAAAGAAATCAACTCATAAAATAAAATATATGCAATGCAAGGCAGATTTTTTGTTTTTTTAAATAATCGTATCTGGTCGGAAGAGCGATCAGACCGTCATGTCTGGTATATAAAGGTGCGTATCGACTTCACGCGGCAAACGTTGGTAACTCGAATATGTCAGTTTTTGACAGTGCGGCAAAAGAGAGTCAGTGTGTTCTACGTGCTACCATGTAGCATTCTATTTACATTTTTTTTATGCGCCAACGAACTTTTCGCTTCGATTTCTTGTGAATAATATGATAAAAGTAGGTAATAACTGTACGTTGCCAACCATGATTGCCGCGCACAAAATGAACACTCGCTGACAGATTGGCAGCCGCGCCACAAAAAAATTGTGTGCTAAAAATGGTTCGCAAGCAAAAATCCAAGTTTGGTAAGGTCGAACAATCTCGCGCGGTGACCGCGCGTAGTCGAAACGCACCTTTAGGTGTACACGATTAGTGTGTAACACTTTCTAGCCCCAAACTAATCATAGCTTGTAGGTACTTAGCTAGCTAGCTACTAGCTTATAGATTTCTTACATATACTTTTTGTTTGTAAATACATACTTAGAATACAATATAACATCTAGACACAAAACAAACATCTGTGTTCATCACGCAAATGTTTATTCTCGGTGGGGATCGAACCCACCACCTACAGCGCAGAAGGGAGGACTACTACGAACTGAACTGTGACGGCTGTCTAGATCATGCAGAATTTAAGGATATTGTATCACAGGCTATGTATTATTTATATAGATATCTTCATGCGGGCGACAGTGTTGCTACAATGCCTGAATTATAGCGGAAACGCGACAGCTTCCGTCGAAGCCCCGGTGCAACGCGAATAGCTTGCCATATCAATGCTGGGTCTCTGTCACTATTGAACAGCCTTCGATATAAATTGAACTTAAACTACCAAGTTTTAAAGTTGAAATTGTTTTCGCTAGTCTGAAATAATATAAGTTACCCATAAACAGAAAAAATAAGAATAATAATGCTGGACAATCCACACAGCATTAGCATCCTAGCCCCAAGCTAAGCAGAGCTTGCTTGTGTCATGAGTACTAGATGACTGATATACTTAATACAATACATTACATACATACATATTTTTTATTTTACATAAAAAATACCCAGAACACCCGGAATAAATCTTTGCAGACCGTACAAACATTTATCCCAAGGCGGTCCCTTCAATCGAACCCGCAACCTCCTGCGTCGCAGGCGGACATTCACCCGCCGCGCCACATCGGTCGTCATAATATGACGTGATTTGCAATAAAAAATCTAGCTATACGATACGAATATGTGTGTCATACTTAGGACTTTATTCATTCTGCATTCGAATTGGTAGCCTACTTTTTTTTGCAAGGAATTAACCACGTGCCATTCTTTATCTGTGTTGACTATTCACTGACGGTTATGACTATACATTCACACGAATGTGTACCTACTATCCCCGCATTTGGACCTTGCGGCACGCAACTCACCACAGTGCTCCGACCGTTTTGCATTCACGAATTTTAACTATTTGCTCAACGAGTCATGTTTACCGACCGCTATGAGGAGTGTTTCACTTATATTATGTATAATGTAGCTTTTTGGAAGGATGATAGAATGCAAAGACCTCGCTTTAGTAACTACTATGCTTCTGCTACGATAATGCTATGAAACCGTTAAAAATTTACCATAGAATAGAATAAAATTTCCAATCTCTATCACTGTTCATGAGATACAATTAACGGATCTTAGTAATAGGGTCCCGTTTTACTCTTTGGGTAAGGAACCCTAAAAAGTTAAGTCAGTTGTCGTTGAAGAAAAAGATGGTGTTTTTCTTTAGAACACAAGGAAAATATTTTCGTCAAATCAGGAATCACTTGATTCAGTGATTTCACTTGTGTTAAAACCTCAAGTAATGTAGGATAAAATACCACTGAAATTTCACACCAAAACTTAAAATAACACTAGGAAAACAATTAAAATGAAAAAGTCATTTTTTCGAAGATGACAGAAAATGAAGTCCCACTTTTGCCTTGTAATTCGATAAAGTGTTTGTGACAGCATATTGTTTATGCTTCAAAATGGATTCGAAACTACCATAGTACATTATTTCTACCTCTAAAAAAATAATAAGATTCTGTTCAAAGCCTCTTGGTTATTCTTAAATATAAATTAAATTTATCCAACAATTCCTTTTCATGGCTTATCAGACCGCGAAAAGGCAACGAACGTTAGTAGTATGAAAGGATTTTATCTTCAAAGGTGTGCTGTTACAATGGCGGTATTACGCAAACGAGAGTCAAGAATTTAGCCTAGATGCTTCGCTCTTGGATGAGATGGTAAAACACACAGACATTTGTAAGTAAAACGTTAAACTGAATCTACATAGAAAACAGGTAACCGGTGCTTGACTGTCTATGAACAGTTGATACCAAAGAACTATATTTTATTAAAAGAAGTTTTTTTTATTTTAGAAGTTAAAAAAAGAAGTGGGTGACCAAAATACTAATTTAGTTTCACTAGTCCAAAAGCTATACAATGTTTTTGGGTTTATGTTTTTTTTTTTTTTACAATTTCCTGCGGTCAGTGACTTAAATTCTGTTTTCTACCTATAGTAAAGACCCGCACTTTACTATAGGTAGAAAAAGTTATGATAAAATATGTAGATATAAGGTAGATAGTTTAAATATTAGATGTAAAATATTTGTATATACTAAATTAAATAATAATAATAATAAATAATGCTGGACAAGATAGTTTAAATATTAGATGTAAAATATTTGTATATACTAAATTACTTCCGTTATAATAAAACCAATAAATAAAGCTATATAATATTAATTAAATTAGCGAAATAAACACAGTGCTATATTAATCTTGGTGGGGATCGAACCCACAACCTACAACGCAAAAAGCAGAGCTATCATCAAATGACCTGTCACGGTTGCCACTCTATAAGCGTTATAAAATTTGTTTAATTTATCATGAGCTAAGTTTTTTTTTGTCATGCTACTCTTGGTGAAACAAGCGTATGCACATTGTGTACATGCCCTACGATACACTACCCTGCGTCCACCAACCAGAGGCAAACTGATGTTAAGCCTCATGTGCCTGTAATTTCATCGGCATTCACACCCTTTAAACTGGAACACAGCAATGCGAACATCACTGCTTGGCGGTAAAAATATGTTTGGTAGTAGTACGCACCCGGCCGAGCTTTTTCACAAAGCTCTACTACCAATACTTGGTATTTGTATAACTTTATCGCGGTGTCATTGTAAATTATGAGGATCGGGGTACTTTTATGGTAAGGGAAAGTTACGAGTGCGTACCGGTAACCAGGTTTTTATGTAAGTGTGATTACTGTGTATACAAATATTTTAAGTGCGAGCTTTATGTCAGAGCTATGAACTCAAACAGTAACACGCAATGCCAACGTGCCATCACTGCAAATGAAATGTTTTATAAAACAAAATGAACTCCGGTAAATTATTAGATGAAACGAGCCAAATAAAGTTAAAATTCCAAAATTAAGAATAGAACGTACCAAAAACATTGTATAATATTGACAGGAGCGGTGGTTGTATATTTTGGGCAGATTTCAGAATAAGCGTCAATCGACCCAAATGGTCCGTAAGCTGACAAACGTAAAATAAAAAGAATAGAATAGAATATTTATTTATTGCCGAACAGAGTCACATGATAACAATTAGACAGTTATAAGATACGATAGTTTTGAGTATGATATGTATGCATTGACGGCGAGGCCCAAACTAGGCGAAAAGCCTGTATCTTGATCTCAGGAGAACGAGTTACGGTAAGTGATAGATATTATTACATTGATGAGTGACAGCGATATATTGTGTATAATCATAGCCCAAACACACTACTGTTTTATCGATGGTAAAACATGGAAATCAATTTTCATAAAAGCTTTTTAACGTAATCAAAAAATCATGCAAGCTCGCAACATCGTTTTTTACGGCCGGCTACCAGAATAACACTTTGTTATTGATCCAAAATATATTTTGCCAATATCGTACATGTAAACTGCCAAATATATTATTGTAACGATAGCAACATCCGACAAAATGAAAATACGGCAATATAGGTCGCTGTCAACCAGAAGGAAATATCCAAATAAATGCTGATATTCTGGTCTCGAAAGAAATCATAAAAATACGTCCCTCTTACGAGCCTGACCGTAAGAATTCCAATTGATAAAATGGTAAAATCAGTACCTACTGTTCCATGAGGCGATTTTTAGAATATAAATACTAATTATAAGAATCTTTGGGCTGACTACCGACATATTGTCACCTTGTCTATTTACTATTTTGTTGGTCTTTGTTTGTTTTCTCTTTTGTGCCTACCGATACTACCTGCTCTATTGTTTGGTTGTGTTTTTTTTCCTGTATGTGTATGTGTGTCAAATAAACGTATATTCTATTCTATTCTACATATAGACAACGCACAGGCAAAACCACTAGTCGTAGAGACTTATAATAATAATAAGTGTGTATGATAATCTGTATTCCTAGACTTACAAACTTGAAAGTTGGCAAATATATTGTCAACAAAAAATATGCGTTTTATGTCAATCAGACAGGACAGAGATTTTTATAATTCATATAGATAAATATAGAATGGTATAAACTAGAAAATATAATTAAAGCGAAATACATTGAAATAAATACGTATACAAATACATTTAACTGATATAAACGTATACATTTTGCAGTCGTTTATATATTCTTAGGTAGGTATTTATGGCTCATATTCCTAAGGTGCTTGCTTATAGGAGTATAAGGGTCATAACTTTCTGCGGTATCATCCGCGGAAAATCGCAACGATCCCATCAAAATTATGTAACCGCACCACAGAAAACCGCTATATTAGAGAAAGGACTGCTTATTGTAGAGTACCAGTGGTCTAGTAATAATAACCCCGCCTTATGATATGTCGTGGGTTCAAATCTGATCGTGCACCAATGGATTTTTGGTTGGTAGATAGCCACATTTTGCAGTAGTTAGTATTCCATACGTGACAGGTTGCAAGCCCATCGCCGCCGCTAGAATACTAACTGGTTTCTTCACCTTTCACTGTTTAAGAGCACTAGCATTGCGCACATAAATTTTGCGAACAGAAAACTCATTGGTGCACGACCGGATTTAAAACCACGACCTTAGGATCAGAAGGCGGGGTCACTACCACAAGACCACCGGTGCTCTCCGCCAACAAGTCGGGAAAAAATATTAAAACTTTTAGACAAGGTAATGTAGAAACCATTAAGCGTATTTACTACTACTACTACTACTACTACTACTATTACTACAAGTGAATACACACAGCCTTTCACCCACACCCTTCAAACCGGAACACAGCAAGTTGCTTGACGGCAGATATAGGCATGGTGGTAGTACTTCTCCGGACGAGCCCTTCACTAAGAGTTCTTCTACTACTCAAGCCTGTTTCCTACGCGGCTGCTTATCACATTGTCTATAGATAAGGCCTCTAGTTACGCGTCGCGACCTAGTCGACGTTGCTACGCGGCCTAAGGGCGCTTGCAGAACGGGTGTAGGCACTTACTAATTCACGTGAACCAGTCACGCCCACGCCTCTGAAAAGGGTACGAGCCACAACGTTTAATGACTAATAAATGAGTACTATTGATACCCCTACCCGATTGTACCCTTTGGAAACCATCGATTGTCTTTCGATGACCCAAATTTTGAAACCCTTGTTATTTACAACGTTACACTTAAAACCCTTAATTTTTATACGACTTACTTAACTTGTTCCTACAGTACGGCCCACCTGATGTTAAGTCGTTACTATCGCCTATAGCAAAGCATTGCCTTGCAAGCTAGTTTCGTTCGAATCATGCCTTACGATGTACTGGTCTGGTGTACCCTTCGTGCGCGAGTTCGACTTACACTTGGCTGGTTTTTTTTAATAATCTTAAGCATAGACTGTAAAATATTGCAAATAGATTTAAGTTATCCTGGTTTTCATTTCGTATATAAAAGTAAAATATAAATTAGTTATGTGACAAAATTATAAAAATTGTAAAACTTTAGTAAAATTAGCACCGAAATTTTAATGCATCACGCATATAAAGAGCCGAAAATTTCGAAATTAACGGTAAGATAAGATGTATGCAATACAAAATAATGTTCCTAAATACAGTAAATAGCTTGATATATAGAAAGATATACAAGGTCTCTGATTATGTTAGAAGGAACACATAGTGGCGTTTCGAGATGCCAATACAAAAAAACTGTCACATATGGAATACCAACTGCAAAATGTGGGTTTGTACCAAACGTAAATCTGCATATACCTCTGACTACTCCCCTTAAATATCCTTGAAGAATCACGAGTAGATACTTTGTACCAAGAGATCTTAAGGTTTAAAGTCGTGATGCTATTAATATTTCAGTTATACGGTTCCAACAATAGTTTAGTTTGGGACAACATGGCGGTCTGTGAAATGTATTAATTCATCTATACACTTATCCATCTTCTTCTCGTGTTACAGCTGGCACCATACTGCCACAGGGTGTTTGATGTACGGCCTACATACAAGTACAACCCTCATAAATATCCATGTAATGTATTTCACTTCGAAGGATAATTTATTATCCTCTTGGAAATGTTTGCGTTGGTGACAAACCAGTGATGTATTTATTGCTTGCTCCGGTAGAAGGCGCACTCGCTCAAAGAGCGGAAACGAGTTTTACTGCTTCAGTACCAACACGTTCCAAAATACTGAATAACTCGCGGCTTTCCTGGTCTACCATGAAAATTGAACGCAGTTTTGCATTTACTTCATCAAAGTCAAAGTCAAAAATCATTTTATTCAGTAATATCCGCAGGGATCATCTTGAAACGTCTTAAATCTAGGTGAATCTAAGCGCCAGTTCCTCGCGACCAAGCCTAGAAGAACCGGCAAGAAACTTACGGCTTGGTTTCTACCGTTTTTTTAATGATCCTTTTACAAAGTAATAATAATGTAAATAATGAAACTCCAGTGTGGTGCCAATCTAACTTAATAAGGTGATTGGAAGACAGAAAACACAAGATCTTAATATACAACAGAAGTTTAAAAGACAGCATACGCTACGATCATCATCATTATCAGCCCGTAGAAGTCCACTGATGGACATAGGCCTCCCCGTACGTTTTCAGGAAGAACGATTCCGAGCCCTTTCCATCCATCGACTTCCCGCGGTTCTAACAATGTCATTAGTCCATGGGTAGTGCATTTACGTTCTGTGTTACAATGTATCATACGAGGTAGATAGATAGATAGATAGATAGATAGAAACATTTATTCAGACCACCACAAAACAGTAAACATAACAGTAACACTAAAAGATAACACAACATAGGTAGCAGTTAGTCTACTGCCAGCCACCAGGGAATTGGAATTTAGCTCAACCTAGACTCGGAATCTGGACCGCCAGAAGAGGGGCACTCCACTTAGAACAAAATAATTACATTCATCACACAAATATTTGTCTTAATTGGGAATTAAATCCCTAACTTTATCCAAGGCAAAGCTTACTAGTTTCAAGCCCCAGAAAAGAAATAACCGATGCCAAAACTAAACAAAATATGTGCCATAAGATGAAGTATTTATTTTTAAATCTAATAAAGTCAGCTTTCTATGCATGTTAATAAGTTTTACCAGTATATCTACACGCAATTGTGTTTGGAGCTATAACCCATTTATAAGCGTGGAACCTAATTTTATGTTTGGTTCCGAACGGTGCCTGGTAAGGCTTTAACAAGATTTAAATATAGAACCCTTGAAATACAACTATAGTAAACTAGTTGAAACGCGCGCGACTTCGTCCGCATGAAGTTATCTCCATACAAACTTCAATCCACAGTCACAGTTCAGTTCGTAGTTGTAACCGTGCCTTCTATGCCGTTGGTGGTGGGTTCGATCCTCACCAAGAACAAACATTTGTGTGATGAACACAGATGCTTGTTCTGTGTCTAGGTGTTATATTAAATTGTAATTATGTATGTATCTAGTTCCCATAGTACAAACTATGCTTAGTTTGAGGCTAGATTATGTTGTGTAAAATGTTTATAAATATTTATTATTTATAATTCCCGCTGTCCCCGATGAAGGGTTTAATTTCAGGAATACCTTTTTTAGCACACATTAATGCACCAAGTTTAGGCTTTGCCTAGAAAATTCTAAACCTAAATCCCTAAAGGGGTGCAACGAAGATTGAAATTTGTATGAAAAAAGCTGAAGAAAAGTCTTTGAGGAGGATCATACACACAACAGAATTCGTTATAAAAACCCTAGTTCTCTTTACTCGTCCTTACTGAACGCTATGGTCGTTCACAGTATCCTCAAAGGTGGCCTCAATTCACTCACAATTACATTACCGTCACTCGATCGTCTGACGGTAAATAAATTAAGACAGAGTCATTAAGCCGCCTTGAGTTTATTTCCTAGTCTGTTAATTTAATAGGCGACTTGCGTTAGAAGTCACTCGATATGCGCACAATACGTAAATCTCGAGGCCTCAAGATATTTAACGAACAGCTAGGCTAACGGCATTTAAGGTGCTGTGGGTTGTTGGTTCGATCTCCACCGAGGACAAACATCTGTGTGCTGAACATACATGTATGTTCGGTCTGGGTATTGTATTCTAAGTATTTATTTATAGAAAAACGTATGTAATTATTAGACATCTGGTTCCCAAAGTACAAGCTTAGTTTGGGGCTAGATGATACTTAATATGAATTCTGCGGCTTGGCCTATGTGATAAAGGTAATTTTGCTAACATCAATATTTAGGTGCTTTAGTAAGTGCTTTTAGTAAGTGCACTTGTTCTCCAGAGATATTTCGTCTTTGCGGTCAGTTTTTATATTTTTTTCAGAACCTAAAGTAGCACTAGAATATACGCGACTCGTAACTTTTAAAACGGTAACATGGCATTAAAATTGTTTAAATATTGTAATAAGCAAAAATAGTGAACTTAAATTAAAATTAGTTTTAATATTTTTCCTGTAAATAATTATTACCACATCGTGACACCATTTTATAGTTACGAATTATATTTTCTATTGGAGCTGACTGTACATACCAGTGTTGTGCCTAATAGTATATTTAAAAAAAATATACAATTTATATTCTGATTTAGATACTAATAGTATCTAAAAGTATTATCCAGTAAAACTAAGTTGAATGTACATATTAGAGCAATTTTTTCATATTTTTACATAGTTACAGGTACAGGATCATGTGTATGCCTCAGGTCGACGGACATATACATACGTCCCTACAAAGCAGTACATTATAGGGTACGTTCATAACGAACGCGACCTGCAAGGCAATGCTTTATAGGTGATGGTAACCACTTAGCGTCAGGTGGGCCAACTGCATCTGTAACACTACAGCCACCAATTTGCCTGCCAAGAGTAGGTTGACTGTAAACTTTATTTAGACAGACTACAAAAATATTTTTATTATATTCTATCAGTGGAAATCAAGATATTCCATATTACAAACTTTGCTTAGTTTGGATTCTAGTATTGTTGCAATATGTTTTCGGATGGTAACCACTTAACGTCAGGTAGGCCATCTGCAGGTTCTATCAGCAAACGCAAAAAAATTACTCATTTAAACGAGTTTAGAAGTTGAATCAGTCTTCAGGATTACTCTCTCGTAATTCACGGCACGTAGTCCGAAACTAAATTATCCTCTGTAGTAGTGCGGCAAGCTGCCAACTCCCATCATATTAAGGCGAGATGATAATGAACGCGGTGTTCTGTTGCTATTTTTCACGGCTCGTGCGCGGTCGAGTTCACTTTGATATACAACAGCACACTTTTTCAATGCACGTTTAACATTGTAGACGGGTGCTCTGCAAAATTTCATGCTTACGAAAAAAATACAAAATGTTTTCAAAGAAATTTTGTTACAGTTCCGAGTTGATGTTTTCTTTTTTTTAGCACTTTTGTACCTGATATACCTGTTACAGACTGCGACTTTTTGTAGCGATTCAATCGTGATACAGTCGCGATGAAATCGCTGTCTGTAGCGCGACTGCATTGATAAAATCATAATATTAGTGCCCAAGCATAGATGTATCGATAGATAAAATTGGACGTAAATTCTCGACGAACTTACTAGACACTAAGCCAGTTTGTTTGTATTTTAAATTTACAAAAACTAAGAAATCTTCTTGAAACTACTGTGGGTTTTTGCAAAATACTTCATTGCACAGTGTATTATCAACCTGTATCATACACAGAACGTTCAAAGTACGCTGTAAGACATTTCCGATATTCCGCAATCCTCAAAAGCCACATCGAACGATTTTGAAAGCTCGAGATAGGCTTTAAAGCCTTCACAATCGAAACTAAACTGAGCGGTAACGAAATCCTAGGCATGATTACTCCGTGGCGTATTTCAGCACAATTATTACAACACTTCGGTTTCATGTTGCACTGCTTGCTGCGACTGATTTGCTATAGGTAATGGTTACTACTTAATATCAGGTGGGTCATATGATTGTTACGTGTTTTTGTTGTTGTAGTAGAATAAAAAAATGTTTTCATTCGTTTTCATATCAAATACGCACAACGCACAAAAACCATCAACAATATTTTTTTATATGACATGTTGATGTAACAAGCAGATGGCCCACCTGATGTTTAGTAGTTCCCATCACGTATAACGTCACTTACGTTAGGAATTTGCTTTACGATACACTGCTCTGCCGCATGTACCTATTATTTAACTGTAATTTAGTCTTATAATACCTATAAGTTAGTATAGTTATAGACGTAAATTGATTGATCTACGAGGTAATATTGCCACCTACTGGAACAGAAAGTTATATAAATTACCTCAATTATACAATTTACAATATCTTAATTTATTAAATCAATTTCCTCCTGCATATAGGAGGCAATTTTTACAAAAGTTTTACAGCATACATTTGTCTCAGTATAACTACCAACCAACCGATAGTTTTAGAACCTACTAACATGTTAGTTTATTTTTATTTATTAACCTACTAACATGTTAGTAGGTTTCTAAAACTATCGGTTGGTTGGTAGTTATACTGAGACAAATTTATGCTGTAAAACTTTTGTATAAATTGCCTCCTATATGCAGGAGGAAATTGATTCATCGGCATATTAGGCTGGCCGCACATGTACGGCTTTCTGATTGACCGAGTAAGGAGCTATTTTCATGCAAGCTTTAACCTACGCTGAACCCCTTTAGGGGTTGAACTTCAGGATTTCGTACGCACCTAGACAAGTATATCCTAAAAGTCTCTACGATCTCCAACTGTTGGTTATGTATATGCGTTGGCTGTAGGTATATAAGTTAGTCAGGACCAAGAAGTTTATTTTATACAAAGTTTAACCAGTTAAGTTAAGTTAAGTTACCTACCCGTTTAGAAGTTGAATTTCACGTACACATTTACACATCAAGACGAATATATCCTAAAAATTTCAAATCTCTACGACCAGTAGGTAGTTTAGGCTGGGCCTTGTTTATATGTCAGTCAGTCAGTCAGTCAAGACAAAGAATCTAATAATTGGTATAGATTCAAATTTGTTACTTTTGCATTACATGCGTAGCGAGGTAGGTAGTACGCAAGTGAACCGACAAGATTGATGGTGACAAACGGTGAGAAACTATTTAACTTTTTTTTTATTTTACCTTTACATGAAAAAATCTGCGAAAGTAAATTTTAACAGTATCCGAAATGCACATATTGCATGTTTCAACTTTGTGCCATTGTGAGAGGAAGTTGAAAACCAAAATGTAACCAAACTGCGTTCGGGAAAACGTAATTTGGTATTTTTTGGTTCAGCATTCAGCACGGTGAATGCTGAAAATATAAAAAAGTGTGTGCTATAATCGAAAATTTTGTATAAAATACGTACATATTCGGGTGTCCGAATCTAAATCACTGATACGGAAACGTAACCAAAAAGCCGTGCGTGTGCGCTCATCTTTAAAAGTTAAATTAGTCGAGTTTCCGACTAGACTGAATAAAACATAAGTCTTTTAGCCGACCTAATGAGGTGGTTGTTTTTCTCGGTGACTGCATAAGTTGTGAATGAATGTGAGATCAGTGGGACCGCGGGTGTCGGATCAAATCGCACTTCATTAGTCTGCG
This sequence comes from Electrophaes corylata, assembly GCA_947095575.1. Classification (NCBI taxonomy): domain Eukaryota; kingdom Metazoa; phylum Arthropoda; class Insecta; order Lepidoptera; family Geometridae; genus Electrophaes; species Electrophaes corylata. Next base: position 2,470,111 of record OX352704.1, read on the forward strand.
TCAGGCGCCCGGCCGCGTGATGGATGACAGCCTGCCTCCCCTAGGCTTGCCTTTTAATTGATACCCTCGTTTTTGGACCTCGGACTATGTGATACCACTGTAGCCCAGAACATAAGCGATAAGAGTTCCGAAAATTTACTCACAGCTATTATTCAGAGACTTCATTTAAATTAACAATTCTATTTTCTCAACTGAAATTTCAAATATTTTTTTCAATGGATATGATTTAATTATGTTAAAATACATAGTATGTAACTTTCAAACTATCGTGGTTCCGATCAATATTTTGGATAGAAACGGGACATTTACGATGATTTTTTAGTTTGATTTTTTCTCGATATTTCGGCACATGTTGCATGCGCCATCTTCACGGGTCGAACTCTTTCGTTACTGTGCCGAACTATTACTGCAACTGTACCAAAGTATAAAAAATCATGGTAAATATCCCGTTTATATCTAAAAAATACATTGTATGTATTTAAAAAAACATATAAGTACTTCCCCGTACACAAATACTTTTCCGGATATCTGGAAAAATGCTCAGATTATACCCTTACCAAAAAAAGCGAATCCTTCCACGTTTTCTGAGTATCGTCCTATATCCATCCTTCCTTTCCTGTCCAAAGTTCTGGAGCGTCTAGTTCATGATCAATTAAGTAAATTCCTAAATTCTAATTCTCTCATCAATCCTCTCCAGTCCGGGTTTCGCCGTGGTCATAGTACTACTTCAGCCTTGGTTAAGATCACCGATGATATTCGTCTGGGTATGGACAATGGACATGTAACTGTGTTGACATTGCTTGACTTTAGCAATGCATTCAACAATGTGGACTTTGACATTCTTCTGGGTGTACTTCACTCTCTTAATGTATCTCCAACGACTATTGACTGGTTTCATAGCTACCTGTTTGGACGCCGGCAACGCATCTGTATTAATGACACCTTCTCGTCATGGTGTAATCTTCACGCTGGTGTGCCACAGGGCGGTGTCTTATCTCCACTTCTCTTTGCCAGTTTTATAAATTCCATCTCTCAAACTTTAACTTCTTCCTACCACCTTTACGCAGATGATCTTCAGATCTACACACAGACTTCAATTAATGATTTGAATGTGGCGATAGCTGACATCAATAGAGACCTCAGGCAAATTGTCGCTTGGAGTAAAGATTTTGGGCTCTGTGAATCCCAAAAAAACCCAAGTTATTATTCTGGGCAGCTCACGGATGATCTCCCGTATTAATTGGTCTAGTATCCCACAAGTTGTTTTTGATAATATCCCTATTCCTTTTAGTAATTCCGTCAAGAACTTGGGAGTAGTCATGGACAAAGATATGTCTTGGGAGCCTTATCTGGCTGAGCTGAGTAGGAAAATGTTTGCGTCAGCCGCCTCACTGAGAAGGTTAAAAAACTTTTTACCAACTTCAACTAAAGTTATGCTTGCAGAATCTCTTTTGCTACCGATACTAGATTATGCCGACGCCTGCTACCCTGATCTCACTGAAGCACAACTTGAAAAGCTTGAGCGTCTCCAAAACTTCTCCATTAGATTCATATTTGGCCTTCGCAAATTTGATCATGTCTCCGAATTTCGTGATAAGCTCAAGTGGCTACCAATTCGTTTTCGCAGGAATACTCATCTTCTTTCCCTCTTGTACAGTATCTTGTTTAACCCATCCACTCCTCCTTATTTGAAAGAACGCTTTGAATATTTAGACCTATCCAACCCTCGCACTTTACGCTCCTCTTCAACGCTACAACTTAAAACTCCTCTTCACTCTTCTACTTTCTATGAACATTCTTTTACCATGCAAGCAGTTCGCCTTTGGAACGCTCTTCCTACTGATATCAGGAAAGCTAAATCTCTCCCCACCTTTAAAAAGCTTTTGTACTGTCACTTTTCCATTTAAATTTATTTGGAATTCTTTAGAATTTATCTATATTATTATTGTATTTATTAATGTATATTACGTATTATATGTTTTGTATACATGTAATATATATGTATTTAAATTGTATTGTATGTATTTTAATAATATATATACCTTATAGTACTATGTATTATGTTTTAATTATGTAAGTAATAATAATAGTCTCATATCCTGTTTTTTTTTTGGCACCGCTCTGTTATCATTTAAAATCCAGTCCATCCAAAGGTTGTCTGGAAGAGATCGCTTATAGCGATAAGACCGCCCATTGTGCATCGCTGTAGCTCCTTTAATTTAGTTAATTTAGTTTTAAATTTAGTTTTTAATTTGTTATGGCCTTGTGGTGTACAATAAAGAGTTTTCTATCTATCTATCTATCTATAAGTATTCTAGCAGTTATGTGGTTCCCATGGTGTAAGCTATGCTTGGTTTGGGGTTAGATAAAGTTGTGTAATAATGTCCACGAATATTTATTTATTTATTAATTCAAAGTCAAAGTCAAAGTCAAAAAGCATTTATTCAGTAATATCCGCAGGGATCATCTTGAAACGTCTTAAATCTAGGTGAATCTAAGCGCCAGTTCCTCGCGACCAAGCCTAGAAGAGAATTTATTTACGGTATCAATGCCTCCGAGTGATAATCATCTAAGACGCGATTATCGCGGTGGGACAAGATTATTAGTTTCTGATGACTTTTACACCACTGACGGAATCTTAGAGCTTTGTTGGTGGTGGTTATCACTTAACATTAGGTAGGCCATATGATAGTACCACCAGAACAAGCATAAAAAATCTTTAAAAAAAATAAAACACTTGTTTTATTTAAATAAACTTTAAGTCAAATAAATAGTTAGTAGGTACATGTATTAATTCAGAGGTTATCAAAGTTTCCTTTTCCAACAGTAACTATGCTTTTGGAAAAATAAATCACAACATTGCACATAAAAAGTAAAACGACCGATTTATTTACTTCAAAATTCACTGCAAGCTATGCAAACTACGAACGAGCTACAAACATTATATAAATATGGACCAGTAGATAAGATATAGAAGCGCAACTCTCTCGGAATATTCTCTCTGACCGTACACAAAATAAATTCCTGATAATGAAATTTTGTAAAATGTTCACAATTTATATTCAAACAGAACAGGTTTTTGAAGAAGGCTGTACTTTATTTAGTGCAAGCGAATCAAATTAGTAATATGATAACCAAAATACATTACATTACCACGAAAGTATTTCTTATTCTAAGAAAGAAAGTAAAAAATATATATTTGTACCAATTATAAGAATCTTTGTCCTGACTGACTGACTTATAGACAACGCAGAGCCAGAAACACAAAGAGATTTTAAATTTTCAGCGAATTTTTGTCTTCGTGCGTGTGTACCAACAAAATAGTTCTTGAAATTCAACCCTTAAACGGGTAAAACAGGGGTTGAAATTTGTATTAAAACTACTTCACGCGGGCAAGGCGCCCGCGTTTCGCTAGTAAGTAAATTATTAGAGAATTAGATAATTGTTAAAACTTTACGTATTCTCATTAGTTTTGCTTACAGTGGGAGTTTCACTTCTAATTGGTGTACTACAGGATACAACGGGGCGAAGCAACCGTACCACGTAAAAGGAAATGAGTTTCTGTGCTAAGTTTGACTTCTGTAACTTATAATTGCTAGTGTGCAATTTATTATTTTAGTTTATTCTATGAGTTTCGAAAATTAATAATCACGGTTTATTTGTGTTTTTGGTCTGTTTTGTGTGTATTTAGTTGATGAGCGCCAATATAACCTCAGAACTTACTTCAGAGACTTATGGCGTAGCTTAAATATTTGTAATCTATCGACTATGTTTCACTATTAGATTTGTGCAGTCACTATTTGGATGCGGATGACCTCTAGTCACATATCTTAGCACTTTAATGCGTTACAGGGTACGTCAATTGTATAGTCTGGCTCTAAGCCCTCATAGAATGTCTGAAGTCTAGATTCACCTAGTTTTATGACGTTTTCAATGCCCGGTGCCAATATTTTACCACCGACCAATTCTATCGCTAAGAATTGTCGTGTAAGCCTTCATGCTAACGTTACAGTGACAGTTTAGACCGGCTAATTAGGTGAAAGTTTATCTTACTACTACTACTAATTATACTGCTAACAAACGCTCGTAAGATAGGCACAAGTCATCATCAGCCTGTAGAAGTCCACCGTCCAGCAGCGTCATAGGCCTTCCCCATACGTTTCTAGGAAAAACAAGTTTGAGCCCTTTCCATCCATCGACTTCTCGCGATCCTAACAATGTCGTCAGTCCATCGGGTAAAAGGGCGTCTTTCGTTTCGTCTTCCGGTTCGTGGTCGCCATTCGATAACCGTTATTTCTCAGCGGTTGTCGATTCTACGAACTATATAGTCTATCATAAACATAAAGCTATGCTCATTGGGTATAAGTGGTCTTTATGATACTAATTAATAAAATACCTTTCATTTTTACGAACATTAATTTTTATTATACAAAAATACTGGGTCTTTACTTTAGGTTCAGACAAAACAGTTTTGAATAAAAGTTTTTCAATGAATCTGTGTTTTTTTAGAATACGTTTGTTGGGTTTGGGGCCTATCTCTCTCGGCCATCCGTGAGTTCCCTCTCATTTACGTAATGTGATTACACGAGCACATCTTGCGAGATAAAATGAAACTCTACGTAAGTAACGAATTTTTCATCCTCATCGGAGGAACTGGAAGCCTGAAGCATAATTGCGTTAACACAAATACATATCTCAACACAGGCATGTGAAATATTTAAAACACATTTATCAACATGAATTGTTGGTATTACAGAAAGAAATTGCTTTTATAATTATTTTTTTAAACTACTAATACACACAATCAAACCTCGACACACACCATGTTTTCTTTTTCGATCTAGAATGATATTTCCTTGTATTACACGGGTATTTATCGCGTACTACCTTTTTTATTTATTTTAATAAAGGTGATACACGATAAATACCCGTGTAATACAAGTGTTTAATATATGTTCCGATCGCAAAATTTAAAAAATACTATGATATTTCCTGTCAATGCAAAAGACAAAACACAACGTTACTGTAATAATAATAATGTTGGACAATCCACACAGCATTATCTAGCCCCAAGCTAAGCAGAGCTTATATGTTACGCCGGAAAATGCAAAAAAGATATTATTTAATTCTTAGTACAGATAATAAAGATTTCAAGAAAACAACAGCTTTATTATGTAACTGTGTATAAAAATATCTATGAATGTAAATAAAGGCAGTCTTAATTCACGCTAACCTTCAGGTAGAAATTTATACATGTTTTTCAAATATATTCACTATCCATTAATACACGCCAGCGGACAGGCGTGATAGATTACTGTACGGGATTACACGATGCCAGAGTAGTCAGGTAGCCTAGGTTATATTCAAGAAGAAAATAAAAAGGTAACCCATTTTTTGAAGTACCTATTTACACAGCTTGCGGTGCAAAAACCTTTGTTCAGTAAGCACAACATTATGGACAAAAAAGTGTTGCCACTCTTTTTTAGAGCTTTTTTAAAAATACTGAGCAATTTATAACCTACCTGAGTGTCTTGGACTCGAAAAAACGATAATCGAAGTTTCGTATTGTCGTTTTCAGTTACACTGCCTGCCATTGCCTGGAATGTTGGTATAGAATTTTGTCTTATTTTTTTACTTTGAGTATACAACTTGCGGATGGAACAAATAAATGACCTACCTGATGTTAAGTGGTTACCATCGCCTATAATAAATATAAGACAGAACAAAAATATACGTTCATCACACAAATGTTAACACAGAAGGCAGGTCTAAATCCGTTATTGGCTATATGTTTAAATCTTAAGTATTTTTATTGTTTTAAAAGAGCTGTGGATTTTTTTTCTCATTAAATAAAATAAAATAAAATAATGCAAAATTTAGAAATACCGTGAATTTGAACATCGTGGTAAGCAGTTAACACTCGTAAACTTCCCTACTTTTTTACTGCGGCCTCGACAAATTACAGAGGGAAGCAGCTGCAAGTTGTAAAAAGTTCTCACAGTACAATAATACCATCGCACCTCTCTGAATACAATTATTATTGCATAAACGAACAAACGTAGATATACTTTTATGAAATAACTAGCGGCCCGTCCCGGCTTCGCACGGGTTTGTAAGGATCCCTAATTTTTTGAAAATAGAATATAGCCTATGTCACCCGGGATAGTTTAGCTTCCCAACGGTGAAAGAATTTTTCAAATCGGTTGAGTAGTTTTGGAACCTATTTAATGCAAACAAACAAACAATTAATAAGACCTTTCCTCTTTGTAATATAAGTATAAACTACATTCTGTTTTTTGGTTATTTAGCTCGAGAATACCGGTGGTCTAGTGAGAGTGACCCCGCCTTCTGATCCCGAGGTCGTGGGTTCATATACGGTTGTGCACAAGTGGATTTTTCCGTTAGATAAATTTATGTGTAAAGTGTTCTCAAACTGGTGAAGGAAAACATCGTGAGGAATCCAGTTAGTATTTTAGAAGCGGCAATGAGCTTGCAACCAGTCAAGTATGGAATACTAAGTAATGCAAAAATATAGGTACCTACTTAATGTACTATCTGGATGTGCCTCTGACTACCCCCGTTAGATATCCTCAAAAAATCTACTGCGAGATCGGAGGGGATTTACCGTGCATGGGGATTAAAGTCGTGATGCTATTTCTTTTTCTTTTTTTCTTTAGTTATATACTTGCATTAACTGAACTCACCACAACGCCGAGCTAAACGGTGAAACTGACAAAATTACTCACGGAATCTAAACTGAAAGTTGAATAAATGAAAGCGGTTATCACAAATTATTTAACTGAAACTTTCGGCACAAGGCCAACTGAGTGTTCGTTGAATTTTACTGAACTATTCAGGTCGAGAAAACCGCAGTAGTTCATTTGTTCACAGCTCTTACTTATACGCGAGTTCAAATTGTGACAGGACTGCGTGAAGCAAGTGAATAAAATATATTCTTGTACAAAAAAACGCTGGTTTTCTGGTGACAGCCATCTCGTAGTAGCCCTGCTTTCTGCGCTGTAGGTGGTGGGTTCGATCTCCATCGAGAACAAACATTTGTGTGCTGAACATAGATGTTTGTTCTCTATCTGGTGGGTGTTATAAGTATTCTTATTTAGTTATTAGTTACGAAGAAAAAAAGTATGCAAGTATTTTATCAGCTATCTGGTTTCCATAGTACCAGCTTGCTTAGCTTGGGGCTAGGAGGCGTTGTGTGAATGTATGTCAATATTTATTTATTATGGTTTAAGATATTTATTTCTCATAAGAATTACAAATTCACTTAGAGAGAAACTAAGAACTAGGTATTTTGTTACGTAGGTTTGCCTTTATAGCGTAGGTTAGTTATACTTACATTAAATTAAAATACATTTAAGCACAGTCACTCAAATGATGATGAAGCACAGTTTTACACAAAAAAATATTTTATATTCTAAATAAAAAAAAATGTGGCAGTGACTATGGTCGTCATCGGTATGGTTTCAAAAAACGGACAGCTCATCTAAAACGGAATTTAGACATTGACTGAGAGAAACAAAGGTTTGCTCATCTTTTTACGAGTGGAACAAGGTACGTGCCAGTTTCTTTATGGCCGCCCTTACACGGAACATAATTTATTTTTAATCTTATTGCTCACGTTTCAGCTCACGTAATGCTGTCGACATAAAAGCTCACCGCGCACAAATTGGAAAATACTCATGTCGCTTTACTTGTAATCAATATGAACGACCGTTGAATGTGCTGGAAACGAGCGGAAACCATCTAGTTGTTTTATGAGTACGTGAACACAAACAGAAACGGTGAAAGAAAACATCGTAAGGAAACCAGTTAGCATTCTAGCAGCGGCTATGGGTTTACAGCCTGTCACGTACGGAATACCAACTACCTACTGCAAGCTGTGGGTATCAAAAAAAAACAAAGTAGTATAAAGTTCAGTTTTTGGGCACTGTCTGTAGTCAGTGTTATAGATTCCGTTTTCTAGCTATAATAAAAATCCACAGATTGAAAACAGAATTATTTTATAGGTGTTTACTGACTGACATATTGACAACACACAGCTTAAATCACTCGGCGTAGAGACTTAAAAGGTATATTCAAGGTATATTCGTCTTGGTGTGTAGAATGAATTCCCAAAATTCAACCCCTATACGGATATAGCAGGGGTTGAAGTTTGTATGAAAAAAATATCACGCGGACGAAGTCGCGCGTTTCGGTAATTTGAAATAAAAACGAATTCGAATTTGATTTTAACATGTTTCCTATTCACGCCATCAACGAACTTGCAAACTGAGTTGTATAGGCTTCCAACCTATAGAATAAAAAAAGTTTGAGGAAATGTTACAGAGAAACAAAGTTTATGACAAACGCCGCGACGCCATACAACTGTTTTCGTCCACTTTAGTACAAAAAGATGTTTTATAAAGATTAAGATATTTATTTGGCAAAAAACTTGTGTACAACCAGGTAGTTTAACTTTTGCCCGGTTAGCTACAGTGTTTTCTTAAGGTTCGGAGGAGTGAAAACGCGTAACGGAATTTTAGTACTATAATAAAACAATATACAATAAAATATACTGATTAAATACGATAAAAAAACTGGCCAAATGCGAGCCGGACTCGCGCACTAAGGGTTCCGTACCATTATCTATGGTAAAAACGGCAAAAAACTCACGTTTGTTGTATGAGAGCCCCCTTAAATATTTATTTTTTTCTGTATTAGTATTTATCGTTATAGCGATAACAGAAATACATCATCTGTGAAAATTTTAATCTGAATCGGACAGACAGACAACATTAAAAACTTACTACAATTTATCATTAATAGATTCGTCCAAGCTTTAAAACATTTTGAGATCAATAATATTTTAATTTTATGTGTTTGATCATTCAGGTTTCTGTACAGCTTGAAGCTGTATAACCTCAGGTAAACAAACCAGCCTCGCAGTAGGAAGGTACTTTGCTCGGAGACGTTACGTATAACGTCTGAAGCAAAGTACCTTCCTACTTTGCTACGAGTTTGCTAACTCTTACAAACTTACCTACCATTGAGTTATAGATTCCCAAATGTGTTCCAAAAGTCTTATTTGTTTTGCTTTAGTTTAACTAAACACAAAGATATTTCTGATGTAGGTATGTTATTTTGTTAGAAAACCATAAAATATAGGGTCAGATGGTGGTCAATGCATCTCCGTATCAAGGGGAAGGTCGTCGGTTCATTCCCCACTCGGTGCAAAACCATTGGAATAGGTCAAAATAAAGTTTTGTAAAACAAGGTTTGGAACATTTATATATAAATAACATAATGTTTTTTTATTTTTTATACTCGTATTACTTTACCCACTTCATTTTTCTTATTACTTTATGGACGAGCCCTTCACTAAAAGCACTACTACTACAAAAAGTTCCACAGTCTTGTATTTTCACTTGTAAAAAAAACTTCCACCACGCACCACGCAGATTACGATTTCGGTTCCCTAAATCATTTGATTGGTGAGTATAGTATAGGTGTTTATTTTATGTCTAAGTCAGTAAGCGAAGGGATTAAATAACTGATAAGATTTAACATAAAATAGCAACCTGAAACAAGGCAGAAGCAATATCTTTAAATACAAGCTTAGATGTGAGATCTGTCGAAAACCAATACTTATTTACGTTTGATATTATTTTAAGTCGATAACCATTCCATCAGAGTATAAGTAACTAGCGGCCCGTCCCGGTATCGCACGGGTTTTAGTAAGGTTTCCTATTTTTTTTTTAAATATAATATAGCCTATGTCACCCGAAGATAATGTAGCTTTCCAACGGCGTAAGAATTTTATAATCTATCCAGTAGTTTTGGAGCCTAAACAAACAAACAATCAAATCTTTCCTCTTCATAATATTATAGTATAGATAAGACTATTTAAAAATACAATATAACAAACACAATGGTCTAAATGAAACACGTGATAAGAAGCGAGCCATTGATCGGTACGTTGCACGCGCAGCCGGACGGCAGCCGGTCAACGTCCGGGCAGTGTTTAGCCCCTAATTGCATTTAGGAAGCTAATTACGTTTAACATTTTGTGCAAGGAAAATTTAGTCGCAATTACATTTACGATTAAACCGGATTGTAGGTAACTTTATACGTTCCTTGAGTATTCGGAAGAGATCTTATTACAGCTTTTAAATTAAAATGATTGAGATGTCATAATTAAACGTAGTCACGTAACTAAATACCTAAGTTGTCGTAGGTATTTCCGAAATTTCCAAAGAATTCTATATAATAACTTTAGTAAAATATCGAACAAAAGTCATCAACCTGGTATTTTGTGCCACTGTGCGCTTTTTGTTTATATCGCTGTAAAAACAAATAGAGTAAACCCATCTGGGATTCAGTGTGGAAACTGAACCATTCACAGTTGCAATGCTAAAAGTAGGTCAAGTTTTTTGTATCGCCGTTCATACGTGCGTGATCCACTATCTTAGGACACATTTACACAACAATCCGGTGAGTACTGGAACAAAGGTGAAGGACGCCTATCTATTACTAGTAGTTCAACCCGAATTGAGATATATTTTATATCATGCTAGTAAATTGGTAGTGAGGTTAACAGGTCAGTTGGTATACGAAAATACTAAAATATAAATGTACCTATTCAAACTTTTGGGTCAAAAACCCTTTCAAATCGCAACAACCTTAACTAAGCTGAACTAAGTCACTGAAATTCTTACAAATTGCTCCAAAAACCTCACGTTACAGTGGCTTACCAACTTTAATCGTATCTCAGAAAATGTATATCAAAGTAAACATTATTTTGGAATGTAACGATTATGCCCGTTTATTTGATCGAATACTTCATATTATTTCATTATTATTCAGTAAATTAACAACAACAACCTATAGACCTACCGCAAATTTTATGCTCGAGCAAATAAACATTATTTCATACACACAAAATCGCTCAAGTTACCACAAAAACCTTCTAACTCCACTGCAGAACAAAAAGCCTCATCATTGAAAATATATTTTTATGATTACATTTTTTATGGCCAAACTCTAGGAGTTGAAGATAGTTTATTTTTTAATCTATACTTATATTATAAAGAGGAATTATTTTACTGTTTGTTTGCATTGAATAGGCTCCGAAACTGGTGGACCGATTTGAATTCTTTTTTGGGAAGCTACATTATCCCCGGGTGACATAGGCAATATTATATCTGTGCAAAGCCGGTACCTACGAGCCGCTAGTATTTCATTAAATATTAAAAGTTCAGAATCGCTTTACTAGATCAATGATTTGAGGTTGGCGCTGGTAGATAACTTGTATAACCTGTTTTACGTCTGGAAGTGCCTTTTCGAGATGAGGCCGATAGCGTCCTCCCATAAAAAGCCGGAATGTAGGACGCCGGTGTCACCTTTCCCCCTACTTTATAGATGTCCCCTTAATCGTAGTTTATGTCTTTTAGACGCAGAGGGCATAAATTCGGCAGATGGTTATATTAATTACATTTTTACAACAGGTATTCCGTTCATCTTCGTTTTGGTAGACATGTCTGTCTTCTGAGTACTAAAAGAAAACCGTGTTCAGTAGGTCCTCCCTTGAATACTATAGGAAAAGTTTCATACTGTCATTTTTGTAATACACTGCGAGTGAACTCTTAAACTGTTTCCCAGTCAAGTTGCCGCTGCCTAACATGCCGCGTAGTGTATCGACAATAACGACGAAACTTCATTTTTAAGAGGAAACAAATATAACAATAAAAAGATTATTGCAAATAAACTCCAGATATTTGCAATAATCTCATCAATCTCAAGACTAAATAAATTATACACGAGCTATCACTGTTTCTTTATCACTATCATCCTCATAAAACAGTACTATTTCTTCAACTCTTAGCAGCCTGAAGATTTCTACTGCATATACTTCAAATACAAAGTAAAAGTATTAATACATGTTAAAAAAATTACGATTATTAAGTGTCCAAATGTTTTCTGCTTAAATCTAGACGATAACACAAAACAACAATACACAATATTAAAAAAATAAAGTCAGAAACAATCTGTAAACGAATAAATTTAATAATGAAAAGAGATATAAAGTATAATAACAAATGAGAATTTCAGAGGTACGAAATAAAGAATGGTTTCCCCTGCGTCGCTCTGCCACCGCGTCGCTTCTTGGCTCGCTCGCCTCAAGGTCATCGATACAGTCGTCTCAAAATTTCAATTTCACGTTTTCCGTGGATTGTACGTAGACAATATTTAGATAGTATCTAGCCTATACATGTAAGAACTAGGAAAATCGTTTTTTTAAGTTCCTTTGGTAATATTGAAACCCATCTAACATACATAGTGAACCAAAAAAATTTTTTTATTAATCTAATATCTGCTTCTTCGTAGCCATAGTTGTTTTAGCCGCATGGTTTAGGCATTGTCTTTTACTAGCAGTTTAGATAGCATCTCTCTCGCACACACATCTACATCTACCTATTTCTTATTATCTTTGATTATAATATTTAGAACAAGACTGATTATAATATTAAGAAGAAGAAGTATATTACTTCCTTACAGAAACTACTACTTTAGTACTACTAGGGTACTTTATTTACAAAAATATATATAGAGAAAAAATATAAGAAAGAAGTTAATTTTTTTTTTAATATTTACACGTTGTTTTGTTTATGAATGTCATTTTATTTATGAGTTTGTAGGTAGTAAAAATATTTTATGTTCTTTTGTAATGTTAGATTGTAATAAATAGCTGTATTTACTGTGATTTTATTCGACAAATAAATGTTTTAAAACGATTAAGTATTTTGATTTTGAAGGCTGAGTGTACTTTTGCTATTAGCGACGCCGAGGCAATAATTAGCATAATTTTAAATTAGCATAACAATAGTTATTCATGAGCGACGCGGTGGCGGAGCGACGCAGGGGAAACCATTCGAAAAATAAAAACAGAAAATTTCACCAATTTTAAGCCTTTCCATCCATTGACGCAAAACCTAACTAACTGGATTCGAACCCGCGACGTTAGGATCTGAATACGGGTTGCTATACTATCACAGCTCCGCACAGCCCAGTTAGTAGTATCTCTGTCTTCTATGCTGTAGGTTGTGGGTTCGTTCCTCACTGGGGATATAAGCATTTGAGTGAAGAACATAGATGTTTGTTCTCTGTCTGGGTGTTTTATTCAATATTTTGGATAGAAATAAGATATTTACCATAATTTGGTACCATGTGTCATGATGCGATCACAGCGCATGCAACTGTTCCGAAATATCAAACTCAAAAACCATGGTAAATATCTCGTTTCTATCCAAAATATATAAGTATTTTACCAGTCATTTGGTTCCCATCGTACAAGCATGCTTAGTTTGAGGTTAGATGATGCTGCGAATTTTTTTTTTATAAATGAAAGTTGCAGTAAAAGCATCTCCGTCATATTACAACCGCCAATGTCAACGCTTAGTTTGGAAACCTTTTCTATCCAAGTTTCAATGAAATCGATTTCTATTTTTGTCGTTCATACGTGCGTGTTTCACTATCTCGTAAGTCGATAGCGTCCAATCGTAAAAACAGGGTGGAGAATGCTGGCGTCACCTTCACTCCTACTCTAATACCGATGAAGCAGAACATAAGACACTTACTCTTACCTTGAAAAGATTCCGATTGAAGTGATGCCTCAGGCTGGTGAACGCTGAGTAGTGCATCGCAAGGCACGTTCCTAACAAGCATGACCTACAAGGCAATACTTTGTTATAGGCGATGGGAAACATTTAGCATCAGATGGGCCACCTGCTTGTTCTATCAACAAGCAGGTCTTGCTTGCTAGGTCAGTTTTTTTTATGACTTCAAGTGTTTGTCAGACTGTGCGTAATTCGTCTAATACTGTCAAAGCCGTACTGTTGTTACAACAAAGATTTTTAATGAAACAGCAGATATGTGCATCATTTCACCGTCTGCCGCTCCATGCTAATAGCAGGTAAGACCTTAGCTTTATTGGGTCTACCGCTGCCAAAATCTTAGTCCAACATAATCCTTAACTTATGATAAGACTTATGTTTATGGGACTTGACCAGAGTCCAAAGCTTAACCATAATAACCAAAGCTTTAAATAATGAAAACCTAGATCTAACATGGATAAAAATAAAAGGAATATCATAAATAAACGTTACCACGAATAAAATGATAAAAAAATATTATATTTTATATATCTGGATATTTTTTATATATCTGGTTCTTTATTGATTATATAATCAATAAAGAACCCCTCTTCCCTCCCCCTCTACTCTCTACACACAGAAAAATCAAATAAAGATTACAACGAGGGTTAATTACTTTGTGAGCAAAATAGTATTCGTGGAATCAGGGGCTGAGTAGTTTAATCTTATCTGTATACAGTAAGACTAATCGGAGCTGTATTATAATAAGTTGGCAAAGAATCAATATATAAATATGCAAGTCTTAAGCGGATGTGAGTTCCGGATTTGGGTGAAAAGAGTGATTCAAAAATAAATTGAAAAAAGTAGTAATACTCGTACAAGGTACAAGTTAGACTGACGGAGCTATATTATAATTTTAGCAAGAAACTTATTTGTTCTAAATCTATTTGTATTATTTTCTAGCATTATGTACACTTTTAATATGTAATGTCATATTCTGAAACAATCCTATGAATTAGACGATATTAAGAATATTAAGAAATGTAAATAGTTAAATTTAAATTCACCACTACAACACATGCAAGGAACTGGCGCTTAGATTCACCTAGATTAGACGTTTCAAGGTGATCCCTGCGGATTTTACTGACAAATGCTTTTTGACTTTGACTTGAAATTGTTAGAAACGGACAAAGGTGCAGGTAGCTAATAGTTTATACTTTTTGATAAATGTTGCTTCTAAAGGAGTTATCATTTCTGGTAAGGTATTTATATACCTAACCTAACCGGATTGCCTATGACTGGATTAGGTATAGACTTGATCTTATTTTACCTATATACGGGTCACCGTAGAATGTGGTTGACATTATTGCGTCACGTTTGTCATACGATGCAAATTGGCTTGATAAGCCTTCACGTACACACTGCACCATGCGTTAACTACACGAGCTGATATTAATGCGAACAGTTTCCCTTCACGAATAGATCTCCTTTGCCGTCATTCAATTCAATGTAATTTTTTTTTTTGGGCGAATGTCCGCCTGCGACGCAGAGGTTGCGGGTTCGATTCCCGCCCTGGGATAAATGTTTGTACGATCTGCAAATATTTATTTCGGGTGTTCTGGGTATTTTCTATGTATAATAAAAAATATCTATGTAAGTAATATAGTATTGTATTAAGTATATCAGTCATCTAGTACCCATAACACAAGCTCTGCTTAGCTTAGGGCTAGATGATGCTGTGTGGATCGTCCAGCATTATTATTATTATTATTATTATCTTATCTATCTATACTTTGATAAAACTGTAGTGGTCAAAAAGTCTGTAAGTAGGTATTAAAGATGTTGTTCTAAAATCTAGTTTTTGTTCATTCTAATGCTGGTGCAACAAGTATATGGCCCACCTGATGTTAAGTGGTAACCATCACTCATAGTAAAGTGTTACCTTGAAGGCCACGCACGTTAGCCCCAAATTAAGCAAAGCTTATTGGTAACTTATTCACGCTCTAACCTCCATAAACGATCGAAATACACATATAATAACTATAGGTAGTGCCCCAGATACTGCAACTCCAGTTTTTACCTAGACTCAGAAAATGTCTACAAAATGCATTAATTTGTATCGTAGAGAGAATCAACCCATTGCGTCCTAGGCTGTAGCCAATCACTCGCGTGCCGCACCACAGAGGTTGTATTTAATTTTTTCATCAAAGTCGAACAAATAACAAAACAAAAACTTGACTTCTACTGGATGAACTCATACCATATGACATTTTTGTGGTGGTTTTTTAAATCTAATTTCCATGAAACAAGTCTTAAAAAACACCCTTTTAAATAAAGTCAGTATTTTTTAGATCGGCTTTTAATATAGATGGAAGTCTGAGGTAAACTAAAAGAATAGAACCTATAGTTGAGAACCTCCTGTTTTAGCAAGAATGTCTCGTGAGCTTTGTGAAAACCGACCAATCGGGTTGCCTAGTTCACGTGGATCAGGTCAACCGGGTTAGCAGCGAGAGACAACACGTAGGTCTTTACGAAATTATTTTCCCCGAGAGAAAAGTGCCTCGGCCAGCCAGGAAAATATAAAACGAAAACATAGCACGCCTATATACAGCCTGGTATATACCTAGGAAACGATAAGCAAAGTTTCGTATTTTCGTTTTCATTTAGACTGCGTAGCATGCTAAGCGCCTACAACTTAAATACCGAGTTGCCCCGCAGTGTCATTCAAACGAATTCGAAACTTTGATTATCATTTTTCGGAGTAGATGAGAACTTTTTGGAGTTTCAGGGTACGTTTCGTATATAATCAGAAACATGTGTACCTACTAAGTAATAAAGTTAATAGTATCTACAATTTTACTAATAAGAAGTTAGCCGTATTAGTTATTGTAATAAAGTAAGTGGTAGTTCCGGCTTATAATTTACTTAATAGATAGATAGATAGATAGAAAACTCTTTATTGTACACCACAAGGCCATAACAAATTTAAAACTAAATTTAAAACTAAATTTAAAGTAGATACAGCGATGTACAATGGGCGGTCTTATCGCTATGAGCGATCTCTTCCAGACAACCTTTGGATGGACTGCAATATTGCATCTTATACAATGGAATATGGTAGATCATAATATAAAATCCAAACATGTACTTCCCACCATTAAAGAAGTTTTACTTCAGTCGTGTGGTCTAAAGCACACTCGTTTTTTTGAAGTAATAGGTACTTCTTATGCGACTTCCAACAAGGTTGCGTTAAAAATTTAACACTACCATGGAGGGGGTATGAAAGCACTATTCTTTCTCTCTTTCTCTCATCATAGCCAGTTACGTTTCGTATGTTAAAGAAGTTTTACTTCAGTCGTGTGGTCTAAAAAGCCATAGAATAAGAAAGTCCATATTCTTTGTAAAAAGCACACTCCTTTTTTTTTAATCTGTGGACACAGTCAAGTGACAGGTCTTTCTGGATAATATTGTTTGTTTGTAGGGTAATTATTTTTGGATCTGTTAGATCTGTCTACTAGGTCACTTTTATTATTGCAAGTTGTTTTATAACATGAAGTGCTACCTTGCTTAGTTTTATTACATTTAACGTGGTATCAGCAATAAATTGTATATTTTTTCGTTAAATGTCAGAGAAGAAAGTGGATCCAGTTTTCTGACATTTAATTTAGCCATTATAGCGCTTTTTATCCGTGACAGCGGAGTTTGTTTATTATCAAGGTAAAATGTAGCATGTTTTTACCAGACTACCCAGAACAAGCGTATTCTCAGAAAATCGTGTATTTATGTGAATTATTATAGAACAAAACGTCCTAACTTTAATTCTCAGGCACGGTATCCATCCCCTTAGATACACCAAAATCTTCACCAGCTTCTTGGCCTAGGTCCCAAATTAATAATTTTATTTTTTATTTTATTTTTTTTAATACTCT
The DNA here is from genome assembly GCA_947095575.1 of Electrophaes corylata. NCBI lineage: Eukaryota > Metazoa > Arthropoda > Insecta > Lepidoptera > Geometridae > Electrophaes > Electrophaes corylata. The sequence goes on from OX352704.1 coordinate 2,487,686, forward strand.
TTAAACTCTAGCTTTATTGTCTCTAGTTTTATATTCTTCTTATGCACTGTCAATACTGTACTGTTCTGTTATTCTTCTCTCATTATTTTTAACGTCTCACAATGCATTGTTTTGTTAGTATTATGTAGGCATTCCTGACGTACACCCAATCTGGTTCCGACGGAAGATCAGCGCTGCGTTCTAAACGTTAGCATCATGCTGAGTTGGACTCCTTTTTATGACGTTCTTATATGTTAGGTATTGAGAGACACACTCTATCTTGTTACTTAGTTTATTATTATTACTTTTTCTTCTTTCTAATTTGTATAAAATATTTATTTTTACTCTGTTATGTTGTGTATAGGTCATTATTTCTAGTATTATTTATGTTCTATTTATAAAACGTTCATGTGTGTCCTTTTCTTATACTGTGTCGTCATAAATAAAATCTTTTTCTTTTTTTCTTTCTTTCAAAATTTTGCTGTAGTTGGTATTCCATACATGATAGGCGAACTTATCGCCACTGCTAAAATACTAACTAGTTTTATCACGATGTTTTCCTTAGTCGTTTGAATAGAATGAATTACGTACATAATTTTTTGAATAGAAAATCCAGAATGTAAAACGGATTTCAACCCACTATATGATTTGATATCAGATAGTGTGAGGATACGATCAGGCCACTAGACAACCGGTAATCCTGTATGTACTACATAATGCCATATATTACGAGTCAAGAAACGCCCGCAACTTCCTCCACGTAAAGCTATTTTTATGCAAACTTTTTATACAATCCCCACTGTAACCTACATAGGAGTTAAATTTCTGAAATTCCTTTCTTAGTTCACCCCTACGTATCAGCACAAACCTACCCTGGAAGTATCAAGGCTCTCGTTTAGGCTGTGCGCTGTATAAGTATGTCAGCTGGTCAGTCAGTAAGTCATAACAAAGATTTTTATAATTGGAGCAGTACCTATATCTATTTAAAATATGCCGAGAACATAAATAGACATACCTACATACATTAATCAGACTTAATTGTAGGCAGGTGTGTGTAAGTGAAGTTTTTATGGATAGAGAGCGCAACAATGTTCAGTGTAGACAACAATAGTTTAAAGCCTTGGATTTTCTTAGCAAATGTCACCATTTATATGGTATTTTATAATATAATGCAGTTATGAGCTCAGCACATGTTTTATATGCATGTACTACAATTATGTAGCTAAACCAGTCATCATCTAAGAAAATACCAAGATTTCACTATACTTACTCATTGACAAATTATAAATATAAATCAAATTTGAAAAGCACACTACATTCTACACAAGATGTTGCAAAAAATTCTAAAGCGGGGGCGGGTAAAAGGGGAGAGCTTTATTTTTATTTGATTATACATTATGGACGGATAAAAATTTTGGAACGGGGAAAGTGACAAAAAACATAGTTAAAGTTATACCCTTAAAAAAGATCGTATGAAATTCGTCGACTTGAAAAATTTCTTATATTTTTCGTCGGCTGAAAGTACCTTATAACTAATTACGAAATAATTTTTGGATTCGATGAAGATTTTTTGCGAGTTATTATAACAGTAAGACAGTAACCGTATTTCTACTAAGACTTAGAAAGGAGTTCCTGTAATTCGTATAAAAAAGGCGAGGTTAAAGTTTAAAGAGGCCCCAAATAAAATAAAAATGCTATGATAACTTTAGTTTCCTAGTAAAATAGGAATCACCAAGATTGAATCTTCTTAAAGCGGGTTAAGTGCTTATGAAATATACAAATATGATATTCTTGTGAGCTTCGATTTTTTTATGTCATTGCTGATGGCACAAGATGATGACCCACCTAATGTTAAATGGTTACCTTACAGGTCACGATCAATAAAATCGTGCTTTAAAATGCACTGCTTTGCGTCCAAAGAGCAAAGCAAAAGCTCTGCGTGAATAAGGCATGATTTTGTCCGGGGAAGTACTACCTCCCCGGACGAGCCCTTCAATAAGAACTCTACTACCACTTGGCTTATATTCTAAGAAAACTGACTGAACTATACGACTTTGTTATAAAGTCAATCCATTTTTTGTTTTTGCAAAAAACAGATTCTAAATGCTGTGTTGCTGTAATACAATCAATTAAATTATCAAAGGCAACTATTTACACTACATATAGAGAAAGAAGTAAAATAAAAGATAAAAATAGCTTGAAAAAACACCCGTCTAATTTGTAGTAAAAGCGTAGTAGTGCAACCACCACGCGATATTAAAACTATAAAGTGGGCGACCGAGTCCCACCCCGAAGTCCCCGAGCCCCGACCCAACTTTCTTTTGTTTTTCGCTTTCTTTTATTTAGCACTTTGATTTTTATTACACCTATAAACCTTTATCGAGTGTTGCGAAAACTTTTTTTTTCACCTTTTCACCGCCTTAAGGCCCATTTACGTAAAGCCGGTCGAAGTCAAGTATCTACCAGTGTTTATCAATTGAAGGTATTGTATTGGCAAACTTTTACGTAAATTATTAATGAAAGCGTAACATATACGAGAAAATATTGAAATGGAATATGAAAGGTACTCTACTTGCGGTATGTGTTTATGAGAGTCCGCTGGGACCCACATGTTGAACTTCCCAGAGAGTAAGTACACCTAAGCAAGATGTGGGTGAGCATAAAATGACTAAGATACCGCTCTCAAGAGACATAGACAGTCGTAAAAGTTGGAATGGCTGCTCATATGAAAATAATCAAGCAGGATCGATATGCTCACCTTGTTTTGCGAGGTGAGCATCGATTGTTCGATGGAAAACTAATCATATTTCGTCCTATTGATCTGTTATAGTATCAATTTAGCCTTAGTAACTAGTACCGTCGCTCGTAGTAGCTATTTATAAATGGTGGTAAGCCATGCGATGTTGTTTATCTGTCTTTTACGTTTGACTGCTGAATCACCGATTGAGATAAAATTTGACACGGAATAGACATTTGCGCCTTTCGATTTATAAACGGAATAACGGATCGTATTGTTTTCATAATGGCCGCCCCGCGATGACCCACACGTTGATTGTCCCAGGCGTTTTGTATGGGACAGACAGAGACAGAGGGAGCAAACCAGTGTCTGCTCTAGCGTAATTACTTCTATACAAAATATATATACGAGACTGATGGGGTTCTGATGCGTTGCGACTAAGGAATAGGGAACAGCATCTAATAAGTATATACATATCACCAATACGCATGTCAAGCATTGTAGCTTCGGCTAAAAGCCCCCCCTCCCTCCCATAGACCCTCCCATAGATATGGGGGAAGTTTATATATAATACGACCTATCCTATTATCAGCTTTCGAGATGAATAACGTCATGTCAAGACCACCGTCAAGATGATCCCTGCGGATATTACTGAATAAATTATTTTTGACTTTGACTTTGACCGAGTGCTTCCCCGTTCAACCCAAAACTTTTCTACCCAATAGGTACTTTGCTCCGTTCGACCCAAAACATTTTATTCAAGTTACCCGTTCGACCCACACCTACTTATTCCTAATATCTATTGTTTAAATTCAAATAAATGACACAGTGAAACACTAAAGTACAAGGGTCAGCAGACAAAAAAATGTAAATACTTTTTTAAATATTTTGATTAATAAAATCAGTCTTTTTCAGATAATAGTCAGTCCAATAATTGTCTACTAGTCTAACAAAAACACGAATTAACCTTTAAAGAAACCAACATAGATAAACATAAATTCAACTTCTGCGCATTCAAGGTCAGCCTTCTTAATCCGCACCGATACCTGTACAAAATTTGAAGTTACTTGAAGTAATAATTTCATTAATTAGATTTTTCATAAATATCATGGTGTCTGTACTGTTGAGAATAGTGACTTACATTTTTGGACTGGGTATTACGGAGCATATGTTTTGGGTTGAACGGGAAAAAATAATATTGGGTAGAAAAATTTTAGGTTGAACGGGGAAGCACTCCTTTGACCGTCACAGCTCATTTCGTAGTAGCCCTGCCTTCTGTGCTGTTAGTGGTGGTTTCGATCCATACCAAGAGCAAACATTTATGTGTTGAACATAGATGTTTGTCTTGTGTCTGGGTGTTATATTGTATTCAAAGAATGTATTTACAAAAAAAAAGTATGTAAGTATTCTATTAGTTATCTGGTTCCCATAGTACAAGCTATGCTTAGCTTGGGGTTAAATGATGTTGTGTAAAAATGACCACAAATATTGAATTATTTATTATATATTTCAGGGAGGCCTATGTCCAGTAGTGGACTTCTACAGGCTGATGATGATGATGATGATGATGATGATTATTTATTTCAATAGCCATCCAAATAGTGTAATTGGCACTTACCAAAACAAAACTCCTTAAATGATTTTAGTGCCAGTACTCATTTAAGAGTCATTGTAATTTAAACTTTAATTCAATTTAATAATATAAATAATCCAACAAGGCAGCTTACGCTGGCCCACGCTTGTAAGTCAGTAAAATCATTTAGCTCAAGGCCTTGTTGTTCAACTAAATAGGTAATGTTTGAAGTACACTACCTTTTCAACAAGTTTGACTTAATAATCTTATAATCTGATCCTTGTAACTTGTAACTAAATAAAATAACATTTCCTACTAACATTCTAAAGGCTAATATTTAGAATTTAATTTCATTGTTCAATATTAAACAAGCAAACTTTGTTTCGAGTTATTCGGACTTTCCTCTTCAGTGAACAAAAGATTCGTACTTACCAAGTTACACAAATAAAGCGGGGATATTAATTTAAATTATTAATTTTCAGTTCAACCAATGATGCCGAAATCTCTGATGGATACCATATTTTCACCGAAATAATTTATCTATGATTTAGTATTATTTGTATCCAAATTAAATAAGCACGGTAAAAAGGTTTGGTCTACCGATATTTTTTAAGCCAAACTCATAATCACAGACATTTATAACTATTAAACATGTCATGCCAAAAAAAAACACGTTAAAATATTGAGCTACTGCACTTGTTATCTACCACTACTATCTAATATACTCAAAACTACAGTTATCGCGCGTTGACTTGAACTTTAACCGAGATATCGTCTAACATAATTTCATCACGAAAAATAAGGGCAAGTTACCGAAACTACGGTTCAAGTTATCTTCACAATTCAAACCCATTAACTACTTACTTAAAAATTTACGACATAAAAGTTCAACAGAAATTGGAGATCACAATTAGCAAATCAGAGAAAACAGGAAGAGAAGCATAATTTAGTATCCAAACTTATGTATGGAGCTTAGCATTGTGGGTATGAAACATGGACAAGCACAATGGTATAAAGAACGACTTGAAGCTTTTGAGATGTGGTGTGGACGATGGAGAGGATAAGTTGGACAGAAAAATGAATTAGATAATAAAGAAGGTTTAGAACGAGTAATGGACAACAGGGTTTTGCTTAGGAATATACACAACCGAAAAGGAAAATGTTTGTTCTTTAACCTTTTGGTGGGGTTAAAAAACTAAGTTCAAAATCATTAACATCAAAGTCAAAGTCAAAGTCAAAAATCATTTATTCAGTAATATCCGCAGGGATCATCTTGAAACGTCTTAAATCTAGGTGAATCTAAGCGCCAGTTCCTCGGTCCATCAGTAGCGTCAAGAAGTCTGGACAAACTATTTTGTGTATATCCACATACTTACCACGAGCTTTACAATGTCGTTGGTCCATCGAGTGGGGAAAAACATGAACATGACGAAAATATAACATTTTCTTGTCGGACTTTGGAAAGCCAAGCACTAGGTGGAAGTACCCAAAGAAGATAGTTATTTTTTATGAGGCTGCAAGCACTTGCCTGGTAGAATGTAAAGACAGACGCGAGCATAAATACTACTCAGTAAAAAACTAATAGCTTTTTTATTTACGTTTAATAGCTCGCTGTGCATTTTGATGTACAAAATCTACAGAACGTACAGTCGACATTAATAATATAAAAGTAATGACCAGCGTCTCAGTATTGGCCAGTTACTTTATGCAGATCGTTGCCCCATCTTGCCGGAGAGCGTCCTTTACTACACTTACCTAAACGTGGTCCATATAAGTATTTGCTTGCTCCAACGGCTTTCGGTTCTTCGGCTAACCCGGCTCTATACCATTTCAGCTTGCTAATCCTATGAGGTTTGTCGTCCACCTTGGTTATCTGTTGGATAACCTCGTCCCTAATTTTATTCTTCAACTCCAAACATACGTTTAGCGATCTCCATAGCTCGCTGAGCAATCTTCATTTTGTGGAACGCTCCACCGTTAGTGGCTGTTTCACCAGGCAGACTAAACCAGACCAGTTTCGAGAATAAATAGCAAAATAGACTCCAACCGACCGCGTGACGTGCGTGAGGAGGCAGCGGGCGGTGTGGCGGCATAAAAGCACTTGCGCTTGCACTCGCATCACGATATATTCGCCAGCACGCTGGTTAACCAGTCTTATCTTCAACACCACCACAACAATCACTGTTAGTGAAAATGCCTCATATTATAGATGACGTAAAGCTGGACTTTAAGGATGTGCTTCTGCGTCCCAGGAGAAGCGCTCTGCGAAGCAGAAATGATGTAAGTTGAACTGATATTATTTACAAAATATTATGGGTGATATATCACCCATAATATATGGGTATCTATAGATACGCTTAAAGCTAAGAAAATCAAGGTTATTTCTGATTGCTCCCTGTAGCATTTGATCCCGATGGGTCCAGAAAGAATAAAACCGGCCAAGTGCGAGTTGGACTCGCGCACAAAAGGTTCCATACGTTACAGATAATGATCTAAAAACGGCAAAACAAATCACGTTTTTTGTATGAGAGCCCCCTTAAATATTGATTTTATTCTATTATTAGAAATACATCATCTGTGAAAATTTCAACTCTCTAACTATTATGGTTCATACAGCCTGATGACAGACGGACAGACAGACAGACAGCGGAGTCTTAGTAATAGGGTCCCATTTTACCCTTTAGGCACGGACCCCTAAAAATGAATTCAAATTTTTGTTGACTTATTTTATTTATAAATAGGTTAATCAACAGCTTACTAAATTAATTATTAAAAATATAATATAACTTATGTTTTTGATAAAACAACTCCAGATAGGTATGTGTAACTGAGGCTTTTATAAAAAGTTGCAAAATAGATTTTTAAAATGTTTGATCTTTCTAGGTGGACATGTACCGGGATATAAAATTCCGTAATTCGGGACAGACATATCGCGGAGTGCCTGTCATGGCCAGCAATATGGACACTGTAGGCACCTTTGAAATGGCAGTGGCATTAGCCAAGGTAACTAACAGACATAGGTTTAGTTTTAATTATAGTAGTAGCTGTCGTTTTTTATAGTAGTACATAGGTAGTGTTGTTATGTTCTGGTTTGAAGGGTGGGTGACGGTGGAATTACAGCCACATGAGGTTTTTCACCTATATAATTATCTCAGGTGGACGCTGGGTAGTGCATAGTAGGGAACTTTTCTATCCTAAAATGCGTGGCCTACGCCTGTTCTCGCCTACAGGTCGCACTTTTCTAACGACTTTTACGAAATTCGGCGCACAAACTTCTTGATTTATTAAAATTTTAATAAATAAGGGGGAAAATAGGGAAGAAAAATTTGCTAGTAGTGTTATTTATCGACAGATTTCAATCAAATTTCAGAGACAATTTATAAGGTGTGAGAAAAAAACCAAAAAGGGGAATGGAGGGGCGAAAAGGTGGGGAAGTTTTCTGTAGCGTTATATATGGACGAATTTCATCTTGGGACAGGAGATTGAGTCGGTATTGCATGGTTATAAGGGCTTGCGAGGTGTACTACTGCTTCTCACAGAACCACTAGTGCTTAAACCATTATTATTTATAGGTAAACGTTTAACCGCAGTTTCACCGGATGCTTAGCGATGCATTCGGCTCGGTTTTTGTTTATTTTCGCTCTATTGACTAACATTAAAGTATTAACATTCACAGCATGGGTTATTCACATGCATCCACAAGTACTACAGTGTAGCAGACTGGATTAAATTCGCTAGCGACCACCCGGACTGTTTGCAGCATGTGGGTGAGTGTTCTATTGCCACTCTATTACCAATGCGTATTTGTATTTTGCAATCGGTTAAATCGACTTCGTACTCAAACCAGCCGCTGCTGTAGAGAGAACCTCTGCAAATGGGACATGAGAGATCCTTCCATGACTAGTTGTGACTGCGGAGCTCCTATTAAGTCAGTGGCTCACCTACTTATCTGACCCTTGTGCCCAGCTACCTGCTGGCTGAATGTACCTACGTAATTCAGTACTGCTGTTCAAATTTTTCATTTATTCATTCATAAGCCTGTTGAAGTACACTGCTGGACATATTGCCTTTATAGCATAGCACTCGAGAGAGAGTACCTACGATTCCTAACTCGTTAATATTAAAATTATCTGGTTAAAAATTTGTCCCGTTTTCTCTTTGGTGACAAATATAATATTGTAAAATAAAATAAAATAAAATATTATTTATTGCATTTTAGTACAGCAGGTAGGTACAATAGTAAAAGTAGGCCGAAGGTCCATGCATTTTTTGTGCATAGAAGTATTTTCTATTTCAGCTGCCACTTCCGGAACCTCAGATGCAGACTTCAATAGGCTGACGGAGATACTAAATAAGGTCAAGGGTGTGAAGTTTGCCAATCTTGACGTTGCTAATGGGTACAGCCAACATTTTGTGGAGTATGTAAGAAAGGTGCGCGCAGCCTTTCCCACGCACACAATCATTGTAAGTTTAGTTTTTAGCTCTGTGTGAAAGGACTCGTCCGGGTGCGCACTACCACCGTATCTACTTCTGCCGCCAAGCAGTGATGCTTGCATTCCTGTGTTCCAGTTTGAAGGGGTACCGGTGAAATTGACACCATGAGGCATGATGATACATGAGACTTAACACCAGTATGTCTCAGGTTGGTGGACACAGAGTAGTGCTCGTAAGGCACGTACCTATCGTGCGTGACCTACAAGACAATGCTGTAAAGACTATGCTTTGTTATAAGTATTTTAATCTACCATACTTTAAATTTTTAGTAATTTATATTGTAACAAAAGCTAAATATTTTGTAAATATTGTAAATATTTTGGTTGAATTCATGCAATACGGTATTTTGTGATTGTGTCTCTTGAAGGTTTAGTAAAAGGTCTTAGTCCTCTTCAGTCTCTTAGCGCATCCGGGCTTAGTGAAAAATATCCAGATAAATACTGTAGCCGTCTTTAAAATGCAACAGAGGTTTTTACCTAGGGTGGGAGCTAGTGATCTCAAAGTAAACTTTTTTTTTAAAGCTATCTTTCTTATCTAATAGGTAAAATTTTACTACCTTACCTAATGGTCATTCTAATGCCTACCTTCACGCTTGTAATAAATGAGACTCATTTTATGTACCAAATAAACTTTAATATTATTTTTAGTATACTCCGTATTTGCACGCTCCTGTGGGAATAGGCGAATCATGCACCGAGACTACAGCTTTTTGTCCCCGATTTAATGTAGCTAGTCTTTGGAGTGATAAGACAGTCTAGTCAAAACCCTAAAATTACATGAACTGACTTGAATATGTTTTATGTTGCTCAGTAAAAGTTAGGATTTGGTTGGTTTGGAAGGTGTTTACCAGTAATTCTGAGTGACTCATGCCAGTGCTTTCAGAATTTGATCGATGACATTGAAGCAAATGTGTACTCTAGGCTTTATAGTATTTCACAGAAAGGGTCTATTAATCTGTATCACATTAACCCCATCGCGCACTGGTTCATTGGCACACACGTTACCGGTGATTTCAAATACCGTTATAATTCGAAATGAATTTCTAATATCGGCACTGATCTGGATCAGTTGAGCTACCTTTAGATCGTTTGCAACGATCTGTAGATAGCTCAACTGTTTCATATGTATTTTGTACATACCAATTATATATACCTGTATTAGCTCTAATTTTCTTTGTAAATAAACGTCGTTTTCATTTTATAGTAGGGTAGAACATAAAACAAAACAAAAATAGTGTTCACTAAAACTGTATTCAGATTTTTATAATTTCAGGCTGGCGACGTTGTTACAGGAGAAATGGTTGAAGAACTAATATTATCCGGAGCTGATATTGTCAACGTATGTAAAGATTATCGCATTTAGTAGTAATAAAAAAACTCTTAGTGAAGTTCTCGTCCGGGGAAGTACTACTACCATGCCATGTAGGTAATGGTAACCACGTAACGTCAGGTGGGCCATCTGCTTGTTCCAGCAACAAGTCACATAAAAAAACTCCATTAATGATATCTTAGACATTTAAATTGAAACAGAACATTAAAGTGGTATCGATATGACACGTAAAGGAAGGTATGCCATCTGGCGAAAAAGTTCTACATTTGTGAAGTGGTTTCCGAATGTGGTAAATAAAATAATAAAATACCTACTTAGGTAAAGTTCGAGAGGGTTTATGCTATAGAGAGAGCGATGCTGGGAGTTTCACTGCGAGATGGAAACAGAAATTAGAAAATCCATAGAAAAACCAAGATTACACATATCTCAGAATCAGCAAGTTGAAGTGACAATGGGCAGGCCCTATAGCTTGTAGAACCACAGATTAGATAAGTATAACTTATGGGAATAAAGGGTCTAGAATGGTAACCACGAACCATGAGACGAAGTGTAGGACGTCCTCCTACCCGATGGACTGACGATATTATTAGGATCGCGGGAAGTCGTTGGATGGAATGGGCTCAAAATGGAGAGGCTTATGTCCAGCAGTGGACTTCTACAGGCTGATGATGATGATGAGGGTAGAAAGAAGACGATATTTTAGTTTCTCTTGCTTTCTAGGTGGGAATCGGTGCAGGTTCTGTCTGCACAACTCGCATTAAGACTGGCGTAGGCTACCCTCAGCTGTCTGCGGTTATAGAATGCGCAAATGCAGCACATGGACTGAATGGACACATTATTTCAGTAAGCCAGTAGTACTTTATGTAGTATAGCTAAATTTTATAATAAGTTTCACTCATGTGTAAATACTTAGACAGGATAAGATAATGAATCGTAGAACTTTTATATATCTCCCTATATATTATTTTTCTTACTTAATATTATAAAGAGGAAAACTTTGTTTGTTTGTATTGAATAGGCTCCGAAACTACTGGACCGATTTGAATAATTCTTTCACCGTTGGGAAGCTACACTATCCCCGGGTGACAAAGGCTATATAACATTTTCAAAAAAATTAGGGATCCTTACTAAAACCCGTGCGAAGCTGGGACGGACCGCTAGTATATTATAAAGAGGAAAGATTTGTTAATTTGAATTGAATAGGTTCCGAAAGGACCAATTCGAAAAATTATTTCACCGTTGAGAAGTGTGACATAAGCCATCCCTGAGTGACATAAGCTACTTATATTATATTTTTATAAATAATAAGTACACTATTTCAGGATGGAGGCTGTACCGGCCCCGGTGACATTGCAAAAGCTTTCGGCGCCGGCGCAGACTTTGTAATGGCTGGTGCCATATTTGCTGGACACGATCAGTGTGATGGGGAACTAATAATCACTTCTGAGGGGAAAAAAGTCCAGGAGTTCTACGGCATGTCCTCTTCGACTGCTATGATGAAACATTCGGGAGGCGTAGCAAATTATAGGTCTTCTGAAGGTATCCTTAATTATGCTTCTTGTCTAGCTTCCCTAGAAAATGCAGCCTTCTTCAGATTAATCCAAAAAGGCATTTTGTATATTTTATGAATTCAGTTCAAAGTCCGGTGGTCTAGTGGAAGTGACCCCGCCTTCTAATCCTTAGGTCGAGGGTTTGAATCCGGTGTACCAATTGATTTTACTGTACGAAAATTTTATATGCGTAATTATATTGCTTTCAAATGGTGTAGGAAAACATCGTGAAGAAACCAGCTAGCATCCTAGCAGCGGCGAGCTGCCACGTATGGAATACTAACTACTGCAAAATGTGGATATGTATCTGGACGTACCTCTAACTAACCCCCCTTAGATATCATTGAAGAATCTCAAAAAGGTACTTGGTATATAGTAAAAATAATGCTTTCAAACTTTTGATTCTTTATGTTCTTTGCTTCAGGTAAAGCGGTACAAGTAGAATACAAAGGTGACGTCACAACCGCAGTTCAGGATATTCTCGGGGGGCTTCGCTCAGCTTGCACGTACGTCGGTGCTTCTGCACTGAGTGAGCTTCCTCAGCGGGCCACCTTCATCCGATGCAACAGGCAGGTCAACGACTTATTCTCATAGAGGCAAAGGATGAATCGCCAAACCAACAAACCTAATACTAACAAAACCGGTATTTAGTG